>OW445484.1:9770254-12266098 GCA_918226075.1 Microctonus brassicae | reverse complement strand
ATTAAAAATTTAAGTTCGTTTCTCATTAACTTCAACTCTGTGAAATTTTTTACCAATTACTTTTTAATTCTTAAATCGATTGAAACGTTTTCATTTTCATAATTGAATATTAATCTGACTACATTAGGAATTTTAGTGCAACATTGATCCGGCGCAATGTAACAGAGTCACAGCAACGCGTGACCGGGTCTGCTAGTATATATATATATATATATAATGACGTGTTTGAGATTTGATATTCAGAAATATATGTAAAGATGACATTTATTGCAACAAATTATTCTAGTGAATTTTATTCTTTATATATTTTAAAACAAGCAATAACATCATAATATTTTTTCGTAGTGGTTGTGCTTAATAATTTCGAAGTTATGAAAGATCTCAGGTAAATATTCATAAATATAACTAATTATTCCAAGATATATAAAATAAAATCATTTCTATTCGAACATTAGTGTTATATAATTTAATATTTTCCTTTGAAATAAGAATTTTATTTTAATTCTTTCACAGTAATTGTGTGAGTGTGCAAATTGTCAAAAATTTTCAAAGGGTTACAAAAGAAAAAATAAATCCATTTATTCAATTTAAGGTATAATCAAATCATTCCTGCATAAATAATAAATATGATATAATTTTGAAAAAATTTTAAAGTAATATTTATACAATAAATCAATTATGTTACAGTGATTGTGTGAGTGTGTGGACTACTCAAAATTTAGTGCACGAGGAGATTCAAAAGAAGACAAATCGAGTTAATTATCTCAAGGTAGATCATTTTTATATGAATAAATGAGTAGTTTATATAAAAAAACTTATGTCTGAAACAACATATATAACTCGAATCAACAATGAAATTTCGAACACTTTCAAAAAATTAAAATATATGTTCAATTTAGATTGCATATAAAATAAGAGACAGTTGAAAATGATATTCAAATTTTACTACATTGATCTATGTGGATTACTTAGAAATTTTTAAATTCGCTCAAACGAATATAAAACATATTGAATAGAGTCGCTTGAATGAATGAATGAATTAATGAATAAATGAAAAACTACATATGCGTTAACAAAAACTAAGAATTTTTATACTTTTTCGTCAAAAATATCTACATCATAAAAAATATGTTGAAAATGATAATTTTGCAAATAATGAATAATATTTCATTTTAAATCCAATATGAATATTAATATATGAAACGTCAATTTGAAAATATTTCAATTATGATTTCAATTAAATCACTGATTATAATAATATTGATGACTTCTATCAAGGCAATAACATAAATTCAGATGAACATTATTATAAAATAATTTCGGCCGGAATCAATCGACCACGTATTTTTTTAAAACGAGAACCATCAGAGAAATGGCATGATCCATTCAATCCATTTATATTCAATATTTTGAAATCGAATATGGATTTGCAGTTTATATTAGACGAATACTCTTGTGCGATGTATGTAGTGGACTACGTTAATGAATCAAATCGTGGGATCAGTAATTTACAAAAAAAAAATCATTGATATAACCGAAAAATATCCGGATTTTGGAGTGGTTGAAATCACTAGGAAAATGAGTGTTGATTTATTGAATTCAGTGGAAATTTCAAG
Source organism: Microctonus brassicae (assembly GCA_918226075.1). Lineage (NCBI taxonomy): Eukaryota > Metazoa > Arthropoda > Insecta > Hymenoptera > Braconidae > Microctonus > Microctonus brassicae. Next base: position 12,264,482 of record OW445484.1, on the reverse strand, counting down.
CCAAGAAGCAGCTTGGTGGTTGCTCCGTAAACCGATGTCACAAGCATCTAAATCAGTAATATTCATCCCAACATCATTTGTTTATTCATTTTTCATTCATTTTTTGCCTACAGATCGGCAAAGGTTAAAAAAAACACGTAAGGAATTGGCAGAGCTAAATGACGAGTCTACTGATATTTGGAAGGATAATATTATCGAGAAATATGAGCAACGACCCGAAGAATTGAATAATCTCACTCTTGCTTTATTTTGTGCGCGATACAAATGTAACACTAACAACGAATACAAGAAATTATCTATTCAACATATTATAAGATACATAAATTATAATATGACAACTCAATTCGAAGAATATAGAAGAGAAATGGTTTTGTTGCACATTCCTTTCCGCAACGAAGAGATAGAATTTCTTTCTGAGTCGAAATTTCTTCAAATTTATGCTGACTATGAGAATGTAATCTCAGAACGTCGCAAAGAATTCGAGTCCAACATCAACATCGAAGAAACCATAAAATTATGTGAACAATTGTATCGTGAAGAAGAAAATCTGATGCAACTGTTGAAATTTCATTTTAATTGTTGAACTTATTTATTTATTTAGTAGCAGAACGATGTTGTCTCTTTTACAAGTGATTTTACAATGTTTATACATAGAGAAAAGAAAACAAATATATACTCTCATTCGTAGAGTATTCTAGAAATAAATTTATAATAACCCTTATAATAACTATTATATTTATAATGACTGTTTACATGTCTGATGACTTGCTCTTTTTTTTTCTTTTATTATTGATTTACGAGAAGGTTATGGATATTTAATTTTCTTGTTGATACTGCCTGTTGTGAGACTTTAAATATCTCAACAGCAACAAAACAATCAAAATGTTCTAGAAGCGGTCCCGGAGCCATCACCGTTCAATGACATGTATGCAGATCCCGATTCAAACATCAACGATGACCTTCGCTTAGCAACTTTGAGCAGACTACAAGCGATTGCGAAGCGAAGAGAAAATATAATGCCAAATGAAGAATTTTGTAAACTCATGAGATTGACCAATATTGACCAACGATCGATTCTACTACAAGTTATTCATCATTTAACATCAGAACAACTTCAGCCAATATTGTTATTCCTGACAGGCCCAGCTGGATGTGGAAAAACTTTTGTAATTCGTCTTATCATGAAAATTTACAATAAATATGCAACCACCAATGCACATTGCAACGCATACATCACCTGTGCATCAACTGGAAAAGCTGCAGTAGCAATCGACGGTACCACCATTTACACTGCTCTGTCATTATCCACCAAAGGAGATCATGGTTTGAGTTCGGAAGCATTACAACAATTCAGATCACTATTTCAACACATTTGTTTAATTTTAATTGATGAAGTTAGTATGGTAGGAGCGGAACTCTTAGAACAAATTGACAGGAGGTTGAAATTGATAACAGGTAAATTCGATACACTTTTTGGGAGGCTGGACGTCATACTAGTTGGAGATTCGAGACAACTTTCACCTGTAAAAGCGACACCAATTTTTAAACAATCGAAACATTATATTGATTCAAAAACTTGGCGTTCTTTCAAACTTCATGAACTATCACAAATCATGCGTCAATCGAATGTTGTATTTTCGACTATTCTAACGAAAATAGGAAATGGAGATTATTTGGATGACGAAGAACTCGCGTTGGTAGAATCAAGATTTGTGACAGAAGAAGAAGCTAATGAATTATGCCCTCATGGAATACGTCTGGCATATTCCAATCAAACAGTTGAAAAATATAATCAGGAAATTTTAGAGAATCACCAAGATCAGATTTTATCTGAAGCTGTAGACTTCATCTCCGGTTGTGAAATAAATGAACAACTAGAGAGTGCACGTAGAGCACTAGAAAAGAAAAAATTGTCAGCTGACACTGGTGGGCTGCTACAACGTTTAACACTCGTCATTGGGCAATATTACATTATAACGACAAACATCGCTGTTGCTGATGGATTAGCTGATAGCGCCATGGGAAAATTGAACCACGTCGAGAAAAACGACAATGGACAAGTTACTCGAGTATGGTTAATATTCCCAAATTCTGAAAAAACTGGGATAAAGGCTCGTATGATATCACGTTCATTCACTATAGCGAACAACATCAATCCTCTCGCCGTTCCGATTCGTCCACGAAACGCTATCATTTATCTTGATAGACAAAGAAGTATATCAGCCAAAAGAAATCATTTTTCACTAGCACCAGCTTGTGCATTGACGATTCATAAATCGCAAGGTGGCACTTTCAATGAAGTTGTTTATTATTATGAAAAAATGCAATCTCAACAGTTAGTTTATGTCGCAATGTCGAGAGCCGTTTCTATTGATGGTTTATATATAATTCCTGTTAACAAACATAAAAAATTTTATCATGCAAAATGTAGTAACAACCACTCGTGCGACGTTTTGCGATATGAAATGACAAAATTACGTGAAAATCGAATTGTCACTTTGGATAAACAATTATCTGATTATATCAGCTTGAGAAAAGGTTTATCAACCATATCATTCAATTGCCAGAGTCTTCATGCCCACGCGAATGATTTTATGGATAGAGTTTTTTAAAACATAAATATTTTAATGTTATCAGAAACGTTCATGAATGATAATGAACCTCCGGTATCAATACCTCATTTCGATTTCATTTCAAGATTTCAACGCAGTGAGTTAAGAAATTCTGGTGTTGCCATTTATCGCAATGGAAATGACAATCATTGTTTTATCACTCCACATTCAGAAATTAAGGCTCCTTACTCCAGTAATGCTGATGACACGATATCAACGTTATCAAGAATTGGAGACTTATGTGCAGTAGAGTGTACAATTAACACCAGATGTAATAATAGTCCTAAAATAATCTTAATATCTATTTATATATCACCAAATGCTTCAATGATAGATATCAAATCATTTATCGGCAAATCATTATTGCCGTTAACAACTGCAGATTCACATGCTCTGGCAAATTTTATTGGAGATTCTGTAGATTATAGCGAACTGCCGGTCATTCTCGCGGGAGATTTCAATGTCAACTTTTCGTTGCCAGAAGCAGAACCATTAATAAAATTCCTCAACGAACAATTTTCATTGGAAATGATAAATGGTAGAAATGATCCAACAACTAAAGGGGGTACTACTATTGATGCAGTTTTTGCAAGGAGTATACCTAAAATCGATATTAAACATTATATATCTTATTTTAGTTATCATAATCCAATCATTAATATAATTGATATGAATGATCTGTCCCTCGAAAATAATAATTCAATTTAATGGATGATTGTGAAAAATGACTATTTATAATAAAGTTTGCATGAAAATGTATTACTGTAAAAAAAATAATTAAAAATATAAAATCATTTAAAATATATAATCTTTGTTTTTATATTTTATTATGTGAAGTTTCACTTCATCTGCGCGTAGGGACTTCACGCATCATTTGTTTATTTTTTTTTTCAGTTTTGATAAGTTGAATCATGTAGCTATCTACCCTTGAAAATTCAAGACGTCTTATCGATAATTCAAGAAACTTATTAATGATCAAAATTCAAATTTTTAACATAGAGCCTTATGGAGAATTAGCATTTTTATGAATTTAAAGTTAAAAAAAGTATATTGTAAGAGTAGATACAAGAAAAAATAATGTTTAAAAATATTCTTTGAAATATGTAGTTTGAATAACTCCACAAAAAAACAGGTGTTAACGAATGTTTGAATTAAATATTAATTATTTTAATGAAAATAATTGAAACTGTTTTGGTAAATTTGTAGTCATCTTGAAAACTGGCAACAGCGCGCAGTAACGAAATATACACATATGCACGTACGCATTGAAAATGTCAAAACATAACACAGTCACTGTTGTCAAATTTATTTAACATTTCAAATGGCGTCAAATCAATTGTTAGTGTGGATTTACTGATATTTTAAAATAAATACCTTGAAATTAATTGGTACATATAAAAAACAATTATAAATCATTGTAAAATTATTAATATATTCTACAAATTTTCTCAAGCCTTAGACAAATTTTATAAAAAGTTAGTACTCATTTGACCCCGGAGTATCTCACGAACGTCCTTAACGTTTAAAAATTATTCGAATAATTTTTACTTCCGGGAGGAGTCAAATTTTCTATCACATATAGTAATATCTGTCCCAATTATCATTATACTCCAAGGTTACTTGAATGTAGGGTGAATATTACGCCGCATTTCACCGTAATATTTACCCAAAAATTCTCTCAGTGATACTTATTTACATTCACAATCAAAAATAGTTCTTTCCATATTTTCACAACACTTATGATGTCATTTACATTATGATAGCTCAGTATACGTTGCAACATATATTTGCATAATTTCTAATTTTTAAGAATCAAAATATCTACGTTGTTTCAAACTGTAACAGTCAATGGAAATGGTCTACGTTTAAATAACTCAATCGGCGTTGAGCTGGTGATTCACAGATGACAAAGAATGCTACAAATGAATTCCAAAAAGATGGATAGGGTCTCTATACATCACTATACGATGAAGTGGTACATTAAAGGTTTCATTAGTTTGAATTCTCGAGGAAGATCGAATCAAATTTTTTTCTATTTCAAATATTTCGTTCAAGTATTATCGGGCACAGCCACATAGAATATCAAATATCTTAATACCCATAAAATACATCTCCGTCTGTTGCTTACACCAAGTCACTACAAGCGTATTCTGGATGGCGATATGTGATCATCTCGCTCGAGATCATAGACAAATCTAGTCGCACAATTAATCAGCCTTTGATATGATAGTGTAACAGGTCAATCATTTGTTCGAAAAATATTCCACATGCCACAAAATTTATTTTTATATTTTATATTCAATATCTTCATACTATTAATGAGAAGGAAAAAATACTAACTATATATACTGCTATATGGACCTGATTGATTATCATGTTCTTGACGTTTTGGATATATATACATATGAGATGTGAGATATTTCATTAACAAATATTTGCAATGGCGCATCACGAGTTTACACGTGATGTTCGTGAATTTATTCATTCACGTACAAAAACATGAGTGAAAAGGTACATGAAAAATTTTTGAACGATGAATAACATCTGGTGACAATTGATAATGTTAATAGGTAAAAAAACCTAAATCGTAACAACACCAATCCAATTAAAAATTGCAATATGAATAACTAAACCAGATGATAATTATTTTTTGACTCAAAATTAGAAATTAAGATCTCGGTTTTATTAATATACATAACTAAATGTTAAACTATATTATGAAACCTATAAAATGAATTCAAATCAGTAACAAAGCACGACAAACAAACGTTGAAGTTTTATTTTCTATCTTAAACCAATTTTCAATTAACTATTATAACTTTCAATATTCTGGCAAAGTTAATTGGTATCAATGAATGACGAATTTTCTTAAATTCACTCTGAGATGAAAATATTGATTTTTAATTTGGGTTCAACGTTGAAGAATATGATTATTCTTATTTTGAAAATACTTTTTTCGCAGTATTCACACACATGTACAGGTATGTTTATTTCCAAATTTAATTCTACATGTTTCACTAACCAACAAAACAAACAATACGTTAACCATTTCATTAAACAGTAGAACATAAATATACGTATCTTCAGATCATGATGCAAGCAGTGTTTTTTCGATCACCATCGAGCAAGTAGTCATTTTATTTCATTTTATGCAACAATTTTCAAACGTAATACATTGGATTTGTAAATTCATGATTGAATTGAGATAAAAAGAACATCATAAGATTTTTCAAAATATATAAACAAATGACGAGTTAGAAAAGTATCGCATGAATTTCGAGATTTGAGTGAACTATTTCGATGAGTACTATCACCTTCCGAAGTGGTGTAGCACAGTTGTGTAAACGCGAGGTGGCAGGCCATTAAAATTCGACTCTACGAATTTACCATGAATTAAATTCTCAGAGAGTTTTACACGGGCGTAGAAAAAGGTGACATCGTGTACAAAGCCGTTAAAACTCTCCTCTCTCCTTTTCACCCTAACACTTTCTCTCTCTCCTTTCTTGCCACCTCAAGCCTATCCAAGTTTATGTGTATGCGTGAGGAAAATATTTTTCACATTTCTGACCGAGTATTACCGAGTATTACCCAGTAAAGAGAGTTTTCAACATTCTGCTTTTTTTTTCTCTTTCCAAGCCAGTTCAAGTGGTTAAACTCGATGACACTTCTTTTTGCATGTGGAATTCAACAAAAGGAAAGAAGACAAAAAAAAATATTGATGTGAGAGAAAACGAGATGAAATTCCTGCCACAGTAATGTCAAGACAAATCGCAAATGACATGGCTGACACGTGAGTCAAGTCATATTAATTTGACCACCAAAAAGTGAATCTCCCAGCGCGTATCATCATTATTATATACCTATACGACGTATATATACCTTTACTGAACCAAGAAGGTTACTTATGACCCCGTGATACATGTAGCAATTTCTTTCTCATATTTTTTTTATATTCATTTTTGTTATAAATGGATGTACTAAAAAAAAACTTGCACAAAATGCGAAGCCATCGAATTTCTAAAATGCACAATCATATTTTCTGTTTTATTAAAAAAATACTCAAGATACAGTCTTGAACGTGTGAGATGGAAGTTGTTTCTTTTCTCTTATATATACGAGGCGTTGAGAACCAGAGTGGACCTTCCCCTTACTAACTCAAATGGAGATAAACGGTTTTGAAGGTTCAGGTTTATCATAAAGTTAGATAGGCTTAGAGTCTAGCCGCTAGACTATTCTACTCAGTGGTGCCATTTGTTATAGGATGCCTGCAACTCAAATGGTCCACTGAGACCACATGAAATGGTCTTATAGAATATCGACAACACGCTTTAATTCAATATTTACGATATTGTGGCATTGCCCACTCTAGTTCTCAACGGCTCATATACAGGGTGTAAAAAATAGTGTACCGGACTTCGGGAAGTGATAGTACACATCAAAATAAGGAAAAAAGTTCATATAAACATAAGCCTTGAAACGCTTCGTAAAGGAGTTACACCCCCTTAGAAGGTGAACAAGAAGGATAGTTTTTATTTCATTTCTAAAAAAAGGGAGGATGAATTTCTTCTGAAATTTGGTTGTTTTCATGAGAATGAGACGTTGATTTCTACAAATATTTTTTATCAATGAAGATACAGCAATCTCAATGTGAAATTTGAGACGTTTAGACTTTTTCACGTGAAATGATACCCCTAATCTTGCGCGATAGAATGGACGGTTTCCGAGATATATGCTCTTAAAATTTGCAATGCAAGAAGAAATCAACCCCTCCATCCGTACAAAAACAACTCGTGGAAAACAGATTCAATATTTCTGTGTATCACCATTAAGTTCAGAAAGGAAAAATATGCGATAATACCGACTTTCAAAGAAATCCGTCTTCCCTTTTTCTATAAATTGATTTTTTTTTTTCTTAATGAACACCCATAAAGCATTTAACATATAACAATCTCGTCAGCAGTGACCAATGAGCAATTTAATTCTGAATTAATTAATTAGAGTTTGAAACTTAACACTAAGGTATCCTCATCAGCATTCCTTAGGTTCTGTAGCGTGGATTGCACTAGAATTTAACATGCACACATATGCACTGCTTTTGCTCTAGAATCACTAAGCTAACTCAAAGGGTTTGATCCTTTTCAGTCTTCTTTCTAATCCAGTATTGTCAAGGACCTGGATAGCCTTGACAGTGACATGATGAAGGAGTTTATCTTCATGACTCTCAGCAAATTTCTTGATGATCTGATCAACAGTGTCAATTTCCAAGTCTCTATGGATATCACTATTACGAATGTACCAAAGGGCATCTACTATGTTCCTCAGTGCTTTGTTTTGGAATCTTTGGATGGTTTCTAAGTTACTTGCTTTGGTGCATCCCCAAAGTTGGATGCCACAACTCCATACAAGTTTGAGTGTCTGCTTATAGATCATAAGCTTATTATGTAGAAACAGCTTGGAGTTTCTTCCAATTAGCCAGTACATTTTTCTATATTTCAGTCCAAGTTCTTCTCTTTTCTTTTCAACATGCACTTCCCATTGAAGTTTGGTATCTAAAGTAATACCTAAGTATTTGGCTGTGTTTGAGTGTGGGATCAGATTATTATTTATTTTGACTGGAATAAGCTCCATCTGTTTGTTTGTAAAGTTAATGTGAACTGATCTAGTTCCATTAAGTTTAATCATCCATTTCTTCGTCCAGTCGTAGACATTGTGGACAGCTGTTTGTAGCTTATTGGTTACTTTTTCATTGTTTTTCCCTTCTACTAATATGGCAGTGTCATCGGCAAAAGTAACTATGGTATAGTATCCTGACTCTGGAATATCACATATATACAGTAGATATGGGACAGGGCCTAGAACACTTCCTTGTGGTACTCCAGCCTTGATTTCCTCAAGATCAGAATATGCTTCTTCTTGCTAAACAAATGATCTGTATATCTTTCCGATATATATGATTGAAGGATGTCTGAATATTGTTTTGAAAGGAAAGCCTCAAGTTTCTGGTAGCCCTCATGCCAAACCTTGTCAAACGCTTGTGCCATATCAAGAAAGATAGCACTACAAATATTTTTCTCTTCTAGCGATTTTTCTATAATGTTAGTTATCCTATGGACTTGGTCAATAGTCGAGTGCTTATTTCCAAATTCAAATAGATGATTAGGAATGAGTTCTCTTTCTTCGATAAGTGGTTTTGTTCTTTTGAGTAGGAGTTTCTCAAATAGTTTCGACATAACAGGCAGTAATGAGATCGGTCTATATGACAATGCTTCATGTGGTGGTTTTCCTGGCTCGAGTACTTGTACGACTTTTGCAATTTTCCAAAAGCTGGGTACATACTTCATTCTGGAGGTAACATTTATTAGGTTAGTTTATTTAACTATGGCTTTTTTGGGTAGTTGTTTCAAAATTTCTCCAGTAATTGTGTCAAACCCTGGAGCTTTTTTTGGATTAATATTCCCTTTTATTTCGTTAATTACTTCTTTGGGAGAGGTAAATACTATTTCTTGATCAATCTGATGGTGTTCTTCCAGTATGGGGTTCTTTACCTTGATTTTCATGTGGTTGAAAAAATTTTTCTAAATGATTTGCAAACTTTGTTGGTTTTCGTACCTTATTTCTAGCCCATTTTCCATCTTCCAATCTGATAGGCGAGATTTGCATTATGGGTCTTTTCAATCTCTTAGTAGCTTTCCAGAGTGAGTAATCAGTACGGCTGTCGTCTGTCAATTCTCTTAGGCAAGTACTAATCGATTCTTTCTTAATTTGTTCTATTTCTTTTTCAAGTCTTTGAGAAACATTATTGAAATTCTATTTCAATAGAATAATTGTATGTAAATTTTATTTCTCTAGAATAATTGTTTCCAACCGTCTTCCTATTGATAGCAGGTGTAGTTTGCCATGCTGCTTGTTGGATATTATCGTTAAACGATTGCACCTCATCGTCTAATTGTTGTTTATTTCTTAAAGGAACAGAAAGGTTGATTTTTGTTTCCAAGATATCTTTGAAGCTTGGCTAGTCTGTCAATTTGTTAGTCAATTTCGGAATATTTCCTTTTTTAATGATATTTTCACTAAATATTAAGGTGATGGGGGAATGATCAGAATTCATGTCCAATCTTTCTTCTATTTGTAAGAATCTGGCAGATATGTCTTTGATTATGAAGAAACCAATAAGGTCTGGAATCTTGTCAGGATCGGTTGGCCAGTAGGTAGGCTTTCCAGTGGATAATGCTTCACACTTATATTCTTTCATCGCTTCTGAAAGTTCTTTACTTTTAATGGTCGTTAGCCTAGATCCCCAATGTGTATTTTCAGCATTAAAATCCCCGCCAATAATAAATTCGTTTTCCTGATTAGACAAGAAATTTAGATATTGATTCATCTTGAACAGATATCTAGGTGGGCAATAGGTTGCAACTAAAGTAGTCTGCTCGTGTCCAATGTTTACACTTACCGCAGTAGCTTGGATTTCTCTGGTCTCATATTCTATTTCTTCATGATGTAAGATGTCCTTCATTATTATGGCACTCCCACCTCTCACTGCACTGTCAGGATGGATAGTATGATAAGTTTTATAATTTCTTAACTAAATATATGACTGTTTAGTGAAGTGCGTTTCCGAAATGAGGCACGCATCTACATTATTTACATCTAAGACTGCTTGCAATTCTTGTTGGTGCTACAAGAGCCCAATGGCATTTCACTTTATTATTTTGAAATGAGCCATTTCTCTGCTTTGAATTAGCTCCTTTGGCCCTATATTCTATACGAGTTAAACGTTCCTCAAATCTTTGGAGCAGCTGCTCTTGTTTCTTAAGTTGACCTAAGATCAATTGTAAAGTCGGTTCAATACATGTCTTGACGAGTGTTTTAACATTGTTGCTTTCATTAGCACTTGCCGATCCTGCAACAGCTTGGCTGTAAGAAGAAGGCCTTATTTCACTTTTTTGAGCTTGATTTCCATTACTCCTTTTTTGTAATGGAGAGTCATTGCTTACTTGTTACACTTGTTGTATTAGTTAGCTAGGTAAAGAAGATTTCTTCGTAGTATCAACTCTCAATTTTTGCATTTGTTTAGCAACGATGCACCCTCGATAATTAGCAGTATGGTTACCACCGCAATGAATACATTTTGGTTGCACATTTTCTGGCTTTGAACAGTCTTTGGTATAATGTTTTCCAGTTCAATTGACACATCTTGGTTCTTTAGCACACAAATCTTGCGTATGCCCGTAGCCCTAAGATCTCTTACTTCGGGGAACTAACTTTGATTTTTGAAATCGGTATAATTTCAACCCTGATTCCCAGTATATTCGTGATACTGAAGATTTTACTTACATTTTCATCTTGTTTAAATGACAACATAAATATGTTTAGCGGTTGCCTGGTTTTATACTCAAGTTTTTTAGTGGCTTCTATTATCTTATATCTTTTTCCTGAAAGGTCATCTACAATTGCCTTTGTATCACATTCATTATGTAATTTATTAGCAATAACTCTGATTGATCTCTTTTGTTTATTTTCATAAGTATACCAAGAATGCTTATCATCCCTAAGCATTTTTGAAACCTTTCTATAGCTTTCTTCATCTGGCACATTATTTTAATATTATCATTACTGATAATTTTGATTTGATGACCTGTCACCATTCTGTTTAATTTCTCGTGGAGAGCACTAAAGTTGTCAATGTCATCTACCATTATTGGTGGGGGCTTTTTGGATTGTTTGGCTTTTATCTGTTTGGTTATTGAGACAGTCTGACTTTCTTGTGGAGGTGCTAATGAGATATCCATTTTTCTTTCCTTGCCATTTCCCTTCTCTTTTCTTATCCACTCCGTCTCTCTAGCTAATTCTTCTTTATCAGTGTGATAGTCTATTTTATTTTCTTTCTCTTTCTATAGAGGAGGAGATAATTTTTTCTCTAACTCTGTACACTTAGCTTGCAGTATGATAAGTTGATTTTGGAGTTGATTATAATTGGCAATTACAGCTGACTTTTCCAGTTCAGCTCTTCTCCATTCTGCACACAGAGTTTGTTCATTTTGCGAACGTTGGTAATTCTCTCTTGAAACAATTCATTGTTCTTTTGGATTAATACTGCCTTGTTAGGCGCATCTGACCGTTGCAATAATGACAAGGCAAAGAAGTGATTCAATTAATCGAATCAATTATTTATTTGTGTCACGACACTGTTTACTTTCACAGTCACAAATTCGAAGTTTATTCATATTATTCATATCGTCGTAGTTAATGCCCTGCTATCACTATCAGTACGATAACAACAACAAAACAGAACTCAGAGCGATCTATAATACGTCTTTTCTTTGCCGAAGCCAAGTGACTACTTATGAATTGAATAAAAACTACTCTTTTTGCCCACCTTTTGAAGGGCCGTGACTCCCTTTTACGAAGCGTTTTAAGGCTTATGTTTCTCGAACTTTTTTTCTTATTTCGATGAGAACTATTACCTTCCGGAATCTGGTACACTATTTTTTTTACATTCTATGTATGTATATTAGGGTGGTACAAAAAAATGAAAGCATTTTATTTTGAGCTGTTCTTCCAGTATAAGTTGGAAGATACTAAAAAATATTCCGGTTATTAATCATTTCAAAATTCAGTTTCTGTTATGGAAAATCTATAAATTTAATGGAAGTGTCCAAAGCAAAATTAACATTGAGGTCTCCAATTAGTATAAGAGGTTTCGTATCGTCGCGTTGAGGAAAAACTTCACTACCATCACGAGTATATCTCAATAATGAGCTATGTAAAAAAGCGATCGTGTCGTTAATATGTGAATTCGGACTTATGTAAACATCCACAATAACTATTTTCTGTCCATTTATCGCACAGCACACAAAAATGCAAATGTCGCCGACATCTTCTACCACAGCTGCACTTGATGTTGACTGTACAGGGGTAAGTCACGCGTGTGGTGTGAGGGCATTCACAGTATTATTTCTATTGTAATACCGACTCCTCCAGCTCGAACATGATTTCTTTCATACTGGATGACACAGTTGGAATTCGGTAAACTGATTTGCTCGTCTTCACCCAGCCAAGTCTCATGAAAAATTACCATATTGCAATTTTTCATAACGGGATTCAATACGTCAGTAGCGTGAGCACGTAGACTCTGGTGTTTAGATAAATATATATCGACAATTCTCCTCTTCGTCGTATGAATTCAATCATTTGTTGATCAAGAGTCTCCAAACAATTCGTAGATAATCTTTGGAATTCTTGTTGCAATAATATCAATGTTTCTAAAAATCTCCGGCCATGGTGGAACCTCATATCGTTATTGCGTGTAATTATAAACAATCCATCAACAGAAGTAACAGATGACCATGCGACGTATACAAGCGATTGTGACTGTTTCTTATACTCATAGACAATTTCTGAGTACATACCGCCTCGTGATTTATATATGATACTAGCACATGCGTAAACTGTAGGAAAACGTGTCTGATTTGAATTTGTTTTATTTTTTTCAGAAGTATAAATGAACTTCACTCTATTTTACTTGCTATATATACATATGGACTATGCCCTCTGATAGGTATATAGTATATAGATTATATTCCATGTAGTCTATAGATAGACTATATAGAAGTGGTAAGTGACAAGCGGTATACAACAGAGTGAGGAGACTACGAAACACCGCACAAAGCGAAGACCAAAAACTCTGTGCTTCTATGATAGACTAAGAGCCAGTGAACGGCAGACTCACGGTATTTTAGAAAGCTTCATATTGATGCTAGGTATACTATAACACCTACTGTAGGTGAAATAGGGATTCGTCATCCCCGGTGATGGTTCCTTTGGGCGTGGGCGGAAGTTCAAAAGCGTCAAATTGGAGTTTTGGAACGTGATAACAGCAAGTCCGCCTTTTTCATATCTTGAAGTAGTCAAATAGTTATACTGAAAAATTGAAGGACAGACACCCATTCCAGTTCCTAGTGTGTTAAATAAAATTCCAAAAGAAAAATATTGACTCGCTCACTCTTACCGGGAATGAGAGCGAGTCAGTAGTCATACATTTTTGTGAATCATTCTTATAAATCTCATAATGGTAAATTTATTAAATAGTTGATGAGAAAGGGTAGATTCACAGCCTAAAGTTGAGGTTTACAATATCATATATATGATTAAGGTGTGAGTGGTATTGTTTTTACTAATCTAATTCCGAATAATGGAGATATAATGTCGTCTAGAGAAATAAGCAATTTTTTTTTCAATTTCAATAATCTCACAAATTTTTTTTATGTTGCATTTCAAGAAAACGTACAAATGGAACGTAATTTAACAATCTATGTCGATACTTCACGCCTCTGTTGATCCAATACAACAATCGAAATCTTCCAAGTTTTGGATATTGTCATCATTTTTATCATCAAAAATACCACATTCTGTAAAAAAAGAATATTTATTTCAATATACATCATGCCAAGTATGACTTCATTAATAGTCCGCAATTTTGATGGTAGCAGTTTACCACCGTGCAAGAGTGAGCTGTGGCAACAGTTCTCAAAAGCTGTATACATCACAAATATTTGGAATAATGCTGAGAAACTATGTCCGTCAACATTGCAGCCACAAGAGCATGGGTGAATTAATGATGAAAACAAATATTTTTTTGAATGGTTTGATAGAGATCAGTTGCCAGGTTTTGTAGCCGAATCGGTTCAATGTCCATCAGATAATTTATTTATTATTAATCACAAAAAAATTTCCTGTTACCATTCATGAAATCATACTTGGCATGATGTACATTGAATCGAATATTTTTTTTACAGGATGTCGTATTTCTGATGATGAAAATGACGACAATTTACAAAACTGGAAAGACGTCGATTGTTGCATTGAATCAACGAAAGTGTGTAGTTCTGACGAAGATTGTTATATTACTTCCCGTTTGTACGTGTTCTTAGAATAAAACATAGTGAAAATCTGTAAGATTATCAAAACTGAAAAAAAACACTCTGGGAGTGCCGGCAGAAGTGAAAACTTGAACATTAACGTTGTACATTTTTTAATATTTTGGAATGGTTAGGGAATAATTTCGGACGAATTGCTTTATTTATCAGTATAGAAGTACTATCATTTATGTGGTTAAATACAATATTCATTTATTGCGCATATCGTACACAAACATGACAATTTATATTACTTTCTAAGTTTAACATTTCAGAACTATTACAGTTATTTTACATTAAAAATTTTATCTCTCAGAAAAATCAACAACTTTCATTCATAATTTCGACGACTCTTTCGCCATCATCATTACCAACATCATCATTTGTTTATTTTTCTTTTGTTTCTCTGAAAAACGAAGATTATTTATTATTATTTTATTTTATATAATTTCATTTGAAATTATTTGTTTGGTATCGTGTTTTTGATATCTAACCTACACCGCAGTACCGCACACGTGCTTATTGTGACGTAATAAAAGTATAGGTTAATGCTATATAGTATAAATAAACATATTACAAATATTACATCTATAATGTGTAGATACATATGTATATTATTATAAAGTACTCACTCATTTTCTTTCACTATTTCTTCGTCACTTTTTTCATTAATAGATGCACTTTGTTCAATTTCCATATTTTAAACACTTTATATATGAGAATTTTACAACTATACAGACGGTCGAGCCATCAGCAGATCAGCTGATCAGCATTCAACAGTAACCATCACATTCAGCATGGTGAGCGATAAATTCCTAGTGCGCAGACGCCACGCACTAGATGCTCCCACCACATCACTGCCGTGCATGCACGTAGCAGCCTGTAGTACAAACACACACGCACACTCACACAAGCGCCCCGTGCCGCTTAAACGAAACAGTCAGCAGGCATACATTTTCGGCGCGCTGCAGAAAGAGAGGGGGTTCCTCTCCTACGCCGGCAGTCTACCCTCCCTACATCTTACGAATTTTCGATTAGCATCACGTGACCCTGACGCGAGTTCAACATTTTCTACCCATCTAAAAAAAGTGCACAACGCCGCTAAAGAAATTTTCACTTCAAAAAAAATTTGATCATTTCTTTAGACGACATTATATCTCCATCATTCGGAATCGGATTAGTAAAAACAATACCACTCACACTTTAATCATATATATGATATTGCAAACCTCAACTTTAGGTTGTAAATCCACACTTTCTCATCACTTATTTAATAAATTTACCATTATAAGATTTATAAAAATGATTCATAAAAATGTATGACTACTGACTCGCTCTCATTCTCTGTAAGAGTGAGCGAGTCGATATTTTTCCAACTTTCGCAATTTTATTCAACACACTAGAAACCGGAATAGATGTCTGCCATTTAATTTTGTAATATAACTATTTGTATACTTTAAGACATAAAAAAGGCAGACTTACTGCTATCACGTTTTAGATCTCAATTTTGACGCTTTTTCACTTCCGCCCACGCCCAAAGGAACTATCGCCGGGGATAACGAATCCCCATTGCACCTACGGCAGCTGTCATAGTATACCTAGTATCAATATGAAACTTGCTAAAATACCGTAAGTCTGTAGTCTACTGGCTCTTAGTCCATAACTGTAGGTCTGTAACGTTACACGTTTTCGTATCGTTAGTTCGTGTGACCTTGAGTTTTTACTCCTATCGCGCGTATAGAAGTTTCACTTCAATAAAAACTTCCTGAGTTTTTTCAAGCCAATCGGGTGATATCTAGACTCTAGAGGTCACGCAAGTCAAAATTATGATTTTTGATGCATTTTCCATGTTTTTCAGCATACTACATGATAATTGGTACGAATTGATCATTACTTACTCAAAATTTTGTTTCGTTACACTCAAATACATAATATTCAATAAGTAAATGTATTTATCAATTGTATTTCGTCATTTTTTATGAGCATTTGTATGAGCGAATTTCATATATTCTAATATGAAGCGTAAATGAATAATAACAAGAGTAATTAAATACTATTTTTGTATTCAAAATTGTTTGTGGATACATAAATATCGTTATTTTTATACAGGAGTAGTGCTTCCTGACTTCAATTATTTGTTATACAGCCATGAAACGTTATTTTCATGATCAGATTACCTTGAAAATTTACATGTTAAAAAAGCAGTTTAAATTAACTAAAAAAGAAACGGACTGTTTGGCTTCCATTAATATTCTCATTATAAGATTTCATTTAGAAGCGTGGTTCATCGCTCCCGATGTTTCTTCTAGTTTAAATAACGATCTCAGATTTGTGAAAGATTTATTCAATTATAAGAATGAAAATCGTTTAATAGCTGAAGCTGCTCCTCCAAAAATTACTAATTATTTATGGTATTTGAATGATGAAAATGTAGCTTTGTCATTTTTTGATCTTGATGTGTCATATGAGACCAAAAAAAATGGTTTATTCTTTGAAAAATGTAACGAATTCAAACGAACCAGTCAAGCGCGTTGTGATTAATACGAATTCAGAATTTGAATTCAACGCGTGGAAAAAGCGCGAACTACACGATTTTATTTCACAAAATACGATGTCTTTTTTCAACAGATTTGATATCAGTATCGAATTATCGATATTGATCCATCATTGTGGGATTCAAATCAAAATTTTTTAAATGCAAGACGTCTTGTTTCATTTTTGGAGGTTATGAACGATTCTACTGAAAGAGGGATTTCCCTCATTAGCACAGTTAATTCCAATCTGACAAAAAATGAGAAGCAAAAGCAATATTTGCTCCAAGTTGTTCAACAAACCCGACAACTACATCTGAATACAAGCAAATCAGGCTATCAATAAACAAATTGTTAGTTCTAAACATAATGCCTTTTATGCATCAATAAATAATCAATAAAGTTTTCAGTTGTATATTCTCAGGTTTGAAGTATAAAATAATAATTATTAACTCTCGTGATTACTTAAGTACGCTTCATATTAAAAAAATATGAAATTCGCTCATTAAAATACTTGCAAAGTATGACGAAATATTTGAAAATAATGTCTTGAACTGTACTTCACACACATTTACGTATTAGATATTATGTATTTAAGTGTAGAGAAACGAAATTTCAATTAAGTAATGATCAATTCGTACGAATCAGCATAAAGGTTGCTGAAAAACATGAAAAAGGCATCAAAAATCATATTTTTGACTTGCGCGACCTCCAAACATCATCCGATTTGCTTGACAAAATTCAGAAAATTTTTATTTAGTATCTTTAAACATATACTGGAAGAGCAGCTCAAAATAAAAAACTTTCATTTTTTGGACCATGATAATGTATGCGCCTTAATGTTTGTCAACAAAGAAAAGAAATATTTTCTAAACATAAATTTTACCAGTTCAATATATCATATACTACTAAATAAAAGTTATAAATTCATATTCACATAAATATTTTCATTCATACAACTATCGTGATAAATGAAATTTTCAATGCAAACATATTGAAATACATTTCTCACATCCGGGATCCAAGAATATTTGCCTCGATAGTCCATATAAAACAGTGATCATGCAAATATATTACTAATAGATTTGAATCCACGGAACCTGCAATAGTAACCTCCAAAACCACTCCAGAGCATCAAGGGACACCAACAAACTTCACGTGTATTAATTTAGAGAGACGAGATAGTCATTCTCTACTTCAAAATGGACGATCACAAAGTCTACGAAGGCAAAGCATTGCTTTAAATAGGATCATTAATCACAGACGAGCATTAATAGGGTAATAGAATGTCTTGAATCATATTATAATTACCTATATGAACCAATATACTAGGATAATTTACAATTTTAGAGATTATGAAGGACGTTGCAATTAATATTTTTGTTAACATATAATGTACATGTAATGTACTTGATTAATCCTTTCCTTTCTTTCCTTTTTCTTTCTTAATAAAAATTCTATTTTCTCAATGAAAACTCAATTTTTGATTTCATCTGTAAAAGAAGATTTATTTTACACTATGTATAAAGTTCATAAAACTGAATCATACCTGTAAAAGAAGAAACAACATTGAATGTTTCTATTTCAGGTATGTTTATCTTTTCACTGTTTAATAGTTTTATCTTTACATTAAGAATAAATTTTCTCTCCGTCCTTTTACTATTTCTTCTTCAGATTCTACCTCTTTCCATCTTCTACTTACTCGGTCGATAATGTCGTATTCAGTACATACATATATATAGAAAAACTTGCCTTAGTAATTGATATCTAGAACTTCGATTTTTGTGATCGAGAACCGTTTAACAAAACGAATAATAAAAATATACCTACCTGAAGTGAAACATTCGTGATAATATGACACAATTATTAAATCGAAGTAACTGAATATTATTAGCCTTACTTTTATTCATCATAAATAATGATTGTTGTTTACCTCGTAACCAATTTCATGAAATTGGAAAAAAAAGGTTATTATTATATTGCGCTTGGTTGGTACATATTTGTACCGCACGTTTTCTTGTTTGCGCCTCAAAGAGTTACAAGTCATAGAAAGGTGAAAAAAAATCACCAACCAAATATAAGATATTTAGTTTTTTTTTTCAACTTCAATTTCGCCAATGTCATTCGAAATAGTAAGTTTTTCACCTGTTTGTATCATTTTTATTTTCGTTCATACATGGAAAGGTCCGAAAATGAGGGCCTTTTTGGATTTTTTACAAACTTCAAAGTGACATAACTGACTATAATCGGAATATTTTAATTCTTCCAATACCCTTCAAAAGATCACTAATAGTTCTATCCGCACCATTTTGACTTTCGTTTGTACCTTGATAATTTCAATAGCGTAATTATGCACATCCTCCAAATATGAAACAGCTTATGCACGACATGAAACGGCATCGATCGTATTCACTTTTCATTTTATGTTTTTTTTTCTAATAAAAATAAGAATAAGTTCACGGAGGAAAATATTGAGCGTTACTGAGCAAGAATGCGTTAGAACAACTCATTTATGAAGTTACATGCGTGCAAGCACTTTTATAAGTTGTAAATACCGAAAAAGTGAGTTGAATTTTGGAGTTGACTGAGCTCAATATGTGCATAAAAAGACGGAAGTATGAAAGCGTGTGGTCCACCAAGATAGTTGTAGGAATCGACGCAGTATTAGCAGTAATGATATGTATAGTTCTAATGTTTCAGATAAAAGTTATCTCAAATGCACAAACTGTAATCGTAAGAGAGTGTTTCTTTACACCAAATGAAAATGGAGTTGACTCGACTCAATGTTTAATTATTTCACACGATATCAGATTTAAAAAAACTCATGTTTCTACATATTCCAATCAAATAATATTTGCACCAACTACCGTACATCATTGTAATAACTTTATGAAAATCTCTTCATACTAATAATAAAGTTGTGCCAATTCGTATTATGGCGAGAGGAACGGACATAAATATTCTTCGGTTCTTGAATATGAACCAATAATGAATATGCAGTGTATGAATATAATGCAGTTTCCGAATTGAATCAACTGAAAATATTTTCATAATGAAATAATAATTAATCGTCGCGAGGAGTAATTATCTTGTAAAAAGTATTTCAAGAACTTCTTGCAAAAACATGACAGCTGCAAACAACAACATTTTTATTCTATAAAAAATAAAAAGATTCGTTATATTAAATTTAATTATTTAATTATTTTAAATGAATATACATTAATTTACTTTTATATTGTTTTATTGACAAATGAAATGGAAATATATATATACAAACATACAATTACAGTATTCATCTCATTCAACTACTCCTAGTTGTTAGAAAAATAATTTGTTTATCTACATGGCAGATATTTTTTTCCATCTATCACATAATACAAATTACATGGCTTATAATAAATTAATTTTTTACAACACATTGATCCCCACTGACATGTCTCTTCCACAATAAACCCATGGATATGTTTCACGAATTCGGTGGTATTTAATAGTAAATATATGAATAACACATCATATTTATCATTCATCAATATGAGTTTGATTTTTCCATACTGTGTCACATTAGGAACTCTTTGGTTGAACGTGGGCTGCCAATAATATCTTTGATTTCAGAGGGGGTAATGCATCTTAATTTTTCCAGTCCAATATTTCTTTCTATTTCATACATTTGGTATATTGCATGAAAATAGATACAAGATGTTTATGGAAAAATACACATTCCATCAAAATCTGGTAAAAGAAGTGACATATTCCACTTCTCGAAAAGTTCTACAATTGTTGAACACATTATTTTACTCACAAAATTATTCACAAGCCAAACACAATCAATAACAACAATTTTATTGAGTATAAGAGATAATTTCCTGCAAATAGAAAATATTGGTGAAAAATATTAAATCATAATTTTCAATACAGGTCAAATATTCATATTATTTGAATGATAATAATGTTTAATAATATAATACAAAAGTCATACAGTTCCAATTCAACAAATGATATGTTTTGTCGATTAATTGTTGATTAAGTACATATATATAAATTGAAAGCACCACATTTTATTCATGCTACAAGCATATATCTTAGATCGTAACAATTAATGTGATAGAAAAATTCTACAGTCTCAGATATACATATAAATGAAATGAGAAGCTTTCAATATGCATATATATTCATTCATGAACTAATTTACAAAATGTACCGTATGATGATTATGAATTATGTGAGCTTTATTATTATCTATTATATTTCATATACTTGACTTACCGGAAATTATTTTTCGCTCTTTATACAGCAAACCGAATTTTTTTTGAACGTAACGATTGAGAATCCGTGAGGATAATTCATACAAGTAACAATATCAATATGTATGCAACGTGAATTTAATATGTAACATAGTGATAGAAAGACGTGTCTTCTTGATCGCAGTTCGTCGTTAACTGATTTTATATAATATGATAAATGTATAAACAAATGGACTCCGGAACTACTCAACCGATTTTGATGAAACTTGGCTTATTATGTGTAATTTGGTCCAACTTAAACTATAGGATAGTATTTATCTCGATTTTCAACTACAATATTCATTAAATATTAAATAAATCTTTGTTATAGGACAATGACTTGCAATTTTTTGTAAGTTCAATAACTTTCTAAGAGATGGCGGTGTGAATTAAGTAATCAGCATAACACTTGGTTATCTGGGTTGGGCAATCCTCCAATAGATGGCTTTGCGTTTTGATTTATTTATGCTTTAATTAATTAGACATCATAAGTGTATATGTTTACAAACATAACCAAATCATTTAAATTTTTCATTCATTGTCACTTTTGAAATTGTGCTGTATGTTGTGTTTGTTTGCGAATTATTCATATATTTGGCGTCGCATGCGACAGGAGCAGCACTTACAAGTGCATCAGCTGGTTGCACGTTGCACGCGCCGAAAATTACAATCTCGACCTCAAGCACTAATGAGGGCAGCGCTTATTGGGCGCCTCTATAATAACAATTATAACACAACGATGAACTTTTCAGCAGTATTGTTCTACTACTCTCGGGTGACTTCCAACAGACATTACCAGCCATTCCTCGCTCTACTTTTGCCGATGAGATTAATGCATGTTTAAAACAATCGTTTTTATGGCGCAATGTCGAAACACTTCGATTGACCATAAACATGCGAGTACAATTGCAGAATGATCCGTCGGCGCAAGTATTTTCTAAGCAATTGCTGGATATTGGGAACGGTGTGATGGAATTACATCAGGATACACAATACATCAAATTGCCCGATGAATTCTGCACTGTTGTAGACTCAAAAAAAGAACTTATTGAGAGTGTGTTTCCGTATATATCAAATAATTACGTATGTCATAATTGGCTCAGTAATCGTGCTATTTTGACAGCAAAAAATGTCGATGTCGATGAAATTAACCTTCAGATACAACAGTTGTTGCCAGGTGATTTGATGTCTTTTAAATCAATAGACACTATTGCAGATGATAATGAAGCTGTGAATTTTCCAACTGAGTTTTTGAATTCGTTAGATATATTAGGAATGCCACCGCACAATCTTCGATTGAAGATTGGTTCACCGATTATTCTTCTACGCAATTTGAATTCACCAAAATTATGTAACGGTACACGTTTGGTCATCAGAAGAAGAACAGGAAACATTCTTGAGGCAATTATTTTGACGGGAAAGTTTAAAGGAGAGATCATTTTGTTGCCACGTATTCCTGTCATACCGTCAGATTATCCAGTAGCATTCAAAAGATTGCAATTTCCGATTCGTTTTGCTTATGCAATGACCATAAATAAGTCGCGAGGCCAAACAATGTCCATTTGTGGATTGGATTTGGAAAATACGTGTTTCTCTCATGGGCAACTATATGTCGCCTGCTCACGTGTGGGGAAGGGGGGGGGGGGGGGGCAACCTTCAACTTTATTTGTATTAGCAAAAGACAGGCTAACAAAAAATATTGTACATAAATTAGCACTTAGATAAATTTGAACTATAAATTGTAATGATTTATTCGTTTTTTAAAAATATTCATTTTTATATATTTTCAGGAAGTAGTTTGTAATAAAATATAAATTAAAAATTCAAGTTCGTTTTTCATTAACCTTAACTCTGTGAAATTTTTTACCAATTACTTTTTAATTCTTAAATCGATTGAAACGTTTTCATTTTTATAATTGAATATTAATCTGACTACATTAGGAAGTTTAGTGCAACATTGATCCGGCGCACTGTAACAGAGTCACAGCAACGCGTGACTGGGTCTGCTAGTATATATATATATATATATATATATTCAATAAATCTAAAAATAGTCCAATATAATGAAAATCAAAATATGATCCAATATTGGCGAGATTTCTATTGAACTTTCAAAGTAGGCAGCCAATGGTGCCAATATTTTTCATTAAACTTCTATTTTATTGATTAAGTACATTTAAGCTGTTGGTATTGATGAATATATTATTAAATGAAAGGTAAAACTTGCATTAGTATGTACTTGTATGCTGTCAAATTAAATACAATGATTTGATTTATTCAATTTTCCCGTGGAGTTAAGTACTGGTCAACTCCGATGGAGTTAGCTTGACGATAAAATTCTTAAACCTACCATACATTAAGTCGGGACGCTAACTCACAACGTGAGTTGGTCGAAAATAATAAACACGGGTAAGGCTACTAAATATAAGTCAATAGAAACAAAATAAAGTTATTGAAACTTATTACATGCCAACTTTATTTTGAGAGTTGTCTGTTCCGAACGTTTTTTTCTGTGTTCATTTCATTTTTTCTTCTATGTATATTCGTTGAAGTTATCAATAAATAATTTTCCGGTGCTCATTATTTTGATACTTCTATAGTAATGTATATTCTACACATAAATTCCAATTTGATTTCATTGATTGTGTAGTAAAAACCTCACCGTCAAGTATCGTAAAAATCTGACTCAATTCGCCAGATTATAACGGTGTAATTATATCAGAAAATAACCGACTTTGACAGATTGTACCACATATTGTCTCAGAGCATGGTAATCCAGATATTGATATATTCTGACAGAATCGAACAATATTTATCAGAATTTATCAAGTCCTTTTTGGGATTATGAACGTTTTCCAAGGTTATGACAGTTTTTCGCCGCCGATTTCTGTTGAAATAATTTGTCAGATTTCACAAGATTCTTCCAAATTCCATGAGGCCCTCTAATATTTTCGAAGCATTTATGAATAGATGATGCTGAAAATTACACCCAAAAAAAAAAGGATTTGAATCAAGTCTCAGCGACTCGATCCAAGTCTAAAATCGACTTGTGTCAAGACTATTGATATTCTTACAAATAATAAAAATCTTGGACTTGATACAAGCGGAAAATCGACTTGATGGAAGAATAACACCTCGAGTCTACGAATGTCTTGATCCAATGTCTCAGTTTGAATTTAAAATTTTCTCGCCGTGAAATTAATCATTCGGACAATATTTTGAGCCAATATTATGATTAAACTAAATTCCAGTTTTATTGTTGAATTGATGAATCAATTAAACAAATCAAAAATGTCATGTTAGGTCGCATGCGACCTTCCCGCTCTTTTCCTCCCGTAATTCCAATCATTCATTTATAATTCGTAGCTCTGCTGTCGCACCTCAGAATATGTTATTAATAGTTCAATTGTAATTATAATTATTATTATTTTCTTATAGATAATAAGTCAATATTCTTATTTTCCGTGGGAAACACCTCTATCCTGCTTCCCACTGGAAACCTAAGATCATTGTCAGCATTACATCTCACTTCGCTACGTTAACTCAAAAAAACCCTACGTGCATTTTGCGCGCTCTCAATATATGAATGCCGCAGCCAAAATGCTGAGTAAGACGTTTACTGTAAGGACGCATCAACTTACTTTATAAATTTTCCCATCTTCTTTCCATACTTATAATTTTACGTTTGGTCAGTCTTGATTGTCGCTTCAACTCGTCAACATCTTATTTGACTAATAACAATTCCAAATTCAAAAATCATTCTCTTAATAACTCATAGTAAAAATCAATAATCGCTAATATCTTCAATCGATAAAATAAATAAGCTCAAAAGCTGATCTGTTACATTTGTCAAATAGATTTAAATTAAGAATAAGATCGTGCAAGTGAATTTACAAAATTAAGTTTGTGAGTGAAGTGAATCGGCAAGTATACGGTTTCCGTGGCGCCGCCAAATGACGATGCATTTTTGTAGAACTCGACGAAATAAGACGTTTTTGAAGAATAAAAAATTTCGATATCTCTCTTAGTCTTCGAGATATCGAAGCTTCAAAATTATTTTTTTTCATTTTTATTTCTACGTTATGTTTGATATTTTTCGACGAAATGAGACTTTGTCAAGTCTTATTTCGTCGAGGAAGGTATGGATGTAAACAAATGATCTATATGTACGCCTCAAAACAAATTTTACTGTCACAATCGCACTAGGAAATGAAAATCTAACTATAAATGTAAGAAGACACAAGCGATTCAAAATGACGACTCAAGTTCAGAATCAAATTCAAATGATTTATTCTGAAACAAAAATTATTTAACACATGTTGAAAAAAAAAAAAAAAAGAGTTGAGTTATTATTGGGTTCGGCGAAAATTAAATTATTTCTACTCAAAACAATAACTAACTAATCCTCTTACTTCGTGTGTGCGGAACGCAAGTGATGATACCTCCTCGTGGTGCAATCTGGGCAGTCATAAATTTTTTCATAAAATGTTTTATCATTTCATAAATTAATTTATCATTGGCGAAATTATCAAAATTAATTTTAATTTGTTTCTGGATAATACTATCTCTTCAAATTTATTCAAGCCCCCCCTCTCGGGGCTTCGCCCCTGGACCCCACTCTATATTTACACACATACACATACACACTCACACACATGCGTACATACATACATACGTACAGATTGTTTGTTTACATCGAAATAAGACTTAACAAAGTGTTATTTCGTCGAAAAATATCGAACATAACGTAGAAATAAAAATGAAAAAAAAAAATTTGGAAGCTTCGATATTTCGAAAACTAAGCGAGATATCGAAATTTTTTATTCTTCAAAAACGTCTTATCTCGTTGAGTTCTACGAGAATCAATTGTCATTTGGCGGCGACACAAAAACCGTATAATCCCCAATGAATCATCAATAAGAACTGTTCAAGACTCTATTAGTTAATTAATCAGCAAATATTATAATCGTAAATATTCAAGTTGCCTTAATCAATAATCTACAAGGTAGAAGTATTTGTGTTTCCATATCCTTCCGAATATCAATCATTAATTCACCTATACCATCCCATACACTTCAGCTACGCATAGTGGCGGCAACAACGACCCCTCACCTTTTAATAAAAATTTTGAAGCTTGTCATAAAGTCCGAAAATACATCCAGGACGTAACAGTTTTAATGGTGGCAGCGGTGGGATAATTTGCCAGGAGTGTATAAGGTGAATTAGTGACACTTCTATAGAAAAAAGTGAGAAAATACGTAAAAGGAAGTGTTTTCAACCATCAGACGAAACACGCTCATGGATTAAAGAGACTGGTGCTTCAAACAAATTTTAATTATAACACGCACCAACACTACTAACATAAAGAACAAATAAATAATATTGAGTGCAAACATAAGTAATATCGAGTGACAACGCGAGAAGACAATATTCATCAATTGAAATTACGTCAGTCCATCCCAATCAACAACGTTAAAGGGGAGAACATCGCTGCCAACGTCACCGAAGCCTCAACCGAGGATATCACACAACGACTACCATTCTTCCAACTGCAAAACCAGCGAATTCTTCAACAGCATCGTAAATAATATTAAGACATTTATTTTGTAAGTTCTCCACATTCTATTTTCTCTCGTTTCCTTCTTTATTTCTTTATTTCTACACGCCTTCTTTTACCATTCAATCAATAACCGATAACACAAAAATGTCTAATTACGACGATATTCATGCCGGTAGTACTAGAAATGATATAACGGGTAACGATGAAGAACCATCAAATGCTATCCCTCCCACGACATCAATGGCTGATCTTTTCGCGATTATCAAACACACTAATAACGAGTATAAAAAAAAAGAATAACGAGTTTCAAAAGAAAACAGACAATACTCAAAGATCTTTAGCTGAAATAAGGTCTCAAATCGAACGCCTTAGTGATTTTTTGTCGCGACCGCGCAGACGAACTACTTGTGAATCCTCAAGATCCTCATCTCACTCTCCTCCACGCAGAGAGTACCTTGCCTCAAGGACAGAACAGCTGATAATCAATAATCCTACGTTAGAAAATAATCCATCTACATCCAGAGCAAATCAAAACCTTCCTGACGATCCTCAACATCGCCTAGACACATTAGCTCCTCGTGTAACTCATCAATTAAGTCCGAAAGACTATTCACAAGCAATTCCTCATTTCGATGGAACGCCGATGGGCTATGAAGCCGATGAATTTATTGTCCAATATCGTCATGTTAAAGGATATATTCCCCCATATTCAGAAAATGAAATTTTGATACTATTAATGGGCAGATTAAAGGGTGAACCTCTGCGCCGGGCCTGTAAAGCTAAACTCAGAACCATTGACTCTCTCATTGAATTCATTCGTAATAATTTTGATTCTCCCAAGACATATTATGTCGTAAGAGACGACATCAATAAATTACAACAGGCACCACACGAAAAAATGAACATTTACAATGCGCGAGTACAAGAGTTGTTGACCGATTTAAAGGAATCATTACGTAACTCCGACGTACCCGACAAAGACGCCACCGCGCGAGTACTAAAACACGATATTATGAAGGCATTAATCCGCGGCCTCCAACCAAAATACCTCATACACTTCACCACCAAATCATTTACCGACCTCGCATCAGCTTTCGCCGAAGGACGTAGAGTCGAACAAGAATTATCAGAGTTTCCGCAATTATATTTCAAAGGACGAGACTGTTATGCAATGCAAATGAATGAAATTACCGAATATAGACCTGAACCCTCTACAGAACGGTCATATTGCACATTTTGTTCTAGACCGGGGCATGTATTTGACAACTGTTTTAAACGAAGAGCTCAGTTAGAGGGCCGAGAGGTGACAAGATCTCAGAGATTTCAGCCAGAATCATTCACGTCCCCAAGTTATACATTTTGTAATTATTGCAAACGCACTGGGCACACCATACAAGAATGTCGCACAAGTACAAACAATAATCAAATGCGTTTATTCTATAACAATAATTTCCGTAATATTCAAGCGGGAAACGCCAATACGCCCCAGTGATCCGGCGCGACGACTGGGACCAGCGACAACGCGCCAGCTCAAACATAAACAAACCAACCTTCCAGCAATCCAGTAAATCACATTTTCATTCAAATACCAAAAATCTTTAACACTGAATGTAAAATTTTGAACACCACGTCATATCAATCTCCTTCAATTCTTATCAAAAATAATGGTCTCGAGAACGATCAAGGGTGTTTTTTAATTGATACGGGATCATAATTGAACCTCGTCAAAATTAATCAAATCAAAAATTCAAGCGAAATTAGACGCTGTTAAGAAATTTCCGATTCCGAAAACACAGAAAAACGTGAGAGAATTTTTGGGATCAGCCGGTTATTATCGTCGATTCATCAAAGATTTCACCAATATTGCCAGGCCGTTGTCAGATTTAACAAGTAAAAATAACAAATTCGAATGGAATTTCAAACATCAAACAGCTTTTGAAACGTTACGTGATAAATTATGTGAATCTCCTATACTCATCTACCCAGGCTTCAATAAGCCATTCGTGGTCACAATAGACGCATCGGGTTACGCCGTCGGTGCAGTTTTATCTCAAGGCGAGATATGAGATGACTTGCCAGTAGTATGCGCGTCAAGAGTTATGAATAAAGCAGAAATGAATTATCAAACAACCGACAAAGAAATGCTCGCCGTAATATTTGCATTGAAAACATTTCGACCATATTTATATGGTAAACAATTCACTCTAGTAACTGATCACCGGCCATTGGTAAGGGTTAGTAATTTTAATGACCCCACGTCACGAGTAATGAGATGGAGAGAACGCGTACGCGAATTCGACTTCAAAATTCAATATAAAGCCGGCCGAGTTAATACCAATGCCGACGCTCTATCGCGGAATCCAGTTATCAACACCGAACCCAAAGAATTATATATGATCAACGTCAAGTGGAAATCAAATGACCCACCAGAAGGAAACGATGCAAAAATCTATATCCAACGCGAAAAGAAGTCTCCCAACACGGGTATTATCTAAGAGAAAGAAAACAAAAAAAATCAGAAATTAATGAACCACAATTACCTCCTCTTCATAAGAGCGTGAGCAAAAGAAAACACAATTCAAGCGGGGAGTATGACACGCGACCTTTGAATCCGCGGAGAGCAATATGAAGGATGAGACGATCAAGAGTTAGAAGCGAATCTACAAGTAGTAGCGATAATGAGAACGATGAATCCTCTGATTCAGGAAATTCTATATATTCGCACGAGATGGACGTCAATCCTAGGATATCAAGTTATAGAATCAAAGAAAGAGAACGAAACAACACCGAACGTTCAAGTGAGTCAGACGCGACCGTATCCTCCGAAGATTCCCACGCATCAAATAAAAGAAACGAAGAATCAAACAGCAATAATAACGTCTTAGTGCATTCACCTTCATATTCTACTGACGAAATAACGAGAAAGAAATTCAGAATTATCAACTCTAGTAATGAATCACCTCACGAAAACACGAATGTCTCTTATGTGGGCACTCCTGAATATCCAGAGCCAGCACCTTTTGCAACAACAAACGATCAATACGACTTATCTTATTACGATACCGCCGTCTCTGACGATGAACACAACTCCGAACACCCGAATATACAGAACGAAGATATATCAGAATATCCAGAACCAGCTGTTTCTACAAATAATCTTCATCAAAATCATAATCAACAAGAAAGAATAGAAATTCAAGGTCGAACGAGCTCAACAGAACATAAAATTAATCCTAATAACATTATTATTGCAACAACTGTCATTCATCCAGACCCGGAAAGGGCTGACGAACAATGTACTAACCCTGATCGTGGTAAACGAAGACACAAAAGAAAACGCAGATATGATAAGAGTAGTAGTGAGTCAATGACACGGTCAGCTGTTAATAAACGTACGAAGGAGGATACTCATGCCCCACTTGAAGACTTAAATGAAATCAGAGCCATCTCACCACTCACAATCACAGCAAAGAATGTGCCGCGGCACATCACCTGCTAACGCTCACCGAATCCCCTCTCCAACACAACCGCTACATTGCAATTACATTAACGAATCGCATAATGCAAATATAGAAATACCAGGAAATACGCCCGATAATTTAGCAACACGTCACAGTAACAATAATTGCCCTCTAAGTCTACTCATTCCTCCAGTTCAAGGTCAAGAAAGACTTACAATCAGAAGAAATGAACAAATCCTCAGCAATATCAAAGAAATAACAGATAACATAGAAGCCCGGAAGGATAATTTAATTTGTTTTCTATACACGGATGGCAGTCCCATAGACAATGCTGGGAGAATATTCATCGAAAAGGGTTGGCTACCACCACCTGCACCTGGGCTCAACCTCAACATGTCATGCATTAAAACTAATTTTTTAAGAAATAAAATAATTTTCGGGCTGGTCCTTGGAAGGAAAGACAAGTCAACTATCGAAGAAGATGATTTAGACCTCACGTTAGAAAATCTGATAAAGAAAATGACAGAAATAAATGTAAAGACCGCAAGCGTTTCTCAGGGCATGAGTGAGTTTCACCACTGCATCTGGCGTAAGATAAGAACCGCTTTGAGATTAAATTTAATAGAGAGCAATATCATTATCTCTATATGCAAACACGAAATCACAACACTTTCACGCAACCAAATTCCAAAAATAATAAAAGAAAACCATGAAACCCCGTTCGCTGGCCATAAAGGGGTGACAAAACTTATAACCGTATTGGGCAAAGTTGTTCCTGGGAACGGATGAAAACCGACATAGAGAATCACATAAGAAAATGTGAAAGCTGTCAGAGAAAAAAATTAGTTCGAATAAAAACCAAACAACCCATGGTATTAACAGACACGTCCATCGATGTATTTGATAAGGTAGCGCTTGACATAGTAGGCCCATTAACCACGTTAGAAAACGGCAATAGATACATTCTAACAATACGAGACGATTTGTCTAAATTCTGTTTGGCAGCACCGATGAAACAAATTAATGCGGAAGCTGTAGCCAGAACATTCGTTGATCATTTCATAACACGATTCGGTTGCCCCAAAGCCATATTGACAGACCAGGGTACAGGGTTCACGATCACTTTAATACGTCACGTAGCCAAATATTTCGGTAAAAAATAAATAAAAACAACGTCATTTCATCCCCAATCCAATGGCGCGCTCGAACGTAGCCATCAAGTTTTGACAGATTATCTAAAGCAATACGTAAGTAAGAACGATTGGGATCGGTGGTTACCCCATGCTATGTTCGCATACAATACAAGTAAACACGAAGCCACTCATTTTACACCACACGGAGTAGTATTCGGTCGACCAGCTCGGATGCCGTCTCAATTCAAAGGCATAGATTCTCTAGGTACTCACGAAGACTACGTGATTGACCTTTCTTCCAGACTCAACGATATAAGAAATATTGTTCGAAAAAATCAAGAAAGAGCAAAAGAAACTTCCAAAGCCTATTACGACAGAAAATCAAATTCGATTCCATTTCAGGTAGGACGATTAGTCTTCATTCTAAAAAATATAAAGAAAGGAAAATTTGACGACAATTATATAGGACCATATCCTGTCACCGCTATATTTCCAGACAGACATAATATAGAAATACAAGAGACAGAGAATACAAGACGAATAATTCACTGCAGTCAAGCGAAGTTAGCTTACGTTGCATATTCCAGTTCAACTACCGACTCAGATTTCTCTACATAAAACACACACATCCATTCTATATTTTTATCATTAAATAAAACCATACATGCACTAATACCAATAGAAACCTTTATATATTGCGGTATTACAGGTGTCAGTCATGGGCGACTTAAAGTTCTACATCATATTCTCACTCGCCATCGGAAACGTTGGTCAAGGACAATCAATTATTGCATACGACTGCGGTGCCTCAGGCATGAACATGACCACTCTTTCATTAAACAACATTCAAGAATGTAACATCCCTATCGTTTATACTATAACCTCAAAAGTCCAAATTCAACTCTTACAAACTTCCGAATACACTAGCGTCCACGTATATCAATGTAAATTCGAAATACACCGCACAATATACCATTGTGGGATGCATTCACATATATCAATTGTATCAAACGGAGATATAGAATATTTGATGGAAATCTCCCAACCAAATTGTAGAGATATGCACAACACACAGTCATTCAGACTCAATGATCATTATCACTCCGATCTTAACGCCAATACTACCACATCAAGACCAATTCAATTAGCCGGTAGAGTAGATAGCGCAGGTAGTTGCAAGGGAGCCGCGTATTCCGATCAATATGGATCATGGGACGATGCCGTCGTCATCGGACAAATATTCGTGACTTTACAAGACTTTTATGCCAACATCAAAATCGAAAATAATGAACTGATCCTACACTCTGGAACGAGATGTCAATATAATACTGGGAAATGCATGGATTTAAATACCGGTAACACGTATTGGGATTTAATAGAATTTTCAAAATGTGACTTCGATGGATTCTCATCTACCAAGGTCCCGCTGATAGAACTCACGACGAAGCGAATAAGAGTATGAATCATAAAATCTACTCATTAACATCTTCAGATTATACTTTCGCATTACCAACCAATGGCATCTTCGAAGTATGTGGATACAAGCTTGTTAAAACCGAACATCCTCGGCTGTTCATAGGAGACGTCACCATAACATCATTGATAACAAAAAAAGTAGGAATCACATTGCAAAATATGGACCTACGTTAATTCTAAATTTATTTATCGGGCTCATCATCTAAAAAATCAAATCATTAATTTATATAATGACGTCATAATCCAACAGTGCGCATTAGAACGAAAAGTATTAGGCAACACACTATCGTTGGCTTCAATAGCCCCCGCTGAGTTCGCTTATCATCTCTTTAAAGGGCCGGGATATATCGCTCACATTGCTGGAGAAGTAGTTAGAGTTGCAAAATGCGTACCAGTCGAAGTCAAAATACGGAAAATAGAACAATGCTTCCAAGAACTACCAGTGCACAGAGGCAATGACCCTTTATTTATGAAACCAACTATTCACGTACTAGTACACACAGGTACACAAATCGAGTGTAATAGTATGCTCATGCCAATGTTCCACGTAAATAATGCATGGGTACAAGCATGCCGCAAATAGCTCCCGCGACCCCACCTGAAGAAATAGCGCCTATCACAACCAAATCATGGGAGTTTACTGACCCAAACAATTTAATGGATTCAGGCGTATACACCACTGATGATCTGAAACGGCTAAGCGAAAACATAATGTTCCCTGTAGAAGAGCCGGCAGTTTTACGTGCCATCGCCATAGGTAGTACTGGTCACCACAACGTTTATCAAGGAGTGAATCTGGAAAATATGAATACCTACGAAAAATTACAAAGTAAATTTGAAGAAGCCATGGGAACTATGAAAAAAATAATCTATACCATAGGCCACTGTTCAACATTCATCTGGACACAGTTATCGATGGCATAGCTTTGCATACCGTATTCGGATGGAGTTTTCATTTAATCGGCGCCATATGGGACTCCATGACACACGTCCTCTTGCATATGAACAGACACAACAGTAACAATAATAGCAACAAGACAAACAACATTGAGATGGGAGAAATCAGCCACAGTGATAACAAACATCGAATTACACCACGCCTCCAAATAAGTAACGAGATGATCGACAATACCCCGCGCGCACCTCCACTATATTCCTTGGACCGCGACCGCTCCAAAAGCACAATCTCACTTATACCTGACAACGATAACTTCCAACGACTTAGAACCCTCTTGACCGAAAGAAAGAACGAGTTCTAAAAAAAAAATAAACAAATGATCTGTGGCACTCTGGGAGTGCCGGCAGAAGTGAAAACTTGAACATTAACGTTGTACATTTTTTAATATTTTGGAATGGTTAGGGAATAATTTCGGACGAATTGCTTTATTTATCAGTATAGAAGTACTATCATTTATGTGGTTAAATACAATATTCATTTATTGCGCATATCGTACACAAACATGACAATTTATATTACTTTCTAAGTTTAACATTTCAGAACTATTACAGTTATTTTACATTAAAAATTTTATCTCTCAGAAAAATCAACAACTTTCATTCATAATTTCGACGACTCTTTCGCCATCATCATTACCAACATCATCATTTGTTTATTTTTCTTTTGTTTCTCTGAAAAACGAAGATTATTTATTATTATTTTATTTTATATAATTTCATTTGAAATTATTTGTTTGGTATCGTGTTTTTGATACCTAACCTAGGGGATTATACGGTTTCCGTGGCGCCGCCAAATGACAATTGATTCTTGTAGAACTCGACGAGATAAGACGTTTTTGAAGAATAAAAAATTTCGATATCTCGCTTAGTTTTCGAGATATCGAAGCTTCAAAATTATTTTTTTCATTTTTATTTCTACGTTATGTTCGATATTTTTCGACGAAATAACACTTTGTTAAGTCTTATTTCGATGTAAACAAATGATCTGTACGTATGTATGTATGTATGCATGTGTGTGAGTGTGTATGTGTATGTGTGTAAATATAGAGTGGGGTCCAGGGGCGGAGCCCCGGCGATGGGGTCCGGGGCAGCGCCCCGGTGGGGTCCAGGGGCGAAGCCCCGGGGGGGGCGTGGGGGGGGGCTTGAATAAATTTGAAGAGATAGTATTTTCCAGAAACAAATTAAAATTAATTTTGATGATTTCGCCAATGATAAATTAATTTATGAAATGATAAAACATTTCATGAAAAAATTTATGACTGCCCAGATCGCACCACGAGGAGGTATCATCAATTGCGTGAAGGTATCAAGCCTATTTCTTCCAAAAAAGAAATAGTTTGATCTTCACTACCAATTAACTTGTTAAAAGATACATAGACATTAAAATTATCCAAATCTTTATGTAATGATGGATGTTTACCTGACATTTTGTGCCTTGCAAAAAGTTTAACTCCAAACGAAATATAGATAGACCACTTGTTACTGAAGACAACACTACAATGATCGAAAATATCAAATATGAATTTATATGTAAACAAATCGTGTACGTAGTGCATTTTCTGTTCATATTCTTCCTGTATTCAAGTGAGGCATGAGATTTCCCCCACTTGGGGTATAAGATTCCTAAATGTAAACAAATAGTATGTAAACACAAAATTTTTAATTCCAGGAATCTTGTGTCTTCTTACATTTATAGTTTGATTTTCATTTCCTAGTGCGATCGTGACAGTAAAATTTGTTTTGAGGCGTACATATAGATCATTTGTTTACATCGATACCTTCCTCGACAAAATAAGACTTGACAAAGTCTCATTTCGTCGAAAAATATCAAACATAACGTAGAAATAAAAATGAAAAAAAAAAATTTTGAAGCTTCGATATCTCGAAAACTAAGCGAGATATCGAAATTTTTTATTCTTCAAAAACGTCTTATTTCGTCGAGTTCTACAAAAATGCATCGTCATTTGGCGGCGCCACGGAAACCGTATACTTGCCCTAACCTACACCGCAGTACCGCACACGTGCTTATTGTGACGTAATAAAAGTATAGGTTAATGCTATATAGTATAAATAAACATATTACAAATATTACATCTATAATGTGTAGGTACATATGTATATTATTATAAAGTACTCACTCATTTTCTTTCACTATTTCTTCGTCACTTTTTTCATTAATAGATGCACTTTGTTCAATTTCCATATTTTAAACACTTTATATATGAGAATTTTACAACTATACAGACGGTCAAGCCATCAGCAGATCAGCTGATCAGCATTCAACAGTAACCATCACATTCAGCATGGTGAGCGATAAATTTCTAGTGCGCAGACGCCACGCACTAGATGCTCCCACCACATCACTGCCGTGCATGCACGTAGCAGCCTGTAGTACAAACACACACGCACACTCACACAAGCGCCCCGTGCCGCTGAAACGAAACAGTCAGCAGGTATACATTTTCGGCGCGCTGCAGAAAGAGAGGGGGTTCCTCTCCTACGCCGGCAGTCTACCCTCCCTACATCTTACGAATTTTCGATCAGCATCACGTGACCCTGACGCGAGTTCAACATTTTCTACCCATCTAAAAAAAGTGCACAACGCCGCTAAAGAAGTTTTCACTTCAAAAAAAAAAAAAAAAATCAATTCTATATTTTTTACAAATAATTCTTACATACATCAACATTTCTCTCTTCCTACACTGCTGTCCAGCAAATAATTAATCTTTATAAAACTAAGGGAATATAACTCAAGGACAAATTACTAAACCTCTCCCTCGCACTCACACGACCATTTATCGGTAGTCCACTCCATTCGGATATTCGTAATAACGTTCGACAGACCGAAGTAGACCCATAATCTTCTCTTCCGCTTTGTGCCGCTGTCCGGAAACCTGCAGCAAATCCACAAGCCTGTCGCAACACACACGCAGAACTAACACACATCCGTTGAGTAACAACTCTAAAACGCTATAGATATACTAAAGCGTGCAAATCATCATTCATTTTAAATAAGGCAAAACTAATCAAATAATACAACAATAATAAATTGAATAAAATATAATATAGAGGAAAAAATACAAATATAAAAAAAAAAAAAAAAAAAAAAAAAAATCAAGTGTAATAATTGAGATAAAATAATAAATAAGATAAAAACAAATCAATAATAAAAGATAATGTTTCAAAAGTGAATTTTTCATTTAAAAATTCTTCCTTTGCTTTTCCCCTTTTCTCTCTTCGTCGAACCTAAATTCCAATCACCTTATCGACACATAGAGCTATCAAATTACATCTTCGCTTAGTGCGTTATGACTTTAAATTCTCTCCCGCCCGCGTCAACCGTTCGCTAAAAGTATTACATTGTAATCTCTCTTACACACTCGACTCCTCTATACTTCTCTAATTCGACCTTCTAATGTACTCTTCACCATAAGAAGTAGAGTAGTTTCAAGTATAAAATGTACAACATAGTCTGAGTTGCCATCGCTATTTGAGTTTTTTTTCTTTTCGCGGGACGCTCGAGTCTTGGGGAAGGAGGTGTTAGGTCGCATGCGACCTTCCCGCTCTTTCCCCCCCGTAATTCCAATCATTCATTTATAATTCGTAGCTCTGCTATCGCACCTCAGAATATGTTATTAATAGTTTGATTGTAATTATAATTATTATTGTTTTCTTATCTTATCTTATATATGAAAATCTCCTGTCACGATATTTGAAACAAATGGTCTCCAGAACTACTCAACCGATTTCGATGAAACTTGGCTTATTATGTGTAATTTGGTCCAACTTAAACTATGAGATAGTATTTATCTCGATATTCAACAACAATATTTATTAAATATTGAATAAATGTTTGTTCTAGGACAATGACATGCAATTTTTTGTAAGTTCAATAACTTTCTAAGAGATGGTGGTGTGAATTAAATGATCAGCATAACACTTGGTTATCTGGGTTGGGTAATCCTCCAATAGATGGCGTTGCGTTTTGATTTATTTGAGCTGCAATTAATTGGACATCATAAGTGTTTATGTTTACAAACATAACCAAATCATTTAAATTTTTCATTCATTGTCATTTTCAAAATTGTGCTGTATGTTGTGTTTGTTTGCGATTATTCATATATTTGGCGTCGCATGCAACAGGAGCAGCACTTACAAGTGCATCAGCTGGTTGCACGTTGCGCGCGCCGAAAATTACAATCTCGAACTCGAGCACTAATGAGGGCATCACTTATTGGGCGCCTCTATAATAACAATTATAACACAACGATAAACTTTTCGGCGGTATTGTTCTACTACTCTCGGGTGACTTCCGACAGACATTACCAGTCATTTCTCGCTCTACTTTTGCCGATGAGATTAATGCATGTTTAAAACAATCGTTTTTATGGCGCATTGCCGAAACACTTCGATTGACCATAAACATGCGAGTACAATTGCAGAATGATCCGTCGGCGCAAGTATTTTTCAAGCAATTGCTGGATATTGGGAACGGTGTAATGGAATAATATCAGGATATACAATACATCAAATTGCCCGATAAATTCTGCACTGTTGTGGACTCAAAAAAAGAATTTATTGAGGATGTGTTTCCGGATATATTAAATAATTACGTACGTCATAATTGGCTCAGTAATCATGCTATTTTGGCAACGAAAAATGTCGATGTCGACGAAATTAACTTTCAGATACAACAGTTGTTGCCAGGTGATTTGATGTCTTTTAAATCAGTAGACACTATTGCAGATGAAAATGAAGCCGTGAATTTTCCAACTGAGTTTTTGAATTCGTTAGATATATTAGGAATGCCACCGCACAATCTTCGATTGAAGATTGGTTCACCGATTATTCTTCTACGTAATTTGAATCCACCAAAATTATGTAACGGTACACGTTTGGTCATCAGAAGAACAGGAAACATTCTTGAGGCAATTATTTTGACGGGAAAGTTTGAAGGAGAGATCATTTTGTTGCCACGTATACCTATCATACCGTCAGATTATCCAGTAGCATTCAAAAAATTGCAATTTCCGATTCGTTTGGCTTTTGCAATGACCATAAATAAGTCGCAAGGCCAAACAATGTCCATTTGTGGATTGGATTTGGAAAATACGTGTTTCTCTCATGGGCAACTATATGTCGCCTGCTCACGTGTGGGGGGGGGCAACCTTCAAATTTATTTGTATTAGCAAAAGACAGGCTAACAAAAAATATTGTACATAAATTAGCACTTGGATAAATTTGAACTAGAAATTGTAATGATTCATTTGTTTTTTAAAAATATCCATTTTTATATATTTTCAGGAAGTAGTTTGTAATAAAATATAAATTAAAAATTTAAGTTCGTTTATCATTAACTTCAACTCTGTGAAATTTTTTACCAATTACTTTTTAATTATTAAATCGATTGAAACGTTTTCATTTTCATAATTGAATATTAATCTGACTACATTAAGAATTTTAGTGCAACATTAATCCGGCGCAATGTAACAGAGTCACCGCAACGCGTGACCGGGTCTGCTAGTATATTATATATAACTATGCTTCGTCGGTAACTTATCATCTTCAAAAATTTTCAGATTAATATTGGGACTGGCCGCTAGAGTGGAGAAATAATAATAATAATAATAATAGTATGCTTCTTAATATTAGTTCCGATTAGTGTTGAAGTTGACCGCTAAAGTAGAGGAAAAATAATAGTTTGGTCATGACAGAGAAGGATGAACATATAACGATAATGTGTATTAGAAAAGGACTTTCCAAAATTCGACTAAAAGAAGACAAACGAATAGGCCATAAGGCGAGAAAAAACAGGACACTAGGGGACACTTCGATCCAACTAGAGAGAGACAAGCTCATGTTACCTCAAACATATTGAATAAAGACGACGAACAGACGACGACGACGACCAAGACTGAACTTTTTGATCGTGAAAATCAATAATTTTCAACTTTAACGCAATATATCTTCCATAATACGGAACGTAGGGGAAAAATAAAATCAGTTTTATTATATAATTTGGACACGAGCTTCCGATTGCGCTCATTATTTTTCCGCTAAATATTGTGCATATATGAGATCTCATCATAGTGGTCTCCTACAACTTGGAGTTTCGCGTAAAGATACACGATACGTAGTGCCTCGCTTCGCAGTGAACTTGGCGCGAGACACTACTGTGTCTCTTGATATGTATGCGTATGAAGCGATAGCTTCATTCTTGTGCACTTTGTTTACATTCGGCACGGCAATAAATGATTTCCGAATTCCGTAATTTGGTCTCTACAACCGAATACCTTTATCATATTATATAAAATCAGTTAACGACGAACTGCGATCAAGAAGACACGTCTTTCTATCACTATGTAACATATTAAATTCACGTTGCATACATATTGATATTGTTACTTGTATGAATTGTCCTCACGGATTCTCAATCGTAACGTTTAAAAAAAATTCGGTTTGCTGTATAAAGAGCAAAAAATAATTTCCGGTAAGTCAAATATATGAAATATAATAGATAATAATAAAGCTCGCATAATTCATAATCATCATACGGTACATTTTGTTAATCAGTTCATGAATGAATATATATGCATATTGAAAGCTTCTCATTTCATTTATATGTATATCTGAGACTGTTAAATTTTTCTATCACATTAATTGTGACGATCTAAAATATATGCTTGTAGCATGAATAAAATGTGGAGCTTTCAATTTATATATATGTACTTATTCAACAATTAATCGACGAAACATATCATTTGTTGAATTGGAACTGTATGACTTTTATATTATATTATCAAACATTATTATTATTCAAATAATATGAATATTTGACCTGTATTGGAAAATATGATTTAATATTTTTCACCAATATTTCATATTTGCAGGAAATTATCTCTTATACTCGATAAAATTGTTGTTATTGATTGAGTTTGGCTTGTGAATAATTTTGTGAGTAAAATAATGAGTTCAACAATTGTAGAACTTTTCGAGAAGTGGAATATGTCACTTCTTTTACTAGATTTTGAAGGTATGTGTATTCTTAAAAATGTTTTTAATTATTTTTTTCGTTTGATGATTCTATTTTCCATTGTATTTTTCCATAAACATCTTGTATCTATTTTCATTCAATATACCAAATGTATGAAATAGAAAGAAATATTGGACTGGAAAAATTAAGATGCGTCACCCCCTCTGAAATCAAAGATATTATTGCCAGCCCACGTTCAACCAAAGAGTTCCTAATGTGACACAGTATGGAAAAATCAAACTCATATTGATGAATGATAAATATGATGTGTTATTCATATATTTACTATTAAATACCACCGAATTCGTGAAACATGTCCATGGGTTTATTGTGGAAGAGATATGTCAGTGGGGAACAATGTGTTGTACAAAATTAATTTATTATAAGCTATGTAATTTATATCATGTGGTAGATGGAAAAAAATATCTGCCATGTAGATAAAAAAATTATTTGTCTAGCAACTAGGAGTAGTTGCGTAAGATGAATACTGTAATTGTATGTCTGTATATATATATATATATTGTGAGATGCGTCCTGCCGACTCGTCAAAAACAGGAACGCACTCAGAAATTTACCTTGATTTCGTGATCTGGTTTGTCCTCGTGGAAGCGATGCCACCCCGATGACCTGCAATGGTCTAAGATTTCGGGGGAATCTAAAAATAACTGATAAACAGATTCGCGTATTTAATGATAGTAACAAATTATAATATCGTTCATTATTAAACCAAATATGTGATAGAAAAGAAATGAAAGCGCCTTCAATGGCAAATAGTAAAATGATATTTAATTAATAAGTACGTTTAGGTCGTAGGAGTGACGGGTCTACAACGATACGATACTATATATTGATTATTGTCACGATAACTCTTATTATTACTTACTTAAATCTAACCGGATATACTCTAAATACTATTTTAATATCGCGTCGCGTCGTGGCTCGGTAATATCTATTAATGACAATGGCGGCTCACCACGTGTCGATCCACAAAAATGATCGATTTATCACGCACTGAACCGTTTAATTACAATATTACTCACGCAACAATTATCCTGCTCTCGTATCTTACTATAATTCACCAACAATCTTAGGTGAATCTCACACACGCTAAACTGCACGTAATTACTTTATTATTCACGCGTTACAATACTTTTTTCGCACAAACTTATACTCTTAATCGCTATAATACCATTCACTCTATACACGCACAACCTTCACCCTCGAGGTCCGCCGTGGAAGTGTTCATCAATGGCCGCTTCCGTCGTCTCCTTCGTTCAACCATGACCACGTTATTCAATTATCACCAAATAGGTCAAATTAATTACTACTTTGTTACGTAATTAATTGATTGGTTCTTATTCAAATGCCGAATTTTTTCATTGGTTGAATTAATTGTGATTCAACTTTAGCGCCGGATTTTCAATGATGGCGGCTTCATTGTTGGCCCAATATTGGGGCGCCATCTCTCTCGTACTCCTCACACCAATGTTTGGTTGAGTATTTTATCGACCCATTTATCGACTGGATTGACTATTTGTTGACACTTATCCAGAAGTATGGTTATGTTGGTTGTTGTGTCATAACGTTCAGTGTCGTAAGCAAATGTTTTTAATTGCATTGCAGTGTGATACTTCAACATTATTAATTCATTGGGTCTATTAATTGGTTTATCCGGATTTGGTTCATGATTCTGCGTATTAATTGGTCCATTTGGCCGGAGGATTGGTTAATTGTCTTGATGTTCTTCGATCCGGATCGTTCCACTGGTTGCAGGTGATGTTCTTGTTCATTCATTCTTTCATTCATTATTATTAATTATTTATTATTGATCTGTATTAATCTATATCCTTTTATTTCCACAGCGCGACCTATCATTATAATGTTTATTATAATTAAAGATGTGATGGGTGGAACGCCACCACATCACAATATATATTGTGATGTGGCGGCCTGCCACACACGGATGGAATGGGTAATGGTTGTGTGAATGATATTATAACAATTAAATGTATGAAATAAGTGTGAGATTGTAGTATGTACAGTGTAAAGGTGAGAGAGAGCGGTGGGAGCAGTGACCACGAGGAGGCACGGAGAGTACCGAACTTCGAGTCAGTGTGACTCGTGTGATTAATTAAGATAGAAAATTCCGGATTAATTGGAGAGAGAGAAGCGAGGCGAACGCCGAGCAAGTAAGAGGTGTGGAAGGACGGCCATGGTGGGCGCCGTGACCACGAGGCGTACGGAAAAATAAAGAAAAAGATGGGCGGCGGAGATGTCCGGTGCGTGCCACGGAAAGGGAGTTGAGCAAGGGTGGTAATGAGGATAGTGGCGAAATAATAGAAGAATATTATTTCGTAAGGCTATATCATCGATCACGCTACAGCTACTCCACCATGCGAGGGTACGAGTGCATCAGGTCCTGGTAGCCAAGCAGAAGAGAGACTGTCCGGTTCCCCATGAAGAGGGTTAAGTGAAGAATAGTGTACGTGAACCATGGTCATAGTTACGAGCTATAATAACGAGTGAAGAGTCGTGAAAAAATGGAAAATGAGTGTCCTGAGGAATTGTTATCGGGAAAATGATAACGTGAAGAAATATTGTGTGAAAAAGTACGCAGTAAGAACATTCGCCAAAATAATTGTCGTGTGATTAATTATTAAATGTTATGTGGAATAGTATGCAGTATGGCTTGAGTAAATGTCCGGTTTAATTATTATTGTAATTGTTCATTCGATGTGATAAGTATGAAAGTGTTAATTGAAAAAACAAACCCCTCCGGAAAAAGTATCCCCCCCTGTAATTAACACTTAAATATTCGAAGGAATTGAATTGTAATAATAAGTAATGAATCGTGTGTTAAATTGCTCGATAAATACATTGTGTGGAATGTATTAGAGAGAAGTTATATTTCGGTACGATAATAATAAGTGATGAATAGCGTGATAGATTGCGTGATAAATAGTAACGAACAGTGTGAGAAATACGTTGAGTGAAGAGGATGAGTGAGAAAGATATTTGTTGTGAATAGGAATGTTATTGTCGCACTACCGTAGACCCGTCAATAGTCACGGCCAAAATTTATATGAATATTATTTGATTATTTTGATTATTTTGATAAAAGTCGAAGATAAAGACGAATTATAATTTTCATTATATTATTTTTCATTATTATTATATTTTTCATCCGGTTTTTTCTTTATTATGATAATTAAATAAATATCATTATTATTTTGTTTAAAACTATTTATGGTGAAAACTGATTATTTTATATTTTTGTTTTAAAAAGGTTTCCCCGATAACCTTTAAGTCTTTTTCAGGCAATCGGGGTGGCATCCCTTGTAACCGAGGACAACGATAGCGGTGGCTAAATTTTTGAAGGGTAAATTTGGCGCCGTTACAATATTTATATTTCATTTATCAATAAAACAATATAAAAGTAAATTAATGTATATTCATTTAAAATAATGAAATTCCTAA
The DNA here is from genome assembly GCA_918226075.1 of Microctonus brassicae. Taxonomy (NCBI): domain Eukaryota; kingdom Metazoa; phylum Arthropoda; class Insecta; order Hymenoptera; family Braconidae; genus Microctonus; species Microctonus brassicae. The sequence continues at coordinate 12,220,044 of OW445484.1, read as the reverse complement.
ATTTAATATAACGAATCTTTTTATTTTTTATAGAATAAAAATGTTGTTGTTTGCAGCTGTCATGTTTTTGCAAGAAGTTCTTGAAATACTTTTTACAAGATAATTACTCCTCACGACGATTAATTATTATTTCATTATGAAAATATTTTCAGTTGATTTAATTCGGAAACTGCATTATATTCATACACTGCATTTTCATTATTGGTTCATATTCAAGAACCAAAGAATATTTATGTCCGTTCCTCTCGCCATAATACGAATTGGCACAACTTTATTATTAGTATGAAGAGATTTTCATAAAGTTATTACAATGATGTACGGTAGTTGGTGCAAATATTATTTGATTGGAATATGTAGAAACATGAGTTTTTTTGAATCTGATATCGTGTGAAATAATTAATCATTGAGTCGAGTCAACTCTATTTTCATTTAATGTAAAGAAACACTCTCTCACGATTACAGTTTATGCATTTGAGAAAACTTTTATCTGAAACATTAGAACTATACATATCATTACTGTTAATACTGCGTCGATTCCTAGAACTATCTTGGTGGACCACACGCTTTCATACTTCCGTCTTTTTATGCACATATTGAGCTCAGTCGACTGCGAAATTCAACTCACTTTTTCGGTATCTACAACTTATAAAAGTGCTTGCACGCATGTAACTCCATAAATGAGTTGTTCTAACGCATTCTTGCTCAGTAACGCTCAATATTTTTCTCCGTGTATTGGCACAACTTTTTTATTAGTGTCAAGAGATTTTTATAAAGTTGTTACAATTACGTATGTAGTTAGTACAAATATTATGTGGTTCGAATATGTGAAAGACTCAGTTTTTTTGAATCTGATATTGTATGAAATAATTAATCATGGATTTAATAGTCAAGATAATTACTTTTTGCGACAATTAATTATTGTATCAACATGAAAATATTTTCATTTGATGTAACGCGACAACTGAGTTATATTCATACACCGCATATTCATCACTGAACCATCCTCACTAATCAAAAAATATTTATGTCCGTTTCTCTCACGATAATGCGCATTGCCACAACTTTATTATTTGTTTATTTTGAGTTTGATATTGTGTGAAATAATCGATCATTGTGTTAATTCAACTTCATATTGAGCTCAGTGAACTCCAAAATCGAACTCATTTTTTCGGTCTCTACAACTCCCAAAAGCACTTGCACCTATTTAACTCCACAAATGAGTTGTTTTAACGCATTTTCAATCATCAGCGCTCAACATTTTTTCAGTGTGTGCACATATTATGTAGATTATAAATTTTTCCACTGTTGAAACCGCGATATCTCACGAATGGTGAGTCGCACGATAAAAAGTGTCGAAACGAATTTTGTAGAAAATTGTATGACCCTCAACTTTTATCTAATCTATTTTCGTAATAAAACTCACCGTTTCCGAGAAAAATGGAAAAACCCGGAATTTACAAGGTTAGACCTTGGGTAATATTTTTTGCAGAAGGTAAGATCGATGGGGACTTTTGACATTCGATTTGTAATGATATATTTAACGTCTCCACCAATTTTGAGCTCTGTGCGGATTGTTCCGAAGTTATGACTTTTCTTTGTCTATTTTGATTGGACTATGTAGTTCTGGGTAATTATCACTTTTCATTCTTAATGCATATACCCCCAAGTGAAGACACATATACGCATTTTCTTCAAGTGAGTGCACAATGCTAATTCGTTTTCTCAATAATTTGACGAGTCACACGTGTATGAACATAAAGTAAATTGAGTTTGTTCAAGTATCCATGTATTACACGCAAGCGAATCGGGGACAATACACAATGCTAGACAAACACCGCAGACTTTCGCAACGAATGTATCTCTATTGTTTTGCAAAAACTCTCAAACACCTTCGAAGAATACTCACCGAGTATGAGCTATCTAAATGTTGATATGAAGATCCTCCTCATCGTCGTTTCTCATTTTTCTCCAGACTCATATTAAAAACAGCATATCTCATCATGAGTGCATTATTTAGCAAATTTTTTGTATATATTTTTGAGGGAAATCGAGCGCTCTCCAAAAAAGGTCCCTTATACTTTTTCCATAAATCCAGCGTTAGAGACCTTTTTTGCGCTCAATTTCCTTTAAAAATATACATTTCTCATTTGATAATGCAGTAGAACCTCGATCATCCGTACCTTCAATTATCCGAACGCTGACTTAGTTTAGCCGAACGCTCAATTATCCAAACATTGGCGCGAATTTGTTGTTCGATGCCGCTGCGCATAGAAAGGTATAGAGCGTGTTTTGTTTCATCGAACGTTGTTCGTCCGCTTACGGAGATTCCGCGCACAATTTTAATGCATGCATGTACCTATTCCTTACATCACGCAGATAGAAACATGAATGCCGAATTTTTCCTTTCTCATTATATGTAATTTCGTTTGTTAATTAATTTGTGCCATGGCTTCAACATCGAGTCTTTCAACTTCCAAGCGGAAACGTAATGTTCTTACGGTAGAAAAAATTGGGAATCCTGTCGAAATTAGATAGGGGTGAAAGTCACGCATCTCCAGCACTTCTTCATAGTGTTGGAAAAGCAACAATGACCGATATAAAATAAAAAAAAAATCGAGAGGCTCTCTAAACATATGCGTCTACAACAGATAATAGTAACGGAGTGAAGAAAAGAAAGGTAATGAAAAATGCAAAAGATCAAAAACTGGATGATGCTGTTTCAACGTGGTTCATACGAAAGCGTAACTTGGGAGAACCGAATTCTGGCCCACTCTTGTCTGAGATATTTCTAGAGTTGAATTAAAAACTCAGTGGGTCAGATTATTTCAAGGCCAGCGCTAGTTGGCTTCACAATTTCAAGTTTCGGCATGGAATACGTGAACTACAAATTCAAGGTGGATCACTATATCAGCGAACTCTAGTGTGACTGAACAATTCAAGAAGACATTTCAGTCGTTTTTAGAAGAAGAAGAGCTTACTCGCGACGATGTCTATAATGCAGACGAGACCGGTCTTGACTGGAAATCACTACCAAAGAAGTCGCTTGTATCTCGTCAAGAATCTGCTGCACGAGATTTCAAGGTGTCCAAAGAAAAAGTGACAGCTATGACGTGTGCTAATGCCGCTGGGACTCATAGATTGTCATTGCTGCTTATTGGAAAACCGCGGTGTTTCAAGAACATCATAAACTTACCTGTGACCTATAAAGCGCAAACGAGCGTTCGGATGGACGCGAAATCATTCGTCGAATAATACACAAGCAATTTTATGAAAATCGTAAAAAAGTGACGACAGGATCATAACAAAATTGGTAAAGTGCTGCTTTTTTTAGATAATGCACCGTCACATCCATCCGCCAAAGCTTTAAATTCGCTCGATCTGGGCTTCCAAGTAATGTATCTTCCACCAAACGTTACATCTTCAATCCAACCTATGGACCAAGGTGTCATCGAAAAACTGAAAAGAATGGACCGGAAGTAAGCTCTAAGACGACTTCTGTTAGACGATGGCACTGGAGGTAGCGTCATCGCATTCTCGAAGGCACTGAACCTTAAGCACTGCTGCTATATGATAGCCAATGCATAGGATTCTTTGACTGAAGACAATCTACGAAATGCTTGAACGAAATTGTGGATCCTTCCTGAAGAGCCGGAAGTTGAAGACGAGAGTGTTAACTCAGAGAAAAACCATCTCGCCGAATTCGTTGACTTTTTCGGCAGTATTCCAGGATTCACGAACTGCGATAAAGAAGGTGCCATGAATTGGGTAAACCACGATTCTAATGATCCTGGATATCAAATGTTAGATGGCGATGAAAACATGTTATCAATAAAAATCAATATGATGATCACGATAACGACAGCAGTAACGACGAAAGCGCGGATGCACCGAGCAAACCTTCGCATGTGGAGGCATTTACCGCTTTTGAAACAGGTCTCGGATGGTTCGAAAGACAAGAAGAATGTTGCCCAACACAATTTCTCCTTCTCAAACGGCCCTGAGACTGAGCCGCTCAAAAACGCGCTGCAACCGTTCGTCAATTGAAAATTGAGAATTTTATAAAAAAATAATATAAAAATAGCATTCGACTTTTTTCTAGTATTTTATATTTCAACGTTGATATGCATGTCAAATTTCATTAAACTGTACTTTTTTCATATAAAAAGGTGTTGTGTTTGTTTGAAAATCGACGATTTCATGATAAAATGATATAAAAAAAGCATTCGACATTTTTCCGCTATTTTATATTGCAACGTTAATATGTATGTCGAATTTTAATATACTGTACTGTTTTTATGTGAAAAGATGTTTTTGTTTGATCTTGTCCCAAAAAACCCACATTTTGATCATCTGAACTTCTGATTGTCCGAACTAGTTTCGGTCTCAACTAATTCGGATAATCGAGGTTCTACTGTGATTACTTTTCAGCGAGTTACAAAATTACGAAAAAAAAAAAATTTTTTTCAAAAATTGTCAAACTTTGACCTCGAATATCTTTTAAATGGTTAGATTTATGAAAAAAGTATGGAATACCTTTTTTGTAGAGCATTCGATTTCCTTCGAAAATATGTTCGAAAAATTAGCTAAATACTCCACTTATAATGAGATATGCTGTTTTCAATATGAGCCTCATGGAAAATGGAAAACGACGATGAGGAGGATCTTCCTTGGGGTGGGCCAAAAAAACCTATTAAATTTTTTTTCTTTTGTCATCATGAAAATATTGTTCAAGGTGACAAAAAAATGAGCCTGTGAAAAGGGCAGCTCTTAATTTTGATTTTAAGAGATGTCGCATCATGATTTTTGATTTTCCATTAGAATAAAATGGAGAATTTTTTTTTATTGTTAGAATTTTATGGCTTACGAACCAATGAACGGATTCAAATGATCATCACATAGTTTCATAGAAAATTGAACGCTCTACAAAAAAAGTATCTTACAATTTTTTCATAGCTTTTACTGTTTAGAAGATATCTGAGGTTAAAGTTTGATGAATTTAACAAATATTCTTTGTTACTTTTAAATTTTATAATTCGTAGACAAATAAATGATATAAAGTGTGCAATATATATTTTTGCAGGTAGTTGAACACTCTACAAAAAAAGTCTCTTGTGGTTAATTGATTACTCTATCCATTTAGACGATATTCGCATTCATGACTTGAATGGATAAATTTAAAATATTTATAAAAACTATCAAAATCAGTACCCAGAGAATCGAATGTGAATATCTTCTAAATGATTAGAGTAATCGATTAACCACAAGTGATCTTTTTCGTAGAGCATTTAATTTCCTACAAAAAGATATGTTGCACACTTCATAATATTTATTTGTTTACGAGTTATGGAATTTTTAAATAACAAAGAATATTCGTTAAATTCTTCAAATTTTAACCTCCAATATTTTCTAAACAGTAAAAGTTATGAAAAAATTGTGAAATGCCTTTTTTGTAGAGCGTTCAATTTCCTATAAAAATATGTATTGATCATTTGAATCCGTCCATTGCTTCGTAAGTTACAAAATTCTAACAATAAAAAAAATTAAACGTTATTTTTGGCCCACCCTAATCTTCCTATTAATATTAAGAGCTTATACTTGATGAATATTCTCTATAGGTGCCCAGAAACCAATTTTTCTGTGTCAGATCAAAAAAAAAAGTCATTTTTTTTTGACCCACCCTAATATGTATGTATATATCGCTAGGTCCTTGGGGACCCTTCTCTATCCTCATGCGTCTGCGCTTTAGTCGCAACATTCCTTCAAATAAAATTACCTCGCACATCGAAATTTGTCTTTTTTATTTTAATATAAAATCGAATAATATAGAATTTCACTCATTTAATATAAAAGTAACTCCACTTATAGAAATATTTGTTTTCAAACCGAATATGAGAAACGAAGCTACGTGAAAACTTCCATGAAATATCGTTTTACCTCATCAAAAAATTCCTTAATGAAATGCTTATTTTGTTAAATGCACGAAATTGAAACTTAGTCAAACACTTTATTAATTCGATCTTTTGCCGTTTCCAAGAAATATTGTTGAAAATATCAGCAAATTGTGAAAATCTCTAGTTATCGAATCTTTCAACCAATGGAATTCACTTTGTCATAACTTCCAACAAACTATGAAATTGTTAACTAAAATCAACCAACGTGAAATAACGTTTTAAAACTGCTGATGAAAATATTCAAAGCTAAGGAAACTTTTGTCTATAAAAACTAACGCACTACGAGTCTCATCAGTTCACTGTCTACATCCTTTACGACAATCACGAGTTCAAGCAAATCATCAACTAAGATTTCGTCAAGTTCACAAGTTTAAGTCAAGTCCGAAAATACTAAGTCGACATTCAAATAGCCTGTGTGGCGAATCACGGCCTTTGTGGCATCCAGTAGTCTTTGTGGCAGTTCATAGCCTTCATGGCATCTTTAAGTTTTAAGTTATAGTAATATTCGACAATCAAGTATTCCGAGAGATAACTTCTAAGAATCAGTCGAAATCAGAATCGTCAAGTGATCTCAAAAGTAATATTTAGTAACTATAATTATAACGCACGAACAGCATTTCAAGTTCTCACATACTTCGGTTTTACAATCTTGATCATAATATTCGATGATAATTCAATAAGTGAAACAATAGAGAATAAGTTAGAAGTGTATTTTCTGTAATAATCAAAGTTTAAGTGTTTCTTCAAATAAATATCAAATCCATTATTATTTCTTAAATAAAACATCCAAATTCACACATCAACATCTTCGCACTTCAGCTGCGCATAGTAGTGGCGGGCAACGATCCCATAAAAAATAAATATTTTGAAACTCGTCTCAGCGTTTAAAATTACATCTAGGACGTAACAATAAACAAAATAAATGAAACATCCTAATACATATACAGAGTGTGGCGGAATAAGTGTCTTTCCCTTTATAGACAGACATTAGACACTATTCTAATGCAAAATTTCTTTGACTACTGCAAATCGGTCTATCTGATTTTGAATTATTAGTTAACTAAGAGTGGCCAATCAGGGTGCGTAATTTTCGCGCTACAAAAGTGGAAGGGTGAAGGTGCAAAAAAAGGATTCTAAAATAGACCTCTGGTAAATATTCTTGAAGTCGGTATTACCCTGGGTCCTACGGTCATTTTCCGACACTAGATGGGCCCGCTACGCTTTTCCAGATGAGTTTTCTGACGAAATTTTTTTCCCTTGAGCGACACGAGTATACTGAGTGTACCAAAAAGTTATGTGCTTACGAATGCTCCATCATACTGGCTTTAAAATTGTACAATGACATAAATATTTTCTCTATCGTTTTTTTGTTTTTTTTTTTTTTTCATTTACACAAGCGATATTTGAGAATCCAATTTGATTGAACCATTTATTTTCATGTATGGTCATTTCAACATAATGATTGTATTAAATTTTTCGCGACATTAAAAATACTCTAAATAGTTTTCGATTTGTTTCAAGTAACAGTTGCACACTAAAATAAGATACTATTCGAAAGTTTCAATTATTTAATTTGACAAATGATTATTTCGTTAAAATGTTTTTTTTTTCATCATTTTCTATTAAACAAATGGATCTTGATGGATATGGTCATGAGAAAAAATAAAAATTACTCGACTCTCATGTTCAATGTAGGGAAAATCGTGATATGGGCATTATGAAAAATGTCTGGCCGATGATTGAAATAAACAAATGATCTGTGGCACTCGGGGACTGCCGCGGTAAAGCTATTGCATAGCATTTTTTATCAATTTATGCAATTATAATTATTTATTTATTTTATTTAAGCAGTATTTTTTTTTTCTTTGACATAAATTCAAGTTACACGTTTTGAGCGTGGTGACCGAACAAAATTTGGTAAACAAATGAGCACTTAGCAGCCAGTCTACACGCATACGCCTAGTCGCACGCACACAAACACCGTGCCGAAGTCTGCCGAACTGAAACGACGTTAGACGATGCACCGCTGTGCCGGTCGGAGTGGGGGGCGTTAGGTTTTTTTCGTTACGGAATTTCCTGATTCGGTCACCGCGCTCAAAGCCCGCGATAAAAGCTATACAATAGCTTCGAAAAGCATTTTGATGAAATAATTATTTGTCAAATTGAATATTTAGGAATTCAAAATTGTATCTTGTTTTAATATGCAACTAGTAGATAAACAGGGCGGGTTCTGGGACAAACCCGTCGGTAACTTGCATTGACCCCTACCTTACCGAAAGTTTCATAGTAGGTCCCAATCTGTTTTATCATCTGGTCGAAAAAGTCGATTTCTGTATTATCCACTAAGCGACGTTTCTCGTGGTGTGAAATTTTTTATCGATATCGATGATCGTAATATAGTATGAGTTTCTTTGTTGCGACATTGGGGAAATGGATAACTGTACGTTTCTCTATGATTGAACTGTAGTTTCGCTTTTGAGTGGGTGGGGAGAATTCAAATGAATAAGTTTTTATCCATAATATATATGAAATATTTTTTTTCCTACAAATATGAAAGATTAAATGAAAAAAAGAAAAAATCGATAAACAGATGAATAAATCAATAAATGATGGAAAAGTAAATAATCATATAAATAATTGTATGAGTCACTGTATAAATAGTCATATAGATAAGCATATGAATAACTGTATAAATAAAAAATATGTAGATAAATAAAAATGTGTGTAGGGAGAAGGGGCTATCCAATAAAAGTTCAAAAAATTTTTTGTTCAGAGCTACTTAGTGTACCGCAATATCTGATAGAAGATATAAAGAGAAGTTGTAGTGTGAAAATAAAAAAGTTATCATGGATACACCAGATACATTGCTCACCAAAGAACAACGCATGTCAAGACATGAAGATTATATGTTTCAAAAACACTCTCATAGTGAACAATTAAATACTGAATTGGAGTGCAATCATGATATAAGTGATTTATATAACAACGCAATGTGGTGCAAGCATCCACTAACCAATCAACTGAAATATGATTGTGGTGTGGATACGTCTTGTTCCAAGTGTGAATATATATCCATGATTGTTTTGGTATAATTGTGGGCATGACTAGCGATATGTCAGAGAAAGCAAAGGACTTGATGATGACACTATACCATGTGCAACGTCATATTGAAGGAAATCCATCCTCTGATGACACTCGTAATGCTGTAATGGATGGTGAGGCCACTGCGACTGAAGAATATTCGATTGCGAAAACATCCTTCACTCAAGAAATGGATGTCTCTATAATTCAAGACCTAGTATATAGTATGACTCATGAATCGAATAGTATTTTCATGGTATCAGAGCAATTAAAGCAATTTATAATTGATGGCTTTGTTTATTGCTAAGATTTTCTCCATGGTTTTAGACATACGAAGCAGAAACAGCAGAATTTATTTGTTCCGCACGTATTTTCAGACCGAGACTTTCCAATAGTAGGATGTTCCGATGTATTAGTACTCCGCTTAGTATGCGACGACTGATGGGTTTTCGACATGTCACTGCACTTTTATAATCACCACCATATACTGTTGATGGATTCACCACTGCTTTCGCCTCTGTATTATACACTATACTTATTACTTCATCGACTTTGAATGTAATCTTATTGTTATCACTTCTCCACGGAAATTCACTAATTGTCCATCTTGATCAACGATGCGCACAATCGTTGCGTAGATGACGATTTAAGTCAACTTCAACTTATAGGTTATATTCTAGAGAAATCTTATAGGTTTTGTGGAAAATTTATCTAGGCTATCCTTAATCCTGAGAGACACGTCTCGTTTAAGTTATTTATAGCAACAGAAGCACTTTTTTCAATGAAGCTAAAAAATCTGCAAGCAAGGCGAACAAGGATCGAACAGCAGTAAAATTGAAGAAAAGAAGCAGAGAAAATTATAACGTGCTAGTACTCACTTACACGTAAAGATATTGACTCGTTTTATCTCAGTCAAACTTATACACGCATCCCCAAACATCTAGTACGTGATAATGCAAACTTGATGGTGTTATTCAGACAAGATGAAATGAATTTGAAGCACATATATGATGATCATGTGAATACAGATATGACTTATACTCAGTTTAGAGGTTTGTGTTTAGCATGTTAGAATAATGATCGGTATGGGTTTGTAGTTGTTGACAAAGATAGTGAAGTGAATTCGGGGAGATATAGAAAGGGATTTGATTGTTACATTAGTATAAATTGACATGAAAATATAATGAAGTTCACAGTGTTATTGTAAACTTGCATGCTTCAACATGACGAGCGTGAAAGGGGGAAAAAAAAATCCGAAAGAACAGGACTTACTGAGTCAAATAGTGAAAGCAAGCGATATGATTCGACAAAAGCATAGAATGATAAAATCTGGTAGAGATACATCAGAACGAGCGATGAATGAAGTTTTTAAACTCATAGTGACACCTCTAGAGAAATTGATATCAACATCCACGGGAATAATACAAGACATAAAAAATGAATTAGCTGATATTCATATGAAAAATGAAGAAGCTGAGAATGATCAGTCGTTTGCAACAGCTCAAGATGATTGTGATCAGTCATTTGCAACAGCTCAAGATAATGATGATGATGATAATTATGGTGATGATAGCATGAAAAAGGATGTCGAATTGAATGAAAATATCGAATCATTCGTGCCTGCTGAAATACAATCTGTTAGTTCACCCCTCAAACAATATGAGGATGATGATTTAATCAAAACATACATGAAGGCGCACTTAGAGCAAAAAACTGCAAATAGGTTAAGTGTACGCAAAATGAGTGACAATAGGTTGATGATGGGTGATTCACCCATAGATTTCTCGAATGATGCTGTAAATGTTGCAAATAAAAGTTATCCTCAAACTCCTGGATTGTTAGAATTGCTATTCAAGAAAACACCAAATGATGCAATCATAAGTGATAGCGATAAAAAAGATTTCATGGAAATAGTCAATTCAACTCATACACATCATAAACATTATGATCCTAATAAAAGTCTCATATCAGACAGAAGCGTAAAATATCAAAATTATATTGCAAACTATATAGTACCATCACCATCATCATCATCATCATCATCATCATCATCATCATCATCATCGGTATATAAAAGAAAAACTAGATCTGGTAAAGCATTACCCTACTACAAAGTTGCAGAGAAGAGGATGCAAGCAATTGATTATGTATATTGGGATGATCCAAATGAGCTTGTTGACCGTCTTCGTTTGCTATTAGCATCCCAAGCAGCGGGCAATACAAGTCATACAAATGAAATAATCTCTATTATTGAAGAATTGCGTGAAGCTAGAATTATTTATTGAGAAATGTATCAATACCTCTTCATTCATTTGTGTGACAACTATCACGAAGTAATGACAGGATGAGTGTAGACATATTTGGACGGAAATTCAAAAAAAGTGCTGAACAAAATAGCCGAGGACCATCTGGTTATGGATCCAAAGTCACAGCTGATAATCAATATGATATAAATGGGAAGAGACTTTGCAATTTAGCTGAACGTGAGGATGCAAGTGATGCCGTGCCTCTCGGTACAATGATGTCAATTATAAATTCCGAAGTAGAAAAGATTCATCATGATTTGACAAAAGTACATTCTGATATGAATCTTCAAGATTTTCATATGCGTAAAACGTTAAGACGACAACGTGAACTCATTCAAAACGAGTTGCAGAAACAATCCGAGACCATCAATCATCTGACAGTTCAATTGAGTGCACATCAACGAGACGAATTGTTGATATGAATAAAAAGAAAACATTAGTGAATGAGTTACATAAACCTGCCCGGGTGAATTACACACGACGTCATGTTCAGATGAGGGGTTTGGATGAAACATGGCAAGCAGATCTTGTTGACATGTCTGCCTATGCAACCAACAACAATGGCAATAAATACTTGCTAACCGTCATAGACATCTTTTCAAAATTTGCTTGGGCTGTACCTATTAAAACGAAAAATGGTAAAGATGTTACGAAAGCGATGAATTCCATCTTAGATACTGGTCAAGCACCGAAAAAATTACATGTTGATCAGGGTAAAGAATTTTACAATAAATAATTCAAGTCACTAATGAAACAACATGATATTAAACTATATTCAACATACAGTAATTTGAAGGCTTCAATATGTGAACGTTTCAATCGAACCTTGAAGAATAAAATGTGGAAACAGTTCAGTTTGCGTGGGTCATATAAATGGATTGATATATTATCAAACTTAATTATAACATATAATAACACTGAACATCGAACAATTAAAATAAACCCCAAGGATGTTACAACGCTCAATGAAAAAATATTGCTTCGAACTGTATACAAGCAACATCAAATAGTGGAAAAACAAAAAAGAAAATTTAAAATTTGTGACAAAGTTCGAGTGAGCAAATATAAACATTTATTTAAGAAGGGATACACACCAAATTGGACCACAGAAATTTTCAGCATTGATAAAATATTGAATACAACCCCTCCAACATATAAACTTATTGATTATCAGGATCAAAGAAACGATGGATGCTTCTACGAAGACGAACTCAGCAAAGTTAAATATCCAAATGTTTATCTTGTTGAAAGAATACTACGTAGACGTGGTGATAAATGTTATGTAAAGTGGTTAGGTTTCGATAATACGCATAATAGTTGGATAAATAAAAAAGAATTATAAAACAAAACATATATTTGTGTTTTACATAATTTTATTAAACAAAATAAATTTTTATGTATACTATTTACATTGTATCCATCTCATTAACGTGAATATTACTATTATAATAACCGCATGCTAGTGTATCAGTTGTTTGATTGGATACTATGCGCTTATCATCATTACTATTTAATGCTAGTTTTCGTTGACGAATAGTCGACACTGCATGATTTTTACTTTTTATTAAATATTGCTCTATCACCACATTTTCATTCTGGAATAGACATTGCTTATAATCATCAAATGTGATCGCGCGTAGTGCACAATTTTTCACACCTTTAGCTTTCTTTTTATCCTCATCGTCATCCTGTACTTTGAATGTATACAGTTTAGCACGTAATCCAACGAATTCTGTCATTATTCTACCATTATTTTCATCCTTCATGAGTCCTAAAACTTTCTTATTCTTAAGTGGGATATCATAATTGTTGACAACAGGATAATCACTCGTATCAAATTTGTCTATATCACGCTTCATTATTTCATATACATCAGGATTGATTAATTCATATATTAGACTATCAGTATCAGTATACAATAATTTCGATTTATTATTAGGGAATACATTTTTTATATAATTATAATGGAAATCATATATGAATGTTTTCGAAATATCAAGAATCGCAAAACCAATGTAGATGTGTTTGATAAACTTAACTTTAACACGCTGCATCTCAATAATAACCATGTGTTCGATATGAACAGAGTGGAGAGTTAAATTTTAATTCGCTCTTCCTTTGACTTTCACTCAGTTCATTTATTCACTACTTATTACAGTAATGAACCAAATTAATTGATGGGAATTGTTTGTTTATGGATTAATTGAGATAGTCACTTAAATAATGTACACAATTCAAGTTTTTCACATTCACATGAATTATATTTTATAATTAAACAATCTTATATTAAGTGTTACATATATCGACGCGTTGTATCACATCCGATGTAATTTAATTCACAATGAATTCTCGCGATGAATATTAATTATATAATCTACAATTCGGTGACAAATTTAATTGAGATTGATTCGTAAGAGATGAAAACAAACAACCAAATTTATTTATTTCACGATAGAGTATTACAATTTCTGTTATGATGAGAGAGATTCGAGGCTGAGATGATAACTAACTGTATTAATATTGAACATATTTATTGTGACCTCGGTAGGTGGGACTTATTTTCTGCATGATTTCAATTTTGCCAATAATATTAATTGGGGTGGAGTCTAGTTACTTATAACGGTTATTGCGTCAGACTATATAAATCCAATTCTTGAGAACTATAATTTATAATATTTAATGAGTTTATTGGTTTAAGTATAAAAATCAACATTGCCTAAATCTCGAGATAATAGAACAAATATATTGAGAATTTAAGATATCTACAATTTCCGTAAGAACAACGATTATAGTATTATAACTACCTGAGTAAGGGTCAAATGATAATAAACACATTATTTTAAAGTATTTAGGAGTATTACATAATAGTTGTTGAATATATAATTGTCACATCATGAACAAATATGGAAAATAGACAATATTTCACTCCTAATAATAAATCATTCTCAACACCATGTTTTCTTCAAAAGTTATGCAGCTATGAAAATTTGGTTTACTTATATATGCTCTTGCACCATATCTACCATCCCATTGGGTTTTCAATTTTACATCTTCATGTTTGCGAACATTCTCCATGGTTTTACCAAATACAGCATTATTCATCAGCTTGAAAAAATTTTCCTCAAATTCATTTTTTGATTTTTTACGCAAGTCTGTATTCAAGTCAATATATTTTTTCAACCATGGTGCCTGTTGAAACTCTAGTATCCTATATACATTCTCAATTTTCATGCCTGAACTCAAACATTACTTCAAGTTTTTATAATGAATAATATATTTGTTTTTAGGTAAGAGTGTTGTTACTAATTTCATTCATTTCCCCGTTGGCGGTATGAAATGTTGAGCGCATAATAGTAAATCACGATGTAACTCATGCAGTTCTCTTGGATATTTTAAATCAACTTCAAAGATATATCCTATTGATGAATCGTTGGGGATATTGACTATTTGTTCAACACTCATTGATTTATTCAACCATTTGAATCCGCTATATGGTAAATAATCACTCATAGCTGCCCCATATAAATTATTAACATCGAAATACATAAGATATGATTCTTCTTTGGTTGGATTGTAACTGTCTCCCATATATTTATTATTTGCTTTTGCATAGCGATTCGAGCATTGCGCTACACCACCTCTAATACTTTTCTCGATATACAATAACATCTCTGGATCTGTGAAAAGCTTTAGTTCTACACCTGTATATTTGAGCATTGCATCAAAAGCAAAACCTGGTGCTGTATAATAATGTAATGGATCTAGATTATATGTTACGAAGCAATTACGACGGAAATTTTCAAAGATGTCAGCTAAAAGTAATACATCTGTTTTGAGATATAAATCGGAATATTCACCTAATGTCTGTATATTGAATTTACTCCAAATCATTTTTGCATGTTCATAATTTTCCTCGGAAATTTCACTTTGATTCAACTTTGAATAAAATTTGTCTTTTCCCGGTAAATGTTTCTCATCAAGCTTCATCCATCTATCGATATATTCATATGGAAATACACCCTTTTTCGTAACCAATTTGAATTGTTTATCATTATTGTAAAACTTGCGAGTGATTAATTTATCATTATTATCCAGATAATTTGCTAATTTATCAATACCACTCGCCATGAATCTCAATGAGTCAATGAATCGTAGAGATATTTTTGTGTCATGAACTTTTTTATTGAATGAAATATATTTTTCTTTATTTAATGGTAAGAGACTTACCTCACCAGGGTAACTTTTAGCTATACTCTCAATTATGAAATGTGAATCATAACCACTTAAATTGTGGAATACAATTGGTAAATAGTATGGTTTTGTATATTTCATATTACAATTATCATGTGCTGCACCACGATATCTACCAGTGAAATGACAATGATCTCGATGTTTTGCATCAATTTAAGTGAATGGTTTTTCACAAATATGACAAATAACTGCATTCTCAATTTCATATTTTTGTTTTTCCGTTAATGATATCATCGATACAATTCTACTGTAAATATTATTTATTTCATGTGCTAAAGATTCTAATTGATCAATGAACCATTGAATACATTCATCACTACGCATTAATTTGAACTGGGATAATTCATCATTATATGAGCAATGTAAATAGAATGCAACACTATGTGGAATATGTGTTTGTGATACATTTGTTTCTTCTAAAATACACTCTAAGTCTGCATAAACAACGAATGGTACAGATTCTTTATATTTGTAATGACTGAATGATAAAAATTTTTCTTCTTCTCTTGGCAATATTACACGAAGTGTTTTATTCATACTAAGGCAATCTAACTTATGATTATTATATGAGTATAATTCTTGAAAATGACATAAGCATCTATCACAAATGTATGTCTTCCCTTTATGTTCTGATATTTGACTTGAGACTAATCGCGAAAGATTATGTATCCATGCAAAATGATATATTTTATTCGACTCAAAGTTATTATTATCAATATCCATACTAGTATCAACCATCAATAAATGAATAGTTGGCTTATCACTATCATTATTACTTATATGATATGGAACGATGATTTTTTGTTTATTCTCATACTCAATGCCATACACATTTATTGATAGATCATTCATTACCTCAAATTTTGGTACATCACACAATGCCATAGGGAAAGTTAAACCCTCAAATTTAAGACCTGCTCCAGTGAAATGTTGATATGATGATGTTCTTGCTACATTACCCATTGAATTTTCTGCGTCTCTTGCATGTTTATCATTATCTTCTACATTTAATTTTTTTCTTCCCTGTAGAGCTGCCACAATACACCATAGGAAACAAAATTCATCGTTGTTCTTTATGTTTATCACAGCTTTCTTCAACTGAATAAATTTTGGGAGATCTATGTATATTGATAGTCCTCCTCGTAAAGCTACATATTTATTAATATTCACTACCAAGTTCACAACTTCATTCATTGTCCATCCTGAATCACCTTCTTCAAATTCTTCCACTTTTGCTAATAAAGTATCATTAACATACTTTGAATACCAATCATAAATATTAGTTGATTGAAGAATCAATTCATTTGATGTGTTGAAATATTTTATTTCTTCATATGTTCTAGATTCTTCAATATTCTCATATTTGCATGCCAATATTACATTTGATTTAACATTCGTTTGCATTTCTCTTATTTTCATTATGGAAATCTCCCTCGCATCTAAGAGAAATTCATGTAGATCGATGTGGTTAATGTTTGTTATAACACCAGTTCTTATACGACCATTGTATGCTGATGGTAATTCATCCCACTTAAGATTCTTAACATCATTATCATTCCCACTATCGATTTGAATATTACCACCAACAATATGCTGCCCTTTAATTATCTTCTGTCTTGCAGCTTCATTGAATTTTCTACATAATGAAAATAAATGTGAACATACAGCTTGCAATTGATTCTTTTCACCAATAGTTAGTTTTTGCATTCGCAAAATTTTTTTTAAACATTTCACATTCTGTGCCCCAATTTTTCTTACTTG
This sequence comes from Microctonus brassicae, assembly GCA_918226075.1. NCBI lineage: Eukaryota > Metazoa > Arthropoda > Insecta > Hymenoptera > Braconidae > Microctonus > Microctonus brassicae. The sequence continues at coordinate 12,202,694 of OW445484.1, read as the reverse complement.
CGAATCTGTATATCACATTCTGTACCAATAACCATTGATAAACAAACTTTATGTGCCTCTTCCATCAATTTTACGAGTTGGTTATAATGCTTCTTTCGCTCCTCTGACTGCTTCTTTCGATCCTCCGACCGCTGTTGATCACTTTTTTTTTTTTCTAGTTTGAAGACACTCGTGAATACACTCTTGAGATTTTTAAGAACTCTGAATGATTAACTATATTTCAAGTCAATCTTTTTGTAATAAGGATGAAAAAAATAGAGAAAAAGTGTGGGCGTGGTTGTTCTAAGTTTGGTGGAATGAAATGACGTCAGCTTTGTAAATAATCAAATGACAAACAAAACAGGATCAAACAGGAATGTTTTTGAAACTAAATAATGACAGTTCGATACATACATGAATAGATAAGAAATGTTTTCTAAGAATTCGAAGTGTTGGGGTGGATATTTCCAAGAATTCAAAGAGGGGATGGATATGCTGGGATGAAGGAATTGTAACGTTTCCTATCATGGAGGGGGCGGGATGACTCGACAAAAAAAAGGTGTGACGATATCATCTGTGGTGAGGATCCAATCCAAATGATGCATGTGGTTGAAAAATAGTTGTAGTGGTTTAACTGGTTGTGTGAACCAATGATATGATAGATATTGCTAGACAAACACTGGTGGGGGATTGTGTACATACAGAGAAAACTCTTAGAGAGATGTCAATTCAAATTATTTGCTCATAAGGTGTGAAATTATACTCAATCTATAATCTATATCAAAAATGAGTTTCGTTAAATTAAATGAAGTTTGCCGAACGGAGAATTATCTACCTTCAAAGTCATGGAAAGAATTGGAGGCTGGAACAAACTATATAGTGTCTTAAATCAAAATTGTTAAAACGAGATTTGGTGAAAAAATTGTTGTAACCATAAATGGTGAATTCACCGTATTATTACTAACAAGAATAGTAACATATTTACTGAATGATCGAGAACAATATGAATTATTGGAAGATGCATCTAACAATGGGAAGCTTAGAATGCATTATATTGGTAGTAAATATGGACAATGTAAATTCATTCAATGATCATACTTTCATAATAATGTAGATGAAAGGGAAATTGAAATAAGTAATATCTATCAATGTCTACAACTATCTTATTCAATGCATTAATCATTCAAGATGAGAATGAAAAATTTTTCCTTGTATGTCATTATATTGATGGAATTATTATTTTTGATATAATAAATAAGAAAATTGAAAACATAATATTCTTTCATAATCATTTTATTCAGAAATTATCATCATCATCATCATCATCATCATCATCATCATCATCATCATCATCATCATCATCATCATCATCATCATCATCATCATCATCATCATCATCATCATCATCATCATCATCATCATTTCTCGCGACACAATAAACACCATCCACATTTCTGAATATGATTGGGCCCCATATATCCTCCTCATACTCCATTGCCAGAGGTGGAAAGTATCCAACATGCTCCGGACGATGATCATCTTCTTCACGCAATTTTCGGAACCACCACATTTGATTCTGATGGTCGATCACAACGATGGTTGCCAGACCATTCCTTGTGATTACTGCTCCATTTGCTGCCCCCCCCCCCCCCCCCCATATTTGCATATATGTGAGCACATCACTAATAATATCATTCATCCAAACTAATTTATTCTCACCTACGTACCATTCTCGTGGTACATGAGTTGTGTACTTAAGTTTACAATATTCCATCCTGGAATATATCATCATACAACTGTAACAATTTTCATATAATATCAATATATATTCTTCAGAGAAAATTCACTTGTTGGCACTATTGTTTATTGTGTTGATGTAGCCACTGATGCTCTTGCATGTGAAATGATAAATATTCTTCATACCACTAATTTTTCATTTTGGGCGGAACTTATAATATGCAACGAATAATTCCTAAGTATTAAAACATTATCTTAACGCTGGACCGTTTCGCCACCAACCTCTCGATTTTTTCTATAACTTTTATGGCACCTCTCCTCAATAGATTAGTAGCATGTTTTTTCTTGGATTATAAGAGTAAATATATACATCTTTATATCGTTTCTTAAGTTAAATAATATATTCCACAACTCACAACTCATGGGAAAAATTATTTTCTTTGTGTTATATGAGAAAAAATTATATCATCCATTTAATGAAGAGTGAAATATGATTGGAAATTATTATTTTATTATTTTATCTATGATCAATTCATGCAAGTATTATGTTTTTTTTTTGGGATTGGAATCAATAGATATGATTCGTCGATCAACAAAGAGCAGTATTTTTATTACTGAAAAATACAAAATTAAAGTACACCTAAAATACAACATTTGAATACTTAACCTCAATCAAGTTTCATATTTTCAACGATCGAACTTTTCCAGCTGTCATCATAATATTGCTTGTACTCTGCTGAAAATTGAATTATGAATTGCTGCTGCTCTGGATCCTTACTTACAAGGAAACCTTCCGAGGTGTCCCCTTCCGATTCTGTTGCGGTTATAATATGTTAATCTGCATCGGAAATGATGAGATATGTAATTTTTTTTTTTGTGCCGAAAAACATTTTCAAGGGGTGAAAAAGACCCCCGAAATATATGCCCCATGGTTTTCAGGTTTCACATATTTCTAATTGATATTTCTGAAAACGACCAAATGGACAAAAGTCTATATGAGAAATAGGGAAAAACGTATATAGTGTTACATTTGAAAAACAGGAATAAAAATAATTTCGACCCATTGAAAATAAAAAAAAACTCATAACAATAAATCTATTGGTTATTTTTTTATGGAACCAATTTTAATCGAAAGAGCGTCGAAAATTACCAGATACATGTCTCTGCGTTTTCTGCAAGATCATAATTGAAGATGTTCTAAAAACAACTCAATTCATATCTATACATGGTGAGTCAAAAGTCCCGGGACGTCACGATAACTCTGCGCGAATGCATTTTCAGAAAAAATGTTTCAGACAAAAGTTTCAGTGTTCTTCCTAGGCTATCACAGGGCTACGTTGAATTTGATCTTAGATATGATCTTCACAGTTATATTGAGGTTGAAATTGTTTTTTTAAAAAGAAACCTTAATTTTTCATCTTGAAATCTGATTCTGTGGTCGAAAATACGAAAATTTTGTCTGGACCATTCTTTTCAATTATTGCATGATGACGCTGTAATCGTGAAAGAAGCCATAACACACGAAAATTTCGAAAATATCGCATTTCTTCAGCAGTTACTTATTATTTGTATATTAAGAGCAAAGTACATCGAAAATTTCATACGAGAATTCAATTGGTATAAATTTCAGGTAACAAATCCCTCTATAAATGTCGCAAAAGAAATCGGTATTCAAAATTTCAATACTGAAATTGGATTCGTTCAAATTTGCTACGGAGCGATAATTGAAAAAAATGTTCAAGACAAAATTTACGTATTTTTTTCCACAAAATCAGATAACGAAAGATAAAATTAGGGTTTTCATTTGAAATTTCAAAGTTGCTCCCCACCCCACTTACTGGATGAGCGGTGGAATGGTCGAATTTGGCGTCATTGGATACATTCATAAGAAATATTGCAAACTTGTTTTCCACTATTGCGATTCAATATTCATTCATGGGAAAATGTGATGTTTTCTAAATCTTCATGTTTCATGGCTTCTTTCATGATTGCAGCGACATTTTGCAACTATTGAAAAAAGTGGTTTAGACAAAATTTACGTATTTTCGATCACAGAATCAGATTCCAAGATAAAAAAATCAGGGTTTCTTAAAAAAAAAAACAATTCCGACCTCAGTATAACTGTGGAGGTCATATCCAAGGTTAAATCCAAAGTGACCCTGTGATAGCCCAGGAAGAAGATTGAAACTTTTGTCTAAAACATTTTTTCCGAAAATGCATTCGCGCAGAGTTATCATGCCATCCCGGGACTTTTGACTCACCCTGTACAGATATGAATTGAGTCATTTTTAGAGCATCTTCAACTTTGGGTTTTCAGCAAATGCAAAGACATGTATCTGGTAATTTTTTACATCCTTCCGATTGAAATTGATTCCATGTAAAAATAACCAATAGATTCTTTGTTATGAGTTTTCTTTCATTCTCAATGGCTCGAAATCATTTTCATTTTTGTTTTTCAAATGTAACACTACATGCATTTCTCATCGTTTGTCATGTAAATTTTTATACATTCGGTCGTTTCCAAAAATATCAATTAGAAATATATGAAACCTGAAAACCTCCCCCATGGGACATGAGCTTCGGGGGTCTTTTTCACCCCTTGAAAAGGTTTTTCCACACAATACAAAAATTACGTATCTCAATATTTTCGATGCAGATTAACATATTATAACCGCAACTAAATTGGAGAGGGACACCACGGAAGGTTTCCTTGTTAGTTATACCATTGTGATTTTCATCTAGTTCAACTGCACGCTCGGATATATCATTAACTACTTTTAAATTTCTCACCAACATTGAACCCTTGCTGAAACCGTCATTTCTATACCATTCAGACGGATTCAAACTCAAAAAATCTGTATTTATTTCAGACCATTCAAAAAACTGCATTGACCTTGACGATATAAATGAAGCTATATGTTTGAAGTATATAAGTCAGCTATATTTTTAATTTCCAGGCGTTCTGATTTTCCTGAACTTTTGTCAATACTTTTTAACATAACCACCATTTGCTTTTTATCATTTATTGACACTCTCTCATCAGAGAACGTCATAGCTGCAGTTTCCGGGTTCAAATACCACAAGTGCTTGCTAAACTTTTTAATGCCACTTGAGATATTATAGCACCCGTTGATTCATAATCAATCAGTTTTTTTATAAACAATAAGTCATTGTTTGGGGCTTCAGATGCCAGAGGACGAGTAAACCACGCTTTGATATATACTGTAGCTAAGAAAATGCAAATTTCAGACATTGATTTTCTTAATTTTACCGCCATTTCGGATTGCTTATTGAATATATATTTTTTTATTGTACATATGGCTTTTGACATCCACCCAGCATAATGAAACGCACCCAGTTTTCTAAATTGAACTTCAGTGTGAAAAACTTTATTCATAAATATCAGAACAGGCTTCAAAAGTTCTTTGTAGTCTTCTCTCGGTTATTTAGAATTCAGTTGCTCTTGGACAAATTGATGAATACCTTGAATGTGATTGTCGTATATATTTTTCACATGAAGATCTTCAATACCAGTTGAATATTGATTTGTATCGATTTTTGACCAATTATCTCGAATTTAAACAAAATATTGATTCTGATATTGACAGACTGCAAATTTTAGAATTCTTTCTCATTTGCATCTATGTATTGAACAAAAAAAGTAAAAATAATTTGAATTTAAATTCAAGTTTATATGATTACACAATTCAATTCCACATAATAATACTATGGGAAATGTTTCATATATATCTCACAATATAAGTGTTTATTTTATAAATATACTTGATAGTTTTAATGATTATATGAAAATTAAACTTTGAGTTCGAATAACTTTTGAACTGATGGACTTAGTGAAAAATTATAATAGACCTTTTTGGTAGAACGTTCGATTCTACATAAGAATATATATGTGTCAAAATTTTGAATTGATTTGTCTTTCAGTAATAAAATTCTGAAGAACGAAAGAAATTTTTCACATGTTATTTCCATGAGATACCTTGGTTGCAATGCGCACTATTACACAGTAAATATTGAAATCTCCAATTTTCAGGAAATTTTTTTTCATCACTCTGGAAACACTTGAGCCTCTGGGAGCGAAGAAATTCGAAAACACCCCTTTTAAGGGCCACCCTAATATATATATTAGGATGTTTCATTTTTAATCGATATTTTTTTTGTCTGTCATACCTCAAAATCTGGTAATTTATAGCAAAAATAAAATATTTCTGTTCGATAAAAAATTCTGAGTTACTTGGAGGCTATTCGCTCATTCAAAAATTCGATTTCTCATATAATTAACTCGAGAAATTTTTTTTTTTCGACTTCAATTCAATTTTTCGGTATTCAAAAATTTTTTCAGGAAAAAATGAATGGGTGGTTTTCAACGGCATTAAGTTTGCTACAAAAAAGTTTCTTAACGCAAACCCGAGTTTTTGAGTTGTAGAGCTGGAAAGGTGCAAGTTAATTAGAATTGACAACAAATTTTCTTCATATTGGAAGTTATTGATCTGACAGTAATCATTATCTCACAATAAACGCATTGAAGCTATTATATTGTTAATTGCAGAAACTACTGTTCATATTCACGAAATGAATATAAGTTTCAATCAATAATTACTACGGAATCATAATACTATTAACTTGAAATTGAGATTTTCACGCATATTTGTTTTTTTTTTCAATTTTTCTATCTATATTTTATACCACGATGACGTTGTTATTGACTTTAAGAAGTGTTCTATAAAAAAAGCCATCTAGTCGTCTCGTTCGTTTGGAGGTATGTCTGAATTAATTTCATCAACTTTATCAAAATTTGTAGGTCTTTGTAAAATGGATAAGTAATAAGAAAACACATACCTTTCTGTTATCATCACTTTCTATTAGGATTCCAAAGGTGATTAGATAGTACTTTTCATTGAACTCTTGTTATAATCAATAACAGTGTCACCGTAGTATAAAATATAAGTAGAAAAATTTTTAAAAATCAAATATGCGTAAAAATCTCAATTTTTATCGAGATTTAAGATTTAAAGGAACGTTAAAGAACTGTTTAGTACCAAATTTTATGCCCTACAAAAGCTGTACATTCATTTTTTCCGAAGAAAATTTTTGAATACCGAAAAATTGAGTTGAAGTCGAAAAACAAATTTTTTCGTATTATTCATATGTGAAATCGAATTTTTAAATGAGCGAAACCTCTAAGTAACTCAGAATTTTTTATCAAGTGGCAACATTTTATTTTTGGGGGATTATACGGTTTCCGTGACGCCACCAAATGGAAATTGATTCTTGTAGAACTCAACGAAATGAGACGTTTTTGAGGAATAAAAAATTTCGATATCTCGCTTAGTATTTGAGATATCGAAGCTTCAAAAATTTTTTTTTTTTTCATTTTCATTCCTATGTCTTGTTTAATATTTTTCGACGAAATAAGACTTTGTTAAGTCTTATTCCGTCGAGGAAAGTATGGATGTAAACAAATAATCTGTATGCATGTATGTATAAATTTGAAAAGATCGTATTTTCCAGAAATAAATTGAAATTAATTTCGATGATTTCGCCAAAGATAAATTAATTTATGAAATGATAAAACATTTTATGAAAAAATTTATCAATACTCTGATCGCACCACGAGAAAGTATCATCACTTGCGTTCCGCACACACGAAGAAAGAGGATTAGTTGATTATTGTTTTAAGTAGAAATAATTTAATTTTTGCCGAACCCAATAATAACTCATCTCTTTTTTTTTTCTTTTTTTCAACGTGTGTTGGATAATTTTTGCTTCAGAATAAATCATTTGAATTTGATCCTGAACTAAAGGTGTCATTTTGCATCGCTGTTTCAATATCAAATTTATCTATTTCTTCATCTATATTATCACCATCTATAATTCACTATGCTAATAACCCGGATAAACTTGCTTAATATCCAAAAGGAATTGCATGATTTGAGAACCTTTGTCGTTAAACTTATTCAATACATTTCGTCTGTACCAAAACAGTGCCCATGTATTTGTGAAGAAGTTTTCATGTTCTACGACATACAATGCTCTTTTTCAGCAATTTGTTTTGATTCTCCAAATCATTGATGGTATTGGCCCTATCAAATTTGTTGACAAATTTTCCCTTATTATGGTTTGTTCACAAATGAACAGTATTGAAAGAGAACAATTGTTCAATTCCGTGATACTGCTTTGCACTGTCGGTACATAGTCTGGAAGTTTTGATGTCAATATACTTCTTGATATATGGCCACTATTCACTTTTGGATTTTGAATTTACTCGAAAAAAAAGACCTGTTTTGTCTTCCTTGCAATACAAACCTAAAACCGTTACAGTCATTTGTTCGGTAATACGACCCCAATTATATTTACTTTTTGTTAAAAACGTTTCGTCAATCTGGACCGTTTTACCGTCGCCACCAAGAACAATATCAGTGTTTGATGCGATTACTTCAGGTATTTCACGACAATAACTAAAATAATCACCTACAGTATTATAACTTAGTTCAGAGCCATCGCCATGATGACGTCAAGCCTGTAGATTACTGTACACGTCACTGAAATTCATTCCAATGAAAAAATAAATGACGATTGCAAGGGTTTCTCGGAACGAAATACGACATAAATTTCCATCAAAAAAAGGGTTCTGGCTCGGATTAATAATTTCACGGCAAGATGTGGATCCTTTTTTCTTCGAACCTTTTGTAGCACATCTCCATACCCATTTGAGTTTTTTGTCAGCACAATTCTTAACGGACATTGGGAGTTCACAACATTGTGGAGGAGTTGAATTGCGTGAAGGTATCAAGCCTATTTCTTCCAAAAAAGAAATAGTTTGATCTTCACTACCAATTCACTTCTTAAAAGATACATAGACATTGAAATTATCCAAATCTTTATGTAATAATGGATGTCTACCTGACATTTTGTGCCTTGCAAAAAGTTCAACTCCAAACGAAATGAAGATAGACCACTTGTTACTGAAGACAACACCACAATGATTGAAAATATCAAATATGAATATATATGTAAACAAATCGTGTACATATTACATTTTCTGTTCATATTCTTCCTGTATTGAAATGGGGTATAAAATTCCCCTCACTTGGAGTATAAGATTCACATGAATGTGAACAAATAGTATGTAAACAAAAAATTTTTAATTCCAGGAATCTTGTGTATTCTTACATTCAAAGTTTGAATTTTATTTCCTAGTGCGATTGTGACGTTAAAATTTGCTTTGAGGCGTACATACAGATCATTTGTTCACATCCATACCTTCTTCGACAGAATAAGACTTGACAAAGTCTCATTTCATTGAAAAATTTCAAACATAACATAGAAATAATAATGAAAAAAAAAAATTTATTGAAGCTTCGATATCTCGAAAACTAAGCGAGATATCGAAATTTTTTATTCTTCAAAAACGTCTTATTTCGTCGAGTTCTATGAAAATACATTGACATTTGGCGGCGCCACGAAAACCGTATATTTGCCGATTTTCGCTATAAATTATCAGATTTTCAGGTGTAACAGACAAAAAAAATATCGCCTTAAAATGAAACACCCTAATGTATATGCATATACAATATACATGAATGAATATTTTATTTTATGACATATAGAGCCCTAATATCGGGAATTGGTAGTAACCTATCTCTTCCATCGTGTGTGCCACAAGATCATGATATTCCGCAGTACAAAGGCAATAGTGCAACATGTGCGGTTGGACAGAGCCCCGGTCTTGGATCATCACGTGACTGCAATGTAGAAGACCATAAATCTCACCATGAATGCTGTTCATCCTACCACAATCCAAAATTTCTACAACTTACACCCATAAACACTGCAACTATTCCACTCAATGGTATAGAAGTCCCAAAAGGCAATAATTATTAATTTATATTATCTTATTATTATTTTATGTATATAGATAAATAATCCATTGAAATGTTATATTTTACCTTGCACATGGTGAGCAGTAAATTTTTTTCTTTTGGTGTCAAGGGGGAGTTGATGCAAGTTAAATCCAAGTTTGCGGGATCGCCACCCTTATATTCCGGCCGCCATTTTGAAAAAAAGGGATGCAAATGATTTTACGTAATATCGGCCGAACTACTGGTCGCACAGAAAATTTGTATGAACATTTTTTGTAGCAAATTGAATTCGCTATAACTTTAGTTATGTAATTTCTGGTCGTAAAATTGAAAATGAAGGAGTTATTAACGAAAATAGATAAAAATTTGAGGACAATTTGTTTTTTTTTCGTTATAACTTTTTCACTGGTCGTTTTATGAAAAAATGACATCGGAGCACTTTTAAAGAGGAAATTTCAAGAAATAATTATCACCCGTTACTTTTGCAAATTTGTCAATTTATGAAGGTTTTACAGCGCTGCGAAACTAACTATTCTCCAGTACTCGTCAGTATACATATCAATAGAAATAATTAAGCATAGTTTTCTTTCATTTTTTCATTATTTTTATGAGAGACACTTTAATTATCGAAATAACAATGTTGTAAATAATTAGTAATAAATTTTATTCTCTACTGAAAAAATTTAAAATAATTTATTTAGAAGATTGGTAAAAAATATAATATTTGTATATTAAGTATATTTTCATTCGTGAATATGCAATGACATATAATATTACACAACATAGCATTCAAAACATCAAAAATAACATTCGCTTATTATGTATAATTTGTTTATATTATCAATGATTGGCTTTCATATGATAAATGTTACGGAATTATTTGTTTCGCAATAAAATTACATTAGAGGATTTTAATGGAGATAAATAAACAAATAATCTACGGAAATTTTATAGTCTGCGAAATAATCTGTAAACAAATGAATTTTATAATGTAGTGTCCTCAATTTTTCCGATGGACCAGGCTGCGGCTCAGTAACTACTTGAGTTACCGGTACTTCAGCTTCCGATACTTCATCGTCGAGGAAGGTTGGAAATTGAACTGGTGCCATTGTTGGTAGTTCATTCTCGTCCATCAATTGGATGATATTCATGATGTTGCTACAGGTCTCCCCAGAACGATTCAGGCACGCTCCCGAACATTTGAGACCTGTCTCCCGACATCCACAAATATCTCCACAGTTATCTTTGCATCGGCAAAATATCAATTTTAGAAGCTCAGGGGGTGCTGAAGGTTTTGAACTTTGGACGGGCATTAATATTTGTCCATACATTTTCCAGCCCCAATTTTCAGGATCATTGTTATCCCCGAGCCATGACTGGATCTGATGATATACTCGGAAGCTGTGCAAGCGGGCTGTGTCTTGTGTTGGAGGAAGCGAGACCTGTAGCAACACCATGAATATCATCTGTCCATCCTATTGATGAAGCCGAATGATTTTGAGGATGAACTACCAACAATGACACCAGTTCAATTCCCAACCTTCCTCGACGATAAAGTATCGGAAGCTGAAGTACCGGTAATTCAAGTAGTTACTGAGCCGCAGCCTGGCCCATCGAAAAAATTGAGGACACATTAGATTCATTTGTTTACAGATTATTTCGCAGACTATAAAATGTCCGTAGATTATTTGTTTATTTATCTCTATTGAAATCCTCTAATGTGATTTTATTGCGAAACAAATAATTCCGTAACATTTATCATATGAAAGCCAATTATTGATAATATGAACAAATTATACATAATAAGCGAATGTTATTTTTGATGTTTTGAATGCTATGTTGTGTAATATTATATGTCAATGCATATTCACGAATGGAAAAAACTTTTTTCAAAAAACAAGAAAAAAAAAGCGCCAAGTTCATGTCTGGCAAAAAAATTGAATTACAAAAATTACTTTGCAAAAAGTTCATATGAAAAAGTTACTTTAAAAAAAGATTTGATATCAGTCATTTGTTTACCAAGTACATAATATAAGGTTATACATATACATATATAGACTTACTATGTATTATATATTATATATTATGTATTACATATTTGTTATACATTGTATATTATATATTATATATTATATAATACATAGTAAGTCCATATTTTTAAAAAAGTTTGTCCTTTTTTGATATCACTTCTTTTTTTACTACAAGTACAATAATTAAAATTGAAACTTTTGAAGATAATCGATATTTTCTGATTTATACTTAATAAATATACAGAAAATGAATATAATTCATCTATATAAAAATCTATAAAAGATGACATCACTATATGTGTAAAATTTCATTGAGTGGTCCAATGTGGAGCCACAAAAAGTAAATACTTCATAATGGCAAACAAATCACCATTATGCTATACATAACATTTTTTTGGTCGATAATTTATTCGTAATTATTCTTAATTCTTAATAATAATAATTTATTATTTGCTTATTCACAGATTAATTTCGAAATTGACCGTTAGAGTATAGGAATATATATAGTTATAGTTATGTGTATGTATGTCGGTAATAGCTTATTTCTTCAAATTCATAGATTAATTTCGAAATCGACCGCTAGAGTATATAAATAGAATAGAATTATATAGTAGAGAAATAATAATTATTATTATATTTTTCATAATAATCTTGATTAGTGTTAGAGTTGTCCGCTAGAGTAGAAAAAGAATTATTTCGTCATAACAGAAAAGGATGAACTTATAGCGATAATGTGTATCAGAAAAAGACTTTCCAAAACGGAACTAAAAAAAGACAAACACATAGACCATAAAAAGCGAGAAAAAACAGGACACTAGAGAACTTCGATTCAACTAGAGAGAGACAAGCTTATGTAACCATAAACATATTGAATAAGGACAACGAACAGACGTCGACGACCAAGACTGAATTTTTTTCATCGTGAAAATCGACTGTTTTCAACTTTAACTCAATATATCTTCCATTATACGGCATGTAGGAAAAAAATAAAATCAGTTTTATTATATAATTTGGACACGAGCTCTCGATTGCGCCCATTATTTATCCGCTAAATTTAGTGCATATATGAGATCTCATCATAGTGGTCTCTTGAAACTCGGATATTCGCGTAAAGATACACGGTACGTGTATCTCGCTCCGCAGTGAACTTGGCGCGAGACACTACCGTGTCTCTTGATACTTAATATACAAATATTATATTTTTTACCAATCTTCTAAACAAATTATTTAAAATTTTTTCAGTAGAGAATAAAATTTATAACTAATTATTTTCAACATTGTTATTTCGATAATTAAAGTGTCTCTTATAAAAATAATGAAAAAATGAAAGAAAACTATGCTTAATTATTTCTATTGATATGTATACTGACGAGTATTGGAGAATAGTGTTAGTTTCGTAGCGCTATAAAACCTTTATAAATCGACAAATTTGCAGAAGTGATAAGTGATCATTATTTCTTGAAATCTCCTCTTTAAAAGTGCTCTGATGTCATTTTTTCATAAGACGTCCAGTAAAAAAGTTATAACGAAAAAAAAAACAATTTGTCCTCAAATTTTCATCTATTTTCGTTAATAACTCCTTCATTTTCAATTTTACGACCAAAAACTACATAACTACAGTTATAGAGAATTCAATTTGCTACAAAAAATGTTCATACAAATTTTCTGTGCGACCAGTAGTTCGGCCGATATTACGTAAAATCTTTTGCACCCCCTTTTTTCGAAATGGCGGCCGAAATATAAGGGTGGCGATTCCCCAAACTTGGATTTAACTTTGCATTAACTCCCCCTTGACATAAAAAAAAAATTCACTGCTCACCAATATGCACCACGAAACCAAAAAAATGTAACATTTCAATGGACTAAAATTTGAATATCAATTCAAGACATTAATGGTGATTTAATTTATTATAAAAGAAAAGTCGAATAATTGTCAGCGACCATCAATATCAGCAACGGCATACCATCGTAAGGAAAAACATCGTGCAGAGTTAATATCAACCATTAGCACATTATATGCTAAATTGTTAATCATCGTAGGTGTAACAGTCCCTGTAACGGCAAGCGTGAGTCATCAAGTACCAGCCGCCCTTGATCAGGTTTGTAAATATTCACGTATAATGTATGCTCATGTACATCCAGATATATTTTCCCTTCATTATATATATCTCTCTCTCTGTAACGTATTTATGATAACTTTATCTTGATAATGAATTATATCATGTGAATTCACAAGCGTTCTTGCTTGAGGTTGCTTTACCTAAACGCACATAACGGCTATTATTTTATATAATACTTTATGTTGCAAATATTAATGCGTTGCCACTATATACAAATCTGATGGCAATTAATACGGGACATTAATGTTTGCACAGCGTTACCCCAATATCCATGTATATAGCACTACGCCACTAATAATGTTTATTGGCGATAAGCTTTGACGCTATAGACACCTAGCGGTAGAAAACGTGGAATAGCCGGTGACCATATTAGTATTGGCCGAATATAGAAAACTATTGAAAATTTATTGAAATTAAATTATCAATCATAAAATAATAATAATTGTTCCTTAAAAATATAATTGAGTTATTTAAGAAACATTTAAGTCAACATATACAGCAAGTAAACTCAATTTTTATTGATATAAACAGCTTTTATTTATGCGTATTTGAGGTTATAAGATAAAAAACTTATTCAAATGGTGAGGTTTGTTTACAGATTTAGATACGAATTTTTGAATTATGGAAGTAGTTTTAGAAACGGGATTGGGAAAAATATTGCATAGTATTGAATTTCAACCATAAACAGTTCAAAAAGGAAAACTTTAAAATGAAGCGAATCACGTTTTAAACGTAAAAGAATTTAGAATAAATGGTACAAGTTGCAAAATTGAAGCTTGAGTTATTAGGCAAACATCAGTAAATTCTACGCCATATACAACAAAGTTAATTGTAAGTGATAAATAAAAATAATTCGAGCAATATTAACAAATAAATTAAATTGCTTTTATTAAAATTGTAGCTAGATTCTTCTCGAAATGTTACAAGTGTCTCTTGTACGTGTGTTTATAACAAGAGTGGCAAATGTAAACATATAGCAGCTGTGATAGATTATGTTAATAATGAACAAAGCTCATCAAAAACTAATTTTGTGCAACAGCGGGATGCTCGCTGGGTCACTCAAATGGCTAAAGAGATGTACTCTGAAGGGAAATATGTTTTTGAGATGTACTCACTTAACAAAAAACCAAGCATTGAACCAATTAAAACAAACATAGATGAATTAAAGGAGCATTCACCTTATCGAATAATGCTTTTGGAAGCTGCTGAAGAGAATAATTACTACTCTTCAAAAGCTTAAATCACTTCAGTAAAAAAACATCAAATGAATGAAAATGAAAGAATAGATTGTGAATTAATTATAGAAAATTTTTTTTATTCTGAAGAAGATTATGAAGTATATTGTAGTAGTAGTGTATGTAGTACTGTGGAAAATATTATGAAAAAATTTAATTTTTGAAAAATGTGATATTTCGAAATTTTCAAGTGATACTTCAAAACAAAGTAAATGTGATAAGTGGTACCAAGCTAGAAGTTTTAGATTATCTAGTAGTAAAAATATACATGCTATCAATAGTAGAGGAAAGAAAACGATAGAGTCATTAGTTAATGATATTTTATACCCAAAAAAAATTGAAATCATGTCAACGAAATATGGTTTAAAAGATGATTATTTGCAAAGGTAAATCTTACACTGTATCAAATTGGTCACTGTCTATCTCACAGTACGGCCACCATGGGCGCTGCTTTACTTACCTTCTATCCCTTCCTACGACAAGCTCATCGCCAATACCATTAATTATGAAGCGGCAGATCATTTTCCAAGATGTTGCTATATTAAAAGAGCATATCATTTTTTATTATTCACTCCCATCATACATGCTAAACATATACATCATTTTCAATTCATTTTCAGTTTTCCTTTTTATTCGTATTTTCTTAATCCAGTAACAAATGATCTTTTCTTCTTGTTTTGGTAATTCGTGAAAATAAAAAACGCGCTATAATACACAAAAAAATGCTTGTACTATTCATTAAAAAATATATTTTCTTTTTTTTTCCAACCAGGGATTCTATTTATATCTATATTTGGTCAGCGTGGTATTCGTTATTACGATGTATACAATTTTATTACGTGATAGAGCAGTAAAAAAGATGCTGGTACAAAGTGGAAAGGAAAGTGCAACTTTCATTCTTGATCACTATGGTTACAAACGTCGAACATTTCAGGTAAATATATATGTTAGAACACTATTATTTTCATTTGAATGTTCCATTAGCTCGTCGGCATGCAAATTATTATGATCACTATTCATTATTATTTTCTCTTTTCTTAATTATTATTAAATAAAACAATATTTATTATTAAGTAGTATGAATATTACAGGATAAGCACACAATAATCTATATGCAATGGTAAAAAGTTTAATTCACAGTTTTAATTACCAGTTTTCTACAAATTAATTTCACAATATGAACTTAAACGCACAGTTAATATTAACAATAGGCACACAGCTAATATAAAACAACCACACAGTTGACACTAACGTGAATATGCCAATCGACACGCGGAATGATGCGCAACGAATCCACGGGCCTTCGACACAGTTCTTTTTGCAACAAAACTAATAATGGTTCTACTTCACTAGATATATTTTTGATCTGTCTGCTTGTATCGCTCAGGATAGACTAACTTCCAAAACTCCTGTCCGGCCCGTGACTACGTTCGAGAAAAGACGGAATGTCATAAAAAATGCATGTCTCTCTCTCGCATCACTCTTTGTATACTTCAGTGAGTGCACACCCTACGTGGACACTTACTATTAGTCCTTATCATAAACCTGGGCATACTTTTATTACAGGCCAGAAGGGTCTGTGAACATTATAATCCTAAGCAGATGTACATTTACAATGTATGAAGGAATGCGAAATGAAATAAAAATATAAAAAAAATACAGATGACAAAAATATTTGTTAAAATAAACTTAAACTAAATTGCCAACACCGGTTTTCGTTATTCGGCTCCGTGCGCCGACAACCCAGACTGAATTTTTTTCATTATGAAAATCATGAGTTTTTAACTTTAACTCAATATATCTTCCGTAATACGAAACGTAGGAAAAAAATAGAATCAGTTTTACTATATAATTTGGACACGAGCTTCCAATTGCGCCCATTATTTTCCCGCTAAATGTTGTGCATATATGAGATCTCATCATAGTGGTCTCATATAAATTGGATTTTCACGTGTGCATATATATATCCAGCGCATAATTTGGGACACCCTGTTTTTTTAATTGAAAATTACGATATATTCAGTATCAAGTCTAACCCCTTTCGAATTTTTTTATATATATCAATATTTTTAGTGTTATTAGATTTCGCCTAAGTAATGTTCTCTTCGAGATCTCATGAATATAATGAATTTTTTTGGGACATGTTCCCAAATTAAATGATACATATATAAAATTCGATGTTCTCAAGTAATACGTTGAAATTCGAGGTTGTTCATATATATATATATACTGTTATGTCCTGGATGTAATTTGGACGTAGAGACGAGTTTTAAAATATTTAGTTTTTAATGGGATCGTTGCCAGCCACTACTATGCGCAGCTGAGGTGCAAGGATGTTGATAAGTGAATTTCGGATGTTTTATTTTGGAGAACAATTATAAAGCTGATTTGTATTTATTGGTTGAATCACTTAAACTGTTACAGAAGATTACACTTTTAACTTATAGTCTATTGTTTCACTTATGAAATATGTATCTGAAGAACGTGAGAAACTTGATAACTTTCCTTATATTCTTTAATAACTGAACATTTGAATATTATTGTCTATTTTAACATATTTGAATTCACTGAACGATTTTTGTTCACGATTGTAATGAATTGAAGAAGAGATTGGATTATTGTTTATTGGAACTGAAAAGTGAGGAACGGCGGCTCACTGAACGGATATGGATTGTCGTAGAGATTCTGGATTCGTTGTAGGAATAGTATTGTTGATTGATTATTCGTAGATTTGCCCTTGATTTGTGTTATTTTCGTAGAATAGTGAACTCGTAGTTGTCGTGAACTAGACTGATCGTTGATGATGTTAGAAGTGAACTTGCAGTCGTCGTAATTGATGTAGACAGTGAACTGAAGAGACTCGTTGTGCGTTAGTTTTTATATACTAAATTTTCCTTAAATTTGAATATTTTCATCAGCAGTTTCACAACGTTATTTTTGATTGGTTGATTTCAGTAAACAATTTCATAGTTTGTTGAAAGTTATGTAAAAATGAATTCTATTGGTTGTAAGATTCGATAAGTAGGGATTTTCGCAATTTCGCTGATGTTTTAAACAATAGTTCTTGGAAATGGCTGAGGGTCGAATTAATAAAAGTGTTTGACTAAGTTTCAATTTCGCGCATTTAACAAAATAAGCATTTCGTTAAGGAATTTCTTGATACAATAAAACGATATTTTATGGAAGTTCTCACGTAGCTTCGTTTCTCATATTTGGTTAAAAATAGATATTTCTAGAGTATGAAGTTACTTTTACATTGAATAAGTGAAATTCTATATCATTTGATTTTATATTAAAATAAAGACAAATTTTGAAGTGTGAGATCATTTTATTTAAAGGAATGCGCTGCGACTAAAGCGCGGACCTCATGAAGATGGCGAAAGGTCCCATAGGACCTAACAATACATATATATATGGATGGGTCGAAAAAATTAGATTCCGGTCGCTCGGGTCTAAGATGAAAGTTTGTCATCTAAAAAGTCCCGTAGCATCCCTGAAACTGTTTTCTGATATATATTCACGTAGCACGGAACTTGCGAAATTTCAATTTTTGGCACATTTTCCAGATTTTCGCCAATACCTTTTTATGTAATTTTTTAAACTGGCTGAAATTTTGATATTTTTTTCTAGATTGTCACCGATTATTCTAATCTAGTCTTTCGAATGTTTGAAAATGCCAATGAAAAATATTCAAAGATAAGGTAAATTTTGTCTATAAAAACGAGCGCTCGACGAATCTCGTAAGTTCACTTGTACCACCATTTACGACAACAACAGTTCACTTTTACCATCGTCAACGATCACGTCAGTTCGCAACATAGATTTCAAATTAGGAAATATTAAGTCGACGTTCAGTAGCCTGTGTGACATTCAAATAGCCTGTTTATAAAGAATAAAGAAAGTAATCAAGTTTCTCACGTTCTTCGGTTTCTTATTTCATAAGTGAAACAATAGACAATAAATAAAAGTGTAATCATTTGTAACAGTTTTAGAATTTAAATCAATAAATATCAACTAAATTTACAATCGTTCTCTGAAATAAAACATCCTCATTCACTTTCACCATCCTTGCACTTCAGCTGCGCATAGTAGTGGCGGGCAACGATCCCATTGAAAATAAATATTTTAAAACTCGTCTCTACGTCTAAATTAAATCCAGGACGTAGCAATAGATCAAAAGACACAGTAGTGTCTCGCGCCAAGTTCACTGCGAAGCGAGACACTACGTACCTTGTATCTTTACGCGAAAGTCCAAATTGTAGGAGGCCACTATGATGAGATCTCATATATGCACGAAATTTTGCGGGAAAGTAATGGGCGCGATGGGAAGCTCGTGTCCAAATTATATAATAAAACTGATTTTATTTTTTTCCTACGTTCCGTATCACGGAAGATATATTCAGTTGAAGTTAAAAACTCATGATTTTCATGATGAAAAAAATTCAGTCCTGGTCGTCGTCGTCGTCTGTTGGGCATCCTTATTCAATGTGTGTATGATACTATAAACTTGTCTCTCTCCAATTTGTACTGTAGTATCTTTCTCTTACTTCCAAAACTTCCTATCGTTTTGGCTTTTATTATTGCAAGTTTGCAGCTGCCTTCTTCTAACACACGTTGTATCTATAAGCTTGTCCTTTTCTTTCATGACAGGATTTTATTCTTTCTCTACTCTGGCAGCCAACTTTAACACTAGCCAGAATAAATATCAAGAAACATAGTTATAATAATGATGATTATTTTTTATATTCTAGCGGTCAATTTCATTATTAATTTGAAAAAATTTTTAAGGATGATGAGTTACCGACGAAGCACAGATATATAATAATAAATATTGGAAATTAATTATTTGTAAAATTTATATTAATTTATCAAGTATAAATCTGAAAATAATAATAATTATATACATCTGTTTGTTGTGCACCGATGTCTGATTTTCTATTAATGGTGAAGGAAAAAAATGCTGATAATAATCGAACTTGATGAATTGTGTGGACACTTGCGACATCTCAGCACGGCAATTTTATTTTTTCTCACACAAATAAACACACCAAAAAACAATTGTCGCGTTGCGCTGTGGACTTATTCGGTCAAAGTAACAATAGCGATCCGCCACGTGTCGATCCGCTAAAATAATCGATCTTCCACGTATTGAATCAATTAATATATATATTTTTACTCACGCAACAATCCTTCTGTTTCACTCTCTCACTATACTGACGATAATATACGCCAACAATTTATACTTAGACTCAACACACGCAAAACTGCACGTAATCACGTTTTATTTCACGCGTTACAATGATTTTTTCGCACTATTAATATTCTTATACTATTCTCTCACACGCTCCACATACACAAAACCTTCACTCTCGAGGTCCGCCGTGGAAGTGTTCGTCAATGGCCGCTTCCGTCGTCTTCTTCCCTCAACCATGACCACGTTGCTCAAACACTACCAAATCAGTCAAACTAATTATTGCATTGTTACGTAATTAATTCATTGGCTCAAATTCAAATGTATTAATTTCTCATTGGTTGAATTAATTATAATTCAAATTCGGTGCCGGATACTTAATGATGGCCGCTTCATTGCTGGTCCAATATTAGGGCGCCATCTCCCTTGTTCTCATCAAACCAATGTTTTATTGAATATTTCATCGACCCATTTATCGACCGAATTGGCAATTTATTCTGACACTCACTACAAGTGTGGTTATGTTCATTGTGTCATGACGGTCAGTGTTGTTGATCGTTTGGTGTTTCATTTGATTTACACAAATAAACAGATTGATTTATTTCTCCGGATTTTGATTCATTTGGTTGTTTGTAGTGTTGAGTGGTTGTTGGTCCATGGCTGGATAGTTGATTGGCCACATTGGTGATATTGGTGATCCGGATCATCTTGGCTGTTGTAGGTGAAGTTTCATTCTCTACATTCATTCATTCATTCTTAATTATTTATTATTAATTTATATATTTTTATTTCCACAGCGCGACGAGTATTATAATTTTAATTATAATTGAAGATGTGATGGGTGGAAAGTCACCACATCACAATATATACATTGTGACGGTCGCCTTTCCTCAGAAAGGCTAGAGTCCGGATATTTTATTCTTTACTCCGGAGTTACCGTCAACTTACTCTTTTACAAGGGATGCCACCCCAGTTACATTAACCTAAAAGAATCCTGGGGAAATTCTCAAGGCTCTGAAAATAATATTGCATGCGTTTAAATGATATTAATATGAATAATTCTGACTCAGTATAATTTAGTTGATATAAAAATGACCTTGATATTTATTAATTGACCGAAATGATTTTAAATGTCAAATATAATATAAATGAAAATGATAATAATAAGTTGATATTGGTTTGACCTTTTCTAAGGGCCAAACCAATATATTTTGAATACAATATTTTCTCTTGATTCTTCTGACTCTAAATTATCTCTATTTAACTCTATTTAATTTACTCTCTTTCTTCTATTTTCTCTCTTTGACTCTACTTTACTTGCTCGTGGCGTTCACTGGATGGGTATACAAGATCCGATTTTGACTTCATACTATTTCATTCTTTATATAATTACATTCATAACCCATACTTTTCATACTCACACACTACACACACTAGACTCGCCGACTCTGCACATGGTTGTATGCTCTGCTGCTGGCTGGAACCTCCGAAGTAGTCTGTTAGGGTATTCACCCTGCCGATTTTCCACTAGCTATTTGGTCATTACTTCGCCAAATCAGCCCGATCATAACATTCGCAAATGTTACAGTCACTCCTTATCCGGGTGACCTCCCCTTTTCCTCTCGACTCCATCCTTCGGTTGCGGCTTTGCCGTGGCACACAGGAACGCACACCTGACACACGTGTTGGTTGAATGGTGAAGTCCGAAACAGTGCTTTATTTTGTCCATTCACACACATAATAACATCCATTGACTTTCCGACCTCGTGTGAATATACTGTTGCGCGAATCCGATGATATTATCTTACATGTCTCTAGGCGTTTACTCATCGCGTCAATATCAACAAACGACAGATTACCTGACACCTCGCCGCATTCCTCTCGACTTCTTATGCCCTCATGGTTAATCACTCTAGTCTGTCCTCCAATCTCCGGACGGTGTAAACCTTGCCGCACCATGGTTCAATAACAAACATGTCCTCGCCCTCGAGTACACACAATACGCTTTCATCCTCACATTGTCACGTTTCGGTCGGAAGTGTCGTACAAAATTACGGCAGCGTCGTTCTCAGTCTTAATCGCCCTTTCCATCGTCTATAAATTCCTTTGCCCCACTTTACGGTAAATAGGAATATTATTTCGGCTGCATTCCGGATGGTATTTATTAGCCGGTGATGAATACTGCTGTCGATTGTCGACGTTGACCACCGCTTTTCCGCACTCACTTCGCACACATTTACTCGGGCGCAAATAAACGTGATGAGTGGCAAGCCACCTCATTACAACATATATATATTATATTATACAATTTCAAGAGGCGTAATTTCTTACTACCTAATTATTTTATGCTCAAATCAAATTATAATATATCCCTACGCTGGGGATATAACGATTACAATATATGATGATAAGGTTTCTTGGAAATGGCAATCAATGACACCAATCATTAATATGTTTTCTGCTATAATCATAGATAACTAATATAATTACATACCTCATATTGTGCACTTGGCAATAATGACTGATATCAAATCTTTTTGTAAAGTAATTTTTCAAAGTAATTTTTGCAATCAAATTTTTCTGTCATATAAGAACTTGGCGCCTTTTTTTCCTTTTTTCTTCAAATAGTTTTTTCGATTTGTAGTGAGACGATATTCAAAATGACACAATGTATAATAATGTGTTGGTAGAGAAAAAATAATCATGTAATCGTCAAGTATGAATGTTGATGGAACGTATACCCTTGTAAAGGCACACGTCCAATCTAGGAGGAGAGTTGTGTGACGATTTTAATAGTCACGATTATTTTTTGTAGATATTGGACGCTCGCTGAAACACATGATTGACATAGTAATACGAATAGTCGATAATGTAGAGCCAAGTATGAATGAGGAATGTATGTATGAAAATAATTACAAAATAATTATAAAAGAAATGTATTATGAATAAGAGAAATATATGTAGAAAATACCTGGGCACACGATAAGAAAACAGTAAAGAACTCTCATGCCATTTTTTTCTTCATTCATACCTTCGTTTCTTTATTTAATAAAATGAAACCTCAATATATTTATTAATTTGATAATGAAATTGAATAATATTAAAGCAGTAATGAGCGTCCACATTCCAATCTCTCATACGCTTTTCACACTCACAATAAATAATAATAAAGCGACTCGATATAACTCAAAAGTATATTCTCATATATACGTGAATTCTTCGACCTAGTATACCATAAATTCGCAGCGACAATCTAATGAGTGTAGAGCGGAGCGGGGAAATACATGGGGAAAATGCATTTAGGCGCTCAACTCTATTTACTCTATACACGGGGCGGGGGATCTACAGGGGCTCTCACATTCATTCCTGGCCGAAAAAACAGGGACAGTTTCCAAAAATAAAAAGAATCCCGAACAAGGAGAAGAGAACCTCTCAGTTGCGGTAGACGATGTTGAAGTAGCTGGTGCAGCTAGTGCAAATGTAAATATACCCGATGAAGTGGGCAAACCCCAACCCGCTCAACAAGACGGAGATGTACGCCGAATTAAAAGAGGTATCGAGAAGCAGGGGATTATATGGTTTCCGTGGCGCCGCCGAATGACAATTGATTCTTGTAGAACTCGACGAGATAAGACGTTTTTGAAGAATAAAAAATTTCGATATCTCGCTTAGTTTTCGAGATATCGAAGCTTCAAAATTTGTTTCTTTCATTTTTATGTCTACGTTATGTTCGATATTTTTCGACGAAATAACACTTTGTTAAGTCTTATTTCGATGTAAACAAACAATCTGTACGTATGTATGTATGTATGTATGCATGTGTGTGAGTGTGTATGTGTATGTGTGTAAATATAGAGTGGGGTCCAGGGGCGGAGCCCCGGTGGGGTCCAGGGGCGAAGCCCCGGGGAGCGACGTGGGTGGGAGGGGGGGGGGGGCTTGAATAAATTTGAAGAGATAGTATTTTCCAGAAACAAATTAAAATTAATTTTGATGATTTCGCCAATGATAAATTGATTTATGAAATGATAAAACATTTTATGAAAAAATTTATGACTGCCCAGATCGCACCACGAGGAGGTATCATCAATTGCGTGAAGGTATCAAGCCTATTTCTTCCAAAAAAAAAATAGTTTAGTCTTCACTACCAATTAACTTGTTGAAAGATACATAGACATTAAAATTATCCAAATCTTTATGTAATGATGGATGTTTACCTGACATTTTGTGCCTTGCAAAAAGATTAACTCCAAACGAAATATAGATAGACCACTTGTTACTGAAGACAACACTACAATGATCGAAAATATCAAATATGAATTTATATGTCAACAAATCGTGTACGTAGTGCATTTTCTGTTCATATTCTTCCTGTATTCAAGTGGGGTATAAGATTTCCCCCACTTGGGGTATGAGATTCCTAAATGTAAACAAATATATGTAAACACAAAATTTTTAATTCCAGGAATCTTGTGTCTTCTTACATTTATAGTTTAATTTTTATTTCCTAGTGCAACTGTGACAGTAAAATTTGTTTTGAGGCGTACATATAGATCATTTGTTTACATCCATACCTTCCTCGACAAAATAAGACTTGACAAAGTCTCATTTCGTCGAAAAATATCAAACATAACGTAGAAATAAAAATGAAAAAAAAAAAATTTTGAAGCTTCGATATCTCGAAAACTAAGCGAGATATCGAAATTTTTTATTCCTCAAAAACGTTTTATTTCGTCGAGTTCTATAAAAATGCATCGTCATTTGGCGGCGCCACGGGAACCGTATACTTGCCGAGAAGCATGTAAAGACATTATCCCCTCGCGACTTAATAGTATTGTTAGATTCTATAGGGTTAAATTCAAATGGTACGCTGATTGAGTTGACTGATAGGCTCATCCGTTATGAGATGCGTAAACAATTAGAAGATCACAATGTAGAATGGGACGATGAGTTAGATCTACGGAGTAGTGATTTGCCGTTTACGGTGGCGGTATGGAATAAGGAAGCATCTGTGGATGAAATAGTTGACCCTAGCGCCTCGTCTTCGCAAACGGAAAATAGGAGTGGGTTCTTGGATGATCAAGGTATGAAACGGAACCCGGGTATAGGAGCCACTTTCACTTCCGCAGCAAATTCATTGCACTGGGACTCCTATGGGGGTCCACTCGTGACCGGACAGGCGGGACGACGTAGTGTTACTTGGCAAGATGAAAATAGACACCAAGAACTGCCGCGACCTTCCGCGTCTTCTACGGTACGACAACCTAAGAGGGCCGAAATAGTACCGGATAATGCTGTTGCGTCGTTAACTCAAACCATAGAGGATTTAAGAAGAGATGTAGAATCATTGAAGAGTTTCCCCCATACTGAACCCTATCCCATAATACCCATTGACCGCCCTACTCCAAATACTTACCAGCCCCCCCCCCCCAATCCCATCAACCCCCCAATCCAATATCCCGTCACATATCCAGCCCCCCCCCCCCCCTTCGTCCTCCAACGGTCCAGCCCTGTCAATCCCTCCAATATAATTCCCAATTCCAACCCAGTACCTCCCATGAAACCATGCCACCCACTTGGTCTTTCAATTCCACAGATCTATCCACGAGAGTTAATCCATTTATTAGCATGGATCAAGAAGTTGTATCAGAAAAAGTAGCGAAGCAGAGGCAGCGATTAGTTAGAACCGGTATTAAATTCGGAGACAAACAAGATGACGCTGAAGAATTCTTGCGTGAGCTGAAGGAGGCTTTCGTTAGCATCGGAATAGCCGAACGCGATGCTCTTCGTGTGATACCGGCCGTATTACAAGCACCTGCTAAAGCATGGTATAGAGACGAACGTGCTAGCATGGGTAATTACACGGAGTTCGTCAGACGTTTTCGTGCATATTTCTGTACCCCGGATTATTCAGACCGAGTTCGGGATGAGATTCAGAATCGAACTCAAGGCCCAGATGAAGATCTTCCGGGTTACATAACTCGTATACGAATCTTATTCTCTTCACTGCATTTTACTGTGCCAGAAGAACAGCAGTTGAAAATGATTGGCAAGAAGTTGCATCCCAAATATCTCGCCTACGCTAAGTTAGGCCGATCGCTAACGTATTTGGAATTGTTGGAGAACGCACACTCCATTGAAGAAAGAATTAGATGCATGAGTCGCTATGTCCCACCCCCAGCAGAGAAGTCGATTATTCCTGCAACAGCATCCACTCCCCCCGTCAAATATCGTAGAAACACGCGAGAAGTAGTGGCTGTCGATGTAAACGAGGAGATGAATGAGGATTATATCAATGCCCGGAGAGACCGAGAATGGGTAGACGAAAACAACTACCAAGAAAGATTTAATCGACATATACAGCCCATGAGAGCACCCGGTGGCGGACCCAACCCCAGGCCATACTTTAGAAATAATGGTCCTTTCCCCAACCAACCTATTAACCAAGAACAGTGTTTCCATTGTGGACAGTCGGGTCATTACATAAATGTTTGTCCGTATCGCCAACAAGTTAAGACCCTACCTGAACCAACACAGGACCAGGGAAACGACAAACGGGGGCAGCCGGAGAAGCGACTGTCCTCCCAATAAATAAAAATGAGCAAGAGAAGAAACGACCTAAAAAAGCTGGCATAAGTCTAACTAGCGATGTAGAACCAAACCAAACCACCCCTGTAGAAGAAAATAAACCTGAAATAAAACCCTCTCTACTTGCTACTGTAGAAATCATTTCAGAATGCCCATCACCCGAACTTACTGTAGAATATTTAGATCCCCAAACTATCGAAAATCAGAGTGTATTTGATATCCAGTCCAAGCGCCCAAATAGAAGTCAAGATGCGAACGGAGTTGAGAAGGAATTGGCTTCGCGACATTTTGCTAAAATAATGAGTTTACACGCCGGAGAGAATCGACCACATATAGTAGTTGACATTGCAGGCTCCACTCATTTAGCCCGATTGGACTCTGGCGCAACAAAATAGTTCATGGGCCCAAGTATTGGGAGAAAATTGAGTAAATACATTGTGAAGACAGGCGGAAACATGCGTGTTGCCAACGGAGAAGTAGTTGAGTTGTTGGGATGCGTGGCTTTACACTTCACATGGGGGAGCGAATAATGTACGCTACCAGTCAGACGCGCGCCAGCAATGGCAAAAGAAATTGTATTAGGAATGGATCTCATTCGTGAGATGGGAATAACTATAGATGGTGATGCTGCTACTTTCTGGACTAGAAATGGTCCTAAAGTAGAGTTTGATGTGGGTAAAGATAGTAGTCGTGCGCTGCCGATCATCAAAGTCGTTTCTGTCCCCGTCCAATCCAACTTCCCGACTTCCCCGAGACCTGTAGAGTCCTCTGAATATGCAGATTCCCATTATGTAGAAACCCAAATGAAGATTGCCCCTATCGATCCCGAAGAATTGGAGAGAATACGTGTAAAGTTGAAGAAATGTATTCCCCCTATTCCAAAAAAGACCCGCATCACCCCTTTGATTAAACACCATATTGACGTACAAGGACACCCGCCAATAAGACAAGGCATGCGAAGATATACACCGGCGATACTGGCGACGGCCAAAGAAGAGGTTGATAGAATGTTAGAGGAGGATGTGATCGAGCCGTCTAACAGCCCATGGTGTAGCTGGCCCGTCTTGCACAAAAAACCCAGTGGCAAGTTCAGATTCTGCATAGACTTTAGAAAGGTAAATGAAGTCACCAGACATGATTCCATCCCAATGCAGAGTTTGGACGAGTTGTTTGATCAGGTGCATGGCGCGGTGTATATCTCGAAACTAGACTTGTCGCAGGAATTTTTACATATAGCGCTAGATGATGAAAGCATAGAAATCACTGCTTTCACTGTCCCCGGCAAAGGTTTATATCAATTCAAGAGAATGGCGTTCGGGTCGCGTAATGGTCCAGCGTCATTCCAAAGATTAACCGATGAACTGATCCCCCCCGATTGGTCTCCCTACGTGAGGAAGTATGTAGACGATTTCATTGTGTTCACCCAGACCATTGAAGAACATATCATTTGGGTGAAAAGATTGATGGCAAAGTTGACTGAAGCC
Organism: Microctonus brassicae; assembly: GCA_918226075.1. NCBI lineage: Eukaryota > Metazoa > Arthropoda > Insecta > Hymenoptera > Braconidae > Microctonus > Microctonus brassicae. The sequence goes on along the minus strand of OW445484.1, from coordinate 12,174,453 downwards.
AATTTACCGATCGATCCGGATAAGAGCGAGTTTTTATGTGATGAGGTAACTTTTTTGGGTTATAAAGTCAATAAAGACGGACTCTTTCCTGACCCCGACAGAATTGCTCCCATTGTAGATTACCCTATCCCCAAAAATCTCAAAGATTTACAGAAGTTTCTAAGAGCTGTAGGTTGGTATGCACGATTTCTTCCCACCCTATCCGCAGACAAGATTCCGTTGCTGAAGTTGGTGAAAAATAGCGTGGAATGGGAATGGAATGTAGAGCAAAAAGAAGCCTTCGAGAAACTGAAAGAGGCGCTAACCAAATCCCCAGTATTGGCTCGACCAGACTTTTCCAAACCGTTTACATTGCAGACCGATGCTAGTGATCATGCCATAGGCGCGGTGTAAACTCAACCCGGTGAGTTTGGATCGGACCGAGAGAATAAAACTTCCAAGATCGGGCATGAGCACCCCATATGTTATGCTAATAGAGTGTTGACCCCCGCGGAACGCAATTATTCGGTAACAGAGAGGGAATGTTCGGCCGTATTGTGGAAGATTAATAAATTTAAACCTTATGGAGAAGGTAGCAGATTTGATGTTATCACTGACCACAGCAGTCTGAGGTGGCTAAAGAAGCTTCAAAATCCCTCGGGCCGACTTGCAAGATGGGCAACGGCGCTGCAGGTGCATAACATGAATGTGGTCCATCGTAAAGGATCGCTGCATGTGGTACCAGACGCTCTATCACGTATGTACGGCGACGAAGTCAATGCTTTGATGGCTATTGGAGAAGCCAAAGACGAGTGGTATCACATGAGAAAAGAAAAAGTCCACGAAAACCCTGCACAATACCCCGGATGAAGGATTGTAGACGACCAAATGTACAAATTTAAACCCAACCCCCAATTAGACCCCACTATCCCCGATTTGAACCAGTGGAAGCTGGTGTTGCCTGTAGAAGCTCGTGAGAGAGCCTTGAGAGATGCCCATAATCCGCCACAGTCAGGACACTTCGGCATCGAGAAAACTTACCTTCGAGTAGCACAAGACTTCTGTTGGCCTGGTATTTATCAGGATGTTGTAGAGTACGTCCGATGCTGCGAGGAGTGCCAGAAGTTTAAACCATGTCAGCAAGGTCCGAAAGGATTCATGAGAGAAAGAAATGTAGAAGGTCCTTGGTCAGTGGTCGCCATGGATATAATGGGACCTTTTCCCCCCAGTAACTCACAAAATAAATATTAATTAATGATGCAAGATTACTTCACCAAATATGTAGAATTGAAAGCCCTGCGAAAAGCTGAAGCAAAAAGCATATGGAAGGCTTTGGAAAAGCAAGTAATTAATCGATGGGGTAAGCCGCAGTTCGTTTTGGCCGACCATGGAACGGAATTCATGGGAAAAGGTCTTGTAGACAAGTTAAAAGAAACGAAAATCACCCATACCACTACTCCCTCATACCACCCGTAATCTAACCTTGTAGAGCGAGCTAATCGCACATTGAAACCCATGTTGGGGATTTATGTAGACGGAAATCAGCGTAACTGGGATAAATATCTGCATGAAATGTCGTTCGCAATGAATACTGCTGTGCAGTCATCCACTCACGTATGCCCTGCTGTTCTCAATATGGGTCGGAATCCCCAACCACTATTAAATTTAGCCGATGATGTAGAAAATAAAGAATAAATTACCCCTAGAGACGATAAGGAATGGGCCGAGAGAATGATACGTTTGCCCTATTTATACGACTTGGTGTCGAGAAATATGAAAGAAGCCTTTATAAAACAGTCGCGAAGATGCGATTTCGGTAGAAGGGATTCACGATTTCGCGTGGGAGATTTGGTGTTGAAGAAAAACCATAAATTGTCGCAGGCCGTTCAATTCTACACAGCGAAATTAGCACCCAAATATATCGGGCCGTTAAACAATTGTGACGTGGCATTTTCTAGGCGCCACGCACTTTTATTTATTTATTACTTACTATTATTACAAACAGCAACAGCACACAAGGGATGCCACTTTCGTGTACCTATAATTTATTATGAATAATGCAATAATAGGATTTATGGTTTTCTCAACGACCACGAAAGAAATCGTTGAAAATATTATTTCACACAATATTATTCATTTATTTTGTCTCAAAAAAATTGAATTATGAATGAGTATAATTGAAAATAATAAATGTAAAAGGTTATCAAAAAAAAAGAATATAATCAAAATAATATCGCTTGTCAATCTCTCAACAATTGGTATCCCTTGTGGGGAATCCAGAGATTGATCTGGAGTGAAGAATTCACCAGAATTCTTGGTTAAATGGTTCAATAAAAATTTAATAAAGAAACATAGCAGCTGCAGCTAACAAGCTGATAATATTAAGAAATCTAAACAATTGTGAGTCGTCGAGCGGCGGTGAAGCTGGGCGTGAAGCTAGCACGCCGGCGATCCAGGTTCGATCCCGGTCAAGACAAAAGTTTTTTTCAAAATAAAATGAAATATAATAAAATAAATTAAAATAAAAAATAAAACTTTCCGGACCCGAGCTCGAACGCGGATCCGTCAGCGTCGAAATCGGACGTGGAAAAATTTCGAGAAATTCGACTTGGAAAAATTTCAAGAAATTGGACTTAGAAACATTTCAAAAAGTTGGATGTAGAAAATTGTCGAGAAATCCAAATAAATATAGATAACTATCGGACGACGCTGAACAAAGCGAGTTCGCATTTAATTAATTTATAAATTGGATATTGTAAGTGAAGATTATTGCAATTATTTCACATATTATATTGTATTCTGTAAGATATATGTCTCTTTTGCCGGCTACTGATTAATTACCACTTAAGGTGAGAATTTTGTAAAATCATTTAAATTTGATTTAATTAGACGGACAGGAAGCCGAACGAATTTTGTAGATTGCAAGGCTGTAGTGGTTGTTGTCGCCGTAAAAATACGAATTAAGGATTATTTTTAAATATTGGGCGTGGCGCCTAGAAAACGCCATGTCACAATAGATTGGGATTTTACCTAGGGGCGGAGCCTAATATTCAATATGGAGGCTAAGATACAGTATCCATAGAAACGACTGCTATATCACATCACTGATCCAATATACCCATGCAAGGTTTCGTTGTTTTTTCATTAAAATGTACATTTCTGAGCAAGAAATTTGTCGTTGGGGTGAAAAAAATCCTAGCAAAAGTAATTACACAGAAGGTAAAAAAATCGCGAGTGCCGGACATATAGTGAAATGTGGGAAACTGAGCGAAACAAATAATAATGATGAAGTTAGGTTTGTTGCATTTTGCATGCAAACATCAAATCTGAAGAATAAACCCCATGAGATTAATTGTTCAGTATCATGTGATGGGAAAATATTATCAATGGTGTGTACTTGCGAAGCCGGTCTTGGGGAAAAGTACAAGCATATTTTTGGAACGCTTTTCTATTGCATATTGTAAGTAGTGTAATGATCATTCTGGAAGCAGTTGACATCTGTCATTTTTACATCTATGACTGTTAACTTACTTTTAATTGATGTAAAATTGTAAAATAATTCCGCAGGATTGATTTGAATACACTGCAAATGTTGTCATGTACTGACGTAAAATGCAGCTGAAAAGATGATCATGAGAGAGTATTGGAAACATACATACCACGACCATTAAGAGAGCATAGTTGTTTTTGTAAAAAAAAGGAAATGGAATATATGGCAACACCAGCACACAAATTGAAAATGCAGGAAATTTTAAAAAACAAATGATATATTTCGCTTAAATTTAATAAGTGTCATGACAATTTTATCTCTCAAACTCATTCTCACACTTAAATCATTCTTACTTATGTAAAGTACCGATGTCAAATTCTCTATGCATGTCAAAATTTCAAAATTCTCAATACCAGTCATCGTGCTTAGTTGTGCATCGTTTTTTATAAAATCGGTAAATTTCATCACTAAGTCACTTTGCACTTGTACTCCAACGTCTCGTGAATCATCTTCAATCGTTGCTTGCATTTCGACGTCCCGTGAATCATTTTCAATCGTTGCTTGCATTTCGACGTCTTCAGTCATGGCAACTTTTGGAAGAATATTTGCAGCGTTACCTTCAATCACCATTTCAACATGTTGTCCTGCTTCACTTGTTGACTGGATTTCTATCGGATCTGGAACGTTATTCTCATTACTCTGTTTGGTCTCCGCATTAATAGATCCTATTTCCGCCCTGGCATGTCGTTTTTCATTCATTTCATATCCCTCCTTATTGATGATAGGAAGATGTAACGATGGAATTGCATTATATTTTAGTCTTCTTCGCTGATTTCGAACACCTGAAATACACAAACAATATTTACTCCCATGATTTTTAATAAACATTACACGCAAACATGCTTTCAAGTAAGCATAACTTCAAACATATGTACCATTTCCACAATAGTCAGCTGCTGTAAAATGTTGTGAACATATTCCAACAAAGTAATTTGTCACATTCACATTGTATTTATCACTCGAAGGGAAGCAGTGATAACTTAAATCGACATTTACACTTGCTTTACTCTTACAATCAGAAACTGCGCAGTATAATCTCGTCTTATTCATTTTCCTATAATATTTGGAATTTCCAAAGTCGTAAACATAACCATGTCACCAATAACGTGTTCTTTATGAGACTGTATCTTAAGTTGAGTTCGCGCGAAATTCCGCTAGTGTCGCATGACCAAAGTAAAATCCCAATACAGGGTACGTAGTGTCTCGCTTCGCAGTGAACTTGGCGCGAAACACTACACATTTGAATTTCACGAATTTGAGTGTATAAAATAACAAAATGTTATGTAAATAATGATCAATTCGTACGAATCAGCATGAAGTTTGCTGAAAAACATGAGGAATACAAAAAAAATCATATCGTCCGGGAGCCCAGGCTCCATTTTGCAAACAATTGATATAAAATTGATTTTTCATGAGTAGGTTCATTTCAGCAAGACTCACAAAATTTTTCTCTGATAAAATTTGCTCAAATGGGAGTTAAGAGACTGCGCAGGTGTCAAAAACATCACTTCGGTGATTGAACAAAATAAATGAATAATATTTGATTTTTTAGGTAAATCTTAAGATTATCATATAAACAATTCGAAATGATATTCGTCCTACAAAAAAAATGGGTCCATCAAGATTGTCCCTCCTCCTTAATATGTAGAATTTATTTGAAAATAAAAAGTGATGAATATCTGGATGATTTTTTTTCTATAGCTTGATGAATATTAGCATAATTAAAAGGCCACATTGTCCTACAAATTTATTGGGCTATTTTCCCAGTCCTACATTTGAAAATTGTCGATCCCACGAAAAAAGTTTTTTCATTAATATCTGTAGGACACCAAATCTAAATGATAGATAAGCATATTCTTGATTCAAAATGATCAATGTCCTACAAAAAAATTGGCCCTTATCGCTAGTCCTACAAAAAATATGCACAATGGAACAGTGCAAGTGCAACGTGTACATACTAATTCACATATGCATTAGTTTCATTTTTGGATGAGATTTCTTTTTCTATGATACCTGAAAATGTAAAAATTTATAATAAAAAAAAAAATTCAAGTAGTGATATAGGCTATGTTCTGGATTTAAATTCAAATTTCGTACAATAGCACGCCGTATTTTACGGCAGTCGGTAAGTTAGAGTTCTATATTTCCCACAGTCAGAAATAATATGTCGTACTATAGTACTACGTATTATCGATGGAATTCATGATCGATCGATTTTTATGAGGGTAACAATGTGGCTGATTCTCATGTACTATAGTACTATGTATGAATATTTGTATATGGGAAAGAACATGGCTGATTCTCATGTACTATAGTACTACAAATAAATATTTGTATATGGGGAATAATATGGTTGATCATCATGTACTTTTGGGATTTTATCTAGAGGTGGAGCCTAATTTCTTATATCTTAGGAATAGTTCACCGAAATGCCGCCAGTGTCGCATGACCCAAGTAAAATACCAATGTAATTTTTTCACATGGGGAAACAATATAGCTGATTCTCATGTACTCGAAGATTGATATATAAATTTTTACATGGGAAACAATATAGCTGATTCTCATGTACAACCAATTGAAAAAAGGGGGGTGATAATAATAACATATGATTCATGCATTTAACCACACCTCTTTGACCACTATTATCCAATGACAATGTATCTATCCATCTTTTCCCCCACTTATTTATAACTATCATCCAATCACGTTACTTTTGGAAATATCTCTCAATTCATTCTTCCTATTATCCAATGATATTTGAGTATGATTTTTACTTTTGATTGTTATTGCATCATTTTGACCGTTATTGCATCATTCTATTCATCATTTCCAACTACGCAGTAAAATTTTTTGTCATAAACAAAAAAATAGTTATTCCAACCGTTATTTTATTTGCGCAGTGATTTTGAGTCATGAAATATTAGGAGTAGGGATATTACTATAAAAGCATGACATTTTTCCTATTGCGCATTCATTTCATATTCAATTGTGAAGAAGATTTTACATTCGAGTGTCAAAACATTTCAAGATGGAAGATTTACCTGTGCCATTAACATCTGAAGAAGTGACATTATTACAAACATTTCCACCACATAAATTGCGTTGGTCTGATATTATTTACAAACATTTCGGTGATCAACCTCCAGCGAATATTGCGAATTTTTCAAATGACATAATAAATTATCAAAATAATATTTCACAAATATTACATTTACGTGAACGTGAAACTATTGGAAACCTAAGAGAAGTTTGTCCAAAGTGCTTATACACACATGATGGTCTCAACATGATGGTTGGAATGTTCAAACAAATGTCTTAAAGTGTAAACCACTTAATGATGAATATTTTTCATTCAAAACGTGAGTATGAAGCTGAAGAAGAAGATTTAGAAAATGCAAGTGTTTCATCTGCTGAAATTGAAGATTCCACTATTGTCAAAGATTTGATTGATAATATAATAGACATGTCATCAAATGTGTTCCAAATGTCGGAACAAACAAACCAATTCATAATCGATAGAAAAGAAGAGTTCAATGATAATAATAATTAATAAAAATGTAGAAAAAAATGTGTTCAATAAAAATAAAATTAATAATATTGTATGCAACAAATTTCGTTTTATTATTTACATATTAATTACATGAATATTTCTCCTATCTATATCATAAATCGATTTATATTCAATAAAATGATCATGAGTCAATTTTAAGTAGGAAATTCATCGACAGATTCTAACTTTGAATTTCACATTTTCATGATAATAGTGTTAATAAGATTATTTGAATATATATCCATGAACAAATAAATTTCATATATTAAAAAAAAAAAAATAATTTTTCTTTCCTTAATCCCTAAACAAATAAAAATATTTCTTATATATTAAATTGATAGGTTATATAATAATAATTACATGATAGAATAAGTCCCATCTCTTTTATTTGTAAATAAATTAACATACAATTATATCACTTTTTCATCCAATATTGATGAACTCACATCCTCTATATTGTCCATGTAATGCATGTTAAGTTTTCCATTCGTTGCTGCATCTGCTAACAAGTTGTATTGGTCTCGTTCTTTCAACAAATATTTTACGATTCTTGAAGGTAGAAAAACAGTGAACTCTTCATTCAATGTCACAACAATGCTTTCTCCAAATTTAGTTTTAACAGTTTTTATTTCAACTTCTAGCTGATCCAATGACTTTGTTGGTAAAAAATTTCCTCCTCGACAAACATCATTCAATTTGGAGAAGTCCATTTCAAAAAAAGAAATATTATTTTAAGAATTTGAGATGTATGCTTTATTGATCTTGTTCAAAGATTAAATGTTGAGAATAGACAAATTTTCATATTTCTTATAACTTTCACCCCACTCTCATATCAAAAAAAAAATATGAGTGGGGGAAGTGATCATATTTTTCTATCTTATGATTCATTTAAACAAGCTTGAACATGTTTAGAGATGACGTCATCAAAATGCTGCTCTCTGATTGAAACAAGTTTAAACACGTTTGGAGATGACGTCATCAAAATACTGCTCTCTGATTGGTTGAAACAAGTTTAAACACGTTATTATTCTTTCATATCATCGATCCCCCACTCTTTCAAGAAAAAAACGGTTAGAAGTTCTTTGTTCTACAGTATTTCAGAGGTTATATCAAAAATGCTGCTCTCTGATTGGTTGAAACAAGTTTGGACATGTTTAGAGATGACGTCATCAAAATGATGCTTTCTGATTGGTTTAAAAAAGTTTGAATATGTTATTCTTTCAGATTATTGATTCCCCCACTCTTTCAAAAAAACAACGGTTAGAAGTTCTAAAACATTTTAGAGGTCATTTCATTTTCTAAATGTAAACAAAATGGATGAAAGTTCTTTGTTCTACAATATTTAGAGGTCATTTCATCTTCTAAGTATAAATAAAACCGTTGAAAGTTCTTTGTTCGTCTCCCCCACTCTTCTTTTTCCTTCCATTATAAAAGAATGCTCTGTTGAATGATGAATTACTTTGAAAAAAAATCTCAGCGCGAAAAGTTCAAATTTTATTCAAAATGAAAAAACAATATGATGAGTTGATCAAAGACTTGGAAGATGGTTTGAAATCATGTTTAAAATTGAATAATACAACCGAAAGTATTACTTATGCTAACAAATGGCGAAGAATCAGTGCTAAAAATTTACATTTGCTTAATAAGATTTTGAAAAAATGTAAAACACGTAGTGATAAAGTGCAAGTGTTAACGTATATTTCACAGTTGCAATCATTGATTGTTAAGTTCAATAAATTACATAGAAAAAAATATAATATAATTGGGGGTAACATTAAGCTCAGTGAAAATAATATAGAGTGGAATAATTTACAATCAGTTTTCAATGGTAGAATTAAGACTGGTATGATTACAAACATTAAACATATTGATTTTAAATCATTTTTAAACGATGCAAAAGACACATTCATAACAAAAGTGAAACAAACAATGCATGAAATTAATAATATAAAAGTGAATGTCATATTATCATGCAAATTTGAAAATATGAAGAATGGTGGTATGGTTGAAGAAATCAAATATTTCAACACACAAAATGTGCCTATATTAAGATCAACTGATATCAATGAGTGGTACAAAGAAAACGTAATAGATATTTTATTATTGAAAGTTACTGAATTTGAAGAACGTAATTCTGGTTGGTCGATGAATGAAATAATTAACTTAGTTGTGAATTTTAATAAATATACAGCATTGAGTGGTGGTATATCCACATTTGTGCAATTATCTAGATATATTCAATTGAAGAAAGCTGTAGTGAATATTAAAAATAATGATGAATATTGTTTTTTGTGGTGTATTGTAGCAGCTAGGAATCAAACAAATAAAAATCTGAACATGACATATTCATATTCCCATTACAGTGAAGCAAATCTGAAATATGAGGGACTTACTTTTCCAATGACATTAGATCCAATCTCAAAATTTGAGTTGATGAATAATTTATCAATCAATGTATATAGTCTTGAAGATAAAAATCAAGAGAAAAGTGATATAGTTCCATATTACGTAAGCAAAAATGTTCAAGAACCAACAATTCACCTATTAATGATTAATAGTAATATCGAAAGTAATTGTGTGGATTCCAAGAAAATTTATCATTTTGCATGGATACGAAACCTTTCGCGATTAGTGTCAAGACAAATAAGTAAAACAAGATGCACCCACATTTGTGATAGATGTTTATGTCATTTTAAATCACTCAATGCTTATGAAAATCACAAAATGGATTGTCAGAACATCAACAAGACACTTCGAGTAATTTTGCCAAAGGAAAATGAAAATTTCTTATTCTTCAATAATTATAAATATAAAGAATCTGTACCATTTGCTGTTTATGCTGATCTTGAGTGTATTTTGGAATCAAACCCGGATGGATCTCAAAAACATGTACCACACAGCATTGCATATTATGTTCACTGTTCATATGATGAATCATTATCAAAGTTTGAATTAAAAAGAAATCCTGATTGCATCAAATGGTTCACTAATGAATTGCATGAATTAGCAATAAAAGTGAATAATATTTTCGGGAATAAAAAACCTATGAAAGCACTGACAACTCAGCAGAAGCATGAGTATGATAACGTAAGATTGTGTCACATATGTAAAAATTTATTTAATGAAATGGATAAAAAACATCGTGATCACTGTCATCTAACCGGAGAGTATCGTGGCGCAGCACATGAAAGTTGTAATATGCAATATCAACTTCCACATTACATCCCCGTTGTATTCCACAATTTATCTGGTTATGATTCACACTTTATAATCAAATCAATAGCCAAAGATTTTGAAGGGGAAACATTTTCGCTACCAATTAACAAGGAAAAATATATTTCATTTAGTAAAAAAGTGAAAGGTACAAAAATAACATTAAGATTCATCGACTCGTACAGATTTATGGCAAGCAGCATTGATAAATTATCATCAAATATAAATGATGTTGTAAAAGTGATAACTCGCAAGTATTACAAATCTGATGATCAATATAAATTAGTGACGAGAAAAGGTATTTTTCCATACGAATACATTGACAGTTGGTTAAAACTTGATGAGAAAGAATTGCCTACAAAAGATAAATTCTTTTCAAAATTAAATGATTGTGGAATAACAGAGGGAAATTATGAACATGCGAAAACTATTTGGGATAAATTCAAGATTAAAACATTGGGAGAGTATTCAGATCTTTACCTTAAGACTGATGTATTACTTCTAGCAGATATTTTTGAAAACTTTAGACATAGCTGCTACTCAACGTATAATCTAGATGCATTACATTATTATACAGCACCAGGTTTAGCTTTCGATGCGATGCTTAAATACACTAATATAAAATTAGAACTTTTGACAGATCCTGAAATGCTACTATTTATTGAAAAAGGTATAAGAGGTGGCGTAGCTCAATGTTCAAATCGTCATGCTAAAGCGAACAACAAGTATATGGGTGATCAATTCGACCCAAATGAAGAAGAATCATATCTAATGTATTTTGACGTCAACAATCTTTATGGTGCAGCTATGAGTGATTATTTACCATCTGGTGGATTTGAATGGATTGAAAATGTATTCAATGAAAACGACATAATCAACATTTCAAACGATTCATCATTCGGGTATATATTTGAAGTTGATATGATGTATCCGGAAGAGCTTCATGATATGCATCGTGATTTACCATTGTGCCCTCAGCACTTCATACCACCAACAGGAAAACATTCAAAACTGATGACAACTCTTCTACCCAAAGAAAAGTATGTAATCCATTATAGAAATTTAAAACAATGCTTGAGTTTGGGTATGGAGATTAATAAAATTCATCGAATTCTCAAGTTTGAACAATCACGTTGGTTGAAACCATATATTGATTTGAACACCGATAAACAAATGATATGATTTAAATAAATAAACATGTATATATTTAGAAATGATTTATTTTATTACAAATCCTTTTCACTTATCCAACTATTATGTGAATTATCAAATCCTAACCATTTTACATAACATTTATTTCCTTGTTTCCGTAATACTTCTTCTATAAGATAAGCGTCAGGATATTTCACTTTGCTGAGCTCTTCCTCATAAAAGCAACCCATAATTGGTTCATTACGAATATCAATCAGTTTATATGTTGGTGGAACAGTATTTTTCACTTCATCGATGGTGAATATTTCTGTTGTCCGATTTAGTGTATATCCTTTTTCAAATATATGTTTATATTTGCTTACTCGAACCTTATCACCAATTTTAAACTTATATCGCTGCTTTTTAACTATTTGATAAGATTTATATACTGTATGAAGTAACAATTTTTCATTTTCCTTTGTAACATCCTTAGGTTTCATCTTTATTGTTCTATGTTTTGTATTATTATATTCATCTGTAAGATTTGACAAAATATCAATCCTTTTATATGTTCCTTGAAGACTGAATTGTTTCCACATTTTATTCTTAAGTGTACGATTGAAACGTTCATATATTGAAGCTTTCAAGTTTGTGAATGTTGAAAATAATTCAATATTATAATGTTTCATGAGCATCTTAAATTCTTTATTATGAAATTCTTTACCACGATCAACATGTAATTTTTCAGGTTTACGTGAAGTTTTTATGATAGATTCCATTGCTTTTGTAACATCTTTCCCATTTTTTGTTTTCAATGGTACTGCCCATGCGTATTTTGAGAAAATATCAATTACAGTTAGCAGATATTTGAAACCATTATTTGCATAAGCTGACATATCAACAAGATCAGCTTGCCATGTTTCATCTAATCCTCTCATCTCAACATGACGACGTTTATAATTGATACGAGCAGGCTTATGTAATTCATCAACTATCACTGCTTTCATCATAATTATTTGTTAACAGATTCTAATAGTTTCTTAATATTATCTTCAATAATATTTGTTCTGGAATCGTTTAACGTTTTGGTATTATTTTAACATGCTTCATTCATTGCAGCTAGTTCAGAAGTCAGTTTAGAAATGTGATTTATCTGTTTAGATAGCTCCTTTTCTATATTTTCACGGTAACTATTGACTGTGTTACGCATATTCATTTTATAATTTGTTATAAGATCATTGCATTCAATAATATCATGACGTAAAATAAATAAAGTTTGATTCAAGTCATCAATTTCTTTTCGTATGTAACTTTTTACAATCTTCATAGGTACAGCATCATTATTTTTATGAGGAAGAGCTTAGCAAAGTAATATTATATAATACATAGTAAGTCCATATATAATATATAATATACAATGTATAACAAATATGCAATATATAATATATAATATATCATACATAGTAAATCTATATACGTATATGTATAACCTTATATTGTGTACTTGGTAAACAAATGATTGATATTAAATCTTTTTGTAAAGTAATTTTTTCAAAGTAACTTTTTCATATAAACTTTTTGCAAAGTAATTTTTGTAATTCAATTTTTTTGCCACACATGAACATGGCGCCTTTTTTTTCTTTATTTTTAAAAAAAGTTTGTCCTTTTTTGATATCACTTTTTTTTTTACTACAAGTACAATAATTAAAATTGAAACTTTTCAAGATAATCGATATTTTCTGATTTATACTTATTAATAAACATATAGAAAATGAATATAATTCATCTATATAAAAATCTATAAAAGATGACATCACTATATATGTGAAATTTCATTATATATATAACTATGCTTCGTCAGTAACTCATCATCTTCAAAAATTTTCAGATTAATATTGGGACTGACCGCTAGAGTGGAGAAATAATAATAATAATAATAATAATAATAATAATAATAATAATAATAATAATAATAATAATAATAATAATAATAATAATAATAATAATAATAATAATAATAATAATAATAATAATAATAATAATAATAATAATAATAATAATAATAATAATAATAATAATAATAATAATAATAATAATAATAATAATAATAATAATAATAATAATAATAATAATAATAATAATAATAATAATAATAATAATAATAATAATAATAATAATAATAATAATAATAATAATAATAATAATAATAATAATAATAATAATAATAATAATAGTATGCTTCTTAATATTAATTCCGATTAGTGTTATTAAAGTTGACCGCTAGAGTAGAGAAAAAATAATAGTTTGGTCATGACTGCAAAGGATGAACATGTAACGATAATGTGTATTAGAAAAGGACTTTCCAAAATTCGACTAAAAGAAGACAAACACATAGGCCATGAGGCGAGAAAAAACAGGACACTAGGGGACACTTCGATCCAACTAGAAAGAGACAAGCTTATGTAACCTCAAACATATTGAATAAATACGACAAACAGACGACGACGACCAAGACTGAATTTTTTGAACGTGAAAATCAACAATTTTCAACTTTAACGCAATATATCTTCCATCATACGGAACGTAGGAAAAAAATAAAATCAGTTTTATTATATAATTTGGACACGAGCTTCCGATTGCGCCCATTATTTTTCCGCTAAATATTGTGCATATATGAGATCTCATCATAGTGGTCTCCTACAACTTGGACTTTCGCGTAAAGATACACGATACGTAGTGCCTCGCTTCGCAGTGAACTTGGCGCGAGACACTACCGTGTCTCTTGATGGCTTTGAAACTAGGTTTTATACTACAATTTTGACACGTGGGACTGGAAAAATAGCCCAATAAATTTGTAGGACAATGTGGCCTTTTAATTATGTTAATATTCATCAAGCTATAGAAAAAAAATCATCTAGATTTTCATCACTTTTTATTTTCAAGTGAATTCTACATGTTTAGGAGGGGGGACAATCTTGATGGACCCATTTTTTTTGTAGGACGAATATTATTTCGAATTGTTTATATGATAATCTTAAGATTTACCTAAAAAATAAAATATTATTCATTAATTTTTTTCAATCACCGAAGTGATGTTTTTGACACCTGCGCAGTCTCTTAGCTCCCATTTGAGCGAATTTTATCAGAGGAAAATTTTGTGAGTCTTGCTGAAATGAAGCTGCTCATGAAAAATTAATTTTATATTAATTGTTCGCAAAATGGAGCCTGGGCTCCCGGAATGATATGTTGGGCTTACGCACCTCTAAAAAATTTAGCTTGTTGTAAATCAGTATACTAACGTTGATAACTCATTTCATTATGATTAAAACAAAAATAACACCTATATCATAATTTATGTGAGGTGTAGCTTCAAAAAGTTCTATCGCATGCGCGCTTCAAACATTTTTCGCATCAGGTTACCTAAATGCGCTGTTACAAACTTGTTTTTAGTGTACTCCATCTGCTACTTGAGAGAGATCAATTTTTCATCATTTATCGATAAATATATCAAAAACTGTACAGTAGCAATGAATCAAAGTTTTTTAGAAAAATTCATTAGATGCTGCTTAATGTTGATTTTGTTTTTTCATAATCATTTGTTTGGCTTATCATAAGAATGGCTTAAGCCACGTAACTAATAATTCTTAGTTATAAGTGAAAATGTAACGAAAATTTTCGGCATCGCGTATAGTACCTACAACGTTTAAAAGTCTCGAAAATCTTCAAATCTTTGAAAGCAAATATCTCTGAATCTACACAGTCAATATTTTTCGTGCTTGTATTATTCAATTTAAAATTATTCGAATAATAATTTATGTACAAAAAAAAATGTTGAGAAACCACATTTAGTGCACCCGTAATGAATATAGCAGGATGTTCGATACGCAAGCGATATACCGATCATTGTTTAAACAATGTAAAATAAAAATCATATTCAATAAAAGGAAGTAAAGTAAAAAGATATAAAAGAAATAAAACAAAAACATCTCTGCAACAGGGCCAGCAATACGGAAGCTTCTGTTTACGTTTGGGCGCCATTGGCTTCGGAGCTGGCTCGTTAGTATTTACTGGATTGCAAATCGGCGCGGAAATAGCATCTGCTGGACCATTCAGGGCGATTACACCGAGCGCGCGACTTCTCCTAGTTACTGCTCAAATGCATTTCATATTTTTAAACAGTAAAGATCTGGAACTCGCACGACATGGTGCTCTAGCTAAATTGGGACTCATGCATATGATAGCTACTAATTTGTGCGAATGGATTCAAGTAAAAATATTCATTGATCATTATTCTTTGTTATATTTTTTTATAGATTATTAATTTGTTTTTAATGTAAGGCAGGCTCTAGTAGAAGAAACGAAGCATGAAATAGCCCAGTTAGAATTGCACGACCACGAACTAAATGAGGAAGGAATATTGAAAACCTTATTGACAGATGCTAGTCCATTCCTCTTTCCATGCACAATCGAATTCAGTCTCATTTGCGCAGTAATATTATTTGAAATGTGGAAGCGTATCGACAAAGTCATAATGGTAAAGAACGATGGCCCGATGAGATCCTTACATCAACTTAGCATTGACTGTAGCAGTGCACATAAAGGATTATTTGGTGGTATTTTAGTAATAGCTGCAACTGTACTCAGCCTTATAATGTTTTTTGTATTAAAAGAATCAAAGCCAACGATGGCCATTGAACAGGTAACTGCACTGGAAACGGCAATTTTAATAACAGGTATCATTATTCAAGGATAATAAAATGAAATAAAAAACAGAAGAAAATAAAAGTTGAAAATGTCATATCTGATGTAAAATTCAATTGCATTAAGGGACAATCGCATCTGTGAGTTGTGCATTCAAGCTACGTCGTTTGGAATTAAAAAACACAAAGCCTGCTCCTCATCTAGACTCAACTTTACTAGCAGCTGCACAAGTGGGTGTTTATCTTCATTGCCTGTTCGGTGCAGTTGGTGGAATACTGACGATGGGTCCTGCATGGGTACTGTTACTTACCACTGATTTTATTGCTTTGATCCAAAGTACAAGTCAAACGCTTCTAGTCAAGGTATGTACACAATAATTCAATAATCGATGTAAGATAAACAAAATATTTAATGAAGGAAAAAAAGAGTAATTTAACAGGATTAAACAAATTAACGATTGCAGATTGCATGGCGAAGACGTTCGTCGTCAATAGCAAAACCAGGCAAAGAATTAATTACATTTTTAATTGTTGTTAATATTGCATTATGGACAGTTAATACACTAGAAAAATCACGAGCTGACGTAAGACCTGATCACTTAAAATTTTTTGGAGTATGGGCATGGACAATTATTACTCATGTTTCGATGCCGTTAGCAATTTTCTTTCGTTTTCACTCAGCAATATGTTTATTTGAAGTGTGGAAGAGCTGTTACAAATATAAACCACCTAGTATGCCATCTACACCAAATGAATGAAATTTTGGCAAGTTGCTTTTTATCATTCTATAGCAAGCCGTATAAATTGGCGATAGAATATGTGAATAGATCAATAACTGCTTTGTCTAATAACATGTTTTGAAGCATATTTGGATTCAACAAAGATATTTGTTTTTGTTTTTGATAAATGTGATATATTAACTAATGCCAATATGTATTCATCACCATATCTTTTAAATTACTATCTATAAAAATCGGTATAATGTACGTGCCTCAAAAGACACTAAAATCTTCAATCATTCTAGTACTTTTTTTCGCTGTGCATTCAAAAGTATAATTATAAGCCCAGTCATTTAAAATGAAAAAAGGGGTCGACCTCGGAAACGAACGGAATAAGCTGAATTTTTTTAAATCC
This sequence comes from Microctonus brassicae, assembly GCA_918226075.1. Taxonomy (NCBI): domain Eukaryota; kingdom Metazoa; phylum Arthropoda; class Insecta; order Hymenoptera; family Braconidae; genus Microctonus; species Microctonus brassicae. The sequence goes on along the minus strand of OW445484.1, from coordinate 12,157,196 downwards.
TTTATTTTGGCATTCTAAATGTTATCCCGAAAGTCCCCTATGGTCACGTGAGAGCGTCCTTAGATATTCAGGGTCAAAAGTCACGAAAATTAGTTTTTCAAAAATATCTCGCTTCCTTTGCCTCAAATCGTATTAAACGTGAAATAGCCGGTGACCATATTAGTATTGATTAATCATAAAATAATAATAATTGTTCCTTAAAAATATAATTGAGTTGTTTAAGAAACATTTAAGTCAACATATACAGCAAGTAAACTCAATTTTTATTGGTATAAACAGCTTTTATTTATGCGTATTTGAGGTTATAAGATATAAAACTTATTCAAATGGTGAGGTTTGTTTACAGATTTAGATGCGAATTTTTGAATTATGGAAGTAGTTTTAGAAACGGGATTGGGAAAAATATTGCATAGTATTGAATTTCAACCACAAACAGTTCAAAAAGGAAAACTTTAAAATGAAGCTAATCACGTTATAAACGTAAAAGAATTTAGGATAAATGGTACAAGTTGCAAAATTGAAGCTTGAGTTATTAGGCAAACATCAGTAAATTCTACGCCATATACAACAAAGTTAATTGTAAGTGATAAATAAAAATAATTCGAGCAATATTAACAAATAAATTAAATTTCTTTTATTAAAATTGTAGCTAGATTCTTCTCGAAATGTTACAAGTGTCTCTTGTATGTGTGTTTATAACAAGAGTGGCAAATGTAAACATACGGCAGCTGTGATAGATTATGTCAATAATGAACAAAGCTCATCAAAAACTAATTTTGTGCAACAGCGGGGTGCTCGCTGGGTCACTCAAATGGCTAAAGAGATGTACTCTGAAGGGAAATATGTTTTTGAGATGTACTCACCTGACAAAAAACCAAACATTGAACCAATTAAAACAACCATAGATGAATTAAACCTTATCGAATAATGCTTTTGGAAGCTGCTGAAGGGAATAATTACTACTCTTCAAAGGCTTAAATCGCTTCAGTAAAAAAACATCAAATGATTGAAAATGAAAGAATAGATTGTGAATTAATTATAGAAAATTTTTTTCATTTTGAAGAAGATTATGAGTATATTGTAGTAGTAGTGTATGTAGTAATGTGGAAAATATTATGAAAAAATTTCATTTTTACAAAATATGATATTTCGAAATTGTCAAGTGATACTTCAAAACAAAGTAAATGTGATAAGTGGTACCAAGCTAGAAGTTTTAGATTATCTAGTAGTAAAAATATACATGCTGTCAATAGTAGAGGAAGGAAAACGATAGAGTCATTAGTTAATGATATTTTATACCCAAAAAAAATTGAATTTGTGTCAACGAAATATGGTTTAAAAAATGATTATTTGAAAAAGTAAATGTTACACTGTATCAAATTGGTCACCGTTTATCTCACAATACGGCCACCATGGGCGCTGCTTCACTTACCTTCTATCCCCTCCTACGACAAGCTCATCGCTAATAGATAATCATGAACCGCAGTTCGCGGTAAAGTTTTTTAACTTAATTATTTGTTGAATATTAGATAATTAAGTATTTAATAAATATTATTTATAAATATCACATATAAATCAAATAGTCATTCAATAATATATTTTTAATATTACGTACCTGTTTCATATAAATAATAATGTATTGAATGAATTATTTTAAATATATTTTCATTATAATTTCATGAAGGACAATTGTATTTTTTTTTTGGGTAGCTACTAGTATATGAATTGATGTTTTCACAGACTCAAAATTTTATAAGTAAGAAAGAAATTTAGTATTTCTATTTGAAATGTGTAAACTCATGGACCCGGGTATCACTTTCAAGATTATACCTGGAAATACAGATCATTTGTTCAGATGATGATGAATCTGAAACTCTTGAGCAATCGGAAAAAGAAGACGACGATATATAAATAAACAAATGAAGAAGAAGAAAACTAACTTCGTTACTGATCAACTATTAACAGAAATTGAATAACAAAGGATCGCTAAATAAAAACATTATTAACAAAAATACTAAATTTCTTTCCTACTTATAAAATTTTGAGTCTGTGAAATCATCTTTTCATACTATCTCAAAATAAAATACGATTGTCCTTCATGAAATGATAATGAAAATATACTTAAAATAATTCATTTAATTACATTATATCATTTATATGAAAAAGGTAAGTAATATTATAAATATATTATTAAATGACTATTTGATTTATAAGTAATATTCATAAATAATATTTATAATTGAATGGTTGATAATCTAATATTTAACAAATAATTAAGTTAAAAAACCGTACCGTGAACTCTGGTTCATGATTGACCTAGCACTATAGCATGATGTATCTCTGAGTGCTCCACAATCTTCGCGCCTTATCTTAAAAACGGTTATTCGTATAAAAAATTGTTCGAGACGAAATTTGTAGAAAATTTTATGCTCTAGAATTTTTATGATAAATGCGAGTACGATTTGAGGCGAAGGAAGCGAAATATTTCCAAAAAAACGGATTTCTGTGACTTTTGACCTTAAACATCTAAGGACGCTTACACGTGACCATAGGGAACTTTCGGGATAACATTTAGAATGCCAAAATGAAGGTTTTCACGTAAAATCAGCTTATTCCGTTTCATTTCGAGGTTGGACCCTAAGATGACTGGGCTATTATATTAAACAAATGATCTGTATGCTAATAAATATACATACATTCATAAATCACATTCGAGTACAAATAATTTTCACTTCAACTAAAAATAATATTATTCCATCACAAGATGCTTCACATTGAATAAGAAACTCGAGTAAATGGAACTGCCGAAAATAAATTATATTGGCAAGACGCAAGGAGAAAAGTGAATTGTAAATCGGTATAGCGCATCGATGATGTGTGATCGTCACTTCATGTCAACCAGGAGATGTGCGCACCGACAATTTGATACAGTTTACGGGTAACACTTTCGGGTGAAAATCACGTTACGAACAGAATGTAGTTGCCGGTACAGGACAGAAGAGATGTGGAACAGCCAAATACAAGTGGAGATGCGAAAAAGTGAAGGTCATGAGAAAAGAAACAACTAAATGTAGAGAGAAGAGAGATAGTGATAGAAGTGAGGACGAAAGGAGACTGTTTAGAGTGCTCAGCTCGTTCAGCCGGCAGTAAAAGGCTCTCTCAGGGTGGCCTTTTATTGATCTTGCTCGGTCAGGCAAATAGGTTCAAGCAGCCAAAAGGGTCTGACGTCATACTATAACTCAAGATTTAGTTGAACTTACTCTATACATATAATGTTCGCAACCCCCTTTATCATCATTTCAAAATCTGTCTTTCATTCTCAAACTTCCAGTTTACTGAATGCATAATAGTGGCTCCTCAACTATATTTAAATACTTTATATAATAAAAACACAGAAAAAATAAAAAAATAAAGGAGTAATTACGCAATATAATACTTTTCGAATTATAAATAGAATTATGGGAAAATTTTCAAACAACAATAATGATGATAATAATAATAAAAAGTGGAAACAGAAGATAGAAGAAGGAAATTGCTGAGACAAGAATAGGCATGAGAACATTTAAGATGTTCAATGCACGTCCCGATAAAACGATCTTTGGTATAAAACTAACAAATGGATATAGTGAACCCAGTAGACAGCCACGATAGGTTTCGAGAAAAAGAATATTATTTGATATATCCACCCGACGACGAGGTCTTGCACACAGCGCCTTATATGAATTTATCGGAGCCAAGGATAAGGGATATACTCCGTCAATTCTGGCACCCAAGCAACGAGAAAATGCCCTCTACATAATACAATGTATTAATGTGGTTTGTTTGGAAAATTTCCAAAATTGTTGGTTGAATATCCGTATAATATAATATAAAATTTATGATTCAGTACTATAGACTATGATATGTTTATTAAATTCTTAATTTTTAAGTCATTTTCAATGAATAATGACGAAATGTATTAAAATAATTTGTGATAAAATAAACGTGAAAAATACACATAAAAATCATAAGGGATACATTTAAATTCAACGAGGTTATTTGAAAATGTCACCATTGGGAAGGAATAAAAGAATAAAGAGACAAAGCGAAGCGAGAAATACGTGAACGGTGGAATGAGTACCAGACAAGTGCGGAATTCTGTTTCCGGCGGAAATGAGGCATTCGAGGCTACCGATTATCATTCCGTTCTCACTCCATCTTGTCGCATGATTTTTCTACTACCGCAAGCAAGATCTCACTATATTTCTCATCCCAACCTCCGTGGGTTGAAAAATGTATTTATATTCCATCTGTCACCCTCTATTCACGCAGGTAACAAAAATGTACATCAAACAACCCCATAAAATAAAACTCGATACAAAACTTCACTCGTTTATGATGAATAAATATAAAAAATAAACAATCATTCTGCACACAAATTGATTGATTTTTTTCTTTACTAATTAAAGTTTCATTTTTCTCATAATAAATGTGATTGAATTTTTTTTATGTTGAAAATCTAATTAAATGTCATATGGGTAGAAAGTGAAGCATATTACTAAGTATCTCCAAAGATGTAACTTTCGCTTTATGCATGGATGAGAAGCCACCTTCGCTTATATGACATTACTGACGTGATAAATATTGTCTGCGTGCAGACGAATTTCTATATTATACAAACGTACAGTAAGTATTGCAACGAGTAACAATATAAAATCAAATAAATCCTTAAAAAGTGAATATTAAATATATTACTGTAAGTAAGAATTCTCAAAAATGAATAAAATTGATAGAATATATGAGACAAAATTCGATCCATTTCGAAATATAGCCAAACGAATCATGGCAAAACTTTTACTGCCTGAAGCCTTTTGATAAGACCCGAGATAATCGGATCAATCCGAGTTTTATATAAATGAATTTAAAAAAAAAGAGATGTAATACAAATTCATGGCTGATTTGGATGATGTTCACTATATGACATGGCTCATATTATAAATACTATTGGGTCTCACAAATCAGATATTTTGAGTCAATGCAATATCAATATTGACGCATCTCATTCTTTTATACTATAAATGTGCTCGAATAAAGAACCAATGTCATTTCTTAGAGTTCAAATAATCTGTATTCACAATATTTTCTTGAATGTTTTTGGTTTTTTATTAGAATATTAAAACTTCAAGTCACACAAATGTTGTTTTCCTAAACAAATCGAACATTTTTCAGAAATACTAATTACGCAAATAGTTATGAAATTGCGTCGATGCGAATCCGGTATGGATGATAAATGATAACCAATATCCTTCGTATTTCAATTTTGAAATCATGTTGAATTTTATATTTGATATTGAATTGTATATGTATGTAAATAGTAGCACAGTGGACTAGTGACCATATCTGAAAAGAACGAAAATTTGTACCAAAATAAATATCGAGCATTGTATCTTAACATGGTAATATCTCAACGACGAATTCATCATGACTTACTTTTGGAACTCCCATTCACGGTTGTCAAGTGGGCATACCTGACGAGTCTTGAGCCATCGAGAAATACAATGAAAATGGAATGCATGCTAAATTATTGAAGAAAAAAAAATAAAAATATTATCAATTTAAAAGTTTGACGACTAACAAGAATTTCTTTTTTCTTTTCGTCAATTTCAACATACATTACAGACTCCCCATGCCACTGTACATTCTTCACTCGTAGCTGATGCTTGATTTGCTTGACATTCTATACACAAGTCCATTATGTGATTCCTACAAATGGCACAGTTGTCCACGACAATATCTGCAGCAAAATAAATATTCATATTGGATTCGCTCATACAATGTATTTTGACAAATAAATATAATATTTTGAATTAGATTCAATGATCCATTTTCTCAAATGTATACGTTATATACATTCGTAATAAATAGAATATAAAAACAGTAATTTAGATAATGACACATGTATACAATGTGTACGTACATGAATATATACAACATATGAATGTAATCGATGAAAAAAAAAAAATTCCTATACTAAACTATTGAAAAAATTGAAAAAATAGTAATACATACCCCATGCCCAAAGTGCTACAGCATTCCACTGGAATAAAAATACAAATGTGTTACATCAATAAAATGTTTACTTTCAACATTCATATATAGTTAACCAAACCGTGACAAAGCGTATATGAGGTTGGAGTATTTATATTTTGTAAAATAAAACCATCACGAATTAATCACTGAAAAAAATTATAATAAAATGATGACTTTATTTAGTGTTACCTTTTTAACTTCAAAACGTTTTTTATCACATTTACCACTGCTGGAAGTGGGCAAATCGATCTCTTCTTCGTCAATATCCATTGCTGACGCCATGTCAGAATTTCGACGGATTCCAAGCCGCGTGCGCAAGAGAGAACTTTATTTCGCCATCTATATTTAATGGGTGACATCGAATTTTCCCGCCGTTATATAAATGCTATAACAAATATCTATTTTCTTAAACAAATTATCTGAAATATCAATATGCATTCATAATATTCCCTTCTGTACATTGGAAAATCAATGTGAAATCTGTTGTTTTCGGATAAAAAAAAATAATGGAAAGTGCTCATTTGTAGCAGAAATTTAAAGAATGTTGATGATGCCACCTGTGATTGTGTTGATAATAATTTTTCTGCAATCATTAATCATATAGTACCATCATTTCCATCATAAAATCATTTTTATCCTCTTGATAATACATTTTATCAAAATTATAGTACTGCTTTATTCGCAGCAAACTTTATTTGCGTCATTAATGAACTGTTTTGAACTCAATGTCATAGGTAATGTGTAAAATTATATGATTTGTATTAATATTCATAACCATTCATTTAAAGTTAGCTGTATACGGTATTACTATGGTCACATCTCAAAATCCACTTATATGTAAAATATCTCAATATAATAATTTTTCAGGATTTTTTTTTATGAAAATGAGAAAAAAATTTATAAAACTAATTTTATCAAATTGATAATATTATGAATATAAAATAATTAGAAAAAACCAAGACAAAAAAGTAAAAAATAACGTCCTATACATTAAAACACTAATCTTCCAAAAAATCCACGAATACGGTAGGCGATTGAACTCCTCAGATAATCGTTTGAATAAAAAAAATCACAGAAATGCTGAAAGAGTTTGACATTAACTATAGAATTGTTTTCATGAAAAATCAAAAAAATTAACAATTCAAAAGGTTTAACGTCGAAATGTTGTATTTGAGTAATTTTTTCACGCTTTCAGACCTTTTAAGAACTTGAAAATTTTACTTTTCATAAAATTCAGTTGAATCATTCCCGGGTTATTCAGTTTTATTTTATATTTAAAAATAAGTCAGTTAATGTAAGGTTGAAAGATATAATGTTCACTAGCTTTGAAAAATAATTTCCAGGAAAATGAGTTCAAAGTTTTTTTGCTTCTAGTTAAACTGATTTACAACCATTACTGAATTGATTTCAGTAATTTCGAAAACTCTCGGTATTCATGAATTTTTTTCGGGATCATATTTTCGAAAGGTTGAGAATTAAACAAATGAGAAAAAATATATTTTCTAAAGTTTTTAAATCAGAAGAACTTTTCAATGAATGATAACTATGGAGTACGTGCAATATATTGTTTGAAGTGATAATGAGAAATGTCGTACATTTTTAATTGATTCAAAGCTTATACGTTATAAGTATGCCAATGTGTTCATTATGATATAAAAATTCATAATTGTTTTCAACGATCAGCTTAAATTTCAGATTAAGGATGACCCAGTTTTTTAAATATTTCAAAGTTGATATATGACAAGTAGGTCTATTTCGTAGCATTATATTATTCATGTTGCATAAATATAGGTTTACCTCAAAAGATCCTTTTGTATAAATATAGATTGCAGTGAAACATATTCGAATATAGTTCTCTCTAAGTTTTTAGATAAGATTTCGATTTATTTTTTAGCTTGAGTACGGGATACAAATCAAGGGACAACACATTAATTTCAATATTATCATTTTATAATACGATAGTAAATATTCCACTTATGTATATGAAATTTTACAAATAATAAATATTATATATTATTGGTATCTTTAATATATAAATGTTGTCAAAGAACAAACTCACAAAATTTAATAATTATGAAGAGTGTACATTTGCCTCATAAACATTCTCGAGCTTGTATTTGCGAAATTATACAATTTTTTTATTTTTATACATATATTTTCATTTCTTGATAGGGATCGAGAAAAATTTTGGTAAATTTCATCAAATCGTTACACAAACTATCACAAAGTTGATTCCAGGACATTTTGAGGTACACCAATGTATCATCCATATTTTTCGAAATAAAATCTTTCTGCTTAACGAAAATCTTCCCCTATCTCATTTTGAGTTATCTTATCATTTGTTTATGTTCTGAAAACACTACGTTTTCCACCGTTTTCATAGCTCAAAATTTCACACAGACTTGTTCATATTTATTTCATTATCTTTAATATTTTCATTAATTTTGTTGGCCGAATTCATATCTTGTATCTAAACGAAATAACAATTTAAAAAAGTCTGCTCTATCGATCCACACATCATGACAATACCAATATAGACACCCTGATACATTAACACTCTACAATATAATTCATTTATTCGCATTCACATTATTCAAAATAAAAATTACACTATGACAATGATACGCACCATTGCTATACAATGTTCTCTTGAATATAAATACAATGACACACGTATTTCATTATATCATTTCTTCCTTGTTGTCACATATTAAGAATATATGTCAATAGGTACTTTACGAAGATGCAAAATCGTTACGGGTATCGAATTGAATTCGTCAACGAATATTTTCACATTGATACAATGTCAAGCACATTGAATTATCGAATGGATTGGCGACCATTGAAAAGTTGGATATCACATTTGTTTTTTATTATTGAATCTCACAATAGTCACGCGTGCAAGTACATGATAGTAAAATAAACTTGTGTAAATTATAGCGTTTTGGATGTTTGTAGTGAGACATTGACAAACAGAATTCGATGTGTGAACACGCTGACTTCGTTGCTCGAATTCAATTCCGATGTTTCACATTCGATCACCTAATCATTGTTTTTCATATAATCAACTCATTCAATAATATCCAATAAACTGCGCGTTATATAGTATTAGAGTAACATTACGACAGCAACAATAAAGCATATGAAGAAAAATTGTCAAATAATAATAGCAGAATGAAACTTCTGCAGTCCCTGCACTCTATTCATTATTTTGAATGCTACCGGTACTTCTTTTCTGCAAACTATCCGACTTGCACAAATTCCATTATTGGTTCCAAATTTCCCCCGTCGTCGTTATCACATTTACAGTTTAAATTTTTCATCAAAAAATTTCAAATTACACCACGATCATTTCACATAATATACCCCATCCTTACGCATTTGTATCGACTCTAAATAATTTTCTACGAGAATAATTTATTGGTACATTTTTCTACCTTCATTGTATATTGACAATCGCAATGAATATCAGATTTTTTTCACTTCCTGACCATGAGATGAAGCTTTTACACCCATATCAACGTCCACATCAATCGTGGTAATATGTAAAATAGATATTTCTTTTGCTTTGTTTTGCCAGAGAAAAAAATATTCCTTGGTATATCGTGACATAATGGTAATAATTTTCTATAATTTTCTAAAATTATAGATCACTATTTTACAAGATTTCTCAATGTCGTTTTGATAGTATGGCACAAATGGTCAGCCTAATTATATACTGATTTGTGTATACACTAAAATAAATTAAAAAACGCTATAGATATCTAAAAAAAAGATAATGGTGAATGAAAAAATAATGATACTTTATATCCAAATACGTAACTTTATCATTTTTTGAACGCCTCACTAAATATTGAAATTAAATTATTATATTTCATTCATCATATTAATGTAAAATACTATCAATGATATCAAATTAATAAAGAATAAGTCAATGCCAAACAGTTGATTCTTGCAAACGCAAGCTAAAGAATATTATCTTCATCTGGCATCAATTATAATTAATAATATTATGTTCAACACACGAATTCTTCTTCGATAAAAAGAAACAAGCAATTAAATTGCGAGTGCATGTGGTAACAATTTTATTTGCGTTGCTAAATTTCATATGAATTTGATAATGTTTTTATTTTTGAACTAGCGTTATTCTTAGGCCAATCTCAGTCGATTTTGTTTTGTAATCGAGAGACTACGAAAAAAAAATGCGATTTCTAGGCTAATGATTTATTTGTCAATTCAAGAATTGAGGTTCTCTATTTCATAATGAAGAGAAAAAAACATCACCGACTGATCACAGCGCATAGATATTGTCTTACCACCATATTCAAAGTACATAGGGTGCAGACAAGCTCCATTTAAATACAACTGACCTTTTTGCTATCATGAAGATCTGTGCGTCACATCTATAGTAGCCTAAAAACATGAAATATATGGCAGTTGGACTTTTGAACCACGTTACTACATATTCATTTATTGTTTTCAATATCTTTATAAGAATTATGCAATTTCGATAAAGACGAATTTCTCATGTTTTTTGTCCCACAAATATCGCAAGTTTCTCAAGTTATATTGTAGTTGAACGGCACGGATATTAGCAATGACGTTTTAATTTTTCTAAATGACATAATATATATATATATATATATATATATATATATATATATATATATATAATGGAGCATTTATTTATTTCAAAATGGTTTTTAACAAAAAAAGTTGCAGCCAAATTCACTATGTTATCTCTAACATGAATTATTAATTATCATACCAGTCTTTTTGAAAAGTCCATTCAAAATGCAATGAATTTCCCATTTTCTGTATTTTTTCTTTGTCTGCTTTTCTACACTATCTTTAATTAAATGCTTGAATATTGGGAAGCAAAAGAAAATATATGACTACATTTTATTCATCAATGAAAAACAAAAAATAGAAAATTTAATAACATAAGGAATCGATAATATTCATATAATATTCACAGAATAAATCGCTCAACAATAGAACATAGAGATGATATGGGCGCATGTACCCAACAATATTAAACGAATGAAACCTACAATTTTTTCATTCATTCGTTCAAATACCCATTTCTCTTATATATGTTTAATAATCAATATTATCTTAAATCATCAAATCGTTCTTACAATTATTTGTGAAATTTGTATTAATGAAATTAATGCACACTAGTGCAAGTAAAATACTTATATGAATAAGTTTTCTTCAATTTCGAATAAGAACAAAACGCCTGAGTAGTGAATTCATCAGTCCATCTATGCATGCGTACATACATACATACATACATACATACATACATACATACATACATACATACATACATACATACGTATCCACAAGCGCGCATGTATATATGTACACGCATATTCACAGATGATTTTGAAACCTCTGTGCGCATAAAATAGACAATAAAAATTAATATAAAGTTGTATCAATTTTCAAGAATCCGATTTTGGAGTTTGTTCATGTTAAAAATTAAAAAAAAAAACAATCCTCATTAAAATTTAGTAATATTATACTGGTGCAAAAACCATCTTTGGTTCGATAAAGTGTATGAAAACTTTTTATCAAAAGTTTCGCGAGCACCAATAGCATTTAAATATTTAAGACATGTCTGGGCCATCAAAAATTTGATTAAAAAAAATAATACAAGGAATATAAAACAATATATCATCTTCCGTGTTCTACCATTTGGAAACTCATTCTGCATAATACTTAATTATTATGATGAGAAAATAATTGATTTTTTCTTGTTTTCAGCTTTGTAAATTACATAAAATCAGTGTTCGTTTTTATTTGAATTTCACTTTTGTTGCACTTGAAAGATTCCAGAGTTTATTTATTACATGGATCATTATGCCATCTAATTTTCACACGATTCATAACACTGTTTCTTCCAATTTCCCTCCTATCGATACAGATTCCACGATCATTCGACAAATTTACGTGTTTTTTCTATTTTTCGTTTTCTAGATTCTTTCCGCGATTTTCCCTAAATAATATTTTATCATATATGCTATATCTGTTCATTTTCTTATTAATCGTCAAAAATTTATCAATTTCACAATCAAAATATGAAATCATTCATGTATATAAATGAGGATAGATGATTTGTTTAAACAAATCCATCGATAGCTAAATGATATCACCTTCATTTGAAGAAATACAAATATTGTCTGGTTAAATTCACGTAATCAATCGAGGACTGTGCAACCCTTCAACTTGTGTGTCTATTTGGGGACAGTGTTGTGTGTCTGGTGGACCCCAGTCATGCAAATTTCCACTGTTAGCCAATCTGTGCGTAAGTCGATGAGCTATCGAAAAACCACCACTTCCTTCCAATTGTGTTAATACAATGATAACTTGTCTGAAAATTTATAAAAAAACAAAATAACCTAGGTAATCAAGAAGTAAATGTGATATAATTCAGAAACACTTCATTGTAAATTCCTTTTACCGGTGAAGCGGTGGGACACTATCAGCTGTTCTGAGTTGTCCCCGAGTTGAAACAACATTATAACTTTCATGACAATCACACTTCACGTGAATCCATTTATTAACATGACGATTCTCTACCATGACTACTAAACCAGCCCAGCCTTTAGTAAGATAATAAGCAGTCATACCTTCGCGTCCCTGTTCAAAATTAAAATGAATTAATTGAAACCAAAACATTTAACGTAAAATGCGGATGTAAAAAAAACAATGTAACAATTTCGAACATTAATATGTTTATGTATTACTTACTTCATGTCGTTGTCCCTTTGCTAGCGTTAAACTAATAATCGCATCAGCTAGTACGAAAGCTGGTGGCGATATTTGCTCAACTAACAGTCTCTTTGAACTATGAATTGCCAACACATATTCAGGATAACTTGATGTATCTTCCATTCCAGTATGCCAATGATTAAAAGCCAAACAAACGACAATATACAAATCTCTCTCCAACATTTTATGACAACCAACAAAACCTCGAACTTGTCGTTTACTATGTTCCACCAATCGTCCAACCTCAGGTGCAGCTGGTGATCGCGTACGAAAAACCACAACACACAAATCCAATTGAGATCGTTGAGATTTTTCAGAATTTCTACATGAATATAAATATTATTAGGTCTATTTGAATATGTGTATGTAAGTATGACGCTGTTCAATTATTACTCACCGTTGGCCTTCCTGAAATAAAGTAAATTCAGTTTCGGTGGGTTCCAACACAGTTAAAAGTACACAGGATAGATGTCTTAATGACGATAGCGGTGGTAATGTACCACGTAATCTGACTTCATTCCAACCAACACGGGTCTTACAAATATCAATGCAATCAAAGTACTTGAGAACTTCATCAAAAGAAATCCAAAATACACCATCTGAAGCACCATGTGGCATTAACATTTCGCGCATTTGCGGTGTCCATATAGGACTATCATCTGACCAGTCACCTTTCCAACTGTAATGACCCCATGGATTACGCAATCTTAATAATCGTATTCCTTGAACATCTCGAACGTCGAGAACTGAATATGCATGCCGTGGTCGTAGGCCTTTATGTTGATATTCTTCTTCATCAACTTTCATATTACCACCACCGCAACTGGCACCCATAAGAAACATTGCCTGTCTTGAGGATAGCAACTGTGCCCAAATAAGATCTTTATCAAGTTCGTCTTCACTGGGTAATGCTGAAGGTTGTAAGGGCACACTTTCACACGGCGCGCCGGTCAATGTAGCGAGTCCTTCAATAGCCCGGCCGGAAACCAATGCCTCATAACATCCATGAATTTTAGCAACGGCTTTTTCAATCAATGGCACCCACAATTGTTTTCTTTTTGCCTATAAAAATATAATTGATAAGGTATTTAGAAAAAAAAAAAAGAACTATGACAACCAAATCAATAATGGAATTAATCATGATACACCATACATGATATCAAATACACATACTTGAGAATATACTAGATGACCACGTTTGTCACATGGTAAAAGATCATCAACGAGTACAGTCGTCCATTTTCCATCTTTACACAGTCTCACTTGATAAGCACCTTCAGGACACGTTTCTCGCATTACTAATACCCGACGTACGAGTTCATCACTTTCCGCTAAAACAGCAAGTGCGGACAATAACCAACAATTACCTAAGACACCCTGAGAAATGTCAGATGGTAGAGGTGTTCTAAATACTGCCCATGGTAAATTTGAATCAACACTAGAATCTACATTTATTTGATGTGGTCTTCGCCACTGCATCACGTGGTTATCTTTTGTTTCTGCTGGATTGTAGTAAAGTGATTTTGGTGCTGGTGGAAATGAATCATCAACAAATGGCTCATTTGTCTGTATAATAAAAAATAATCATAATTTAACCAATCATTAATAAATATCGCTATAATTAGCAAATTTGACTCACTTCTTTGCAGTATCGTACAATTCTCTTCCATTTTTCTAAAGCCTCTCGTTCCTCAATATGTCGTAAATTTTCCATTACCACACTCTCTTGGCGTTGTATCCTCAGAGTGCTAACACCAGGCTCATTGAGTCGCGGCCGATCGCCAAGCGTATGTGACAAAGCCTTTGAACTTTGACACATTTCACAATTACCATTTGTGCTTTTATTTTCATATGTACACAACTTGCATTGCCACTTTAAAAAAAAAGTAAAAATCGTAATTTATTATCATCTTGGTTTTTGTTTATTATTATATATATGGTCAATATTTTGTGACAAAGTTACCTGTGTATAACCAATTTCTCTAATTTTCAAGTGTTTTTTATCACCAAGACTTTGGCTATTTCGTCGAACAGAATTTTTATGTCTTGGTGTTACAACTTTGATATTACTAGAAGAATTTGTTGACAATCGCGGACTAGGACTGCGTTGACCCGTTGTTGTTGTCGCAATTGATATTCGATTATCACGTGGTATTTCTAAAAATTCTGCTAACGTTTTACACGCTTTACAATTTTGTGATGTAAGTGGGTTCCTCAATGTACACGACGGACAAACCCAACTCTCCCCTTTTCTCAATGTTGGATCATCAATATGACTGATACTTCGTAATTTCGATCCACCACACGCTTCGCACGTAGCTCTTGTTTCAGCATTGAGTAAGGTACATTTTTTGCATGTCCAAGCCGGTAATGGCAACTCAATTTGTTCATCAAAATCCAACTCTGCAGTAGCAAGTGTAGCTTTAGTTGGAATATATCGTACACTATCTCTCGACACAATAATTGGCGATTCAATTAGTGTTTGACAATTAACATTATCTTTCGTCACTGTTATTAAACTCGGTTGTAATATTGACGGTGGTGTACGTGATGAACTGCAAATATCACAACCCATTGACCACAAGGGATTGTAAGCGTATGAACACTTGCGACAAGTCCACATCCGTTTAAGAGGACTAGACTCAAGTGCATCAACAGGACTTGTGGATTCACTAAGCGTACGGGACACCGTTAATCCCAATTTACTGCTCTGCTTCTTAGGCAATGGTGGCGGAGTATCTGGATCAGTGATGCCAATATAAGAATACTTAGGCCGTGAATTAAAACCAACAGAGTGTGGTGGTACTGCTGGTGGATGATCGTCATTAAGACTTCTACGATTAACTATTTTTTTTTGTGTAGCATTAGTAACAGCGTCAACCTCAGAGAATGATCGTCGGTATGATAAAGGTCCGGCAGAAGATAGTGGACGTGATTCCCACGATGGGACACTTATAACAACACCACTACATGGCGTTGGACTTCTTGGTGCTTCGCATGCTTCACATTGCTCTAATTCAGGACCATTATCCAGTGTACAATTATCGCAACTCCACAATGCGTCATCTTGACGCACTTCAGAAACAATTAAGCTAGTTGGTCGCTGTAATCCAAGTGTTGAATGTTCTAATTTTTGGACCACCGACCCATTAGATAATGATCGACTCACTTTAGATTTAACGCGTTCATAAACGGATGGGCTATGGCGTTTTGGTGACCTTTGCGAGGTATCAGATCCAGTTTCACCATAAGAAAGCATACCGGGATCCATGGTTTCTACTGTGGGCAATGTCCAATCGTCGCGATTCGATTGTGATCTTTCGTTTCTGCTAGTGAACCCACTTAATTGTGCCATTCCGTCATCTCTATCAAGAATCGCTGCCGAGCCAAGATTAACGCAACTAACATCAAGCCTACGTGCAACTAAACCAGCTGTAACTGTTGCTACTAAATCGACTTTCGATTCGTGTTTATTGCTCAATTTTAGTGCCTGCAATTTTTTTCCTCGTCTGACACCTATTAAATTTCCATTAGTTTGCGCTATTGACGAACTTGCACCGCATACCGTACAGATTGGGGTTGCACTGCAGCAGTTGGCCTGCAAACAACGTATGCAAATCCAACGAGTAACCAAAAGTGGCAAAGACGGTGATCTCGTTGGATAATGCCTCTCACATGATAAACCTGACCAAGAGCCTCGTCTAATGATTTTGTTTGAGATGTCCGAAGTGGATACATCTATTTTAGAGCTGAAAAATGATGTTACAATTCATTTTAATAACTACTATACAACTAACTAATAAAAGTAATAACTATTTCCGATATAACATAGAACAAAAATTCAATATTATGATTGCATCATGTTATTGATGCAACAAATCTTGAATTAATTAATCAAAATGTTAAGTACAAAAGAAGAATGATTTGAAACAGTATTTCATAAACTCAGCTGCCATTCATATTATCATGAATCTTACCCAGTAACAAGAGAGTAAGTGCTTTCATTTTTCTCAATGTCATTGTCACTGACATTGTTGCCATTGACAATGTCGGCATCTTTAATTAATGATTTTCCATCGGTAGAACTCTGTCTGGGTGGTGGGGTCGGTGGATCCGATCCCGAGGCAGACGTAGACAAGGAGGTAGATGAAGATGGATGGCTTGATGATACCACCACCACCACCACCGCCTCCTCTGTTGAATTGTTTTTTTGTGTGGACAACGCACCCGCGTTATGCGGGAGCGATGGGTGGCCGCAGCCAGGGCAAATTGATGTATCAACGTCGTTCACGAGGTATGCACAGGCCGTGCATCGCCTGCGCGGGAATTTGGCGGCGTGCATGGCCATACTCGTTGATCGCGGGCGATCATTGCTCCACGAACCGTATTCGTGAATATCACGATCCCGTAACCAACGTGATCTGGCCTCTTCTTCGTGTCTGCCCGCCACCCTCGGCACTGCCCCGTGAATCAGTGTCGTTGGCGACACCGCATAAAGCGGCCTCTTGTTTGTACCCCATCATCCATCTTCGACATAATTATTGTCATATGTTCTCGTGCGGCCATCTTGCTTCAATGTACAAAATTTCAAGCGCCAGACAACCAAAAACCAAACGACAGAACCAGATATACATAGAGTATCTAACCGCACAAAACCCACTTACAAAGAATCTCGTGAAAACACACGACACACACACACACACACACACACACACACACACACACACACGCACACACGCAACCTTCACTCGTCTCAAATATACAAGTCGTAAATTTATTATTTAACAAAATTCACCTATATGCCCATGAACTTAATCCATTATCCAAATCAATTTGTTTTATTCATTATTTTTTTACTTATATTTGATGTTTGTATACAAATTGTCTATCGCACATTAATGGTTAATTCACATACGAACTTTAGCTAGCACAATACCCGTGTGCGGTGTACCGTTGTGTTGACTACGGGAACGTAACACACAGGCTCGTACCACGTTCATAAGCATATTGGTGCACTTGTCGCATAAAAAAATATTGTCAATGAAAATATAATACGTATATGTGTATATATATCCACGTATTTTTGTTATATATAACACAAATCTTCAAACAGTAGTATAAAAAAATAATACTTTATTAGTTAATAAAATAAACGACTAATTTTTGCATAATCTTATGAAATTTTTTTTTTTTCATTTAGTACAAAGCTAAGATTACCATATCTTACATGTTGTTGCTATATGTGTACGGCACTGTAAAAAAGATACGAAAAGTGCTGCCATCTAAAGAATACATCAATTATTTGAAATTGTTGAACTCAATCTGAATTATAATATGTTATATTTAATAATATTATGTCCCTGTGGCGCAGAGGATAGCGCGTTGGACTTCTAATCCAAAGGTCGTGGGTTCGATCCCCACCAGGGATGACCATGACTGAGTGGCGTAATTTCGGTTATACTCTTTTTTTTATTTAATATCCATGTAAAAACTATTCTATTAATTCAGTATTAAATGTAACGAAACATAATCAACAATAAAGACACACACGTCTATAATAAAAATTACCAATCGTTTTATTCATCCATGTGCTGCGGTCATTCTCAATACAATTGAACAAATAAAGCTAATTGGATGTATTCATTGATATCTACATCTTAGCAATTAGATGAATTAGAAAATAAATGGTATATTGATACTGTTTGCGATAAGCAGAATAAAAACTTCTTGCAATAAAACAACTTTCATCTATTCACGTATTCATCATTTCCCCAAAATATACCTAAAGGACGAACGCTGATAATAACAATGTAATATATATGTTGAGTAAAAATAAAAGTATGCACAATCTAAGCAATGTATTATATATAATGTTAGGTCCTAGGAAACCTTTCGCCATCTTCGTGACATCATGCGCTTGCGCTTTAGTCGCAACGCATTCCTTGGAATAAAATAATCTCGCATTTCGAAATTTGTCATAATATTTTAATATAAAGTCGAATAATATAGAATTTCACTTATTCAATATAATTGCAATTTGCATTTTTAAAAATATCTATTTTTAACAGAATTCGAGAATCAAAGCCATTCAAGGGCTCTCGATGAATTAATAGCCATTTCCGTTACAAAAAACTGCATCGAAATATTTCATGAAAAAATATTTCTTTTTGGATTTGAAACTTCACTTATTGCAAATTTTTTTATCTTCCAAGAAATGCTTGAAAATGCTGATGAAGAAATATCCAAGCTCAGTAGAAATTTGTGTATAAATTCGAAACCTCAAATCGCATTGTCACTTGTACTTGGACTCGCAAGCCTAGTCGTACTTGCAGTCACTCCAACACATCAATAACAGTCATCATCGTCAAGTCAAGTCACCAAGATCATTACGACTCTATCAGTTCAGAGTCTACATCCGTTACGATTACAAGTTCACTCATACTATCGTTTACAACTACGTTAGTTCACACCTACCATCGATTACGACAACGAGTTTACTTAACTCATCAGCTACGATTTCATCAAGTTACAATGTCGGTTCATACAAATACTCCAAGTCAAATTCGAAAATACAAAGTCGATATCCAGTAGTCCTGTGTGGTGATCTGTATCCTGTTAGCCCTGTGTGGCGATCCAGTAGCCGGTTTGGCAATTATTAGTTTTAGTGATAAAAGTAATCGAGAAATCAAGTATTCCGAGAAAAAGCATCTTTAGAATCAATCGAAGTCAGAGTCGTAAAGTGAACTCAAATAACATTAAGTAACAATAACTATCCCATAACAAATAAAATATTTTAAAATTTGTTTCAATGTCCGAAAATTACATCTAGGACGTAACAATAAATATAATATTTTCAGAATACTAAATGTTGATAAAACACTGTTTTCACATTTGACATAAATTTAAAAAATTCAAGTATGAAAATAGCACCTGAATTGTAGTGGCATATATTTGGCGCCACGAGGTCAGGTCGACTCTTCACCTTTCTTGAAATTATAACGAATTTTTCTGAATCGCGTAATTTTGTGTATGCTCGTCCAGCAATTAGTTCAGCTTTTTCGAAATCTGTTACAATTTTATTTGGCTTAAAGCCGGTTCTCGAGAAATTGCACTTTTCAACAATTGAACCAAATTATTATAAAAACGTTTTTTATTTTTACAGCCACAAATGAAATAACAATTCTTTCAATAAATTGTTGTAAGAAATCAAAATTATATTTGATAAGACAGGAAAATCAGTGATTATAAAATCACAGTCCGCAATAATGCCATTATAAAATTGGGGCGAACAGCGCAATATAACATGTGCCTGAAACTTAATAAGAATTGAACCTCATTTTTGGTCCACAATTTGGCTATCAAGAGACACGGTAGTGTCTCGCGCCAAGTTCACTGCGAAGCGAGATATACGTACCGTGTATCTTTCTTTAAAAAGAACAAACTTTTTTTTAAAAAAAAGAAAAAAAAGGCGCCAAGTTCATATGTGGCAAAAAAATTGAATTACAAAAATTACTTCGCAAAAAGTTTACATGAAAAAGTTACTTTGAAAAAATTACTTTACAAAAAGATTTGATTTCAGTCATTTGTTTACCAAGTACACAATATAAGGTTATACATATACATATATAGACTTACTATGTATTATATATTATATATCATATATTACATATTTGTTATACATTGTATATTATATATTATATATTATATAATACATAGTAAGTCTATATATATATATATGTATGTATAACCTTATATTGTGTACTTGGTAAACAAATGACTGATATCAAATCTTTTTGTAAAGTAATTTTTTCATATACACTTTTTGCAAAGTATTTTTTGTGATTCAATTTTTTTGCCACACATGAACTTGGCGCCTTTTTTTTCTTTTTCTTTTAAAAAAAGTTTGTCCTATTTTGATATCACTTCTTTTTTTACTACAAGTACAATGATTAAAATTGAAACTTTTGAAGATAATCGATATTTTCTGATTTAAACTTAATAAACATATAGAAAATGAATATAATTCATCTATATAAAAATCTATCGTAATTTGAAGTTTTTCTGAAAAATAGACAAAATTCAGAATTCTCATAAAATATAGGAACGTAAAAATAATAACAAATATCATCAATTACCACATAGAAGTATATTATCAATCAATCGGATATCGATCAAATTTCACGAGACAAACTCACCACCACCCCCGTCATATTCCAAGTATAAGTATCAACAATACAATTATTAGTATAAAGAATACAACGGGCTTCTTCAAAACCATAAAACAAATAATTTATATAAATAAAAATATAAAAAAGTTTCATTAATTAATTTCTTGCGTGATTCCTAAAAATAAAATTTATTTCGGAAGCTACAGATAAAGCAGAAAAATATTGAGTAGAGAAATAATAATAATATTATTATTTCTTGTATTATATTTCTTGATGATATTCATTCATTAGTGTTAAAGTTGACCGCCAGAGTAGAGTGAGAAAAAAGGACAAACTTATGGATACAACGTGTGTTAGAAAAAGGTTCTCATGACCTTGTAATAATAAAAGGCGAAATGATGAGAGATATCAGGAGTAAGAAAAAGATACTACAGTACAGATTATGAAGAGAGACAAGCTTATGTAACCATAAACATACTGAATAAGGACAACGAACAGACGACGACGACCAAGACTGAATTTTTTTCATCGTGAAAATCAACTGTTTTCAACTTTAATCAACTTTAACTCAATCTATCTTCCATTATACGGCGCGTAGAAAAAAAATAAAATCAATTTTATTATATAATTTGGGCACGAGCTCCCGATTGCGCCCATTATTTTTCCGCTAAATTTTATACTTATATGAGATCTCATCATAGTGGTCTCTTGAAATTCGGACTTTCGCGTAAAGATACACGGTATACACGGTACGTAGTACCTCGTTTCGCAGTGAACTTGGCGCGAGACACTACCGTGTCTCTTGATTACGCGAAAGTCCGAGTTTCAAGAGACCACTATGAAGAGATCTCAAATATGCACTAAATTTAGCGGAAAAATAAAGGGCGCAATTGGAAGCTCGTGTCCAAATTATATAATGAAACTGATTTTATTTTTTTCCTACGTTACGTATTACGGAAGATAGATTGAGTTCAAGTTAAAAACTTGTAATTTTCATGATGAAAAAAATTCAGTCTTGGTCGTCGTCGTCGTCGTCTGTTGGGCATCCTTATTCAATACGTGTATGACACGTAAACTTGTCTTTCTCGCTCCGCGTACTATAGTATCCTTCTTTCACTCCCAATACGCTCCATCGTTTTGCCTTTTATTATTGCAAGGTCACAGCGATCTTTTTCTAACACAGGTTATATCCAAAGTTTGTCCTTTTCTTTCATGACAGAATTTTATTCTTTTTCTACTCTGGCGGCCAACTTCAACACTAGTCAGAATTAATATCAGGAAATATAAAATATTATGACCGTAAACGAGTTGACGCCAAATATTAATTTTTTTTAATAAACCAAATACCAAAAAATTGCTCATGAATTGCTCCTTTGAAATACACAATTGCTCTATTGCTAACATTAATTGTTAATTAATTAATCGTAATTAAAAAATCAAAATTTAATTCCTGATTATCTCTAATTATAGACACTTATTTTGATCGTAATTAGTGCCAAAAAATTGCTCATCCTTTTTTTCATCAGTAATGATGATTGTTTTAAGTATAAAGTCTTTTTTAATTAATTAAAAACATAAATAAATACTTTTCACCTTTAAATCTGCAAGTAACAATTGTGACGTCATCGTCGCGACAGTTTGCTTGTCGCTTTTATGAGGACAACTCATAATGACATGTGAGATTGCATGTGTATACTCCCATGTAAACAAACTTTTCATTTTTATTCTTATTTAGATTTAATATTCAATAATAGAAAAATATAATAATTTTCTAATCGAGGAAGTTCTTTTGTAGTGCTGAAATTAAACAGTAAGTTATTTCCATGGGGTTATTTTTGGAGATAAAGAAAATGTTTCTTTTGTCTTGTTCAATATTCATTATTTTTTTATAAAATGTCCAATATTCATTATAAATTGAAGAAATAATATATATTTTAATATGTTATAGGCTTTTTTCGAGCATCTAACTATGTCTATCTTAAAAGACTGATCAATAAAAAAGAAGAGTAGGACAAATTCAGAGACCTCGCTCTCAAGAGCAAAAATAATTTAGTTTCTCTGAATTCCTTCAATTGACTATTGAAGACTTTTGTGACACATTTATGGAAGTTATCGATAAAGTCTGCGACCGTACTAATATGAAACCAATCATGCAAATTAGTGTCAGTAAATCTGTGATTAATATTGTACATCTTGGTCAAGCAAAGTTAGTTCTTTTACGGTCTAAAGAGTGTAAGGCATAATCGTAGTTTTACATTTACCTAGACCAGATCGCAGACAAGCAATAAAATATTGCTATTATTGCATTCTATATAGTAATCATCCAGTCTCACGATCTTAGCTCCAGAGCGTCACAACATCAGTTGATTAAGACCTGAAATCAAATTCTATTGAAAAATGTACGTGTATGTGAACCATTACATCAATTCTGACCATGAAGTTACTCAGCATGTATTAATATCTATTGCCAATATATTATACTTTGGCATATTTTTTTCTATTTAATTACATTGCAATATATCTCAGCAATCTTTCTCTGATATACTTAACTCTGTTCTCACTATCAAAACAAAAATATATCCTCCATATCTTAATTCATTTTTATTATCTACAGTTACATAATCATAATATGACGAATTTTTTTTTTTTTTTTGGCAGCGATATCTCAATAAATACTAGAAGACACAAAATTTTTGCCATTATGTGTCGATAGCGAATCAGACGGCTTACCCTAATATTAATAACGAGAATGGTATCACTGATGCCTATCCAAAAATTACTTCTTTTAATGGTGCATTTGTGTGTAAGTTTTTTCTAATAAATAATTTCATCGAATAAAATTATTCAGTTAAAAGTTTTGATAGTAGTGAATATTCAATCATTTTTTATTAATGTATTATAACATTAAATTTTACTAATCATTTTATAGTTATTTAAATATATTAATTATTTAGAAAAATTAATAGGATTTATTTTTACAGATTCCAGGAGAGTTACATTGGGATGATAAAACCGAAGGAAAAATACTGGGTTCGTTTTTCTTCGGCTATGTAATCACAAATGTTCTGAGTGGACGAATAGCTCTTATAAATTCATTCACGGTGTAGGCGTATTTCTAACTGTTCTAATAACCGCTTTTAATAGTAAAGATGGCTGAAGGGTTTACTGAGGTATTTTTTTTATTTAGTATTAATATTTTTACCATTAGTTAAATCTAGCATATAAACTTTCATGGTAAAATATTTTTTTAAATAATTGAATTAATTGTGCAGACAATTTGAAATTTTGATTATTTATATCTTTAGCACTGTTTTTTTTTGCAAAAAAAAAGTTTTTGTCATAATAAAATTTTTTAAAAAAGTATTAATCATCTAAAATTTATAGAATTTATAGATTAAATATTATTTAAAAAATTAAATTAAGAAATTAATTAATAAATTACAGGGTGCGACATTTTATTCAATGCTTGCATACTGGTTCCTACCATGAAGCGAAGTAAATTTGCTGCTTTAGTTTATACAGGTAACTATACTTCAAATAACAATTATATATTTTATAACTACAATAACTAATTAAAACATACACTTTTCCTTAGGTTCTAATTTCGGTACTATGATATTATCATCACTGAATGGTTATCCATATTCATTAGAATTCAGAGGTGATTGGCCGTTAGTTTTTTACCTATTCGGAACACTGGATATCATTTAGTACATATTTTGGGTGTTATTCATCCACAACACACTAGTAGAGCACCGTTTTGATTACCAGGGAAAATCATACATCAAAGCCTGCGTTGAACTAAGTAATCCAGTCATTTCGATTTTAATACTTACATTGCTCACCAACTTAATTAACAAACTAAAATAAAAATTTTCAATGATCAGGATGAAATTAGAAGCATTCCATAGCTCACCGTTCTGACATCAAAGCTGAGCTGTGGACAATAACAATAACGCAATGTAGTCAATTATGGGCCTTATACACCCTCTTGACTGAGCTCTTTCTTTGACGTCCAGCAAGATTCATTTTTCTTCAATATTACCATACTTGAACGTCTGGATAATGGGACTAGTGATGTTTAATCTAGCAGACTCACTCTTGGAGAAGGAATTCATGTCACTCCTGACTTCCATGAAACTCCGAGACACTGTCAGCTCCGTAGAAATGAGTTGTAGCATAACTTTTTTAACAAACAGGGGTATTTTGGTGACGTCGTTGTATACCTGAGATTAATAACTATGACATACTATATCTTTGATCATAGTTGTAATAAATTTAATAATTGTAATAATGATTTATGAATTCATTAGAACACTATTTTATTATTTAAAGTTCAGTAAATACAATAAAAATTTTATTGTTTATATTTATTTAAATGACATTGATTTCCCCCCAATTTTTTTGTACTCTGCGCATCTTGCGCACCATATTTAAAAACAATTGACTATCGTACTAATAATAATTAATCAGTTGGTTGTCGAATATTATTATTGCTGTTTAATTTTGTTCCTGTGTATTTTATTTAATTATGACTTCTTGGGCGGCAGTATCTCATTTTGAGATCCTCGATGAGATTAAAAAATTTGAAATTCGTGAAGAAAATGAGAAAGTTAAATCTAGATCCAATCCAATTTGGAAGGAAATCTGCTCTAAATGGAAATGGGATTCTGGAACTTATCGTATGAAACCTGTGAACTTACATTTATATGTGTCTAAGAATCGAAATGCTATTTTTACAAGCTATATTAAGTCTCGAAATATCAATAAGCATGAGGCTGAAATGAAAAATACTTGTGGGGATGACCAGTCATCATCAGCAAGCGATGATAGTGATTATTTAGACGATAAAAAAGACCCTGATTTTACTCTCCACACCCAACAGATTGATCATCCGTGTAAAGATAAATTATTAACATTTATTATCAACTTTCCCACGGAAGTATGGACTTCAATTAAACCTATCCAGGAATTAGATAAAAGTAATAAACCGTATTTGACGTTACAAACAAACTGGACGCACAAGTTAGCAGAATTAATTTATAACGCAACAAAATTGCCTTGTGCATTCAGTTTTCAAAGTAATAAAATTTTTGAACTCGAAAATCAGAATAAAGAGGGTTCTGAAAATAATTACAACTATAGACTTAAAGTGAATGGTTTTTGCACTGAGAAAAACTGTCGGGCTGCTATCTATGGTGAATGTAATTATCGTACACATGATGATAATACTGAAATGACTTTATTTACTTTAAATACGAAAGAAATTCCACATTTTAAAAAACGTTACGTATCAAAAGGAAGAAGAACAGAAATGAAGAACGAGTTAAAAAATAAAAAAAGTGCCAAGTACCGAGAGGAATTGATTTTAAAATTTCAGGAGTATGGAGATCAAGTGTCGCCGCTCATCCCGTCAACTAAAGTGTTAAATGAAATCAAACGGGAGGCTGAAAATGAAGATTTTGGAATACAGGGAGATTTGTGGCAAAATTTAACTAGATTACGGTACGATGTTGAGTTTATTTCTACTTTGAGACAAATCGGATTTGATAGATTTTTTGCATTTTATTGGAGCATCGAACAGATAGCTGTGTATAACAATATACTCAAACTGAATCCCATAGTTTCGATAAACGCAACTGGAAGTCTAGTGCGCAAAATTAATTACAGTGGACGTCGTTCAAATGGACCGATATTTCTTCATCAAATAGTGACTTATATCGATAATTTGATTGTTCCGGTGTGTCAGATGCTTTCAGAACGCCACGACACCATAATTATTTCAACCTGGCTTCAGGAATAGATTTCTAGTGGTGCTCACGTCCCACAGGATATCGTGACTGATATGTCTAAAGCTTTACAGAACGGAATATGTTTAGCGACAAACAATCAAACTTACAGTGAGTATTTAGAATCTTGCTACTAATGTTTAATTGGTAATAGTAAGTCCGTGTCGAAACCATACTTGAGAATTGATATTGCGCATTTAATGCACTGGATGTCTTCTTTGAAATGTTTTACAAATGCAAGACCAGGTATTAAAGATTTTTATCTACGTGTTATTGGATTAATGAGCACGGTTGATTGTTTTGATCAGCTCAAAAAAATGATGATAGCAGTTTTTAAAATCTGCCAAAATAGCCATGGCTGTAAAGAAGATATACAGTGGATTTTGTCCAAAATACAAACGTTCAAATTTAATAGTACAATTGATTATAAAAGTATGCGAGAAACAAAATTTTGCGGTAAAGAAACAGATTGTGATGAACATCTAGTTTGTAATGATGATAAGACAGACGAAGCATGTGATCAGGAACTTGATAATTTTGTTGATAATCTTGCAAAAGAGGCATGTATTATTAATGTGGAGTTGGATAATGCAGTAAGCTTCGATGATATTAATTCATATCAGTTTTTCGAAATTCTTGATGACTTGAAACATTTATTTAAAAAATTTCCTGCTTGGACAAATGTAATGAGGGCAATTTTTAGCTCAGAGAATGATGTTCCAACATCTGCAAGATCTGAGAACTATTTTCGAACAGTCAAAGAAAATTTGTTAAATGATCATCGGCCTACTAGTATAATTAAAATACTCATAAAACACATATGATCCTTATTAGCCCGAATGATAGAAGCTAGATCTGAATTTGATAAAAAAAATTTAATGTTATCGAAATCTGATCAAAAAAACGGTGCTAAAACAAATGAAAGAAACCCTGATGTATTAAAAGCCTGCGAAAACTGGAAAAATAAAATCAAAATAGAAGACAACATAAAATCAACCCATGAAGAAAGTGATAATCATTCATTAATTAGCTTGGTTAGTTCTCATCCCATGTCCATTGAAGATTCAACGGCACCCAACACTTCACTGACTGTTTTGACACCTGTAAAAAAGCATGCAGATTCACCTACTTTAGACTCATCACTGCACTTTTCAGATGAAATAAATAACAGCTCTTATTTATTAAAATCTGATTTATTTAAATTTATGACTGAAAAGAAGATAGAAGATTCTTATAAAATAAATTCTCCATTATATCAATTCACACCAGAAAAAAATGAGGAAAATATTTTAATTTCATCGTCTTCTAAAGCATTTCCTGTCATTAAAAATGATGACGATAGTTTTAGTATTGTATTAGAATCACCTGAAAAATTCAATTTAAAAACTAAGAAGCCACCAGCAGAACAGAAAATTGAATGTTCGAATTTAATAATTGATAAAAAAAAAGATGAATACGTTCCCTCGGTTCCTGATGTAAAAACCTTTAATAAAAATATTACTGATAATAAAGTACCAGACAAACGAAAAATTGTGCTGTCTGAGCCAACAGTTATAAAAAAAAGAGGTGAATATCTCACTGCATGTTCTGATATCCAAGCTCTGCATGACAATATGGATGTTAAAAAAAAAACTATAATAAGAAAAAAGAAAAATATTATTGGAAATGGTGGAAAAAAGAAATCAAGAACAGTTAATAAAAGGCAATATATGCTACATAATACTTGCGGATTTGATAGTCTGTGTGAAATTTTTTCATTTGGGTATTTGAATTTTAAAAATTTTAAAAATTTTATTGATTCACAGTGCCAATCTAAGTGTTTTTTCGCAAGTGTTATAAATTATGCTAAGTCCGGAGCTTTAGCACCATTTTATCAGAAAAGAATTGAATTGTTATTTACTTTATATCCAACTCGAGATGGTATAATTGATTGTGCAGATGATATTAACTCGCTAATGCATCGGCTATTCAATAAATTTCGGTACAACTCAAGTATTACAGAATTTATTTGCACGAACCATTCATGTAAAAAAAAAACAATCAAAAAATTTGCAACATTAAGTGTATCGGCAAAAAAAATATGGGAAAGGGGAATTAATAAATTACAAGACAGCGTTATAGATACATTAAGAAGAAAATCATCACTTTACTGTAAATCATGTTTACAAAACTCTGTTGAAATGTCTACTTTTATTGATCTATTCTTATGCTTAGACATAAGTCACTTTTATGTACCCTCTGCTTCTCTCGCAAAACTCCACACGAAGCAACGTTTAACGGAGAACTTGGGTAGTATGCCAACGAAATTAAAGATACTTGATAAAAATTATTTATTATTTGGTGTAGTAGAGTTTGTTCCTCCATTATTTTTGAATAAAATTGGTCATTATGTAGCTTATACAAGATCAATTAACAACAATTGGGTTGAAATTAATGACTTGGATTTTAAATGTAACTCGTGTAATCCAAAATCTACCAATATTCACATTTCATTATTATTTTATGTATTAATTTGATAATATCTATCATGTTTTATAAATATAAATATATAAATGTAAAATAAATATAAACAATAAAATTTTTATTGTATTTACTGAACTTTAAATAATAAAATAGTGTTCTAATGAATTCATAAATCATTATTACAATTATTAAATTTATTACAACTATGATCAAAGATATAGTATGTCATAGTTATTAATCTCAGGTATACAACGACGTCACCAAAATACCCCTGTTTGTTAAAAAAGTTATGCTACAACTCATTTCTACGGAGCTGACAGTGTCTCGGAGTTTCATGGAAGTCAGGAGTGACATGAATTCCTTCTCCAAGAGTGAGTCTGCTAGATTAAACATCACTAGTCCCATTATCCAGACGTTCAAGTATGGTAATATTGAAGAAAAATGAATCTTGCTGGACGTCAAAGAAAGAGCTCAGTCAAGAGGGTGTATAAGGCCCATAATTGACTACATTGCGTTATTGTTATTGTCCACAGCTCAGCTTTGATGTCAGAACGGTGAGCTATGGAATGCTTCTAATTTCATCCTGATCATTGAAAATTTTTATTTTAGTTTGTTAATTAAGTTGGTGAGCAATGTAAGTATTAAAATCGAAATGACTGGATTACTTAGTTCAACGCAGGCTTTGATGTATGATTTTCCCTGGTAATCAAAACGGTGCTCTACTAGTGTGTTGTGGATGAATAACACCCAAAATATGTACTAAATGATATCCAGTGTTCCGAATAGGTAAAAAACTAACGGCCAATCACCTCTGAATTCTAATGAATATGGATAACCATTCAGTGATGATAATATCATAGTACCGAAATTAGAACCTAAGGAAAAGTGTATGTTTTAATTAGTTATTGTAGTTATAAAATATATAATTGTTATTTGAAGTATAGTTACCTGTATAAACTAAAGCAGCAAATTTACTTCGCTTCATGGTAGGAACCAGTATGCAAGCATTGAATAAAATGTCGCACCCTGTAATTTATTAATTAATTTCTTAATTTAATTTTTTAAATAATATTTAATCTATAAATTCTATAAATTTTAGATGATTAATACTTTTTTAAAAAATTTTATTATGACAAAAACTTTTTTTTTGCAAAAAAAAACAGTGCTAAAGATATAAATAATCAAAATTTCAAATTGTCTGCACAATTAATTCAATTATTTAAAAAAATATTTTACCATGAAAGTTTATATGCTAGATTTAACTAATGGTAAAAATATTAATACTAAATAAAAAAAATACCTCAGTAAACCCTTCAGCCATCTTTACTATTAAAAGCGGTTATTAGAACAGTTAGAAATACGCCTACACCGTGAATGAATTTATAAGAGCTATTCGTCCACTCAGAACATTTGTGATTACATAGCCGAAGAAAAACGAACCCAGTATTTTTCCTTCGGTTTTATCATCCCAATGTAACTCTCCTGGAATCTGTAAAAATAAATCCTATTAATTTTTCTAAATAATTAATATATTTAAATAACTATAAAATGATTAGTAAAATTTAATGTTATAATACATTAATAAAAAATGATTGAATATTCACTACTATCAAAACTTTTAACTGAATAATTTTATTCGATGAAATTATTTATTAGAAAAAACTTACACACAAATGCACCATTAAAAGAAGTAATTTTTGGATAGGCATCAGTGATACCATTCTCGTTATTAATATTAGGGTAAGCCGTCTGATTCGCTATCGACACATAATGGCAAAAATTTTGTGTCTTCTAGTATTTATTGAGATATCGCTGCCAAAAAAAAAAAAAAAAATTCGTCATATTATGATTATGTAACTGTAGATAATAAAAATGAATTAAGATATGGAGGATATATTTTTGTTTTGATAGTGAGAACAGAGTTAAGTATATCAGAGAAAGATTGCTGAGATATATTGCAATGTAATTAAATAGAAAAAAATATGCCAAAGTATAATATATTGGCAATAGATATTAATACATGCTGAGTAACTTCATGGTCAGAATTGATGTAATGGTTCACATACACGTACATTTTTCAATAGAATTTGATTTCAGGTCTTAATCAACTGATGTTGTGACGCTCTGGAGCTAAGATCGTGAGACTGGATGATTACTATATAGAATGCAATAATAGCAATATTTTATTGCTTGTCTGCGATCTGGTCTAGGTAAATGTAAAACTACGATTATGCCTTACACTCTTTAGACCGTAAAAGAACTAACTTTGCTTGACCAAGATGTACAATATTAATCACAGATTTACTGACACTAATTTGCATGATTGGTTTCATATTAGTACGGTCGCAGACTTTATCGATAA
Source organism: Microctonus brassicae (assembly GCA_918226075.1). Classification (NCBI taxonomy): domain Eukaryota; kingdom Metazoa; phylum Arthropoda; class Insecta; order Hymenoptera; family Braconidae; genus Microctonus; species Microctonus brassicae. The sequence goes on along the minus strand of OW445484.1, from coordinate 12,125,565 downwards.
CTTCCATAAATGTGTCACAAAAGTCTTCAATAGTCAATTGAAGGAATTCAGAGAAACTAAATTATTTTTGCTCTTGAGAGCGAGGTCTCTGAATTTGTCCTACTCTTCTTTTTTATTGATCAGTCTTTTAAGATAGACATAGTTAGATGCTCGAAAAAAGCCTATAACATATTAAAATATATATTATTTCTTCAATTTATAATGAATATTGGACATTTTATAAAAAAATAATGAATATTGAACAAGACAAAAGAAACATTTTCTTTATCTCCAAAAATAACCCCATGGAAATAACTTACTGTTTAATTTCAGCACTACAAAAGAACTTCCTCGATTAGAAAATTATTATATTTTTCTATTATTGAATATTAAATCTAAATAAGAATAAAAATGAAAAGTTTGTTTACATGGGAGTATACACATGCAATCTCACATGTCATTATGAGTTGTCCTCATAAAAGCGACAAGCAAACTGTCGCGACGATGACGTCACAATTGTTACTTGCAGATTTAAAGGTGAAAAGTATTTATTTATGTTTTTAATTAATTAAAAAAGACTTTATACTTAAAACAATCATCATTACTGATGAAAAAAAGGATGAGCAATTTTGTGGCACCAATTACGATCAAAATAAGTGTCTATAATTAGAGATAATCAGGAATTAAATTTTGATTTTTTAATTACGATTAATTAATTAACAATTAATGTTAGCAATAGAGCAATTGTGTATTTCAAAGGAGCAATTCATGAGCAATTTTTTGGTATTTGGTTTATTAAAAAAAATTAATATTTGGCGTCAACTCGTTTACGGTGATAAATTAAAATGAAAAAAAGATAATTGAATGATGAGTATTATTTTTTGAGAGATAATGAAGGAACCATTTGTTTAAATAAACTGACAAACACGTACACACGGTATTTATTTGCTGTGATGATTAAACAATTTGTTTACTTAACCTAAATGACTATTATGGGAGGAATTATCCCTGATTTAATTAAATTAATACTAATTCTATAGCTGCATTGTTTATCAATTCTTAAATTTCATTAATTTTTATCTAAATATTGATATGAAAAAATCTATGACACAATTTGGATGCATTTTAAGAGCTTAATATGTACATGGTACATAATTCATATATGCGCATCGAAAAATTGGTCATTACATTATATTATTATCGTTATTATTATTGCACACCTATAAAAATCGATTTTTAATCGTCACTCACACATTGGCGAAAGTGAAAATAAAAATAAACAAACAAACAAACAAATCAATAACAAAAAAGAAAAATCTATAAAACTATTATGGCAAACAATAAACAATCAGAAGCGACTCATTGTTGGTGTTTTTTTTTTTTTTTACGTAAGAAAAAATCCTACGATTAATTAATCGGTATCACAATCAACGGTATCGTGTTCCGTCACTAAATCACGAATTACTCTACTTTCATCATTGACAGTTAATGAATCAGCGACATCGTCCCGTGATATTTTATTAGAAGACGATCTCGCAAAGACACGCCGTCAGTGTGTTGTACGATGAATATTAAATCCAGAGAATTGCCAACGTCTTTCCATGTTTGCACCAATACCGGATAATTCCTGTTTGAACACTTGAGGAAAACGTTGCATCAATGCTTCAACTTCATTTGGCCTAATTCCTGGTTCCATTTTTTGTAAATAAGACCATACATAATCAACACTCGCTCCAAACGGATGAATATGAAGAAATGTAGCGATTAATCCTATAAAAAAAATACATTTTTATTTTAATCATAAATATTTTTTACGTTAATTCTACAGTCTATATATTATGAATAATTTACCAATTAATTTAGCATCCTTCTGAGTTACTTGAATATATCCTGACGTTGTATTAAGTGTTCTAGGTATTCGTGGCTCTTCATTCACATCGTCATCCTTATCCAAAGTGATAACTTCATTCTCCATCAATGGTTCCTCCATTTTTGTTGTATTTAATTTAATCATCAACTCTTTAATTTTCTGATCATCCTGAGCCTGCTGTTTTTGTGATTGAATCAATTGCTCTTGCATTCCCTTCAACTTTTGCTGTAGCATTTTAATTTGTTTATCCTTTGTGTCAATTTCAACTTTAGTTTCGGATTTTAATAAATCAACCTAAAATTTTTTATTTTCAACTCAATATAATAAACTTTATCAATAATCAATTATATACATATAGGAATAATTATTTCAATAAAGTACCTCATTTTTATATGCCTCCAATTGACATTTCAAACTGTCTGATTCTTCTTTCAATGATTGAACTCGATCATTTTCACCATCCACATCCGGTTGCGATCTAGATTTTTTTCTTTGGGGTTCATCTTCAGAGTCCGACACCTCCATTTCGCCCTCACCCTCCATAAGAGCGTCTTCCAATTGAACAGCCTTGATTTCCTGATTGTTCAAAATTTTATTTTCTCAATTAATATCACGATTAATCACAAAAATTAATAGAAAAAAAATAAATAAAAATGAATAATGTATGATAAAACACTGGTCCATGGTATTTTATTGCATGCATTCTCTCAGTTGCATTTAAATAATCAAAGATTGATTGATAATTATTTGTTTTATACCAAAAATTTATCCCGCCACCGCAATTATCAATAATTTAAACTATAAAAAGCCAAAAAGCACGAATATAGTCGAGTCTATTTGCAAAAATTATACATACATATCTATATTAATATGTGAAATTAATAAAAATAATAATAATTGAACCAGTCTACATAGATTGTTTATGGTCTCGGCTGATCCATGCTGCATCGACGAGTGCTGCTTTATAAAAATTTGAAGAAAAAAAAAATATTGTGTCCCGTTGTTACCTTCTTCTCTTCATTTATTATCCAAACCCAACACGCGCACACATATTTTTCTTCAATATGTAAATGGTAGTAACAAATATAATAAAACCGAAGAAATTTATTATGCAGTTTTGCTGTTGGAATTCTTTTTTTGTATTCAATTATTAAATGAAATTATTATATTCATCACGATGTTTGCTGGACTTACCTGCATCATTCACCAAATTATTTCACAAATATTGCAAACGTAGACTTTCAGTATCAAACTCATTGGCAAGTGCAATTTAATACTTTGAGTCTGCGTTTCTTCTCATCATGATTTTTTTTTATAATATATTTTCCTCACATCAAGTTGGATAATTGCATCAAAATATTGCATTCTTTTTGTTTTTTTTTTTCTAGTTCTCTTTACATATTTGTGTATTTTTTTTTTTTTTTGTAAGGGATAAAATGGGGAGGCGCTATCCTTCCGGTAAACAATTCAAACAACGGAAGGTGCGTATACATACCGATGATTGTTTCTTCCACATCTCGATGTTCTTCCGTTGTGCCTTGGTGAAGTGATCCCATACTTTCTTGTGGCTGGCCGCAGTGAACACACGTTCGATCTGACTGACTGTCGATGCGAGTGGAAGAGCACGCGGATGTTGCATGTGGTCGGAATACAGAAAAAAAAAATACAACAAATCCTCTGTTGTACACCGAGCGTTTTTTTTTTTTTTTAAAAAACTCTTTTTGTTTTCTTGTTCTACTCCGACTCTCTCTTTCTAATTTTTACTTTACTTCATTTGTTGCTGTTGCAAACACAATAAACACGCACATACATACATTTACTTAAAGACACACTCATTAATTCTGTGTGGAGGATTGTTTTATTTTCGTATTAAAATTTTTTCTTTCAGATTTTTCAAATAATAATTTTATTGGTTAAAATTAGTAAAATATTTTCCATATGTTTTTTCATTTAACTTGATAACCTTCACTGAAATCTCCAATGAAATTCAATTATAAGGTTATAAGTAGAATTATAACTTAAAGAAATTTATAACGTTTGATCAATGAATAAAATTAAAATTCAATCCTCCACATTCAGATTATATTTTTATTATTAAATGCATTTATCCACGAGCGGTTGCAATAAAATCCGCATTTTGTATAGAAAAACTTTCAGCCATAACGAAACTTATTCTACCAAAAAATGAGATAATAATGTAATCAAGAAAAAAAAAAAAAACCATTTTACACTCGGAATATTTTGTTGATGCCATTGTTGTCTCTTCTTCCATCTCTTGTCCTTGCTTTTGTCAATTAATGATTATTAATATATTATATAGTATATAGAGCCTTTGGCATTCCATAACTTGAGTTGATGTGAAAATGATTCTAACTAATTTAAAATTAATAATCCATTTTTAATTACTAAGAAAATAATTTTCTCTACGATTTTTTTTTCAATATTAATTTCATTTCTCAGAATCATTTTCGCACAATGAAAGAAAAAAAAAAAAAATATTACCCAACACCTTCCAATCCTCAGCATCGCCAAACATGCAACTTTCAGGTATACACTATGTAAATGCCCCTATATATATGTATATATGTATAAATATAAAAAATATATATATACACATATGTATATCAATAAATAGAAAGTAAGAAATAAAACCAGGAGATACGGTCCTCAAAAATAAAATAAAAATACAATTAGCCGTTGCATACTCAGGTCTTGCCTGTGTGAACTCGATCAATTATTTTATTTCAACGCTTTGGACCTTTTTAAAAAATTGCGATGGGTTTTTTTTTGTCAACACTTACCGGAAAAACGTACATATTCACGTACACTCGGGTGTACGTCAATTAGTATAGACATAACGGATTATGCATACGAGTCTGGATGAAGAAGAGAGAGACAGAGGCATAATAGATAAAAATAAAATGAATGTTAAACACGTACATTGTATTAGTAATCCTTGCATCCGGCCTTTCATCAATTCTTTAGCGCGTTGTAATTCCTCCTCGTATGATGCTTTCTCCGTTAATAATCTTCTCACGTGTGAATTTGTTGATTGTATCATTGAATAAAATGTATTGGCATTTCGTTTCGTGCAATCGCCACGCTCCAACCACGTAACAACAATCTAAAACAATTTTACATTAATATAATTATAAATTTCAGTAATCTGAAACGAAATATTCTCATTATGTTCAGGGAAATTAAACAATTTTGAAAATTTAATATATTTTATGGTTAAATTTTTACTTTTTTTTTTTCCTTTTAATGAGAATATTTTCATTCAATTTGTCGAAATCTATTAAATGTAACAAATCAATAAATTCATAAACATACTTGTACTGCCTTCATAAACGTATCATCTTGTTTTATTTTTTCGCAAATATTTGACGCTTCATAATCCGTATAATGAACAACTGGTGGTGGACTTGACGGTGGTCGTTGACGTTCTTTTTCTACTCGTTCTCTGTGTCGTTGTTCACGTTGTAATTGTCGCTGTTTACATTCCCATTCGTATTGATCATCACGAGCATAAATATGCGCATAATCAACATAAAGTCTACCAGTATTTGTTGCATCAACACTTGAGCCAATACGTACTCGATAACCCGACAAATAAATTGCTGCATCAACACTTGATTCATTGGCAAAACGTATGTGACAAAAATTTTTCTTTGACAATCTTAATGTTGTTATTTCACCGCAACGTTCAAATATCTCTTGGATTATTCCTTCGGTAACATTTTCAGGTAAACCACCAACAAATATTGTCCGACAACCTGGTGGACGTTCTCGTGTAGTTGGTGGCGGTGCATTTGGATTTGGTGGAAATAATGTACAGCTTTTACAATGAATAATATCTTTAGTATTATTACCACCTGGTGATGCATTTGTTGTTGGTGGTAAACTTGCACTCATCATTTGTGCAGTTGTTTCATTCATAATTTGTTCAGATCCAAGCATTTGTGCACTTAACATTGCACTGTCGTGAGACAACATGCTCATACTCATTGGTCCATAACCATGTGCATGTCCCATATGTGGTCCTAGTGCCATTTCGCCCATCATTGCACCCATTGGACCCATCGGGCCCATTCCCATTACTTGATAGCCAACACCCATACTCCAAACGCTTGGTGTCGTTGATTCAATTGTTGGTGGAATACTCGATGCACTTACTGTTGGTGTTATTGCCGTAACTTGATTACCACTTGTGTGATTATTATTACCCGATGATAAATTACCACGATCTTCCATTCTTCGTTCATCACGACGATCTCTTTCATTTCTATCATCACGACGATCACGATCGCGCTCTCGTCTCTCGCCTCGTTCACCTCTTGATCTTCTACCATTATCACGATTGTCACGAGATTCACGAGTGTCTCGATCACGTCGTGAATTATCATTTTTATCATTTCGCCTATCTATTGATGAATCCTCTGTGCTTTCACGAACAGTTGGTGGTTGATTTTTATTAGTACTGAATTCCAATGGTGAATCATTCATACCAGGCAGTGGTATCGGTGGTGGCAATGGTGGAAAACCCTGCCCGGCTAATTCCATAAAACTCTGTGGACCTGCAATTGGTCCCAATGGACCCATTGGACCCATTCCTAAAACATTATAATTGTTTATTACATGTACATATGCATATTTAATTTAATAATTTCTTGGAGGTTATATTTATTGATTGGATTTTTTATGTAGCAATTATTTTTGTGTGTGATAAAAATAGGGTTAGGATTTTTTATTTTAAACTCACCCATCGGTGGTATTGCGGTGGCTGGCATCCCAGGAAAATTATAGGCCATTGTTTATTATATGTTGAAGAAATCTGGTTTTTGAATTAATTATTTATTTGTTTTATCTTTTCGTCGCACTTATTTCTCTTTCTTTATTTTGTCTTTAGGCACATTCATCTTGTATTAAAGCTGGATTATAAAATAACAACCAGAATTACTACATGAACTTTATTTGATCACCCGCGGGTGGGAATTTTTGTCACCTCCGGGTAATAAATGATGATGAAACTATGATGCAGCCAATATGGCAGCAGTTACTTCGAACAAATCATCAGCTGCTGCTGTTGCTGCATATTAATTAATTCCGTTTTGTTTTTTCTTTCTATGTCAATTGAATAATTAATTTATTCAATGTTGTAATTGAATTTTATATTAGTTTTATTGTATTCGTTTAATGTGTTTTTGTATACTTTATACATTGTGACGTAATTATGAAAATAAATTCATCAACACAAATTGTTGGAGCAAATGTGTGTTTGGTGCCTTATAAAGAAATACATGTTGAAAGGCAAGTATTAGTATAATTTATTTTTTATTATAAAATTAAATTATGTAAAGAATTTTATTACATATTCATAATTGTCCTTGTATATTATGTTTATTTATAATATATTTCACAATTAAATAAATAATAAACTGAACCGAAGAATTGTCTTAACGCGCCATCGCGGTGATTGTTTAAACGAAATTTCGTATTTCCCGCCAATAATTCAAAATACTAATGTTATAAATATGCATTTATTTTTGCAAAATAGTGATGTTATTAATATTGCTTTATTGCAGATATCATGAATGGATGAAATCACCTGAATTACAACATCTTACTGGATCGGAGCCATTAACAATTGATGAAGAATATCAAATGCAAAAATCCTGGCAAGAAGATGAAAATAGTATAATAAATAATTTATTTTATCATTTCAATGGTAAATATGTGCATATTGTAATTTATAAAATATATTATTCCAGAGTGTACATTTATTATTCTGGATCGTAATCAATTTTTATTGAATAAAAATGAAGTGGATTCAATGATTGGCGATACGAATTTGTACTTTAATAATCTTGACGAGCCTCAAACAGCAGAATGTGAAATAATGATTGCAGAAAAAAAAGCAAGAGGACAACGAATGGGATGGGAAGCTATGATACTTATGCTTCGATACGGTAAATTAAATAAATCACAACTTTTCAAAATAAATGAATATTAATATTAATATTAAAAATATTAAATTTATTTTCAGGCATAGAAAAATTACAAGTAAATAAATATTGTGCAAAAATTAAAATTGACAATGTGAGTAGTATAAAAATGTTTGGAAAACTACAATTTCATGAGGTGCATATAAAATAAATATTATTCATTTATATTTTATACATATAATTATTTATACCTTGAGTTTTTGATAAATTAAATTTAAATTGCAGATAAGCAGAAGCACAGTATTTGAAGAAATAACATTTGAACGATTGGTGGATAAACAATGGATTCAATGGTTGATATCTGAAACGTTAAATTTTACTTGGAATGAAAATCAATAATAATCATATATAAAATAAAAAATCAAGTTACTTTACATAGTCACGCATACTACGTGTTGTCATGGCATTAAATTCAACTGTTGTGAAGTCAATACATGATAATAATAGTTGTGAATCTCAACTGAATTGTTTTGTTGATACATAAGATACATAATATGTCTCCGAAACATACAAATGTCACATGCAATCATGGATGACATTGACACAGTATCATGGAAGACATGAAAAGTAGAAGAGCAATAGAAATATAGTTTTTCTATTTACATTTATTATCATGTATGGAAGGAATGTCATTCATTTATGCGCATGTATTTGTAATTCTGTTCATTCGGATAAGCTCGATAATCTCCGGAGCTTTTCATATATTTGTATCGCATGATATTTACTCATGAAATTTCAGTTGCATTGATAACAACGTGCCACTCAGACGTGTGAGTCCCGATTATATATTTCTATCACTGAATTTTATGTATTTCACAATAATTCTAAATTAAATTTGACAAATTTAACATCGAATAAATAATGAATGAAAAGAATTTTTATCAAAGAAATATATCTGATATTTATTTTTACTTTTTTTTCATATTATATTATAATATCAATTGCTCTTTATATATGTGATAAGTGTGTCTATTACCAAATTGAACCTGATTACAGTCAATTGATAATAAATTACGCGAGCTCAATTTAATAAATTAAGTGTTAAAAATATTTAAATTACCGGAAATACATTTTAAATTCATGATCAATAAAATAGGAAAAATATTTTCATGTTAATAATACATGATATGTGTATGTTTTTATTTGTAGATATTGACGCATTGCGGTAAGGTTTGACTGGTGTAAATTGCTTTGCAGGAACTGTCTGCTGAAAATACCTGAGACAATGCTCAATTTATTGTTTCAAATTTGGATAAGAGGTATTATCATATTTATCTAAATATAATTAAGTATTGAATTAAATATTTATATTGTATTTTCAGGGCGTGCATCGAGGTGAGAAATATCTTTCATCGATATTCCAGTGGAATTATAAAAGTATTATCAAACATAATATTTAAATAAACGAAAAGAAGAAATAAAAAAACATGTCAATATCATTAAGAATTTATTCGTTTGTTAAGAAAAAGCCATTGATTTTTAATTCATTTGTCTATGGTTCATTTTACACTGCTGCTGAATTTCTTCAACAAACTTACAATACAAGAATTAAAATTGTGAGTGTATAAATTTAACAAATTTACATTTAAATTAATTATTTTATATTTAGACATTTTTTTATTTTTATTCAATTTTTTTTTTTTTGTTATTTCATTTCATTTTTGTTCTTTTTGGTATTTAATATAGTTAGAAGAAATGAAAGAGTCAGAGAAATTACATACTGAAACGAGTTCAGATTCACTTAGTGTCATGGAATCATCTTCGGGCGTGAATTATTCGAGTATATATAAAAAAGAATCATCACAATGGATTAAAAATGCTAATTCTATGCTTGAGGGTTATAATTGGCCAGTGATACTAAGATATATCGCCTACGGTTACTTTATGGCGGGACCAATACTTCACGGATGGTATTAATTAATTGATGAATCATCAAATTATTATTTTCAAAATTGAATCGTTTTCTTTTTTTTGCATGAAATCGACTGTGCTATTTATCTATTATCCTTTTTTTTTTCTCTCCCTTATTTTCTTATTATCTATCAACAATATGTATCTTGATGCACATTTTTTAATTAAATTTACCGGTTATTTAATTATGTGTATTTCTTCTTGTTCGATAAAAAGATGCAAGACGATATTATCTCGTTTCTAGAAATGGAATCGGATTAAATGAAAGAAATTAAAGAATAAACCAATGAAAAAAATGAAAAAATAAAACTTTCAAATGCATAAGGATAAATTAAATGCCAAAGAAAAAATAAATATCCTTGGTTGGAGGCTGTATGTAATTCATATATGCTGATGTACTATAAATACTTTCATCTTTATCTTCATGTTCGGTGAGCTGTAATTGTCATTTAGAAAAATACAAACAAAAATCTACATTATTAATATTCAATTATTTAATATAATTTTTCTATCACTATACACGCTGGCTTGTCTCAATATTATATTTTTTTTTTCTTCACCTCAGCACTAATAATATACTGAAAATCAATTGATTATTTTTCGTATGATTAACTCATCATCTTTACACACTCATTAAATTTTCCCCTTTATTTTTTTCAATTATAGGTACGTGTGGTTGGATAAAACGTATCAAGGCACAGCTGCGAAGGTCATCATGAAAAAATTACTGTGCGATCAATTTATTTTAACGCCTCCTCTACTCGTTCTATTTTTCACAAGTAAATTTAAAATAAAATATTAAAAATTATCAATATTAATATTGAATACATTTAATCATTGTCATTTCCAATATTATTGTTCTAATAGACTAATAAAACTTTTTTTTAAATAATTTAGGCATGAGTTGGATGGAAGGAAAAGATGATCTTCTTCAAGAATGCAAAGCTAAATTTGTTAAAACATTTCAAGTAAGCGAATAACTTTTTTTTTTCATCCTCTATATGAACAAGTTTATAATAATCTTTTTTTTTTTTTATATTACAGACATCTTGTTTATATTGGATACCGGTACAATTTATAAATTTTTTAGTTGTTTCACCGCCATTTCGTGTATTATTCGTTAGCATTGCTTCATTTTGTTGGGTTAATATTCTTTGTCATTTAAAACGTACACCAATATCCTCCATTGATGCACACGATTTTAAAATACAAAAATGAGAATTGAAAATCAGAAACAAAAAACAATAATACAATTTCTTATATCTTAAAAATAAATTAAAAAAACATAAAAGCTTTAGATAAAAATGTATATTATTATTAATGCTTGAGGTTTATTATCATAAAAACAATTTTCAAATATATTCCAATTATTTTATTTCTTATTCATTTCGTCATTTTTCTTTCCCTCTTTTTTTTTTCTCTCCATTATTATTATTATTTATTTATTTATTTATTTATGTTTATATTCTTAACAATCTCATTAAGCTTATGGCGAAGCATTCATCGCACAATTATAATTACACAAGTTATTCGCATTTATTTATAATTTTTTTTTCTTAGTTCACTCGAACACACACTCACACTTGATCCCCTGTCACTTTAAATAATAATAAAGAGTAGTAGCGTGCAAAATAATATATAAAATAACTTAATAATATTCTGTATATTTAAAACTTAAAATTAATGATGAATAGAATTTTCGTGCTTTAAGGCTGAGTGTTGGCTGAAAAAAAATCTGTTTTACCTTAATCAAAAAACAAGAAGTTTCTTATGTAAAGTATTACAAAAAAGAAATTATTTTATATATATATATATATAATAATAATAGTAATAATAATAATCAGTTTGTAATTATAAAAGTGATTGTTAATAAACATGCAAATGATTTATTTGATATTTGGTATCACGCAGATTAAAATGTATTAGTACACCCACGTTTTTTAAATACTGTTTCAGTTTGTTTTTTCTTTTCAACATTTTTTTTTAGCCTCGATGTATTCATCGATATTTTTGTTCTTTTGTTTTTTGTGATAACGAATATTAGATAGTGAATAATCGAGGCTTACGAAAAAAAAAAAAAAAAAAAAAAAAAAAAAAATGAAGACCTCTATTCAATGGAATAAAATATTATTTTTGCATCTCTCTTTGGATTTAGAATATGATTATACTTTCATCTTAATAAAAACATCTATTTTTCGCGTTTGTGTTTGTCATTACGCTATCAAATTAATTGTATTAATTACATTTGTATAGAAATTCATTTATAATTCAGTCAATAATAATAATCCTCTCGTGAAAAAAGAAAATTTTAAAATTTTTACTTTGTTGTCTTTTTTACATATTGTTTTTTTTTTTTTTCATCACTCAAAGTTTCGTCGTTTTTTCTTTTTTATTTTTTTTTTTTATAAGAACACACCTCGGTAAACCATTTTACTATAAAATTATATTTACATCACACACATGTGTGGTCAATGTGGTGTCATTTCACCATTGATTCGTGCCTCATTTTGTAACGTGTGAACTGTAGACGACTGCTCAAACCAATGAAATTGCTGAAAAAGTATATGAATGTATAATAAATTTTTTGTTTTTGTTTCATTCAATTATTGACTTTTGATGCGATAAAAACATTACCCCATAATCTATCACAAAATTAAACTGTACATCAATATTATCATAGTGTAATGAACAAAATATTTAATTGAAATTGATTTCAAAAATTATTTTGTTGCTGTCAACGAGAAAAAAAAACAAACTGACATGAAAATTATTATGATCAACTAAGTTACAAATAAATAAAACAATCTGTTTATTTTATATTTGTTATCATGCAAACATGCATCGGTTTTCATTCTACCAGTCTTATTTTTTTCTTTTGTGTTATACGAAATTATGTAATACTTATAATTAATAATCGCGTGCGTGAATAATTTATCTTTTTACGCAACGACATTTTTTTTAACTATATATTCTGGGTAGTGTAATCAATTTTATAATTTCTCTGATATCTCTGATTTACTTCAAGCTCCCTGTTGACGAGTAATAAACTCGACATAATTACTTATGTCTCAGACATAACGTATAATGCACATATACATACACGGAAAGAAAATATTCATCAGTTTAATAGCAATTTCAAATAGCTTGATACACCGAGCAAATTGTAATAAAACTTCTGAACAGTACTTGATAGAAAAAAAAAAAAGTTTACAAAATAATTGTGGCAAAATCTACAGATATAATGTTATAGTTGTTAATTTTATAGCACGTGCCACAAGGATTTACCATAAATTGTGGTAAATAAAGTACAATTACTAATAAATGTCACTTTATCCGTTTAATAATTGTAACAGCAACAATAAATGACAAAATGCTGTATGTAAAAAACGTTAATTTTTAGATACACTGTAAGTTATTGGCCACAATTTTCTAGTAAATTTTATAATTACTTTAGCATGCTGGACAATTAAATATTGTTATAATGTGTTATTCAAAACAAATGACACCAATAGATTTACCACAATTATTTAGATGAAAAAACTTTGTGATTTTTTCTTCTTCCGTGTATATACATACATATGAATGTATATAATTAATTCCTATGTTCGATGATGTTTTAAAAATAATTTTCATAGACGCCTAATTGGTATCCAGCCCTACCTCGTTGACGAAAATATATTCATTGTTCCACTCGCTGTGCGTTTCCTCACTAGTCGTGCAGCTACTACACAAAACAAACAAAAATAATATTAAATTATAATATAATATTTAGTATTTATAATGAAATAGTAAATTAAATATTTATTTAATTATACTCGTTGCGTCTTGAGGTGTCAATGGTTTTTGTATAACTTTTTGAATAACGTTGACCCATTGAGCACGATCATCTTCACTTTGTGCTGACAATAGAAAGCTTCTATCTGGTGTTTCAAGAGTAAATGAAAATCCCTGATCTTTTGCACCTGGTGGAACTCCAGTTTTAATTGAAAATCCCTCAGAAGAATGACCAATAAATATTTCACCTTTAGGATGAGCATCCTAAAAGCGAAAAAATTCATATAAAAAAATTTAACAATAGAATTTTTTTTTTAATCATTTTATGTAATAATAAATTCAAATATTAATTTACCATAGGTTCGTCATGATACATTAATTTACGATTGTCTAGTGTAAACCATCGTTTTTTATATGCGTCTGAGTGTCTAGGACCAGTTTTCCATAGAAAACCTTCACGAGCAAAATCACGAGTCAATTGAGAGAGCAATTCTTTTTCAGACGCGCCCGGATACGCAACTTGTAGTCTGTGTAATTTAGCGCATCTTATCGCCAAATACCAAGTTGTTATCACTTCTGGATCTTCATGATAAACATAAATATGACGCGTTGAGCCATCTTTCATAAATGATATTTGTAAACTATTTGGATTGCCAGTTTTTGCCGGTGCAAATGCAACATTTAATTCTGATATCCTCAATATTGCTTTTGGATCTTTATTTTCTTTAACATAATATTTCAACGTATCATCTGCTTCAGATAATACAAATTTACGTGGATGATAACGTGCATCTTCTTTACCACGTTTCATTAAAAAACCTTCCATAAAACCTGATAAATATTGATTTTGTCGTTCAGGATGACAAAATTCTTCTCTTTCATATTTTGCTCTAATCCATTGCTCTACTAATACTCTAAAAAAATCAATAAAATTCAATTAATAAAATAATAAATAAATATAAATAATATATTTCTTACTGTGGGGCTTCTTGATTTGGTAATCTATAACAAGGCGGTACACGTTCTTCATAGTAAAGTCTTGCTGCATTATTACCAACTTCTCTCACTCTTGTTACCTGCGAATCCTCCCATCTATCCAATTTTAAATGTTTTACTTTTGATATATGCGCCCCCATAGATCTGTGTACACCAGCACATCTTGTACACAAGAAAATTCCAATATTGTATGAGGCCCATTCTGGATCTGAAAAATATTATTGTATACAATTTATGCTCACATGCTTATTCATTATTATATGAACAAAGTGATTATATATTAGGCGAAGTGCCACGTATATAATTGAAATATTTATTTGTACGTCATCCCGATGTATTGGAAAAATTTCCTAATACATTTATCTTTTTATATTAATGTAAAATTTCATTTTAACATAAAATTCTTTTCAATTTATTTACAAATCTGAAAACAATTATAATATACGTGCTTATATATATATTCTTTTACGTATATTATGTGAGTTGATGCTTCAGGATTTTTTTTGAAATAAAAAAAAAATGAATTACTATGGGAAAAACCCTACATATAATGCAGCAGAGGGGGAAAGAGTCAAGGGCATCTGTTTTTTGGTATTTTTGATGAGAAGATAAATGCATTTAATGGATAAAAATAATAATAATGTATTATTGTATAAATAAAAATTTAATAGTATATTTATTTTATTAATCATTGAGTTTACTTACTTTTTGCCCTACAATCTGAACACTCGTTATTTCCACTTTTTTTCAAAAGTTCTCCCAGCAACTTTTCATTCGCATCCGCCATTTTAAAACACTGTTACGGGTTTACGACAGTAATCATCCTCATGGGGGTAAAATATGTCTATATACATATAATTGATACAAAATAAATAGAAATGTGGGTAAAACAGATTATGAAAGTATAATGAAAAAAAATAAATAAATAAATACAATCTTGATTACCAATTTTTTTAAATGAGTAAATTATAGATTGATTGAATGGCAGTAAAAATTATTTATAGGTTAGGAACTTAGTAGATTGATACATTCGAAAATTTAAATCAAAAGATTTATTTATTTATTTATCGATAAAATATGAAATATATATTTACTTTGTGATCGATAATGCAGTGTTTGTAGTTGTTGTATATTATTAACAAATATATAAAAATTAAAAAGAACATTATCGCAATAAATATATTTCAATATTTCCTTAATTTCAAGCTTATTTTGCCTGAATGATGAAGCTTGTTCAATATTATTGTGTTCTTGCTTTAATCAAATTGATGTTATGAATTTATAGCATAAATTATAATGATTAGTTTGATAAGAATTCAATTCTTACTTTCTTGCGCCTATTCATACAATCAAATTTCGCGGTAAAATTGTCGCTAGTTCTTACACACTATATATCATATACAAAATTATTATTACCGGTGTTTTTCATTACATGTTTTTCCACATTTACACATTTTATATGTAATGGCCATGATGTCGCTCATTCGCTTTTATAAACACGGTGCCATTACCCAATTTTAGTCAAGAAAATCTGTAGAATTAAAATTTTTATATTAATAATAAATTACAACTATCCAAGACAAATTTTAAATATTATTTTAACCAGTAAGTAAATAAAATTTGTTTCACTTAATTGTTTGATCAATATGAAGATAAGAAATTTATTTTTCGTTATCGGTATTTTATAAACCATAATGAGATTGCAACTTTTGGTTAATTAATTCATTTCAAAATAATTTATTTGTCTCTATAATAATTCTATAATTTTTTTTTCTTTCCTATTTGTATGTAGCAATGGAAATGGAGGACGATTCACAAGTTAACCTCGAAAATGCAACTCAAGCTGATTTTTTAAAAAATGAAATGAACTTTGACATTGATCCAAATGATCCACTTACTAAAGCAGCATTGAGCGATACTACTGAGAATGAATGGATGGATATTCTAGGAAATGGACAATTGCGAAAAAAAACAATTACCCGCGGAAAAAAAGGAGCGAGGCCTGAAAGGGCTGATTTATGTACAGTTGACATTATTGGAAAATTACAAGATAATAATAAAATAGTTGAAAATTTTGAATCGTTAACTATTCAGCTGGGTGATGCAGAAATTGTTCAGGTAAATCAAACAGATTATTTTTTAATTATCATTAAAATAATTCTGATTAATTGATTTATTCTTGATCTTAATTATTTTGTTATTTATTAATGATAGGGTTTGGATTTGGCTATTGCATTGATGGAAGAGGGTGAAGATGCGGAAATTGAAGTTGCATCTCGATTTGCATATGGTGAACTTGGAAAAGAACCTGATATTCCACCAGGCGCAACAATTATTTATGAAGTTAAATTAAAAAGTGTTCGAATACAGGAAGAAATTGATACACTTGGATTTGCGCAGCGAAAAGAATTGGGGTAAATTTTGTGATTGTAAATAATCTGTGGATTTATATATTGATTTATTAATTACTTTGTCAATATATTTTTTTTATATTTAGAAATAAAAAACGTG
Source organism: Microctonus brassicae (assembly GCA_918226075.1). Classification (NCBI taxonomy): domain Eukaryota; kingdom Metazoa; phylum Arthropoda; class Insecta; order Hymenoptera; family Braconidae; genus Microctonus; species Microctonus brassicae. Next base: position 12,108,519 of record OW445484.1, on the reverse strand, counting down.
AACGTGGAAATTGGTGGTTTGCACGTGATGAACCAACAATTGCAATTCAATGCTACAGACGAGCATTGGAATTTTTGTTACCGTCTAATGATGATGGAGCAAAAAAACCAGAAGAAAAAATTACCGATGCTGAACTCCAAATTCTTTTAGAAGATCGTAGCAAAGTTTATAATAATCTTGCAGCCGCTCAAATTAAAAGTGAAGCATATGAAGCAGCTCTTGAGAGTGTTGAGAATGTTCTCAGAGTCGAACCAAATAATATCAAAGCATTATTCAGAAAAGGTACATGAACATTAATTTTTGTTTTTTTCATTTCCATAGTGAATAATGTTAAAAACAATTTTATTTACACAATTTCCAGGACGAATTCTTCATAAAAAAGGCAATCACGCTCTTGCAGTAACAACTTTACAATATGCAGCCAAACTCGATCCTGATTCAAAAGCAATTCAAAATGAATTAATGATTTTAAAAGAAAAAAGTGCACGCGACAGTCTGTATGAAAAAAATCTCTATCGAAAAATGTTGGGTGGTACAAAACAAAATAATGAAAATAATTCAACAAAAAATCATTTAAATTCAAAATTGTCAAATAGCAAAAGTAAAATTGCAGTATGGAGTTTAATAGGCGGTACTATTGTCGCTGTAACGGGAATAATTGTGTATAGATTGACTTTTTAATACGAAAAAGGATACTAAAAAGAAAAGAAAAAAAGTACAGACAAAAATCGTATATAAATCAAATCCTTTATATAATATAAAATGAGATGTGTTTGACATAATGTTAATATCAACATTCCAAATAATGAATGTGTATAATTCTTTTTTATTTATATATTAATCATTTCATTTTATTCCATTTCAAAACTTCCCAGTTACCATTAATAAATATCAATTAATCTAAAAGTGAATAATATGATACATACAATGCGTGATAGAATATACGAAAGACAATAATAAACGCACGATTGAGAGGGGGAGAATTTCCGAGGCATGCCGAGAGTGACTAATAAAAACCCGCAGTAGCATCAGTATAGTCGTAACGTTATCGCCTATGTCTGTGCTATTATGCTAGTAAATTTTATTTAACGATTGCAAATAGTATCACATCGTACAAATGATCACAGTGATTATCTGAAACAGTTTATTTCTTTATTTTAATTTTTCATATTAATGTATTGAGTTGTAGATAAAACACAAACACGATGCTGAATCTACTAACTTATATTTTGATTTTTACAACAATAGTTATAGTTAATTTTACCCCTGGAAAGGGTAGTAAAATTGACTCCATAGACAGGTAAATAAATATTATTAATTAGCCTAATAAAAATACACTGAAACATTTAATTTGAATAAGAAAAAACTTGCGTTATTTATTTTTAGAGGATATATTTTCACGGCACCAAAGAAAATTCTCGCGGGTGAAACAGAGAGTGGATGTTTATCACTACATAATTTAGATCCACCCGCTCACGTGTTATTAGAACTTTTATCACCGGTATCAACAACAACAGACGAAGAAGTTTTAGCCAGTACCAGTACATTACTTGAAACTGGTAAGTTAAATTAATATAATAATATAATTTGTTTAATGTCGATATAAATTCTAAAATATAAAGCATGTACTTATTCATTTATTATAAAACGGTTCCGGGAAAGATGATTGTTGATCTTTGACCGGAGCAAATGCGATAAGTATTATAGAGTTGGGGCAATGAGCAAATGTATCTTTATATAAATTTAATTTTCAATATAAATTATCAGCATTGTAGTATTGAAGTTGTGTCCTTGCTTAAGGGCAATCGTTTGTAATCGACTCCTATCGTATATCATAACAGACACCCTCATCTCACTTCGAATTATAAATTGTTACTTCCTGCGTAACAATAGAAGGGAACACGAACGCAATATGACAACGCCAATAAATGTAGAACAAATAATGCGTGAATAGCTTCATACAGCAACAGCAGCGAATAATGTTGATCAAAACTACCTCATTGTTCAATTTTCAATACATACAAATCTATACGCAAACACACCCAGACGCACGCATTTTATTTTCTTTTTTTATAGAGTAATCGTAATAGTTAGCAGTTGTTTATTGCTACTGATTTAGTGTATTATATATTTCTTGACGTTGGTGATGTTTAAACAAATATATAAAATATTGTATCATTCCACCAGGCGTTGAGACATGTCTAGAATTGTCGGTACCGGATCGTGCACAAATGACATATACAATGGCAAGATTGAGACTGAAGATCAGGTTTGACAAGTATCCAGAGTATCATGTGAATACGGAGAAAGATGTTTATATCGAATATGATTCGTCAATTGTATTTGCTGAAACAGACAAGCCAATTTATAAACCAGGTCAAGATGTTAATATTCGTTTGCTGGCGTTAACGCACGATTTGAAACCGTGGAAACGAGCAGTGAGTGTTGATGATAAAACAATGTTTTTCCGAGACATTGTTTGATAGAATGAAATTAATTTTTTTTTTACTTTCGACAGATTCCAAAAGTTTGGATTGAAAATCCATCAGAAGTGCGTGTGGCCCAATGGACGAATTTAAGTATGGATCGGGGTATTGTTCAGTTATTATTTCCTTTATCGCCCGAGCCCAGTTTAGGTACATGGCGAATTAAAGTTGAAAAGAAAAAAACACATTCACATTTAATTCACACATCAACATTTGAAGTGAGAAAATATGTTTTGCCAAAATTCCAAGTGACGATTAAAGGTCCAAATATTATTCTTGCTGATGCAGATAATGCAACGTGGACAATTTGCGCGCATTACAGTTATGGTGAGCCAGTGCGTGGAACATTACGAATAAAAACAACACCACAAATACCAAGTTGGCGACGTAAACATAATTTTCCCGCAATTAATTACGAGACACGAATTGAATCGCCCGACGGCTGTACAAATCCATTTACAATTACGGGTTTAGCGATGGGATTACCGCAATGGGAAGTCGCACCAAATAGCATTATTCTAGCAGCAAATTTAACGGAAGATGGAACTGAAGTTGTTGAAACTGCTACGAGTCGTACAGTGGTAGTTCATCAAGCATTAAAACTCGAATTTTTACCCCATACACCGAAATATTTTAAACTCGGTTTGCCATACCACGGTAAATTGCGAGTACTCCGACAAGATGAAACACCAGCACCTGGAGAAAAAATTCAATTGTGTCTAAGAGTTCGTGGTAAAGATGAGTGGGTTCGTGTTGTTGTGGAGTGCCGAAATTTCACATCATCGCCAATGGGTTATGTAAATTTTATAGTTCCACCGCAACATAAAAATATTGTTTTATTGAGTTTTGTTGCGACTGGAATTGAGTATCCAACAAAGTATTATTCACCTGACAAACGTTGGCGTGTATTTATGGATCAACCGTCTGCATATATCGATGTTGGTGCTTGGTATTCACCGTCTGACAGTTATTTAGCTGTTGCACGTGGCGATCAATCAATAGTTTGTGGTGAAAAATATCCGTTCAATGTAATGTACACAGTGCCCATTGACGCTGCTGCCAATGAATCGATTGCATTTCATTATTCAATTAATTCCAAGGGTGATTTATTAATTTTCGGACACGTTAAACACAAACCACATCGCGATTCAATTTTAAATTATTCAGAATTTAAAAATGTTTTGGGTGGATCAAGCGAAACAGCGACAACTGTTTCACCTTCATCGCATCATCATCATCATCATCATCAGCATCATCATTCTTATCGTGCTAATAACACGAGTCGAAGCGAACATTTGCACAATATTGTTCATAGATTTCCGTTAAGTGTCAAAGTTACGCCGAGTATGGCGCCCATATCAGAATTACTTTTATATTATGTACGTCCAGACGGTGAAACCGTTGCTACAACATACACAATTGAAGTTGGTGGTAATTGTTTTGAAAATCGGGTAAAAACTCGTTGGCAAGACGAAGTTAAAAGTCCAGGTGAAAACGTACGTTATCATGTTGAAGCAGCACCATGGTCTCTTTGTGGAATTTCAGTTATTGATCAATCTACGAGTTTTTTGTCAGATTCAAAACGAAGTCTTATCGATCCAGAAGGCGCATTCAATCAAGCCAAACGATTTCATTTAAATCGCGATACACGAACACTATATCAAAGTAATTGGAGTCATTGTAAAAAGTCAATTCAACCAGAGACAAGTATTGAGGAAATTGATCATTTACCGTCGCCAGCTGTTGAAGCACCGCCAGTTTGGGATTTGCGTGCGGCACGATCTTGGCGTGGTCATGAAAGAAAGCGCAATGTTGATATGTCTGAATTATCTCGAAGCAAACGGAGTGTTATTTTTAATGGAGTTAATTATGTCGACGCAATGCAGGCATTCGATGATTTTGGTGTTATTGTCATGAGTGATTTGATTTTAGAATCGAGGCCGTGTCCACAAAATCATGTAAAGATAAATTTTCGTGATCGTATTGATTTTGAGATGAGTCGACGAGGCATCGATGAGCCTGATAGAATGTGGGGTAATATGAAAATGCCACAAGCATTTCCATTATTGAATTTTGGTGTTATGGATCCGGCATTGGCTGGACCGGATGTTGGATATATCGATCAATTACCGGGCGGTTCACCGCGTTCCTATTTTCCGGAAACATGGCTGTGGGAATTGGTGTCCACGGGAAAAGACGGTAAAGCAACAATAAAACGATCATTACCGCATACAATTACAAATTGGTTAGCACACACAGTTTGTATTTCTTCGAGCTATGGATTGGGCATTGCATCACCGATAAAATTAACGGCTTTTCAACCGTTTTTCCTCGATTACAATTTACCATATAGCGTAAAGCGCGGTGAATTATTACGAATGAAAGTTTCGTTATTTAATTACATGCAACATAGTCTTCCAGTGAAAATTCATTTGATTGATGCGCCGGGCTTTGACTTACATTTATCACAAGCAATTGGAAAATATTGCGTTGATGCGAGAAAAAGTATTGTACATGAATATATTTTAAGACCGCGTGCGATTGGTGACATAAATATAACGGTTTCAGCATCAGTTGATTTAACATTTGATGCACCTTGTGGAAATTCAGACGACATTGTATTTACTCAAGATACAATTATTAAACCAATTCTTGTACAACCTGAAGGTTTTCCCGTTGAAACAACTAAATCCGCATTTGTCTGTCCAAAAGATTTTTCTGATGATTCGAGTATTTCGTGGAATTTAGAATTGCCAAAAGACTTTGTGGCTGATAGTGCACGAGGTTACGTATCACTTGTAGGTGATTTATTGGGACCTGCATTAGAAAATCTTGATAATCTTGTACGTTTACCATTTGGGTGTGGTGAACAAAATTTAATTCTCTTTGCACCCAATATTCACGTTCTCGGTTATCTTGATGCAACAAGCAGTCATACTGATGGCAGTTCATCGAGTCCAGAATTACGAAAAAAGGCCATTAGAAATATGGAAAAAGGCTATCAACGAGAATTAAATTATCGACATTCAGATGGATCATATTCAGCATTTGGTCCACATAGCACAGAAAATAGTGGTTCAATGTGGCTAACGGCATTTGTTGTAAAGTCATTTGCTCAAGCTCGTAAATTTATTCATATCGATGAACGTGATTTAAAGCTCTCAGTGAAATGGATATTAAAAAAACAATTAGAGAATGGATGCTTTCCACTTATTGGCCGCGTTTTTCATAAAGATATGAAGGGCGGACTTCAACAAGACAACGAGAATCAAAGTTTTCCCGCAGCGCTTACTGCATATGTTCTCGTAGCCCTGTTGGAAAGTGGCAAAAGTTTACCCCCGTCCATTATCAACAATGCTCTCTATTGTTTAGAAAAAGGTATGCCAAATGAAAATGATGGTAATCCGTACACAGCGGCGCTATCAACATATGCTTTGACTTTATTAGAACATCCAAATGCTAATGCGAGCATGAATACATTATTAATGCGCGCAACACGTTTGAACGATCTTCTCTGGTGGGAAAATAAAAATAAACCATCAATGGGATTGAGTATTGAAATGACAGCTTATGCTGTGCTGACTCTGGTTAAACTTGGTGGCGATGGAAATATGGCTCTTGCATTAAAAGCCATTCGATGGCTGTCAAAGCAACGGAACGCTGAGGGAGGCTTTACTTCAACTCAGGATACGGTAATTGGCCTGGAGGCTCTTGCAAAATATGCCGCAGCAATGTCGAGTAATTCAACTGATCTTTCAGTGTTGGTTACAGCCGGCGAGGTAGATCGAGTTGTACGAATGCACGATGACAATCGAATGGTATTGGTTCAAATTCGTTTACCCGTTTTACCGACGTTGATTGAAATTTTTGCCGAGGGCGAGGGTTGTGTTTTGGTGCAGACAAATTTAAAATATAATGTCGCGCATGCAACTGGTTCGCAAGCCTTTGACTTGTCTACTACAACAGAAGCTGTTGCATCTGGCGATGAATGTTCAATGCAGAAATTAAGTATTTGCGCAAGATACAAAATGGCTGATGAAGAAAGTAATATGGCAGTATTAGAAATTGGAATGGTTAGCGGTTTTGTTGCGGATAAAGGAACGCTTTATGCGTTACTTGAAGAATCGGCTATTACTCATGTTAAAAGATTTGATGAGGAACGCGATTCAGTAACGATTTATTTTGACAAATTAACTGCGAAAACAACTTGTATATCATTTTTAATTTTACGGGAAAATATTGTTGAAAAAGCTGAACCAGCAAATATTAAACTTTATGATTATTATCGGCAAGAGTTAGTTATTACAAAGAATTACAGTTTCTCACGGACATGCACGTTCAGTGATGTGGACGTAGAGGGTTTGGATTCATTACCTGATAAGCCTGAGCATCCTGTCACTGTATCGAGTAATGAAACGAAAATTTTGATTGTTGATGAACGAAGTAGTAAATCAGTGACTGGTGAATTGGTTGAAAATAAATTTCACGAAATTATGATGGTTGATCGTGATCAAATGGAATCAACCGTTGTCTCTAGCACCACTAAATCAACAACAAATAAACCAACTTCACGTATTCCAATTACATTTACAACACCAACGACACCGACAACAACAATAGCTGTGGGAATAGTTACAGCAACAGCAACATCAATGGCCGATAATATTTTATCAATTGATAATTGGAAGTCCGGTAAGAATGAACATGAAGGAAGTGGACATCAGGCAGACGTTGATGAACTTGAAAGTGATACAATATTTTTTAATAATCCATCATTCATCGTGATCGATCATGAATTAGATACACCCGATGGTATTGAAGGACCGCCGCCAGTTTATATCAAGCCATCGTTTGATATGTCTCAATTAGGCAAAGATGAATCAGATTTTCTATCTAAAAATGATACGCCTGAATTCACATTACGATCAGGTAGCGCTGCATTCAATGATGAATCATCTCAACTTATTCCGATGACTGAGTTAGATGGAAGTGCCCAAGTTTGTCCAATTTGCGGTGATAAACTTCCAACTGATATTAAAGACATTTATTGTCGTGCAACGAGCGTTGTTAAAGTGGCAATAAGACGATTGCGTAAAGCTCGACTCTTGCTTGATTTACATTCGTCTTTGAGTTTACCAAAACGATTGCGCTCAACAATTGACTTGAGCCTGATGAATCGATGTATCTGTACGCCTTTGGATAAACCCGGTAGCTTGGCATTAATGATTTCCACTGTGGAAAATTCTACGCTAACGTCAATTAATGACAATGAATACATTCAACCACGTAGCCGGCTTCTCGACGGTTCAATATCTGTTTACACATTGCCAAATGTAGGCGGAACACCGCCGGAAGTCATTCAAGCACGTTCCACATGTCCCTCAGCTGCTTAAAAATAATGCTAAAAAAAAAAATAAAAAATATCTCAACTGATGAATAATTTAAAGTTTAGCATTATGCATATTTCATTTTTCCAGCTGTATTGTATATCTTTATTATTATAATTATAATTATCATTATTATTGTTATTATTATTATTATTATTTACGATCGCTGTTTGTTTTTCAAATTAACAATCATATTTTTCAAAGACAATAACTTCACTACACTATAATTAATAGTATGGTGAATGAACAAGGACCTACAAACTATTTTTTTTTTTACTCTTTTGTTTAATCAACTTTTTTGCTCGCTGTCATATCACTATTAACATCGCATTGATATATATTTATATACTTTTATATTCAGGCATTTTTCTATTATTATCATAAGTATTTGTTTTTAATTATTGAAGATTAAAATTTTTTTCGTGGACAATTAAGTAATATTGTTTAACGTATCGCTATCGATTTTCTTTAAATATTTTTTTGTCAGTCTCCACTCAAACGTCCTAGGCGTTTATTATTAAAAAATAAATATATTAAATAATAAAGTATATAAAAAAAAAATAAGATTAAAGGGAAATAAAAAGAGAATAAAAAATTGGCAGTAGTGGCGATTGAATAATGGTATGTGAAGAGGCGGAAATAGTTTGTGGAATAGAAAAAAAAAAGACCTTTATCCAAGAATGAGAAGAATGAAATAAAATGAAAGCGATCTCAGCCTTTGCACACGCGGATACATACATTGACGAAACCACGGCTATTGTATGTATGTCTTTTTGTTGCAAATATCTGTCGTATAATTATTATGTAATTTTTTTCTTCTTTTTATAAAACCACCAACTGTCAAATACAATTTTTTTTTTCAATATGAATTATGTACGTTTTAATAAATTTGCGGCGCTGATCTATCATTAATAGATCCGCTTGTTTTACGTAGCGATGTGCCACGTCGTATTTGATCCATCAATGAATCTCTAACTTGCAATGGATCGATTATTGGAACTCTATTAGCCATTATACGTCGAACACTCGCTGATCTACTTGTATTTGTTAACTTAACTGGTTGACATTGTTGTTGCGACAGTTGTGGTTTCGAGTGTAATTGACGTTGATGTTGTGGTTGTTGTTGTTGTTGTTTTTGTACTGATAATTTAGCATTCAATGTTTCAAGAAAACCACTTGGTGCACGTGAATTAATACTCGTCTGTTGTTCAACTAATGTGATATGTTTACGCAATAATTTTGGACTACATTCACTTGTAATTGCAGTATTAATATTAGAATTACTTGTTAATTTAGAATTCAGTACCGCCATAAAGCCTTGACTAACTGTATTCGAAGCTTGCAATAATAATTGGCCAGATTCAATTGCGCTTGTTGAAATACGTCTCGTTGAATTTAAAATTTCAGTATTACCACGACCTATTGCCGTTGTTACTGACGTTTGGGCCTGTTGTATTGCAGCTTTACGTAAAAATGATGGACTTGCTGGTGTATGACGTAATTCTGTTAAAGTTCTAACGGTTTCTGAGACGGATATTGATCTTTGTGGCGTTGGACTGACAGTTGGTGAATTGCCCTCGAGTAAAAATGCCGGAGGCGGTGGAAGATTTTCAGTCTCATCAGTAACAATTGATGATACATTCGACATTTCTAATGGACGTTCACGTTCATCAGCTCCTGAAGTAGCAACTGTTGTAAGTAAAATTCCACTATCTACCGCACCATCAGTTAATGAACCGCTAGTACTTGTACTAATTATCGTTGAAGTACGTCGTGTTGGTGGTGGCGGTTTGATTGGCTGTTGCAATGAATCTCTACGTGGCAGAGTACATGTTGATGTTATGTCTAGACTAGATTCCGCCATTTGGTTAGTGGTGATTAATTTTTCTTTTGACGTTGTTGATTCAGTCTGCAAATATCAAATTACGTGTGTTACATGATCTGCGCGAGCGAGTGGTGGAAAGAAAAAAAAAAGAATAGAAAGAGGAGAAGATATTGTACAGCTCATTGATTACCTTTTCAATCGTGGCGCTACTACTACCACCACCTCCACCACTGCTATTTGACGCTGGTGAAGCCGTTGTTCGACCAGAAGCAGCTGGTATTTGCATTTCTTGTGCACGATTGGCTGCAAGACTCGCCAATTCATGCATATTCACGTACATTGGCTGTTGTGCCAATTGATGATTTCCTAATTCTTTAATAATAAAATGAAATTAAATGAATTTATGAAAATTTCAATTAATTTAATATTAAATTTAATTTAATAAACCTTTGGCTAAATGTGCAGGTATAGGTAACTTTGGTTTGCCACGATGTGTTGCAGTTCCCTCGTTCATTGAGGAGGTTGATGTGGGTCGCTCTAAACTTGAACATCGATTAGGTATTGGTGGTCGTGCAGTGGCTCCTGCACTGTTTTTACGTAATTGAACGCGAGCCAGCTGGGGATTTGATGCAGACACAGGTGATGCTGGTTGACTGTGACAACAGCCAGTTGGATCGGGTGGTTGGAATGTATAAACGCTGAGAGCTGGTCGTTGATGAAGACCACCTTTTTCATAAGCACTTGAAATTGTATGTGGACGTTCATTAATAGTTACACTTTGTTGGCCACTTTGACTATTATATTGTCCAGAAGTCTCTTGCAAATCGGGCCATGTTGCATTTGTTAACTGTCGTTGATTTGCATTCATTGCAATTGCACCACCAGGACCACTTTGATTACTTTGGGAAGACACATTTGATACCTAAGAATAAATATTCATTAATTATTCACATATTTTATTATTAATAACTTGGATAAATCGAAAATTTTCAAACACAACATGCGTTTATTTTAAAAACACAAAAGGTGCAAAACAAAGCAACGCATTTTGTATTAATATATATTGTTTACTGGCATTACTGGTATGCTAATTACCTGATTTTCATTAATTGGTTGTCTATAAAGTGTATCCTGAGAAGTAAAACCCGAATCACGTGAGCTGCCAGTGGATAAATGACGTAATAATGGTTTTACCATTGTGCCATTAGTATCGGCGATGATGAAGGATGTGCTGCGAGTGACTGATGTGCCGAGTGGCTACAATATTTATAATACAACATCGACTACAAAAAATACTCATCGCACTAAATAAAATTAAAATAATAATAGCAAGCAAAATTTCATTTCAGCGAGCAAACAGCCACAAAATAAATATATTTTATTTATACATATGCATGGTAAATATAGTTCTAAATGTTTGCCAATGCTAAAGAAAATTTTCAATCAAACATAAATGAATATTTATATATTTATATTACCTGAGAAAGTGATCTGTGCCATGGATGTCCGCATGGACTTGGATGATTTTTGCATGAACCACTGCTGCTGCTGGTTAATGAACTAATTGAACACATTGAGCTTTTTCGTGAGCCCAAAGAAAGCGATGGGCTTGATGGTGGTGTTGCTAATGCCCATTGTGTTGTACATTCGCGACCTTTTAAATCAATTATAACTTGCTCTGATGCAGCTGGCAAATCATATGGTGCAGTCGCGTGTCTCTCTAATTGATCAGAAACTTCTTGTAAATGTGTTAATTCCATCAGCATTGCAATCTCTTCATCCAATACAGGTTTTAATAATTTTGCTAAATGACAAAAACGCCCGCGTTCCTCTAATAATGCTGAGCGCACTGCTTTACGTTCTGTTTCCTCTAAACTCACTCGTTTTTCATGCACAACTGCCGCGGATGACTCAAGCAAACGATTTAATTCAGCATCATCAATTCGATTTCCTTGGACACCTGCTGATGACATATGATTGTGAATTCCACCGCCACCGACGCCATGACTCGACGGCGGTACAATACCTTTACGTGCTTTTTTCTTTTGTAATCTCAATGTGTCAGTTGAACGTTTTTTCAATTCAGACTTTGCTTTTTTGTACTCTTTAGCGTGCTCTTTGTCCAAGTTTAAAAGTGTTTTTTTCCAATCTTCAAGTTTCTCTTGTAGAGGCATTACCAAACGGTCCATAATGGCGCTAAAAAAATCAAGTAATAAATAAACAAATCATCAATACTATTACTCATAAGCAAAGACTAAAAATTTATTTACCAAGTAAATGATTTCATTCTTGTTTCTACTGCTTTGTGTCTTAAACATATCCTAGTTAATGCTGTGCCAATTTCTTTGGTAGCTCCTATAATATATTTTTATTTACATATCAATAAATTATATTTGATAACAAATAAATATTTAATTCGTGTGAATTATCACCTCGTGCATTTGTTGCAGCATCAGCTATCTTTTGGAATGCATCAAGATAAGCTGAAACAGCTAAAATTGCTGCTTTAAGACAAGCATGAAGCTTAGTTGCTTTAGAGATAAGATCTTCCCATAATGGAGCACCGTTCTGCAACGATAATAAAAAAATAAATAAATAAATTTAAATTTAACATGCGAGTAATTAACAAAATTATGTCAAAAATGTATGTCAATTGTTCCAGTTCGCACACATACAAACCTTCATATCCGTAATAATCTGGTGAAAAAGTCCGCCCAGGGCGCTGCACTCTCGTTCAACATTGACGTCCATGATTTGCTATTACAATAATGACTATCTATTGTTATTAAATTTTCTCCCTTTTATCAATATCTTTTCAATACTTATCTCTAATCATTTATACAAATAAATAATAATTAACTCATAAACTTCCCAATAAAATTCTACAAATACTTTTTCAATTCACCCACAATTGTGTCATTCTAAAATACCATTATTTATACAACACAATATGTAAAATTGTAGTATTACAAAAAAATTAAAAAATCCAAAAATAAATTCACTCATGTGCAAATATTTTTAATATTATTATTTTCGTCTTAAATAAATACCACGCGTTGAAACTGACGCTTTCGCCAAATACAAAACAAACCACTTGTCTTGACGTTTCAAATAATACTAAAAGCTTCTTTACAGACAATCTTCACGTTTTGGTTTCAGAGAGAATAGAGATAGACAACCGAGCAACGAACCACCAACAGATCACAAAGATATATTTTCATATGTATATTCTCCATACATACACAGCCATTGCGTTTGCTCTGTATATGTACCAATATGTATATATATTTTCTTTAATAAATACATATACCAACGACAGCTGCTGTTGGTCTCTGTTCCACTCTCCACCATGTACTCAGTACACTTTAGATACAATATAATATCTAACATACATATATACACACATACATACATACATACATATGTACATATGTACAGCAAGCTCTTTCTTTATCTCTCTTTACTCAACTTCCCCTCTTAAATTATTTTTTTCTTTTATTTTTACAATTTGGCTTTCCCGCGGTGGGGATATAGCTGGATGTTAGCTCTGTTAATTCTACTTTGACTTTACATACCATGCTATATATTATATATAGAATATATATATATGTATTATAAGTATGTGTATGTATTACTTAATACGTGCTATGTAGAGTACATATGTACTAAAGAGTAAAACACCTACGAATTGTATGCGCGTCGTTCACTCTCTTTATATATATTATATTTACGACCTATCTGCGCGCGCATGCCATGCGCGTGTGTGCCCTTTTTATTTTATTTATTTATTTTGTTTGTTTTTTCAGTGAAGATAACAAATGAACCTTTTGATATATGTGGGTAATTGAATGACACGATGAAACACTTGTGAATGGTTTATTTGTGAGATGTTACTTTTCTTTTTATGTATTTTGATTCTTTTGTGCCAACTGCTCCTCCATCTTGTCCGCCATTACATCGATATATGTATATAAATTCTCTTTTCTTGTTGGTTATACTGCAATCTTCAGGCTCATTCTTCACTAAATCCCCTCTTTAGATCCTTATATATACATAGTTATGTATGTGTGTATACTTGTCCATGTCTATTTACTACTTCACTTTATATATTTTTTCTGTATACAAACTGCGACTGCGTATATATGTATTATTATCCGCGAGGAGACAGAGAGGGATGCGCGAAAAAGAGAATGATCCTGTGCAGAAATTGAAGAAATACTTAAAAAATTATTCGAATAATAATTATATTTACATGTAATAAATACGTTGTTGAATGTAAATAATTATTGATGATTATATATTATTGAATATGAAAAAATTTGGAGTTTTATTTAATTCATTTGTTAATTTTACAAACACAAACACATATATGTATGTATTGATATATGTATTTTGTGTAAAAATTTACATTTCAGGTTTATGCTAGATCTTTTTGCTATTCATTCCATGAAATTTGATTATTTCATCTGTTCTTTCTTTTTTTTTTTTAGCATATGTAAACTCATAAACGATGCAGAGATTTTTTTCTTTTGTATAATTTTACAAAGTTTCAATGGCAAATTAATTTTGTTTACATCAACTCCCTGCATACGCCAATTATAAATACATGTTAAAAAACAAGAATGCATTTACCAGTACTGTGGACAATGCTGCTTTACAATCGATCTTGCAACATCGTCGTGACCTATTAAAATTAAAAAGATCATTTTGTTGATTGACATCAATTTTAGTTTATGATAAATATGATTCATGACACATTTAATTATTATTGTCATGCTATAAAATATTTACCGAGTTGTAATTCTATATATAATGCTAGCATTATAACATGTATTGGTACATCACAATCAGGACCTTTTGATAACCAAACTTGCTTTAATGTTTCACCTGATTTATCGAGCTCACCGCGTATTGCATAAGCTACTGCAAGATTGTATCGCAATATGCCCTTTGCGGTATTTATACTCGTTGGAAACCATTGATCTAAAAATAAAATTCAAATTTATATTTATTTAATTGAAATAAAATTGATTTCTATTTATTATTGAATGTTTTTTTTTCTTTCTGCATACTTTTCATAGGATAATCCGGACATCCTTCAGTCTTAACTTTATCTTGAGCGTCCAAAATTGGTATTGTAGTATTTAAATCCTCAAGATGATGTAGCTTCAAGTGATCAATTGCTTCATTTATTTTATCTAACAGAATTAAACACTCGGCAGCGTACAGATTACCTAACATTTTATATGCGCCTGGCAACTGTTCGATGCGCAACAGAGCTCTTGCATGCTCCAACGCAACAATATAATCACCCAAGCAAAGAGAAACGTATGAACTTGCTGCTAAAATTGCAATTTTTAAACTTAATGTTTCTGCACGCGTTGCCTGAGATATTGAAGCTAATGACGGTGTTGGTGGTGCTGTGGGTGGATGTTGACTCCCTTAAATGAATTATTTTAATTATCATAAACAAATACAAGTATTAATTCAGTGAAAAAAGAAAAAAATTAATTCAATTTTTACCAAGTATTCCACCAGACGTAGATGACGTTAAAGACGTTTCATGGCCAGTCGTTTGTGGCGATGTATTAGTCAAACTCGCCTCTGTAAGGAAAGACGAAGTTGATGGTGCTACAATTAATGGCACTGTTGAATTATCCTTTGGCAATGAATACAATGCATTTTTTAAACATAACATTCCAAATTCCAATGTTGGTTGTGGCATTGCGTACGATAAACTCTCGGAATGATATCTCGAATCTTTATTTAAACCTGATGCTAATATAATTTTTCGATGTGCACCTGAACCAATAACTTTTTGGACTAAATCTTGACGTCTTCGTCGTCGTCTTCGTTTTGAAATATCAAAATCAATTTTATTCGACTGGAAAATAGACGAAAAACCAAATAAATAAATTTGTGATAATAAATAATAATTCTTCATTGTCAAAATAAATAAATTTAATTATTTTGATAATGAATTTTATTAATTAATTAATTAATTAATTAATTATACCGGTTTATGACAGTGGATACAACATTCGGCAATTTTCAACCACAATTCAGGACTATTGTGAAGTCGATTGTGTGCCGCTTGAATGAAACAATCAAATGCTTTTGTAGCCTCGTCTGCTTGCAACAATGACACACCAAGATTAAACATTAAGTCGTGATGTTTATCACCACCGAGTGTGTATAACGATTGGGAGGAGTCCGCAGCAGCATTTGTGTCTTTAACACGTACACTCTCAATTGCCTTTTTATTTTCTACTAAAGCTTTTTGCAAATAAAACGCGGCCAAATGCGGTTTTCCACGAGAAAAATTTATACATGCTATATTATTATAATATATAACAGCCGCTGATTCACCACAAGATCTACAATTATTTATATTTAAATGTAAATATTAATATAAAAATTTAATTTGAAAATAATTTAATAATATTTTTACTTGTAATCGAGATTTTCCGTGGAGGAATTGAGCAATTTCATTGATTTTTCATAATTTCCTCGTACATATTCTAAATGTGCTTTCAAAAAAATCGTTGATGTATTCTAAAAAAAAAATAAAACGGGAAAAAAAAATTATAAATAAAATTCCAAAGTTTCATAATGTACCAATACAATCATTTACATTATTTAAATATGAAAATATTTGTTTTATATTTACCACAGGTGTTCCTAAAGATACCAACATTTTCCATTCTTTCTTACACAACTTTGGTTGTTGAAGCATTAAAAATAATCGCGCTTTATACTTTAATAATTTTATTTTAAATGCTTCAGTGGCGGCGTCACTATTATCATTTTTCTTTTCCTTTATCACGACTTTTGGTGTGCTAGTTTCTTTATCAGTTCCGGTTGGGACTGTGGTTGACGTTAATTTAGCAGCGTCCGTAGAAATAAATTGACTCTCAACATAATTTACCAATAAAAGTGCGGCATCAAGTCGATTTGTTTGCATATGAATATCAATCAGAAGCAAACATACTTTCCACGCTAAATTTTCCTCTAAATTAAACGAAAAAATAACAATAAAAATTATAAATCATTTGTTTATACTTATAATTATTAATTTACTATATTTTCATTAATTATTTTACCCATCGGCTCCACAAATGTAAATAATCTATTGAGTATTTGTAGAGCTGCTTCATATTGTCGTGTATGGTACAACAATACAGCTTGATTGTATCTCATTACACATTTTTCAACATCATCATTACTAGCATCAGTTGAATTATCATCATCAACAGTAATTGGTGTACCGCATATAGCATTTAAACTTTTACGTGCGAGCTCAGTTTTTTTTAAATCACTCTTATAATATTCCACAATAACTTTATTATGCATTACCTTAAGATCTTTGGGTCTCAATGTCTCTAATTTATTTAAATAATTGAGGCAATTTGAATAAGAACGTTTTTTAAATTCAATAAGAGCATTTTGTGCAAGTTCTCGCTCTTGTTCTGTAATTACCACAGCACCAGTTGCCACTACTTCCTTATTGTTCATTGATGATTCTGATCCTGTAGCGTCACTCATTCTAAAATATAAAATATCAATAATTAACCTATAAAATAAATTTTTTTTATTTCATTAATTTTATAATTATTAAGAGTTTTTTTTACATTACACACATTGAATAATCAAGAATTCACCCTCTTACTTATTATTCCTTCAATATTACTCTTATTATATTATATTTTGACAGCCCACTTGTGTCTAAGTGTCGTGTGTGTATGATTATAAAGTTAGGTTATAAATTTAGAAATACATCTGACGGTGAAAGTTTGAACTATTTTTAGCGCGAATTAATTTGATTTATATTGTTCATATTTTTTAAATCACTCTTGTATTGTTGTAAAATATATTATAATTTAATGTTAAACAAATCAATATAACTTGCTAAATGCACTTTAGTCATAGGATAGTTTAGCAAATACATAATATTTACCAATTCCGTAATTGTAGCAAAATGAACCCACGAGCTACATGCATGTCATCAGGATGCTATTCTAATTCTATATTTTCATGCACATATTACAGTTTACCAGGACATTTATCACTACAAGGCAAGTGCGTCATTCAGACTATTAGCAGACTTTCTTTGACGTCAATATTTAATATAAATTGATGAGAAATTACGATTTTGTTTCAGCACTTCTTGGAAGAGCATCAGAGTATAATACTATATATTATAAAGCAAGTACTTGGCAAAATAACCTCATTCCTTCAGCATCTAAATCATTACAATAATATATATCCTACATTCAAATCAATCAAAGTGAAATACTCCAAGAACAAATCAAAAATGGTAATGTATATCTACAAGAATTTTACAATTAAGTTTATTTATTATATTTCATTGCAACAATAGAAATTAATTATTCTATTTTCTTTTTGAATATTAGGCAAAACAAATGATGATTACTTTACTATCTGCAATCTTCCTTATTGAATTATTCTTCATTGCTTCAAGCAATAGTATTCCAATCATCCTCGTGGGATTTCCAATTAATCAAGGAGTACCATTGTCTTTATTATCAATGCCAATAACAGAAAAAAATATAAAAAGAGTTCATCGTCGAGAGATTGAACCTGGAACATTGGACAAACAATTGGTAAAATCTGATTCTGCTGATGATCTTGAAACAGCAGCTGGCACAAATTTATTAAGACCACTCTTTGTTTATCGTCAACAAATGGCTTATCGTGATCGCAATATCAAAAGATTAGCTGAAAGACGTAGAGCTATTCCAGATACATACTGATAGAATCATTGCTGTACATCATACAAATAGCTATTCTAAAATTTTATATGCCAATGCAAGATGACAATTGAATCCTATTCACAAGACTGATATAAATATTATATACATACTAATTATTATTTTTATTATTATTAATTATTATAAATATCAATTCTGACTTGCTATATAATTTATTCTAAATTTTATTTGTTTATACATATAAGAAAAATATATCAATTGATGAATTAAAATGAATTAAAAGTATATATTGTTTATAATTCTCAACTTTATTATTTTTAACATACATCATAGTGTGTAATAATAATATACACTTTTGATTTACAGTTATATGAACATAGTTCATCTCGTCAATCATGCAAAATAGGTACATAACATAGTCTTGTTATGTGTAAAAGACATTTTATGACGCATTTATAGTTATCTCCACTGATTTAGCGGTATATATATTGCATATATGTTGAACTTTAATACATATGTATATTACATATTCACTTATTAGATTCAATCGTAAAATACATCACCTTTTTGTATACATAAGCATAATTTTTAATAATTATTTTCATTACACTACGCCAGCAGATTATGGCGCATGAATAAATTCCTCAAGTTCATTTAAATGTGATAATTATATATAATAATAAATAAATTTTCAAGGACATATTTAAATGCTTTAATGAAATAAAAAATAATAAACACTATTGTAATAATTGATAAATTTATATATATTGTATGTATTAGATATATTTGATAATTAAAATCAAAATTTTTTGGTTATGTTATATTATATGACATATGTAAAATAAATAATTAATATTATTTGCCGGGAAATACTGGATATATCTTCATTTTTTTAGGAATATTATTTCGTCGACGTTCAGTATTGAAATCTCTGTTAAAATTATGTTCCTCACGTTTATCAATAGCAATTTGTGGTTTATACCAATCATTGTATCCCTTAAAATATTCTTGTTGTTTACGTTTGTTTATGGAATCAAGATCACGACGTGACAAACGTGCCAATACCACATTAGGATCCAATAGAACATCATCTGACAACAAATCAACTGGCAATTGTGCTTCTTCATCCACCGATTGTTTAATCGTTGTCAATTCTTCTTTATTATTATCATCGTCATCAATAATTGTCGTTATGAATGTTGATAATGTCGTCGTTGCTGTTTGATTATCATCATTAATAACATCACTATTGTTATCAATTTGTTCACAAAACATAGATGATATAATTGTGCACAAAAGCAATAAAGAAAATTTATTAAATAAATATAAACTAGAACACATATTGCTATAATAAATAGCAGTTAGCTTTGACAAATTAATTTTTTTCGCTTGATCTGCTTCTCACAAGTGTTTCGTTAATTTTGAATAGTCAATAATGTTTTGCCACTTGCTTTTATACCTTTATACTGAGCTAGTGCTGTTATATTAACTACAATAATAAGACCTGCTTCCACGAACGTGTCGTTAATCATGTGCTAAGTGGACTTCTAACAAACGAGAAAAAAAAAAACGGAAAAAAGATTCTTTCGAAGATCGTTCCTCTTCGATGCTTCGTTGTGGTACGTAATAATCACAGAAAATATATGCAAACCTGCAATAGATTATAAGTGGTATATGATCGTGACCTTGAATGCGGAAATATTTCACGATTTTATTTGACAAACAAGTGTTAATTTTCTAACATTTCATCCCTCTCCCTTTGTCCATCAGTTGCAATAGATATATAAATCGAAAATACCTACCAAGATCACAAACATTTAACATTCAACATTTGAAATACATTAATGACATCATCATTATCATTCAAGGTAAGTAAAACATAAATATATCCATGTGAAATTGTGTGATATCAATTTTTAATCACATGTGTGCACGCTATGTCGTGTAACAATAGAAGTTTTTCCGTCATTTTGATTTTTATCTGTATAAAATGATTAAATAATATTTTATTTAATTGCAGAAAAACAATTGTTCGTTTATATTTCAATGGTTAAACTGCAGTTTATTATGTTTGTTATACTGATGATGTTGATGATGATGATGACAATGATTGAATCCTTTGCAATTGGCAGTGATTCATCATCATCATCGTCCTCGTTATTGACTGCTCGTGGAATTCCCATCGATACTACTCAAACCAGTTCTTATTCCAGTGCTATTTCTCAAGATACTTCTGAAAAAATGGTATAAATATAAATTATTGAGTCATTTTGATGTAGAATAATAAAAAATAATAGTATAAAAATACAATAAGGATTATATGATTTGTATTAATGATTAATATTTATGATTTTTGTATTTAGACAGAGAATGAAAAAATTCCAAATGTAAATGGAAATATTGAAGATGATGGAAAATCAACAACTCCAAATATTGTATTGCAACCAAACATTGCTGGTGCACTTGATGTTGGTCAAGGATTATTGGTGCCATTGGTACCAGTTGTTGATCCAAATACAAAGAATAATCAGCCACAAACAAGTCCATTAGTTGCTAATCTTTTACCAGTTTCCGTGGAGACAATTACACCTTCAAATATTCCTACTAAAGTAGAGGTAAATTAAAATGTAATCGTGTTATTAAAATTGTTATAAATATCTGCTAATTAATTATTAAGACAAGAAAAATATATTAATAATTCAATAAGAAAATTATTCTGTTCATATACTCTATTTATATATGTAATCAATTATGCATGAATAAATATTGAAACAGATTTCGAATAAACTTTATATGAATATTATTTATTTATTTTTTGTTTTAACTTGCGTACGGAGCGTAGATGCGGCAAATTGATGACATGGATCTAGCTGAAGACATTATCTTTAGACCGCTGTTTAGATATCGACAGGAGGCTGCAGCACGTCGTAAATCATACAATCGAAACAGATATTATCAACCATATATATACGCGTACAAGCCATCACGTCAAAATAATTATAATGATGACAACAATCGGCGACATTTGCGCTATTATCCACGTGACTACGATAATTAATCTGTATGATTTTTTTCCTGCTATTTAAAATAAATATTTAAACGTATATGCATGACACATCAAACACGATGCATCACAATTCATCGTAATCAATATATAAAAGAGGAAATATGAAAAATTATTTATTTATCTAAAGTATCATTGATGATATTCTGTGAATGAATTTGCGTAATGAAGTTTCAACTTGTGCAAATAAAAATTAATTAAATCATTTAATATAGCAGATGATATTGCATCAGTAAAATTTACTTATTGCCATCAACATTATTCATTTAGTATTTTTGCAAAAGATAATTCTACAACTGAATCTTTTATTTTGTTCACATGATGTCGATTGGTATGATGATGATTCAGCAGTTAAAAATATATACATATACATATACATATACATCACAGCTTTCTTTACAAATGACAACCCATCATGTATATTAACGTCATTGTCCGCACCACAGGACGATGCACCTTTTATACACACGTGTTTTATTATTATACTTTTTTTTTTTCCTCTGCGTATTTTTTTTTTTTATAACTCTCGCATTTATAACCAAGTTGTTGAGATTCAAAATGACTCATTCAACTTATTAGTCCGTTGTAATGTGATGATAGTTCGCAGAATGGAGCGTGCTAAATTTCTTACGTTGAATTTATTGATGATTATGTCTCACGATATGTATACACATCATCCAACGTAGATTGGTAGGCAATATTTTTTTTTTTTTTTTCATTGTATATATAATTCTATATATGCTCGTTTGGCAATTCTACATATGACAGCAAACCACCAAGCATATATGTCTGGATTTTTTTTTTTTCCATTTGTTTTATTATTGTATCTTCAATAAGACACATCTGGAATATCCTCCATCTTCATTCCGAGTTGGTCAGATATAAATTCAATGAAGTTTCTTGTTTGTCGACAGACGTGTTTCCATTCTTGATCAACTGTCATCTAGAAGAAATATAAAATTCTTTAATTACAAATTATAAAGAAAAATGATTTCAAAACTTCAGGTAAAATTAATTAATAAAAAATTTTCTTACTCATGAAAATCAATCAAAAATTTAATTTATACAATATTTTTTATTTATATTTAGATTATTATTTTGTTGATTGTCATCATGACTGCAGCTGGAGATTTAGAACGTGTACGAAGAGAGCCAGAAATTCAGGTTTATGGTCTTCCAAAGCGCCTTCTCAAATCAAGTAATAACGGTGCTATTGATCAAATCCATTTGAGCACACGGTTGAAAATTAATAAATCTAATGATGACACTGATTCCATGACCGTTGCACAGCGATCACGTCCATTATTTCGTTCTAAGCCCGTTCAAATTTCTCCGATTAATTCTGGTAATGTGGAGGGTCATTTAGAGAGAGTTTCACTGCCCACTCGTGATGATCCATCGATAATTCTGTCAAGAAGACAAAGATCATTAATTCAGGAAGAAAATTCTTATGGTAATAATGATTATGGGGAAAAATTGGATGATTTAGAAGTAGCAGAAGCTAAAATATTTCGACCACTATTTGTTTATAAACAACAAGTTGCAGAACGAAACAAAATGAAGAGAAGTCAGAATCCAATTTACGGTGCATATCAATATAAACCAATTAATAAAAAGCAGAGTAATATTAAAAATAAAAATTTCCCAATAATTAGAGAGTATTATTGAATATTGTAATGATAATTATCTTAATGCCGGCTTGCCAATTAATTTGCAATAAATAAATTAATGATGTATGAAAATCTTTATTTTAAAATATTATATTTAGTTTGAAAATAATAAATGAATGTCGTATAAAATTAAGAGCTGTCACGAATTTTTTTTGGTTCTTCTATTTATATTTTAGTGTTTATTTTCGTTGTGCCATGTATGTATTAAATTTATAATACACATTATTTATAAAATTATTAATTATTATGTCGAGATTAAATTCGAAAAGTGACGGAATGATAAAATACAAAAATATTAATACATTTAATGTATCACAATCTGATATTATGATAAAAAATTATCCTGTTTTATTAAATGAAAGGTTTGGAATTATTATAATTAATCAAGCTCTTATATAAATAATTGAATAAAGTTTATAAAATATTATTAATAAATATTTAGTAACAGATGTGTTTTATCACAAAATTTAAAGAATTATTATGAAGATATTTTATCAAAATTTTTTATCAATTGTTTGGATACTTTGATGTCAACTTTTTTGACCCCATTTTTCATCTGGCAAACTATTTCCAAAAATGATTGTCTAACTAAAATTCTAAAAGTTGTCTTGGAGGTTTTAAAATTTTAATAAAAATAAATTATAATTTAATTTTGATAATTTCAATTTTTTATCTATAAAATTATTTCAGATAATATTGGAATTATTAACATGGATACTTTTCGGTGGAGTATCAATATTAATTGCTATTATTCTTATAATTGACGATCATTATGTAGAAAATAATAATAATGTTAATAAAAAATGAAATACTACATAATTATTGAGGATATAAATTTTGTTATCACTATATTCTAAATCTAGTTCATCAGAGATTTCCTATGACGAAATAAATAACTATCTGAAATTGTTTGATGCCGTCATAGAAATATTTAGGTAAATAGGTGAACATGGGAATATATAAATGGGTGGGACAATTTTCTTTTCATTTAGTAATGAATTTGTTGAGCTGCTGGCAGGAAGAACATTCAATATTCAACAGAGAATCAACGATGGTTCGCCTTGAAATTATTTTAGTTGCTGTAAGTAAAAATAATTAATATATACATTAACAATTGACAATAATAAAAAATAATTATTAAATAATAATAAATATATTTACTTGTTTAGGTTGCATTTATTAGTATTGTAAATGCTAATGGAACAATTCCTATGAATGCAACAATTACACGTAAGCCTGTGATTCAACTTTGGGAAAAATATCGTCAAGGACTTGACAATGCAACAAAAGAAGTGGAGGCATCTGTTGAGCATGGAGTAAAAGCCGTTGTTGGTATTGTTAAAAATGGTCTGAAAACACAAATTGATATGATACAAAATATAAAAAATACCGAAGCAATAGTTGTTAATTCAGTGCTTAATCAAACATCAAAAGTTATTGATAAATTTGGAGAAAATGCATTCAATCGTACTCGCACACCAGTTAACATAGGAGGAAATTTACGTAATCGAACTATGCAAGCAATAGAAAAAATAAGAGAAAATTTGATACCAACTGCAAAAAATATTACGACTACTACTAAGAAACCAACTTCATAAAATAATAATTAATCATTATTGATGATAGAATTAAAATTAATTACAGTAAATTCAGAAAGAAAAATTCACTTATTAATTCATCAACTTTATTATTTATTTCTCAATTGAAAATTAATAATATTAGGCTACTATGTATATAGATTTTTATTATTGTTAAAATTATATTTGTTTCAATTATTAAATTATTTATATTTATATTTGCATAATCATAAAAATATTTTGTAATGTCCAATAAAAATTATTATATTGAAATTAATTAATTTTCTTATGAAATAAAATTAAGTGAAAAATATAAATTTATTATTTATTCTGTAAATGATATCGAATAATAAATATTGTCTCAATCACAATAATTTCATTCTCATGAATTATCTAGTGCTGGTTCCATTTTAATCTATTTAATTTTTTCTGAATTTTTTTTTTTTTTTGATAACAATTTTACTAAGAATTTTAATGCAAAATAATATTTATTGACAATTGTCAAGTACAAGATAATGAAATAACTCACACTAATTGTTATCATTGAATGCAAGTCACTTATAGATTAATTCTGAAGAAAAAATATGATAAATATATGAAGAAAATTTTTAATATTTTCCCAACAATATCAATCAGTTTCTTATAAAAACAATTTCTATTATCGACAATAATTCACTTTGATAGTAAACTGATTCACAGCTACTTCATCCATATACAGCTCAACAATGAACGTTCTAAATATTTCTTTCATTGTCGTAAGTGATCAATTAAAAATTTCTTTTTAAAACAAATACTATTTTATTTTTTATACTTAATTAAATATAAATTGACTTGTATATTAGATTGCGCTGGCAAGTATTGTCACAGGACGAGGAATATTTTCTCCTAGTGAAATCGAAGATGAGCATCAATTAATTGAACTTTTTGATAGAGATTTGGAAAATAATGTGGAAGATTTATTGGAGGATTCGGTGAAGGTTTTGAATTTTAAATTGAAACTGAGTGATCTTCTTGAATTGAAACTCAGTACAAGTGTAAAACCATCGTATCCTACTCCGCCGAAACCAACAGAAGCAACTCCAAAGCCACCACATCCAACTCCACCAAGACCAACTGAAACAAGTTCAAAGCCACCACGTCCAACTCCACCTAAACCAACTGAAGCAAGTTCAAAGCCACCACATCCAACTCCACCTAAACCAACTGAAGCAAGTTCAAAACCACCACGTCCAACTACCTCAATACCTACAGATGAACCACCAAAATCTACCACCAGACCAACATCACTTTCTCCAACACCAGCAGAACTCGACCCTTCCAAAGAATCGTCTCAATCTTCTGTGCTAATAGAATCTTCAAGTGAGCCATTGCTCATTCTTTCCGATGATTAAATAAATTCTACAATATCTCAAGTACATAAACTTCAAAATATCAATTCAAAAATGTTATTCCAATTATGATTTTTCGTCAATAAATTAATATTCTATCAAAAAATAAATACTTGCCCACTTTATTTAGTTTCATATTTATTATACTCAAATGGTATAATAATTATTAATAATGTAGAAAAATACCATTTCATTTGTTTAATTCCTGAAACAAATCAAACCAAATCAACGTGAATAAATTTAATAAATTTATAATCTCATTTAATTTCATGTTTTAATTGATAAGAATTTTTTGTTTTGACTGGATGATGCAATAAAATTTTTCAAGAATTGTATCCTAATCAAAAACTTTTTTTTTATTCAACCATCACTAAGTTTTCCTTTAGTATTTAGTATTTAGTATTCATCAGTATTTTTTATAGGGAAATACATGCAGGTTCTTACATAAAATATTATATAATATTGATTTAACAAACATGACACGACATTCACGCGTGTGAATTTCTACTGAAATTTCAACTCATTGGACAAATACCAGTTTCAAGTATACAATCCATTAATAAATACTCTCAAAAATTACTTTTATATACTACAATGCAAATCATATTTCTTCCAGTCTCATCTAAAAATATTCTTTCCAAAAAGTTTATGGAAAATTATGATAATATAAATCAGTTGTACTGTTGCACAATCAGTGCATTTGTTAAATCGTATTAATCAATTATATTATTCATTCATTCATTTACTTCACTAATTAAAAGTTTAGTATAAAATATACATTTTATATGTATGTACTAAATTTCATTAAATAAGATAATTAAAATAAAAAACTTAGTTATGCAAAATCCCAAATTAATCCAAAATTTCTAATTTATATATTCTGTATTTATTCTTATATTTTTAATATGAAAGAAAAAAATATGTAAAAATAAGAAACTATTATTCTTTTTACCTTCTAAATATTTGTGTGTATATATATAGAAACATAAAAATCCAAAGTTCAATGCCGAAAAGAGGTCTTATACATTTCGAAACTTTCTCACGTTGAAGAAGAATAAATACAACTGTTTCACCTCATTATTTCTATACTGAATTTGATTATTGCGTCTCGATGGTCATCGAATTTTGAATATATATTTGTCTTCCGCCATCGATGATCCAATACAATGACGAATAATGATACATAAGTAGTGGTCGTTTACCATTTACACGCTCATCCTTTCCACACATATTATATATACATGTTCGAACGTTGAAAAGTGACGAATCATTTTTACGACCTCGCAGTCACGTCTGAAACTTACAACACGGAATATCACAAAGTTATATATTCTTTTAACTATCTATCATTATGATACAAAGTTGTGCACGTATTTATTTTTTTTTATTTACCATTGTAATAATTCAAGTTGCATCTCAAACATTATGGGTTGACATTGATAGTGGTAAAGTTGTTGGTGTATCACCAGGACAAAATCAACAGCAGCCGCAACGTCCTCAGCAACAATATCCTCAGCAGAATAATGGAAATTATGGTAGAAGAAATCGCTGGCGTCAACAAAATTCACAACCTCAACTGCCGTTTATTCAACAGCCAATTGATCCAACAGTGAATAATATTAATGCTGAATGGGTTTGCAGAAATTCAAGGACTGGTGATACAGTAAGTTAAAAATGAAAACAAATTTTAAAAAAGAATCTTTTATTCGTATTTGATGAAATTAAATTATTATTAATTTATTATTCAACTTTTAGATGATTATTGCAAGTGAAATAAATAATAGAACACCTGAGCAGCAGCAGCAGCAGCAGCAGCCGAATTATCAACAACCACCGATTTATAATACTGATAATCCATATCAACATAATCCTTGGCTGGATAGAAATGGCCAAAATCTCCCACAGCAAAATAATCCGCAAGGTACATTACAAAATCCTAATGAACAGTATCCACCAAATATAAATGGTGGGAATAATTTAAATAATTATCCAACGATAATTCAACCAACAACAACGACTCCAGCTCCAACAAAACCGCCAATTATTTCAACGACATCAACCAAAAAACCATTTCCAACTTTAGATAATATTGATTGGACAAAGTATCTTGAGACAACAACGAAAAAATCAAATTCACAAAGTCTAAGTCGAGCAATTGATGGTGAAGGAGTTATAATGGCACGCGGTGGCGTCTAATGATAATATTTTTCACTATTGTAATGCTATGGAAAAAAAAAAATAAGAAAAAACACTAAAATTGTATTTCAAACTCTTTGCGAAAAATATTTACTTCATATTATCAATTAATTATAATTACTTTGTTTTATTTTCTAATTTGCATTTCGTATGTTTTTTTTTTTATCAATAATTTTATTTTTAATTTCTCTTTTTTGTTATTTAATTTGAAACATTCATAAAAACTATATTCAGGTACCAACACTCGCATATACAAAACAATATTTAATATGACTGATACGAGTGACGATCACGAGAGTAAAATATGCGCCTCCACGCATAAAAAAACATACACATCTTCATCTTCTCCTTCTTTGAATGGGTCAAAAGTTAACGTCAACAATCGAACCACATGTATAAACTACGAAAAATTAAATAGAAAGAAAAAGGAATTATCCAATTGACTACGTGAATTTAAAAATACGAATGTAAAAAAAAAAATCAGTTATAAAAAACGATAATGGAAGATTGTAAGTGAGACGAATATTTTTCTTAAAAAACAGTGACGATTCATCAACCCCTGATGACATTACCGACGATTTTCTTTCATGACACGAGCAGCAAGTTGAACCTAATTGATATTGATAAAAAAAAAAAATATTGAATTTACATTTCAATGTTATATTTAATTATGACAATAAAAATAACGTTGATATTTAAATTAAACTTACGGCTATATTATCAGCACCATGAATTTGATTATGTGGACCAGAAGTTGGTGGAGGTAAATCTGGCGCTAATTTATCAGTGTTAATTATCAACGTTGGATCCTCACGTAAAAGTTCACTGCGTGCGACTTCCGCAACTTTTCTCACAGTCTCGGCATTTACACGTTGATTATCCGTCCAAAGTGGACATCTAGTAGTAAAATTAAACAAAAAAATAAGATTAAATAATAGTAATATAACGTAACTATAATATAATTAAAATGTGAATGATTATTAGAAGAATTTTCTTACTTATTTCCATCATTAGATCCTTGACCAGCAAAATGAGAATAATTTTTGATGGGCTTATCACAAAGATAGCACATTATTGCACCACATGGACACGTAATTTTATTACAACCCTCTTCTTTGAAAAATGATCGTTTACATTTATAACAAGTGCGTGCCAGAGCTTGTGTCATTTTTTCTTCAATGTATTTACGTGCTTTGTCGGCTTTGGATACTTCATCGCAACGTAATGGTACATGATTTGGTTCTTTGCATTTAATACACGACTCCTTCATGCATTCGGGATTAAGGCACTTGAATACTTTATCGCCCTCGGGTGGAATTGATGCAAAATGACAGAATGGACAGGAAACAAGACCCTCTAATCCCGCCGCCATAACTTCTGCCGCTTGACGTTTTTTTAATAGAATACTGAATTTTGTTGGTAATAAAATGTTTTGAAGTGTTGATAAACTAAATTCACTTCCACATGCCATAAAACATGGTACGTGAGCTTCACCATCGCCTAATTTTGAATCTGTTCCCGTAATTATACATGAATTACAAAAATTATGGCCATTTTCACATGTTGAACATTTTGACGGCATACATTCGTCGTCGTAACAACATTGACAAACTAAAAGTTTGCCTTGCATTTTTAATGTTTGGAATTCATTGCGTTCTTTCAATTGAGTTTCATTAATATAAGAGCGTATTTCATCTTGATGCCGTATAAATGCTATTTCTTGAAGTATTGGTATATCAGCAGTTGGTATTTCACGTGAACCACGACGACTTTTCATTTCTTCAACAGATAATTTCAAACGTTTTGCCGCTAAACTCATATTATATTTTGATTCTGAATAAATATGACTAATTGTATGAACACGGATGCGATTGAACATGGCCTTCAAAAATTCTGAACAAACTATATTGTGTTTGCATATCCGATTTGGATTCTCAAAATAACTAAATGGATCTGGAAAAATTTTGACAAAGTCTGCTACAACAAAATTCGTCGTATAACGCTTTTGTTCTTCTGTTATTTTTAATTTAGCTAAATATTGTTCACGTGTCGGATAATCAGGATTTTGTAATTGTTGATCAACAAATGTTTTAACTTCATTTTCATCTTTGAACATAATTGCTTTCTGACGTAAATAATGCGGATCGGCATCGGGAAATATCCCGGCGAGATATTCACATGTCTCTTCAACATTTGGCACATTATTTATATTATTTATATTATCTACACCTGTATCATGGATTATTTGTTCAACTTCAATATCATACTCCCACAGAGGCTCTTCCATCAATATTCTATCCACAATATTAGATAATTGTACATCGCGATCCATTTCTAATCTTGATGGACAGAATTTTTTAATATAATCACGATTGAGATTTGGAAACATGGCTCGAAGTTTATTATATATTTCGGAAGAAATATTTGCAGTTGATTCAACAACGTTACATTGTGATGGTCCAGGTTGCGTTAAATCATGATAATCTATTGGTCTTCGTAGTTGAACTGGTGGGATAATATCTTGAAGTCTTCTTGATTGTTGTGGCGCGAATTGAGGTGCTGATGTAGGTATATCAAATATACCCATCATTTGATTCACGACTCTTGCACATTGTTGAATTGGATTATTTCGTGGTACTTTTATTGTAGATGGCATTTGTAATGTTTGCGCATTTACTTTACAACGATGAATTTTCACTGGCTCGACATTAAGTTTCAATTCTGATTTCTGACCCGTATGAATCGCTTTATCATTATGAACATGAAAACCAGATGAACTTGCTAATCGTTTTGGATTTTGACTTGACATTTTGATATTATTAATATTAACAGTTGGCTTAGAAATCGTAATTAAACTAGGTATAAAATCTTGTTTTGTGCATGCAAGTTGTTCAAAATTTAATACATTCACTGAAGATTTTGGCAATGAAGAATCAATGTGTTTTCGTTTATAATCATTACTTGTAACTGTTGCAGGCGCATTGGAATGTGGTATCACTTTAATTGAGCGTACAAGTTTTGGTGGTTGATGTTTGTAAACAATTGTAGTATAATCATGATATTTACCATTTGTTGTAGTTAATATTTGTTTACCTTTGTTATTTTTCGTTACCTCATTAGGCTCATTTATTCGATAAATATTTGGCAGTAATTTTGAATTTATATTTGTTTCAAGTTTATCAGTTAATTTCGATTTTAACGGCAATGAATCTAATCCTTTAGATATTTCAATAATATCTGAACGGATTCCACTGACATGTACTTTTCTATTATGTGCCTCGGGTTCTGGCAATTTAACTATTGGCTTGTCATGAACAATTTCAGAAATCTTTGATTCAACACTATAATTATCATTGCTCGTCGATGCAGATTCAACTGATGAATCTAAACTGTTATTAAATATCGGCGTACGTGATCTAGGAGAAAGTATTTGACCATAATCATCATCAGTAGTTTCATTCAAAATAACAGCAGGTTTATCATTTACAACCGGATCATCAATAACAGTAGTTAAATCGATGAATACATTTTTATTAAATAATTCTGCTTTCATAGACGATGTTGACTCTATCATTGGCCCGTTAGGTTTATCAATCTTTCTCACATTCAAAGAGTCTGCATCAGAATGATTTGATTCAACTTGTGAAACAGACAATAGATCATGGAGACTAATTTGTTTAGTATTCCCTTCATTTTTTATTTTATTCAATGCAATAACAATTGATTCGTGTGTTATTCTTGATATTTGTTCCATAATTTTCTCTGCAATGGAATTAATTTCCAACTCATTGGAATTACATTCAATATCGGTATCTTTACTGCAACCCGGTTGTGGACTTATTGGTGCCTGCATCATAGGAATAAATTCTTGTGAATCACTGTTTTCATTTTCCATGTTATTGTTTGGATCATTATTATTTTCTTCCAACATTTCTATTGATTCCTCTTCATTCTCAGTCCTTATTATATTCAAGTCAAATTCATCATGGCTACTACATGTATTATCATTGCTAGTATTTTCTTGTTCACTTTCTGACAAACCAAATTCATCAGATGAATAATATGTTTGGCGAAAGCACGGTTCAGGTTCTCGTTCACCGTAATCATCAAATTCGTCACTATTACTAGAACTATTAAGAAAACAACCTGTATAGTTGTCTTCAGAGAATGATTGTGATGAACTCTCCTCTTCCAGCGTAATATCCATCTTGTTTATTTACTTCAATTGTTATACAAAATTTTATTATGCCGGCATGTATTATTCGCTTTGTTTATGTGACTTACCTCAATATATATGCATATATATCTATATTTTTCACTCACGTGAGCTCTTTATGTTATCATTTTTACGTATATTCCGTGCTGTGCAGATCAGGTTAGCCAACGTTCAATACTCAAAGTCCAAGTCCGATACTTCAGAGAAATTAAAATCCCTAACCTAAAATCTGAATTTATTAGTCTAATAAATATAATCCTGGTATTATTTGAAATTACAGAAATATTATTTTGTTAAAGTGTATAAATTATTTATTGCTCAAATGATTGTATATTTATTGTGCTGAAAAGTGAAATAATTAACGTTCAAAAAAATAAAATTATCTAGTTATCAGTCGGTAATGAAGATTTATGTAGATATATCTATTCTTCATAGTTCCATGGTGAAAATTGTGTATAGTCGAAGCTTTGCTACAGTACAATGGTTAAAAAATTGTTATTATACTGTAATACATAGTCAGTTTCAGTCAGCTGTGCTTGAGTAAGAGAGAGACAGCGTACTATTGTGTACGCAGATATAATTAAAATAAAAAAAAAAATGCTGTCTCCGAGCGCAATTACACGTAATTAAAATTAACTAATATTTAATTCCACTTTTAAACATGTCAATGAGTATTAATGCTAATATGATAGTCAAATATGTATTAAATAATTATTTTATATTAAAAATAGTTCAGAAATTTCATACATAACCTCTTTATTTTTACTACAATATTTATATACACTTTAATAAAAGTGCGACTGTTTTGAAATTATGTAACAAAATTTACTGACAGTTTCACTGATGAAATAATGTGCAATTTCTCCGCAATATTTCATAATTATTGATAAATATAGATTCTATTAAATAATTATATTTATTCATTGTTTTTAGGCAGTCTTGGACAAGGGCTGAGGGCTTTAACTCGTAGTAATGACAATTCTTTAATTCCGGCAATAACGAAACTTCGTAATGTTTCTACGACACAGAGTCAAGATGGAAAAGCCGATGTTGTATCGCCATCGCAAGAGAAAATTCCATACAGTCCATTTCAAAGTACAAATAATATGGCAGAGTATGCATTAGCGCGAGTTGATGATCTCTTGAATTGGGGTCGAAAAGGTTCAGTATGGCCATTGACTTTTGGTTTGGCTTGTTGTGCTGTCGAAATGATGCACATTGCAGCACCAAGATATGATATGGATCGATTTGGTGTTGTATTCAGAGCATCACCAAGACAAGCGGATGTAATTATTGTTGCGGGTACTTTGACAAATAAAATGGCACCGGCTTTACGAAAAGTTTACGATCAAATGTTGGAGCCCAAGTGGGTTATTTCTATGGGAAGTTGCGCTAATGGCGGAGGATATTATCATTATAGCTATTCTGTTGTTAGAGGTTGTGATAGAGTTATACCTGTGGACATTTACGTACCAGGTAAATTATCAAAATTCTTTTGTTCATAATCTTTAATAATTATTTTGGATTTAATTACAATAAAGTTATGAAATATGTTGTTATAGGTTGTCCCCCAACTGCAGAGGCGTTATTGTATGGAGTTTTACAACTTCAGAAAAAAATTAAACGTATGCAAATAACGCAAGTTTGGTACAGAAAGTAAATTAAAAATAAATTGGCGCGTGTTATAGATAATGCGAATGAAACAATATTGATGAGATATCAATGATGTTTCTTCGTTATTCTTTCTCATTGCTCTTGTAGTCAGCGATTAGTCGTAAATATTTTGCAATCTGATGCAAAATACTTTCGGGACGTTGATTAAATAATAATGCAATTTTTGTAATTATTGTATGAGTTACAGCGAATTCTGTACAGTTTAATTGCATTAAGATATTATGAGAAAAATTAAATAAAAATGTTTTATTGAGTTCAGTGAATTGATTTCTCATTGAAGGTATTTAAATATTATTTTCATGAGGAATACTGTGTGACAAATAAGGGAATATAATTGAATAATTGACATCATTTTTTTTTTCTTCTTTTGATTATCTTAAAAAATACATACATTTGTGATAAAACAGACTGTACAAGATTGACAAACCGGAAACCGCTTTTTTTTTTTTATTCATTAAATTAATTTAAATCAGACAATTATAACATCACTTTTATTCTGAGTAGCCAGATAAAATTTGTATTTTATTTTTATTTCATTTTTTTTTCCTTATTTTCAAGACTAGTACACCTTAGAATTTTCGTGAATTATAAATTAACAATAGACAACACGTAACTAACTGAGAATATGAATTGATAATAAAAAATATTCGAGTGCATTAAGAAAAAGAAAATTAATTCATTTAATTTCCTACAATAAATTAGGAAGATATATCTTTTTTTTTTTTTATTTTTACCGGACTTTAAGATCTAATTTTTTTTCCCTCCTTTTAAAAATTCGAACATCGAAATAAATTCAACTTGATTTTCATCAATAATGACGGTGTACATGTTTTTGAATAAACACTGGAGATTTTCATAACAAACATATTGAAAATTGATATTAACATTGTGAACCTTTCACAATTTAATTAATTTATTTCTTTCAAATATCATTTTATTTCTTTTTTCCTCAGAATAAATCAATTATATATATGTACAACACATCCACATCAATTACCAGCTTATTCACACTCGTTCATTAAGGCCACACAGACGCGAAAATAACGCATCAGGCTATCTCATTATTTTTTTCTATGTGTATATATATATATATACACTATAATATGTATATTACACGTCTTAATAACTATCGTTGGCTCCTTGGTACATACAGAGTATATCCAATTCAGCGATGAATAATAAAAAAAAATACAGAGAGAGATCATTATTATGCTCTGCACTCAAAACAGAGATTTAGAGATAGAGAGATAGAGAGAGATTACATTTACATTCGTACACAATTGACTATAATCAAATTTGTACCATTCGAATGTAGTAAATTGTTTGATTTTGTGTGTTCATTATTATTATTATTATTTTTTTTTCGTTCTTTTAACAAAAAGCACCAGACACTTTCGATACGAATGTAATTGTTTGAAGCTGCCTTTTAAACGTTTTTTGTTTTTTTTTTTTTTCCCCATTTCTTTCAGGCGTTCCAACAATGATTTTTTAAGTAGATTTGCAAATAATTATCATTAGCACTAGCACTCTTCGCGTTACGGAATCGCTCGTGATGTTGAAGGCGGCGGTGGCGGTGGATTATTGAGTAAAACTGGCATTGGTCCATCTGTCCATTGGATCAATGCGTGCTCTGGCATTTGAGTACTTTGAAAATGATCCTTCAATAATATTTGTGAAAAATTACAGTGATTCAAATACGCTTCGTTTTCATGACTTGGATCACCATTTTGACTATGAAGATCTATGAATGTAAAATAAAATATGAAATTAACAAAAGATAAAACAATAATTATTCGTAAAAATTGATAATTTAAATGAATTATTTTACCTCTAAGAATAGCAGTGGCCCATAATTGTACATGAACATCAGGTATTTTTGATGCTAATTGATTGGCGGGTGTTACCATATTCATAGAGTCTCTTTCATTACCAAGCGATAAAAATATATGACCTAATAAAACAAGACTGCATGAAGTTAACCTATTTAAATCTTCGGAATTGGCCATTTTCAACGTTTCTCTCAGGTATCGCCTGTGAATAATCAAAAATAAATAAATATATATTTCAAACCATTATCTGAATTATTAATCAATTCATCAACTCACTTTGCTTCGTTGTATCTTGCACCGAAAAAAGCTTGCAATCCTTGCACATAATAAGCAGCAGCTCTCAGTGCATGTGAATGTAATGGTGATTCAGGATTTATTCTATTCATTAATTCACCCAAATCACCATCACGTTTAGTTCTCAAATAAACAATTGCTAAATTTAAATTTGCAAACGTACACAATTCTTTTTCTTGTGATGTACGTAATGCAGCAAGAAATTGTGCTTCAGCAGCTTCCATACAATTCATAGACATTGCATAAAGTCCAAGTAATGTATGTAACTGTGGACCGTGTCCAAGAAGAAGTTTTTTGTGCTGCCTACACAATTGACACGCTTGAGCAATCTCTGCAAGCGCTACACTTTTATTACCCATTACTAATCGACACATAACAATGTGTTCTAATAACATTAATTGAAATACTGACAGTATTGGTTTATTGTCAGTTGATTTGAGCCTTTCAATATGTGTTAATGCTTTGTCCGTATATTTTTGTGCTTTTTCCATATAACCAGCTTGCATTGAATGCATTACAGTTACAAGATAAACTAATACGTACAAATGTTCCTTTGGCATCCATATAAACATGTCACCGCTATTTGTCCCAGTAACTATTTCATCTGATGGCCAACTCGGTGACATTATCGTTTGTATACTTTGTTGCAATTGTTTTAAGCAGGGTTTAACACTTTTCACTTGACCCACCATAAGAAAATGACATACTTGTAAAACAAGAAAATAAACTTTTAAATATTCTTTTTGATGTGGACTACCCTCCCACGTTTCAACATCACGTCCTGCCATCGAAAATAAATGATGAAGTTCAGAAAATTTTTTGTCAATTAACAAGAGCATACACCTACTTAACATGAACAAAATTCGTGTGTAGCTTGCTTTATTTGATTGAGCATAATCATGGCCAAATTCTAATAATCGACTTGCAGTATCAAAATCTCTTTCTGATGCGTGCATTTGCTAAAATTAAAAATAAACATTATATCAATACCAATTATAAATAAAATGATTAATTAATTAAATTCTTAAACTTACTGCTAATTGAAATATAAGTCGACAACTCCAATAAACATTGTGTTGGGATAATTCAATAGCTTTTCTTAATATTGGTTTGCCATGATTTGGTTCTTGCTCTTCATACATTTCAGCAACAATACTCGCTGCTTCAAATTTCACATCGTCAAATGTATTGATATTTTGACTAAGTCCCCACTGTATAAAACAAAACATAATTTATCAATAATTCATTATTATCATCAGAGGTTATTTGACAATCTGTGTCAAAAATTCAATGTTATGATTCACAAATAGGTTAAGTTACATTTATAAATACATATTATAAAAAAAAAGAATAAAAAAATTATACAAATTAATAGATATAATTGTTGAATTCACATGAAAACAAAAATAAATTAATACATATAAATATATTTAATAATAAAATAAAAACTGACCGCTTGCTCCAAGTGAGAACGCGCCAGATCTTTATTTGTCGTGTGGGTACGTAAAATATTGCCAAGTTGAAGATGTGTTCTGGCTTCAACTCGGGGTGGTGGTTTAAAAAAAAATACTGCTTGCAAGCACTGAATACTAGCTTTGATATTTGGCGGATTTGACGTACGAAAATTTTCAGCTAAACCCAATAATGAAAGATACCAAGCGTCCTGATGTGACGCCATTTTGACATTTGTTCCTTCTTTTATTATAGTTTAGTATGTGTGTGATTGAACAAAACAGTGCGTGGCTTCCTGGTGAACTGTCGAGGTCACAGAGAACTCACGCACTCAACAATGTTCCTCGTTATATCGCTTTGCGATATTAATCGCAATTAACCTAAACAAACAATTAATTACATTTGCGAAACACTTTTATTCATAATAATTTCGTCCATGGAAACCGCTCTATTGCGTAATATTTACGGAGCGCGCAATCATGTTCGCCAACATAGCGAAAGTAAAGCTATGAAAATTAATATATTATTTTTTTTTAAACACTAATAGGACTGGTGAACCTGCGTAGTGTTGATAGCGCGCGAAATTCGAATGATTAAATAATATATCTCTATCTGTCCCCACCTTAATAGTTTGTTAGATCAGGAATCACTTCAACTTTACAATTCTACATTGGATTTGAAATTCAGTATCAATCACGAGTTGTTCGTGACTGGTAACGAATTAATTTTCGGAAATGATTTTCAATGAGAAAATTAAATTATTTATTTGCCACTTTATAGTAATATTATGGATTAATAATTGTATTTGTAATAGCATAATATCAGAAAAAGTATCTGATAATGCACTTGAAAAATTGGTTAAATTATTTTCAATACCAGGAGCATTTAATCGAGTTGATGAAATATTGGGGGAGAATTTAATTGATAAAACATCAGCGCAGTGTCCTGAGGGTGAAGACGGAATGGAATGTCGAAGGGCTGAAGCACGAAGATCAGTTGATTGTCCTACTGGTAAATTAATTGAAATAATTTTTCTTCTCACATTTTTTTCTATGTAATATTTAATTGAATTAAATTAAAATGAAATAGATTATGCATGCGTGTGCAATTCTGCACATTTGTAAATATAAAAATGCTAGTGCTTCCTGCAATTACATGAAAAGCGTGACTTTTTACGTCGCAACAATTGTTCCACCGTCCTTGATAGTTAGTTACAGCCGCTCCTCCAATAATTCTTTTTATTTTTTATTGTTAAATGAAATACCATTCTTCTAATAAATATGCAATAATACCCGTAGAAATTAGTTTTTTTTAAACTAATATTAATATTATAAAATTTATACGATTGCAAAGGCGTTGCATCGTACATTCCATACAGTTCAATCATCATTACTGCTGTACGCAATCATTATAGCAATAAATATTCATCATTTCCATAAATATACACGTAACAAATCTGGAAAAAAAAAAATATTTAATGAATATATTTGATAAAAGACTAATTATTAATTATTATATTTGATTTTAGGCGACTGCTACTGTTACAGTTGTGCTGTTGCGGGTCCAGAATTATGGGCATCATGCTGTCGTGAAAGCTCCAAATGTTGTTCTCATTTAGCGGCTGCATGTCGTAATTGTGATCATCCAATCTTGATTCCATTTTGCATTGAACATTTTAATAAATGTTTAAGCAATAAAATAAACAAATGATTCATCCACGTATGATTACACCGAAGAAATCATCTTGTGCAAATAAAAAAGTAAATAATAAAATAACATAAAATAATATATCTATGAATCTATATAAATAATTAATTGATAAATAAATTACAAATTATAATTCAACTGTAAATAAAATACTTTGAAATATTTTGGAGAATGTTATCTCCTGTCAATATCATGTTTGCATTATGCAATGACGTTCTCACGTTGGATTTTTCCATATATAAAAATATTGCTCTTGCACCATATTCCTGCTTAACTGGTCGTCTCTCTCTTTCTCTCTTTCTCTCATTACTTTTTTTTCACCTGTAAAATTTCACTCTCTCAACTCGTTCAATATTAATATTGCATTAATTAAACAAATGCACGTAAAGAAAAAAAAACGGTAAATGAACCTTCAGAGATATCCGAGTATAATTATTGACAAGCTTTATTTTTTTTTGTTTCATCTTTTTTGTTTTTGTTTGTATTCTTTGTTTGACGTAACATTCAATTATTCATAACTGCTAAAATTCTAGCGATTCTTTCTGGAGGTCAAGTGGCGTAGGGAGGCGAGAGGTAATTTTTTACATTCACCGTTTATGTATTCATCATGTATATGTGTCAAAGTATTCCAAAAATTAATTATTAATGTCGATGAAATTTCTTTTCATATTTTCTGCTATTCTTATTACTTTTTTTTTTTTTGGCCAAAAATTTACTTTCAATCTCTCGCATAGACACACTGGTGAAATTCTCTCTGAAAGTTTGATTTCAAATTTTCTTCTCATGGAAATATGATATAGGGGAGCGCGTGTGGGGAAAAAAAAATGAATGAAGATTTTCCAAGTTTTTGCGCTAAGTTTTCGTACGTATGGATAACAAGAAAATTTAAACGTATCGTAGTTGAAAGCTTTCAATGAATCTTAGCACCATAATGCAGATCACAAAGGCCACATAAATGATATTTGTGTTTTTTAAAAATTGTTATGTATATATAGAGTTGAGCGATGAGGTTTTGTCAAATTTTGTACAATTGATAAAATGTATAAATATGAAGAAAAAACAAAAAGTATAAAAATTTTGATAGAAGAAAATGAAAATAAAAAAGAGAAAAAAAAAAAAGAATATTAGAAGGAATTATTTGACTGAAGAATGATAAATTCTACATGCAATTATCCTATTTAAATTATTTGAGGTTTTTCTCTTTCTTTTTTCTTCTCCTTTCATTATTTTATATAATTATAATAATTATCATTATTACTATTATTATTATGCGACTGTAGGACTTGAAATTCAAGTTCTTTTTTTTCTTTCGGTTCTGTTTATCAAGAACAATTAACTATTGCGACGTACAAAGAGAGATTGGATATTATGCCTATGTTTTTTTTTTTTTTTCATTTATTTATTTTTTTCTTGTAGTTTATTTACTTGTATTCTAATACGAAATATCGTGATTATAACGCTATTTAATTATTATTA
This sequence comes from Microctonus brassicae, assembly GCA_918226075.1. NCBI lineage: Eukaryota > Metazoa > Arthropoda > Insecta > Hymenoptera > Braconidae > Microctonus > Microctonus brassicae. The sequence continues at coordinate 12,067,546 of OW445484.1, read as the reverse complement.
TTATTATTATTTCTTTTTTTTTTTTTCATTCAGCGTAATTAGAACGATTGTTTTTATGTCAATAATTGGATTGATTGAGAAAAAATATTTTCCCTTATCCATTCTCACATTCAATTATTGTATTTCATAAAATTATTTCACTTTTTCTGTCATTTTAGGCTTTTCACAAAAGTTATTATCATATTTGCCTTGATGCAGTTTGGTTTTAGTTTTTATAAATGTTAAAAAGGACCAAAACAAAAAAAAAATAATAATAAAGAGAACACATCAACGTATTTCACACATACGAATTATACAATTGAATAATGGCAAATTGAGAAATGTGCCAAGCACCTTTCGCTCTCTCCTAAATATCAATATCTACTTTATTATTTAATATATTCATACATCATCTTTCATTCAATTATATCAAACCCGAAAAAGACACGAAGATGGTCTCGTTGTGCGTGATGAAAAAAAAATTTTTCCGATCAACACACAAAATTTTTTCCTCTTATTCAACAACGCACACTTTCGGTTATAAACAAAAGATAACCATTCGCATTATTATTCTCTCAGATTATTTTTCACGATGCACTCACGCATATCTGCATGTGTATATGTATGTGTATACATTTATATACAAATACATATACATATATGTACATAGTACATATATGAAAAGCGCCTCAAAGTTCTGAATGAATATTTTTCGGCGTTTTATTTTTTTTTTTATATTAAAAATTGAAATCGAGAAAAAAAAATAATAAACAAATAAAAGAGAGAAGAATTAAAATTCAAAAAATAATTGTCACAATAGAACACCGGTACTTGACCATCGGATAAATAAAAACAATAAAGAAACCCAGTGACTAAATCAATATCAAAACTTTGTCTAAATACACAGTAGTGATTAAAGTGTTTATCTACAATTTATTGAATATCCGCATGTGCGATCACTGTTATATTGATTTCTTCACAGGGACTGTTGACTTTTATGTGTATGTATGTGCGATCAAATAGAGAAAAACAAATTTATATTGTACTTTTTTTAATTTATAACAAGAGCTGTGATAAAAATGAAAAAAATTTGACGTTGCGATTGAAAATTAAATCGACATGCCAATAATAAAAAAAAAGGAAAAAAAAAAGAACAAAAATATAATCACCCACTGACCGCATCTTGTTTCTTCTATCTTTGTATTTTGCAAGTCATTTGTCCGCAAATAAAACATGAGCACACACACAGACACACACACACACACGTTGTTTCCTTTTCCTTTGGTGTACACGCGACTCCATTAAGTCTCTGAGCAAATTTTCACGCGTTAAATTTTATATTATTATTTTATTTATTTATTTATTTTTTTTTCCAAATAAGAAAGAGCGAATCGATTACGCATTTTTTTATCTCTCTCTCTCTCTCTCTCTCTTTTATTGTTTCATTATATATCATTCTCAGTTTTGTTTTACTTTTGCTTTCTAGACCTTTTTTCACGCACATTTAGCTACGCACTCGGTTACGTTTTCCAATTGTGTGGATGTGCACGAGGTGGAGCTTGACTTCCTTGTCCTTGTGACGCCTGTGATGGTATCATATCAAGTAAATATTGACGTTGTATATCGGCCGCTTGACGTTGAAGTTCAACAAGTCCTTTACCACCACTTGCCGCTTGTGCCATTGCCAATTGATACGGATATAAAATTGGATTGAATTGTGGCATCATGTGAGCTGGTAAAGGCTGATGCGGTGGTAATCCAGGCACTGGATTTTTCGCCAATTCTGCAGATGAACAAAAGACTTTATGGACGAAGTTATAAATTAATATTGAAAATGAATTTAAAATTTTAAATAATAATTATTCTTCACCTCGTAATAATTGTTGCTGTAATGCAGCTGCAGCTGCGGCATGATGTGGTGAAAATTTTCCGCTCTCAGCGAGTTTAACAAGTGGATGTTCTTGTAATTTAGGTGTTGGTGGTGTTGGAGCGGGTGGTGGTGCTTGTTGTACCGTTGGCGGTGGTGCTGGTGGAGTTGCAACTCGTCTTGTTGGTGTTACAGGTTTAGGGACGGGTTTAGGCGCCGGTGGGTCCGGACTTGGACTCGCAGCTTGTGCTAATTTTTGTTCCATTTCATGCTCCTGTTGCAAAGCTTTGACAAAAGCAGTTTTCAACCTGGTAAAATGAATAGAAAATAAATATTGTTATTTCATTCAATAATACATACTAAAATAAATTTAATTCCTAAATAATTACCGATTCGTATGCTCGGCTTTCAGTGCTTTTTTCACATTAGTCGTGACACAATGTTCACAAATAACACGTGGATCACGACCAGCTGGCGGTCGTAAGAACGTTGCGTGTTGACCACGCGGTCCCTCTTTTTTTCCATTCGTCGCTGGTTTTTCCCATTTCCAAACTGGAGTAAAATCAGTCTTACACTGAGTACATTCAAATGGCTCAGGCGGCGGTGGTATTGCTGGTTCTTTTGTTATAAAGTCAACCACGTGCTCCAGACCAACGAGATAAATGAATTCTGTATTGGATGGATTTGGAACAAAATGCATTTCAGGCGGTGGTGGTTTTGGCGGTGGAATTTGTAATAGAGTTTTTTCTAATTGATTTCTCAATGCAAGTTTAGCTGCTGCTTGACGCTGGGCGGGTCTTTGATTGTCCTCTCTTGGTCGTTCCTGATTGTAGAAAAAGAACAAAAATACAAAATTAATTAATTAATTCGTTCATTAATAAATGAGTAACGTGCTTTGCTATAAATATTATTGATTGACGTTACTACTAAATGAAAATTTGTTACAATAAATTGAAATATATTCTTCAACATCTGCAAATTTTTATTTTTTTTTTCTTGTTTTGCAACATTAACAGGTACCTGTTCAGTGATTACAGGAGTTATAGATGGCGTGGATTTATTATCCTGCGGTCCAATGAGCTGCATTTCCAATTATCAAACAGAATTTATTGAAGGGAAACAAATGAGTGTGTGTAAATATAAAAATTATAAATTATTAAGTAATAATATTACCTGATGTGAGGTAACTGGTGTTGGATCTTTAGTTGATCGTTCAGTTCTGTCAGCTGGTGCATGATAACTAGGTACATTTGCAGTGACACTTGGTGGTCGACTGCGTGGATGAGGTGGTTGTGGTATTACCATGTTTGGTGGCATTCCCGTGGTTGATGTTGGACTTCTTCCGGCATTTGGCGGTAGTAACATACCCGGTGGTGGTGCGTGTAAACTGCTACTACGACTTGGTGCTGGCTGTCCGCGAAGTAGCGGTGGCGGCGCTTTAGTAGTTCTATGACTAAAAAATAAAGAAAGAAAAAATGAATAATGAGGAATCCAATGTAATAATATTTAAGTTTTAATTTGATAAATATATTGATAAATAAACAAATGTTATTTTACCTGTGTGGTGTTTGTTGTACCGTTACAGGCGGTGGCAATTTGCTTGATACTTTGGGAACTGCTGCAATATTTTCTTTCAATTGCTGCGATTGCCTCAATTTCTTCAATAACACCAATTTCATTTCTTCCGATCTCAACTCCTCCCTCAATTTCCTCAATGTTCTTTCACGCTCGGCCAATTCATCCGATGATAATTCTTTTATTGGTAAAAGTGGTGGCATTTCACCTTCATCACTGTCCGATGTATTGCCATTAACATAACCATTAATTCTTGGCTCATCAGGACTTTCAGCATAACTCCGTTCAGTTCGTGGTCTTAAATTTCGTCTTGGTCGTCGATCTTCACCAGTTTTTGGTGCTAAAATACCTCGCGATGAATTTTGTATATTTCTTTGTTCATGTACATTGTTATCAATATTTATCGGTGAATAATGAACACCCAAATTTAACGGTACACCCAAATCTACGACTGAATTTTGTGGAACTGCTGGTGATTCTCTCCTCACACTACTGCAAATAATCAATAATATAATATTTATTAAATATTCATTGAATTTCTCAAGATAACAGTTATTGAGTTTATACATTGAGAAATGAAAGAAGAAAATTATTGTAGATAAAACAAAAACCCGTTGTTTTATGTAAGCGACTGCAGTTAACCGATAAGAATTATTTTTTTAACTGCAACTTTTGCATGCATATAACTGCATACACATATAATAAATATCTTTATAATAATTCGAAAAAATTTTATTCACTCACCTGACACTCAAATCCACAACAGCATCACCATCTAAATCCATGGCCTCCATTATTTACTAACGCCAATGAATTCTACAATAAAAATGTACCATATGATAAGAAATTAAATTTCAATACTATCAACAATAAATTTTTACATACAAAGAAACTTAATTTACAAATGAATACTGTTCATAAATTAACTCTTACAATGAAACTTTTCACAAAATGATACAAAATAAATATAAAATTAAAAAATCAATTCATCATCTATATTAAATAATGAAAATCAATAAAAAAAATTCTTCAATAATATTAATTTACTCCCATGATTTTATGTATACTTTACAGATCAATTGCCAACAGGAATAACGTTCTAACCTCTTGTGTGTCTTGAGGAGGGCCTCTCTTCCTCCTCTTCCTCCTCCTCCTCCTCTTTTTTCTCTCTTTCCTTCTCATACACATACATAAATATATCTATACCAAACACGACACAAACACATTAATTTGTATCGCTGTTCGCGCCCGTTCAAAACAATATTATACTACTATCGTACAAACAATTTACGATAAACAAATATATTTATCTAATAGCATTGAAGAGTACAATAACAATGTCCAATCGAATGATTTAATGACAATTCATATGACGACATTACCTCAAACCAATAAACATATATGTACATACATACATATACATATATACACGTTCGTGTCGACGCCACTACACGAAACGGTATCGGAGGAATTAAATTTGATGCTTCGGAAGTGGCGTCTCTGCACAATGGCAGCTAAGCGTAGAGAGCGGGACTGAAAAACGAGAGGGGTTTTCGGGTGAGGAGGAAAAGAGAGAATGAACAGAGTAACGTGAAACACACGCGAGAGGAGAGGAAGGAGGGTCCTCTCTCTCTCTCTCTCTCTTTCTCTCTCTTTACAAGTATACGTACACATAAAGATATGTATGTATGTTTGAAATGCAGCCGGGAAGAGAAAAAGAAATCCGTGCGAGTGAGAGTGAGATGAGGAGGTTGAAGAGTATAAAAGAGGAAAAAAGAGAGTGAACGAGAGAGGAATAGTAATAATAGTATAGTAGTAGTAGTAGTAGTAGTAGTAGTAGTGATGCCCTGAGAGAGCTCAGTTGTATAGTTGGGTAAAGGAGAGGGGACACTGTCGCACATTAATTACTTCTCCCCTCGGCCTCTTGTCCTCAGGCTGCTTTACCCTCCTCTCTTGCTGTACCCCCCTTTGACTCACCCCCCTCATCGTTTACTGTGGCCATGCGTGAGGGCGGGGGCGCGTCAGAAAGTAATACATTACCATCCCTTTATTTTATAAAGCCGAATTTTTTTTTTATCTATCCATGATTTTTTTTTTTTTTATGTTTGCTGATTTTTCCCGAATTTCATGTATTTGCCCTTCTTTGATGGTTCCACCTCCCAATACTTGCTATCGTGTGTATGTATATATATATATGTGTGTAATCCTCACATACGTGTTATGTATATACATTGGAAAATCGATTTTTCACTGGTCGACCTCGCCGACTACTCCAACCCCGGACACATGAATTAGATACGTGAAAAAGGGAGATGGTGTAGGAATGGAAAATGAGAGAAAAGAAAAGCGAGGAATTAAATGAAAATGGAAAAAAAAAATAATAGAAATATTGTAGAAATTGAGAGGAAAAAGATATTGAGAGAGTGATATTATCGACTTTTTTGATTGGTCTGGGCGACAAGATTGAACATTAAGTTCTAAATAAATGATTTAATAGTGGTGTATATTTGTAATGTCGATTTCTCGTAATTACTATCTCTTTGGTCTCGTGTCGGGCCGACAACCGAGCACGACCTCGCTCCTTCTTTTCTTACTCAGTCACTCATTCTATATTATATATCAGCTATCTTGCTTTCTCATTACATACGTGGCTCTTCCACATTTATTTTTTATTATATTTAAATGATTTGAAAGAGATATTATTAAATATTGAGCATGTTCATTTATATTGCATGACCCTTATAAAAATGTGATTTGTATAAAAAGACAAATCAAATTGTTCAAAGAAATTATTGATTGAAAATCAAAATTCTTTTCTTATCATTAAATATAACTTGTCTCATTTTTTTTTTATGTATAGATATACTCATATATATTTTTTATTGTTCTCTTACGGATTTATTTTAATCGACATGCGATAAAGATCCCGAGACAATATACAAAATAAGATTTCTGGAAGAATGCCAAGGCCATAACTTTCTCATGTGTATAGTTACAAGTGCCTTCTTTTATTTTATTTTTTTCTTTTTTCAAAATTTATCTAAGGGAGTATTCGACAAAAATATCATTATGTATTCATTCATAAATATATCCTTAAATATTAAACAATGATATAAAAACAATTGTACATACCTGAGTAATTTTATTATTGTGGATTATTTTCAATTGATTCAAATTGATTTATTGTATTATTCCAAGTTGAATATGAAGAAATTTTCAAGTTCTCTTGACTATTTTATATCCAACTTTTAAATTTATTATGTACTATTCTTTCATTTCAACGTCACACATTGATATTAAGTGCACGTTGATGATTTTTACACACGTACATACACAAACTTACACATACAGTGTTTTTTTTTTTCATCTATTTTCTTCCGTTGTAATTTTTGCTTATCTTTCTCTCGTCGATAACCGTTATGGAAATGACGACGTCAACAGCAATTAATGATAAATAATCACCACTAATATTTATACACATCCACTTTATATTTTGTATTCACATCAGTGTGCACAAAGTATTTAGCCGCTTCCATACTGGTAATAATTTATCGCCGGCATCTACGAAAATTTTAATTCCAAAAGACAATTCAGACGCTAAAGCGTCAGGTTATGTTTTCAATTTATCTTAATTATTTGCAAGACTAATATTATTATTTAATCACCACAATGATTATTCACTTTTATTTCTTTGGATTGATTGTAATAATCAACAATTAAGAATGAGGAATAATAAGTATAGAGTGAAGAGGATCACTATTACTTACGTGAGGGGAAAAAAAAAAAACGCGCCACCTTCGCGCAAAAATCAACGAGAGTGATTCAATATGGCGACGAAGCGCAACAGAACACACATACAAACACATTCATCGATACGAAACATTGAACTAATTGTTTCTTAGTGAAGATATTAAGTTCTCCCCACTTTTTAATTTTTCTTCTACTTTATTCATTCAATTTACTTGCTCTAGATTTAATTAATCTAAATTCGAATCAGTAGTTGTTGGTGGATATTTTATTAATATTTATTATTGAATGTATTGTAACGTAAAATTGTCGGAAGAAAAAGCCGGTATTGAGAGTATACACCCCTCCATCGCACTTTCGAGTGATATATTCGCGTGTTTGCCGTGTTTTCGCCCCGCGAAATGATCATACAATCCCTTGTCTCTCTAACCTAACCTCAAAAATTTTAATACATATATATATATATATTGTATGCTTACTGTACGGACAAGGTTGACCAACTGAAGAGCATGAAACAATAGGGTGTGTGCGCGCGGCGGTGCATAGACGAAAATGGCGCCAACTGATACTGAAATTCAAAATATTTTTTTTTTCTTATACGCAAACTGTTGTCGGTAATTTATCGGTTAAATTCCTGACAATGGAGGGAAAAAATAAGAGATAAATTATAAATTTTTTAAATTTCATTTTGCCACACATGAGAATTTTTTTTTATATTATTTCTAATGTAATTTTAAAATAATTAAATACAATATTGGAATAAAGTTTTGAATAATTTTTTACTGAAAATGTATGTAAGATAAATAGAGCATTTTGACTCATTGTATACCATGTAAAAGCAATTATGAAATTTATATGTATAATTAATTATGATAATAATATATATCAGATTATATTATTGTTACGAAAAAGTACAAGTACAATTTTGATTATAGGATAAATTAACGAGCCAATACTATTTATTATACATAAATTTTCTCTAAATTGTTATACTATCAATGTTGTCTCTATAGATCAATTATTTATGCATATATCTAAAGATAAATACATTAGTTCAATAATATCATTGCGAAGAATATATAACAACGAACAGGGATAACATTTTTTTTTTTTATTCAGATTATTTGTTCTTTAAATAAATTTTGATTGAAAGATTTTACGTAACATCTTAATTATTACATTACTACGACCAAAATTATTTAATTATTTATTCCCTTGCTTAAACTTCACTTTGTGAATTTGGCAATAAAAATATTTATCATTAGATTGAATAATAATTAAAAAACACAAATGTAAAATTATAATTATATCTGTTGATAAACGCTGTGTTACAATAGTATATTATAGTGCAGAGAATATTGTTAATTATCTATAATTTTTTTATTTGTGAGCTTGGATTAATAATATTAATTAATTAGTTAATTCGTAATTCTGATTGTGAATTGTTTACAATACTTCGGTCCGAGTGAACTCGGATGGTCAAGCACATCAGAATGATTTCAAAAATAAAAATAAAATATATATTTAAATATGAGAAAAATGAAAAATAAAATTCAACAAAAATTGTACAATTGTCTTTCAATTTGTGCGGTTCATCTCGATCTGCCTGCAGATCCTGATGCTTTAATCTATTATCTAATTCTTCCATTAATAATTAATTACTTCTTCAATATACATTTTATTATAGTGACAATTAAAGCCGCTGGATAAGATTAATAACATTAATAAAATAATAAAACGAACAGAATAATAACGAAGAAACAATTCTTTTTTTTTTTATTATTAATTCAAAACAACGACGCCGCCACAAATAACTGTAATCCATACATACATATGAGACGTCATTTGTTGACGCTAAAACAATAAACATGTATATAGATACTAATATAAAATAAGCAATAAAGATTTTAAAGTAATAGAAACAATAAGAAAAAAATACAAAGAAACTACAGCGTCGTTATTAATTCAATAAATGATTTGTTAAATTAGCCGTAGCACTTTAATTTTTTTTTTTGTTTATACACATCTGATTATTTTCCTCTCTTTACAACTATTACTACACCTCCCCGACAACTATATAATTTGCATTACAACAATAATAATAATAAATTCATCAGGATACAATCACAAAAGTGTAGAAACGACGATGAATTTTTTACTCTATTTGATTTAACATTGAGAAAAAAAAAATTATATTTATAAATGTGTTTATGAATTTAAATTATTTGTTTCAAATAATGTGCGTAAATATACATAAAACTCAACAAAAATATTTTTTAGATGAAAATTAAATCGTTTGTTTATACACAAATTGATTGTTCCAATAATTCTATTCTATTTTATCATTTTTCGCCCTTTTTTTTTTCATTTTCATCTTGTTAAATAATCCATTTTTTTTTCTCGCAAATGGAATGATCTAAAATGTAAATATTGCGAATGAAAATATGTTATATATTAGTTTTGTGTTTTTTGTTTGTTTTATTTTCCATTAAGATATTAAAAAGTTTATCATCAGTAAATTGAAGAAACAATTTTTTCTTAACGTATCTGACCATTTTTTTTTTTTCTTTCTTACAATCAGTATTTAATATATATTATTCTCTCATTTAGTTTCGCTTCATTACTATTATTCATCAATGTCAATTAAATTCGCACGTTCGTATAGTATTAAGGAATTTTTAATACTGTTGGTAGTGGAGTACTCGTTTATTTTATAATAAATATTTTTCGATCTTTAACCAAATAGGCACGAGAATTCACATGTCTGCTTGCGAATATGCAAATGTTATTTGCCTACTATGGAATGAATGGTTTAATTCCTTTTTTTTTTATCTTTTCATTATACATTATTTATAAACAACAATCGATCATACATATTTGAAATGACAAAGTATTTCGTGCTTTGGAATGACAGTCTTAGGCATTGTAATAAAAACATTAACATAAAAACATTGTGAATTTTCGTCCTGATATATTTTTTCGAGTTCCTTTTTCGATTTCCTGTTTGCTTTTAAAATTTTCTACACGCAACGATACGATTATACATGCGAATAAAGCGATAAAGAGTACTCTTATTTAATTATGAGCGAAACAGATCGCTAGACGATCAAACATAAATTTCTAATTTTGTTAATATTAATAATTTTTCTATTTTTTAATTTCTTTCTTTTATTTAAATTGGATTCATTAAACATATATCAAAGTGATTTTTTTTTCTCCCTAGCGATCTTCAAATCATGATTAAACTGGCGCAATGCACAGATAAAAACATCCTTCTTTTAATTCATCTTTCTACGCTTTTATTTATTTTTTTTATTTCAACTCTTTCGCTCTCTCTCTCTCTCGCGCGCATCTTCCACACACGTACATTGCTCTAAGATTTGTTTTGTTTAATAATTTTTTATCACAGATGTTTCATTTACTCGCCCTCTGTCGACTTTTTAGCTCACTCGATAATGCATAATGTGCTTGATATAATTAATGTTTTATTATTTTTCCTCTTTGTAATATTTCATCTTATCGATATTTTTTTTTTATTTTTTTCTTATTTAATACGATAATCATTTTCCAGCTGAATATAATTTATTATATACACGCTGACGTCGTTGTTCATCACAGATATTATCATTCGGGGCTCGTGTTTGCTTTTTAATCTTTCTTTTTTCTTTTTTTTTTTAAATAAAAATTATCGTACAATTCATTTAGCCACACGCTTCTGTCACTAAGGCCTGCCTTAGTACAAAAATATACAATCGCATCTTAAAAAATAGATCTTAACAATTTTTTTGTTTTTTGTTTATCAGTGCTAAACATCATTCGCTCTCATTTGATATTTATTATACATTGTATTTTGATTTCTGGCAGGCGGATCTTAAAAGTTATAAACATCGGGTTTACTATGTTCAGTTCAAGTTTTTTTTGCTGTTATATTAAGTGTGTGCATTTATTTATTTATATGTGTATGTGCATGGTCATTATTATTTTTTATTTTTTTTTTCATTATTAATTTGTTTAGGAATTTTTTTTATGTATTTTATCGCTTCTTATTCTGATTTCGAGTGAGCTCCAGGGCATCTCTTCATGTCTACACTAGTCAACGCGTGTCGTCTCCCAACATGGACAAACATTCGTGATTATTCTAATTGAATTGATGACAATAGACTCAAACCCAATTGGGAGTTTTTTAAATTTAATTATTTTTTTTTTTTTTTCGTTTATCATATAAATTACACGAATGTAAGTCACGATGCGCATTGCCTGTTCAGCTTTAGATTGCGTATTCGCTTTTGGCAAGCTCAGTCTTATAAATCATTAATAATTTTTTAGTCGTTATATTTTTTTTATAAGTTTGTTTTTATCTTCGCTATATTTGTTTGTTTTATTATAATTTTTTCTTCTAACTCTTTGCGTTGTGCCCACGCTGAACGGCAAACGCGCGCACTTTTCTTCTATATAGCTTTGTACAAGAGGTGTCAACATGACCTCTGGGAGACGATAAACGCGATATCACTTTTTTTTTTTTTATTTTGTTTTTTTAATTATTTATTTAATGTGGTTGTTTTTTAATTATCAACGCACGGATATTAATTGCATTATCACTTTTGCCTCAAACAATTTGTTTCATTGTTTTGTCTTTTTTTCTCCCATCTTTATTTCAATGCAATGTTATTGTATTGATATTATTAAACATAAATTCACGTAGACTTTTTCATTTTTAATTGACATACATAAAATGAAATAACAAATAACAAAAAAAATTTAACAAATAATTTTAATGATCATTAGCTTTGTTATTTGTTATTCTGCACGAGTGTTGTATTTGCTTGTTTTTTTCATATTTTTTTTTATATTGTTAATCAACTTTTTGGATTGCTCTATTTATATTTAGTCAATTAATCGGGCGTGGATATTTTTCTTCACGTTCGCATTAAATTTGGTCGTGGACGTATAAAACGCAAACGACTCAGGTACATGTTAAGGCCCGTTGTCTTGGATTTTTTTTTCCTTCTTATTACACGACAGTTATTCGTTTCCTTCGATTATAATTTCTCTATAATTTTTTTTTTATACGTGACAATAGACACGTTTCTTTTTTTATATTAAATATTTTGTCTTAGTTTCTTTTTTGGCATTCTTTGTGACAAGCATACATACATGTTTCCTTTTTTTTTTTTTTCCATCATTGGACTGGAATTAATTACGCACCATTTAATACAAAAAATAAAAGAAAATCCGAGATATTACAAGATCACGTATAAAAAAAAAGGCAAGATATAATAAACGCAATAGAAAGAATAGTGAGCTATAAGAAAAAAAAAATACGAATCGAAAAAAATTCAATTGCACAACAAAATTACAATAAAAACAAATATGAATGTTATTTTTTTTTTGTTTGTTACGAAACTTCAAATTTCCCAATGTCCGTTTGTTCTTTTTTTTTCTTTCAGCCTCGCATTCCTCGTTGGTTTGATAAATAATACAACTTAGCCTCTCGCGATCATTTTCTCTTAAACTTTATCGATTGCACAAATTTTTCGAAAATTGAATCATTTTAATTTTCCTATTTTCATCATCATCCTTATTATTATTAATATTATTAGTGTACACGTATGTATGCGTGTGCGTTGACATATTAATTCCCACTTACATACGACTAGCAAACTAATTCGCCTATTTGAAAAATAGATGTATACATGAAATGGCGTTTTTCTTTACATAATCTTCCGCTATTCGAGCATACTTTTTATCACACCAGATTAAGAATCTCACGTTATTATTTTTTTTTTTTTTCTTACGGGTGAAGAATTATTATTCTTATTTATGTATAGAAACTCTCATACTCAAGTGAGTGAAAGAGAGCATTACACGCCATTTGATAAGACGTTTTTTTTTTTTTTTTCTATAAAGAAAAAAGATGTGCGGCCGCCGATTGGTTGTCGTATTAAAAATAACCTCGGTTCGCCATGATAATTATTGTCGCGATCTACGCGATTTTATCATTAATTTTTTCATTCTCTCTTAATACGTGTGTTTGCCTCACTATTATTTTTTCGTTTAGGCTACTTATATCGTCTTTTATTTTTTTAGGAACAGGAATTTCATGACGTTGAAATTGTCCCTTTCATTATTTCCTTCACACATTGTCACTAATCTAAGTTCCAGTACAGTTGGCAAATACATGCGTAGATAATGTTTTTTTTTTCTATCTAAATTGTGGAATCGCTTTGTTATAATTTCTCCCATTGGAAGATCACGATGTGATTCAAAAATTTTTTTCCTTAGCTTCCTTTCACTCAAGTTGTGAATATATCTATGTGTGTGTGTGTGTATGTGTGTTTGATTTTTTTTCTAATGCCTCAGCGGTTTTGCAATTAAATATTTATACACATTTCATCAATTTGTATCGGTCGTATTTGATATTTAACGGTTTTCATTTGCATCTGACCCCTTTCTTGCGATCATTCGTCAATATCAGGACTATTTACATCCTCATCGTCATGTCTTAAACTCTCTCGTTCTCTCAATTTTTTTTCTATCAATCCAGTTTGCATATTTATTATCCTATTTCATTCTCATTATTTCTAGAGGAACATATCCCTTTTTATCAATGGACACGAGGTAACATATATGATTTAATTTGCTTGTAAAATGGCACTCATTCTCAAATGGGTGACGTCCATAAATGCATATTAGATAAATTAAGAACGTATAGATTTGTCATACTTCCACAATGTGTTTTAAAGTATTTTTTTTCTACATTCTTCCTTCAATTTTCTATTATTGCCAATGACAATATTTGTTCATAAAATAATTAGATGACATTTGTGAAATGATGATTTTGTATATGAACATTAATCCATTGTTCTCAGCAAATTACTTTATATCATTGAGAACAAGTGGCATTATTACATCTCTACTATCTCCAGCAATTGCGTCTATTAAAACTGGCGTCAATTCTTTATCCAAAAGTGTTTTCCAATTTCCACCAAGAATTTTATTTATTTCCTAGTTTCATAATTGACAATTATAACATTATAAATAAATAAAAATGACTATGAATAATAATAAAAAATATACTTACACGTCTGATGTCCTTGAATTTATGAGGAGTTTCATCCTCACTAATAATATTACTTTCAGCAAATTCAAAACGTTGAAGAAATGGACCTCTTAAACGTGCAATTGCCAACATATTTTCTTGATAATATTTATGACCAATATAAACCATTTCTATTAAATTATTACAACGCCATGCAATTAGTACAAGAGCATCAGGACTGCCTGGCGCTGATAGATCGTCTGTCGGCGGTAATAATTCATTTTCATCTTTAGAATCAATCCACATTAATGATTGAAGTGTACGATTGTACCACAATGATAGTATGGACAGTGCTTGAACATTAACATGTTCACAAAATAGCACTTTTAAATGTGTAAGTGGCATTGCTGGTTGCAGTATATTGCTATCGAGAACTGTTACGCCAACATAGGCGTGTAATAAATTCAATCTTAAACCGCAACGTTTATTTTTATGTGTAAAATGTTCCCATGCGCTATTTGACGCTCCTGGATGATCACCATTCCAATTATGAATGTGAATAGCAAGAGTTTCCATTGTTCCGCTTGTCAATGATTCGAGTAATAAATCATTTAAATAATCGTAATCCAATGTGAGAACTGTTAAATTTTCAAATTGTCGAAAGGCAATGCAATTTACAATTGCTAAATCATAATTTTCTGGATCTTCTTTAACTGATGCTAATCCAATACGTGATATATGTTTACCCTGATGATTAGCAAGACACTCAATAATTTCACCAGCATTCACTGACAATTCTTCAACACAACCTGTGGTCAATACTTCAAGCTGTTTTGATGTCTCAATTATTTTTATTATTGAATGATATATTGGCTCTGACCATGATTCAACATATGTATCCATATCATCAACGCCAATAAATGATGATGATGTTGGTTCTATATATAATTTTCGTAAATTACGATTTTCACGAAATTTTCCCAGCAATCGCTCAAATTCAAGGCTATAATTTGGCGTTTGACATCTTACTGTTACATTTTGTACACTCAATGCAAAACAATTGGCAAGATGCCTGTAAAAAAAAAATATATTTTTACATTTCCAATTATTAATAAATAAAAATAGAACGAATCATTCAAACAAAAGCATTATAAATAATCAAATATATGAAATATATTTATTTACCTTGACCATTGTAAACTTTTGGCATCATCGAAAACAAATGTTATTTCTTTCCAGAAGCTCGGATGAAAAAGTGCTTGTCGCCAGTTTTTGCATACCTATCAAATTCATTTGTGTACTTATAATAATCCATTGTATTACATTATAATATACCTCATTATATTTCAGTAATAATAATCAAAATTTACTAAATCGTTCAATAATATTCCAATAAAGACAAGATAAAATCAATGAAAATAAAATAAACACATTGGATACTGGGTGTTTTATGTTGAAAAGAATTTCGAAAGTTTTTGGAAAGTAACAGCCATTATATATGTACATAGTTATAATATATATGCATATGTACATACATGATACTTACCCCAGATGCATTTATCCTGTCTTTGTGCTCAAGATATGAAAATATCTCAAGCATGATTACACTTGGTAGACTGTCCCAACAAGGTCCGTTATCTTGTTGTGCCATTGTTATTTGTAATTTAAATGTCAATTGCCCAAGACTATTAACAGCTCTGCTTGTAAAATTATCAAGTGAAGTCAATAATAATTTAATATTTAGATGAACAATTTATTTACTGCTACTAAGATTACTAATTTGTAAAGTTACAACTGTTTCAACTACTGTTATTATTACTACTACTACTACTACTACTACTACTTCTAGTGATATTACTACTATTAGAACTATGTACTAGTAATTCGATTATTTCTACTGCACATACACACCTTGATTTATTCTATATGTACAATGTCAAATGGAGAGAATGAAGAGAAAAAAAAAAATTCTTTTCTAAGTATTATTATGTATGCATAATTATTTATTCTGCTTTCCTCTTTTTTTCTTTGTTTTTTTTTTTTTGATTTGACCTTTCAATTTTCCTAAATGATCCCCATCGACACACTACACCCGATGAAATATACATAAAACCATCTTACGACATACTATAAAAATATTTCGAACACAACACACAACTGTGAACTGACACAACGACAAACGACAACGATGACCAACAACGACAACTGACTTACGATTCACGACTGACAACCGACAACGACGACAACGGTAATGGGCAATGGTTGAACATTGAAAGGCATTAAGTGGAAAATATATAGAGATATGTATGTATGTATGGATTGAATCATCATCACAGACCGTCGATGCAGCAGGAATGCTATATATGTGTGTGTGGGTATTTGATATATATGCAGAGTAAAATAAAATGCAGAAAAAATTTAATATTTCATGCGTATTTGGATACAAGTAAAGGTTGAGTTGCAATTTAATATGTATAATATATACATTTTTTTCCTCATAATATGATGGAGTTTACCTTATCGACTTGCAAGATAATAAGTGAGAGAGAAAGCAGGGGAGAATCTGCTAAAGATTTTTAGATTGATAATGTATATTTTTATTGGTGAATAATTTCGTTTACGTGGTTTCTAACCTTAATATATTTGTTTGAATAAAATTGAGATGAGCGCAGTATGTAATAAGATTTTTGTACAACGATTTATAATCTGAATCGTCTATGAATTTTTCATTAGTATAATTTACTAGTCAAATATGAGAATGTTTATTGATTATTAAAATTTTTTTTTATTTATTGACAAATGTTTCAATTGTATTTTCGCGCTGAATAAGTAGGCATATATATTTCTTTTCAGTTTGAGCATGCGTAAAAATATTATAATAACCCCATCAGCCAAATGCGCGCACCGATCGTGCACCGTGCGAGCACCTAGTGCACTTGGTGCACTCACGGTGCACCTTAGGTGCTCGTCTACTGTGGCAGCACAGTGGACCACTAAGTAGAATTCAAACAAATGATCCTTTTTGGACTCACATCCACTGCCACAACCACCACTACCATTACCACTACCGTCAAAACCAGCTTTGGAACCAGCGCGAAAACCAGCTCCAGAGCCAGCACGAAAACCAGCCCTGGAACCAGCATGAAAACCAACTCCCGAACCAGCTTCGAAACCCAGCTTTGGAGCCAGCTTCAAAACCAGCCCGAAAACCAGCTCGGGAACCAGCTTCAAAGCCCGCCTGGGAACCAGCACGAATCCCAGCTTCAAAACAAGCTCAGGAACCAGCCCGAACCCCAGCTTCGGAGCCAGCACAAAACCCGGCACGGAAGCCATCTTTGGAACCAGCTCGGGAACCATCTTCGAATTGTTTATTTGAAGTTGACTTTTTTAATTTATTGATATTAATATCCATATTATTTATTGGTATATTTCTTTATACAATCGAGTTAATATTATTCCTTCGTCGCACAAGTTTTATTGTTAAAATAACATTTACACAATTGTTTATTTATAGCATTGATTATGAGAAACTTGGAATAATTACTTGAATCATAGTCATATATAATGATACACAGGATAAATTTGTTTATGTATTAAATAAAGGAATATTAATTTCTTACAGTTCAAGAAATTTTTGTTTATTTGTTGCATTCAATTGTTGATTTTGGTTTGAAATTTGAGTAGAAATATATAAACAGCTATGAAGTATATCATATTTATGATTTATATTTAAAAAGTAACAATCATTAATCATGAAAAATACAATGCAATATATCAATAATTATTCACCAAAATATAAATTAAATTTGGCAGTTTACTTTATTTTTTATTATTTGTTTTAATTATAATTAGTTCTTTCCACGATTCATTTCTACACCGAAATGAATAAACAAACGAATAATTTTATAATCATCTATTTGTTGATGGTTTAATATATTATTCCTTTCAATAAAAATGCAAACGCTGGTGAAAAATGATTCACCATATTCTTACAATATAATAAACCATCATCATCATCATCGTCATCATGAGTGTTATCATCATCCCTTTTGTTACTTTTTAAATATGAATCATGAATATGATATACTTCATAGCTGTTTATATATTTCTACTTAAATTTCAAACCAAAATCAACAATCGAATGCAACAAATAAACAAAAATTTCTTGAACTGTAAGAAATTGATATTCCTTTATTTAATACATAAACAAATTTACCCTGTGTATCATTATATATGACTATGATTCAAGTAATTATTCCAAATTTCTCATAATCAATGCTATAAATAAACAATTGTGTAAATGTTATTTTAACAATAAAACTTGTGCGGCGTAGGAATAATATTAACTCGATTGTATAAGAAAATATACCAATAAAAAATATGGATAAAAAAGTCAACTTCAAATAAACAATTCGAAGATGGTTATCGAGCTGGTTCCAAAGCTGGTCCCGGAGCTGGCTTTCGTGCTAGTTTTCGTGCTGGCTCCCAGGCTGGTTCCGAAGCTGGGTTTCGTGCTGGCTCCGGAGCTGGATTTGGGGCTGGTTTTGAAGCTGGCTCTCAAGCTGGTTTTCGTGCTGGTTCCGGAGCTGGGTTTCGGGCTGGTTCCGAAGCTGGGTTTCGTGCTGGCGCTGGAGCTGGATTTGGAGCTGGTTTTCGTGCTGGTTCTGAAGCTGGGGGGTCGTGCTGGTTCCCAGGCTGGTTCTGAAGCTGGGGTTCGTGCTGGCTCTGGGGCTGGATTTGGGGCTAGTTTTCGTGCTGGTTATGGAGCTGGCTCCAAAGCTGGTTTTCGTGCTGGTTCCGAAGCTGGTTTTCGGGTTGGTTCTGGAGCTAGTTTTCGTGCTGGTTATGAAGCTGGCTCTGGGGCTGGGTTTCGTGCTGGTTCCAAAGCTGGTTTTGACGGCAGTGGTAATGGTAGTGGTGGTTGTTGTGGCAGTGGATGTGAGTCCAAAAAGGATCCAAGGATTCAAAAAAAAATCCAAGGATCCAAAAGGCTCCAAAAAAGGAACCAAAAGAAAAGATCCCTTGGATTCTTGGATCTTTTCCTTGAATATTAATGAAATTCACATGTTTTTGACATATTACACGACGTGAAATACTGTGGCCTCATAATAGTTATAACGTGTGACAATACAAAGTGGAATTTCATGGAGTGAACCATACTGGCTATTCGGGAATTATTCAAGTCGACATTACCGACCGATGTAAATATAATTTGCTTCTTTTTTCAAAATGTTAACTTTCATAATTTTGAGGTATTCGATCAAACATAACATTTCATATCAAACATTTGCAAACTTGACGATCAGTTTAATTCATATTTTCTATATATTATCAATCACGAATTGAACTTTTTTATAATATTCATGTCCATTCGTGTTTCAGCTATTCAAAACTTGGATAATTTCTGTTACTATACATGATTTAATGCTGTAGTATAGTAAATAGTTACTAGTCGTACTAGTAATAGAAAGAGTTGTGTTGGAGATGGAGAGAGAGGATTCGGCGCTAAAACTGCTAAAACCCTGCGCGTCAAGACGTCACAATAGATTTTATCTGTTTTAGCCCTTTTCATATCTGCCCTTATTTTGAATTAAATAACCAACGATATTAATAATTTGAGATGAAGTGAAATAATGGTATAAAACTGCAATTCAGTAAGTTAACAAAAATTATATCATTTATTTTATATTAATTCAATGTTTAATAATCAGAAACAAAACACTTTGTATTTATATATCGATACGTATTGATTATTTTTATATGCTTATGTATATGTATTTTCAATGAATTAGATATTAAATCAAGACCATCAGGCACAATGGATCAACAATGTTTCTTTAGTAATTTCCAAAATAAAGACAAATATCATAAGATAATAATGACTGTACCAAGCTGAACGGAATAACTTTGAATCACAAAGCCATCAGTGTTTGTAAAATCGAAGAAGATATGGATACTGCTACTGAAATGGAACAGGTCGAAAGATTGGAAAAGGAGGCAGAAAGTTTAAAAATAAAACTTGAAGATGAAAGAAAAAAACTCAATGATGTGACTTGTAAGATTACATAAAAATAAATCTATATACTTCATTTTATATTGTTTCATTAATTGTTAATACTCAGAATTAAATTTATCTCTGATTAATTTCAGTAAGTGATGTTGCTGATAGACTTGAACCAATCAACTATATAAATGTGAAGCCTCGTCGTATACTCAAAGGACATCAAGCCAAAGTATTATGTTCAGATTGGTCACCAGATAAACGACACATTGTATCATCATCACAAGATGGCAAAATGATTATATGGGATGCATTTACCACTAATAAAGAGCATGCAGTTACTATGCCAACTACTTGGGTAATGGCATGTGCATATGCACCCAGTGGTGCTCTAGTTGCTTGTGGTGGTCTTGATAATAAAGTCACAGTTTATCCATTGAGTCTTGAAGACGATGTAACTACACGAAAAAAAACTGTTGGTACTCACACCTCTTATATGTCATGTTGTGCATTCCCAAATAGCGATCAACAAATATTAACAGGCAGTGGCGACAGCACTTGCGCACTGTGGGATGTTGAAAGTGGTCAATTACTTCAAAATTTTCATGGTCATTCAGGTGATGTAATGTCAATTGATTTGGCACCAAGTGAAACAGGCAACACATTTGTATCGGGTAGTTGCGATAAAATGATACTTATTTGGGATATGAGAAGTGGTCAATGCGTACAAAGTTTTGAGGGCCATGAATCTGATGTGAATTCTGTACGATTTCATCCCAGCGGTGATGCAGTTGCAACTGGATCAGACGATGCAACATGTCGTTTATTTGACTTACGTGCAGATAAAGAAGTTGCTGTTTATGCTAAAGAAAGTATTATATTTGGTGCAAATGCAATTGATTTGAGCATAAGTGGACGTCTATTATTTGCTGGATACAATGACTATACCGTTAATATTTGGGACACACTCAAGTGTCAACGAGTAGCATTATTATATGGACATGAAAATAGAGTTTCATGTTTACGAGTCTCGCCTGATGGTACTGCTCTGTCCACTGGCAGTTGGGACGCTACACTTCGTGTTTGGGCTTAAACACATTTCTTTATTTATTGTTTTTGCCTAATTATAGTTTAATTCATTCAATTCCAACTGTTCATTTGTGATAAGGAATATAATGCTCTTCTCATTGGAGCATTATGAAAAAATAAAAAACATGCTAATGTACATTTGAATGAACATTAGACCACCATGTACATGTTATGTTTAGTATAATGTAGAATATCGCGTATGTCTGAAAAGAAAAAATAACATTGATCAAATGGATAATGCGATTTTAAGTTGTTATTTTTATTATTATAATTATAACTATTATTAGTATAAATAATAATGTGTACACTTGTGAGTATTTTAGAGTTTAGATATATGCATGAATATTTACAAAAAAGTTTTTGGTTAAACTTTATAATTTGATAATTGATAAATGTATCAAATACCAAAATATATTAATAGGCTGGTCCTAGGTTTACAATTTGCAATAAATAAAATTTTATTTAATTTTAAGTTAATTATAAAGATCTTTATTGATGTTTGTGAGTATAAAATCATGTAAACGATATTAAAATAAACGATAAATAATCAAATAATATATAAACATATATGAATAAATGAATGCAGGAAGAAAAAATATGTTTCAAAGTAAATTTAATTTAATAAATTACTTATGTACATATTTTCAAGTTTCCGCGACTATATGGATAAATAAAGTATATTATATATCGTATGCATAATACATATATAAATATATAGTAGTAATATTTTGATTGAGACCTACACTCTACAGTGGCTATGAACCTACATCACAATTCACAGCAGTCTCAGTGGATAATAGCAGAGTTAGCAATGGGCATTGTATGATCATACTGACTCTGCATTTTGTGTCAAAGTCACGCGAAAGACTGTGCACATATTACAAAAAAGTTAAATTATTTCAAAGTATAATCATTTTATTTATCATCAAATAATAAATTATATTTGAAAGAAAATTAATTATTAACTTAAAAGAAAAATGCCGCAGTATACCGGTAAGTTGAAAGTTTGAAAAAAAAAATAACCTCAAAATTTCAAAATTATATTCATTCATTATTTACTGATAATATAAATTTTTTATCCCAACAGTCAAAGTTAAATGGGGAAAGGAATTATTTCCTAATGTTGAGGTGAACACTGATGAGGAACCAATGCTGTTTAAAGCACAATTATTTGCATTAACTGGAGTACAACCAGAGAGACAGAAAGTCATGCTAAAAGGCATGACTTTAAAAGACGACGATTGGGGAAATATAAAGCTCAAAGATGTAAAGAAATTTTAAATCATATTATTTATTATACCGATAAATTAAATGAGTAAATCATTAAATACTTATGTAAAAAAAAAAAAAAAATTTCTTATAGGGTGTAACGGTACTAATGATGGGTTCAAAAGAGGAGGATGTACCGGTTGAGCCTGCGGAAAAACCTCTATTTGTTGAAGACATGAATGAAGCTGAAATAGCTTCTGCTCTTGATTTGCCTGCTGGACTTACAAATCTCGGAAATACTTGTTATCTCAATGCAACAGTCCAGTGCCTGAAGACTGTACCAGAACTCCGGAATGCATTGAAAAATTTTCCTGGAGGCCTGGCAGGTGCAAGTGGCAGTGGCGTAGCATCTCTTGTGCCAGCGCAAAGTATCACAGCAGCATTAAGAGATCTCTATGATGGAATGGACAAGGGAACAGCTGTTCGACCAGCTGTTCTTGTTCAAATGATGCATCTTGCATTTCCAAGATTTGCGGAAAAGTCTGAGCACGGTGGTTTTCAACAGCAAGACGCTAATGAATGTTGGACTGAGCTTGTACGAATGATTCAGCAAAAATTACCAATAGAGGAAAATTCTAATGCTGATGAAGCTTCTTACAAGCCCCATTCATTGATAGAACAATATTTTGGTGGGACATTTGATACTGAATTAAAGTGTGTTGAAGCCGAAGATGAAGCTCCAACAAAAGGAAAAGAGGATTTTTTACAACTTAGTTGTTTTATATCTACGGATGTTAAATATATGCATTCAGGACTGAGAAATAAAATGCAGGAACAGTTAACGAAGAAATCAGCAACGTTAGGACGTGATGCCGTTTATACAAAAACAGTAAATTATTCAATTCATCTTTTATTTAAATCTTTATCAATAGTATCTCTTTAACTGAAACATTTTTTTTTTTCTTTTTCAGTCGAAAATAAGTAGGCTTCCTGCTTATCTTACAATTCAGTTTGTTCGATTTTTCTATAAAGAAAAAGGTGCAATTAATGCCAAAATTTTAAAAGACGTAAAATTCCCAATGGAATTTGATGCATTTGATTTATGTACTCCGGAACTTCAGCAAAAGCTCATGCCAATGCGCGATAAATTCAAGGAATTGGAAGACAAAAAAGTGGAAGAAGCTCAAAGTTTAGCGGATAAAAAAGCTCAGGGAGATACACCTGATACGCCAATGAAAAAATTACCTTTTTCGTTTGAAAACGGTACACATCAATTCAATTATAATTAATATTATTTACATTTATTTCATTCATTAATTGTTGATGTTTTATTTATTTTTTTTTTTCATTATAGATTTAGGTTCAAATAACAACGGCTATTATACTTTACAAGCAGTGCTCACTCATCGTGGTCGTTCGAGTAGCAGTGGTCATTATGTAGCATGGGTACGCCAAAAAGGTGATACATGGCTTAAATGTGATGATGAGATGGTGAGTGTCGTTACTAGTGAAGAAATTCTCAAGTTGAGCGGCGGCGGTGATTGGCATTGTGCCTATGTTCTTCTATATGGTCCGAGGATACTTGAAGTGCCAATTACGGACAGCGATTAATTCGATAAATGGCGAAAATAAAATCATTTTAATTCCATTGAGCACCTCATATTTACGGCATTTGAGGAAATAATCAACCATGATACCACCGCGTACTGATTTTTTTTTACATTAACATCCAATGTATATTTATCAAATGGAAAATCATGGCATGTAATAATTTTGAGTGAAAAAAAAAAACATTTTTTAATCATAGAAATTATTATTTCATCAGGAAATATTTGATAATTTCTCCATTAAACGCGTGAAATAAATGTTTATGTCGAATCGTTCTTTTGTAACATTAAAATAATAAAAATACTAAACATAAAAAACTTGAATAGAAAAATATTATGAATTAAATTAAGAAAATTACATGTACTTGTATTTTGTATTAATCGCAATAATGAGTACATTATTTAGCTTCAGTTACATATTTTGTTTCCTTATATCTATCTCTTTGTATCTACCACTCGAATGTACATATACATGTATATATACAATCATTGATGCAATCTCAAAAGTAATCAGTCATTCAATGACCATCGTTGAATGCGCAAACATTCACCAAGTTATCATTGGTATTATAAAGTATTTATCTCTAGTAAATTTTTAATTGAAAAGTATTTTGAATGTAGTCAAGTTATGAGTTCGAGATATCTAAGTTCCAAAGCAATACGTAATTTCTTCGATCGCTTATTTCGCAGGTAAGTTTTATATAAATATAAAATAATGTCTAAACAAATATACATTTAAGAGAGAAATATTTTTCTTATCGAGATTTAGACTTATTCTCGTCATTATCATTAATAATATCAATTAGATAACAAATTCATTTGTGTTTAAATTATATTAAATGCTATTGTAATTATTAAAAAGCCTTGTTAAACGCCCATTAATTCAATTTTCCTTATACATAAACATTAAACATCCTTTGTATATACACGATTTGCGTGCATTTTTTATTTTCTCATATATATAAAATATAAATCTAACAAATTTATGTAGCATATAACATTCTCTTATGTATATGAATATATTAATATACATATATACATCGTGGTTGGAAATAAATAATTGGTGAATGGCCTAACAAAAAATTCTAGAAAATATTAAAAACATTTCATAATTTTAATAGCAAAAAAATAATTAATATAAACGATTGCGCATGACTTTGTGACAAAGAGAGATAAAATTGTGGTCCATAAACATATATACATATATTATATGTTTACATGGAATATATACATAATATACCTACATAATCGGGCAATTTCGGAAAGTGAGTACGAACAAGGACGAGTCAATCTGATAACTGGATTCTGGAATGAACATTAAATTTATTGTTTGATCCATTTGAACATATTATATACATATTACATTGCCTACAGTACAGTACAGACTATAAAATACAGAATGTATACTAATTATTATCATCTTGAAATTTAACAACAGCACCATCTTCAAAAACAATATCCATTATCCATCCTTCATTCTTCTTCAGCAACAGCAATTTACTTTCGTTCATAATAATTTATATCATGAAGTTTGTCACTTATCCCGCAAAGATTCATGTTCCCTCTACCGTCCATCCCACGTAATACAAATAATTTAATGATGGCGGTATGGTGTGAACGTTGCAACTTGTAATACCCAACTGACCCCACACATGAACGCCATGAAACAGAAAACATATATCAGTTATCACACAGTTGCCCACACACATTCACTAATAATTTTACAACAATTTACCATGGGTGTTTTCACTTTGTATATTTGTCCGCGATATATTGTGTCGTAGTGTGATGTGAAGTGAGAATATTATATGAACTTATTATTGGCAATAGAAGAAAAAAAAAATTAAAAAGGAAGTTGGATTCTTTGTGGAAAAAAAAAAAAGAGATATTCCATTTGTAACATAAAGAAAATCAAATACAACTAGTAGAACAGTTGGTTTAGAAAATTATTAAAATTAATCAGCTTTCTGTTTAGTCAATGACCGATGTGTATAATAATAATGCCATAAAACTTTTGTCAATTATAGATAATTATTTCAATTGTGAATAATATTTTTTATTTGTTTAGTGTCGTTGGGTGAATAAACTATTTATTAAATTCTTCCATCAACTTGTGCATCCCTCTATAAAGCATTTTTCATATCAATAGTTGATGACAGTTTGAGTTTTATATTTCTATTTTTAAGTATGTATATGCTGCAGTTGGGCGTGTGTCGCCCACCCGTTCGTTACGCTCTCTCACGTCCATTGATTTGACGATTTTTCTTCGTACGTAAAGCGCATGTGAAAATATATTAATGGATTTTATTTTTCAGTTTGTGGATAAAAGAGTTTTATGAAAAATTATGAAGACTTAATACATGAATTTATTGAGTGCAATGGCTATTATCAATGCCAGATTGGTGGACATTTACAGTTGTGAATGTTGTACATCCTGATATTCAATCGT
The DNA here is from genome assembly GCA_918226075.1 of Microctonus brassicae. NCBI lineage: Eukaryota > Metazoa > Arthropoda > Insecta > Hymenoptera > Braconidae > Microctonus > Microctonus brassicae. The sequence continues at coordinate 12,040,984 of OW445484.1, read as the reverse complement.
TATATTTCATTCATAATCCATTGACAAAGTGCAAAGGATCCATGGATGTGTGGAATATAAGAGAATACCTAAGTCGCGTCGGATGCGTGAAAATAGAAATATTTCATAGGATCACCCACGTATATTGTTAATAAAAGGAATGCCTTGTGAATTTATATTTGCAAACAATTGTCTTTTTAGTCCACTCTTTATTTGAATAACGTAGACTTTTTTTTTTTTTATTAATTATATTATTATTGGTTATTGTTTCCTATGAAAACTAATCAACGAGAACGATAAAGAGATTATCAGCTGTTTGCAAACCAAAGTTTTTTTTATTGATGAAAGAAAAAAAATACAAAGAGACATTCATTTATATACGTGAATAAAAATATTTGTTGTTGTTGTTGTTAAGTGGTTAAGGAATAAGGAGAGAAAAGAAAACAAAATGGGAAATTGTTTTAGTAGTCCGGCTGATGTCGAAACAGAAAAGTCAGACAGGATAGGGAATCCAAGCATTGAAGCTGTTGCTTTACAAGCCAGTCCAGTGCCAACACCGCCGCCTGATCCAATCAGACCTGTGCCACAAATTCCCGATGCAGATGTGCCTTCGGCTAAAATATTTGTGGCTCTATATGATTATGATGCTAGAACAGATGAGGATTTAAGTTTTCGTAAGGGAGAACATCTGGAAATACTCAATGACACGCAGGGCGATTGGTGGCTTGCTAGAAGTAAGAGGACCAGACAAGAGGGTTATATACCGAGCAATTATGTTGCTAAATTAAAATCCATTGAGGCTGAAGCGTAAGTTTATATTACAATATCACGTTTTAATATACAATAAAATTATATATACATATTAATTAACATTTCAAGGCTATTTGTTCAAGATATTTATTTGTATTTCTCTTTGTAATGGTTGGCTGATGCCATAATCAAACTTTCCCCAATTGCCTTCGATATCACGTGCTGCAACTACTACACATACTCATGTATATTTATAGATGGTACTTCAGAAAAATCAAACGTATTGAGGCCGAGAAGAAATTATTGCTGCCAGAGAACGATCATGGAGCATTTTTAATTCGCGATTCAGAAAGCAGGCACAATGATTATTCACTTTCTGGTAAATATTATATTTTCTAGTAATAAATTAATATTGTGACTGTCTCCGTGTAAGTATATAAATTTGAGAGAATACAAAATATTTTTATTTTTTTTTTTTTTAGTTCGAGATGGTGATACTGTAAAACATTATCGTATTCGCCAATTGGATGAGGGTGGATTTTTCATAGCAAGACGAACGACTTTTAGAAATCTTCAGGATCTTGTTGAACATTACAGTAAAGATGCTGATGGGCTTTGCGTTAATCTCTGCAAACCATGTGTCCAGGTAATTCAATATTTATATTTTATTTATTAATTATGTAGATAGTAAAGAAAATCGCGTCCCTATTAATAAAAATGGCATATTGAAAGTTTGCTTCATAACTTAATGATTAACGCTTGAGCGCGACTTTTATACACTTGAAAGTCTTACATTATCTGGAACAATCTCACTCTCATCAATCTCAGATGCAGTAAGTAAATAGAACAAAAAAGCAGAATTTTTAATACTTAGTAAATACCCAACTTAATTATGTTTAAGTAAGAATTTTATTATGTATTATGTATGAAAAATTGAGAGAAAGGAAGGAATAAAGAGAGAGAGAGAGATGTGCGAAAGAATTACCCAAAGAAGATTATTGCATACAGAACACAAACCAAATGAAAATTAAATTGCGAATTTGGATCTCTGATTAGATGATGTTTTTTTCTCTGTTATGGCTTGCCCTACTTCCCGCTGGATTTTCTTGGTAAATTGAATGACCAAATTATGAAAATATTAATCAAAACTTTTCTGTTATGTATCACACAATTACATTTATTTTATCTCCTTTTTTTTTTTTTTATTCTTTCTTCGTACTCATCTGTCCATTTATATTTGTCTATCATAACCATTTGTATTATACAATACAGCACAAACCCGTGTTATATGGCATCATATTCCAAAGAAATTAGAAATCGTATATCAATAGAATAGGAAATAAAAAAAAAAAAACAATAATGTGGAACAAGTCATATAATCTCCATATCTCACACATTTTCATTGCAAAATATAACGTTCATCGACTTGATGCGGGTTGAAAGCACATTCACAATGTATATGAAGTGTATTTAATATCATTATTATAATTATTTTATACAACTGGATAATTGAACTTCATGTGACTAGTGTTTTCAATCCGTTCTCACATTAATAGTCATAGTTACGTGTGCATCTGTCAAAACATAGGTATTTTTCATGGTATTTAGATAAAATTTGACAATAAAATCAATAATATTCCATCGATTTTTGATAGATTACAGATCCATCATCATCCAAATCATTGCTCATTAAATACATACACATATATATATATTTTTGATGAACTTTTACGTCCATTATTGATGGCATGCAACTCCTGCTTGCGCTTGGACACCGTATTCATTATATGACTAAACACTGACTGATGAATTTAATCTGATAGTTGATTGTATTATTATAAACATAAATTGTATTAAGCAATTGATTATTATTAATTTATTTAACAGACAATTTATGTTTCACAATGTTCAAATGGTGCTATTTTATATTGAAATCTTTCAGTTCCTAATTCGTATTAAATATAACTGTAAGAATAAAAATAATATAAAAACAGAATAGATAGAGAAACAAAATATATGGAACAAAAATAAGTGTGTATATGAATGTTATTCTATTCATTTATCCTTGATACATATATGTGGACGTAACGAGTACTGTGGCACATCATCGCAAATCGTATTGTTGTCAGATTTGCTCGTAAATTAACCTTTTTTTTTTCTTGAGCTTCTACTCGCATCATGCAAGGAGCTTCCCAAATGCGTATGTAGTTGTATATAATATATCCAGAAAAAATAAATAAATAACAATCAGCGCAGTAGTTGAAATATGCTTTTGTTTGTGATTTATCAGCGATTGACTGGTGTCGCATTTTTGTTTTATGTTGATAGGTGGAGAAACCTGTAACTGAGGGATTAAGCCATCGAACTCGTGATCAATGGGAAATTGATCGATCGTCATTGAAATTTGTGAGGAAACTTGGACAGGGACAGTTTGGTGAAGTTTGGGAGGGTTTGTGGAATAACACAACTCCTGTTGCCATCAAAACACTCAAGCCAGGCACCATGGATCCCAAGGACTTTTTGGCGGAAGCCCAAATAATGAAAAAATTGCGTCATGCAAAACTCATTCAACTGTACGCTGTTTGCACAATGGAAGAGCCCATTTATATTATTACTGAACTAATGAGAAATGGTAGTTTACTTGAGTTCTTACAAGGAAAGGGCAGAGTATTAAAATTACAACAATTAATCGACATGTCTGCACAAATTGCCGCTGGTATGGCATATCTCGAGTCTCAGAATTATATTCATAGGGATTTAGCAGCACGTAATGTTCTTGTTGCTGATGGAAATGTTGTGAAAATTGCTGACTTTGGATTGGCAAGACTTATCAAAGAAGATGAATATGAGGCGAGAATTGGTGCAAGATTCCCAATTAAATGGACTGCACCTGAAGCGGCGAATTACAGTAAATTCAGTATTAAATCAGACGTTTGGTCGTTTGGTATACTTTTGACTGAACTCGTCACCTATGGTCGAATCCCATATCCCGGTATGTTATTTAAAAATTTTTCAAACTATAATATAAAAAAATCCGTTTAAATCATAATATTTATTTAATATTTAAAATTGTTTTTATTAGGTATGACAAATGCTGAAGTTTTACATCAAGTAGAGCATGGCTACCGAATGCCATGTCCTCCTGGATGTCCTACAGCCCTCTATGATATTATGTTAGAGTGCTGGAATAAGGATCCAATGAAAAGGCCGACATTTGAGACTCTTCAGTGGAAACTTGAAGACTTTTTCACTATGGAAGGATCAGAATACAAAGAGGCATCAGCATATTAAGTGGTTTATTTGTTATAGTATTTAAGTTTTACCTATTTTATTCGAAAATTTAAACACTCGTGAGACCATTTTTAAATGATAAAACACGCATAAATATATTCATGTCAAATTTTCCAGTAATCTTATCCAACATCATTGACATATAAAATAATACACGTTTATTTTTCTATCGTTGCGCGTTTTATCTTGGATTTGTTTACACGACATTCGGGCTGCCATATAATGAAAGAAAAAAATATGTGATTGCGTGTGTGGAGTATGTTTATGAAAGGAGGCAAATGGACTATTTTCTAACATGAAATTTCAATTCAATTTATGAAAAAACTGTATTATTAGTAATCATATGGTCATTTCAATGATTGCGCAATATTAAACTATCGTTTATCATACTGACCGGAAGGCGTGTTCTCAAATGTTTTCCAACATACTAATATCATCATTTTTAACTGACTAATCATACAAATGCAGTAAAATTTTCATTGATAGTTAACATTAGATTAACTCCGAGGCACCAATTCATACATGCATTTATTGTGTGATATCACAATACAGTTAATTAAATTAACATAAACATTATATATATTCATACAATATTTTTTAAGTGAAAATTTAGAGTTTTTTTTTATTAATTTTTTGATTAACATTATTTATGTGCAAGCAACGATGTAATTATAATGGCGTGCAATGCGAAATAGTTTACAACCGGTCCGTCCATACGGTCAAAAATAAGCGACGACGATAATACAAATATGAAATATTTCAATTTACAAATTACTTATATGAATTGAAAATTAAGTTAATTTTTATCTGCTCAAATGCCACACCCGGTCAGTCCGTGAGATTGTCATAGCACTTGGCAATGTGAATAAAAAATTCTGCTTAGTGACTAAGTTAAGTTTCGAATGAGAATTACTTCATAATATTTTTTATCTAGAATGTATGTTATCTCCCAAAAGTGTAATTGTTCAAGTGTTCATAAATGAAAATTAGTCGTTATACATATAATATTACACCCAATAATAATGATTAACAAGTGATAATGGGTGTATTTATCTTGAAAAATAGTCGTAATGTCTGTAGCTATACGACTTACCTTAATATAATCGTCAATCATTTCCAAGTATTGCACAATTCATTCGTACAATCGTTGAATAAAGTCCTACATAAATAAAACTTGTGGACTATTGTGGTTTAAATTCAACTGACATATTGATTAGTTTCTAACATTATTCACATTATTCATGACAAATTGTTCGTCTGGAATAATGGCAATGAAAGAGAAATTAAAATGAAAAAAAAAAATTACTTCAATATTTTGTAGAGTGAAAAAAAAACGACAGCATTATGAATACATTATGTATAATTACACTTATGTATATGCGTGTATACATCCCTATAGTATACATACTTAATAGTATTATATATATATATAGATTAAAGAAGAGAATAATCGTTATAATGTTTTATATTAAATATGAATGGAGTATCCGAAGATGAAACGCCAATATGTATTTATGAGACAAAATAATGTAACATTTAGCGAAAATTTTCTTGATTTATGAATTGGGAGGCCTCATAAATTACCTCTCGTATATACTTTGCACGTTATAATGAATTTTTGTACTGAACAAACGAGAAAAATGAAAAAGACAAATCGAGAACAGAAGGTATATAAATTATATATTCATTATAATAAAACTTTTGAGGCTTCAGTAAGTGATTTATATTTAAATCATCTCAATTATTGAATCATTAGTGTACATTATGAGACAATCCGACATGAAAAACAAAACAAAAAACATTAATCAGTTCACGGTGGTATTACTATCAGCATATATAATTATATTTTTTACCTAAGACTTTCGTATTGTCAATTATGTACAAGTATATTTGCACCTTATCTTTATCGCGAGCAACGAGTTTATTGCACATCCTGTTTATCACCCGTTCTCGATATTACAAGATGCATCAAATAGATTCAAACTCATGCGAAATGCACGTCCAATGTACATCGATATTTTTTTTTTTTCTATTTCCTTTCTATACATATACATATATATTTAATTTTCCACCAAGAGTATATCTTTATTGATAAGAATGAATTATTTCTTCCTATCTGTTGGCCTCCTTTTCTACAATTGATTCTTTATAATTATTGTATTGTATTGATAATAAAACATTATGAAAGAACAAATAACAATTTTTCTATTTTATATAAATATATATTTTTTATATATTTACATAAATAAATTTCTTTGGTTTATGATGCATAATTAAATTTAAAATGGCATCGCACCTGATGATATGCGCAGGTTCTTTTTCTAATTGGTTCGTTCTATAACGATTTATAGGAACTTTCTTACAAGTCCCTAGATCGGTTCGATCTCTCTTGCAGGTAAAGGTAACAATACGACAGGTGCTAGTGTTTTGCTTCAGTCTGGTCGGCAACACAGTTGGCTTTCATCCGTTTAACTACATTCGGTGAGATTCGCGGGTCCTAATCTGCACACGTGTTCTGTCCTTCAAATATTCTCCATACAATTTTTGTCATTCTTTTCATTATTATTTATCATCCATTAATTAATTTATAATATAAATTTAGTGTTATCATTGAAGCATTTGTTCATCAATGAGTCGCTTTTGTAACAACTCAAAGGCGCGTTGACCCAACAATTTGCTCAGTCACGGCCATGGCACACGAACAATCTTGTAATTTTCCGGATATTCAACGATGAAGTCCAAGCGATGAAAAATATAATTGCCAAATAATTCAAGTATTGTACAAGTGCATTTGTAATATTTAATATATAGTTGGATAGTATGAGAAGTGCGGTGCAATCAGAATGCGGGAGGAAGAGCTCGAGATATCACTCAAGGTTAATTTATATATTATCGCTTTGTATTCTACCTATCATATTTCCATATATAAATTTTACTTAAATTCAATACTCTTCTCAACGTTATTATGATACTACATACTTCTAACTAACGGTGTTTATTTATATGACGAAATATTATGTATTATTGATATTATAAACTGTATTTTTTATATTGTAACTTGCTCATCAATTTTATTTTACGACATTTTTAAAACTGAATGTAATACGATAAAAAAAAAAATGGAAAACCTGCTTGATGTACTGCTACATAATTCCCGCCGAGGTATAAATATTATAGCTTCCCTCTCACACTTTTGTGCTTTGCATGTATTTAACGGTACTGTCGTTATTCTCGACCTACCGATTCCCACAAGTTGCATGCAATACAAACTCAATGATTTTCTGACAAATACCATTCATGTGTTGGTGTGAAAGTTGTATTGGAGATGATAAAATGTGCACTGTAAAATGCATTAAAAAAAAAAAAAGAAACTTGAAATAATGTACGTATACTCTCCATGAATACAATGTCTTATTTGGTCAGTTATTGTTAATTACTGCAATATGTATATAACGGGTAAATATTGAACACATACATTAAGCATCATGCTAAATATATATACATATATAAATTGTATATATCATAACATATTTACTCCATTGAAACATGGACCGGTTTTCAAAATAAATTAACCTCAATGTATCTGTAACCCAGTTTCATCATACTATCAAAAGTTTATGAACAGTTAATAATTTTAGAATGCATTTTTTTTTTCTAATTAATTTTTGAATTAATAAATAAATAATTCTGAATTCTAAATTTAAAATTCAACTTACGTTAATTAAATCAATCAATTTAAATAGTATTCAATATTGTAATTATCTATAACAGTCTGTTAATATGTTTATTTATTTATTTTATTAAATTTCAGGTGGTTATAGTTGGAAATGGTGCAGTAGGAAAATCCTCAATGATCCAACGATTTTGCAAAGGAACTTATACTCGAGATTATAAAAAAACTATCGGAGTAGATTTTTTAGAGCGTGAAATTGAGTAAGTTAATAAAATTAATTTATAAAATAAGTATATATTGATTAATGGGTGAATATAAATGGAAAATAATGTTGTAGAATTGACGGTGAAGATGTGCGTTTGATGTTATGGGACACAGCAGGCCAAGAAGAATTTGATGCTATCACTGCAGCATATTATCGTGGCGCACATGCGTGTGTTTTGGCTTATTCTGCAACTGATAGAGACTCATTTGACGCTATACCATCATGGAAATTAAAAGTAAATTCACCCTAATTATTTATTCATTTAAATATACATGCATCTTATTGGACTATTATATTTTTATTTTTATTTTATTCCAGGTGGAAAATGAATGCGGTGAAATTCCAACTGTCTTGGTGCAGAATAAAATTGATCTTGTTGATCAATGTCAAATTGATCCGTGAGTTATCATAATATATTTTTGTTTCGTGAATTTTCACAAATACATTTTTTTATAAATATGTTTTTTTCACGTTTTAGAAATGAAGCTGAACGATTGGGTCGTGCACTTGGATGCAAACTTCTGCGAACTTCTGTAAAAGAGGATGTAGGTGTAATGAGTGTTTTTAGGCATCTTGCCTCAAGATGTATGATAGAAATACGCAGATGTGAGGATGATTTTCAAGATGACTTGAGATTATATTCATCCGGCCCACGATCACCCTCTGTAATCAGTGAGTGTACTTTAGCTCACGCAACTAATATGTATATTGTATATATTAATTATAATCGCCAAAATCTCATTAGATATTCAACGTAAATATAAATATCCCCTTATCACACATCATGAATAAACAAATAATATATACACTAAATATATATGAACAATTTCAAGAAAGTGCGTGATTTATTTATCGGCACGATAACTTTTCTCATATCATTCATTAGACATCGGCACCCGAATACGGTTAGTGAAATTGTCGTTGGCATCAATGTGGAATCATATACCGACTTTAGATTTATAACTAAACAAGTTTATCCCACGACCGCATTTTAATTTGTCAATAAACTCTTTATAGAAAGTCTTACTCATATATTTTTATACATTATCTATTTACGTCTTTATAACCGTTTTTTATTAAATTTTATTACTTTCACGCATTACAATCGATAGTTGACTGAAACTTTACATAAAAATATACAATGATTATTGTGTATTTAAACTTTTTGATGGTATAAAAAAATAATTGAAATAAAAATGATAATAAATTGTCACATTGAAGAAAATTATTGATCAAGTTTCGATAGTTATTTTAATTGTTGCATCGGTATATTTGGTATTTGAGTAATTACACTGAAATTAACGTGATGATTATTTATTCATTTTTGTTACTTTGTATACAGGTGCCTTCAGCCCGAGTGAGTGCACAGGTCGTAGCACCGGAAACGGGACGATTGTTCTACGGCCGGGTGATAAACCCGGACATCACAGGAAGAAAAACTTTGTCAAGAATGCGTGCAGGCTATTGTAGTGCCAACATATATTTCATATATGAAACTGGTGAAACTCAACTGACTCAGAAGAATCAAAAATATAAATTAATTCACAAACAAGATACAAATATGTATCATTTTATGTAGAGACATTTCTGTCCACTTAAGTATTATTTAATGTACCTTAATCATCGTTCGATTTTGTAAACTTTTTTTTGTCTTGTAAATATGTATATCTATTTTTTTTTTCCTTAAATTCTTTTATTTTTTCCGGCGAGTTACTAGCAATGACTATTTTGATAATTTTTTTTTTTTCCATCTATCAAATAACATTAATCTGGCAATTATATATGCGTACATTTTTTTTTGTTTTTCATTTCATCTTCATGTATTGTAAACATTTAAAATGAAAGAAAGAAAAAAATAATAATTTAAATGAGGTACATGTGCGATGTTTCTTAACCAAATAAATGTTGATTGTAAGTCAATGAATTTGTACTAATCTTTCAATCACGATTTATAAAATAGCATTATTTCCTCATCAAAATATATTTCTAGAATGGACTTATTATAATAGTACTTTTCGGACTCTGCGCTATAGCCATTGTATCCTTCACCTTTTACAAGACCTTGAACGCCTCGTTCAAGGAGAAAAACTAAAAGTCAACGCCCGGTTAGTCGATCCTAGATAGTATTTATCTTATGACGTCATTATGTTACTTATACACCTATTGCTGACATGCGACAGTACAAATCACATCTTATTTCTTTACACAATAAAAATTACAATAAATTTTAATGCTGCACGCAATTGTATTAATATATTACTTGCAGAAGGCAACTGAAAATTATAATTTTCATGGAATGACGAATATTACAATTTTTTTTTTTTTTGAATATTAAATTATATTTTTCTTTTTGTTTTCGGAATGACAAAATTCGTAAATGTATTTGTAATATTAATGACATAGATTATATATAAAACTGCTGATATATATCATTTTAATTGAATAATTTAAGAATTTTTTTCATTTTAGGCTCAATAATTCGCGTTATTTAGATTTATCTACATTCAACAAATTTTCAAATTTTTTTGCTTGTAAATAAATGTGAAAAAACAGCATACATATATTTAACTTCATAAAGTGAAAACTGATTAATAGTTAATAAGTATTAATAATATGAAGAGAAAAATATAAAGTTTTGCAGAAAAAAATAAATTGTCAATAGAAGACTAATATTCCCTTATTGTATCAATACAACACTTCAATTAAGTTATCATTATTGTACCCATGATAACCGGTCAATTATGTGTTTTATCTCATTTTACTGCACCTTATCTATTGCTGTTCACCATTCAAATGTATTAAACGTATTCAGTGACAAATGAACAACACAAAACTTCAACTATTGTGTATAAATATATCTCACTGCATTTCGAATGTATGAACTTTATCAATATAATCAAGTAAACCCTGCAACCTCTTCTTAACACGCTTTTGATCATCCAAGGTACAGCCAAGAATTGCAGTCTCAAACATTTTATCTGAATGCCCTACTGCATGTGATGAACATGCATTCATAAATGCTGAACACCGTAAACGTGTTGCACTTGGATCATGTTTTAGACCCATCACCAAACTATCAATCAAACCATTAACCTAAAAATAATAAAAATTATATAATAATAACAAATTTTAGGTTATAAATAACTATAATAAAATAAGTATTGTATAAAAATGTTTATGTTATCAATCATCATTAGATTATATATTATAAATTATTGATAAAAATTAATATATTTAGTACAATACATTGTCGTAACAGCTATTATTGAGTACAATTCAAACGTTTTTACTCTTTGTAACATAGTAATGACGATACTGCATTAAAATCTCCATTTGTAAGCTCTGATATATTTATTACCTGGTGCAATGCATCTTGTTGCATGTCATCACGTTGAACCTTCACCAAGACATCCACAGTTAAACATCTCATAGATAATCTCTCAGCATATCTAAGTACATCATCACGATCAGCTATATAAATATAAAATAAAAAGACATGAATGAATAGAGAGAAATATTGAGAAAATTCTGGTAATTTCTACAAGTTTATCTCATCACGAATATTGATGATATCTCTAAATAAAGTTAAAAAATAAACTTACAATCATCAAGTGATTCCAACATATCTTCATTATTTCTAAGAGTATCTAGAGTTGTTAACATTGTATCTTTTTCTTCTTCAAGTCTTGATGCATCTTTTCTCAATTGTTCAACTCTCAATTCAATTTGATCCAAAAGGCTCACAAATTTGTCCTTCGGTTTTGCGTATGCAGAATCGCTGCTTTCAAGAATATGTGGCAAAGCACTATCCATAGCTTTTGATTTTTATTCAAATTTGAAATGTTCTAAACGTTATCAAGATTTTTATTTCTCTAATTAAATACACAATATTCATAAAAGTGTTCAATCGAAACAATATATCTATGTGTGTCTATCTTGCTATCATATTTTTTTTTCACTGCAGCTTATGGAGGGTAGAGGTAAGGAGAACTGTCTCTATGTATGAAAAAGTGTCCGTTAAAATGTGCTAAAGAAGGGTGGCGCTACAGTCGCTACCAGGTGATATTTGAAAAGAGCGCTAAAAATGATTAGAAAAGGAAAGAGAAATAAACAAGGACAGAATAACTTCCTCTGAATTATGGCGCACTTTTCAAAATAAGAATAAAATAAAAACAGATACATAATCGATTATTTGCTTAGCAATTTTGAACGTCTGATTAATTTTTATAATATTAAAATAATAAATAAAATGGGGGATTAGCATGTACAAAATTACAGAACAAAAATTTTTCGAAAGAAGAATAATAAAAATCAATTTCGCAACTGTCAGTTTTTTCATTAAAAAATTAATTCATATGAATTATAAGAAATATTAAATAGTTCAGGTTTCAAAACATTTTTATTCGCAGAAAAAATATAAACGTATGTTAATTTATGAACAATAAAATATATTATTTAATATAAATATTTCAATCAACAAATATACTATTGGAAATGTTTGAAAATATAAATCTTTTATTTAAGAAAATAATTTGGCATTTTTCCTATTTATTTTGGTCCTTATTTTAGCTTCTTCATAGCGCTTATTTTCTGATTTTGCCAGAAAATGAGCGCGCATAACTACATACATATCAATAATTTTTTTAGTCAATGTATTTTCATGTTCAAAGCATCCAACTTTCAATAACACTTCTTTTTTGAGCTCTACTGATATCTCCGAAATTGTTTCTAAATTAGTGAGATTTCTACTGATAGCTTTTAGTACACACTTTTCTAATTGCTTAGTTAGACTAAACAATTCGTTACTTGCAAAAAGTAATCCTCCATATAAATCCATTTTACAAATAACGTCGTTTCTCTGTAACTCTTTACCAGCTTCCGCACTCATTTGTATACACTGTAAACAATTCTCACACTTCACATTTTTCTTCAATTTACGAACAATATAACCAGCAATGTAAGATTGAACGGCATCACTGGTTACAGCCTCGTTGTAATCATGGTCTGCATCGGTGGAAGAGCCTGCAAGTATTGGCTCAGTGCTTTCTAACATATCATCGATACTTTGAAGCCATGAATCCTTACTGCCCTTATTCGAAGAAGTTAAAACTTCCTTAGCTTCTATAAGGCTTCTTAGGAGATTCGTGCCGGAAACATTACACCCTCTTGGTGGACGTATTAGAGAAAAAGAAGATGCCAAGCGATACACTTGGGCAAACATTTTTGGATCGGGATGATCATTTCCTCCACACGAATATCTCATGACAGAAAAAAATCTCTAAAATTGAAAATACATAAATATGCATTAGGAAATAGAAGTAATAATAATTATAATAATAATAATAATAATAATGATGATGATGATGATGATGATGATGATGATGATGATGATAAAATGATGTTGATATGTATAGCTACCTCCAAAGGATCTTGAGATAGAGTTGCTGTCATCAAATATTTAAAATCGCATACGTTTTTAAGCATCTCCAGAATTTCTAGTGTTGCACGTAAAGTTACTTTCAGTCCTATTGCAGTACTCCTCGAAACAGGTATTTTTTTTTCAAGCTTTTCCCAATCTTCTAAAAATTGCAGGAATTCCAGTATCGCCTGAAATATGTAAATATAAAGTAAGTATAGAAGTATTAAACCCATGCAATTAATCATTGATAAAACAATAAAAAAATAAGAAACAATAGAAGAATATGCCGATGTACAATTTCTTCAGTTCATGAATGCACCTGTTGTCATAATGACACATGGATACAAAAATTGTAATCTGATCAGTTTCTACAAATTACTTGTAATATAACAAGTTAACGATCAGTATTGAGTACCTGAGAGTTTTTGCATGACACCAATTATCGTGATTGTTGAGTCAAAGCTTTCTCAATTAATCATTTTTCAATTAAACCTACAAAATTACAAGATTTTATTATTTTGTTTCATTTTTTAATTATTCTTACCTGTTTGTTACGACAATCATCTTTAGCGTACAAAGCATCTCTTGGTATACGCGATGACATAGCTTGGACCAAGTTGAAAATTAAATCAATGAACTTTTGCGTTGGAGTTGAATCTCTTAATTTGTCGCACTTTGATTGGTAGTGTGCCATTGCAACAGATACCTCATGACCGAATACCTATAAGAAAATTAATAATAATATAATTAATCAAAGAAACGAGAATCATTTCATCAGTAGATATTAGTGAAAATTTTGAAATATACATACTTCAGTTGCTAAAGGAACATTCATCACTTGAAAGCCTTTTGGTTTCAAGTGCGATGATGTTAGCTTGTAAGCGATTTTCATGTTTGGTTGCCGGTAATTTTCTTCTTCTAAGACAGCTTCCCAATGCTGTTTCTTAACAGTTCCGTAAGGGGTCTGAAAAATTCATAATAGTAATTAATAATTGGAACTACATCGGTCAAATTCTAAATAAAAATATTATTAATCAATTATACCTTGAAATCTTGGAGTCTATCATCTAAGGTAGATGTTCGAAAACATTTTAATAAATGATTGAAATCAGATATCATCCATAATCGCCTCAAGATATCACACGGATGTTCACAGCTGATGTTTTTTTCATCCACACCAAAAATTTTCCACACGCCTCGATTCCATGATGCACCATCCATAACCACAGCATCAATGCATATGCTACTATTTTCCATAAGCACGATACACTCTAAAATTAGCTTGTGCAGTGGTTCACTTTTGCATGCATTTTTCGAAAGGAAACAACCCAAGGCTTGAACCCATCTACCTCTGAACGGTACAAATTTAAAAACTAACGCATGATCTGCCGTTTCATTTCTCAAATCATTGGGGGTATGTTTTCCCAAGTCCACAAAGCCACAAAATTTCATGCATTGTTGGTCGAAAAATATTCCTTCGCTTAATTTCATCTCGTCGACCAAAATCACTCCTCGTTTCTCTCCTTCCTGCATCGTCTCACATCTTTCTTTCAAGCTGTGAAAAGTAGCAGCTTGAAAGCCATAAGCAGAAGAACTAATTTTTCTGATAAACTTATTCAAAGTATCAATCGACGGGAGAGGTAAAATATTGCGCTTGCGTAAAAATTCATATGTAGTTCTATTTTTTAAACGAATCAATATACACTCGTATATCCACTCTAACGTATATCGTCGACCTTTCACACTTTTTTTTTTTGCAGCTGCAAAGCATGAATTAACGGCATTTTGAAAATCTGTAGGTAACTTCTTGATGGCATCTTGCACTACAGCCTCAGACTTTTTGGCACACTTGGACTTGGCCATAAATATTTTTTCTTTCAATAGAATTTTCTGTGAATAAATAATAAAAAAGTTATTAATTTTGTACGTTATTTATTTCATAAAAATACTAAAAAATTTACAATATTACAAAATTGATGACACAGTTGATACTATGTATATGATTAACCTTCATGGTAGTGCAGGTTATCATTCCTCGAAGTTTAAACATAAGTAATATTAATGTTCTATTATAAGTAATTAAAAAATTAATATTTTTATTCTTTAACGCATAAAAGGTGCCGCAAATATAGCGCACTACAAGTGCTTCACAAATGACATAATGCAAAAGATATGAATTATGATGTATAACTAACTAACAGTTATCCATCAGCGGCTTTTTATAACAAAGAATAATAATAAATTCATCGCAAGTTCGAGGACAAATCTGTGTAAGATTTCGAGTTAATATTAAAAACTAATTAATATTTAATTTGAAAATGTCCAATACTATTTACTTCGAAATCTGTTCAAAGTGAAAAACGCTAATACCGCAGAATAATATTATACTATAAATATTCATTAATATTAATTTATCAACGTCCTATTAACATTGAAAATTATAAAACGATAACTTATTATTATATCAACTCCTGATTTTTGACTACTACATCTATGCAATCACAATAAATTAATTCTATTATTATTTCACTAACGTAAAAATTACAATATACAAAATTATAATCCTGCTCTACTTTGTTGTGATTAGAATGAGAAAAGTTTCTTTATTCACTAAGAAAATCTTTTCTTCTCGGAATGGAAAAAATATACAAATTTTATAGACAAATCTTCGATGATTACTACTTCAGCAAAAATGTATATGTACAATTCTTATATACAAATCAAAACTATTTTTGCTGAAATATTATTGAGATTTTAATGCTCAAATTCGTTGAAAAATGCTATAAAAATATCGAATACATAATGTTAATTTCTTTCGAATTTTTGTTACAATTATTCATATCTCAAAATCCCTCGTAAAAATCGATTTTTTATTCAATACGCAGCCGTTGAAAGAGCACAAATACGAGAAGTATCCTGTTGAACAAACAAACAATGTGATTATATTTTAATACCATAATTAGTAACCATAATCACAATACCAACATTGTTAAAAATCTTGGAAACAGTTTGCACACAATAGTCACAGAAAACTGAAAGCTCGATCGAATTTGTTACTTATTATTTAACGGCAAGCACCCCTTAGCTATAAATTATAACCCTTCCATGTCCTACTTCGTAAAATTTTTAAAGCATTATAACACCTATACTTACATTAAATATATATTTATATTGCAAAACATTCACGTACAATGATAAAAAGTTTTCAATATCTAATCCAAACAGTTTGATTAATAGTAAAAATTCATGCTGATACAAAAATAGTTATTTAAAAAACATACCGTTCTTTGTAAACGTTTGCATTGTTTAATCACATTTGAAATACGTTGTTTATGAGCTGTTACTCTCTCTAAATTAATGGAAGTTGAATCACGGTTCTGTAAGCGGTTTCTTAAAATTCGACAACATTTACATCTTGGATTGGGCTGATTTCTTTTGTAAGTATCTTCACCAATAATGACACCTTTACAAATTCTCGAATACCTAAAAATTTAATTAATTGTCAAAATTCAAGTCGTATTCAACCCTTCTTTGTAGTTCATTAATTTATGCATGTAAAAAATGAATCATTCTTACCTATTATTGTCAAATTGAGTGCCCACGCACAATGGCCATCTCTCTACAGATTTTAAGTAATCGTAAATACCACGAAACGAATCAATTTTCTCGTTCAGTAACAATTCTTCATTATTAGAAAAAATAACCTGCAATTTTATATGAATTAATTATTGTTACTAAAAAAAAAATCGGATAAATTTACTCGGACATTGATTAGTACTCACAGTAATTGACATATTCTTACTTAATCGTAAATGGTTTACGATTTTCAGGGTTGTTTCATTCACCCGCATGAATATAAGTCCATTTGGTTTATCTAGATATAACCAAGATGGCGGTAATGAAAATTTTTTTATATTATCCCTTAAATCTTCAAATTGTATCTTTGCTTCGGTATCCTGCTGACTTTCGATAATATCATATACATGTTGACTTAACGGTAATTCTTCTAAGTCTTCTTCAGTTGGAATATTCGCATCCATCAAATTATTAGATAGTTCTTGATTTACTAGTATTTTTTGTTGCTCGATTTGATGTTCATCAACTTGACAATGCTGTTCGTCTTCAGAGTGATTGAAATCTATCGAGACAAACTGATGCTCGAGTGTTGGTAAAGCTTCATCTTTGAGTTGTTTTTTCCCTTTAGGAAAAATCTTGAGTTCACCTTTTATAACAAATTTATCGTACATTTTTATGTCCTCCTCTTTAAAATGAAGATGGCAAATATAATCTGATGCTTTCAAATTAATGCCCAAGGAAATTTCCCAATTTTCCAATCTCGCCGGTGTCTGTTAATTTAATTAAACAAATCATTTTTAAATGTTGATTGACTACAAAAATTGAAAAAATAAAAAATTGTTCCTAAAGTAAGTAATTCAGAAAAAATTAATATACATACTATTGGCTGAAAATAAGACGGAGGCTGAGACGAATCGTTTTTTTTAGTTCTCAATTTACGCCCACTTGGACAACTTTTCACCGCGCAAATTCTGCCCATTATTGTTGAAATGTTTTAAAAAGTTTTATCACAATAAACACTAAAAAATCACTAAATGTTTGATTCAAAGTTCACAAAATTTTTTTCACTCTCTACGTTTTTTCACAGCAATAATTTTAGGTTATGCTTACAAAATAATTTTGGACTACGTAAATTGTTGAGGCATTGTATACTTGACTGTTACTAACTACTCTAGTCACTAAAAATATTAAATTTTCTAACTCGGCAAACTTCAATCCATTAACAACTGCTACATTCATACCACACCATTTGCCTACGCTAGCGCCATTTTGGAGGGTTTTTGGACTATTATTTACTGCTTGTAGCTGGACACTTTTTCAGCTTTCCTCCCATATGAGACAGTTCTCCTTACCTCTACCCTCCATACTGCAGCTCTATCTCTTATGGTACTAATATTATTATTATGAAAAGCTGTATTTATATACATATATATTAGTAGGATATATTGCGCATGCGTATCGTCAAATTCTTTTCAGCCATTTGATAGTTGAATACGCGCTAAAATTTGAAATAATACGCCCTTTACTCTGTCGATAGAGAAGACATTTTTCGAGATTGTTCGAAAAAGTACTCGAAATAATATTTATATGTTACGTGTAAAAATTACGATATACAATTTTACAATGGTATTTTTATTGTTTATGAATGCATAAATAGATTATATAGTTATAAATAATATTAAATAATATTATAATTTATTATTTATTCAGTTCGTGATGATTTATTTTATATAACCTCAATATATAAATATATATGAATATAAAAATTACAATTACGTATATAAAAATGAAATGTTTAAAAATTCTTTTATATACGTTTATAAATTATATGTAGTTATATATAATATGGATGATTTTTTTTATATATATGGTTAATGATTATTTAACTCGTCTGTAATTGAGTGAAGGCCAATGTACAAGGTCACTTGTCCTCACACACTCCTTGCTACTTTATTGTTTATTCTTTTAAAATTCAAGGGTAATTTGCCTAATTTATTGAATGTGAATGACTTAAAAAAAAACCTATTGTACCATATATATATATATTATAATCTGTCTCGCAATCTTATGTAGTTCTGATAAAATTACAATTTCATTTATTGTCAATGTGTATATAGGTAGTGTAAAATCGGGTCAATGTTACAACGAAAAGAAAAAAATTTACAAAGCTTCCAAAAGATCGAAATAATTGTTTACATTCACTTTTATCATATGCATCTGATTGTCAAAGGTTATTTAGTTGTTTTATGATGCATCACTTAATAATAAATAAACATGATGCATAAATAAGATAATAATAGTTCCCAATGAAATGAATTACAAGGCGCCTCTGTCATTATATCAACTAAACACTATTATTTACAATTGGTTTGAGTATCATAAAATTTTTTATAGATTACAGCTACTTCTATGAATTAATAAAAAAAATATTTATTTATATATATTTATCCACATGACGATTCAATGGCATTTGTTGTAGAGGTGGAATTTCCGGTTGTGATATTATTTCTACCAAATCCACGAGTTCCATCTGGTCCTGAAGGTAATCTAGTGACGTTTTCAGGTAGATGTGCCATTAATACAAAACCACTGTTGCTACGTGAACGAAAACCTGAGCATGAATCGGATCCTGACGAACAAGATGAAAGTCTTCTACCACCTGGATCACATCCGGAGTCTCTACTACAAGTTGATAGTCTCCTTAAAAATGGTCCACATTCTGCAGATGCTCGTCGACCATTTTGATGATATGCCAAGCCATTTCCATTTGGATATTCAAAACCAAAACCCATATTTGATGGAGTTGAGCTTGATGGTGTGCAACAAGAAAATCTTCTGGTGGTAGACTGTCCAGCCCAACAATTAAATGATGGATAAAGATTGTGATGTCCTTGATGTGATGAGGGATGAAATAACGGTGAACTGTAACTATTATCTGAGGCAGATGAGCATGAAGAATAACGTCTACTGGAGTAACTTCCACTATCTGAACTAAAACCTGAATTAGAACAGCTAGAAAGTCGGCGAATTAGAAGTGGATTGTTTTCTGGAACTGATATTGAACAAGTAGAAAATCTTCTAGGTAACCATGACTCAGTTGAAGGTGAACCTGAATGAATAATCAATGAATTAATAATCATTAAATTTTATAGTCTTGAAAATCATAACTGTATATATTTATATATGTATATTTTTTTTTGTCACACAGACATTTACAGACGGCAGTTGTTTTTTTGCATATTTACCAGGATATGAATGATAATTTGTAGAAGGACGAACTTCCCGTCTACCCTGATACACTCGAGATTTTATCCTCGACGGGTGAGTATCGTCCTCGGAACCACTTGGAAAACCAGACGAACTATAACCATTCTCTCTTGCTGCAGACAACCTTGCACCAGCGCCCTTTTTCATCGGTTGAGACTGTTGTTGATGATACTGTTGCTGTCCTGATGATTGCTGTTTACGTTTTTTTTCTCCCGTTGATGTTTGCTGAAGCTCAAATATTTTTGCCTCACCTAAATCAAGTGTTTGGGCTGTACGTGCTGCTGCTGAATCAGTAAATTCAATAACAGCGCACTCCTCGTCGGGCATTAATTCCGTACGTTTAGCGAGTGCTTGTCGAACCTACGACAAACATAAAATTGAAATGCTATTAAAATATTTTTATACTTGTAAATGAGTATAATGAAAATTATAAAGAATTTTGATTATGACCTCTGCAGGAACAGAATGACCTGGTTTGAGAAGTCTAATAAGGGCTATTTCACCGCATTGACGAAATAGTTCGGCAACAGATTCAATTGTTAATTTTTCAATTGGCAATTTTGTAGCGACAATAGTTCTTGATGGCAATGTTTGATCATATTGCGGCAAAGGATTACGTCGCCTAAGCTTAGTACCTAATTCATTAACCTCCAATTTTGTTGATTTAGCTCTGAGTGCCGCACCAACTATTCTCCAATCTCTACTCAAATGTTTAACTCTTTTGAAACTAGAAATAAGTTTCAATGATACATATCCCTCTTTATTTCTCTTAACATGTTTCAATAAAAAAGCATCTTTCACAATATTATCATCGGAAAAATAAAATTCCACCTGTGCAGCTATTTTCTCAGCCATTTCATCACTACAAGTGATTGATTCGTCAACTTCCGTTTCAGACGCTGGTGGTGTTAAAGATATTGTTGTATCGGCACATTTTAAATTAATATCATGAGATGATTCTTCATTATTACTATGTTCATTTATGTTTATGTTATCGGTAAATTCATTGTGTTGTTTTTCAGGTAACTTTAGAGGGCAACGATCTGTCTCATCAGGACCACTGCTGCAATCTGATAAATCTGCTTCTTCACCTTTCGAGCCACGCCTATCAAAGGATAAACTTACGTCACTGTCAACAGAGGATATACTGTCGCGTGTATCTGACTTCTTCATTGGTGGCGGTGAGAATGTCAAATTGCCCACTTCATCCAATGATTCTTGCAGGATCTCCACTTGCTCGTCCATTTCAAAAAGTACTATTTTCAAATTTATTTATAGATATATTTTTTTCTATTATCCTCGTTACACGCACAATTCACCGTTTCATTATTCTATTAATCTACACTCTTATATATCTTTCTATATATCATTTATATTAATAATATCATTTTGTATTATCGCATCATTAATATCTTATGATTGATTATAATGAATATAAAAATAATTTCAGAATAATTCGATTACACTGATGGGATTTTGGATAATATATATTATATTTATCTGGAAAAAAATAAGAATCCACTGGATATGTGATCGCCCACAGGTGTATATGATTGCGTATATACGATTAAAACAGGGACAGTATGACGGTTGAGACAAGAGTGGCCTTTCGACTTGAAGCGTCAGACTTCTTTAAGTACTTTCCCCGGCATCGACAAATCGCGCGCACGCGCGATCTTTTTCCAAATTGCTCACCATTCACACACAATTTATTTTGCGCGCATTCACCTCATGGTGGTATTAGTTGATGTTTTTCCACCTCTTTAAAATATATATTCAAGCAACTTCCCCTCTGGCTGTTTATAATAGTCCTCTCACATAAATGATGAGGACCTCGAGAAAGGTTGCGACCTTCCGGAATACCGGTCAAGACACCGCAAAGACACTGAATAATAAATCGGAAATAATAATAAAACGGATTTATCAATACAATCCAGGATACTGTTGAAATTCAAATTGATGGATGATCGATATTCCAAGGCTATTTACTTCGATAATTTACAATCAACAGATCACAATAATGAATAACATGGCACAATTATTATCACGGAAGAAGATATTACGTATAACATAATCATAACTCTGTTATGATTATTCCCAGAAGTTGAATATAATTGAGAAACAGTGAAAGAATTCATGTTAAACTTGGAAAAACTAAGGAAAAAATATATATAAATAAATAGAAAAATAAATAATAGATATTCTATAAACAAGAAGGGAAATTATACCAACATACATAACCTCGAAAGAACACCTAACACACTTGATACATTGGCGTGTTTCGTGTCGCATCCGGACGCTATGAGCATAATAAGATATGGGTCAAGTGCGGCTGGTGTCTTGTAAGGGGCCACGAGAATTGCCATGACAGCTTGAAAGGACGCGTGTATATACATGTTTAATCCTATACGTCGTCTTGTCGTCTAGCTATCGACTGTCCTTTACATATTGTTTTTTTTTTCTCCAACTATCAATCATTCAATACAACTCTCAGTCAAATATATAAATGTATATATAGAAGCCTAACTCTTTGATGTCTTTTTGTTAGCTATTGTACGAAAATATTTGCTTTGGAATTAATATATTATATAATTAGAAGTAATTTAATAAATACAATTAAAAAATTAAAGACATTACATCAATGGATGTTACATATTTCCGGATTTAAATTAAGTCATTTTAAATGATAAAAAGTATGGTTATGTTTATATAGAGATGGTATTAAAGTAGGTGAGAAATTAATACCACAACCGGTAATCGAACGATCCACATGGGATGACATGCGAGCTCAAAGTCTTTTTAATCGAGTTATGTATATTTACGTAAAGTATTTGAGTCACCAGGGCATTCGCACATAATCTTAACACTCCTACGATTTCACCGTTTCTATTATGTAATAAAAACACTTGTGAGGGCTGGGTTATGAAGTGGAAATCAAGGAGATTTCCTAGAGCTGTTTGTCTCTACATATACAATATATATTTATGTATATATATTTGCATGCTAACTATCAACTATAAGAAGTATCATATAGATTATATTATATACATGTTTAATTTATGTTTATGTTTAACTAACATATAAAATAAAATGAAGGAAACAAAACTGCATAAGTATTAATATAGACAATAATAAATAATTGATAATAATTACATTCAATTATCAGAAATTAATCAAACTATTTCTTGTACATTACCTATTATAACAGAATCCGGGCTGTATTAAAGTCAACAATGTGATGTCTATAGTATTCTTAAATAATTACACCGATCAATATTATAAATAATAATAAAAAATAAATAAAAAACATCAGTGAGACAGTAAAAAACTTGCGCGTTTACTCTACACGTCATGTATATTATATGGATACATTGACATGCCTCTTATCGTATATACATTTGTTCATGAGTGCATGGTAAACCACTCGCGCACATACACATTTATATAAATAAATAAATAAATAAATAAATAAATAAAAAAAAATATACATGTATAAGCATTTAGTTATTTGCGATAATTTGTATTTTTCTTTCTTTTTCATGAAAATTCATAGGCTTGTTTATAGGAGATATCTGAAGGCTACATGACATAGCAATAAAGCAAGACTGTTTTATAGAGGTTCAGACGCACAACATCCTGTTATACATACAGATGAATTGGATGAAAATATTATACATTTATTATAATACATTATCATGATTTTTCTTATTCATTTCCATTCAACTACTAATTAATACATCATACATACTTTATCAATACTGCATCTTCATGCATATGTACCAATGTATAACGTACATATATATATATACACACCGATTTATATACATAAATATACATATGAATAATGAAGAACCAGAATGGGATCGATGTCCGTAAGTGAATGTATTAATGCGGCTTGTCCGCATCTGACGTATGACGTAAACTTGTTAGATAATGATCCTGTATTCATTGCAGGGTCTTCACCTCGTAGCAAGTGTAATAATTATATACATATATATGTATTTATCATAGAATATATATATATTGTGTTGAGAATCATTTATCTATAAAGTGACAAAGTGTAGGTATTATTATATTATTAAATGAAGATGATAAATAAAAACACGGTTAAATTTGTGCAGCAAACAGGAGGTAAATATTGAAGGACAAAGATTATACTTACTTTATATATTTATTCCTATGAGCAAAGTTGGTTATTATTCGTTCGTTACAATTATATATTATATATTAATTACAGAGGGCGGTAAATTCCCTGGGGCGATACCATATTTTATATAGATATATATGTGTAACGAATGTTTGAAAGAGTAAGACAGGAATTATATACTCATATTGGAACTGGGTCATGGTAGCCCGCCAAATGCGCGTGTGGATCAGTTTTATTTTCAATTCGTCATCGCACGCGTATCGGTAAAGATACGCGCGAACATACACGTCACTAAATGTCAACTTTGTCTATATTATTTATTTTTTTTTGCTACTGTTTATGTTTACAGAATATATTTATTACTGTGGATTACTTACAAATTTAAATATGTAATAGATACACATATAAATAAATATATTTATTTATATATTAGGATTTGTAGATGGATGTGTGTATAGTCTATATTACATATTATGTGATTTCATGATTTGAATGTTAAAGAATGAAACTTTGTAATATTTTTTTTTTTTTTTTTAAGGAAATTGTATGCAGTGATGCTGACGCAAGAATATATAGAGAATCATCTTGATAAATGGGATTTTCATTTGATATTGATATAAAGAGTAAAAATGAGAACCGCTGTCAAGCGATTGTGAGTCAGATATATATGAGCAAAGCAACAATAAGGAATGGCCGTGTAGTACGAGGCCCCCGGGGTGATTCGCCAAGATGACCATGACCATATTACAAGACAGAGGCTCCCAATGAACAAGCAATTACTTCCAGTACCAAAAAAAAAAAAAAGAAAATGAATAAGTAAAATATAAGAAATAAAAAAAAATACAGACATTATTTATAATTGACGATTAAGATTATAAATGATCATTATATTATTAGAGCTTTTTATGGTATTCCCACAATGGAATATAATTATTTGATGTTAATTGAAACAATAGATATATATATTTTTAATTTTATATTCAGTCAAGAGACATCATCATCATCTATTGGATAATATAAATATGAAATAAATAATTAACTGACAGAATTTTTGCAATGTCGTCTATGAAATATATTTAATAAAAAAGAATATCTAAAGTAATGAATTGCATAATTTATGTACTTACTACAGGTTGTTATTTTTATTTTGAAATTAAATTTTTTTCTTTTTGGACGTGATTTTTTTTTTATCATACCACGTCAGTAAATTTTAACGATGAGTGAACATGACATGAAGTATATGGCGACCAGGGTGAATGTAAAAATTGTTTTACGCAATGACATATTTGCCAGCGGCAATATATATGCAGGATCAGATTTTATTCTTGCCAAGACATCAAATCATATTCTAATCTTGATTTGAAGCAAGATGATTTATAATTTAGTTATTATATCCAGCTAAACACACAGACAAATGTAATAATTTAAAATTATAATTATCTTAATTTAATAAAACAAAATTAAATTACCAATCTTTGCAACGCAACTGATAATCCCTTAAACAAAATAATTATATAATTAATTATAATTAATAATACACAATTACTCAATGATAATTTTATGAATGACAAAGATATTATAATAAAAACCCGGAAAGTTGTTAGCAATATAAATATAAAGATCATCAGCAGCGTTCACATATGAATTGTAAGAAAGCAAGATCGGTAATAGCCTCGAGCAATGAGAGTATATACTGTCGGACAAACTTGAAATCCCTTGACCCAGTATATATTATAACGAACATGTTCGATGCTACATATACATAATATAAAACACCTCACTGTCCTTCGATTGGAACCGGGAGACGACGTCGTGTCTCCTCTGTTCCTCTAGTTTTTTATTTTTTTATCCTTCCCGCCCTTGCGTCCGTCATCGTCTCTCTCGGGGGAAAAAGACCTTCACTACACCCTGTTCTCCTTCACTTGTATTTAATCTACACGTATATATAGATATATATATATATATAATAAATAATTAATAGATATACATTTATGTATACAATGGTATATCGTCATAATTTTTTTTTTACTTCATCTTCCTTTTGAAAAAATTTTTTTCATCTATTCATAGAATTTTTTTTTATTGTTTTACTTTATTCAATTTGTTTTTTTTTTTTTTATTAATCTCATCGTGTTAATAATTTCTTACGACTTATTGCCAAATTAATCTCTTGTCCTTGCTAATACTATATATTATATGAACGTGATAGGTAGATTTATATTTTCTTTTATTCTTTCATCCTCTATTTAAACATACTTAACACATTCTAATAATATTGTACAAGCAAATAAACACAGTGAAATTTATTTAGATAAATCATACGTTCTCAAAATTATATTTATATAGATCGCCAATTGTTTTTTTTTTTATATTATATATTATTTATAATATAATTGTTAAAAGGATGTACATTTCTTTTTTTTTTATAATGTCAGACTTTATATATGTACGTGAATTTAATTTCTTAGACTTTAAATAAACTCTTATTGATGAGTAAGAATAATTTATATAAATATTTATTTATATATGTATATATACGTAATGATGTATACGCGTTTGTTATTTATTTATGTATATCTGGACAATAAATAACTGATGTTTATAAGTATTTATGAATGCTTTATGCGCGTAAACAAAAAAAATTTATTCATCATTGAGAGTAATTATTATTTTATTTCATCAATTCTTCACTGCCCTGTTGATTATTATTCAATGTTTAATTTATTTGTCATTTAGGAAATTCAAATGGAATATATATGTTTATTGTGGTATGAAACATTCACAATGCAATCACACTTTTATCGCGTGTTATAATTAAAGGATTTGAAAGGATGCTGCTTAAATATGCAGACAGTATTGCCCATTATTTATGAATCTAAAATAATTGAATTACATAGAAGATTTTTTTTTTTTGTTTCGTTTCTTACTTCATTTTCCTTTTCAAATACCTGTACAGCGGTAACACAACACACACTTTCTACTCTAATTATTATATATTTTCCTGTGCTCCTAATTGAATATATATAGGCACTGGCACTCTCTCAATCACTCATTCACTTACAGAGATTAACATTAAATATTTGCATATAATGACAATAATTTTTATGAAACAAAAACCACTTTATATATATTTTTTTTTTTTATTCATCTCATTCACTTTCTGTCCTGCTTCCGCCCTCGCGTAACCTTAACAATTAATTTTATTGGTTATTCAGCGATTGTATATAATATATTTTTATATTATATTAATATGTATATGGATATTGCGTTAACAATTGATAATTTTATCACTGTTACACATCAAACGTACCTCATATCATTTTTTTTTTATTACTCGGTCGTCCCTCTCATTTCCATTTTAGGTAATTGTTTCATCATCTATTGTCTATATTCTCATGTTGAGCGATATACATAAAAATTAACTTAGTTAAAAATATAATTAATCCTCAAGGGATTTACATATTGAATAATCTCACTGTTGTAACACAAATGAAAAGAAATAGAAACATTATTATCTTGTTAATTCGTCGTCTTGTATTTGAAACACATAATAAAAATAAATTATTCGAGATTGATAATTTAAAATCTTAAATGAGGAAAATAATGGAATATAAATACATGGACTAGTAGATCATAAAACAAACACAAAATGAAAAAAATAATCATCATTCCTTCACTCTTTGTTTCCCATTTACTTAATAATCTCGATTAATGAGACAGCTTTTAATATATACATGAGAACAATAATTAAGAAATAATAGCAATGAAAATTTGTTACATGTTTGGCCAATGTAACGGATTGTATTGGTAGCATTAAACTACATTCGTTTACATATGAATAAAACACATCAATAATTTGCAGTCTCAATAAGAAAAAAAAAAAAGATGATATCCATCATATTACTCAAAGTAGTAACAATAATTGCTTAATAAATTGTATTGTAATAAAGATCAGACGAAAAATGGCTGTAAAATGCAATAAAATAAAATATTTACATTAAAAAGTTACAGATCCACAATAATCGTATTGAATTGTAACAAAGGCCAAAGTGTAATTAATAACAAATATTAAACGTTAATTCTTATATTCCTTTGAGGTTTTAAATTGTTCTCGTGTCAATAAGATTGTTAACCAAGCATGAACACCACAATTCTTTGGAACGTACCGAGCACCGTGGAAAGAAGCTCAAGTGAACAACCTGGATCTCACTGTACACAGAATCCGCATTTATTTTATAACAATTATATAACTATACATCGTTTGGGTGTGATCCACTAATTACTGCTTGTTACGTACATAATCATGATATGATATTTATGCATACCTTAAAGATTAATTAAACACAACGATACTCATTTATGTATCTTTTCTCAATTAACATTTTAATTTTTTTTTCTTTCATTCCCTAAAATTTGTTTAATGTATAATAATGCATAATTATATAGTCTGTACTTCATACAGCGTTGTAATATTTGTTTTTTTTTTCTTCATTTTTATCAGAATAATATGTATGTATGTGGAATGAGAATTTTGTGACAAGTAAAATTTTCGAATTTAGAATTTAGATGGTGTGTGGTGATATACAATGAAGACTGATTAAAGGAGTGGAAAAAAAATGGTAAAATAACTCGCTACGCTGATTATCTTCCTTCAATACAACAGGCGGACCAAACACTTTGATATCATCTTAACAATTTTTTTGTTACTTTTTTTTTTTGAGCACAAACTTGCTTTCGCATTTTTTTCCCTTAATTTTTTTTTTCTGGTTTTCACTTGTTTTGAAACTTATTTGAATTTTCTTGTTTACTTAATTCAAGTGCAAGTGCATAATCGGCGTCTTCCTGTGCTGCACGCCGACATCTTTCCTCCTCTGCACGTAAACTTTGTCGCGAAGCCCAAGCAAGTTGTTCTCGTTCACTCAACATCGTTGATGTATCTTTACGATTACTCCACGTTGCATTGCTATTATTATTTTTATTTTTATGATGAGAGTTATCGTGAGTTGTTAACATATCTTTGAATACTTGAGCGATATTTCGATCAGAACGCGAGTTGCTCTTTTCTATTTTCTTTGTTGAAAAGGCTTCGTCGAAATTTATAGGCTTGCTAACAGGTCTTGGTATTGCAGTAATACTATTATTCGCGAAATCAAGCTCATTTGTAGTTTTAAGCGAATTATTTTTGGTGTCTGTAATAAAATTGCCCATTTTATCAGTTTTAGTTTTGAGTAATGGAGAAGTTTTCAAGAAATCGGATTCAAAGCCTTTCTCAAATGGATCCTTATCAGATATAGAATATCCACTTGTTGTAATTGTTGTCTCCATTCCAAATGGATCAAGCTTCCGATTTTCATTATTTGTCGATTTTCCTTGCGCTATTTTGTTGGCATTCGGGTCATCATCATCTCCAAATGGATCAGCAATCTGGAATGGATCCTCGTAACGGTAATCTCGAAATGGATCCTCAGTAAAGTCCGGTAGCTTTGGTGTTGGTGTGGCTGTAGCACGGGGTCGGCTTACTGGTCTCAGTGGTGCAGTTCGATTAGGTATTAGGTCCGGCTGAAGCAGGATTTTTTTTCACGTGTCAATTTGTCATTACTGAAAAATTTCAAGAGAAAATGGGGGCGAGAAGCCGCCGGTTATCGTCTTGCTCCCTCGGGCCCACTCGACACTGTTTGCTACATTAGTTAAAGGGGGAAGAAAAAAAGAAAAAAAAAAAAAAGAAAAGAATAAAAACTGAAAAACAAAATGAATACAACACCTACAAATGACAAACATAAACAACAAAAATATGTAAATAATCTAAATATTAATGAAACAGACATTGATGATGATGAATAAATTAAATTGCAGTCTCGACCACATGCTCCGGGATTCAGGTCTGTGAATTAACTGAAATATCAATTTGTTTTGCCTAAATTAAAATAATAATAATAATAATAACATAACAAGGATATAAAATAAAATTTAAAAACAATATGAAAGACAAATATATTAATGGAAAATATTTCATTTGGATAAATATTGGAAACAGGAAAGATTATAAAGGAAATATTTAAATAACAAAATACATAAAAATTAATGTGAATAAATAACATAAAATATAAAAACTTAGTTTACCTTGGCGTCAAAATTTGCAAAATCTGCAAATCCTGTAGCAGTTGTCCCAAAACCTGTATTTCCATTATTATTATCATTTTCAGCAGCGAATGGATCTGAATTAAAATTTGAAAATGGATCGGGTGTGGGCGATGGAATTGGTGGAGCAGGTGCAGCGCGCAATGGACCAGTTGGTCCACTGGAAGGTCGTGGTGGAGCTGGTCGAGGAGGTGGCTGTTTCGCTTTTTTAGGTGGGAGTGCCGGACTTGGACTCTCGGCACGAGTTGGTGCATGAAGATTTGCAAATGGATCATCACCAAATGGATCTTTCGTCTAATAAACATAGACACACATATAAACATGAATGTAAATGAACACTTGAATAATAATTAATTATATAAATTATATGAAAAATGATGGAATACACTATCTGTTGTTGACTTGTCGCTTCTTTTATTGTCATTAAATGGCTCAAATGGATCTTGTTTTCCTTTAGCAGTAAATGGATCGTTGGTAAAACCTGAAGAAATTGTTTTTCCGTCGAAATTTGCAAATGGATCGCCACCTGCATTCTCAAACGCTTCTTTAGCTTTCGCAGAAGAAAATGGATCATGATCACCAAAACCGTCGGAAGATCCATTCACACCGGAAAATGCATTTTCATCTTTAATATCTTGCTTATCTCCATCTAAACCATTTTGTCTCGTCTCACCTTCGTTGTAACTAATTAAATAAAATAAAAATAGTTTATTAATCAAATGATAATTTGTTAATAAAATGCTTCATATTAATATTATATCATCGAATATTTACTCAATTGTCTCGATTTCTGGTTTAAATTGCAAACTAGTGTCTGGTACAAGATTCGGATCACCCGTTGCTAAGGCAGAATCATAGATTGCAATAGCATCACTCATTTGACGCTGTTGCTCCTCCAAATGTGTTATTTTAGCTTTAGCTTGACTTATTTGAAGTTGAGTATTTTGTAGATTTTTCGTTAATTCATTCAATTGATCCCTGCTATCATTTTGTTGATGTTCAAGCTGCTGCTCTTCCTGACGTAAACCTTCTAATTCCTGACGTTTACTATTAAGTTCATCTTCTTGTGAACGAAGCACTGTCTCTTGTTCTTCAGCTTGTTGTCGTAATTTCTCAACCTTTAAATAAAATTAATATCAATAAAAATTTCATAAATTTTCATTTATTTATTTAAATTTATTCAACGAGTCCAACAATAACTTTTTGACTTTTATTATAAACAATCAATTACATGCATGTTATATTACCTCATAGGTTCTGGATGAAACAATGCCAAGTGTAGTAAAAATCTCAAATTTTAATATTTAAAAATAATAAAATGCTCGTGATATAAATACCTTTTCCTGCTCCTCGCGCGTTTCTCGTTCAACATCGCATAATTCTTTTTCTACATCTGCTCGCTAAAAGCCGAACATAAAAACAAAAAGAAAAAAAAAAAAAGAAAATAATACGAAAAAAATTAAAGCATGGGAATAAGGTTGAATATGTATACTAGGGTGCTTTTTCTGAGGGGACTATTTTTTTTTCTCGCGAGATTACTCTAAACATTCGAAAAAATAAAAATTCATACCAAAAATGAGCTCTTAATTTTGATATTAAGTACTGCTGCCATCGATTTGAAATTTTTTTATTTAATCAACACATAAACATGTGTTTAATTGGATTTTTCTCGAAAACTTTTAGCTCTACGGATTTTAGTTAAGAATACTATTCTGTGGGAAATTTAATTCCCTACAAAAAACGTCTCATTGATTTCTGCTGTAAAGTTGATAGTTTTCGAGAAAAATCGAAAAAACCATGAAATTCGAGCAAAAATCAGCTGTAACATTTTTCAGCATCACTATTTTTAAAGATTATATATTTCTGTACAATTTCTGCTGAGACCCGATTAAACAGCATAAAATGCCACGAAGCTATGCACGAATGACAAAAAAAAAATTGAGATTTACGTGTTAATTAAATAAGAAAGTTTCAAATTGATAACGGCAGTATTTAATACTAAAATTAAAAGCTCATCTTTGTTGCGATTTTTTTTTTTTTTCTTTTGAATGTTTAGAGTAATATTTCGTCCATCTGTCAAGAAAAAAAAATAGTCCCCTAATGTATACTGCAACAGAATATTTCAACAGAATAAAAGTAATAATAATATAATAATGAAATAAAACAAAATCATAAAGCGTCTGCTTAGCGCTGTACATGCCGTCGTGCTCATCCTGTAGACTTTAACTTATAACACAAGCAGTCGATTTTTCATTTGTTTATACATATATTAAACATTAAATTTATTCACACCTGTGCTTTCAAGTCATTAAGACGCTTCTGTGCCTCACCACGTTGATTCTCTAATTGTTTCAATGTCGCTGCCAATGTATCAAGTTCACTCTGAAGGCTTTTAATTTCACCATTTTTTATTTTAATATCCGCCTCTTTTTGCGCAACATCCTGCTCCATTGCACGTCGCTCGCGTGCCAATTCAGCTATATCTTTGCTAATCATATCAAGTTCAGGATTCGAATAACCAGAAACATTATTATTTTCCTGTGAACAAAAAACAATCGTTATTGACATAAAAAAAAACAAAATGTTGGTAAAGAACATTTTAATTTTATATTATATGACAGTTATATTTGTAAATGGAAATATATTTCCGGTGAAAATACAAAATAAATTTAAGACCATGAAAAATAAAATGGGAAATTTGTTGAATGTAAAGAAAGGTGTTGGATTATTTATAGATTTAAATGAAGTGGAATTCCCACGGGGGAACATTACATTGAAAAATATTCACAAAGAAATATGGCGTGAATATTACGATTGCTTGAAAAAACAATATATAGAAATGGGTCCAAATAAAACTTTGCATCCATCAGCATTGACAACAATGGAAGGAACATCAGCCGAGTATATATTTATTCATATACAATATATCACCTTACAATCTTTCACATTACATATTTTAATTTCATAATTATTTTTAAAATAGATTGCGCTGTACTATTTGTATATCACCAATTGAATTGTATACAATTGAGTCGGTTGAATGGTTTTACAATCGTGCAAGTAATATTCGCACTGTAGATATTTTAGTAGAAACTACAGAACATATTACGATTTCTGCTGATGATCGAACATTAACTTTATTTAATGTTCAAAAAAATCAAGAAGGTATTTACTGGTGTAAAATGAAATCAATGCAATCAATGCCATATTTTTTACATGTTATCACTGGCGACACAGAACCAATACTTATGGTACGACCAAATGAAGCACCCAATTTTCAACATTCAATTCCACCTACATTCATTTATGATATTGGCTTGAAAGTTTATTCTTCCTGGACTACATGGTCTCCATGTTCCACATGTAATGCAGTGGGTAAACGTACAAGATATGGATATTGCATGATATCTCTGATTGATTTTACAACGAAAATAACAAGCTCATCAGAGCCTAATAAAATACAATTGATAAATTCAGTGTATAATGTTTTGTCAATTTTTCAAAATAAATTACCCTGTCGATCGTGGTACACACCTGATATTATTCAGGAAATATTTGAAGTGAAAAATCGAGCGACTGAAATTATGACTACGTTTTGTAAAGTCAAATGTCGTGATAATGTTGTCTTTGAAGTGCGAGACAATAAGGGGAATATATTAGAAAGTGCAAATAATAGTGCTGGAATTTATTCCATGATACAGGGTATGCCAGATATTCGACCGTCAATCGTACGCGTTATTCAATATGGAATTCATAATACTTATACAGAAATAAAATGTCCTGGGTTAGTCATGAAATATTTTGAATATTAATTTAATAATTGAATGAATTGACGTGCTATGTTTATTTGTTCATTTTCAGAAATTTAAATATTGATTTACCGATTGTTTGGCAAATTGGCACAAAAAAAATAAATACACAAACAATTAATCAACAATCACAGGGACGGATATCTGTTGATTTTCATAATCGAATTATATTCAAGAAATTACGATACGCAGACGCGAACATTTATAGCTGCTGGCAAAGAAACGAACTCACAGGAACAGTTCGATTAAGAGTCTCATATGAACTAACTTCGGAAATTGATAAGCTAGATCACCGAGTATTAATGTTAGTAAGCATTCCAGTTGTTTTTACAATGCTTTGGGTTTTTTGGCGAGCATTTCAGGGACGAAATCGTTATACAAAGCATTGAAATACAAACTAACATAAAAGAGAATAAATAAAACTTGTTGGAAGATAAAAATTGTTCACTTACCACCACGCCTCCTTCAGTGAATTTTCTAAAAGACGGCGGCATCATTTCTGACGTGAGTGCTGCAGGTGGATCGATGCCTCTTAATTTTTGCTTTATAAGCCACATAGAGAGTGCAAATTGTTCTTTGTTTAATTTTCCACTTTGTCCCAAGTCACAGAGAGCCCTAAAAAAAATATAATAATTAATTAAACATGAAATTATTAAATTTAAACAAGAAAAATTTGTAAAATTTCGCTAACCAAATATGAGCTAGTACAGTTTGCGGTAGTCCACTCTGTAGGAATATATCTTTAATTTCAGAACCCGAGACAAATCCATCCATATCCATATCTGCTTGTAAAAATAATTTATCTGCTGCAGCTTGATCTTCTGACGTAACAACCCATGGCACTGACGATGGCAGTTGTTGCTGCTGCTGTTGCTGTTGAATTGGTGTAGGCTATAAAATACATAAATAGATAAATAATAATTCTTTTATTTAGTAGTTCAAACAAATTGACATATATTATGATAATGTTTACCGAAACAGTTTGTAGGCTGACTAAATTTGGGATTGCAGCAACATTTGGTAATGGTGGTATAGGCGGTGCTGCTGTCATTGACGGAATAGGTGTATCAGCAATTAATGGGGGAACATCTTTTCTCTTACCCGGTGGCATAAGTTCAGGCGGTAAAATACTCGGGATAGCGTATTTTTCCAAGGCCTTATATACCAGGTGCATTGCCTGAAAAAAATAAATGGCATACAGCAGGTGGCTTCATAAGCCTTATATGGATAAAATAAAATTGCATTATTAAACGTGTTGATACTTACCACAACAAATTCATGCCTATCGAGCATGCCATCTTTATCAATATCAGCAAGGTCCCAAATTTTACCGAGGGTGTCCACAGGTAATTTACTATCCATCAAAACACCTTTCACTTTAAACCCAGGAATGTAACCATTTGCCGGCTGTAAACTGTCAAACAAACGATCATATTTAACACGTTCAGTTGGTTTTATAGACCAATCACCATTGCTAACTGATGATATAACAGGTGGTGGTGGTGGTGGTACAACTGGGTTTTTCTTTGCTATAGATGGAATTTCACCCTAAAAAAAAAAATTTATTAGTTAGTTGAAACTTCAGCTAAGAAATATCAATGAAATGAATAATAAACTTCATTTTATTTTAATTCATCCACCATATTTGGAGGTTGTATATCCTGACTTAAATTGGCCATATTTAATTCGCGCCCAGCCTGGGCAAAGGCACATAATTTTAGCGCTACAAACATTCCTGATTTATCCAGAGAGCCTCTAGATTGAGGATCAGCCATATCCCAAATTTTACTGAGAATTACGTCACTGAGTTTAGATTTCTTAAGAAACCTTGCAGCTTCCAATGCCCCAATTCTACCATAACCATTAGGATCCACCTGTATATATAAAGATAAACATCGAGATTAATATCTCGTCTCTGATTAGAATGATATATTAATGGTTATAAATTTTACCTGGTTATAATAAGCCTCATAAATAAGTCCATGGCTTCCAGCCACCTGTGAATACAAATTTATTTCATTATATTATCATTCAATTGAAAAATTAATAGAGATAATAATATACAAACAAAGAAAAACATTTTTTTTATACGTATTTCATATCTGATTTGATGGCAATAAGACAAATAATATATTCACGATCACGATATGACATTAATGAAAACGAAAAATTCTATTAATATAAAAAATTTATATAATTAATTTCGTGTGTATTATTAAGTAATTAATGTTTATTATATATTGAAATTTCGATCTGAATATAATTAATAAGGACTGTCAGTAAAATAGTAAAATTAACGATTTCTAGAAAGACATTTGGATGAAGCAAAGGAATATTAATAAATATCATTTTGTCTACAATCAACAATCAGACATAATATTTTATTCAGATAATTGATTGACAATGACAATTTGTACCGGTGAAATTTTTTCTACAATTCATAAACGTAAAAAAATTTTCATATACCTGCGTGGGTGATGGCAGGGCAGCCATACTTGCATATAATACTGGTTTAACCAATCGGGCAGTCAATCGATAGCGCTAGTCGTTCGTAACGATTTCGCCCCGCATTTCTTCGTTGACGGATCTTTATCGCCGGATGACGCCCGCCCGAACGGACGTCGGTACAAATTAATGATAAGCACGAAAAGATACGTTAACACACTGATTTAACAGCTATTACAGTATTATAGAATTTCATTAACTGTTAATTCACACCATAAGCATTTATGTTAAGTAAAAAATTATAGTCGTCTGTTTCACTACGCATAGATATGTGGATTATAACCGTGCGCGGACAAAAATTTCTCTCATGTATACGACGCACCCACCCTTCTCTCTATTCTCTCTCTTCAGTCTTCACAGTCTCTTGTCTCTTGTGTTGCTTGTGCTTTTTTATAACTGCCTGTAATGATGATGATGATGTGTATATACTGGTATGATTACGTATATGTATATATGTCATTATAATTGGTCTTTTCACCGCATTGGTTAGCGGCGCTTTTCGTATATTGCGCGCGCATCTATTTTTATTTAAAATGGAAGAAAAAAATACAAATGGCGATTTGATTTTAAATTTCGTTTGATATATTAATTCATTGTTAATTAATTGATATTGAAAATTGGAATATTATATGAATTATTATTTTATAGATATTCATGAATTATGAATATAATTTGTTTATGGATATTAAATTATTGAATGATTAGCTGGTATTATTTAAGTCTCAAGGTTGTTTTGAATAACCGACAATTAATAAAGTGGCCATTTTTATTATAAAACATATATGTTTATGAATGAGAGATATATTTGAATATTTGAAATTTTTATTTTCAGTTATTTTATAGAGATTTGGTAGAGTTGGGAAAAATGCTGACAGATACATTGAATGATTCTAATGAATCCACAAAAGATTCATTAGTAAATGAGAACTTATCTAATAATAGATCAAGCAGTTATTGCACCAGTTGTCAAGAAGAATTGAATAATTTAAATCCTGTACAATTTGGGGAAACTACTCGATTGTCATCTGATCCCAACAATTTTGATGATATTTTTGTGCCAGCCATTGAGAATGTAACTGAACAGGAAACTGTACAATCAATCAATGCAGCTACGAGATCATTATCAAGAATTAGTTTAGAGTTCGAAAATCATCAAAAAGAAATTATCAATAATGAATTTCCAAGTGATATTAATCTACAACAAACTCTGTTTTTAAATAAATTTAATGGAGAAGATGAAGAAATATTGATAGAAATTCTGGAGGATAATACAGAATTTAATCAAATACAACCACAAAAAAATGCTGTTAAACAGTTTTGTGACAAAGAAGTACAAACTGATCCACAATACAATGAGATGAATGATCCATGGGATCCAGAATTTCCATCTGCTGAAATTGATTTACAAAAAATCGACAAAACAATTGAAAATATTGCAGTTACTAATTCTATAAATTTAAAAAATAAAAATAAATTGAATCTTCAAGATAATCTAAATTATGATAAACAATTTAAAAAAATTACAAAACCAAATTATAATTCAATATCATCCATATTTTTGAATCGACAAAAACGTTTAGCACTTTTATCAAATGACATATATCAATTCAGGTAGAATTTCTTTACGATAAAATATTCACATCTAACAATAAATTATAATATTTATATTCATTGTTATACAGTTCTTATTTGGATGGTATAAGAAAAGCATTACTTGTGAAAGAACCTCTACCAGTAATGCCATCACCACCAGCTATGACAGGATATGATAGTCAATTTGATTTTCCAAATGAAAATCGATTTGAGAAATTGCCAATAATTATCGAATCATCTAAAACAGCAAGCAAGTCAACGAGTGCATTAGTTAATTCAAATAGTAGTGAATCATCAAGATTTGGGTAGGCAAAAAAATCAGAATAAATATATCAAATTATCTATTTTTAAACTTACATTTAAAATGAAATGCTCATGTATGATAATTTTTATTATTTCATTATTAGATCTGGATCGTCTAAATTATCATCAAAACGTACGAATAATGGAGAAAATGAATTTGCAACAAAACGCTTCATGCGTCAACCAGCGAATAAAGAAACTTCACATTGTGGTAAAGAAAATATAAACAATGAAAAGCGTAAACAATCAATTAGTGACTCCACTTCTATGTATGCTTATAATCCATTGTCAAATCGTCTTAAAAAAAATCCTAAATTAAATTAATTAAGCATTAATATATGATCGAATTATTATATCGATAATTCTAAATAATTATAATTTTAATTTCACTCTTTCTATATGTATGAAAATATTTGTATTCTGATATTTTAGACTAATTTATTGTTTATATGTTTCTTTTCCATTATCATACAAAAAAATACATTTTATAAATGAACGTTGAGCCAATTAGTTTATTGATATTATTAAATAATCGAAGATAATCGAGGAAACGGATTTTGTTTTGAAATAACAAGTTTTTTATGCTGGTGAGAAATATAACCTTTGATTTTGCCTTCGTAAATTAGATTTGCAACAAGACACTCAGTCTCATCCATGTCTATGTCTTCAACTCCACACATTTCAAGTGCCGATAGAAAATTTTCAACAGGTATTTGATGTGTGTTCATAGCTAACCAAACTTTCTTGAACAAATTTCTGTAGGCTAAAAGTTTCAATTTTTCAACAATGAGATAAATACCAGCACCAATGAAAAAACTCTCATGATTCGACATAACAATCTCTAATTTTCTCATATCTCCTTGTTTCACTGCTTCTACCAATTCCCAAAATTCCATAAGATTATACTTTTCAAGGAGACTTCGTTTTGGCATAAATCCCAATAACATTTTAACTGGTACTAAATAAGTAAGAATCAATCGTTTATTTTTTGTGGAATGTCTATGGCAATGTTCAAATGCATACGAAAGATGCTCATCTGCAGATTTATAATCACTATCGAACATTGATTTTCTACCAACGAAAAATTTATACGTTATTCGTTGAGCTAATGGAAAATGATCTTTATAAGCAGAAGAATCAATTGCACGTATTAAGGGTCGACAAAGATGTAACTTATTAATTCTAAAATAAACTTTGAGCAATTGATTCACTAATGCTAGCATTCCCCATCGTTTTGTATCATCCTCTGAACTTCTATTGTCCGCTGCACAAACACGAAAACATCCCATAAGACATTCAGCACATTTTTCAAGTATTTCACCTGGTTTTATATTTTTATTCTTTGTATTTTCTGCCTGAATGGCCAATAATCTCAATTCTAGACACACGACATTCATAACAGGTAGCATCCAATTTTCTTCCTTTTGTAATTGAAGAATTTTCGTTAAACTTTGTACCACTGCGCTCTGATTCTGGTATACAATCCGTGGATCGTCATTCTTTTGAGCTGATGCAAGAGTCCTATAATAAAAAATTTGTAACTTAAATTACTAACAGCGGAAATAAATTCTCAAGATGTATATTTTTATTTATCATTGGATATTTACTTTAAATGAAGAAGAGCAAGATCATCAAAAGGCGGTGAAAGATGCTCCATGGCTTTAGTCATAGCAGCCTCCGTAGACAGTTGAGGTACAGATGCATGACTATGTCGCAATGATAACAGATCCTTTACAAAATAATAAATCATCTCTGTCTCATAGTTGTTATATTTTATTGACTAATATTGGCAAGAAATTATTTATATATATTTACCGCAAGACCTTCACCATCTTGATTCAGCCACAATCGCCGGAGCTGAAATATTTTATAACCTCAAAAAAATTGGGGTTCTCCATTTATGGAATAATATATATACATTTGTTTAATAATTAAATAGAGATTATTCACCTGCATGATGTAAGGAAAATGACTATTTGCCCGCATTCTTGCATTTTGAGAACTTTCCATGATAATTAATACAAACAAATCTACACGCTTTTGAAAATGTTCCAAATCTAATCACCAATGTTTTCCTGCTTATTCTGAATGCGTCTTTGCAACATAGTAATATAGTATCCCCATTAGCCGAATGCGCGCACCGATCGTGCACCGTGCGAGCACCTGGTGCACTTGGTGCACTCACGGTGCACCTTAGGTGCTCGTCTACTGTAGCAGCACAGTGGACCACTAAGTAGAATTCAAATGATCCCACTATTACGTACCCGAATAGCCTTTGGTTCACTCCATGAAATTCCACTTTGTATTGTCACACGTTATAACTATTATGAGGCCACAATATTTCACGTCGTGTAATATGTCAAAAACATGTGAATTTCATTAATATTCAAGGAAAAGATCCAAGGATCCAAGGGATCTTTTCCTTTGGTTCCTTTTTTGGAGCCTTTTGGATCCTTGGATTTTTTTTTGAATCCTTGGATCCTTTTTGGACTCACATCCACTGCCACAACCACCACTACCATTACCACTACCGTCAAAACCAGCTTTGGAACCAGCACGAAACCCAGCTCCAGAGCCAGCTGCAGAACCAGCACGAAAACCAGTTTTGGAACCAGCACAAACTCCAGCATCAGAACCAGCACGAAAACCAGCTCCAGAGCCAGCACGAAACCCAGCTTCGGAACCAGATTGGGAGCCAGCATGGAATCCAGCTCAGGAACCAGCACGAAAACCAGCTTGGGAGCCAGCTTCAAAACCAGCCCGGGAGCCGGCACGAAAAATAGCACGAAAAATAGCGCGAAAACCAGCTCCGGGGCCAGCTTCGGAACCAGCCCGAAAACCAGCTCGATAACCATCTTCGAATTGTTTATTTGAAGTTGACTTTTTTATCCATATTTTTTATTGGTATATTTTCTTATACAATCGAGTTAATATTATTCCTTCGCCGCACAAGTTTTATTGTTAAAATAACATTTACACAATTGTTTATTTATAGCATTGATTATGAGAAACTTGGAATAATTACTTGAATCATAGTCATATATAATGATACACAGGACAAATTTGTTTATGTATTAAATGAAGGAATATCAATTTCTTACAGTTCAAGAAATTTTTGTTTATTTGTTGCATTCGATTGTTGATTTTGGTTTGAAATTTGAGTAGAAATATATAAACAGCTATGAAGTACATCATATTCATGATTTATATTTAAAAAGTAACAATCATTAATCATGAAAAATACAATGCAATATATCAATATCTTTGTATAAAGAAATATACCAATAAATAATATGGATATTAATATCAATAAATTAAAAAAGTCAACTTCAAATAAACAATTCGAAGATGGTTCCCGAGCTGGTTCCCGGCTGGTTCCGAAGCTGGTTCCAAAGATGGCTTCCGTGCTGGGTTTTGTGCTGGCTCCGAAGCTGGGGTTCGGGCTGGTTCCTGGGCTGGCTCCGAAGCTGGGGTTCGGGCTGGTTCCTGGGCTGGCTCCGAAGTTGGGATTCGCGCTGGTTCCCAGGCTGGCTTTGAAGCTGGTTCCTGCGCTGGTTTGTCGGGCTGGTTTTGAAGCTGGTTCCAAAGATGGCTTCCGTGCTGGGTTTTGTGCTGGCTCCGAAGCTGGGGTTCGGGCTGGTTCCTGGGCTGGCTTTGAAGCTGGTTCCCGCGCTGGTTTTCGGGCTGGTTTTGAAGCTGGTTCCAAAGCTGGTTTTTGTGCTGGTTCCGAAGCTGGTTTCCATGCTGGTTCTGGGGCTGGTTTTGGTGCTGGTTCCGAGGCTGGTTCGGGAGCTGGTTTTCGTGCTGGTTCTGAAGCTGGTTCCAAAGCTGGTTTTGACGGTAGTGGTAATGGTAATGGTGGTTGTGGCAGTGGATGTGAGTCCAAAAAGGATCCAAGGATCCATAAGGCTCCAAAAAAGGAACCAAAGGAAAAGATCCCTTGGATCCTTGGATCTTTTCCTTGAATATTAATGAATTTCACATGTTTTTGACATATTACACGACGTGAAATACTGTGGCCTCATAATAGTTATAACGTGTGACAATACAAAGTGGAATTTCATGGAGTGAACCAAAGGCTATTCGGGATATTACTATAGTCAGTACTGTCAGTTGGTACTGCAGCAGATTGGCCAACGTTTGTATAGGTTAGGTATTTTTTTTTTTTTTTTTTCATTAGTACTTCTGTTTTATATTTTTTGGGGCTTCTGAACCATTGAAAAATATTTTACATATTCATGTTTCTTCGGTCATGAAATTAGTAAAGAAAAGTAATATGTACTCTGCAAATGTTGAAACAGGAAGCGGGAGAAAGAAGAAATGGATGTAATGTAAAAGAAAAAAAAACTGGGAATTGGTAAATACAGCACTATCTTAGTGTCTTTTATTCCAAAATTCTTTCCTGAAAGGAAAATGGATAAATATTATTGATGTTTGTTTATTTTGTACCTGTGTGCAAGTAAATATTAACTTATTCTATGAATGATAATGAATATTCATCGGTATATTAATTAGTCAACGATTATCAGTTTTACTCCTCAGAGAATTAAAAAATGGTACGAAATTATATACGAAAAACTTTACGTCAATCATGGGATAGACAAAATATGGCGAATGCTATTCAAGCTGTTATTGATGGACGAATGGGTTATAGAAAAGCTTCAAAAACATATTTCGTTCCTCGTACAACTTTAGAGCGACGTGTTAAAATGTTTAAAATTAGCCCAGATACGGAA
Organism: Microctonus brassicae; assembly: GCA_918226075.1. Classification (NCBI taxonomy): domain Eukaryota; kingdom Metazoa; phylum Arthropoda; class Insecta; order Hymenoptera; family Braconidae; genus Microctonus; species Microctonus brassicae. The sequence goes on along the minus strand of OW445484.1, from coordinate 11,997,533 downwards.
TCAGCTACTAAAAAAGGTAGTTTTGTTAACATATCTTATACATAATTTATCATTGAATATTTGATCATTATTATATCTGGCTATTTTAATTCATGCTCAGGTTTGGGTAAATTCACACCAGTATTTAATAAACAACAAGAAGAAGAACTTGTTTCACATTTAATTAATATGGAAAATCAATTGGATGGCTTAACAACAAAAGAATTGCGTATATTAGTTTACCAGTTTGCTGAAAAAAATGGAATTACTCATTCTTTTACAAATGGTATGGCTGGAGTGGATTGGGTTGAACGTTTTCGAAATAGAAATCCAAACTTATCAATACGCAAACCTGAACTAACGTCTATTACACGTGTAATGAGTTTCAATCGCGTTATGGATAATAGTTTTTATGATTTACTGGAAGAAACATTTGAGACATACAATTTAACAAACGCTCGTATTTACAATGTGGACGAAACAACTTCTGTTATATCGTCTGGTGAGCATAATCAATAATAAACTTTCATTTTTTTCAATTATCATCATCATTTGAACTTTTTATAATTAGTTATTTTCATCAATTTTAATTGGAATTATACTGTGTGGATCTAGTCGACAAAATATTAGCCTTAGAGAAAAATTTGTCACCAAACATGAATGATGTTTATTTAAATTTAATTTCTTTCTTGCAATAAAAAAATACATAGTACCATATAAGTAATATATTTATCATTTTGTTGTCGTGACTACATCAAATAATTTATTTGCGAGTTCTTTGAATTCTGCAGAAGCTTCACAATGATTTAGCAATTGTGCATTTATATTATCCTCCCCATAATAAGCTCCAGCTATGGCGCCAGCCATACTTGCTATGGTATCAGTATCTCCTCCCAATGTGATCTAGACATGAAATAATTCAAATTTCGATTAGACATTACAAGAATATTTATCTATTATATTTACCGCATATTGAATTGCTCTTCTCATTGGATTTTCTGTATTTATTTCTGCAATAGGATATTGGGCTCGTACAAAGCAAAAAATTGCTGTTGGTACAGAATGCAATGCTGTCACATTATTTCCAAGTACTTTTAATATTTCATCTGTGTGTGGTTCATTTTCATTTGTTAAAGATTTTTCAATCAATCTTTCAATTATTCTTAATTGAGTTTTGAATGGCTGGATTTCCGATTCCGACAATTCTAAACTATCAAACAGAATATTAATAATTAGTAAAATTTAATATCACCATGAATTTCAACTAATTTTTATATACAAAAAAACAAAATATATTCGATGACTTTACAATTCCTCATCATTCTCCTCTATCACGTCCATTTTATTGATCAAGTCTTCCAGAAATGCTGCATAATTGAATGCTTGTTTTGGATCCATCGTTAAACTTTTTTGAATTGCAATAGCCTAGTTATGAAAATTCGATAATAAAATTAATAATGCCAATGTTTGACAATAGTTACATTAGCTTTACCTGTAAAATAGCTCCATTAACACCAAATTTATGTGTATGTGTAAGTTGTGTAGCTTGTTTTGTCATGTTAACGAGTTGATCACAATCATTATAGCAGAATAATGCTATTGGCGCAACTCTCATTGCACCACCATTGCCCATGGAACCCTGCCCATTGAATTGCTCACGTGCAGGTGTCATCAAGTCAGAAAATTTATTACCTCTGAGCTTCTGAAACACCTATATAACCAAATGAAAATGGTCAGTCGACACAATTTACCTACATTAAATGGTCAATTAAATTAGCATAAAAATATATTACAAATAGTAGACTGTAAATTAATGTTTAGCATAACCATAACGTTTTTTTATCATCTCATATCTTCGAGCACAATAATCAATATAAATTATTATCATCATATGCGCATACTAACAGTAACAATGCCTTGCCCATAACCTCGGTTTGGTTCCTGATAATATCTCTTAACAAATTTCTTTGACAAATCATCTAAATCAAGTCCTCGCTTTTCTATTAATGATTCAACTACACTTTTCATCATTGCAGAATCATCGGTGAATTGCATGACTGGTGCTATACAACATTAATAATATCAATTGTTAATTCAATTTATCAAAATAGAATACATACAAAGTTTAAAGATCATTTAAAAAATTTATATTAAAGTAGTAACCTTTAAATGATGGACCTTCCAATTTATCAAATGACTTTTGTAGAATGACTTTTGATGCAGTTGAAAGTGGCTCATCATTTTCATAAGGACTTCCAAGACAATCACCAGTCAATGCACCTAACATTGATCCTCGAAATTTTTTGCTCAACAATGACAAATCCATCCTCGGTATCATTTCAAAAAAAAAAAAAATTCAATATCCAGCTAATAAATAAAAATCTAATTATATTAACATATGAACAGCAAATTTTTATATTATTGCATGCTAATAGCACAATGTCAATATATTGTCGTCATATTTTGCCATGTGAGTGTCAGACACACACATGATGTCTATGAAAACGACATCTGTATATTTGCATACATAACTAATATTTTTTATCATTACAAGATATATAGAATATAGTGCGTAGTGTATCATCAGGCTTCCTAACCTATAATTAAAGCCTATATAAAAAAGAGGAAGATTGAATCATGTTAAAATACATATATAAGTAGATTAAAAAGATAGAAAAAATAATATAAAATTAGAATAGAAAAAGAGACCCTGTGTTATATTACTGAAAGGATGGGTAGAAGACACAAACATAACCTCCAACCAGGGGTAACTTAAAAAAAAAACTCCACTGTGGACCACATGGTGGAACTTCTATGTTGAAGTTATAAATAATTTTTGAGTTTTAAAAATTTAATCAGTTCCACAAAATGTTATTGAGGTGTTTATACATATTATTCATAAAGGAATCATATTTTCAATTTATCATACAATCGTGTTGAATAAATCATCAGTACATTAATATGAAAAAGATATATAAAATAAAATTGAGTTATTAATATATACAGAAAAAAAAAAAAAAACGCATTTATATATATTATAATACAGAAAATGATTTGGAAAATGCTACAACTTTCTTCAACTTCACTTTTCTTATACCTCCTTCTTCACATATGTACCTATTTTTGTCACATAAATATAACATATCGGAAATTCAGGGGATAGAAAAAATAAAAATCATGAAAAAGACACCTATTCAATAGAAGTTTCATGGAAACTACATAGCTATACAAGAGAAGAGTAATTCTGCCTCACTGAACAAATGGAATCTTTTTATAGAAAAACAAGAGAAAAATTCGCATTATTATTATTCTTCCAGTGTTGATTTGAAATTTATCATAAAATCATTTACAGTATAAAAAAAAAAACAAATTACATATCATCAAACAATAAATATATATAATATTCATATACATAAAATCAACATTCATGAATTGATATTGATAATTTTTTTAAATCTCCATTATCACAAATTTAAATCTCTTTATATTTTCATAGTTGTTATCGAGGGCGCATTATGCACGCAAGAAAATAAATCCATATATGTATGAATATACATGTATAATATATATACAGCTATAATATAAAAGATAAACATGTAGCTTTATATACATACAAAACATGTGTAAATAATACGTATGTATATACATACCGCTGGGCGGTATTGAAGAGTATGATGAAATTTGTAGTGTTTATTGTAGACCAGAAGTAGATACATAATATTATGACTTATATTGTGTCATTGTATGTTGGATATAGAACATGTGAAGGAGAAGAAGAAGAAGAAGAAGAAGAAGATACCAGTGAAGACTTGTGACAAAACAAGAAAACATTGGTATAATATGAACTGCAGCTCTAACTGAAGAATAGAGAGCATCCACATCATGAGCCACCACCAATTGTTGGAGATTGAGCTGAGTTATATATTAAAAGGCGTCGCGCAGAAGTGGGAGAAACAAGTGAGATAGAGAGAAGTAAAAACGACGCCAGAGGAGACAAGCTTGCCACCCCCGGCAACCCGGGATCAGGTCCGTAGTTCCTCGTCCCTAATAAAACCAGTGTAGCGCGGTCGGTCTTACGCTTCACAAGGGTCTATGTATTATTAGTTAACTTATATATATATATATATATATATATTTTTTTTATCTATTTCTTTCAGTAACGCTACAAAGTACGGTCTGACTTGTACGGGCATTTTCTATTGTGTACGTGTACATTATTCGCATGGAATCCAAATACTTTTATTGGTTCAAGTTCAAGAAAAGTTGATGCAAGTTTGTTATTCATTTGGTATAAATGATTGGAGAATATTCAATTTTAATGATTGAATAAAGGATATTTGAGATGTTGACAGTGGAAAATGTGATGTTATTGATGAATTAATATTCAATATATGTCACGAAATTTGAGAGAATTTGTTGTTGTTGTTTGATGGATTTTAATTGTTTTAAGATACAGGATGATATTGTGAATTTATTTGATCAAAAGTAAAGGTGAATATGTTGAAGGAAATTATGAAAGAATTATTAAGAGGAAGATTCAAAGGACTTTGACTTGAATCTATTACAAACTGCAAGCTCATGTGAAGTTTAATTTTATAGATTGAATTATCCATTGGATTATATTAAAAAGCTAATATTATATGGAAGATAAATAAAAGTTTTAAGTGCTTGAAAGAAGCTTGAAGAATTTTTTGTGTGAATTTTTAATTCTCTCAGTTAAAAAATAATAAAGAAATGATTTCTCGGACAATAACAGATGCACTACAATGTTTGTCGTCATATTCAAATCTTCTTTGACGGTAAAAAGAAGAGTGTTAAAAAAGTGAGAAGAAAAAAAAGTGTCAAGAGAAAACGATACAGAGAAAAAACGAAAAAAAAAAAAAAAAAAAAAAAAAAAGAGCTTGTGCAAGCATCTATAATTTAATGCAATGTAGACTGACACAATGTACTCTTCACCTATATTCTTGCTCTTTTAATTATGTGAAAGTTTAGATAAATTCGACAAGATTCTCATTTAAATGATTGTGAAGAAAAAGAAAAAAAATGCTTACATTGTTTGAATAATAAAAAAAAAAGACGATGCTTTTTTTCTTTTACAATCTCAATGAACAATGCCAAATTACTATCAAATATCACTGCTATTTCGAGACTAATATTATTCGGAATAACAATAAATACACAGCATGATATAATCTTTGGTAAATAAAAAACAAAATCATTATTTTGAAATTGCCTTTATCCACCAGGGTACATAAATTAAATTTCATCACGCGCATTTTCAATCTTGAATAAAAATAATAAACATCAAAGTTGTTGGTCATTTTCATAACAACTTATAACATGTTTACATATTTATTTGATAAATGACTAATAGTATTTATTTGTGAAACCAAAAATTAATCAATATTATAATATTTTATTTGTGAATATCCGTCCAGCATTTATGTGTTAAAAAAAGAATATTAATTTGAAATAATTATACTCACGTTAACGATTATAATAAAAAAAAAAATGAATATCTATTTGGCTGACCTTGACCTTGAAATAATATGAAAACAAATAGTGACAGAATACATATATTCATTTATACAGGATAATATCAATTAAATGAATCAATGTGATTGATGAGACTCATCACGAGCGCTTGATAATTCTGAATGGTCAATTTAAGCCTTAATTCATAAAACGATCGATATATAAATGCAAATATTCGGGCGTGATAAATCAATAATTTTATGAAATTTTCAAAGCATATCGTTGTGATTGAGTGATCATATTTAATTAAAATTTCATCTACTAATCGTCATTGGCAACATTGTGAGATAAACGAACAGTGAACAATTTGATCGTCAATAATTTATAAAAGAAAAACAAACTAGAAATTAAAATAATTATAAAACTTTTCTAGTGACAACAGTTTTTCATTTATAATCAAGTCAATCACAGTGTGTTCAATAATTGTGAGTACACATATAATTCTATTGATCTTTGCTTCATGTTTAATTAACTACTGAGTTTATTTTTGTTCAAGTAAATGTTTTCATTGCATACATAATTTATAAACAATCCAAATCACAATAAAATACATAATTAATTTTAGATAATTTTAATTGTTAATTTTTGTTATAATATATTTTTGTTATTCGTTTAATTGTAACGGTGAAATGAGTGAATGTAATGAAAATATTTCAATATTAACGCCATGTTAATGCACAGAGTTTATACGCATGTGACAGTTGGCATGTTCGATATTGTTTAATGACACCATGAACGAATGGGAGGGTAATATGAACATACCGCTGATATACATACATTCTAGAATTAAATCCAGGTTGTCTCTTTTGCTCGCGGTCTATATAGCCAGGTCATACTTTATCGACTTGCGAGAATATCGAGAAAAACCGTTGGACGGCGCAGGTCACGCTCGACCGGAATTATTTTTTAATATTTTATTTAAAATAATTAAAAATTATTAACGACGATTGAATCACATTCAGTAGTTGAGTGAACTTTTATCTGTAGTTATTAATAATATGTAGAGGTATTAGGATGCATTTTTTGAGGGGTCTATATTTTTTTTCTTATGCGCGATGGACGAAATATTACTCTAAATATTCAAAAAAAAAAATCAAAGATGAGCATTTAATTTTAATATTAAGTACGAAAGTAAGTAAGAAAGTGCTGATGTTGAAAAATGTTAAAGCTGATTTTTGCTAGAATTTCATGGTTTTTTCGAAAACTATCAACTTTACAGCAAAAGTCAATAGGACCTTTTTTGTAGGAAATAAAATATCCTATAGAATAGTATTCTTGACTAAAAATCGTAGAGCTAAAAGTTTTCGAGAAAAATCCAATGAAACACATGGAAATTCGAAATTTTCCTGTTTAATCTAGATTTTTTTATCGGTGGAACAATTCACAGAAAATAATTTAGTGACCAGCACTTTTAAAGATTATATATTTCTGTACAATTTCAGCTGAGAACCAATTAAATAGCATAAAATGCCGCGAAGCTATGCATGAATGAAAAAAAATAAAAAAATTGAAATTTACGTATTAATTTAATAAAAAAAATTTCAAATTAAAAGCGGCAGGAATTAATATCAAAATTAAGAGCCCATTTTTAGTGGGAATTTTTTTTTGAATGTTTAGAATAATATTTTATCCATCCCACAAGAAAAAAAAGCACCCTACAATAAATATTCTATAAATCATCACTACACTCATCAATTATTAAATAATTTTATAATACTGATTCATCAATCTCTCATTGAATAATTAAATGAAATAAACAAATGAACATTTTTCAGGTGTAAAATCGCCCGATAATAAGGTACACATCAATAAATCAATATGACAGAGAAAGAGCTGATCACTTGTTGGGCTTAAAGCTGCAGCCCAGTGCAAAAATAGTGTAAAAATAATCCAAGGTATCTCCATGGTATAAGATATGGCGACACCGCCAGACTCACCGGGACCTGATGAAGCCCTCTTTGAGTTTGAAAGCTCACGAGCAAGACATCAAGCCACCAGACCCGTCGCCATCGAGGAGCTCCTCAGACAAACAAAATTTTCCAGACAAGAAATACGCGTCATGTATCGTGGTTTCAAACAGGTATATTCACATGTATATTATTTAATTTATTCACCACATTAATTATAAATAATTTATAATATTAATTTATATATAGGTAAATTTATATATTTTCAAAAAATATATTAATGTATTTTAATTAAACTGATCCGCATGCAGTAAAATTCTCTCCTTGGCAAGGAATTTCAGTTTATTCTCCAAATGACAGCGTTCCAACTTTTGAAAAGTCATTGAAAAATCTTTATACAACGTCAAAGTATATGTATATATATTTTATATATAGATAAAGACGTCATGTTTATAATTGAAATGAAAGAAAAACATAGATTCGTATATAATCGACCCAATTTTTATGTGTCAATTGCTACACTGATATGGGTTTATTTTATTCGAATTTGTTATTTTTCACTTTATTTCATTTGATTAATTTATGTCGATGATTGTAGAGTTAGTTTTACTCAACAATTTGTCAACATTAAAATTATTAAACATTTTATAATGAATGAATTATTGACATTAGAAATGAAATTCTATCTTTGAAATTCATTAAAAATTTCACTGAAACGATAATTCTGTTTTGAAATAATATTATATGAAGCGAAAAAACATTTGAATGTAAATTATCACCATGATATATTGTGGATCAATGGATATAATAATGTACACTTGTATGACTTGCATGACTGCAATCAATTGGATATAAAGACGATAAATAACGGATGTTAAATATTTGCTGTTCGAAAATAGACGTCCAGTAGTGTGTGATGCTCGTCGTTTATTCCCGACGGATCTGATATTTAGAATCTATGAATGTATATATTCAGCGTGATCATTTGCTACACACCCAAGTTAAATCGATATGTAAATATACCAATTGGAAGGTATTATCATTTGTTATATTATTTATTTATTTGCATCAACTATACATAAATTTATAAAAATAATTTTCCAGAATATTCATTTGAATATTTGGTGTACCATTAATAATATTCATTGATGCAATATTTAAAAAAAAAATTGCTCTTTATTACAAAGTGTTTTCTCCACGAGTAATAGAATATTACAAATAGTGTCATTCTATTTTTAATTCATATCTATTTCTATTTTTATAATATTATATTCCAATAACGAAATATAATTTAAAAAGTTTTGAGCTTTCTCATTTTTTATTTAATAGAAAAAATATTTTTTATATCGAGGTAAAAAACTTATTCCATGAAAATGTATTACATGATTTTATTTTTCTATTAAAGTGACAGGCTAATCGTTTTTCCAATGCTCAACTTGCCGCAGTTACAAATAGCTTCAAACAACCCCATCACGAATTTTCATTTTATCATTATATTCAAAGATATTCTGAACAAACTATTACTGTGAAAATAAACAAAGTGTCTAGAATAAATAAGCAAACAGGAATATTGGATAATAATACATATAAGGAATCGATTGAGACTCTTGTCACTCCAACAGATATGAAACTTATCGCGATATGCCAATGAGATGGTAAAAAAAAAATGAATATAAATGTGGAAAATTTTTCTGGCACTCGACTTGATAAATCGGCGAATGAATTATATACACTAGTCAGTATAATACAATCGATTTATCTATAATGAAATCTTATATCTTTATCATTATTAACAAATAAATTATAAGTTTTATCAGTGTTCGTCTTTCATACATATATATGTACATAAAAGTATTATATATTTATTGAATCATTGCAAAAATTTTTAGAACTAGTCAACGAGTAATAATCAGCAGTGCAATCGAGTATGAATTGAGCTTTGAAAACAATGATGAAACAACAATAAAGCATCGTTGTCTCTATTGTTAATATTCTGATGTATATATACGTACATGATTGTATTGTAGCTATTGCTTTCAATATTGTCTACGTGTCCATTCACTGCTATACTCTTCCATAGAAGAGTATTGAAACAATTGTGTCTTTTTATTTTTAATATATGTCACAAAATATGAGAGAAAAGTTTTTTATCAGCCAAATTACAAATTGAGTGAAATGAAAAAAGAAAACATTTTTGTTTTTGTGAATTATTTGTAAAAGTTAATTGCTGAATTAATTATAAATTTAAATTTTAGCTCTGTTATTTTTCAATACAGGTCAACAATTTTGGGTATTTGAAAATGGATCAATGTCATAATATTTTTAGTAAACACTATTTCGTATTGAAGAGTGATGTATACTTACTCAATGTAAACTTTTGAGTATATTTCACTATTAGTGGAGTGCCGTAAGGTTTATACCTCGGAACCCAGGGCCTGTAAATGGATTTGAATGAAACCTTTTGCAATGTGTTTCTGATACCTCATATAAAAAAGTTAAAAAATTAATTTTGGGCGCTTTCAATTTTTTAATTATTAAAATTAATAATTAATATTTTTTGGAGTTCTCATTCATTTTCTATGGAAAAATTGAATTTATTTCTGTTCAAATTTCGGTTTTGGCAATGAGAATTATTACACACCTGTCCTTGGGCATTCAAGGGACCGTAGGTATAAAGATACGAGAGGGGAGGAGGGCTTATAGAAGAGACAACCGCTGCTGAGCGTCCTTGGCGTAGTCTCCAACAGTACACGTTGCAACTAGCTAGGCTGAACACGTGGCTATTTTTGTGCGTTCCAAATAAAATATTTTATTGTGAATCTGATTATTTGCAGTTCATTTATTTATTCATTATTGTGCAATTAGTGCGACAAAAGCTATTTACTGAAAATTATTGTGTTTAACAAACTTTGAAGATAGTGGCATAGATAGTAAGTATTTGTTTTTTATTCGTATTATACTCTTATACACACGTTGTGAATACTCGATTGTACATTTTATAATTAATCGATACTGAAAATTATGTTATAATACAATTAAATAATATTAATCATTAATCATGATGTAAACGTTAGTTATTAATATTACAAATATTTGTTGTTACAGGCTCGTATCAAAATGAGTGAACCGTCGAATAATGATAATAATGGAAATGATAATTGCTTAATTTGTGAAAAAATCGGATCAAGTTCACAATCAAATTCCGATCTAGGAGAAATAATAAAAGTAACAAGAGGGATATCAACGTTGAAAACTGCTTCTGCTGAAAGAGCAGATGGGCTTATTCAATATTTAAATACTCGTGAATTTGTCTACGTGCATGCAATATGCAGACAAAAATATATTAACAAAGGATGTATTCAAGCATATTTAAAGAGAGAGGACACCACATTATCATGCTCACCACCTAAGAAGAAGCTCCGTACTGCTACGTCAATTGATTTTGATTGGAAAAGTAGGTGTTTTTTATGCGGAAAAGAGGCGGATGAGATGAAGGAAAGAAAGAAAACAAAAGCTAAGAGACAAAAAATTAGTTATGTAACTAATTCTTCTTTCAAGAAAACCATCCAAGATTTAATAAGTAATGATCAAAGTGAATATTGTCGTAATATTAATAAGAAAATTGTAGGCGTGTTGGATTTAGTGGCTCAGGAAGCAAGATATCATATGGATTGTTACACATCATTAAAAAGCATTATAAAAACAACCCAGAGGGATAAAAAAATTCATCCCCAAATTGCACAAGTAGACGCAGCAATGGAGCAGATTTTTAAATACATAGAAGAAAACGATGACTGCCAATTTTCACTGACAGAATTAAAAAGCATAATAACTACTGACCATATTCCAGATGATAAAACAATAAAAACGAGACTTATTATGCACTATGACGATAATATTGTATTTTCAAGTAAATTCGGTTCAAATACGATTATATGCTTCAAAAATAAGCATTACGAAATATTGTGCGATAAGTGGTACAATGAGAGGTCGAAAGATGAAGAAAAAGAAGAATATCGCATTTTGAAGGCTGCTGCTGAAATCTTACGACGACATATACGGACACAGGTTTATGATAATAATATTTATCCGGCTAGTGATAAAATGTTCGACAACGTTCAGGAATCAATACCGAAGTCCCTGAATTTTTTTTTATCAGAAATCATTCTGAATGATAAAAGAGGTAAACCTGAATGTATTAGTTATTATGAAACTAAATGCACCTCTATCGCTCATGCGATAATATCTGCCACCTACTGCAGATGCCGCACTTGGACATTTCAAAAGAGTACATCTGCAAATTCAAGCATGGCTAGGAATAGAAATGCCACCAGAAGAATGGGGTTGGAAGTATGAATGTGGAATATTGACCCCAGAAACAATGACGCAGCTACCAGCTCCACAATCATTATTGAAAATGATTTTTTGCGCCTGCAAAACAGGGTGTGGAGTTTCTTGTGGGTGCAGGAAAAGTGGATTAAATTGCACTCTAGCTTGTTTAGAGTGTAATGGCAACAGCTGTACTAATCCTTCGCCTATTATTCGAATAAATGAAATTGACGACGACAACAATAATATTGATATTTGATACAAATTTTGTCATTTTTTATGTATGACCATTGATATATTATCATTTATTTATATATATTCAATAAACAAATAATAAATGTTCATTTCTTTTAATCTCGTCATATTTCTTTTCATTCCGTGTATTTTACCAATTTATTTGTGTCTATGCTCCGAAATATATATGATTTTGATTAATTTGCCATATTAAACAACTTTTTTTTAACTTGTTATTTTTTCATAAATAATAATAAATTAACATAAAAGTTACTATGCACATATTATTTATTGTGTATAAAACTTAAATCTGAACTGCAAACATTTTTTTTTTCATATCTCCTTTATTTTTCAATAAATTGTTGTTATTCATTGTTGCAATCAAAAGCGGCAATTTTTTTTTTTTTAACTTTTCTATTTAGGCTCTTCAAAATGCTATCCAAAAGGATTCATTCAAATCCATTTACAGGCCCTGGGTTCCGAGGTTTTACGACTTTTATGTCTTACGGCACTCCACTATATTATAAATGTAACGTTTCATTGCCTTTGGTAGATATATTGCCACTCAAATGAAATGTGTTTGACGTGGGACAACTGAAGAATTTTAAAGCCCTTGAAGTCTCATAATGCAAAGTTATAGCTTCAATATTTTTACTATTACATCCGAGCATCACTGAATTTATTTTATTTTATTGTTACATTTTTTATTTCTTTTTCATTCCCCACTTTCAACATTATAAACCAGTTATTATTGCTTGATATTTACCACTGAAATTGAATGAAGATAATAAATATATCTAGTAAAAACAATTTATAATATTTAAATACACTCGAATAATTATTTATAGTAAAATATTTATATTGATATTATTTTGGTTAGTCTGCGGCACAACTAATCATTATATCTTGCCCATCGGATTTCAATTATGACGTACATTAGATTATGAAATAGATATTACCAACTATTGATCAACTATTAATTCAGGTTTACAATTATTTATTAGAGCTAGGCTATACCAATGTTGAACTTTGCGTGTCGCTCAATACTTTAGTACAATTTTTATCATTCACATTCATGTATAAAGTCTCGCACGTACATATACTTGGCAAGGTCAATGTTGATACTAAATAGATAAATAATAAAATAATCGAGTAAAGAAAAATATATCAATATGTTTATTATCATGCTGGCCATATTTAATGCAATCATGATATGCAAGTGAAAATTAATTGTTATTGTTATACATACAATGTAGGTCACAATAATATATAACAATATACGTATAAGCTAATTTTCATACTGACTGTCCAATTATATTTTACACCTGGAGATATTTTGCGATAATTGTTGAAAAGTAAAACGAAATTTTCATAAAAACATAAAGATATTATGTAAAAATATTACATCCTGAATTATATCTCAAATTATTTTCACTCAAATTAAACTTATATAAACTTTCTCATCTCTGAATTCGGATTTAATTAAACTTTGTTTTAAATTATTTCACAATGTCAAAAATATATTACGTCCAGGTGAATTTGAATAAATCATATATAAAATTTGGAAGAAAGTTTTGATATTCAATCTAATGAAGTGACATTAAATAAAATCTTTTAAAAATAAGATAATTCATTAGATTGAACAAATAAATACGCAATTTCTAAACATTTAACATTCCACAAAATACATTTATACAATTTAATATAGATTAAAACTAAGAATAATATTCTAATTTTATGGCGATAAATTTTCATTCATCTCTTATCTTTCATTGTAATATTCATTCATATTTCTCTGTTATAATTTATAATGTATATGAATGATAGTAAAAAAATCTGTATAGAATATAATAATATTGCTAATGAGTAAAATTGAGAATTACTTTATCTAGTAAATTAATTATAATTTGATTCTCATTCAGATATCAGCCATAAGTGGAATATGACCTTATACTTTGTAGAATGGCAAAGTTGATATATATCACGAAGGTTGCAAGCGCTCGATTGTTATACTCGCTTCTTGTCAGTATACCAAGGTCGGCCGAAGCTCCTAATTGCAGTGAAGCGCGCAAAGGTCGTTGAGATAAATGAGCTGGCTGCGTGTACGTTGAAGCTTGTGGTCGATGTGGCTACATGTTGGATTATCTCTTTAAAATTTCCATGATCAAACGCATCAATTATTAAGTGCATCTGTCAAATAGTTAGTTTCCTTTAGTAATCTCAATGGCCACTAATTAATTTTGCGGTTTTTAAAATGCATATCTAATAAATATACTACAGTGTTTTCAATTCATGTAGCGTTCTATGGAGAACTTTGTTTTGTCGTGTTGATGTTATGCATAGTAATGAATCAACACGATATAGAGTCATAAAAAAGTTTTAAACATTCAAAAAAATAAAAAACAAACTCGTGTAATGGATGTTATAATAACATATAAATCAACCATGTTGAGGTGCATTTTATCCGATGAAATATCATGAGTATTTTTAATGTATTTTATGCAGTATTCTGATTTATCCACTCTGTAATCATAAAAAGCATGCTTGAAGTGAAACAAAATTATTAAAAGAATATTTTTTATATAAATATTATAAAGAAAAAAAAAATTACCATACATTTTATAATTTAGAAACAAAATTGTTATTGTTGAAACTGATCAAGACTTTTCTTTTGTTCAATTAATTTTCTGACTTTCAATTGTATCTTCAATTATAATCATAAATGATTCTATTTAAATTCCAATAGGAAATTTTACATAAAAGTTACGTCAATGATATTATTGACAATTCAACGTCGCTGATGTAACAGGGCTTTATGGTATTGAAGATGACGTTATAGTAGGATCTTCTGTATATAATATTCATGACTCCCAGTGCGAAATAAGGTGACATCCAGCCGATTAGCAACTTAGAACTGAGTCTTAGGAACGAATTAATGTATATACAATATGGTTTATGTGCACAACATGCCACTATGACAATGTACTCTATGGGCTCATCAATTTATTGGATGCAGGCTTATGCAAGCTTTCCGATCGTATTAACGCTAACTCATGACCTCACTTCTATTATGCTGAAAAACAAATTAACTTTAGGATTATATACACAAATACTTATATATATTCCAATGTTGATGCTATTTTGACAAGTAAACAAATTAATTTACACGTTATTTTTCATCGTTGTAATTATTTGATTCATTTTTTCCTTTTTCTTTTTGTATTTGTGCCAGTGGAACTACTAAAAATAGCTTGTCAATACGGGAAATTGGATGAGCAAATATACCTGAAATTCAAAAAGACAAATGACAAGAAAGAAAGACAATTTTCGTGATCAATCGAAGCGTATCATTAAGATAAATAAACTCACAATCATACTGGCGAATGAGAATCGAATTGTACTTTTGATGGTTTTCTGCAGAGCATATAAAGTCCACGATGAGAATCCACGATGCGTTGTTGAAGTGTGAGACTCCTATGATTATACAGACAAGTAGTTCGGACTCTGCAATAAAACACGTATTTTCGTTTTATTTTTATTTTTTTTTTGTTTCTATAAATAACATTTGGCCGTGCGCCAATTCACAAATACACCTGATCCAACGTACGACCTCTCTTCACAGTGTCTTTCATTCCCTTGATGTACTTTTCACTCACTTCCTCCCAGTTCGAACAATGAGGAAATTGCTTCCACTTTAGGATTAAAGTTTCATCGTATTCGTGCGGACACAGGTGACATCAAGAAATTATATAACGTCACCATGTAGTATGTCGAGCATTCAATTTTCCAATTACAAACGTGAAATTAATTGCATAGTTTTTTTTTTCCATTGCTCTAAATTTTCTCACTTTAGGTTATGTATACTCATTTAATAATTGGTTATCTTCTGTCCTGTTCTATTTGCCTGCTGGATTCATTGAAATTTATGATTTTAATTGGAAAATTTTACCAAGCTCGAAATTTTTACAATTATCCATATTTCATCTGCAGTCACACTGATTTATATACATGTATGTGGTATGTTAATTTTCTTAATTTTTTATTATTTTTCTATAGATTTGTATATTTACGAGTATTATGTCGAAAAAGTTTATCAATTTAAATTTCTAAAATTCCTGTAAATAAAATTGTGTTGAAATTATCATGTCGATCTGCTTTATATAATATAGGTAACATAACCAAGCAAAATTTTAAATATATATGAAAGCATACTCAACTTTATTCACTTGCTGGAATTATTATGCAATTGGTGCATATAAATACATATCCTACATATTCGTGACTTGATGTACTTGACATAAAGTATACTTATATTAAAAATACTATTCATGATGTATATTTTTGAGAAAAAAAATAAAAATTGTAATATTCAGAATCTTCAGTGCTCAGATGGTGCAACTGAAGATGCAGATGATGAAATAATAATTAATCAACGATATTTATGATGAAATTAGTCCAATATGATATAAATAATAAATAAAAAAATGAAATATATCATCTTTTATATATAAGTCAGTGATTTATTTTCATAATATTGCAGTATTAAATAACTCTGTAGTTATTGCATTTTTGTATTATGGAAATGTTTTTTGTACCAACTTCACTCAAATATAACAAACATAGTTAGAAGTGTGTCAGAAAGAGTTACACTTACATATAAAAGGTAAATAAAAAATTTAAGCACTACAGTGAACTTGTGTCTCTTACTTTTAATACATTTTGAATAATAATTGTATATACTTGCAATGAAATGTATACAAATTATATTCAAAATTTGATTTAGTGATATATTTTGAATGAATTAAATTCAAATATCATAATACAAATATATTTGCTTACATATATATGTCCACATTAAATATCCAAGGGTGAAAATATCCCTTATTGAATTTAAATTAATTTTTTGTGACATTTGTTTTGAGGTTAGAATTAATATAGGTTACTTATGATGAATTATTTTAATAATTGTACTGTATGTGAGTATCAATAAATGTTGATTAAGAATTTTCACTATGTTGACTATACTGCACTAAAATAATGATATAAGTTATCATCGAGCTAATCATCTGAATAAAACATAAAATAATTAATAATTATTAAAGCAAAAAAAAAATTTTCTTTTTATGATAATTAAATAGAAATATATTTTAATTAAAGTAACTTACAGATTTTAAAAAATTGCTATCAAGTGATACTAATCCATAAGCAATGAAGGATATGTGCCTTTCTAATAATTCACTGGCAAATATTTCAAGCTGAAAATAAATTAAACATTAATAATATTAATAGTAATTATCATTCAAAAAGATTCCGTAGTCCAATAATAGAAATGCGTTTAAATAATATCCTTCAAACTGTGAATAATAATTCACTGTATAATTTTGAAATTTAACATTGGCGTATTTAATTAATAACAAACATGATAAATTACTTTTTTGACACTGCTTAAATAGGATAATTTATAATATTTTTCACATATTTCATCGGATATGAAAGAATTAATAATTTTATTATTGACTGAGTTTTATTTATTCATCCAAGACAAATGACACTGTAAATCATAAATGTCATTAAAATAATAATTATAACTTATACATAATATAATTTTGGGGACTGTAACAAAGATATAATTTGGGTCACAGTATGAAATACAATCATCTAATTCATTAATTCAAATCCAGCGTGGTTTAATTATACAATTCTACTGCAAACGCAGTGAAAGATGGTATTAACATTATTTATCTACGGAATCTTGTACAATATACATATAAAAAAAGGTGAATATTTAGTGACGATGATGAAATTATTCTTGATTTACCTCGTATTTCAATCCTGAACATATTGTATTATTATCCATAATCTTATACAGAATACCTCGTGTCCTTTTAACCTATAAATAAAAATAAACAAATAAAGAAATTAATTTACATCGATAAAAAAAATATTATTAATTACTATATAATACAATTATATATTATAATAAAAATACAAACTTCGACAACAATTTTCATGGCACATCCTGTCAACACAATAACCACAAAAACATTTTTTAAAATCCATAAAAATGAATTAATAGTCATTAATATTTGTAAGGTATTAGTTGAATATATAAAAGGTGTAATGAGATAATATATACAGTATGTTAATTCAATATAAATATAAATCAAAGCGAATATAATTGGCCAAGTATAAATATTAGAAAAGCCATTTAGAATATTATGCAGAGCACGATAAGATTGTTTAATAGCATTCATATTTTCTGTTATAAAATTATTGCTCATGATATGTCTAATAGGAGCTTCATCATACGGGAATGCTGTGACAGGTTTTGTCATTAATTCTAGTAAATTATTAAGTTTATGAAAGCTATTTTTAATTGAAGTTAATACTATAGCATATTGAACTAGTATAAATCCAAGAATAAAACCAGGCAGAACATTTACCATTAAATACAGATTATTTTCAACAGTAACTTCACTGATAATGAGCATAGAATTTAGAACTATGTGCATAGTAAAAAATATTATTTGAAAGTACTGTTCTTTTTGTAAAGATTTATTGTGTCTCTTTTCGATTGAACCAATTTTCCAATTTAAATATTCATTAATAATCATTACTGAAGTCCTTTGGTTAAAACTATTAATCAATAGTATTGCTGCACAAGAAATATTTCCACCGTATAAAAATATAAGTTCAAATTCATTTCTCACGGTAATTGTGTCCAAATCAATTTTACTATTTAATTTATTTGCAAGTAGAAATGCCATTAACAATAAACCAATACTCGCGATAATATTATAACTTGATCCTACTACAGAATACGAACAATTGATTGTTTTTTGTGTCATTTTCTTACGAATATTTGATGATATATTTATTGTAAATGGTGCTAAACCAAAAATTTTAAATATTATTACAAATAAATGTAATATAAAAATATAGTATTTTGGACACACTATTGTCATACTCATTTCGATTTCATATAAAAATTAGCTACAAACTATCACTAATATTACAGCAAAATTCGAAATTATTTACTACAAATCAAATCGAATAAAATTATTTTAAAATTGTTACAAAATCACATTTTTTAGATTAATTAATTAATCAAATAAATTGCACTTTAACACTGGTGAAATTTGCAGTCACTTAATAAATAACATCAGTTTTAAATAAATATTAATCAACTGAAACAAATATTTAATTCAACATAGTAAATTTAGTTACGTTAATTAATTTTATTTCTATAAAATATGACTCGATGATTCTTTGGTTGCTTTATTTTACAATGAATGTTTATTAGACATTAGCTAATTTATATATAATAAATATGTAGATCGCTCGAGAAATGTACATCGCTCATTATTCCATAAAATAATATCTACT
The DNA here is from genome assembly GCA_918226075.1 of Microctonus brassicae. Taxonomy (NCBI): domain Eukaryota; kingdom Metazoa; phylum Arthropoda; class Insecta; order Hymenoptera; family Braconidae; genus Microctonus; species Microctonus brassicae. The sequence goes on along the minus strand of OW445484.1, from coordinate 11,978,163 downwards.
GATGATAATAAATAGATAGTAATGTGAACCAATTCATAAAGTGCCTTTATGCATCAATTGTGAATTATTTAGGATGCAGACATGCATCAGAGAAATTAAATATAAATGATGGCACGAGAGGTGCATAATTATGTCTAGGGTTAATATAAATCGATCAATATAATTATATCTATAGGCACAATAAAATTTAATATTTACAACTGTTATTAATTATATGAATTTAAAAATGATATAATTATAAATTATGGCTATTTAAATATGTAAAAATAAATTAGCAAACAGGTTACCAAGATAATTATGCAATGATTTTTTTTAAATATAGAACTAATAATAATTATTATGTTAATAAATTTAATATAACTATTGTATTATATATGGTGTAAATATTTACAAACCATTGAAGATGAAATATAATAATACAAAGCCGTTGAATAATTATAATAATTATTGTATAATATAAATTTTAAAACAGTTGTGTTGTCTCTGTCATCAATTTTTTTTATATATTTATATTTTTTATTCACGATGACAATTCACTTTGCTTGTATTGCATAACAATAATCATGTATGTTATTGTTGTAGCAATAATCTGTAAATGAGAATGAAAGATATGAAAATTATGATTGAGGATTATTCGATAATTTTATAGAAAAAATTATATTATGAATATATTATTACGCACAGATTGAAGGAGACCACCGTTAATTGAGAAGAATTCTCGTGCCGTAAATAATGTATTACGATGAAGCAACTCAATAGAAAACTGCTCAAGCTAAAGTAAAAATAAGAATAATAATATAATTGTATAATTAATTTATTACTCTGAATTTGAAAGAAAAAAAAAAATATGTATATTAGAGTGTGCTATTTTTAGGCAACCTGTTTTTTTTTTCATTTGGATTTTTATAGCTCGACATTTACGCATCATTTGTTTAAACCAAAAATCCAAAGAGAAAAAAATGTTTTTTCTTATGTTATTTAAATGGAAAAACGAAAATTACAATAAGAAATCTCTAAATATTAAAATTAAGAGCTCCACTTTAAATACGCTCCTTTTTTTTGATGAAATAAAAAGTTGCCTAAAAATAGCACACCCTAATGTATATATTTATATATTTATAAATATTTTTTATTGTTAATTGACTTCATATTTCGTTGATCCTGTTGGAGTAGAATGCGCAGCCATCACTTTATGCACTATATCAGCAGTTCGTTTTGTCTAAAATAAATCATGAATAATTATTGCAAAATTATAATAAAAAATATTAAATTAAACAAATTTATATAATCTATCATTTAATTGATATACCAACCTCTGTAATTATTTTTGTTCCATAAATTGATAAAATAATCATTGGAAATAAATCTTTTACCATTTGCGTTAAATAAACGATTATTGTGATTTGCATTTTTGATGAATCCGTCATAAAAAACAATGGTGATATACATTTATATGTAGAGTATATTAATTTGGTACAACTGAATGTGATAGAAAAAAAAATTGGCCATCCAAATAAGTCTGAGAATTCGCGTGATATTTCAAAAAGTATTCGTTGAGCTTTTTGATTAGCAAGAAGATTATTTGTCATTAAATTCTTATATGTAATATATTCTGTATTATTTTGAAACTCTATATGACTTTTAGGATTTGCCATTAGACAAAGCCATTCATTGAGACTATGAAATTTACTTTCAAGATAAATTAACATAACAGTATATTGAATTATAAAACATCCAGCTACAAATATAGAAATAACTGGTCCAATCATTCGTACTAACTTAAAGGTCCCGCCTTTAGAGCTGGCTATTCGTGCAATAATATTGATCAGTATATACATTATATAAAAAGATAGTCCAATATATTTTTTATTTCGAAAATAGTGAGTAGCATTTAATTGTTTATTAAATTTATTGTCGATATAAATTAATCGATTAACTATCACAACCATTCCATCTTGATTATAGCAGTAAAAAATTATAATAATTCCAAATAATATGTTGAACAAACATACAACTGCCACAGTAAATCCAGTTTCTATACCATCTATTTCTCGATTTTTGTAAACATCATTCAAAGTCATTTGAGTTGAAATCACTGGTAAAAGTATTAATAGAATATTATAAATTTTTCCCAACCATGAATGACAGAGTTTTATCATTATATTTCCATTTTTTCTTTCAACTTTCATGCTAAACGGTGCAAGTCCCAAAATTTTAAATGTCATCAATACAAAACGAAAGAAATGAACATCTCCAGTTGTATACATAATACACGAATTTCAATTTTTACAACGACCTATTGTATTTATTACTGAAGTGGATATTGGTTGAAGAATAACTGAAGTATTACTAAATGCATTCAATTGCTATAACCCTAATATAAATACACAAAAATCGATGCGAAACTTATGCTTTTACTGGTTAAAATAATTTTATTATTTCAGCGAAAACGAATTTACTTGAGTGCATTTTTACAATTGATAACATTATGTAAATATAAACACAATTTTATAGCAATATAATATTATGTAAAGCATAAAGTTTAGTCCATATATGTATAAAAAGCATTGACATAATATTAATATATTTTAAATATATATTTTTATAGAAAAATAATGTTGATTCAAATTTTTGATAAATAAATTGATCAATCGTACAATTTAGTCATATTGTAGAATAATTGCAATATATGTAATTGCTGTACTAGTTATCTGCATTTAAAATGATATTGTTATTATTAAGTAAATTTTATATTTATTAATATACATACCGATGTTAAAAGTGTTCCGTCCAGTAAAAATAATCCACATGCGGAGAAAGATACTTTTCGATGAAGTAATTGAATAGAAAAATCCTCCAACTATTTACAAAAATATAATTTATTCTTTATATTTGTTTATTATATGTATATTTCACGTTATTTATTTATTTTAAATTATGTGAAAGTGCTTACTTCATATCTCAATCGTCTGCATGAAATATTTGTAGGTACGACTTTATTTACAATAATTCTCGTTCGTTCCATCTGAAATTTATCAATTTTATAATAAATAATTAATGAATATATTGTGTATTAATTCATCATAAAATACAAACTTCTCTAGTAATTTCAGTGACACTTTTAACCAAAATTATTAATGGAAATAGACATTCAATTGTCCATAAATATCCATTGAGGAGCGATATTGATTCTGATTCTTTTGATTGAAAAAGTATCGTATTTAAATAATATAAATTATTAATTAATTCTATACAATAATAAAATATTGAAAGTAAGGCTGGCCAGGAAAAAAATTTTGAAATCTCATGTGAACTTTCACTGAGAATTGACTGCCATATTTTAATCATTCGAAATGTTTTGAGAGTTGAATTAAAATCTTCAATATCCATTATATTAATTTGACGATTGTCAGAAATACAATTCACTAATAATACAATTGATTCATTTAAATTGTATAGTCTATTTTTAATCGTATTTAACAGCAAAGCATATTGAATAGTACAACTTCCAAGAATAAAAGCAGCTGGAAGAGCAACGGTTACACCATAAAGTTTATTATTTAATAATAGTTGAATCACAAGAAGAACAATATTATGAATAATATATATTATAAATATAAATATTTCATAAAATTCTCTATTTTGTTGATAATAAAAATTGGTAAATTTTCCCATCAATTCATTATTCAATTGTATTATTCGATTAACAATCATCACTATTTTTCGTCGATAAAAAATATAGATTAATAATATAATGATAGTAGCGGAATTGCGTATGATTAATATAATATTTGCCAACATCTGATTAATGATTGCTTTTTTTGATTCATTTGTCGAACTGGGTGAAAACATTATCACAAACATTATAATTAAAAAATAAAATATCAGAATAATATTATAAACAACTCCAAATACTGAGTATGTTAAAAATATATTAAAATTTTTTACACTATTTCGATTATCAAACTTGATGATTAACTTCAATGGTGCTAGTCCAATTAATTTAAAAATCCATATGCAGATACGAAATAATAGAATATTCCATTTTGAATACTTCATTATCACATTAGTTGTATTCATTTTTTATTATTATTCATTAATTTTTATTTTCTAAATGTGTCTTTGTGTGTATGAACTTTGATTGTAACTGGCTTCACTTCATTACCAACTGACAGTTAAATAGTCATCTAAAATCAATAAAAACTAATCAAACTAAGTAACTAAATTACATTCATTCAACATCGACAAGAATAAATTGTATATGATTATATATATACCTTGTAAAAAACCTTCACATATTTTTCTTATGAATTTGTGAATAACAAAAATATTATTCTACACACGAAGCCCAATATTATTTTATAAAAAATTTATATTTCTGAACTAAAATAAAGTCAAAGCATTATTATTTTCAAACATATAATCATGAAATATCGTATAATATAAACGTACTTGAAATTTAGCTGTGCTCAATGAATTTTTATAGTTCAATAGTTTGTACGATCCCCATCAAAAGAAAGAAGTTGGAGCTGCACGTTGAATTTGAAGGAGTATTACTATATACGTCATTATAATATAAAATATCTGTAAAAAATATCAGCATTAAATAAAGTTTCGGTAATAAATATAATTATAATATACACACTGTGCTCAGAAAACTTTTGTAAATTTTAATTACCAGAATAATTGTAATTTTAACTGATACAAAACCATTTTACACAGAGAAAAAAAATAATTCAACTCGCTAAATTTATTATCTTAAACAAAATATTTGTTTCGAATAATTGATATCAATTTTATATAATTTATATTTATTTAAAAATAATATTATTCATTTATGGTAATGCACCAAATGATACTCACAGATTTTAAGAGACTGCTATCAAGCACGAATAGTCTGCCAGCTATGAAGGAGACTTTTCTATGCAACAACTCGACGGAAAATTGTTCAAGCTAACAAAAATGAATAAATAATTTATTAATTACAATCAAGACTCGCAGAGTAACATTGATAAATTATTTAAATCAAATATACTTCATATTGGATTCCCATGTGTGTTGTGAATGATGCCATGATCTTGTAAATAATCCTACTTGTTCTCGCGATCTAAAAAATAAAATCATTTACAAATTAACATTAATATCAATGCAGTTTTATTTACAAAATATTATTTTGTAAGTTTAATTTCAATAAATTGATAAATTAACAAATTCATACACACTTCAGTTACAGTTTGAGTGATGATAATTGTTAAAATGGCAGTTGGATAAACTTCTTTTATCACCCACGTAAAGCTATTTACATATCTTGAAGGCCCACGATTTTGTGGCGGTGGTACAATGAATAATACGGAGAGAAAATAAGAATGATATACTAATTGAACTGACATAAACATAATTGCTAGTAAAATAGGTAAAGAAAAAAATCCTATCAAGTCACGTGAAATGTCATCCAGTAATCGTAATGAATTTCTGACAAAAATTAAATCATCAATTAATTTTTGATTGCATGGTTCTGCTGTTACGAAAATTGTATTATTTTGAATTTTATTCGTAGAATTTTCAATTGATAAAAGTATCTCGTTTAAATCATAATATTTTTTTTTCAACACAATCACCATTAAAGAGTACTGAATAATGAAGCATTCAATAATTAATCCAGGGAACCCTATTGGTAAAAGATAAATTTTTGGATCGTCTCCTACTAAAAATTCACTGATAACAAGAACTATACAAATTATAATTTGCAACACCGTTATTAATATTTGCTGACACCTTCCACTTTGTAATTGGTGTAGTTGTTGTAGTTCGGGTAATTTATTTGTTAATTCAGTGTTCCATTTGATAAATCGATTAAGAACTAATACTGCTGATTGTTGAGTAATACCATAGATTAATATTATCATCATGGCAATGCCATTCGCATAGAACGAAAAAACATATTCATATGAAATTTGTATAGTTGGAATTGTCCAAATTACACTATTATTCATATGTGGTAAATACATGAACATAATGAAAAAAAAATACAATGATAATGAGAAATTGTACACTTTTCCCCAAACAAATTTGACAAAATAAAATGTCATTTTTGTATTATTTGATAAAATAACAATTTTAAATGGTGCCAATCCAAGTATTTTAAATGTTATCATTGACAAACGAAGCAGCCAAATATCCAACGATGAAAATTTTTGTTTCAAGTTTCGTCGTTCTCTCATGCTTTTGAAAATTTTGTAGAACTGTCCAGCACAAATAGAACGTTATTCAATAACTGTCCGCACATCAGTATATTTCCCTGAGGAAATAAAAAATAAACAAAATAAATAATTCTGCTGAATCAGGAATGTCGATACAAAATTTTTTTATTATTCATTCGCATGAATAATTTGAGAAATTTAATTTAACTAAGTTATATAAAACTGTTTGAGAATTTTTATCCGCCTATCAGATCAAAATGAAATTACGTTTATGGATAATATATAAAATATGCACGACAGACGCATTACATTTCTAAAGCACCACAAATAAATTATTATTATTCTTGAATCAACTCATAATTCATTGTTGAATATGTTCAAATTCATGCAGGCATGACAATAATGACTAAAGATTTTCCAATGTCATAAAGTATGTACACAAAATATGTATATAAAACGACTAAACAAATTATATAAATTAATATGACACGTAATAATATAATTTAATTTACTATTTAATACAGAAGTAACAATACACTGAGAAAAATAAATAACTTTATGTTATAATAAAAGTATATTGATAAAAAGTATTTTTTGAATATATGACAATAATGCTGAAATAAGTTTGAGGAATTGCTGTGAAAATAGAAGAAAATATACCATCCATTGTCAAAAAAAAAATTTATTCACCATTATAGAAGTAAGTATTAGTAATATAAAAGCCATGCACGAACAAATATGGGACAAACTATGAAGATGCGAGAAATAAAAGTGTAGGAATGTAAGAAAAGTAGTAAATGCAATTCCAATAGAAGTAAAATATAAAGAAGAAACAACGTAAAGAATAAATAAAAAAAAAAAAAAATAGGATGAATAAGAGACATGAGGCGGACGATGTGAAGCAACGAAGAGGGAAAAACGACGTTCTGTATCGATTTCTTCTCCTCGAACGACAACGAGTGACGTCATAAACGTAGCCTTCACAATCCACGTGAGAAAGATGATGTCGTTTCTCTTCTGGCCACACTCACCCTCTCAATTCTCCATCTCGACCCTTTTCTATTCATTCAATATAGTCCGAATGATATTAGGTTTATTTACGATGCCATCGACCTTGTAAAAAATGTGATTGGTCTGGTTAAAAGGCAAAAAGAAATGAATAAAAATTCACATTTTTCCTGTAGCAATAAAAACATTTATCACCACTAAATATTTTCTGCTAAATAAAGTTTACTCATGCCACTTTGATTTTTCAATAGACACCTATAAAATTGTACGTTGAATAATTTGATTAATTTACAATAGATCTAATTGTTAACTTAAACGTATATTTTACTTTATGACCATTTCAAAAACCAAGTTCTTCCTTCTTGGTAAAATTTAGTAGTTGATGGTCAATTTATATTGTTTGGTTAGTGACACCATTATATATTGAAGTGATTTGAAAATTTTCTTGGCATCGTTTCACTACAATATCATCCAGTTTCATTGCATTCTTCATTTATATGTATTTACATATACAGCAATGAAGTAATTTTATAAATAATACTGTGTAACATAAAATCAAAATTTTACTGCGCATTTGTCATATTGACCCATTAAAAATGAAAAACATATAAAAAAAATTGTGGTATAATTACATATTGTTCTTGAACTTGGAAAATATAAATTTTCTTGGAGTTGTAGAAGAGAGAAAAAATTCTTTTTTTTCTTTTTTTCCGTTCAACGAGGCGTTTCATTATTTATTTGTTTGATGTCATCTGCATTTCTGAACTAAACGAGACTGGCACATTGTGTACATCCAAAGAGTAATGGGAAGGCTTTTGAAAGCTCTCAAATCCTGAAGGTGGCAGAAGACTCTTCACTTGCGTTGGAATGAAAAGACTGCTACCTCGCGCAAGCACTTCTGGCCCCATTTTTACCCTCGTCCATTCAGCCTTGTTTCTGCAACAGAAATTTCGTTTTTTTTTTTCTTTCATTTTGATAAATAGCCTATCAAATGTCATGGCACTGACAACGAAATACATAGTACATAGGGAAATGATACAAAAGAGAGGGCAAAGAATATCAGAATGAAACGATGTGAAAATTGAATGATAACGATCACACTATAAATTATATTTAAAAATAAATTGGTATAGATTTTTTATGTTTTATCTCTTCATACTGACACACTTTATGAATATCATGAAGAAATTCAAAATTTTTTCTTTACCCAACTAACAAAAAACATTTTATGCCGTATCATCATTCAACTTTACATTTCAGGTCAAAAAGTAACATCGGAAGATTAAAAAATTCACATCTTCCACATGCATATACATTATTTTATTTCCATTAGTTAAATAAATGTCAGTGATTTTATGTTACTTTCATTTGGATCATCAGTCAACGACAATTAAACTCTTTTTATGCATTAAAATATTCCCCAAGGAAGTTTCCCAAGAAGAAATTGAATTTTGTACTTGAACAAATATTTTTATACCTATACGAATACATAAATTGAAGATTAAAATCAATTTCAAAAAAGTAATCTACCAAAACTACACAAAAATAAACCCTAAATTGTAATTGCACATTTGAATACAATTTTCTACAATGAAACATTTTATTTCATTTCATAAAACTTTTTCACACTACTAAAAGTAAAAAAGTAAAAGAATTTATTCAAGTTTATAAATATTTGTTCATGAATATACATTTATATAAGGCTATTTCAAACACGATGTAGCATTATCAGTAATGCCACAAAGATATATCTACGTGACATTTAGCAATAAAAGGAATAGGTTTATAAGACCGTGTGAAAACATGATCACTTTACTAGAAAGGTATACACCCTCAAGGTGAATGTAAGCAAACTAGGCGAACAATCAATTCAGTTATAGTGCCTTCCTGGTCTTGGCTACACGCCAAACCTTTTATTCACCGCACCCATAGCTATATCTCTTTGTCATCAACAGTCTTGAAGACTGCGCACAATTTATTTTACTTAAATGAACCTCTTTATTTTAACTTTACACTAAAAACAAACAAAAAATTGTAATAAATAATTATGAGTAAATAACAACATAACAAGATTCATCAATGCAGATTATATAGAATCTTTGTATACACATGAAATTAGATATTATCTTGAAATATAAAACATTTTGATGGGATGTACTTTATCGATTGCGTGTTGTGCTCAGTTGAATAGACAGAAAATCAATTTTAAACGATGGCAACATGCCAAATCTCAACATTCATTGGAATGTCTTTTTTTTTTTTATTTTTATTTTTTTATTATATCTACTCAGCATCAACACCGATTCGTTTCCAATTTCATTTCATTTTTTATTTCCCTTGCTATTACTTTTTTTTTTTATTTTATTCATTCCCATAACCGTTAATTTGAATATGAAAATCACAAAATAAATAATGTATAAAAAAAAAGAACGACATGCTGAAAGAATATAAATTTTAAAGCAAACATTAAAATAATAATAAAATATTTTAATTGCTTATTATTAAATCAACACATAAATACCGTTTCATCTCCAAATTTTCGCACAGCTGTGAATACAATGATAATTAGATGATAACGAGAATGTTATATCCACTATGTGATTCATAGTCAAGTATATATCATCGTCAATTATCAATTAATATCGGAATGGTGGAGTAAAGCATACGAGGAATCCCATAAGGGACATGTCATTATCACAAGCGTATATAGAGACGTATAATTAGCCAACGAAGTGGACAATCAATTCATGGTGAGCTTGGCTGCATGCCAAACATTTCTCACTGTTCAGCATAGGAATTTATATGCATACACAAGAGACTTTTTTTCCCTCAACAGTTTTTTTTTTTTCTCTTAACCGTCGACACGGGTTGCCGTAATTCATTTTAGGTTAATGTGTCCCATTCCGATGATATATACCTCCAAACGATTTAATCAAACAAAAATCTCATCAAATACCTCCGTAACAAACCTGCAAACACTATAATTTTTATTGCTAAACATTTCCTCCATTATAAATTCTGCTTTTTTCTTTATTCCATTGTATAATCACGTTTGCTATACTTATACATCAGATTTATTTTTGAGGTTAGACTATGTGTGAATTATTATATGTAATAAATATGAAAATTACCTTGCAATACTTTTGCTGATAGAATATTCAGACTCTTTTGAGAAATTACACATTCTCATATCCAATTCAGTGATGCATGTGCAAATATTGAGTGCTGTGTCAAAAGCTGCGCCAGCTATAATTCATAAAAAATTGTTCATTTAAATGGCGCCGGGATTGATGCATAAAATAAAAAAATAATAATATTGAAATATATTTGGAGGATATTGTATGACTATACCGATAGGGCCAAAATCGTTATTGGAAATATTGAGATGAAGAGATGAAATTTTCATGTAACCCGATGACATCACTTCAGCTATTCCCATACCTGTTTCCGTTCCCAATCCGCATCCGCTTATATTCAAATTTTTCAATGATGAATTCCTCAACAATACTGTAAATTCATCATTTTTATATTATTAATTAACTATAAATTTAATTTATTTATATATCAAAAAGCGGAAGAGAAAAAAATCTTTTAAATAAATGATATTTTAAGAACATACAGGAACATATATGAACGCCTCCTTCATCATGAATTGGATTCAAACGAAGATTTAAAAATTGAAGTGACGTTATAGATTCGTGAAGTAAACCATGAACAATTCCAGCAATACCATTTGAACCGATTTCGTTATTTATTAAATAGATGGCTCTGATGTATTTATGAATTTTGAGAAATTCACCAATGGCGTGAGCGCCATTGTCCCTAAGTTTACAATGAGACAAATCGAGTTCTTGAATCTGAATAAGATAAAATGATTTTTCATTAACAATTAATCATCAATAAATTATATATATATATTGATTCTGGCTTACATTATTATTTATAATGACTCCTTGAAGAAGTGCAGCAACCCGTGATTGATCAAGATTACTTCGAGTAAGACAAATCTTTTCCATCTTCAATGAATTCTTAATGCCTCGGCCAAGATTTAAGCAATCTTCAACTGAAAATCTTCGAAACAAATTGAATATATAAAATTACTAAGTATATTATTATTGATCTTATTATTAATTAGACAACAATAATAATTTAAAATGAATTACTAACTCAAAATCACGCCATTCAAAACCGTCGTTCATATAAATCACGCCAAAGTTCAAACGTATTTCACGTAATTCAGGTAATTGTGATAAAATAACATTGAAAGGAATATGATGAACAGGAAATTCATTCGCAGTACATTGATCATCATCATCATCACCTGACCACTTGAATGGATACCTGTATATTTACATAAAAACAAATACTCGCAACAAAATTATTTCTTTTCATAGAAAAGATAAAAAAAAAGAAAAAGAAAAATATGTCTTAACTAATTATACTATCCAGTCTGTATAAATGTCGACATCTAATTTATATTTATATATTAACGAGCTTTAATTCACTGAAGAAATGTTTTCTTAAGATATAAAATGAAAAGTTAATTTATCAAGTGAAGCAATTAAAAATAATAATGTTTCATTTATGAATTTTAAAAAGAATAAAATTCAACGATTGCACTTTACTTGGATGGAATTAATGAATGAATAATCAGTGTATGAATATACGGCTGCACAAGCTTGATAAGAGTATTGCATTCCTCTTTTCGAAATTCAATGTTTTCCATGGTCTCAAGATACTCTGAAAAATGACGTTCACAGTAGAGACGTCGCCATGAATTACCATGTTCAGCTGGATTGTTATACTCCCATCTGAATAAAAAATATGACAATTTAAACACACATGTAAAGTTGTCTAAAAATTTCATACCCTAAGGTATATATGATATATATTCATGTATAAACATTTACAATAATACACATATTAATATTAATTAATGATATATAAATGCAATCAAATATTTATCAGTATTTAATTGCAATTAATAACTTGTGATTATTCAATTAAATTATTCCAACTATATCAGAGTGGTTTATATAATTTATTATTTATCTACAATATCATGGCATGAATTTAATTATCAATTACAATTCTCTAATTGACTAATAACTATGAGTCAAGTGATATATTACATTATTAATCCAAATAAACAGATTTTTATTTGTCATCTTATTTTAAAGAGCTTTGAATTTATTCAATCAATCTTTCTTCTATAATTATTATTACAGAACAAAGTAATATAAATGTAAAATATCTTGACAGATAATTTCATCCATATATTTTACGTATTTATAAATAAAGAAGAATATTAATTTTTTTTTTATAGAAAGTAAATAACGAAAAATATTGATGAATATACAGTTAATTAATTAGTTGACACAGTTCATTTACCTATCTTTGGCAGCTCGACACCAATAATGTTCATACGGGATCTTCTCAATGACCAATTCAAATGGAAGATCAGTTGGTAATATTTCCAAGAGTACATCACGATCAATGGTTGTTGGGAGTTCATCAAGTATAGGTGAACTTTGCCATCGTTCGATCAACGCACGAAGTGCAAGTGTCTTCAAATCTAGCACAACAAATTCATCCCATGTCGCATTCTCCGCACGTATGCTTCGTCCTTGCTCATGAGGAAGAAGTATCGTTTGTACAGAACATCTACTCCAATTGGAAATAACAAATACAATTTACAAAAAAGATAAAAGCACAAAATTAAAATTTTTTTTTTAAAATATATATTTATATTAGAAAGGAATATATTAATTTTAAATTAACTTGCTATATTTAATTTATTTTCATTATAATATTATTAGTATTTCAATGTGTTCGTTGATAATTATTAAATAGGATTTAATTTTGATAGTCATTATATATAAAATATATTATGAAAATAATTTAATAAAATAATTAAATAATTATAAATAATATATATTCATACATATTATTTTTTTTTTATATAGGTATTTCAACATTTAGTGTAATTACCTGTAGACTTCAAAGATATTTTTTGAAATTGTGTGTGGGATACGCATTTTTCACATGCATTTACTCATTTTATTCATTAAAATAATTCTGATGCCTGCCGAAATTATTTTATGGAGATAGTAATTGCAGTAGAATTATTTCATCATTTTTTTTTTGTTTTTATAGATACGAGCTGCGTCATACTATTCAGATGATTTTCATTTGTTTATAATTATATAGACATCTATAAATAAATAAGAGAAAAATTAAATAATAACAAAATGCTTTTGTCTATAATATCTAGTTTAATAATTATGAATGTTTAGAATATAAATACACAGTTATTAAACAGTGGTTATAAATATAATTAAATTAAAAATTTTTATTTACGTTGAAATATATATAATTAAACATAATTTTATTATTATTTGTTTCATTTGTTTATAGGAATGCCCAGAGGGTGTCGTTCAAGAGGATTCATTCAAAGATATTTATGCAAAATTCTTTCCCCACGGAAGTGAGTGATAAATATTTAATTTTATTTTTATTTAATATTATTTTTTGTTTATTTATCAATGACACGATGAATTTTAGATTCTAGTCACTATGCCCACTACGTGTTCAAAGCTTTTGACGTTAATTGCAGTGGAGCCATCAGCTTTAGGGTAATTCAATAAAATTATTTTTATTTCTATAATATCATAACAATTGAATTGATTAAAAAATTTGAAACATAAGTAAAATGAATAAATAAAATTGAGGGAAAGAAAATTATGTTTTATAATAAATAAATCTAAAATAAAATAAATGATGTTGTGTAGAGCAATGTAAAGTGAAATTAATTAATGAATTTTTTTAATTATAGGACCTGCTAGTAACTCTTTCAACACTTTTGCGAGGCAGTATATACGAAAAATTACGATGGACGTTCAAACTTTACGATATAAATGGTGATGGATGTATAACGAGAGGTGAATTAGGTGAAGTTGTGAATGCTGTACACGATCTCATGGGGCAAAAACATCCAGCTGAAGAAGAAAGAAAAGCGAGAGAACAATTGGACCGAGTATTTGAAAAGCTCGATCTCAATCATGATGGAGTCATTACGATAGAGGAATTTATCGAAAGTTGCCTTAAAGTACGAATTTTAATTTTAATATTCAATATAAAATTAAATATTAATATTATTATTTCATGATAAAATTTTATTTATCATTAATTTAAATTAATTACAGGACGAGGTGATCACGCGGTCATTGGCAATGTTTGATTGTGACCTCTGATCTCCGGTGAATATTAATCCCTCACGATTGGTCGCATTGACATCGCCATCGTTATGCTCAGGGACCACGTACTCGCGTCAGTCACTTACCAGTTCATCGCCAACTCCACCGCTTTATTCAATCTTGCCTTCAATATCAGATCCAATTCCAAAACATCCATTGCCACTAATACCATCATCAGCATCATCATCATCATCATTATTATCATCGCCAACATCGACAATAGCAATGTCACCAATATCGCCTGAAACATTTGAAATATTACAATCACCATCATCAAAATACAATAATAATTTTCAAGTTCAGCAGTGCTATCGTTCTATCATAAATCCATGGTGCAACAATAATGCCCTAATGGGCGTTATGATTGAACAACGATCCACTACATCTCCCGATTTCTTACCAACAATGATGAAAAATAAGTTATTAAATAAATTAACTGGAATTATATGAAAATTATGAGGATTACAAATTTTAAATTTGGAAAATACTTTAGATATACCATATACGATGTAATAATAAATAAATGTTGAATAGTGATTATAGCACGCAGAGCAATTTATCTTGATAGTTTGTCAAGAGTAGAAATTGAAAATTTCATTATGAAATCATGAAATAATTCATGGGTATACTGTATTGGGACAAAAATTTTCAAATTAGTCCCTAGCGATGTATATGTACCTGTAGAAAAATTAACCAATATGTTTAAATTAGTCAGATCAATACAACAAGTTCATTGGTTATGCTGAATAATATGACAACAATAATAGAAATATTTAAATATGGTATGATAAAATATTAACAAAATTATTTGAAAGAAAAGAAAAATAAAATAATTATTTTTTTTTTTTCATTCCTATGTAAAAATCTTGTAATTCTAAACAAAATTTTGATATAATATTTATTTCTTCACATAATTCACTTCACAATAATTTAAAAAATTTTAATTTTATCAAAACTAATAAAATGTTGCATTTAACAATTATTTCTTTCACAATTTTCTATTTTATTTCAGATAAAAACGTTTGAATGCATTTAATAATCGTAACAATCTCACCGTCTCAATAAAAATTTTTAATTAAACAAATGCAATAGTATACTATATAATATGATACTTATGTGCCAAATAGTATGAATTACAATTAGTTATATAATAATAAAAGGAAAAAAAAAAAAAAAACTCTAACTATAAATGTAGATTACATGCGGCTGTGAATTCGCGCATCTCAATGAAGTATTGCCAAGAATGGCAGTAAAATAAATGCAGTAAAGATTCAATGAAAATAGGTGTGTTCAACCACAAATTTACAAATTAAAAATTAAATAAATAAAACTATTAAATGCGTGCAATGTAGATGGTATAGTAATTTATAAGAATATTACGAATAATGAAAAAATTGAATTTAATTATATATGTCTGTCATTATAAACATGTTATACCATTGAGATATTGTGCAATAGATTTATTGATATGGATTTTCATTGATATAGAATATAACACGATAGTAGCTTCGAAATTATATTTTAATTTATATCAAAATTATAGTGTAACGACTTGTTGTTTATTATAAGGAGTACAATCCTTTAAAAAATATTTCTAGTTCTACTGTAGAATGGTCACCAGAATTTTGTGTGAATTTACCAAATCATATAGGGGTGGTGTAATGTAATATCAAATGAAAATTTTGTTAGAAGTCAATATTTATACATAGATGAATGATTTTAGACTTTAAAACCAATTAGAAAATGTCTCACAGTAATTGCTGAAGTATTTTTAGACTGCATTAAATAAATCGCGAAAAATTTTCATATCATTCAAGGTGTATATGTCTTATTAAAATTTATTATTTAAATATTTCTTCATTTAAAAACTTACGTCCAACATGCTGAAAAAATTAATTAATTATTCTTGAATATTATTATTTTAATTTGTTCAATGGAATTAATGATTTTTTTTTAATTTCTTTAAATTTATTGTTAATTACCCAGAATGAGTGATAAAATCATACAAAATACGTGATCGTTTGTTACAAATTATAAAAAGTGACAGATAATCATAAGAAATGTTATCTTTACATAAAATGGCGATATCGTAAATAATTTAAAATGAAAAAAATTCATTGTTTCAATTTGTATTCACAATTATAGTCTCCATTGAATTACATACTGATATTTAAATCTGAGAGTGTAAAAATTGTTCAATGCCATACTGCCTCAATGATATGTCAAAATTTAAAAATTTAAAAAAAAAAAAACTTCTTTTTTCCATACAGCAATTTCACCTATGGATATATTATTTGTACTGCAAATCAATATTATTATATTTTTATTTATTCATATCAACCAAGATTGAGTTGGTTAAATATTTATTTGTTGATCTAGATAAAATATGAGAATGATCAAAAAGTGAACGAAAAAAAAAGTTATATCATGATTAAAAATGAATGAGTATAGCGATAATTGTATTATTATGAATTAATGATTAATTATTAAAATCATAATATGTAAAGTGGACAATCGATACAAAAACAATATTAACAATCATTTCAATTATAATTTCCAATTACATAAAATTATATATTATTTTCCAAATGCTAAAGAAAAAATTGTTTTAATTCATTCGTTCATATTTCAAGGTTATGTTACATAGTAATTGCAAGCTTTCAATAGACCTGCAACGCTTATTATTAATTATTTATATTTATTCTTATGATAAATTATCTTATTTATTACTTTACTTAATTTCTTATTTAATTTTATATATATAACGAACTGGTTTGACAATTATTCTAATGATTATCATGAAATACGCTCTGCCTCTAATATATCAAAAATTTAATGATAAAGCGACAGAAATCAGGAGTATGTACGTAGAATTATAAATGTCAAAATACAAACTTATAAAAATAATAAGTTATCAAAATAAAAACTTTGACTCAATTACTCACACATGTTTGTGTGAAATCATCAAAATAATTTTTGATTATGTATGTAGCAACAATTTAACGAAAACCATTTTCTAGAAAACTTTTGATTCTTATGTCGACGATAAGTGAGATAAAATAAATAATTAATAAACATAAATAAATAATAATAGTGCATTATTGTACTGATGACAAATTACAAATACTATTACGAAACGTAAAAAACATTTTCATTGACTGTCCTAACATTTGCTCTGACTCAACAAAATAATTTATTAGATAAAAAACGTAAATTTAAATCGATAGTGAATAGTACAAAACTGGGAATTATTTGATGATTGATAAGCAGTCAAACGTCTTTTAAACAAATAAAAAAATTTGTTTTACATTATCAACCAAAAGTCTACCGTAATAACTTTTGATTGCCATTTTTTTTTAGACAAATAATCGAATGATACAATTAATATTTCTCAAAGTTTATTATGGTTTGCAAAATTTGTAGCAGTAACACAAATAAATATTTCATCAATTAAAATAAATAAACTTGATCAACATAGGATATATAAAAATAAAATTATAATCAATTACAATTAGTTAAAGGGAAAGAAAATGTTTAAATATTGTTGAGTAATTCTTCTTTTTAATAAAACAATCATGTTTCCTAAAATATCCACTTATTTTTAACCATAATATTCAATACCTCAATCAATGACAATTAAAAATGATGAAAAAATGACTAATTGTCATGTTAAAACGTAATATTATTACTTACTAACAACAGTCGGATAATTTTAAATGCACTTCTTATTGCTCAAACTGAAATTCTCGATGAAATAATTTGCTTATGTTACTTCAATACTTTAAAATGAGCAAAATCTACGGAGAAAAACTTTGAAGTTATATTCGATACAACGTTGACGTTTCCGTAGCAACCCCATTATCATTTTCATTCCATTACTGATTTATACATAAAAATTTATTAATATTCATAATATTTAAATTGATTTTCATCATCGTACATCATCAAGAATTAATTCCTCAAATAATATCTGAATGTTATTTTTAGCTTTTTAAACAATTGTTAAATTATTTTTTTTTATTTTATTGACTTTATATTATATTAATTAATTATTTGAATAAATAAATAATGAATTGAATAAAGAAATATAAAAAAAAATTTAATAAATTTAATAATTTTATTTTCAATTTTTTTATTGATTAAATTTTTATTTTATATTTTTATTTTATTTATTTCAATAAATAAAAAAATAAAAATAAAATTATTAAATTTATTAAATTAATAAAATTGAATATTTCATTAATTTATTCAAATTACTAAACAATTTTAAATAAACCATCTTTAGCTTTTTAAATTACTGTTAAATTATTCTCGTACAACGTATGGCTGATCACTTATTGATACGCATCACTCGTCCTG
Organism: Microctonus brassicae; assembly: GCA_918226075.1. NCBI lineage: Eukaryota > Metazoa > Arthropoda > Insecta > Hymenoptera > Braconidae > Microctonus > Microctonus brassicae. Next base: position 11,959,340 of record OW445484.1, on the reverse strand, counting down.
TCATTTACATCAATAAATACATAGGACATTAAAGCTGAATGGTAAATTGACCACACACCGAAGCAATAAATTGACAAAAGTAATTTATTATTAAATCGTTGCATTTTTTACATAGTCTAACAAATAAAAATTAATGATTATTTTATGTAATTAAACATTAATAAAATATTGATGAATATATTTTAATGAATGAGTGAATATTAGGCGCTTGTAAACATTTAAAAATCATTCAATTATATTTTTTATCAAAATGAATCATACACCTAAACTTTAAGCTCTTTGTCTTATATTATTAATTTCATCATTGTTAGTAATTAATATAAATATGTTGAACGCCTTATTTTTGCTTCTAATAATATAAATTTTTGAAGATATATTTTTATTTATTTAGCGGCATTTAATATTCACTTTAATTAAAATTCAACAATTCAAAAAATAAACAAGAACAAATGTTATAAAAGTTATTAAAAATCAATTGATGTTGTGACGAAACAGTAATATACAATATTGCACGAGATCTTACAAAAATATAAGATTTAATTATTGCGTCAATATTTGTATTCAATTAATCGAATTATTTTTATATACCTATTACTATTTTCATTTAATTTATGACCACATTATACATAATTACGGTATAATATAATAATATAACTATATAGTTATCGTTGTAATTCAGTTTGATTAAACTGATCTAGCAAAATATATTAGAAATTTGTAAAAACACTATTGAATTTCAACAAATACTTTTACAATCTGTGACAGATATATTTGTAATTAAAAGATTAAAATTTACTGTTACAATTCAAAACAATAATCGAATAATTAGTAAAAACTTCATCATGATGCACGATACATAAATAGTAACGTGAGTATATTCAATAATTCATAAACAAAAAAAAAATAACGAAACAACAAAAGGATAATGTTGATGTTAATCAATTTCTTTAAAATAATATTTTTTAGACGTCCGATTATTGACTCAGTAAATGATCAACAGTTTCGTTGTGTTTTCTATTGATTCACGAGCAAAGCCAGTACAATAAATCATTTAATTGGTGTATATTGTTGTCCATTGTGGAAAAGTTATCAATTCAATATTGATACCATGGCTGACGACGAACCCAACGCAACTTTATACCAGATGCTGTACGAATTTTGATGCTCGCACATTCAGCTGCTCTCACAGTTTCTTTTACACTTTGCATGAGATTTTGGGCATTGCCTACGAGCATATCCGTTGCTTCTTGATCTTCCTCTGTACCTGAGATTAGTCAATTGAACATTAGTAAAACAATAAAAATTATCAGAATCAAATATTCATTATACAATGAAAAATTATGTTGCATATTTCAACTAGAATATTATATAAAGACAATATCAAACATATATTCTATGCATACAAATTTAATTTATAAAATGTATCAACATTGCAAAAATTGTATATAAATAAAATTCGTAAATAGGATTTAACGAGTAATTATTAATCATACACTCAAATTTAAAAGGCGTATTATAAAATAAATTTGTGAGTAGATTCTAATTGTGCCACAGAGCTACAATAAATTTTGTTTATCTACGTGAAAATAATTTAAATTAATCTATGTGAATTATTCAAGTTAATATAGCTCCAGAAAAATAATAGATTCGATAAACTTACTCCGCCCAATGACTTCATCTGTAACCATAGGGATAGAAAGAGAGAGAGCGGATAGAAGTCATCATGTCATGCGGTATAAACAGTCCAAATAAGAGACAAAAGTAGCAAGTTAGTCTAATAATAATCGAAGATTGAGACAGTGTTACAACCGTTACCACTCGAATATTCCAAATATGCTTTGAAAATTTTAATGTCAGCTTCAGCTATGCATATACAAGTCTCGAGATGAATGAGAAAAAAATTCTGGAAACGCTACTAATAATTAAAATAATCATTCAATCATGATATTGAGTTTTATCATGAAAATTTTGAATATATTATCTAAATACTATTTCTAGAAATAGTGAAACAAGTTAATAGATGAATAATATTTGATCATATTTATCTACATGCACTTTTATCATAGACAATACTGTAATAATAAGAAAAATAATAGGATGAAAAATCATGCTTGTGTACAATAAAAAATTGAAATATGGTGATATAATTTAATAAATTTTGAAACAAAGCAAAGGCAAGCACGCGTTTTATGTACAACAATTTTACCATATAGCATCAGCTCTTCCCAGGTGGGGAGCGTTTCTATGCACAGAAAAAAAAAACAAGATTTCTTTTATTATTGATGAGTTAATAAGAAAAAAAAAATTACGCCGACAGCTTAGTAGCTCGTATGCTTGAAAAGGAAATTAGCCTTATATAAGTATATAAGTTGGTAAAATTATCTGAGTTATTGAATGAGAAAGCAGCGATATATAATTTTTATACGATGTAATGTTTGTCTAATAAATATTCAGCAAGCAAAAAATTATCAGAATAAAACCTGCATGATACATATTATGTTTTGCTGAATGGTCCACACTTGTAAAGCACAATATTTCTGACAGTTGCGATTATTTATCTTAAATAAAATAATAAAATAATAAAATTTAATGTCATACCTTGAGCGCCGAGCATTGTGGCTTTAACAGTTGATAATATTTTCAATTGAGTTCCTATTGTTGGTATTCTCTCGCAAACTTGAAGTAAATTCTAAGAGAATTTGAGAGAAAAAAAAATATATTTATATATAAATAAATATAAAATTTAAAATAAATGACAAATAATTTTATAAATTTTATGTTTCTTATACCGTGCGAATACGCTTGTCTGTACATTCACGAGCGAGCTCCTTTGCCAAACGTGTAACTTCTTGTGATGCTTCAGCAATTGCTTTTGCACATGCAATCAAATCACGTTTATTGCCACCTTCACCTCTGACCAAACCAGATAAACGAGCCATTAAAATTGCCATTTTCTTTGCTGCGGCTATTATATCATTGTCTTTGCTTGACCATTGACGAACTTCTTGATGAAGACCATGAGCTGCCATCTACAATTTAAACACATGAATAATATTTTTATTCATTTTCAATAAAAAAAAATAATTATTTATTTTATTTTCTATACCATGATTGGTTGATTGGGCTGCGGAGCATGCATAAACATCTCGTCTTCATCATCAGTCTCTGGTGGCGGTGGTCTTGGTGGTGGAACCTCTCCACCAGGTAATGGTGGCCTTGGTGGTACCATTTCTAAAGAGAAAATAAATTATATTAAACATAAATTACATAAATTATTATTTTTTCCTCCATGCATGGAAAATACCATTCATATAAAATCAAAAATGCAGCCATTGTAATTCTGAAAAACTGAATAGCAGAGTCAAATCTTCGAAGCTTACCATCGTCAATCTCGTTGTAATAATTTTTATCGTAGTATTCTGGCAATTCCATGCAGCATTGAAATGACAAACAATGGCAATTAATTTTTTCCATTATTAATTTGGGAAGAATTAATTTGGGAATTTATTCCTTGACATTTAAAGGCATTCAACATGCGATGATGATATAATTGGCAAAAGACAACTTCATTCATAATACGAATAACCAATTAAATCAAACTCAAAAGAAACAAAAAAAAAAAAACTTGAAAAATGATATGAAAAATGAAAATGGAAACAAATGATAATGTTGAAAATTTATCTCAAAGATTCCAATAATTTATTCATTCAGAACGTTCTAATTTACCTCCGGCTCGCGCCGTTTTTTCATAATCATTGTTAGAGGCAAGTTCCTGGTACAGTAGATCTGGATTATCTCCTAATAGAAAAGCACAGTTAATATATGTAAAGTGAAAGAAAAAAATGAATAAATAAATAATATGAATGGAAAAAAAAAAAAAAAAATTCTGTTTGTATGCAAACGCGTGAGTGAGCGAAATTATAAATTAATTGTGCTTAAAAATTGGTTAATATCTAAAAATAGCATGGACCAATTGAAACCTGATGTTGTAATATAAATAAATGGCATGAAACGATAAAACGGCGCAATATTTTCCGGGAGCTGATTATTTTATACCTCCACGTGCCCACTTGGGTAAGGGACTGACGGAGCGTTGCTGTGGTTTGCCAATACCAAGAGTAGGACTGACCGCGCCCAAATTGCTGGGTAACGGCTGATTCTTCAATGGCTCACCGACTGACATGTTAATATAGTTCATCGGTACACCAGACCCAGTATCAATCATCACAGTTTGGACAATCAATTGGAAATAAAATATTCAAAAGAATGAACGATGATATGATATGCATTCAATGAAAAATGATTTGAATTTTATGTCAAATTTCGACTGAAAATTAAACATTTCCAACTAAATTCTATATCTATCCAATCCCAAAATTCTGTTAATAGAATATTATTAAAATAATCATATATAAAGAGTATATGGTCATGATAATCATGCATAAATCTATATTTGGGCTGTTTATAATGGATACCTTTGTCAGCAAAGAAAGTGTGCCGAGGTGGTGGCACTTTTTCCACTGAAATTCATAGATAAACGTATTCCTTCAGCTATTTCTAAATAAATAATTATAACGATATAAAACATACCATCACCAATACGCAGCTGAGAAAGATCTGGTGAAGTTCTCTGATCAGGATGAAGAGCATTACTAATTTGCCCAACACTGTTGAGAAGCTAAATAAATAATTCAATATATTTATAGACCAATGAGTAATGACCCCTATTGAATGAACTTAAATCACAATAAAACAAAACATAACTTACAGCTCTATTGCTTTCTTTCCATCGTGAAATTGCAGGACCATCAGTTATATTCATTGCAACAGCTTTGGCATCTATAACCATTGGAGCAACGCTGTGTTTCAAAATATCAGCAGCTTGATTAAGACGCTGGATGAATGGCAGATCTTCGCTATTGTCACTTTCCTGTTTTGCAACGAGAATAACACGATCGGCCAAACGTGCAATCGCTGCAGTATTATCAACCATTTTTTGTGGATGTTGTTTGGCAATAGCTTCCTCGCAAAGAAATGCATGCTTTTGCATTTGTTCCTTGGACATTTTCACAAAATCTGCACTGTCAGTTGCCTCGTCGCACAGTGCTCTTGTTCTTTGCATTGTCTCTGCAAATTGCTGACGTAAATTTCCAAAGTGATCATCGGCGGCTTTGCTCTCTGGATAACTCATTCTAATACGTCCAGCATTGATTAATTGAGGCGTCAATGACTCAACTTGAGATGCACTTGTTAACAATGCTTCAGCGAGTTTTTTATTACCGCCACTTCCACCAGCAGCCACCATTCTTGCTGTTTTAGCAGCACGATTTGAGAATGTTTGTAATGCATGAGTTTTATCATTAAAGTTTTGTTCACGTCCAGGTGTGCCCTCAACAGTAAGCACCGCTTCGGTAAATTGCTTAAGCGGTGTTGTGATATCAATAAAGTCTTCAACAACACGTGAAACAACCGCTTGTTGAATACGATTTTTCAATTCATAAAGCTTTTGTGATAATTGACGTGATATTTCTTGTGCACGCGGTGTATTTCCTTGACCATGAGCACATAAATCAGCCAATTGTCGAGATAGACCCTCAACTTCATCGCACAACTGAAGAATTTCAGCCTTATGAACTCCTGGAAGACCTTCAGCAACCTTAAACACATTTAATTCAGTAATATTTAAATAATGTATACATATACTTTCAACGTAAATAATTGTGTCTAAATCCTCACTTTTATATTGATCTTTTTTCTTCAAAATTATTATATTAAACTCACATATGCTAGATTCTGTTGATTCTATTCAATTGCGGCATTAATTTATGAATAATAATTGACGATAAAATATTATTGTGTAATATTATAATACTGCTTTTTCAATTAAAAATAAACTAGTATATTAAATAAAAAAAAGTTAACTAAAGTATATATCAGTCTCTTACCTTTTTGCCTTCATGAATAATCATAGCAATGGCACGTTGTCCAAGTCCTCGATCATCGTGATGTGGATTAAGAAGCCATTTGTTAGCTTGCTCCAGCCTACCAGAAACAGTATGAGCTGTTTGAGCTGTGCCAGATTTATCAGCAGCCACAAGTGCAGATGCTACTGCTGATCGCAACTCATTAACTTTTTCTTTTATTCCACGTGCAAGTGATTCAGCCTGTGGTGTTGTTCCTTTTCCATCCTGACGCAGTTCACAGAGTGCATCGGTCATGGTTGCAATTTGAGATGCCAATTTAGCTATAGGTTCAGCTTGAGCCAACGGAAGATAACGTTCCGCCAATCTTTCCGCCTGCTCAATAATTTGTCGCAAACTCTTTTCGCCTACTCCACCACGCATCGCTCTACCATCATCCAACCAATCGTGAGCTGCTCTCACACGAGATTCCATAGCACTTTGAGCTTTTTTCAATACCTAAACATATTAATATTCATTATATATCAAATTAAATAACAAATAAAATAATATTCAAGTGAAAAAATCTCACCGTTAATTGATCTGCATCCCATTCTTCTTCATCATAGGTTGTTAATTGAAGAACACGTATTATTTCATTCAATTCATCTGACATGCGACCCGATAGATAGTTACGATTTTCCGCTGCTTCATCGGCACCTTTACCGCCTTGCGATATTATATGAATAAAGATTTTCATAGAGCAAATGAGAATTGGTGCAAGAGTCTTGACTTGATCCAAACAACGTACCAATATCTCACGATGAACTTGATGCGTTAATTCTTTTTCTCTTGTGCTCAATTCACGCGAGACTTTGCTAAGGCAAGGACTGAGATTTTTTAAAAAATGCACGAGATCTTCCATAGTCTCAATTACCTCAGTTACTGCTAAATAATCCAACACACCCTTACAATCACGAATTATTTTACGAACTTCACTTTCGTCAAAGCACAATAATAAAGAACTTGTGCCTTGCAATATTCCTCGTGAACCCTCAATTAATTTCTTTCTGCAATTATAATATTATTGTTGAAAATCATATAATGAAAACACATTTAATTATTTAATTGCTGTTATTCAGTTAAATTATTATCGATTACCTGGCTGGTCCAGAATACGGATCGTGCTTCAGTAAACCAGAAGCTTCTTCAAGCAGTCTTGATGCACCCTCGACGCGTTGAAGTGCACCCGGCATATCTTGCTTGAGTAATGCATCGTCTGATGAATTAATTGTCTCTTTCCCAACCTAAAAACATTTTTTCATTATAATTTTATAAAATCATTACTTTACACAAATGCTAGGAATAAATTGAATACAATTTTTTTTTTAAATAACTCACTTTAACGAGATTTGTAACTGCCTTGCTGACTGCCTGTACAGGCCGTCCCAAATCCGGCATTGCATTTCCATCTTCAGCTTCTTCATGAAGAATCACAAGCCTCGAAACCTATAATAAATAATAAATTCATTATTAATTTTAGTTGAAAAATTAAATTGACAATAATTTATGATATACCCTATTTATTTATAATGCAATCCAATTATTATATAATATTTCTACACTACAATTACAATTCGCATGATATAAAATGCTTTACACAAATATCGAAATATTTATTTTTAATTTACAGTAAAAAATAAATCATAGTAAGCATAAATTTCATTTAACAACATTTACAATAATAAAAATGATGAAATTGTACGGTCAATCATCAATGCCAGTGAGTCAGTAGCTTTAAATAAAATAATGTTCAAAAACAAACAAATTGAAAATACATTTGACTTTTCAATTCAATAAAACCTTCTCCCCATAATTATTCATAAACATTCATCAATATCAAGAACAAATAAATAAATTACAAATTATCCAACAATTGTCTCAATCAATGTCTTCCAAACTCCCCTATCTTTAATAATAAACAATTGTATATAAAACAAAACTATCATTACAATTTTACAATAAATTTCCTTTATCAAAAAATTTTTCTTGCAATACCAATTGATTCAGTGATGAAAAATATAATAAATATTCTTCATATTTTGTCTTCAGTATAAAAACCATTAACAATCTATCTCTACATATTAATAAACATTATATATTTAGAATAAAAATATAAAGATATTTCAGTATAAGACATTTCCATTGTGCAATTAAACCTTCAGTGTTCTCGACTCTAGGTTTCAGACGCTACCAAATGGACTTTTATTTGGAACATTATTATTTTTAGAATTCATCATAACCTTCCGTTCATATATGCATTAACAAATATACATATATATTCAACATCAAGGCATGATTCGCAGTACCACAGTGACCATCATCCAACTCCTACAAATTTCATATGATTAATTTTCTTCATTCAAATGATACATAGATCATATACCCTTGACACAATCATCATCATCATCATCCTCCATTCATTTCAATCAAGTCTAGGTTATACATAAATAATATACATATATACATACATATAAAACAAAAAAAGCGCGGTAGAAATTCGAATAATTCCAGCTAAATATTCATATAAATAAAATTTTGTTTTAAATTCATCAGTGAATCTGCATTTAAATATATTCATAGCCACACCCGCAGCCTACAAAATTTATCTTCAGTATAATATCGACATCACACGGCATGTTTTATTTCTCTTTTTTTTGTTATAACTCTTTCTTATTTTATCTCTCTCTCTTTGTCGCTTTCTTGGTTTTTCTTAGCAAGCATTCAATGAGTGATGTCACTTCTAAATATATACAAATGTTATACATTGCATTACTTAAGTATCATTATGAAAGTATACAAATATGGTTATAACTTTTTAGAGATAATATAACATTAATATTTCCTTGTGCTATTCTTCAACATTGTTAATGAATAAAATGTCATGTGGAATGTTGATAAGATTAATCATAAATTAATTTTGTTTAATTAGAATTATTCATTATTAATCAATCATCATGTTGTTTTATGAAATTATTCATTTGTTTATCTGGAAATTAATTAAATTAATAATACAAATTTATATTTACAATTATCAAATTTAAGAAAAAAAAAAACATATAAATTTTTTTAGGTTATTTAGTATAATAATATTTTAATAGTAAAAATTGTGGTGATGGTAGTAAACAAATTAATATTAATAATGAAAATTATTTTGTCGTTATTTGTTAAATAATATAATTGAGTGTTTGTTATAATATTACGAAATAACTACCTGCTGTGCGACAGGCTCGAGGATGCTCTCAATTGTCTTTGTATGAAAGACCGGCATTTTTTTGTAACTTGTTTTTAAGTGAATAAAATAGTAACAACACAAGAATGGTAGCTGAATAAAAGAATAAAGAACATAAACAACAAACAAATTAAATTACAAATGGGAATATGTAATATGTATAGGATTTTTTTCACCACTCACACAGAATATAATGTATATAATTTAACCGTCAATTCTCAGCCAACGTTGGCAAACAACTGTCGAAATTCAGAATTCAGATTTCAGAAATGCCAGACATCGTAAGATAAATATTGGTGGGTTTTCAACACATTCTAAAATAAATTGTGCATATATATGTACTAGAAAGTTGAGTTATATATGTATTGAGCTGTTCAATGTAAGTGCAGCTTGAAGTTTGTCATATATAAAACAAATTTCAAATTTTTAATCAACACAACGAATCACAAAACTGAAATTATATATCGTTATTTAGACGAACTTTCATTCAAAAATTTATTATTAAAGCTTTAATAAAATAACTTTTGATAAATTTATTGAATTAATAATGACCGTGTTTATATAGTATATAAAATGTTTGGTATATTTTGAGGTGTACTTCAAGTCAAACTTATTGAATTAGATTTTTAGGTTAGGTAATTGTGATATCCTGTAATTTTATTACTTATAATTGATAATTAATTCATAATGGCAACAGGACTGGAAAGTTATGTCAATCGTATCCTTTTGTTTCTTCTAATATAGCCATATTCTTTTTCAATGATATTTAAAAAAGAAAATGGAATCCTCAATTTCTAGGTTATCTTTAACTGAAAATTTCTAGATACCGTGTCAATTATCACATCAGATGGCAGAAATTTCATTGTAAGTCATTTCTCAAAATGATATCAAACGAGAAAAATATAATAATAAAATGGTTATTTCAGGGAACATTGAGAGGATTTGATCAAACGATTAATTTGATTCTCGACGAATCACATGAGCGAGTCTACAGCTTAACACAAGGTGTTGAGCAAGTGGTCTTGGGGCTCCATATAATTAGAGGTGATAATGTGTACGTATTATAAAATGGACCCAAATGAAAAACTAATAAGAATGAATTTAAATATATATTACGTCACCTCTACTTTTTCTTTATAGAGCAATTATCGGCGAATTGGATGATGAAATGGATTCTCAACTTGATTTAACTGCAATCCGTGCAGAACCACTTACCTCTGTAGTTCATTAAATGATTACTATAAACCACAATGGTCCATATTAATTCTCATCGCCAAATAATTAATTTACCACTCTCATGATGTTAATGTAAATATTCAGTAAAAATCAAAAGACATGTTATTAATGGCGACACATGAGAAAAACATAAAAAATTCATTGAAAAATTATTAAAAAAGGCGATAATTATTTAAACAGATATAGACCAATATATTTTGCAAATATCAATATACATCTGAACAATTGTTTACGTAAGTCAGTACATATGTACATTATGTAGACGTAAAAAAATAAACTTCGAGGAAATAGAAGTTATTTATTGAAAGAAATTACCTTAACTCCTAATTGTCTTTATTTTTATGTAAAGTAAATAAGAATTTCTTAACCATATTTACAAACATAACACTTGTCCAATTTAAACCATTATACTTTTATCATCGTCATAATTCTGGCAAATACGTATATTTACAATTGATAATTCATAAAATAACTGAAAATTTCTACTAAACTACATTTTTTATTCGAATGATTATGATCAAGGTAGCACTATCATAAGTTATTGAAACTCATATAAGAGTTCCAAATAAATATTGGAAGTTCCAATGTAAATATATATACATACATATGTATATATATGTACATATACATATACATATTATTTTGCTAACACCTCACATCATATGAATACCAATTAAATTATTTCGATCATTCTATTTGAGCCATACATATATTTGTAAACTTGAGAGAAAAATCTCCCAAAGACTATAATTTTCGTTGCCAGCATTTATGAAGATTTATAAAAATTTAATTACTTATTTTCAACTAATTATGCAAATTGACATTTTAATAAACATATGTATATGTTTGTAATAAACTTCATCATTATGCTGCCATGAATATTTTACAAGTGACCTCCAATCATGTCAACAATTTTACTGAATATAATTAAATACGAAATCCTGCTATCTCATAATTTTATTAAATTTATTTACGGAGGTGATCTATTACTTCTTCCACCATTATTAGCTCGATTTCTATTTCTCCGTCTTACTCTTCCGCCTCGTCTCATAGGATTTTGATTTCCAGGATTCCAATCCGGTCCATTGACACTAAAATTCATATTATTTGGTCCATTAGGTCCATAACCCATCATAGGTTCGTTGGGTCCGGGCCCAGGTCCAAAATTTCCATAATTATTTGAGGGAAATGGCGGAGCATCATAATTCGGACCAATATCTCTAGGATCAGGGAATCCTAATCTGGGCGCAGGGCCAAGTAATCCAGGACCACCATTTCTCTGAGCATTATATCTTTGTTGATCGTATCCCATTTGATTGGGTCCCATTGGTGGACCATTTGGTCCCATTCCTGGTGGAATATTACCCATTGATCCCATTCCCATTGGCGCTACATTTGGTGGTTGCATATTACCACTCATCATTGATCCCATCGGTCCCATCGATCCCATATTACCCATCATTTGATTTGGCCCTAATGACATTGGCATACCACTTGGAATTTGCATACCAGGCCCAGGCATTCCGATAGATAAATCTTGCTGTGATTGCTGAGGTCCCATAGCGTTTGACATCATTCCACTTGGTCCAATATTTTGCGCTGTATGAATAACTCCCTCCATAGCTTTTCGCCGTGGATCAACACGAATTTGCGGCGGTGATTTTGGAGTATCTGGTTTCACAGGCGGTGGTGACATTGGTGAATCCGCAATGTCCATTTGTGATAAACGAAATATTTTACGAAGACGAGGATCATATTTTACAAGAGCATCATTCTTTGTAAGCTTGAGGCCAGTATAATTTGGACGTGGAATATCCACAACATATACTTTATAAGTTACTTGTGAATGAGATGCGATACTTGCATCAATTTCTGTGCATGGCACATGCGATGGCGCTGGTTTGAAAGGTAAACTGAGCATCTGTCTGAGATCAACATCAGAACGCGTAGAACTTTCTGGAAAGCCCGCGGCCGCAACTCTTAAATCTGTATCGCCAAAATCTTGCTGATATCGTTGACGAAAGTCCATATCTTGTCGCCGATGGTCCTGATCAACACGAGCACGAAGATCTGTATCCATTCCTACATCCATTGCAGTTATTCCAGAAGAATAAATACTTGTTTCTTGACGTAATGATTGATTTTCTTTCTTTAACTCAGATTGATTGGTACCACTTGATTTTGCCTCGTCCACACGACGTTGTCTTGGATCTCGTGACATTCTTGGATCTCTGGATGTCGAACCGGATTTTGTGGATGCTCTTGGACTACCAGTTTCATTTTCAGAATTGACATTTGTTGTTTTATCTATGATCATATTATGATCAAATAATGTGTCTTTATTTTTATTCACTTCATCTTTTAATAAAGAGTCGATTTTTGAATCTTTTTTTGAAGATGATCCACTTTGATGAGGTTTTATCGACGATAAAAGTTTCGTTACTTCAGCACTGATATCAATTTTACTGAGATCACCTAGTTTATCCACGATAACTGCTGGTTGAGGAATAGTTAAATCCTGTTGAATCACAGGAGGCTCTTTCGTTGGACTTTCATTATCGCTTCTCTCACTTTCATCTTTGAAATTGTCCTTAATAACAATCTGTAGATTACCACCATCTTCGTCATCATCATCGTCATCATCATCATCATCATCATGATCATCATCATTTTCTCTATCTTCGTCCTCCTCTGAATACCAATCTTCTTGAGATTTGGCTGTATCAGAGTCAATCGTACATTTCTCATCAATGTTACTGATACTTTCATTTGCTGCACGTTGCTGTTGTTGAATACGCAAAAATAATTCTTGCGCTTTCTTCGGTAAATTTGGTGGTATATCATGATCAGTAAGTAATACTTCATCTGAATTATTGCCTTGTCCCATGGAAGATATATTTTTTGTATTATCATTAGCTTCAATTTCAGCTTCTTTTTCCTTTAAATTATCACTCGTTTTATCTTTATTTTTATCATCTTCATCAGTAGGTACTGCAATCACAAGGTCAGATTCTTCATCATGATCACTCTCATCATCAAATTTAGACTGTGATAAATTTGCTGCTTCATCAGCTATACTAACAACCGATGATGACTTAGGACCATTTGTCAAAAGTTGCCGCAAATCTATATCCTTTGACATAGCACTTGATTGATCAATTTGCTGCCCTCGCGCTCCCATTATATCGATATCATTAGATGTATTATTTGTATTATCTTTGTCCTTCAATTTGATAGAATCATTTTCACCTGTAGGACTGCCTTGAATTTCATTATAAAATTCCATATTAGCAATACACTGCTGAAGTAAAATACGTTGCTGGAGTTGTTGTTGCACAGCTAAACTTAAAGCTACGTTTGGAAGATGAAGCCCCAATTGACTAACAGATTGAAGGAGCATTATTTGTTCCAACGGTACTCTATCTTCATCGGAACCCCATCGTGTCTTTTTACCAGCTGGTTTTCTATCTATTGACGAATTTGTCGATCTCTTTTGATGATTTAATTGTGGACTCTCCATGCTATTCAATGTCACATGAGAATCATCATCTTTTTCACTTGATGAATTTGTCGTTGGTGCAGTTAATGTAACGTCAAATAGACTCGGTATTTTTTGAGTGGTGGTATCATGACCCTCAGCAAGATTTCGTGCTGTATTATTAATCATCATTAATGCGCCTTCACGACTAAGACGCGGGAAGTCACCTAAAATTTCTTTTGGTGCAGTTTCTAAATGTTTCAATAAAATATTTTTCACTTGCTCGTTAAGGGGCTCATGAGAAAATTTACAATTATCACCATTATTACATTTAAGTCCAGTATGGAAGAACTTACAGGGAAAATCATGATGCATATACAAACATTTATCCCTTTTTGCACAGCAGTCCATTAAATAAAATTTACAAAGTTCCATTTTACGGGGTGGCATTGCATTATGAGAATATGGACAGTCATCACCACGATGACATTTGCCCTGCATATAATAAAGGCAAATAGCATCAGGATCTTGATTATGATCATTATTCTGATTACGTCTCCCATTACGTTCATTTCGTAATTGTCCACGAGTTTTATTTTTACAACCACGATCATTCTTTGCTCCTCGACGATTCGTTATTCCACGTCCACTGCTACGTTTATCAGAATCTCGATGTCGACTCGATCTTTCTTCAGAATCTCTGTCGGAATTGTTATCAAAATTTTCTCGCTCATGAGAACGTCTGGAAAGTGGTGGACTGCTGTCATGAATTTCTCTACGTACTGGTGATGCTCCTCGGACAAAAAGCATTTCATCATCATCTTCATTACCATTTTCCTCCTCGCTCAATCGTCTTCTCTAAAAAATTAAAAAAAAAACAAAACGTAAATATATATCAAATAAATAACAAAATTAATATTCAAATAATGATTACTTTAAATAAACATAAAATATTATTAGAATTCATAAACAAACCTTTTGTTCTTTTGCACGATCTTCTTCTTTGTCATCACGAGTTCTTTTTCGACTTCGACTACGACTACTGCTTTTACTTCTACTCGATTTGCTATCTTGATTTTTCGAACGATCTTGTTCGAGCACAGCTCTTATTGCTTTCTCAACATCACCTGCCCAGTCCTCTGATGGATTTTTATATTTACCAAATCTATCAGATTTACTACCACTGCTCGTTGTGCTCGACGATGATTTTTTATTTTTACTTGATTTTGAATCTAAATTTTTCCCTCTTGATGATTCAGATTTAGATGGTGATGACGACGATGTTTTGGATGGCTCGGGTGCAAGTTTTGTAACTGCAATTGGTACAACTGGCTCATCATCCTCATCGGAAGGAATTTCACCATCTTCCAGGTCGTCGTTGTCTGCATTGCTGTTTTTAATATAACAAGAAAATAAATACTTTTAGAATTGATTACTACATAGATTATTAAAATTATATCAATCACAGTGTTTTATTTTGATCACGTAAACGATGAAAACGATAATGATGACGATTTGATAGTATACAAAAAAAAAAAAAAAATTCGATAATCAATAGATTTACGATAAGAAATAGTTCATAATAAAATTATGAATAGAGTAATGTAATGGCAATTGTGAATTCTGCTCATTTATCACAAGTCTGCCATTAGAAGAATATATGATGAAGTCAGGTGTGATTCATCATTATCTCTGTACATAACTCTATAAATATGTATCAACATTTGCGTATGTAATTATGGATAAACATGTGTGATGGTATTTTATTTGCTTGATAGTAAGAAATATGGATTTCAGCTAAAGCAAATATTTACTCCATCAAAAAAACATTCACCTTGTCATAATCATAAATGGAATGAATCGTCTAATAAATCAATTTTAATTATGAAAATCAATTTTTTTTCTCTCCTCCAATTGCCTAGACAACGATTGGCAAACGTTATAACAATAAACGAGTTGACGATAAATTTGTCAATACTATTGAAATTGAATGGCAACGTTATTGAATATGAAGTATGTCTCGATGATGAATAAGTTTTCTTTTTTTTTATTTTTTATTTTCTAATATTCCGTTGCTCAGCGTGGACATGTACATCTTCTCCATTACTGTATTCATTGTACTATACAGTATACATTAATTTTAGTATACTAATCGAGACAAAAACATTATTCCATTATAGAAGTGTCGTCATGCGACACGTGTGTAATATCACCTTTAACTCAACACACTGATACAGCCAATCACAGTCCATCTTGCGTCTGTATTTAGTACTGTACCTCAGACACACCTCTTACGATTGGCTATCGAGTCCGGTCGAAAGAACAAATGAAAAGCATTATTAAAATAGCCGCAAATTCTTTTTTTTTTTTTAAATTAGAGAAATTTCCATTTGTTCAAAATTGAGAAAAATGCATAAAGAAAATTGTGTTTTAATAATTGGAATTGTTTAAAAATCAACATCTTTGTAAATAAATATGATAGGTTATAGGTATCAGCAAGGAGATTATAGAATAACCTATAAATAAATGCATGCTTTTTAAATGATGTTTCCATGTTGAATAGTTTTGAAGATATAAAAAAATGTTGGCACAAAAAAAATATTTATCGATTTTCAAACAATTCAAACGGTTCAAATGAATTATTGAAACAGAATTTTTTGATTTTTCTCAACCCTGAATCTGCATAATTTTCTCTAATTAAAAAAAAAAAAAAGGAAAAATTGCAGTTATATCAATATTATTTTTCACGGACTATTTTCCGCTATTTCAACCGAACTAATCGTAATGCGTCGGACAAAAGAATGGTACATGTGCCATGCCATGCGAGCCAATAGATTGACAACAAAGCAAAAAATAATAACTTTTCATCATATTAAACAAGAGTCTAACTGCAATATAACAAATTAATATGTAGTATAAAAGAAAAACCACATCCGTTTGTAGAAAAATTGAATTGAAAAAAAAAAAAATAAGAATCATAATTTTTCTATGCAAGGCAAATCTTTGAATCCATACCCAAATATTACCCAATTAATTAATAAAATTAGCAATATATTTAATCAACATTAACGCCAAAGACACATTAGTTAATTTATATTAATAAAAATTCAACAAGTTATTTTCCCGAACACTACTGAAATAAGAATATATAAATATATATATTTAAGAAACCTTACCAAATCTATAGAGCATCATCATCATCATCATCATCATAAACATTTTATCATAGTGTCTCAATTCCATCATTATCATAATCATCATCATCATCATTTTCATAATCATAATCATAATCATCATCATTGGCATCATTATCGGTGCATCATATAAAAACTTGGATCATTACACAAAAAATATTCACCACAACTACCACCTGTTATTCATTCATAATATACATTATCTAGTTTGATGATAATGGTAAAGTAAAGCGTTTTGTTTGTCAATCGTCATCATCATCATCATCATCATCATCAATTATTCATAGTAAGGGTTCAGTATTAAAATCAAAGAGCAAAAGTCACCGTTACGTGATTACGTATTTTGATTCTGTCCCACGTGCAAGGCATGTATATGGTTAATGTTTGTGTGTGTACATGTGTGTATATATATGAGAACATGATGTAGATGTATATATGGGTCTGTATTTGTACAGTTTATTTTATCGCCATACGCATTTGTCAAGATAGGCTCGTCCAATATGTATAGTTAACGTCATACGTCTGTGATAATAGAAATTACAAAGTTATAATTTCAGTTCGTGTATAGATAAATAATGAACTACACGAGCGAATAAATAAAAGAAATTCCACTGCTTTATATCCTCTCTTATGACTGACATAGATAATTTTTTTAAATTTATTTTACTCCGTTTAAAACTATATCCCCTATGTTTTTCCACTCTATATATGTAATCGATTTACTCTCATGATATAATAAAGACATTGAGAGAAATAAAGTAAGCCAGCCAACTCGAGCACCCACATACTTTTTACCAATGTAAACCACGCAATTGCATAATATCACAAGTAGCATTCTCCATTAAGTTTATCAATGAAATTTCAAAGAGCCACTGAATAATTATCGTGACATATTATTTCGGATTATTTTCTCAACTGTGGATGGAACATGAGAAAAAAGTCCAAATAAAATAAACAGGCCTCTGAAAGTTGACACGACATTGATCAATAAATGATTATATAGAATAAAAAAAAAAATAAATGAATAAATAAATAAATAAAATATCGTTGTTTGGGCGTGGATTAGGTAACGGTGTGTCACACTAGCTGGCTGGCATTTGAGGGGCTGAACATTGGGGAATCTTCATGAAGATGTTTTAGGCTCTCCAAATAAATAGCGTAA
This sequence comes from Microctonus brassicae, assembly GCA_918226075.1. Classification (NCBI taxonomy): domain Eukaryota; kingdom Metazoa; phylum Arthropoda; class Insecta; order Hymenoptera; family Braconidae; genus Microctonus; species Microctonus brassicae. The sequence continues at coordinate 11,941,078 of OW445484.1, read as the reverse complement.
GAGTGGTGAAGGTTTTTTTTTTATGCCGTCAATTAGAGGGACGCGGCGGTATTTATTTTATTTTCGTTCGCGAGTTCCACGCATGATTTTACGTATTTGATTATTTATATTCCATTATTCGTCGTCGCGTCTGTCTGCTATTTTTTTGTTTTAAAATAGAAAAAAAATTAGAAGGCAAACCTTTGAATGAGAGTCTCGGTCGCGGTGACACTCTCAAGTGCCATGTTCGACTATTCGACTCTGTATATAAGACTCCTATTTATTCCACCCGCCGATCGATCGATCGTACTGTCTTTTTATTTATTTATTTATTTTCTTTTTTTCTTTATCCTCTATGTATTTATCAATTTTTATTTATTATAGACATTCGCCACTACGAGCGTAACTCTGCTCGTTCGATAAATCGACCCGACACTCGAACGCCTTTTGAAATTTCGACTCGCCTGAATTTTATCATTTAAACTCCTCGTTGATTATTTGCCCTCGCAGCAGCTGCTGATGAACACGAGCAAGAAACCTGACGGTAGACAACCGTCTACGGGATTTTATCCCAATGTTTCTTTCAACTGGCTCTTGTCCTCTTTTCCCTCTCTTACTCTTTCTTTTTCGTTAATTGTCCCTCCCTCTCGCTCGCTCTCAATAGCATGAGCCTTGACTAAAATGTCGTCTGGTTTTAATACTTTTTTTTATTTATTTATTTATTTTTTTGTTCTCACTCGTTTTCTCTTTGTATACTTAGTTGTATTTTGTATCAAATTATTCTCTCTTTAATTTCATGAATATCACTTGTATGCTGTCCCTCAAAATATTTATTCAAATAAAATATTTGATTGTGTCCCCTTTATCTTCAACCGAGTGGCAACAACGTCATTGTAGTTGACGTGGCATGGCCGACCACCGATGTCGACGAACGTTAATACGTCTGGGCACGGCTGCTTCTTGTGTGTGTGCGCGCAGTACGACAATCTATAGTGTTCCCTCTCTCATCACGTGATTTATCGATTTGTATGCGTGTTTTCTATACGTATGTATATACACATGAGAAAAGTATGTTTGTATATCGTTACGTTTGTGTTACGTCTCTTTTTTTATCTTTGTATTTGCGCCCGCGCGTGTATTTAGCGACGCAAAAGCAAGAATTTACGTGCGCATCATGACCTCGTTTTGTCTCGTCATTTAAAATGTATTGAAATTTACTTTTTTTTTTTTCCCCCTTTATAAAACTTTGTTTCTCGCCTCTCCACCACTATATATCTCAAGTGGATCCCGCAAAACTTTATTGATGCTTACACGTTTCGTTTTTCTTTTTTTTTTATAATTCTCTTCTCTAGCAAATATTTTTGGAGATAATGTCTAGAGGAATTATTAAAATATGGTGAATAACCTCAAAGACCGCGCGTGCACGCATTTGTTGCGATGAGAGAGGACTGTGACGTTGATTTTGTTGTCCGTTTTGACCCCCTTTAATTTTTTTTTTTCAATATATTTCACGCTTATTGTACTTTTTTTTTTTTTTTTTTTTTTTGGCGCTCTGGCCTAATGGCGTCTCGAGTGTGCAGGTTATTTTAATCGTCAGATTAATTTGAACGCGCGCGCATATGATATTTGATGGCTTTTGGCTTGTCTTTTGTATAAAGTCTCTGGGTAAACGACAAAAGTACGATCGGTAGCTGATTATTTATCTCTCTGAAGAAAATCGATGGAATAATATTATACAATTGTTTTACGATCGGTGGTAAATCAGTATATAAAATTGTATATAATCGATAAAGAGAAACTTGAAATATTAACTAAACATGGCCACATCTGGAACTATTCTGAGTCGAGGCCAAGCCGATGGCTTCACAAACGATATACGAGTCTCTTCCAAAATGAAAGGAGAGATGGAAGGCTAATGTTTCTCTACCAATCGTGTTCATTTATTAATGTCACGTGACTGCGTCATTTTCACATAGTTCACCTCTCCCACTTGGATTGTCTTGCTCTCTCTCTCCTGTAATAGCACTGCGTCGTCGTTATTCGGACAAATCCCAAAAGAAAAAATTTCTATGTATTCACAAAGAAGGGCTCATCAACGTGCGATTCATGCGCCGCTCTATCGGTCACATTACACACTATTTGAAGGTCCGCAATTCCGATAGTTCCATTTCATTTGTAAAAATTTTATAACGAACAAAATTAAATCTCCAATTAAAAATTTTTATCATTAAATACACAATGTGTAGAATACACATCAGATATCTGTTTTTTTTTATATAACTGAGTTAAACTAATTAATCAAATTTAATCGAAAATCCTCTTAATGGCGTGAATGTTACATTTTTTTAAAATTCTTATCATTTCTTATAAAAATTCAACTTTCATGTTTGAATTGTAATCTAGTAATAGAAATTAATTAATTTATTACTCAATGATTATTTGATTATAAAGCACAACTTATTCATTTGAGTGATAGCTATGTAATTGTGTCAATTTTATCGTAATTTGTTAATTTTATTTTATTCAGTCTTGGCGCCATTGTAGAAAAATTAGAGCGCGAAAAATTATTTTCTCAACAGATGTATATTGACATAACAAATATTACTCCTAAAATATCCATGTATAATAATAAAATGTATGATAATAAAATTGAATTGATAAAGCACAGACATTTGCAAATATTTTAGTTTGTTCAATTGAACAAATAAATGGTTCATGATTTGGAGCACTGAAAACAAAAATTGATTTTTGTTCTTTTCATTATATGAATAATAAGATTGTTACTTAAATTTATTTCATCTAAACATAAATGTGTATATTTATTATTCAATTATATGTAAAATGAAATATATTTTATAGATCATTAAAAGAAAAAAAAACCAAGAGAAAGAAAAAGGGATTTATAATGAACAATTGCATTACGCACTATATAATTTATCAACAGTCTAAAATAATGGAGCAAAGTTATCAACAATACATAATTGCATTTTGCTATAAAAGCGGCAAATCAACAATATTCAAATGACTTTTATACATTAATTTTATTGGTGATTAAGACGAATCATTATGAAAAATTTGTAAACAAATAGTTTGAATAAAAGTTTGGGCGAGCTACGAAGTTAGTTGATGCCAATAGTTCACTATGTTCTGTTTGCATGTGAAACAAAAAAATGGCAAGTGAGAATTTATGATAAATTAATCAATCAATTATTTTCTGTTGAAAAATTTTGTTAATTTATTTCTTCTACAGAGGGATACAATAAAATAATGATGAACAAACGTGTTTGGGGGTTTTTTATGAATTTCATAATTTTTCTATTGATTCTACAAGCTTGTTCACTAGTACAAACGTAAGTAATATCAGCAAAATATTAAATCAAAAGAAAAATATATGCATAAATTCATATACAAATATTTTTAGGATTGAAGTGCAGACTGGACAAATCAAAGATGAAAAATTGATAGAAAAAGCGTCTACTATAAATGTAACGGCAAATGTGTCAGATACAATCAAATTTGATTTGTCAAGTGAACCAGAGTTTCGTATTATCCTTGAAGATTTTAAACATGAAGATATATTACCTGAATTATATGACGAAGTTGCTTGGATGAAAAGATTTAGTACTGAAAAAGATGAATTAACAACAACACCGATAATAGGGCAACTTGGCACAAATGCAGAAAAAGGTCTAGATATTTTGAAAATTCCAGATGAAAATAATCACTTTAATAGAAATATGTTACGGATAGAAAATGAAAGTCTCACCAATTTTATGAACCTCATTCCATCGGTGCCTCAAAGCGATGAGAAAAATATATCAACTATAAAATACAATTCAACAACTCTCAAAAATGCACTTTATCATACACTTATTAGTAATGCATGGACACATTATTTAGAACCATTACTTCATATAGCAGCTGCTAAACCCACATCGAATTCGTTTAACATAACAAAAAATGCTGCAAGAAAGAATTTTGATCAAATTAAAATTGGACAACGCCAGGATAAATTACCAATAACGTTTTATAATCAAACAAATAATTTTACAGCAAACGCATTAAAAACATTATTAGAAGCTCATATAAGATTGTCAATAAATAATGCATCAACATCAAACAAGTCTAATGACTCAATAAGTTCGACTTTTCAAGATTTACCAACAGTACAGTCAATGCATTCACGAATTCAAAATGCCAGTGGTAACATTAAAAATATCACAATTACCAATGATCCAAGAATCCGGATAACTATTACAAATAAATCACAACCAACAAATGATAGCTTAATTTTCGAAATTGATACAACCGCGTCTTCGTCAATGGAGGCAATGATAACTCCACAAACACAAAAATCCAATCCTATTCAAAATATTAAAAATGGAGCAGCTCGAAGTTTAATACAAATATCGAAAAATAATACCAATAATGATAATCTTGGATCAATTAATATAACAACTCCGTTACAAGATTATAATAATTCGAAAATTCGGCCGCCATATAGTGCGCGATATTCACGAATTCATAAGCCAGCATTGAATGACCGTAAAATACAAAAGCGAGAAATAGCATTCAATAGTGATTATAATGCAGCACAGCGTCAAGAATTGGCATCATATTTTTATAATGAACAAAAAATTCGTGAAAATTATCCGACTTATGCAAAGCCTATCGTCGATGATGGCAATTTTCCATTAAACATTTACAATACTGATGACATTAATGAAGGAACAGGAATTGATGTTTATCCTTTTCAAGCATTGTATGCGAGAAATTTAGATTTTTCGCCTCCTGAAGAATCATTTGATGAAACTTTAAATTTGAATTCCAATATGACTCAAAATTTGCACACTGACATAAATGATTCGTCTTTATTGTATTTGGCTGATAAACTTGGTTATTCCATTATCGATGATACTGTAATGACACCCACAACCACGGAAATAATTACTGAAAATGAAACAATTTATTCCAAAAAGAAATCACCTACAATTTCTAATATTACGGAGAAGAAACAAACAAAAATTAATGCACGAAAAAATTCTGTAAGCAAACGTAATGGTCACAAGTCGAAATCAAAATCTAAAAAAAACAGAAAAAGCAGTACGCGAAAAAATAAAAAAAATGGAAGAAAATCATCAGTTAAATCTACGAAACGGAGGAATAATAAAAAAAGTAAATCAAACACTACAAAATACTCGAAAAATCGAAACAATCATAAAAGTAATAGTAATACACAAAACGTATTGAAAAAAAAGCGAAAAGCTTCAAAAACAAGATCAAGTAGTGGAGATGAATCGTAAAGAAAATCGTAAACGCAATAATCAACATACTCGCGAGATAGAGTATCGTTCATTGTAATTATTGAATACACATAAACAAATAATAAACATATAATAATGCCAAGAAATTGTTTATCGATTTATTGTGCGTGAAATGAAGATATTTATCTAATATTCGTGTTGAATAGAAAAATAATAAATTATTTATTTAATCAATATTGATATATATGCACTTATAACAGCTTTGAAATAACAGTTTCATTATTCAAACTTGAAAAATTAATTATAAAGTAAGTATTACTCACTATAATTTAAAATCATCAGTCAGCAGTCTTCTTATCCTTCTATATTTTCTACACATTCACTGTCAGCTTCTAATTTTTCTTTGGGTTGTTCAATTTTCTCCTTTACTTGTTCTGTCGAGCGATGATGGAATACAAAAGAAATTCCACTAGACCAACATTGTCGTAAAGAAACATCAGGAAGATGTCTTGAATTATGAGCATGACGCCAATCGGATAAATCCGAATTGCAATCAGATTGTTCTGGTGGTCCTTTTACTTCCACTCCACCCACACATCGTTTACATTTGAATCTAAAAAAAAAAAAAATGGCATCAATAATAATAGTTTCATAATACAATAAATATGTAAAGAAGATTTTATATTATCGATAAAAATTATTATAATTACTTTGAATGTGTGTCGGAAACAGTATTCTCCTCGAGTTTAAACAAATCTCGGAGATCAGTAAGAGTGAAATGACGGCAAACATCATCCTCTTGATCAACAACTGTAGAACTCAAAGCTTTTTTGTGCGCTTGACGTTGAAATATTTTTTCCTCAATTGTACCAGTCTGAAACAAAAAAATCAATTTGATGAATTAATATATTTTCATTAATCATATACATTCTATTAATTTTTATATCTGAATAAAATTTAACTTACACAAAGAAAACGATAAATAAAGCAAGGCTTTTTTTGACCATCACGCCACACACGGGCCATTGCTTGATCATCATTAGCTGGATTCCAATCGGGATCAAACATGACTAATCGATTGGCTCCAATTAAATTCAAACCACAGCCACCGGCTTTTGAGCTCAACATGAAGATAAAATCACCGCTGTTTGGATTATTGAAGCTATCGACAACTTTTGCTCGTTTTTTTATTGACATTGTACCATCTAAACGTACGTAATGATATGTTCGCTTGCGACAAAGTTTCTCGAATAGATCCAAAGTTTGGGTATAATTTGAAACTAAAACTATTTTGTCTTTTGTCGTTGATTTAATAGACGCAAGAAGGAAATCCAACACCATTAATTTTCCAGATAGTTCCGGTAATACGTCCCTAAAAAAAAAAAAATATGTATACATCAGGGTGCTTTTTTGAGGGGACTATTTTTTTTCTCACGGGATGGACGAAATATTACTCTAAACATTCAAAAAAAAATTCCTACTAAAGATGAGCTCTTAATTTTAATATTAAGCACTGTCGCCATCAATTTGAAATTTTCTTATTTAATTAACACGAAAATCTCGATTTTTTTTCTATTCATTCATGCATAGCTTCGCGGCATTTCATGCTATTTAATTGGTTCTCAGCAGAAATTGTTTCTTCTTATCGATATACAATTAATCTTTGATAATGTTGACAAACATACTTTGGATTATAATTGGCAGGAAGCAACTTTGAAGCACCTTCGAATCCCTCGGAATTCGCTAAAATTTTCTCGTACACAAGATCAGGATGATTACATAATTTTTTTAACAATGTGATCGCTGATAGAGCTGTTAAAGTTCCACCCTTCTTCACATCACTATCATGATCTATAAAAGAACAAAAAATAAGAATAGTAAATGCAATACAATAAATAATAGATCTCATGCTATTTCAATAATAGTTAAATAGTAATGTAATATTTTTTTCTTACTTTGCATTGATTTACGAATAGATTCACTTTGAATGAAATTTTTGTAAATCTGAGTTTGTAATTGTGTCATCTTTATACAGACAACAAGTTCGTATTTTATAGGTAAATATTTGGAAAGTAATGCACTTGTACGTCTAATAAGACATTTATTAACAACTGTAACGAGTTCATTAAGTCTTTCTTGAGCGACTTGCCGTTCACTGTCTGTTGCAGCCGCATCTTGACCACGTAAAATTGGATTTTCGAATTTTCGACGAAATTCTTGCGCTGTACCCAAAAGTCCTTGATTGACAAAATGAACAAGTGAAAAATATTCAAGTAAATCATTTTGTATGGGCGTTCCACTGAGCAATACTCGTCGTTTTGCTTTTAATCCCATCAATGACTGATACGTTTGATTTTCCGAATTCTTCAGTCTATGTCCTTCATCACAAAGTACCAGACCAACTTCATCATTATGAAGTACATGAGCATGAAGACGAAATGTTTCATAACTAATAATTAATATTGGATTAACACAACGACGACCATATGTTTTCATAAAACCTACGAGCTTTGTGTCAATTTCACTCTTACTTCCACCATCAATAGCCAGCGGACGAACTCGATTATTCAGCCACTTGAAAATTTCATTATACCAATTTTTCACAAGTGAACTTGGCGCAACAATAATTGCTTTTTCTATTAGAGGTTTAGCTTCTGGACCTTGTTTCAATAATGTCCATAATAATGTAATGCATTGAAGTGTCTTTCCAAGACCCATTTCATCAGCCATTATGCATCCAAAAGCATTTTCAATTCTCACTCCTGTAACACACTCATACATAAATTTCACACCTTCCCTTTGATGTGGTCGCAGAATGTTGCAGAGAATTGGATCAACAACAACATGAACTAAGCATTTGTTTCTGAAATTAATTTTTTAACAATTATATATCATGCCAAAAAATTATTTGTTCAACTTGCCCATATGAATATATATCATCCAGCTCTGAGGTAAAGATACATATACAGACATATATAAATAATATTAATAATTATATTCTTACTCATCAAGTTTAAGTCGATCGTGTTCAGATAACTCTGGTGGACTGTAAACAACTAAAGCATTGGCTTCGTATGGATCATGCAATGGTCGTCTCGGCCCTGAAAATCGTGTTCCCAAAGATCTACCAGAAAGCTCATAGCCTGGTATTGGAATTTTGAAGGGTTTATTTAATAGCTTCCGGATTTTTTCTTCCTATAATTAATAATATATCAATTATGATATTCTCTAAACTTGATGGAATAAAATAAAAAGATAAAAAAAAAAACCATTCTTTGTCTTACGTGTTCTGATATAATTTCTTGGTTGGTCGACACATCTTCCGCAGTTAATTGTAGGCATTTTCGTTCAGGGATAAGGATTGATTTTTTCTTAGAAGCCAATCTTGTCTTCTTCACTGGCTGAATAATGTCATCATTTACTTCTATTTTATTGACAGGCGAATAATTCTCTATATTTGTAAGTAGTGGACGTTTGCCACGTTGACTTGGAGCTTTCGAACGATTCTAAAAGTTGAAAAATTTATTAATTATATATTTTACAACATAAATCGTGTGCATTACACTAAGGTTATAATCAAAAATTATTCACCATAATGTTCAACTATTTATATTTCAACCAAAATTATATCACAAATCATGTAGATAATTATAAATATATAAATATCAGAAATAAATAACATTGAATATGAATATATAACAAATTCCTAACGAAAATTATTAACAACAAATACAAATAATATTTTATGTATATGCTGTACAAAATAATATAAAAGAGATAATATAGTAAAGATCTCTTACTAAGTACACTGTCGGTACCGGTTGCCGCTCATTTCAGCTCTCTCCTAACCTAAAAAAGGCGGGAAAACCAATGTGATTTGAAAAACTGTTGAAAGTAGTGCCCTCTGCATGAAAAACAACGTGACCAAACGTAACCAATGAAAATTATATCATCACCGAGAAAAAAAACACATAAAATATTATTATCCTTATCAAATATATATGCATTAACACACATATATATGTACATATTTATATCAATTATTTGACGCTTAGATTGCTTGGAATATCAGCTGATAAAGTAATGTGCTTATAAACAAAAATAGAAAATCAAAATTCTTGTGAGTAAATGCGATGAAAGAATATTGTCTCGTGTACTTTAAAATAATTCACATCGTATAAATATATTTACTTAGCATGTACTTACTATGTAATGTTATATTTCTATCCATCGATATGTAAACAAGTTACATACCTGCTATTGACTAAACAATACTATGAAATATATATTTCATAATCATAAAGAAAAAATATTAATCTGAAAGAATTGAAACTAAATTAAATTCGAGTGTTTTCTCCACACTTATTCAGTGATTCTTTATATCTTAATACATCAGATATATATATATGTTTGTTTATTAATATAACTTTTATTCATCTATTATATATTCTTTAAACTTTGTTGCTAATCAACTAATAAATTGATAATTGTCTTTGCACTGGATGTATTTTAAACATGGAAGATGCAACTAACACTACCTCACGCTTCACTACAACTGTAATACAAAATTTGGAGAAAGTATCAACAAATATAAGTAAAATGATATATAATGTAAGCACTGAAGGCTATACAGAATTTTCAGATAACAATGAAACAACACAAACATCAATAGATGTTTTGGATATAGTCACCACACAAGTAACAAACATGAGTGGAACCACAAAAACTTCAACGTGTACAATGACAACAACCACAACCACTGAAGATCCATTTGATGAATTTGGTCCACCAGAAGGTGTAGAATATATTTTCGTTCCATTGGGTGTCATGATATTTGTCATTATTCTGTCAGCAGTGGTAAATATATTAATTAATTGACAGCATTATTTATATAATATATTTTTCATTGTGATAATTAATAATAAGATGTATATTAATTTCACAGGTTTTAATTGTTTCACGACGAAGAAAAATGGAACGATTGCGGCATCGATTGATGCCATTGTACAATTTTGATCCAGGTGAAGAAGGTGAAGATGATTGGGAGACTGAATTACTTGATGAAGGACTGGGCAATCGTCAAAGAAGAGTATGAGCTCATTATTTCTTGTTATTTATTGAAACTACCTGAAAAATAAATTAGAGTTGAATTTTTAGCAAGGATATCAATCTATGGACCATGAAGAGAATTCAGAGCTTTTTGGTCACTGACGCAGGACCCATCCGAATGGGACTTTAAATCCCGCGGATGATAATCCAATGCGAATACCGCCGCGTTTTTTGCCTGGGAATAAAGTAAGATCTGATTTAAATAGAGGGCCGGCATATGACGAGGCTGTGGAATTACACACAATCGCTGAAGATGTGTGCTGACAGTGTTCACGTACCACGAAAATTTAGCCACATTTTCAATTGAGAAATTAATAAAATGTGCGTGAATGTTAATAAGACTTGGATAAAAAATAATTAATGTTAATACATAAGAACAATTTTTTGTCCAGTCATTATTCGGCTCTTTTTAATAATGAGTATCATCAAGCTATGTTCAGTAATTTTCTAAAACATATATCTACATGTATACATGCTAAAATATTAATCTCACTACTTTTGTTTATGTATATATACGTAATACTTTTGTTTTTCATTTTCTTCCGTTACCATTATCGCGTCACATATATATATCCTGTATTTGAAAATAGTCATTTCATTAGATCTAATTCAATTCCATTTGACAAGCTTTCATAACACTCATTAAAATTTATGAGTGTGTATGTTTCTATTTACTTCGATGGCTTATCAAATTTTGAAAAATTTATATTTCGTATTTATTATGGGTATTTAATATTGCGATTAAGAAATAAAAATCGCATTTTTCGCCAATTAAATCTTACTCGATGAGTTTTCAATTTAATAAATATTAAACTGTATATTATCTAATTAATATCAAATGTTATGAAATAGTTTTGACTTTCAATCAATGTATGTTCTTTGCAAATTATTATTGATGAGATACAACAAATAATTTGGGTGATCTTTATGATAAAAATGTATAGAATGGGCGTTCAAAAATTCAACAGACATTTTGTGATCAGAATAAGTGAAATAATTGGAAATTTGTGGCAATATTTTACTATACGGGTATATATTATATAGCTAAAGATGGTAAAATACGTAATGTACAGTTGTAATAACTGTACATATTAAATTTCACAATTGTCATATGGATTTCGTGCCTATATTTTAAATCATTCACTTACTGTTGTAAATATGCTCATGTTCACTTAAATTATTTTTTCATTTCAACCACGATACCGACATTGAAGAATTGCAATAAATTTGACTGCTATAAAAAACTAAAACAAATGAAAGATTGTAATGATTGACAATGAATCATACAAAATTAATATAAATTGAAATGATTTCATGTGCCAATTTGGATTATTACAGCAGTCTTTTAACTATTAAAATAATCAATTTATTGAAGAAAAAAAATAAATTAAAAATTTATTCTTGGCCAATTCCGTGCTTTGAAAATAATGACAATCTATATTAGATGCAATATTTTAGTTTAGCATTCATGAAAACATTGTGATATTCAAGTTTTTCAGATGCTAAATAATTTTATCTGCACAATCTTTTTCCATCGGGCAGCTAAATTTAAAACAAAAAAAATGTTCCTTCACTTCTTGCTTCTTTACTTGTCAATAGTATTTTTATGTAGTATTTACCAATGTAGCAATAACTTTGATTAGCTGAAATTAATTGTAGAGAATTCATGTCCGACAGCATTATGATTGCACCAGTAAAATTAATTTTAAAATAAACTGTCACATGTCAAATTAATTACGTTGACTGATGCAAATTACTAAATCAATTCAACGATAATAATGAACAATTAGTGCATTCAATGGCAGATTTAGTTATATATATATATATGATTCGATAGTGCCGTTATTAAAGAACTAATAAATTCTTGTTGAAAATAAATTAGATCACAATCGTAAAATATTTGGATGCAATCGTGAATATTAAATGCACTTTCAAATTTTGCTAGTTGAAGTATAACATTTCTTAATAGTTCGAATATGTAATATTTAGAAAATTTTTATTTTGCATTGTTGACTGAAACAAATGGTATCTCAGACGGATAGATAAATGAAAAAAAAAAAAAAAAAAAACACTGTTTCTCTGATGTATATTGTCGTAGTGGTTAATATTTAATTATTTTCCCTTGCCCATCCCTTTTTATAGGAATAATACTAAATCAAATAAGAGTATCCTGTGAATTTATTTACTTTAATACAAATTTTACATCCACACAAATCTTGCTCGTCTCATAAGCGGGACTTCAATATTCATTTACTCAAGTTTTCTTTTTTTTTTCTTTTTTTTTTTTTTTTTTTTTTTTTTTGTGATAAAATTGGAATAGTTTTCACGCGCTCGTGATATACAAGAGAGTAATCCTACAATTTAATTAACTTTTCTTCAATCATTTCATGTCCATTTCTTTTTTCATGATCAATATTGTATGCGGATGAAATTTTCGCAAACAATAAATTTATTTTTTCATTTCCCATTCTTTTTTTCTTTTTGCCTTTAATTGAATGAAGATTATCCAATTGAATGATTATTTATAATTTCTTCCCCTCGAAGATAGCATTGGTATACACGAGTAGACAATTATAAACGTTGTTGCCATTCCGATGGTCAAAGTATAGAAGAAAAAAAAAAAAAAAAAAAAAAAAAGAATAAACATAAATGAGGACCATATAATAATTAGGAGTATTTTCTCAATTATATTGGTTAATTTTCAACCGAGTCGTGGACATTAAATCACAAATTTCGGCGTTTAAAACGTTACAAATTTTTAATTCGCTTGCATAACCTGTTTCATTACTTATATTTCATGTGCCATCTAAATAAAAGTTAAAAATATATTAATACTAAAAAGGAGAGACGAGATACTCCGCGATACGCGAATCTCGTGGAACTGTTGAGTCGTTTCTTCATTTTATTCTTTTTTTTTTCTCGTTACTTTTTTTTTTATATTTGTAATTGAATTTAATTTTTTTTTTTTGTATATTTTTTTTTCTTTTTGTTCTTTAATTTTTGGCTCGATTAACTGAGCGGTAATGAACTATCTCAACGAGACATAAAAATTGTTATCAATATTAATATTATTATTATTATAATTATTATTATTCACACCGTCGTTGAAGTTAAGACTACTCGTTACACTTTCGTGCATCGATTAATTTTAAACTTAAGAATGATATAAATGAAAAAAAAAAAGAAAAAAAAAAAAAGAAAATTTTTAAGAATCGAGAAGAATCGACAGCAATGATGGGGAAACTCCGAAAATGAAGTCCCTAAAGTCATTATGACTATGTATTTGCTTCATCTCTTCAGTTCTCCTCCTCCTCCTCCTCCTCCTCTTGATCGTCTTCTTCTTCACCAGTGCTCTCCGGTTTTTCTTCTACTTTTTTGGGTTTACCACGTCCGCGAGCGGGTGATGATGCATTGGCTTTAGGTACACCCTGCTATTATAATATTCAGTAATTAGTATTGAAATTATAAAATTTATTCAAAATTAATAGTATTTAAATAAATTTAAATTCCACACAAATACCTTTTTTTTATGAGAACCTTTCGGTCTACCCCTGCCTCTTTTCACTGGTCCAGGTGGTGCATCATCTTCATTGTCGGATTTTGGTGGACGTGATGCATTAATTTTTTCCGTTGCTGCTGTTCTGCCTCGCTTTTTCGGTTCTTTTACCGCATTTTTTGCATCAGCATTCTTTGGAGGACGTCCTCGCTTTTTCTTCTGTTCTTCAACTACTGGTGAATTATCGTCCGACATTCTGGACTTTTATTTTCCTAAAAAATAATCCTGTAAAATAAAAAAAATAGTATATTTATTAATAACAGTTCATCATCACAGTATTTATTGTATTTGATGGATTACTTATATTCAATAATGTTATTAAAACACATTGATTGAAAATTAATTTGAAATAATAAAAATATATTGTACATGAGATAATTAAATTGAGGTTGTAATGATAAACTCAGAAATGTATGAATGTACCTATATTGATGGCGGGAGAATCGCCATCTTTATTCTCCCCTCTCTTCTACCTTCAATGAAATGTAATCAAGAAATATTATAGTTTAGAAACAGCAGCGTTGCCGGAATTCCCTTAGTAAAATGCGATCAGAAGATTCGTTGGAAGTCGGATGATAAAAAAGAAACAAAAATGGCCAATCCAAATAGACACAGCAAAGAAAATTAATAGACAAATATTCATTGAATTCAACGACATTTTATCGATTTTGAACAAGGCGTCGGTCAATTTTCGAGTACATTAAAATTTTATCAAAATGCATATGGTACTGTTGTTTAAAATCCATAAAATATTCACAGAAAAATAAATTCAAACGAACTCTATAAAATAATACCCATAATAAATATATATTTATTTTTTTTTTTTCAAATAAAAATTAATTCGCGATTGTATTAAATATTTTATCTGTTTTTTTCTTTCTAAATCAAGATGAAAATAAATTTATAATTTTCTCTATTCTTCATTAATATTCTGAAAATAAAATGTACAATAGGCTATAACAGAATTCAATCAATTTCATCCATTCGTACCACGGCCTCTCACATTGACCCTCAAAACGTCTGAAGCTTCCCGCCATTTTGCCAGCACAATATTGCAAATAATAATAAAATAATTTTTCCCACACAAAAAATAAATATACATACATACATAATTATATAAACTATACGTAAAAAAAAAAAATTTGTTTTAATAAATTTTTTTTCCCATACATTTTGGCGTTATAACGCGCCGGCCATTTTCAAAAAATTATCATTACACAGCGGCCAGGAGACAAATTGAGCAAAGGGTATAAGGCAAGCAACGCGTGGGTCGCGACGGCGCATTGCGTAAAAACGACGCCACCGTGTTGGCGCGTCATTTATTCTATTCTTCGAAAATGAAAAAAATACAAAATTATAAGAGAAAAAAATAATATAATAAAATTAAATAAATTACGATAAAATTTTAAAAATAAATATAAAAATTAATAAACAACATAAAGTCTAAATAATTCACAATATGAATTCCGGCAAGACGCCATTAGTCGAGTGAGACGTCGAGACGCGGCGTCGTCGCACAACACCGAACCGTCACTGCTCCGCAAAAATGAATATCTCTGTATGTAAACTATCTACAATAATTAAATGTAATCCAAAAAATACAATAATAATTAATAAAATAAATAAAAAAATTTTTTCCCACAATTCAATTTATAAAAATACTGATAAAAAATAAATAAAATTGATGTGAAAAAATATACGTGACGCGAGACTGAAGGTACTCACCTCCGGATCTTCGTATGGTATGTGGAGACAAAGGCGGCTGCCGGTGCGCGTGTCGTGGCGTCGGCGTCAGGCACACTGAGACGCGATCGGAGTTGGTTTCGAGTTGCACTATCGCAAAATACCCTCCCTCACACACTTTCGTTCGTTCTGATGCGATGCTTCCTATATATATGTGTGTGTGCTGCTGCTGCTGCTGCTGCTGCTGCTGCTATATACACAGGCCCAACAGTACACTACTATATTACTAGTGCTAACACACTGTCACAATCGCTATGGGTAGACTTGGTAGTTGGTAGGCTCTCTCCACTGTATCCCTTCCCCTTTGCATCATTTTCTTTCTTCTCTTATTCACATATTCGCCCTCTTACTCGCACTTATTTCTCTTCATACACATGAATATAACGCTTTTTCTCCCCTCCATCAACGCCTTATTTTGCTTTCTCGCTTCCTCTTCGTATATATCTTTTTTTTTTCTTCCACATTTCGTTTCCCTCTTCTATTATTATTCCAAAATAATTCTTTCTCCTTTGTGTAAACATTCATGATAAAAAAAAAAAAATATAAAGAAAAAAGACAAAAATACAAGACAAAAATAAAATTTATTAAAATATAAAAATGAAATTTAATAAATGTTAGAATATAAAATACATATTGTGTAATTTAATTTATTTATTTTTATGCTTCAAATATATATATATATTTAGTTGATCGGGTTGTTGAGAGAGTGTTGGGTATTCAACTTGAATATGGTCGTATTCGGCCAAGTGTCTTTGTCGGTTGGTTATTTGCGCGCGACGGCTCGAACTCCCGCCAAAAAATCGCTCCCTTGGTTTTCTCGCGCTCAACGTCGACCCCAATCGATCCAAGCAGGACGTTATAACGCTGCGATACACATACCGGCTGGCCAGATTTATATCTTTTAACTGAATTTTAATATTAAATTAAATATGATGTAATATGTTTTGAATTTTTCATAATTTTTTTAAGGCTCTTATGAATAAAGTAAACTTCTTGTATTTTTTTTTAACCTATAATATATGTATTTAATAATTTTTTTTCGAGAATGAAGTAAATAAAAATAAAATTTTTAACGGTGGCCATCGTTGTGTTATGCCGGGTAGTTGTATTGGCATCAATTCACCAGTTTGCCTACTTAATTAATTCATCATTTCATTCATTGAAAATTTTTTTTTTTTGTATTCAGTACAATTTAATAATATATATTAGATGATGTAGAATTTAATTTGAATAATCGCTTAAATATTATATTCAATGAATTATCGTTTCATTAATATTATAAAATTAAGGCTTTTTTATGTATAAAAATTAATTATTTTTACGAGATATGATAACGATTTTTCTGATATTATACAGTAAAAATATAGAATTTAATTAATTTTCCATCTGCAAAATATACAAGACTATGTTATACATGTAATAAAAAATTTTGTATGAAATTTCTTCAACGTGCATTTTTTTTTTTCAACCCAATATCATATGGGTAAATTGCAAATATTAATTAAATTTGACTATAAAATAATTAACGTTGTGTATGATGACACAAAAATCAATTATATTGTATATGCATACACACACACGTAAACTGTAATTTATTTGTAGTCGCCGTTGAAAATTCATCATTACCTTGAACGATTATACATTTGAAAATGCGCCTTAATGTTATTGGCACATGCAGGAAAAAATGCTTGTAATGCTTACGAAAATAATAATTATTAATATTTCTCCAACATTAGCATCTATAAAGTCAAAAGAATTTTTTTGAGAAACAGAAAGGGAGTATTTTGGTATACATCTTCTCATTAATATTGAAAACAATTTTTAACACAAAGTTAATTATTTAAATTATTTAAAAATCATGATGCGCACACCGGTAACGCTCACTGCGCCATCTCCAAACAATTTTCGCCGGTCTTTAAAATGGCGACTCACTATATATGTAAAACAAGACAAATAGCGTAATTGTACGACAATTATTGTAGCGTGTACATTGTATATTTAGTCACGCTAAAAACACTATTGTATACTGATAAATAAATTTTTGATAATAACTTAAATTTAAAATAAAAATCAGGTAAAATTGTTAATTTATATTTTAACTCTTATTATGCTTGCTTTATTCATATAGAGGGTTCATGTTAACGCTATTGATACGTTTTATTTATTTCCTAACCTCTATTCTACATCTTTTTTATTATCTTACGTATAGTTTCATGAAAATTGGGTAAATTCTTCACTTGTATATATTAAAACGAAAAAAGCATTTCAAAATATCGATTCGTAAATATTTAAATATTTTTAATATTTTTTCAACGACAAATTAATATGTATATATGTGGATATATATTTTTGTTTCAGCAACAATGGATATCCGTCCAAACAACACGATTTATATCAATAATTTGAATGAAAAAATAAAAAAAGAAGAATTAAAAAAATCGTTGTATGCGATTTTTTCACAATTTGGACAAATAATAGACATTGTCGCCATGAAAACATTGAAAATGAGAGGACAAGCCTTCGTTATATTCAAAGAAATAGCAAGTGCAACAAATGCATTAAGATCGATGCAAGGATTTCCATTTTATGATAAACCCATGGTATTTTTACAATATAATTTACTTTTACTTATACAATAATTAATCCAATATTTTTTTTTATATATTCATTTTTTTACTTTACAGAGAATACAATATGCGAAATCAGATAGTGATATAGTAGCAAAAATGAAAGGAACCTTTGAAGAGAGGCCTAAAAAACCAAAGCGCGTACCTGCACCTGCTGATGAAGAAGCTAAAAAAGCAAAAAAAAGAGCAAAAGAACAAGCCAAACATACACAGCAAGTTGGTTATCATCCTGGTGTGCAGCCACATCCTGGAATGATAAATGCCGCAGTACCAGAGCAACCACCCAATCAAATTCTCTTCCTTACGAATTTACCTGATGAAACATCTGAAATGATGTTGTCAATGTTGTTTAATCAATTTCCTGGATTTAAAGAAGTTAGACTTGTGCCCAATCGACATGATATTGCTTTTGTTGAATTTGAAAATGAAGTTCAATCTGGTGCAGCTAAAGACGCTTTGCAGGGCTTCAAAATTACTCCTTCACACGCAATGAAAATATCTTTCGCTAAAAAATGAACATCTCAATATTTATATCCAGTTGAACCGAATAATTTCTTGAGAAGGAAAAAACTGGACACTAGGGAAGTATATATATGTACATGTATATATATAATTATATATACCCATATGTATATTCGTGCAGAACAAATTAGTTCTTTCATTATCTAAAATTTTGCATCCATCATACATGTTTGTCTCGCATCAAGACAATGATTTAATTTCATTCTGATGGTATATTGTAAATAAGCTCGAAAGTGGAAAATATTCCCTATATTATTATATCATCATTCAAAATAAACTTATTTTATTCCACCTTATGATAATTAAATATTATCTATCATTAGATTATAATAAATGTTTATAATAAACAAACTAAAATTGATAAATCAAGTGATATACAACTACATTTCATTTAATATCCAACCTAAACCATAAATATTCTCGATATTTATAATTCATTTACAAAATTACATGAAATTTGTAAACAAGAGTTAAGACCTTTGTATTGCTCTGATCTTTATTTCAATGATAATGGGGCCTTAAATTTATTAATTTTTATATATATACAAAGCTTTGTATGCGCTACAAAAATAAGTAATACTTGAAGGAAATATAGCATTCAGCCTAAGGACAGTTGAGGAAAATGGACAAGACGAAATAGGAAAAAGAAACTTGATACTGATTACAAAAAACGGATATGACAAAATGGCAAGTGAGTAGTAAAATAATTTACACATTGTAATGTATTGTATTAAAATGTATTCTATATTATATCATGATGTAAGAGGTTGAAAAAGCATTTATCAATAATAACCTATTTATCTATAAAGCCTAAAATACTAGATCATATCAAAATCGTCACGCTGAAATGAGTAAGAAAAAATTAAATTTATTAATAAAATTGTTTTTTAAATACGAAAGCTGTTAGTATAAAAATATAAAAACTCACTGTATTATTGTAATTCAAAATGTGTTTTTTAATAGCTGATGTATCCACCCACGTAACAAAATCTTCCAAATTCCTACATATTAAATGATTAATTTGTATTGATATTATGTTTTCATATGTATCATTTGAAATAAATGAAAAATTACTTTATTTATATTACCTGTTGATTAAAAAAGCTGGATCTTTCACAACTTCTGTGCCAACTCTTACATGACCTTGTTCGATAAATTGTGTTGCCATTTTAATTGTTTGACTCATTTTATTCCTCACCATTACAACTGGAAGTCGACGTCTACAAAAGCAACTAGCAGTTACTTTTTGAGTAAGTGATAAATCCCATTTAGTTGCTATTAATCCCATCAAATATAATTTTTCTAATAACATTGCACTTTGTTCGATTCTAAACGGATGTTCTGCATCAAGATCCTTAATTTTTTTTCCAATCTCACGGATTTCACGTGCCATCTTATTATACCTTGAGAAAAATTATTATTTCAATATACCAATCATGCCACAATTAAATAATAATCAAAAATTAATTTATTTAGTTTACAGCTTACGTGGTATAATCTTCTCTTTTTTGTATGTGATATTTTTTCAATATTTTTACTTCATGTAAATTATTATCTGCTTGCCAAGATATAAAATCTACCTTTTTAAGTAATTTTTGTTCATGATATTTCAATTTTCTCACCATTTTTTCAACAAATATTCAAAAAATTATATCGTTGTTACACACTTTCGTTTATTAACCGAATAATTTATAGGTTATGTTTCACACACGTCATTTTACACCACGCGGGTTAGTAGGTGGATTTAAATTTTTGCGACAACAGTCTGATTATTTGATTGGTCAATTTATAGAATATCACGTGGCCCAGCAACAGTGATTCATCCAATGAATATTCAATAATTTTGTCATGTGAAAATATCGACTTGAATGAAAAATATTGTAATTGGTAATTTCCGATGTTACCATATACCATTTCAATAAGATTTAATAAAATTAATCGCACGTCCATCAATCCAAATTTGAATTATAAACTCATCGAAAGTAATGTTTCATAACAATTATTATTTCTCCCGAATTTTATTCACCATTAAAAATACGACAACATTCCCAAGAAAATTTCTAAAATTGAAAATATGTTAATTGAAATAAATTACCTACGTGTGGAAGGATTTAAACCATACGGTATCAAATTGCAAAAACGTGTTTACATATAATATATATTCACAGTAGATCTCAATTTTCAAGAAGAAATTGAGAACTATATATAAACAAATGCTTGTAGATTACTCATAAAATATAAGTATCACAATATATACATGATAGAACATATCATCGATATAAAAAAATAGATAAAACCATAAATGGATTTGAAAATAAAAAAAATATAGATACATTGAGAATCATCCATGGACATATAATTTATACTGCCAAGCAGCAATATAAAATGATTGTCGTGAAAAAAAAAAAAATATTTATTTAACATTGCAGTGGTCTATTACAAGCATCATCGGTATAGCTTTTATAGCTAAAACGGAGACACAGGATCTTTGCTGTTGCCTGTTACCATGGCGCCACACGATACATCCACGTATACCAAGAAATATGTACACATACATATAAATATACGCACGTATCAATCATGCGTACATAGCCATCTATATAATGTTGTGTATGTATTTATATATGAACACATATATGGAAGTGTGTAGATAGATATATGTTATATGGTGATTGGATATTTCATATCTTGCTTGATACAATTCTAGCAATATATAGCGTTATCTCATTGCCTGTGAATCTTGCAATAGAAACCCTGAAGTTATTATATATGTGTGTAGGTGGCTGCAATATAACACATAAATATTAGTTAGTATACATCTATATATTATGTATAAAAATGATAATAATAATAATAAAATATACGCAGCAAGCAGCAGCAGTGGCAATATAATAGAGTTGAACAGGCAGAGTGTAAATCGTGTGAATGGCCCCTTATTATTATAAACGTCTTACAGATTTCCTGTATGTTCCGCATAGCACCACAAGGGCGCGCCTCGGGTTGTAGTTGAGAAAAAAATGGCGATTATTTGGGTGTAGTCGGGGGGGCTATTTTCTGCCCAGTATTAAATGTGAGTAAAAACGTGTGGCGCCGGAGGAGGAGCGAAATGTTGAGTGGCAAAGAGGTACAGAGGGTGAAGGGAGAGAAACATTGTATTGCTTATCTACTGTTGTATGTTCACGCGTGTATATCGCGCCGGGAATATACACGGGCGTCTTTAGTGCTTTAGAGGCTCACACGATCGGAGCCTCTGCGCGATCGTCTCTTTCTTTATATCATTATATTTTCACTCGTTGCTCCCTCTATCTATACTCGAATGAGTGTCCTGTGTGGATGCATTATTGTAAGAGGTTGCAGGAACATTTGCGACGTTGACAAAATTTTAACCACGAAATAAACACAACATCAATATCCTCAAATAGTTTTTCATCATAATTTTTTGTTTTTTTTTTCTTCGAATATTAAATCATATCTCATTACGTATCTCTTGCCGATTAAATTATAGTGATTGTTGAGGACTACTTGAGGACACATTCGTAAACGTACATCAATGAAGTGGATCTAACTATTTCAATTGGACACACTATGTCACAAGTTATAATCAACGTTCCATAGTGTACTGTGTTAACAATTTTTAACCTATAAATTTAATATTTTACTATTTATTTAAGTGATCAGATATTCTATTTTTCATATGCATTGTATTTCTTTCTCTTTCCATCTATCTATCTATTTTTTTATCTCTCTCTTTTTCTCTCTCCCTCTTTTTACTCACCATTCAGTTACTGTACATATAATAATACTCTCTTCATGATAGATCTGTCTGGCGCGGCGATATTTTTGGGATAGATGTCACATTATCGTGGTCGTGCGATTTCACGTGTGTAATGCATATGTACATTTGAGTAGAATTAATTGTGTGAGTGCCAATGTGCGCATGTACTTGAAATCCCACATGCACAATACATATACATCTTCAACCAACCATTTTGTGTGCATATTATACTTACGTGTATTTTCGTGTCCATGTAATGACCAACTGTATATACACACGCATTCACCACATACATTTATACATGCATACATACATACGTATTTTAATAGATATATATACATTGTGTGGAGACTGGTTGGCCATGTAAAAGAGTAAGATAAAGTGTGATCTTATTTGATTTTCAATGTAGTGTGTGCCCTCGGTTATATACACGCACGTGCCCCCCTTCTCCAAGTATTTATCGCTCTATCGATGTACATATACATGTATATATATATATATATATATGTGTGTGTGTGTTTTATAACCCCCTATATACCCCTCAACCGTGGTTCTACTACCGTTGTCATACGGTCATACCCTCCGCTTTGCGACCGTGACGCCTGTGTGTCGCCTCGACACTTGCTGCTCTACACTGTCAATGTTTCATCTTTGTTTATTCATTTATTCAATATTAATTCTCTCTTTGTTCATATATAATCTTTCTTGCTTTATTTGAGTTGGAACTTGGTGTGCGTGCGTGTTTCAATTTTCAGTACGAGTTTCTCTTCTTGACAGGTTCGTCGATTGTGTGTATAATTCTGAGTGATTCTGAGAATGAGGTTCTTCAGCTCATTGAGCTGATTGGCCCTGCCACAATTAAAGTTTTGCATTGTCAAAATTTATTTACAATTTGTCGTATTAGTATTTATGATATTGTTGATTATTTGTGTTTTATGTTTTCATTATTTATTTTCGATAAATAATAACTTTGATATTATTGTTGATTGGTAAAAAAAAAAAAATTTTTTTGTTATGACGTATTAGTTTAGCTATTGTGTATTATCATCCATTATTATTATTAGTAATGTTGTTATTATTATTTTATATGATGATATTTTGTAGAAATTACGGGATAATGAGTGTGCATAGATGATAAAGTATGGGGCCATGTGTGAATACGCCATTTAATGTTTATTGTTGGAATTTTTATTTGGTTTTTTTTTTTATTTTATGTATCACACGTGTCAATGTGATTTGGTATGATGTAAAAATGTTTAAAATATTTCGTTAGAAAGTGGGAATGATTGTCATGAGGAATTTCGAATAAGATAAAAATAATGTTTGTTAATAATTAGTGATAAAGTACAATTAATTGATCTAAAATGACCATTTTGTATTGTGTATATGTGGTTAATTTTTTGCTATTGTTTAGTAGATTGTCAATAATTAGCTGTTATCATCTTTGAAAAGTATCAAATACTGTATGTATTTTTGAGAGAAAAATTGATATTGACTTTGATATACATTTGCAAGTTAAAAAGTAACTGCTATTAATGAATAATATTGTTTTACGAAATTAATTATTCGTGCATCATAACCTTACTTTATTTTTTACATTGATTTCATTCTTATCACATCGACATTAGCTATTTAATTTTGCCACACACGATGCCGATGAAAAATAATCTGATAGATAATTATTAATCAGTGTTATGACTCAATTTATAATTCTTAATAATCACCATGGTGTTTATAGTTGAATTTTTTTCGTTGTATTGTCTCTACAATGATTTATCGACAAAAATAATCATCCTATCGTTTACATATAATATCTTGAGTAATAGCAAATTAGATAGTGAGAATATTCATTCCCTATTCTAATAACAATATTGGTGACTACGTGACTATATACACGTGTCATTTTTTTCTTTTCAATCATAAAACACAAATTTTATGTTGTGTTTATCATCAACAAACAATTTATCTTTTTCCACCTATTTATCACTTCTCTATTTTTTCTGTAGTCCCTAATTATTGTATGGTTGTTTGATTTCGATATTTAAATATGAATACACTTAAACTTACATAAAATTGATATTTATTATATACATTAATTTAAATGTTGGCAATGCCGACGAAAAATGTTTTACTAATAAGAATTAATTGAATATATTATTGATGTGACACTTGATAGTATATGCAATAAAATAAAATATTATTATTATTTCATTACAGATTGCTCGTGAATGAATTGCAATGACGTATCTGGCACAGTGAAAAATTTGATAGAAGCTATTCTTCAAGACAAACTTTTTTCTTTTTCGTTTCTCTTCAGTCTGAGATATAGTCACTACTTCCACAAATAGCACACTTAGAAATTTAAACATGCGAATAGGTAAGTAAAATGATTATAATTTAAATTTTAAATGATAAAGAAAAAATGAATTAATTCATGTTTATTTTAATTTCAGAGTTTATTATTTGAGACAATTATAAAAATCTCTAAATTATAATTGCTCATATACGAATATAATTAATAAATAACGATATAGTGAAAACTTCAAGTTAATTATCGTTGCAATAAATATTAAGTTCATATTACGTGTATAATAATATAGTAATTGAAAGAGGTCAATTCAATTTGATTGACATTGTTCATGACAAAGTTTGTACGAATAGAATTCAGACATATTCATTGGGGCTGTGACAAAATATAAATTATTCAACTTGACCGATTGGAATTCGTGCAATGCCGAGATGCTGTAATGATAACAAAGCAGTGAGCCCTGTGAACACATTAACTGAGAGAAAGGATAATTCTGACGATTTTCTTCTTTCATCCACCAGAACATTTTCAACTGGTATTCATTCATTGGACTTTGACGACGATCACCATCCAATTGTCGAAAAATCTCATAGAAGATTACGTTGTGATCTCAGTCCAGTACCAACTAATTCAACCAGTAGTTTTAACATTAAGTTTCTCAGTATAAAGGTGAGCATAAACGAGCCAATTTATTAAATATTTAAACTCATTGTCAAGTACAAATTAACCCCATTGTACATTGATGATTCATATTGTACTACTACCTACGCGTTGGTCATCATTTATGAAGCGTTACATCTTACCTTGTATGCCATTCAGTATTGTTAGTACAGCTCATCATATTGTCAGTAGAAAATAATACTAGAAAGTACATTCTTTTTTTTTTTATTCATTAAAATAATATACAATAATCAATTGGATTATCATGTTTAATAATTGATTTTTAGGGTGAAAAAAATCATCGCTTGGAGCATCAGGTGAGCACAGGTGTTGGAGGGTTTAGGGGACGGGAAAAAGAAGTGAAAAAGAGAGCAGCTATAGGCAACGCAGTGCGCGGCTTCTTCCCATCTGGCTACACCAGACAGGACAGGTATAATGATGTCTGTATCAAAAATCATGCTTTTTACATTCTCATAATGATCATTTCTTTTTTCTTTTTCTTTTTTTTTTTTCCCCTGCTTTAGTATATAATTTTAACTCAATTTTTTTTTTCTTATATATTGTTTCAAAAAGTTTTGATACAAAATGTTTGGAAAAAAAATATATTTTATAAATAATTGCTGCCTACTTTTCAATTAACCAAAATATTTTCACTTGACAACGTTCGCTTATCCAATCGATAATGTACACAGCTGCCAATATTGTATTTATATTTTATTTCGTTTGCTTTATCACAGATTGCTTGACGCACGAATTAGTATTTTTAGTTCTCTAAATCTCTTAGTTTTTGTTTTTCAATTTCATAAGTCTCGAATTACTTTATAATATCTCGTAATTTTTTCCTTTTTTTATTTTTATCATTTCCAACAATCCTTTCTTTCATTTGTTTACTCACTTTCATAATTATTATATAATTATTTTGATGATATACAATGAGTATTAATAAATACAGCAGTCACTTAACGTAATCAAAAACATAATATTTTTGTTTTTATTATTTTCTGATTATTGTTGGATTTTTTTTTTTCAATTTCATTGCCTTGATCTGTTATACATACGTATTTAGCATTATCGACAGCATGATAGTACAGTTTGCGTTGATTTATTTAAAATGTATGGTTTATCATTGGATTTTACAGGTATGAGACTAGCAGACAACGTTCGTCCAGTGGGACTGGCGGTGTTGGTGGTGTCGGCCTGTCGGGTCTGTGTCCAAAATTGGTGGGCGGTGGTGGCGCCGGCAGCAGCCAAGGTGGCATTGGTCTCGGAGTGGGCCATATAGCCTCTCAAGAAAGTGTAGTGGGAACATGCAGTGTTGTTACCACACCAAGACTTCACAATAATCATCGGCGTCAACGTAAACTCTCAATTATAAATCATGGTGGATCGAGTGCGAATATAAAAGCATCGTCAGCTACTAATCGTTCGTGCTCGACAAGTATTAATAAAAAACTAGTGCGCAGTCAAACAGATCATGGTGTTGATACAACATCAATATTAATAACGAGTAATGGAGGAGTGGCCGCTGATTCACCGTCACCAAAGAAACGTAGCACATCTGTCAGTACTGTTGATGGTTCTTCATCATCTCAGTGTTTGCACTTAATTACCACTACTGATCACGGTGGTGGTGGTGGTGGTGGCGGCGGTGGTGGCAGTGACACTGGTTGTAGCGATGCCGAAGAAGCAATTATTGCTGCTGATACAATGCCAAGGATACCGGGTATTAATTCAACTCCTTCCACCCCAACATGCAAAGTGAAATCTAGAAAAATAAATAATGAGGATAAGACTGTTAACCGTAGCGCACTAGTCGGGTCTGATTTGTCGTCGTGCAGTGAAGACAATACGTTGAGAAAAATTGTGTCCGAGGACACACCAGAGACTTCGAAGAATTCTACACCTGTGAGAAAAGTTTCGGTAAAATGTACTGATGGAGATAATTCGAATTATGGGAAACGAAAAATTAAACAAGAAGAACGCACGCGAAAAACGTCCAAAGACTCGTCGGATGTTAATGAAAAGAGAAAAAGTCTTGTTGATGCAACGACATCGCAAATACCCAAGAGAAAAATCTCAGCAGAATCATCGGAAAATGGTGAATCAAATTCAAAACGTAATTCATCGAGGGAAATTTATGATGACGAGATACAGAAAATTCATTCTGTCGATAGCAATGAAAAATTACGATTGGAAAGAATAAAGAGTTCAAGATTTGTGACATCAAAAGTGAGTGAAGAGCCAACAATGTCAGAGAAAAAAGAGGAGGATATTAGACCTGCGGTTGAATTAGACGACGGTGTGACGATATATGAAGATGACAATGGTACGAGTCTCAGTGATATAGTAGCTGCACAAGCGCTTCGTGAGTCGTTGAGTAAATTAGGTAAAGTGCCGCTATTCGATACTGACCAAGATATTGTTGAAACCACTAATACAATTGAAAATAATAAAGAGATTGATAATAATGCAGAGAGAAAGTCTGAAAAACCTGAAATAAAAGACGCATCAACACAGGAGGAGAGTGTTGAGGGATTTATTGGGCCATTATTAGATGAAAATTTTAAAGCGGATGAAAATTTAGAGAAACAAAAAACCATGGCTATGGAAGATGTGAGAAATTTACTGATGAAAGTTAAGGTGCAAACTGTTGAAGATGATGATGATGAGGAGAAAGCCATTGGTATTTCACCAGATGGGCGTTTTCTCAAATTCGAAGAGGAAATTGGACGAGGAAGTTTCAAAACCGTTTATCGAGGCCTCGATACTCAAACGGGCGTAGCAGTTGCGTGGTGTGAACTTCAAGAAAAAAAATTGAATAAAACCGAACGTTTGAGATTTCGTGAGGAAGCCGAAATGCTTAAGGGTCTTCAACATCCCAATATTGTAAGATTTTATGACTACTGGGAAGTTACATTAACTAGGAGAAAATATATTGTTCTTGTTACGGAACTCATGACGTCGGGAACATTAAAAACGTAAGTTTAAATTATATACATTTCTCCTTGGATTAAATACATGGCTATACTTTTTCTTTTCGCTTTATACTTACAGTTATAAACAATCACTTGCTAAATATTGTTCGGTATATTGCTACAGAGCGATTGTATATGTTTGCAGAATTTTTCGACGATACCTTTTACAGACTCGCTTCAAAGTATCTTTAATGCATACATAATTGGTCAATGTCTATCAATACACCGGCATATTACTAATAATAATAATTATGATAATAATAATAATAATATCTCGGTGACAGTTAGGTATGCAAGAAAATATCTTTTTATTTCAGCTGGTGGTTTTTACATAAATAAATTTATTGAACGAAAACTCATTATCCAAATAATAAATTCTTTTCAATTATTTATGTAAATGGATAAATGATAATTATTTGTTTATTAATTTACAGATATTTGAGACGATTCAAAAAGATCAATCCCAAAGTTGTCAAGTCATGGTGTCGACAGATTTTGAAGGGATTGAGTTTTTTACACTCAAGATCGCCACCAATAATACATCGAGACTTGAAATGTGACAATATTTTTATCACTGGTACAACGGGAAGTGTAAAAATTGGTGATCTTGGACTTGCAACTCTAAAAAATCGGAGTTTTGCTAAAAGTGTTATCGGTACACCGGAATTTATGGCACCAGAAATGTACGAGGAGCATTATGATGAATCTGTGGATGTTTATGCTTTTGGAATGTGTATGTTAGAAATGGCAACAAGTGAATATCCATATTCAGAGTGTACTGGACCGGCACAAATTTATAAGCGTGTTGTATCAGGTGTAAAACCATTGAGTTATGATAAAGTTGAAAATCCTGAAGTGCGTGAAATTATTGAAATGTGTATACGATTAAAAAAGGATGAACGTCCATTAGTAAAAAATTTATTGACTCATGAATTTTTCGCCGACGATGTTGGTTTAAAATTAGAGATGGTGTCGAGGGATACCGCAGTGGCTGATCTTGAATTATCACGGGTTGAATTTCGATTACGAGTTCTTGATCCTAAAAAACGTTCAAATAAACATAAGGAAAATGAAGCGATACAATTTGATTTTGATATTCAACGTGATAATGCAGAGGAGGTTGCTTTAGAAATGTCAAAGTCAAGTTTGATACTTGAAGAAGACGCAAAAGTTGTGGCAAAAATGTTAAAATCACAAATAACAACTTTACTCAGAGAACGCGAAGAACGAAAACAAAAGGAAGAAAAAGAACGAATGGATAAAGAAGCCGAAACGAATTCTGCAGCTGAGAGCCTCCTACAACATCAACAGCAACAGCACCTATTGTTGCAACAAGTACAAATGCAGCAACAACTTCAGGCAAATATGAATATGCAAGTGCAACAAGGTCAAGTATCAATGCAACAACCTTTACAAATGCAACAAACACAGATGACAATTCAACAACAACAACAACAACAGCAGCAGCAGCAGCAGCAACCACCTACGTTACAGAATCAACAAGGACAACAACAATGCATGCAACCTCAGCAGGTTCAAATGGTACAACAGCAGCCGATGATGCAGCAACAATCAACGTCTGTAATGCAACCTCAGCAGGCTCAACAAATGACACAAATCTCTCAGAATTCTCAGCAACAAGTTCAGTACCAACAACAGCCTCAGCAGCAGCAACAACAACAGCAGGTGCAATCATATTCGCAAGTTCAGCTCGTTCAACAACCACAACTACAACAGCAAACACAACAGTCGAATCAACTGCCGCCACAGCAGCAGCAGCAGCAGCAACAACCACAACAGCAGGTGCAATCGCAACAACAATTTCAACAGCAGCCACAGCAACAACAACCGGCTCAATACTCTCAACATGTCACGCAGTCATTAAGTGCAAATTCCTCGCAATGCTCAACACCACAAGCAATGCAAGGTCCACCACAATTTCCACAAATGCAACATATGACTCAACAAGTGCAACCGCAAATACAACAACCGACAACTGTTCAACAGCAATCGCCAGTGGTACAACAGCAGCAGCCTCAGATGCAGCAGCAGCAACAGCAGCCACAAATGACACAGCAGCAATCACAGCAACCGCCATCATCGCATCAACAAACACAACCGCAAGTGCAAGCCCAAATTCAACAGCCCATGCAACAGCAACAACAACAATCTCAAATTCAACAACAGCCGCTTATACAACAACAACAACAGCAGCAGCAACCTCAAATGTCATCTCAAGTTCAGCAAACTCCGCAACTGATTTCTCAACCACAACAGTCACAACAGTATTTACCGATTAATCAAATGGCGGTGCCGCAGCAAATACCAATGTCGGCGCAAGTACAACCACAGTTGCAATCTGCCATGCAAATGCCTCAGCAGCAGCAGCAACAACAGCAGCAGCAACAACAACAACAACAGCAGCAGCAGCAGCAGCAACCACAAATTATTCAACAGGGTCAAATGCAGTATACACAAACTCAGATGCAACAACAGCTACAGCAGCAAATGCATCAAAATAATATTGGTACTGCGCCAATGCAGATGCAACAGAATGTTCCGCAATATTATCAGCAAAGTCCAACAACTGGACAATCATTCACAAATGCTGGACTCTATCAGCAAAATATGCATCAGCAAATGTATCATTATTCCAATAATTCAAATGCAGTATATTCACACTCTAATATTCCATCAAATACCGGTATTTCAACTTCTCAAACATATGCTTCAACTCAAGGACAAATTC
The DNA here is from genome assembly GCA_918226075.1 of Microctonus brassicae. Classification (NCBI taxonomy): domain Eukaryota; kingdom Metazoa; phylum Arthropoda; class Insecta; order Hymenoptera; family Braconidae; genus Microctonus; species Microctonus brassicae. The sequence goes on along the minus strand of OW445484.1, from coordinate 11,909,811 downwards.
AACAAGTACCCATTCAATCAACGATAAATTCTCAAGCATCATCAAATATTCAAAATATACAAAATTTGCAATCGGCAACTTGCACAACTATACAAAATACAGGAGCAACAGTTTTACCACAATCTCAACCACAAAATATGATGGTACAAATGCAATATGCGGCAAATCCTGCCACTATATCTCCCAATTTGGTTGTTATTCCAGGCACTAATGTTAACTCACAGCCAAGTACAATACAGCAGCAGCAGCAGCAGCAACAACAACAACATCAACAACATCATTCAAAAATTGTTGGTACTGTTGAATCCTGCGGCAACATTGACAGGAGTGGGTTAATGAAGCAAGATACATTAGAATCTATTCACTCTTTAGCTTCTGATGGACCTGCGAGTTTACAATATGATCAACAGTCTTGTGGGCCGATGCCTGGATCAACATCACAAACATCCAATAGTACTGACTATGTAACATCGGAAAATTCAGAGTGTGTAACACAGCCAGAACGTAGTAGAGTCAAAAGAGCCGGTACAAAACGACGAAAGCCTGGAATTAAATTAACAGTATTATCTGTGACTAATGGCGATGGACAATCGATGACAGTAGAATGCCAATTGGATACCAGCAAGCAAAAGACAGTTACATTTAAATTTGATCGTAATGATATGGTGCCACAAGATATTGCCACGAATTTAATAGCAGAAAATCTTTTACCGCAATCACAATGCGATACATTTATCGAGCTTATTGAGGATATTGTTAAACAATTACGGCTTGATCCTACACGGAGCTTACCATTAGTGGCACACGGTCCATCAGATCAGTCTGCTGGTGGAAGTCCTGTGACAAGTCGTAGACCCAGAGACCGAGATCACAGTCTTGATACATCAAAGGTAATAATTGCTTTACAAAATATTTAAAAACTCTTCTTCTTCATGGTGTTCATTTATCATTAATGTCATTAACGATTGTATGAAATCTCTTTATTACTCGGTTTTCCATTATTTTTTTTTTATGCAAATGTAATGCAGCGTTTTGAGAGAATGTTTTGGCTGGGAAAGATATTTTTTCTCATTTTTTATATATAAAAAAAAATAAAAATAAAAAAACACAATTTACGTGATTCGTAAACATATTCAAATAATCGAGCATATGTATGTATCATTTTGGACGCAGCAGGTGAGACACGGCTCGCTAACTCGTCAGAGCAGCCATCGTTCCTCCTACAAAGTTCATCGTAGGCACCGTTCGGTGAGTTCTACTCCCCATATGAATTCCTCACACCTCGGAGATATATTTTCCTGTCACTTGGTACATTCCTGCGTGCGTTTTATTCTGTTTTAAACGGTTTTTATTTCTCCTTTTATTTGTTTATCAGTCTTGAGTATTTTGAGTGTGAATATCATTAATTATAAGTATTTCATTTCATCATTTGTCTTTTCAGGTTTAGTCATCCAATTCTTTAATTTCCCAGTAAAATTTATAATTTTTATGTTTTTTTATTTACATATATAATTTGTTTTGTCTTAGATTTGTAAATTAAAATTTGCAAAATTCAAGTTTTTAATATTTATTTTAGTGTGGTAATTTGTATTTATTGTTAATATTAATGTGAAATTGGAATAGCTAGTTATTTTTTTGTAGATTTATTTTTCATTTCGTTTCGTGTTCAATAACATAATTTAAAAATTTTTCTAATAAAAATACGTTGTATTAAATTTATAGAGAGACGAGGCATCAAACAGCTCAGTATCCTCAAAGCTATTGCCAATTGATCAAATAATATCGCAGATTGCTACATCATCGTCGGACAAAAATGTACATCAGAATAATCAACAACCAGAGGGACAGAGTAATGTGGCAGAAAATATCATTTCAGATGAAATTTCAAGGCGATCCTCTACATCGACTCAAAATACAGATACATTGACTCCAGTCAATGTTCCAAGTGACTCGAATGATAATCCAGATAATACAGTATCTGAAGATACTGTCTTAAATTTCAATAAAATTAGCTTAGAAGATACAGGAGATATAACTAACAAGCCAATGTCCACTGATTCATCAAGCTCACAACAAAATAATAATGGATTTGAGATTAAACAATTCGATGATGATAATTCTTCGGAAATTTCTGCATTAATTCAAACATCTGACTCGACTGATTGTCAAAATATGAATATAAATCGAGATACTGATTTGTCAGTAGGAGAAATTTCAAAATCACAATTACCACCACCAACGCGAAAAATTTCTCGCTTTTTAGTTAGTCCAGTTGTGGAACAAAAATCAATTTCAAATACATCTGATAATGTAACTGTTTATGATGGAACGAATTTGATGCCACCGCAATCCATTCCATCATTGAATTACGATATTAATTCACAGAGACTTGAATCAGACACCAAAGACTCAGAGATGATTGTTAATAATAATGCAATAGATATGATTAATAATACCGAACAATTGCATTCACAAATTCAGCAATTTCAAGAAATACAAAATATAAATCAAATGCAGATTGGCGTACAACCACAGCAAGTAATGACTCAAGGATCATCCAATGCAACTGTTGTTACGCAAACAAAGCAAGAGACCGTTGTGCTTATGCACACAACCAATCATGCTCAACAAAATTCACCGCAAATAATGCAAAATGTTCAATTTCAACAAAACACATGTGGAATGCAACAAATAGATTCGGGTTCACAATTAAGTCACAATGTCGCGGTGGCACAAACGCAATATCATGTAACCGTCCAACAGCATTCAATGATTCAACAGCAACATCCACAAGTTGGTATTCACCAGCAAAATATTATTCAACAACACATTCAAAATGATCAAGTGTCGTTAAATCAAGTGCAGCAGCATCAAGTATCGCAACAGTTTAATCAGCAAACTATCGTACAACCGCAATCTCAATCGCAACAAATTCAACAACATCAGCCATCATCACAACATTCGCTTCAACAACAATCTCAACAGCAATACGTTATGTTTTCTGGTTCTATGCCTCAAAGTGGCGGTGATGAATGGTCACGCAGAGCGTCCACCATTTCCGCAACTTCAAATGTCATTGTAGACTCTCAATTACCCGAAGTTGTAAATAATACAACATCAGTTACTCATATACAATCCGAATTGACACAAACAGCTATTCCATCACTTGATCATCAACTGCAAACACAATCACCTCATTCAAATGTGAGTAATTCACTTCTAACTCCTGTTCAGTTGCCATTGCAACCAACGGAAGTTACTCCAAAAGTTAAACCGAAAGAAGGATCCTCAACCTTACCAGATCTTGCACAGAATCTTGCTAATATTTTATCAAATCCAAAATCAAAGTCTACAACGTCACATGGCGTAGTTGGTCATGATCAATCATCGTCTAATCCAAATCACACACCTATTCAGCCCGCAATTCATTCAGAGCAATATTTTCAACCAATACAACCTGATACATCGCAACATCAACCTGCATTGCATCTGCAGTCACAAAATTTTCAAAGTCCACAACAACAACAACAACAACAACAACAACAACAACAACAACAACAACAACAACAACAACAACAACAACAACAACAACAACAAGTCATCCACACCCAAGTGCCAAGTCAAACAGGAATTGTACAGCAACAATCTTATATTCCGATTCAACAACAACCAACGGGAAATGTACAGTGTATTCAACAACCACTCACCCAACCAAATTTCCAGCATATCAGTGGAAATACTGGTCAACAATTGACTGATATTCAAGGACAAGTTTTAACACACAATGTACAGAGTCATGGCCATAGCCATGGTACAGTACCGATGCAAGGACAATGGGCAATGTCATCGTATTCCGGGCAGAATATCGTACAACAGCCGTCAAATACATCGACATCGGTGCAATATACTTCACCTATACAAAATGTACAGAGTATACAACACGTTGGACAAATTCAGACACAATTGACTCAAGAAATAGTGGATAATCAGACAACAATACTTGATCAGCAGCATTTACAATTGCGATTATCTGATCAACACATGACTTGTAAATTAGGCGAAATGGAGGTTGCCGGTGATGGTAATAATGTCAGTCGACGAACCAGTTCAGATTGTCAAGTATTATCATCTGAGTGTGAACCTTCGTCGAGTCATGATGTTACTCCAGAGCATACGATTGTAGGATCGATTGATGCTTCATCTTATATGCAACAACAAATTGCTCAACAATCACAGCAACACCATAAACTTAGCCAGCAAAATTCATTAGATAAATCAGCGGAAATTGGGGTTAATAGTGGCAATGGTGGACCACAGACTATTGCTCATCTTCAACAGAAGCTTGTTCAATTGACAAGTCAACCTAGTGAATCTATTAATATGTCAACACCTCCAATTAGTCATCCAGCTACGCCACATGGTATACCTGTTACAGTTGGATACGATACAACAACTCAACATGCCCAACAGAAAGTGACGAGTGCCACTGTGACAATGTCTTCCGTCCAATCGCTGGGACTTGTTTCTCCTCAAGCAACATTATATTCATCGGACGCAATGAATGTTGACGCTAACGCCACAGCTAATATTTCCGAGAGCCATCCGAATGATTCAAACATTGCATCACAAATTGGCATAATGCCAACCAATTTAGAATGTTCATTAGACAGTCCAATTCTCTGTGGATCAACAGGTACAGAAGCAATGAGTCCTAGCAAAGAGAATGCTCGATCTCGGTCTCAACGACCGGGTTCACGATTGCAGGAGTTAGAACATGAACTTGCAAAAATTCATCATCGTTCACCACTTTTTCCAACCTCTTCGCCGCAACCATTAACGCCGCCTATGCCAGGATCAAGTCAACTATCGTCGCAGACATTGCTGACACCGGTAATTTCTGCTTCAGCAGTTGGTGGAGCAATGAGTACTTCCTGTACAATACCTAACAATTCAGGCACGGAGACACCAGTCCAAATTGAGCTTCCCGATGGTGCAACGCCAATACAACCGGTGAGAAAAATATCACGATTTATGGTGTCCAAAGTCATTGGATCTCCAACTGGTGAAATAACATTAAATCAACCGATTGATCATCAAAAACAGGCGCAACAGCAGTCATATCAACATTCCGAAGAAGGAAAGGATCGCTCCAGCGTGTCTACTAATCAGCATTCTGAAGAGCTTCAAAGTGAGTGGAATTATGAGAACATTAATTTGAAGATAGGGTTATTAAATAATATCTTCAACGATAAAAAAAAAAAATTACAGATACACGAGTGCAAGGGTTACATAGCCGAGAAAGCTCAGCGCCACCAGCATCAACCATCATTGCCGGATTGCCTACCAGTGAAGTGAGTAAATTAATGAAATTTAATGAAAATGATAATAATGAATAAATTTTGGGTGTTTATAATTTTATCGGTTATTTTTTAGGTTGATAAAGAAGAACGGATACAGACATTGACGCCAAGTGAAGAGTATCAAATGCTGATTAAAAGGTGAAAATAATTTTGATATTTCAAATTAATATTGTTCAAAGAAATACATATACATACATATATATAAACCATATAACCATCTTTTCATTGTATTTTTAGACAAACAATGGAATTGGAGACGTTGCAAAAGAGGCACAGAGAAGAATTAGAGCGTTTTCAACAGCATCAATTACAACTGTTAATTCAACAACAGCAGCAAGCAAGCGCATTGCATCAACATCAACATCATCCACTGTTGTATCATACAGTAGCATCGACTGCTCCAGGTAAAATAATTCGACTCTTTGTCAATGTTAGGTCAATTAATTTTTTGTATAATTATAAAAAATTAGGACCTTCACGACCGTTAGCCGTGGAGGATTACCTGATGTTCAGTTCAGGGCCACAAGCGTCTTTTCGTCGTATTTCCAACTATTCTCCGGATACGGAAGAAACTTTGCGTTTAGCAACGCAAAAATTGAAGCAAGCGCCTCAGCAGCCTGTCTCCACTAATATTCCTCACGCTTACGTTATTCCCATTCCAGTGATGTCGTCTACAGAGAATATACAAAATATCTCTGGTTATGGACAATCATCAGAAACTGGTGAGATTATTGGTTCCACTAATGGTCCAACAACAGTAACAAATCATGCGCAATATCAATTTGCACCAATAATTTCTGATGTCACGACTATTGGATCGACATCAGGCGGTTCTTTAGTTACACCTACGCCAATTGTTACAAGTGGTGCGAATGCTGGTTATGTTCATTATCATGATCCATCAGCATTAACCAACTTCCAGACATTCAGTTATACACCACATGGCGGATTTTTTCTTCCTGCCGGTTATCGGCTTGTTTATGCGCCCACTGGCACACCACAATCACAACCCGCAACTCCTGCTACTCCACATCTTGGAAATTCTCATGATGGCACTCCACCTGGAGAACGACAACATGAACAGCCACAAACAAGCAATTCTCAACAGGATTAATAGCGTTTCATTATCGCAATCCATCTGACTGAATAATCTTCTTCGTGATATGTGTGTCATTATTGGCTAGTGGGTGGTGATTATTTCTCTACGTCACTATTCTTTTTTTTTTTTCCCCACTCTGTTTTTCTTTTTATCAAGTTCAATAATAGCAATTGTCTTTTTTTTTTTATTCTTCATGAACATCGTTTAATAGTAACTATTTAATTATGAGTGATATTGTCATGTGATTATGTCTGTTGCGATATTGATATTACTTCTCAACGTACCATAAGAATGCTTATGTAGCTTGTTTTACGATAAGGAACAATCGCACGTTATATGTGTACGGTTGATGCAGGATGAAATACGAATTGTAAACGAATTTTTTTTCGCTTATTCGTTTGCACATGATATATAAATATATATATATTAGATAAAATGAATTTGTGTCGAGCGCTTGTCGGTTGTTTGCAGTCAAATAAATTACAAATTACAACTAAATTAAAAAACAAAACAAAGTAAATAAACTAAACATACATTTTAATTATCAGGATATAAATTGGAAGCGCGGTATGTGAGTATTGTTCTTCGATTAATAGAAAACGCTCAATGTGTAAAAAAAAAAAATAAAAAAATGTATGGCAAAGTCCATTTGTATGCAGGCCTCAGCTAGTCCCTACGATCGAAATGGCAAGCGGCCATTCTGTTCGACATTATCAATAGTGTTAACAATTAATGGATAATTGAATAGATGGACGAAATTGTAATAACTAATGGAATAGTGACCGAAAGTGAGATAGAACAGAAATAAAATTTAAAGTTTAATAATGGGAAAGGTGAAAAAGTGAATGACTGATTGATTGATTGAATGGACGAAAGTGAATGATTGATAATAGTCATTGTTATGCTTTAATGTATTTGTAGAAATTTCAACTATTTTAATTGAAGATAAAACAATGATGTGTTACTAGTTAAAATACCATTCACATATTGCATCGTCATTATTGCTATAACCATTGTTTCTTTTTAAGTATTGTCAACTCGAATTATCTTTTTAATTAGTTTATATATTGAGCTATGAAGCTTCAGCGGTCCTGCAAAATAATTGCCATCATTTATATTGTTATAATTAATTTACAATCTGTCACTGTTTCTTGATATTTTAATGAAATAAAAGAAAAGCTCCTTGGTGAAAGTTAAAATTACATAAAGATTATTACTCTTGGCTTCTTTCATCAGGGACAAATTGTAGGCTATAACATATTTATTTATGATATAATACGACTGAGCTTGAGTGATGTAAAAGAAAAAAAGAATGCTCTGTTAATTGAGAATATTGAATGATTGTGTAGAGTGTGAGTGTAAAGCAGAAAAAATAAAGTGCAAAGATTTGTCTTTTTTTTTCTTTCAACGACGGGCTATTACGCGTTATGACAATTGCTTCATTCAAGACATTATTTATGAAGCTTGAACGGGCCCGAAAATAAATAAATTTAAATTATTTCCAAGTATAATCAGTGGATGCATTATGTCGAGCGATTAATTCCTTTGTTATCACAAAAAAGTTTTGTAAGTGTAAGCAAACAAAAAAAAAACGCCAAGGAAAATTGTACAGTTATTGTAAAAGTTTAATATAGATTAAGGACATGAGCTCCAAAAGTATCAGTAAAGATTTTACTGAAGATATTTCGAGCAAGCGCAAACGAAATGATTGAAATGAGAATTGAGTAAAACAAGTAATGAGTGAAAATAAAAAAAAAAAAAAACAAAAGAAAACAGCATAAAGAATCATATTTCTCCTGATTGTGTATGAAATTGAATATAAATGAACGATTGAATATGAAAAAAAAAAAATACTGTTGATCAGAAAGTACCCTATTCAATTTGCGATTCGTAAAGGTGTACGTTTTAATGACAGGACCCCGAGAGAATTCACAAAGACTGATTAGGTAACAAACTAAAATCAGTGATCTACAGAATGGAGCAATTGTGAGACGTAACAAATCAATTCTGACTGAATCTTGGGTTTCGCTATCCGCAAGTGTAGATATAATGTTTTGCTTCTTCTTTATTATATTAATTTTTTTTGTTTTAACCTTATAAAATTTTTCTTAATTTAATGTTGTATTAGAAATCAGGTATAAAATATTTATGTGTCGACTTTGTTTATTTAAACGTTTATCGTTTTATATTTTCAAGCTTTTAAACGGTGGAAAAAAAAAGTATTGATAAAAAAATATATTACATGTATAATATATATTTACGTATGAAAAAAAATGTTGCTTTACAATTGAGCTCATATTTTAATGTGGGTTACAAACAGATGGAATTTACATGATGTTAAAGTGCGGTTTACTTTATGTTAAATACGTACTTTTTCATACTTTAATCAGTGAGACAAATTTCTTCCATCATTTAAATAAATTTACGCTGTAGAAAGAAAGTTAAAATGGCAGGCATTTGAAATGCAAAGAGGAAAAAAAAAAAGAAATTAGGGCTGCATATTATTTTTTCTCCCATTTCATTTGTTTAAGTGATAATATTGGTGACAAATTATATTTTATCGTTATAAATGCAGCGCAAATATACGATTTTAGCTATATTTAAATATCATCACATTAAATATCAGGTGATGAAATTGAAATTTTATCAAATTTACATAAACAGATTCAGCCAAAGTCCTGCCAGTTGTCACGCAGCTGGACTGCTTCGTTTGTATGTTCCTTCAAAGAGAATTCACATATTACTACTGGATTGATTTGGTATAGTCTCATACAAATATAATATATAAATTATAAGTAATGAGAATTTCACATTTTGTTCGCACGTCAGTCAAAGTCAACTAATAAATAAATTGTAATTGTAAATGAAAATTAAGAATAATAATAAAAAAAAAAGTATCTCTTTATTTCATATACTATAATTTAATATTTATTTATTTATTTATATTGAATAAAAAATTATTATCATAATTATATTTTTTATTTATGTTAGAAAATATCTTTGGAAGATATAGGAGATAGAACAATTAATAAAATCATTGTGCAAAATATCCATATACATAAATCTCCAAGTATTTATGTATACTGATTTTTTATTTATATATTTTGGCACTCAATATACGTACATAGCTCACATATCATTCAATTATAAACTGGTCCAATATATTTTTCAGTTTTATTTCACTACAATGAAAATGAAAGATTCAAATTATGAATGCGAGACGAAAATTATCATTTTTACATTTGGATAATAATATTCCAGTGTATTTTTCCTCACCATAATTTATACCCAAGGAAGTTGACAAATCATTTTTATAATGATTCCAAACGACTTTTTCGTCTAGCGTAAGCACCCATACAAGCAAAAAATCCAATGGATCCAATTATCAAGCCAAGTATAAGTGCTAAAGAATCTCCAAAATCAAATCCATTTGATGCATATGCAAAATCAAATGACGAAAATATAGTCACAATAAAAAATAAAAGTAACATTATATATTTATTTTTTATATATTGTCAAAGTGAATTTTAGTTTTCTTAATAATTGATTATATGAAGAGGTTAAGTTGACAATGTTGAGAGTATATTAACAATAATAATATGCTATAATATAGTATATATAATTTGTTGAAACGTGTATATATTTCATAAAAAAAAACATATTGTATTCTATATGTAATAAAATGTACGAAACTGTATTTAAAATATGTATAGTACGTTGTTATAATAAAATGTGAAAAATAAACTAGTGAGAATTAAAATGGCGGGAATATTGTAAGCGAACGCCATCTAGAATAAAAGTTACTATGAATATGAGAAGTGTATTGGTGTAGCGTGTCATAATAATGTGAAATTATAAATGGCGGAGATCTAGGGAAATCATAAAGCGGCCATCGATAAACATTTCTCCTTTATGGTGGCGTCACTCGATTAATGGGAGAACAGCGGGCGGCGTATCGACCGAGTAAAAATCATTTTTTATTCTTTATAATTAGCAAATTCAACAGGATTTAGTGGTTTAGATTCACAAGCAATTGGTAAGTAAATAATTTTAAGATGTTTTATAATTTAAATGTTACTACTTTGCGGGTGTGTTAATGAACAAGAGCATGTTGGCGGCTATCCCGTAGCCATTTTGCTGTCCGTTGATAAATGCAAGGCATACACGTACCGACTGGTGTGAGCCGCGTTCGAAAACAAATTTCAATTGGAAATAAATTCATTTTCGAATATTTTTCTTTATAAACTATTGCATGATAAAAATGTGAATAAATTTATTAATCATAATTTATTTCGACAATTCAATTCATCACGCATCATCATTGGATACTCCCTACTGGTCGTTTGTTCGAATCCAATACTTTACTGTGTCCCCTCTTGTCACACTTTAACCTCTCTCATTAATGTCTTTCAGTTTAACATATCAAGTGTTAAATAAAATTATTCATTATCTTTTAAACATTTATTGTTATATTTGATATTATATATTTTCGTGGTTATGTCATATGTTGAATAAAAGTTATTCTTATCAAGAGATCATACATACTTTGTCTGTGATCCGTAGACATTGTACGCCATAGAGGGCCATGACAATAATCCAAGAGATGTAAATTGTTTACTGACAATAGTCAATCAATCAATAAACAAATGAACGAATGTAAATTTATATTAATGTTGTATTTGAATACAATTGTGTTCCAGAGACTTTGTAAATAATAATGATGGAAGTTAGTGGTGAATCAAGAGAAACGATGGGAGTAGAGGAATTAAAAGCTATTTTAGAAGCAAAGGATGGTGTTATGGAGGAGGAAGAAATTATTTATGCTACTGAAGAGGCAGATGAAACTGATGATATTGAAGGAATTAATACCGAAGAGATTGTTGAAATTATTGAGGAAATTGAAGTTGTTGAAGGGGAAGAGGAGGAGGAGGATAATACATCTCAATTACAATCACAATCAGCTTCGGATTTAACAGAAATTATTGATGGCGATTCAGTTGATTCGCAAGATGTTCAAAGTGCAGATGAACGACCTGAAGTGAAAAAGAGAAAAATTGACAATGATAATCGGATTAATTATTCTCAACGTGTCATTACTTATGACGCCGAGGAGGATTGGTCAGTAGAGGAAAATGATCCATTAGAAATTAAGTCGAATAAGGTTGAACAGTCTTCGAAAAATTCAATTAATACTAATTTTGAGAAAAAAGTAGTACCAATAAATGGCAATACTGTTGCAACGAGTAAACCAGAGACCGTTTATAGAGTTGTTAAATCTCATACACCAGAATATGAACAAGGTGATCTTGAAAGTCCTCATGAGATTGTTAAGAATGCTGAAAATGATTTAATATACACTGTTCTTGGCTCCAAAAAACAGAGTGAATCATCAAAACAACGCGAAGATGATCCACGTTACATTAAAGTAAATAATATTTTCCATCGGTTTTATTATAAATGAAAAGATAAATCATTAAAAACACCATTCATTCATTTTAGATGGAAAGACTTGATGAAGATACGATTCCAGTAGAAGGGACAATTTACTATGAGGGTGATGATATGGGGACATTGTACATGGCTCACTCAATAAATGATGGTGAGACGTACATGTATGATGAAAATAATTTAGAACAAGAGCAAACTGCCGATCATGAACAACAGGAACAACAAGAACATTGGGATGGAACAAACGAAGCAGTTGTTCATGAACAAGGAGAGGAGGAAAACGCTCAGGTATTGGTAATGCCTCAAAGTTTTTTTTTTTTTTGCAGCTTTCCTACCATCTTCTTTCATGATATTTATAGAATAATTCAATGTATGCATGCTGGCTTAACGTTTTTATTTTAATTTCGTAGGATCAAATTTTCCTTCATGAAGACGAAGAAGGACAATTGTATTTTAAAGATGAGAATGGAACAATGCAACCAGTATATTTGACAGAAGATGGAAATTATGCAATTGCTGATAATAGCAGTGATGATCAGGAGAATCAGGAAAATAAAGCCTTGCAGAAATCTCGTGATGGAGCAATGGAAGTTCAGGATGAAGAAGCAAGTTCTTTAAAACAGGTAAAGAATTTTTGTTTTTTATCTTTGATAGTTGAAAGTTTTTTCTTATTTTCTTTTAACCAATTTATTCAATTTGTTCTCTAGGAGACATCCACGTCAAGCTTGACTAATAACGATGTGGAAAACGAGGACAATACGGTTACAATATCGTTGATTATTTCTGAAGATGAAAATGGTTTAAAGAGAACACAAGTAATTATTCCAACAAATGATGCATTGAAGTGTGAAATTTGCCAGAAGAGCTTCAAGACCCAATTACAATTATTGCGTCACAGTAGGCTAAAGCACGCGCGCGAGGAAGACATAACGACACGGAACTTCCCATGCGATTTATGTCCAAAGCGATATCCTGATCAAAATTCATTAGCTCGACATCGCAAAACTCATACAGGCGATCGTCCATTTCAATGCTTGGAATGCCAACAGACTTTCCCAACTGCATCGGCACTTCGTCGTCATATGGGTAACCATAATCCTGAATCAAAGCCTTTACCTTGTATTTATTGCGGGCGTCGTTTCCTTGACAAACCGTCACTTCAAAAGCACGAGGAATCACATTTAGCTGGGGAATTGCAGCGTACGCACAATTGTGAGATTTGCCATAAATCATTCATGACTGCTGCTGACTTGTCACTGCACAAGAAAAATCATGATCCTGATAAAAAATTCGATTGTGAGGTTTGTGGTCGAGAATTTAATCGACTTAATAATTTACAACGTCATATGTTAGTGCATCAGCAGGTTCGTGAAAAAGCTCCGGTGAGTACCTTTCACAAATAAATTATTATTTGTTTATATTTTCTTGAGAAAATTTAATAATTTCAATTTCAACTAAATGTTCTGTCTATTTAAATTATTTTTTTCCTCAACTTATAGCAACAAGGACAAAATCAGGAAATTCTTTCATGTGATGTGTGCGGTATAACATACAAATTTATGAGTTCTTTGACACGACACATGGTGACATCGCATATGAATCCCGAAAAATTACGACAACAAGCCGAGGAGCAAAGGCGAAAACGTGAAAATAATTATAAACGTTATCTTGAAAATCGTAAAATGTACGAGACTCAGCATGGTACTGGTTATGGTAAACGAAGTTATAGAAATGTCAGCAGTGATCCAGATGATGATTTGGCCTGAGATTCAGTTAATGATTACAAATTGTGTTAACAATCCATATTATTTTCAAGAAGTAATAGATCTTATTATCGATATTCACGAGATTTTTACGTGTTGCCTGATAATTGATCATAATAGCGTTACAGATATTGGTGATGCATTTAATATAAGAAAGATCTGTCGTCGATATTGTATAATTCATCCAATATGATTATAGTAATATTGATAATTATTTAGAATATCTGGTTAAGGAAAACTTGTTTTTTTTTTTTAATTTACATAAAAAACAATTAAATTCAGGACATACCAACATTAAGTATATAGAAATAATGAAAGTAGTATTTATTGTATATAGGCCATACGCCTTTTGCAATGCGCCCCTTTTAGTCCTTCCTATATAATTACATTTTGTACATTGTATCATTATTACCTCTCTTTGTTATTGAAATATCAATAATTAAAGCTATCCATCACTTATATAGTGTATTTTTCCGGGCTTTAATTATTTATTTCAATTTCATTGGGTGTTTGCATCAGAACTCTTCTAATCTCTTCTATCAGACAACTCCACAAACAAATGATTTTCAAATTTTTTACATTATTGATTTTCAATAGATTCTTTTTTTTTAAGGTTTGATAATATTCTTTGATTTGACTGCCATATGATCTGCTAATTAATGGGGTGTGAAATTTTTCCTTTAATTTTATGTAGTTTATTCCTATTTTTTCCCATTCATCGCGCGTGTCACAATAAATATGTTAAATAGAAATGAACTTGATGCGTGATTATGCTTTATCCTCATATTAATTTAGGCTTTGGTTTAGATAAAACTATTTGTTTCTTTATATATTCCCTCTATCATTTAGTCATTTATTCTTCATTTTAATAATCAAGCATAGGATTATTTTATTTTTTATTGGATCTATTGTCATTTATTTCACTTAGCCAATGATGAATTTTATTTCTTAGCGTAAAAAATCGTAAACGACTTCATTATTTACCAGTTTGGATTTAATGGTCTTAATGAACTGGTGTTTATTGCGAATCATGCTAAATTTGTATAAATATTAATATAGATATTATAAATATGCGTGTGTATGTGTGTATATGTGTGTGTGTGATCAACAGGTAGAATAATAACTACAAAATGCTTTTCATCGCGCAACAAATAAAGCATGTATACATATATTATATATACGTATATAAATATAAATGAAATGTTTATTGACACAAAATTTCTAAAGATTTAAAATAAGAATACTTTATATCATAATCCATATCGTACCAATAATTTATTGCAATGCATGAATGAGATTGTTGTACATGATGGAACCACAGCGATGGAAGATAAAGAATATCACCGGCTTCGACTTTCACTCTCAAAGTTGTTGCTTTTTTATACTGTGGGTATCTGATAGCAATAATAAAAGTATTTTTTTTTTATTTGTCGTCAAATTACTGGTATAATAATAAATGAATTTGACTGTGTTACTGACTTTTCATAATTTGGTTCGAGTGGATTAACAGAAATCCATGGTATCAAATTCCCATCGTCAGTATGGTCATCCAATATATTTGATCTGTTTGTGGAGATTGGGATAATATTCCATTCACCATTTTTATTTATTTTATATTGGGCTGAAGGATATTTAGAATGAGGAATCCATGGCAAATCCGTAGGTGGATGCAGAATAAATTCTTTTTCACCAGAAATCACACAGTAAATATTTTCGTATGGGTCTTTATGCACTGTAAATTAAAATGTAGATGAAAATTATTCAATAATTAATTTAAAATGCTAATTGATTTTATACAAAATGTAATTTAATAAATTACTAGAAGTAATTGCACGTTTGTCGCCCATCCAAAAGTTAATTGCATCTGGATCTTTTCCAAATGCTTCGGTGGCCCAAGGAATGTGTCGCTCAACGTCTCGCCATAATTCATGATAGTAATTTTGAAAATTGGAATTTTGCTGCTGAATGTAATATACATCTGTGTCAGGATTTTCTAATTTATCTAAAAATGACGACATTTTTAATTCACGTTCCTCTGGCATAACAAAGTATTCTTTGTTAGAATTGTCTGAAGATATTGCGTCTGCATAGCCGTTTGGAGTTACCGCTACTGTTATTGATTTGTCAGGTAAGGTCTGACGAAAATATGAAATATTCCATTTGTTTATTGCTGGCCATTTGGATACACCGTTTTTAATTAATAACGGTATATTTCGTGAAACATAATTACGATAAAATTCAAATGCATTTATAGAATGTTTTTCTGCATCAATTTCTGCAATTTCCTGTGGCAAATACAATTCTGGAAGCGTTTCATATTAGAAAAACACGTTTGATATTTTTAATCAATTGATGTGTGCTTATTTTTATTATATAATATACCTCTGGCCTCCTTCGATAGTAATTGACAAGCCCTCTCAATTTTAAATTCTTCAGATGCCATTTATTCATATAAATGATATAATTACTATTGAATAATCAATATTTAATATCAGGATATATTGTGCCTTTATAATTTATCTGAAAAGAAAATCATTTTAATAGAGGTCAACAGTATTTGATGTATAAATAAAAAAATGTGAGTCTAAAACCTTATTATAATTTCTAAATATACCAATTGTTCATTATAATTATTACAATGAACACTTGCATAATATTAATTTTATAAAATTTAATTTAATAATTAATAATATTATTGTTAATCTTCACTGAATATATATATGAATTAATTTTTCAAAACAAATCACATGTGATTCATAAATGTATATAACCTATATGTTACATAACCTATAAATATTTGAAATGAAAAATTATGATTGCAGAAATAAAATAATGGGAAACAAATCATCAAGTACTGAATCGAAAATAGCACCTGGTGATGGTATTCGATCTCTTCGAAGTACATTACTTTTTAAAGCAATAAATTACGAATTATATGTTCGACCAGTAAGATATTATTCAAGATAAAACATCAATTATAATTCAAAAATAATTTTGTAAATTATGATATATTTTATTTTTATTACAGAATATGATAATAATGACATTGGGTATGACTATAATGATAGGTTGCTCTGGTTATATTTTTTATATGCGTTCTAAATACGATGATTTGGGATATTATACAGCTGTTGAATCTGATGGTACTGAAAGATTCATAAAGAAAGAGTCAAAATGGAATACTTGAATGATATGAATAATTATTGTTTCATTGAGTCATGTTACTTAATTTCTGTAAAAATAAATTATTTTTAGTTGTTCAAGATAAATAATAATATTTATTACAAAGTATTATCATTGAAGAACTAAAAAAAAAAAAAATAATAAAGAGTTGATGGTAAATTATATACAAGTATATTAACTGAATATGTATAATAATTGAATATACAAAAATTTTCTTTGTTAACTATCATATTTATTTTTTCTCATACTATTTAACAATTTGCCGTAATATATTTTATATTCTCATCGTGAACTTTATTTGGGATATAGAGACAATACAATTTACTCTATATGATTAATTGTAAATTATTTGACAGTATTGTATACACAATGCTACAATATTTTGTCAATTAAATGCATATAACTTGTTTCGAATATTTTTGCATGATTTATATGACTATTCATCACAAAATATATCAATTTTTCTTACATTTGGTGAAATAAAATTATTATTCATTAACGGTACCAGCCATTTGTTATTTTTATAATTTCAAAGGACTCAGTTTCAAATATATATATATATTCATGTAGAATTGTATAAAATATTAATCATCATTGATAATTTTTCATCATATTTGTCGACCACATATAAAAAATTATCAATTCTTAAAAAATAATCAAATTCAATTGCAACTTGAATTGCATTTGTTGATAAATTATGTATCTGGATTCGGTATTTATTAATACTATTGGAGGTCCTTGTGCAATTGATATTTTTTGGCAATCCATCTATTGATTTTTCAAACTAAACTTCTGAGTATTGATAAATATTTGATAATATATTAATTTGTGTAACACAGATGTTGACAAATTAATTTTCAAGGTACGTATTGGGTCAAACAAAAAGGATAAATTGAAGCTTACGAGTACAGAATTCGCGATGAAACAGTTCTGAATAACATATATCTTGTTTAAAAATTTTCATTAGCTGTAATGAAATTATTTTTAAATTATTGTGGAACTAATATTATGAATTCTCGTGTTTATACTCTCTTGAAAATATAATTTTTTCCCAGGAAAATCGCGTTAGCTATAACTGTTTGGCACATAAAATTCATACAGATGAGATAATAACAACAATTATGTGACATTTAACGTGATACGTTATGTATCATTACAATTTTGCATTGAAGATACTGATATTTCTAAGTTATTGTTACTGAAGTTACTGTCATTTGAATTAAAATTCATTTTGGCCTAAATGACATTGTACCTGTGTCAGTATATCGAAATAAAAATATTGTTTTATTATTCATCTAAAATATTGAATCAACTGACTCTTATGATATTGTTGAACTATTATTGTTCAGGTTAACATTCTATTATGTTATCTTATACTTTTCATAATTTTAAACATAACTTTATCAACTATCATCAAATCATTTGTGGATAAATTGAGCTGCTATTTAAACTTTGTGATTCACATCAAATATCAGTAGAATTTATATATGATAAAACATTTTTGGTTTTGATCATCTACAAAATTTGAACTAAGAAATATAATTTAAACTGTGTTTTTCGTTGGATCTGGAAATAAAGTGACAGCATCATGGAAAGCTTCTGCCACATAATCAATATTTTTATCTGTGAGAGCACATATATTTATGCGACCACTACGGAGTGTATAGATATGATATTGGTCCTTCAAATGTTCCACTTGTCTTTCTGTAAATATTAAAAAATAAAATAAATAAATCACAGAAGTAATTAATTATTATTATTCACATACCTGTTAAACCAGTATAAGAAAACATTCCAATTTGTTGTGTAATGTGCTCCCAAGTTCCAGGAGTTTTAAGTTTCACAAGTCTGTCATACAATGCTCGTCGCATTAATTTTATCCTGTCAGACATTTCATGAATATGATCTCTCCTGAAATTAAATTCCACAATAATAATTGCAATAATAATAATAGATCCAGAATAATATTTGTAATATTGAGAAGACTTTAAGAGGATGAAGATAAATTTCCTGAGTAAATGATTGAATGTATTAGCAAAAAATAAAATAAATGTTTTACCATTCTTCATACAAATCGACATTTCCCAAAACTGTTGCAACAATACGAGCGCCATGATTTGGTGGATTGCTATACATTCCTCGTACAATAAGTGTCAATTGTGATTTAGTTTGAATAATTTCTTTTGTATTATTCATCACAACAACCAAATTTCCAGCGCGTTCATTGTACAAACCAAAATTTTTAGCAAAACTTTGTGCACAAAAGAATTCTAATCCTCTTTCAGCGAAAAAACGTGGTGCATATGCATCACGATCTAAATCACCACTTGCGAATCCCTGATAGGCACTGTCGAAAAATGTAAATAGTCGTTTACGTTCAATGACATCGGCTATTTTTGCCCATTGTTCATGTGTGGGATCGCAACCAGTTGGATTGTGAGCGCAGGCATGAAGAATAATAACTGCATTTTCTGGTGCATCATTCAGATCCTGGATCATACCTTCAATATCAACACTCCGAGTTTCAGCATTCCAATATCGATATTCACAAGCCTTCTTAAAGCCCGCATTCATAAATATTAATTTATGATTCTCTGGAATTGAAAAATATGAAAAAGATAAATAAAATATCACATCAATAATGATTTACACATTACTAATTTATAAATAATAATTTTGATAATTACCCCAGGTGGGTTTGCTGTAATAAAAAGTATCGTAGTGAAGGATACGTGCAAGAAATTCAGCACCAACACGTAATGATCCAGTGCCTGACAATGATTGTATTCCAAAGGCTTTGCCATGAGCAATTGCTTGAGAATTGTTTCCTAAGAGCATGGTGGTTGCATGCTGACTAAAAGCATCAAGACCCAAAATTGGAAGATACTCATGATTCTGCAGTTCATCAGCAGCCAACATTTTTTCAACCTTTTTCACAACTGGTAGAACCCATGGTTTGCCTTCATTAGTGCGATAAGCTGAAAAAACGTGTGTAAAATTTGTAAAAAAATGTAGGTATTTGTTCAGTTGATAATTATAATCAAATAATTTATAGTGTAAAAATATAAGCATCATAAATTATTATGTAAGGGTACCAAATACATATATATTAGAGTGCCCTGGAATTATCATGTGATTTACAGATAAATTATTATATTATGTAATAGTTGCCATGTTCAAATCTGCGTCAGTCAAGGTCAACTTCATTAGAACTTCATATTCCAATATATTTAATATTACTACTAATATTGGATGAAGGGTGATAAAAAAAAATTCCTAATTGCATATTCGTGATGCAACTAAAAATTTGTAATATAAATATAATATTTAATAGTCTTTCATGAAATTAATAATAAACTGATAATAGAAATGATTATTCACGTTTATATATAGAAAAATATAAAAATATTTCTGACTTACCACCAACAGCGAGACTGACTTTGTTGTCAAATTTATCATCAACATAAGCTTTTTGCAATGCAAATACTTCAATTGGTGGTCCCAATTCAATGCCTGTAAATCTGGACATCGACATTTTGAATGACTTGGACCTGATAAAAAAAATGTAATTTTATTGATAATATTTAATAGATAATATCTCATAATTCATAAAGAAAACTCTTTATCATTTGTAAATTAATAATTTAAACGTACTTGACAGTGGCACGTGATAAGACCAATGTTGATTATGGTAATTTGGTGGTGACGATGTTGTCCAAATGATCCGTGCTGATTTATAAATGACTACATACACATGTATGCAAAAGTATATATAAGCTATGTGGATATATGTATGCATACATAGATATTACCGGTTGGTCGCTGGACACTTGGCAACACAGAAATTTGAAAAGAACACCAATGATGTGATAAATGACGTATGCGGTGGTGTAACATGTAACTATATTTGTTAACTACATTAGCTGGGTTATGTATATATACATGATGCTTGAATGATGATGTAGTTAGTGATATTACCGACAGAAATTTGAAATAATATTTAAAGTTTTGAATAATTTCAACAAATAATTCAAGCTGAGGCGATTGCGCGCCACATGTGGTTTAATATTGTTAAGACAAATTTTTCATGCTAATTATTAAATAATTGGAATTATAAATGTAATGTATTTGATTAACTAAGGTAAATATTGGTCCGTTTAATGTTTGAGTTAATCGGTATATTATAGCGTATTAATGAATAGAGTAATATTTTGAGTGAATTATGATTTGAGGTTATGTTGTCTGAAAGCAGTTTTTCCGAGTAAAATGTTTATGTAAAATATTTATGGGTTTTAGATAATATAAAGTATTGAAAATGGCTGAAATAACAAATGATAAAAATCATGGAAAACAATGGACAGATGAAGAACGTTTAGAGCTTGCTGCTAAGCTTGACAATGAGTTGGATGAATATATAAACAATTTAGAAAAAAAATCGTACACTGAAGGATGGCCAGAAGATCGGTGGCAGGAGGAGATGGAGAAACATCCTTTTTTTATGAAGCAAACTCCTGAAGTAGGAACCGAAGTTTCACCACTTATGGAAGGTCTTCAACAACTCAAGTACGGGGAAGATGACAATACACCAGAAGGTTTTTTGAATATTTTCTACTCATTTATTGAATATTTTGAATCAATGTTTATGTGGTGTTGAAAATTCATTTTAATATTTATTATAGAGTTAGCTACGAATTATAAAGATGATGGCAATTTTAATTACAAACATAAAAAATATCGTTTAGCAATTTTAAGCTATACGGAGGGTATTAAAACCAAATGTAAGGATGATTCTATCAGAGCTCAACTGTATAATAATAGAGCTGCGGCACACTATATGTTGAAAAATTATCGGTAAGTTTATTGCAGATAAATGATGGGATGCAATTATTATTTCTCTGTTCAAACGTTTCATTGAAACAAATTTTTAGATCAAGTTTAAATGACAGTAAACAAGCGATGAAACTTCAACCTGATTATCCAAAAGCACATGTTCGTGCAGCAAACTGTTCTTATCATATAAAAAATTATGACGATTGTATCAATTTTTGTCATGATTATTCAACAAAATATGTTGAAGAAAATAAAGAAATATCGAATTTATTGATTAATGCAACATCGGCACGAGTGAGTGATTATTTTAAATTATTTCGGTCATTGATTACAGCTGTCTGATGAAGAAGTCTGTTACATAATTTATCTTCAATTGTTCATTGCAGAAAAAAGAGCAATGCCAAGCACGTTTAAAGGCAAAGCGTGAAAAAATGGAAGAAAAAGAAGAGAATTTATTAGTGGATGCAATTAATGCCAGAGGTATCAATGTTGATTTGCCAGATTCTAGAACAACATTTGAATTAAAAGATTTAGAACCACAAATTCCGCATTTAGCCGAGCATAGAGTTCGGTTTGATTCAAATAACAAATTATTTTGGCCAGTAATGATTCTTTATCCTGAAACAATGCAGACAGATTTTATCCAAAATTTCCATGAAGATACAACGTAATTTAATTTTCAAATGAATATATTAAACTAAATTAAAAGTGTACGCATGTTTATAATTTTTTAACATATCAATTCGATTTTGTTGCTGCAGATTTATTGATCAGTTGGAAGAGCTATTTGATGAACCGCCCCAATGGGATATTGGACACCGATATACACTTTCCAATTTGAATATTTATTTCGAGGGTAAAAACAAACAGTCAATTCATAAAGTGGATGTCACTCAAACGTTAGGAATGATTTTAGAGAATGAACAGTGAGTTTAATTGATATGTATTCAATATTTATAATTGAATGTTACTTGTAAAAGAAGAAAAAAAAGAAATGTTCAAAGCTATTCTTATCAACATCAATTTATTTATCTAAAATATTGTTCGTTTGTATTTCAGATTTGTCTTACGAGGTGGAACACCATCATTTTTAGTTTTAATTGCTTCGAGTGATGCTGAAAAACGTTTTTTGAATAATTACAAGTCTCAAGTAAAGAATTTATAATTTTAAATGAAAACAAAAATATAATGATAGAAATTCATCAAACAAATATATATTTTCCATGGCAAAATACATATTTATTTATTTATTTATTCATGAACCAAATTCGTATCATTTGTTCAAATTAAATATCATCCAATTTTACTGCTCTCAAATTTGATTGAAATTAAATATGAGTAATTTGATATTTGATATAGCTCTCGATATTGATGGTTTTCTTCAATATTACAAATATACAAAAAGCATGAATACAAATTGTATCAGCATGCTCAATTATTGATTAGATAAAATACTAATTTTTCATTATAATTCGTGCTAATTATCAGCGAACTATATCTCTAATAAATTTTCAGTGAATTCACAAATTTGGCATTTATTATCCTGTCGCATCTATAATTCCATATCTTGCATCGTGCATTGAATGATTGTGTTGAGGTCAGCGGTATTTTGGTCAATCAACATTCCATTATTTGCAGCATCACTACCAATGAAATGATTTTGAATTAATCCGAATACAGATCGTCAATTCATACATTCAACTGACTGGTAAATGATAGTCTGATTTATATTAACCAGCGATATAATTTTGCATTGAAGCAAAAGCAAATATATATACACTTTTCATAAAGTTTATTTTGAATTTTCATGATATACCCTAATTTCGTATGCATTTTAGTATAGACATTCCGTATTTATAAATGTCAATATAATTTAATTAATTTGATTGTCAATCTAAATTTAATTGTTTTTTATTGAAATCCATTAGGAATATAAACTGGATTATATAATTTATATATTAATTCACATTTTAACGTTTCAATAATTAGTGTGCATAAGAGTTGTAAATTCCATTTTCAAAATGTTATTTTCATTCAATATTAATTTATGAAAATGGAATTTTCACGTTTTGAATTCGACTGTCGCAATCGATTAAGCGACAAATAAATTATATCTCATGAAATAACTCAATTATTCAAAGTTTAATTGTACATTATTTGTTTATACCCAAATAAATTTCTATTTTTCATATAATACTGAAAAATATTATTATTGCAGTATATTTTTTCATATTAATGATTTTCAATAATTTAAAATAATTAAATTTAGTACAGTACAATTATTCACATGAATTTAAATTCAAATAAACTTGTAATATTCGTTTTGTGGGTAGAAATTATAATTGGTATTATTAATATTTCAATTACCGAATAAAATTCAATAAGAGTAATAAGAATAATTATACAGTATAAATTTCAGACAACAAGCTTGACTAAACGATTCTAAAAAAATAATTACAAATCATTTTGAGCTTGGGAATGACGTGTAGATACATGAAAGGTTATTTTCAATTATAAGCTTTGGTAATTTATAATTTTTTGTCTATTGAGAATTTTTTTTCGAATGTTCAATATTTGTTGTTAATTATAATCAATTTTTCATCTTTTCAGCTCTACAACTGGAAAACTGTTGGTCGAATAGCGTTTGCGGTGGAAAACTTTTTTGTAGCAAATTTAATGCTCTACAAAAGCTGTACATTCATTATTTCCAAAAAAAATTTTTGATTACCGAAAAATCGAGTTGAAAAAAAAAAAAAAATTTCTCAAATTTTTCAACACCTTGATGTACATACATGTATAATTGAGCGATTATTTCTTGCTGCATTTCTCTGTCTCAAAGACTCGGTGTAAACTATATGTATATAATACTTGGATATATATATTCACGCTTCGTGTGGCGCAACAGAATTCCGCATTGCTATCACAATTCCGGATGAACATCAGATTAACGGTTGGGATTTGCACGTTTTACTCGAGGGCAATGTCTTTTTGGCTTATAACGCAATTAACCTAGAGTTTTTTTTCCAAATGACATAGCCACATACGACACTTCTGTAATATTCTCCTTAAGCTTACTTGAACATTATCACAATCAGAAGCGATGATTATCAACACTATTTATGTCGCAATTTCAATATTAAAATGAAATAAAATAAAATTGAAATAAATATTCGGTTTTCTTACAATAAAACTTGGGCAATAATTAATATTTTTATTGTCATTTGACTGTAAAATATTGTATTTCAAAAAGACTAATTGAAGGAATGAATATGGCACACTGAATTGTATGTAATATGATAATATTATTATCAAAAAATTCTATTAGTTTGTTTGATGGTGATAAAGAAAATGGGAATTTAAAAATTCATTGAATTGAACGACACAACGAACAAATGTATTCAATTAAAAGGTGTTTCGTGACTTATTTTATATACTATTATATATGTTATGCTTTTATGTAGGATTTGAATGAGCGTAATGTAGAAATAAAAGGGAACGCTCAATGTGCAGGGCTTGGCCTATTACACATTTAATAGTCGGTGATATATATTCATACCTATATTAATACGTGTATGTTTTATGTATATAAATATATGTATATGTGTATGTGTAGTAATATAATATGTATATAGATGTAGTGAGGTTTCTTTCGCCCTATTTCATTCCAATCAACTGATGTGAGTAGATTAACAACAGTTAGAACGATCGCGTGCTTGGCTGTATATGTATGTAATATAGAGCGTTATTCACTTCTTGTGAGAGTGCGTGGGGTCGTACGTGCCTTGATAAAAACATATATTAAATTATGTACCAAAGGTCAATTAAAGTAACGAAGAATTGTATACCACAAAGCTGTCATCTACTTTAATAGACTCGTGCACATATTTCCTCTTCAAAAATCATTTTAATATTGTGATGAAAAAAAAAAGTAACAACAATTTTTATTCATCATGAATTGAAATAGTTGAATGAATAAAATTTTTGAATAATATGCGAAATGTATAGGTGTGTATTTGTGAAATAGGGTGTGCCATTTTTAGGTGACTTTTGTTCTCATCAAAGGAAAAGATTGAAGATTTACTTGACGGTGAAAAAAAAAGTAATTTTCGTTTTTCCATTTGAATAATATGGGGAATTTTTTTTTTTTTTTTTCGGGTTTTTGTAGCTCGGAATTTGCGTATGATAGAGATGAGCCCATAGCATATTCTTGTAGGGAATCGAACGCTCTACAAAAAAGGTTTCTTTCACTTTTTTCATAGAAACAGCCATTCTAAAGATATTCAAACCCAAAATTTTTTTTTCTTCATTCTATTTACTGTAAAAAAATTATTTATAACTTATGTTAAAATTAATTTTTTTATTATTTCAAAGCAATAAAAATTATGCTGTCTAAATAAAATTAATTAATGTAACCACAATTATCGAAGTGTTTTTTTATTACAAAAATAAAATTATTAGTATAGATTTAATAACAAAAAAGTCAAAATTTCCTACATTTGGAACTTTGGGTTTGAATATCTTTAG
The DNA here is from genome assembly GCA_918226075.1 of Microctonus brassicae. Lineage (NCBI taxonomy): Eukaryota > Metazoa > Arthropoda > Insecta > Hymenoptera > Braconidae > Microctonus > Microctonus brassicae. Next base: position 11,883,604 of record OW445484.1, on the reverse strand, counting down.
AATGGCTGTGTCTATGAAAAAAGTGTAAGAGACCTTTTTTGTAGAGCGTTCGATTTCCTACAAGAATATGCTATGAGCTTATCCTAATGAGGCACAAATGCCGAGCAAAAATAAAAAAAACACAAAAATTTCCCATGTTATTCAAATAGAAAATCGAAAATTACGAAAAACAACTTCTAAATATTAAAATTAAGAGCTCCACCTCAAACAGGCTTCTTTTTTCGCACAGTCCAGTAACTTCTCAGTCTGCTTTCTTTGATGAAAAAAATAGTTGCCTAAAATGGCACACCCTAATGTAAACCTTATATAATCTAAAAAAAAAAATTTCAAATAATAAAATATATCAAAATATGAGAGTATAGATGATCATTAATGACATATCTATATTTAAGTATATGTAAATAAAAAATTGTATTTTTGCGTGTGATGATGAAATGTTTGATGCGTGTGAGGAAATGGTAAAATACCTATTACATGGATGAGCGGCTTGTAGTACACATACATATGTATAGTATGAGTGGGGTGAAATGGGGAAACGGGATATTATCAGGCTCACCACGAGGCGACATATATACATATATACATATATACATATATACACATATACATATATATAGGATACGCGTGCTGACGCGTCGCGACGCGACCAATTCAATTTGGCTCTAACGTGATTATATTTAAACGTAGGTAGAAAGACGGGCAAAGGGGAGAGATGAGCAACCAAGGGAAATTAACTCTGCACTTTTTCCACCAATACTTGGCTAAAATATATGTACATACATACATACATATATATGTATATTAATAAATAGGTACATAAGCCCATAAAAGTATATATATTATTTTGGTTTTATTTATTTATTTATTTTTTGCATTTTGCATTTTGCTGAGTTCTGAAAAAATAATTTTGCATTGTATTTTATAACCTTTGATCTTATTTTATATGTTTAACGCATGGAGGTTAATTAATTATTTAATCTGAAATTAAATTGTTTTTTATTAATTATAAATTATATAGACATGTTTATCAAACATGAATTTTTATCGCACAAACGATCGAGAATGTAATCATTTGCTTATATTATTATTCAATGTGTTTCGAGTACCTGAACAATACATGGCATCTAAATATTTATTGATTTTTCATTAGTTTCATGTATATATCGAACTGGAGAATGAACTCAATTTGTTCATAAATAAATATACACATAGATGTATCCTCATAAGTCCAATTAGGATGTATAATCGAATATATATTCAATAATATTTTGTGAATAATAAATTAATAAATAATTATACTAATAATGAATAATTTTGTATTTATATACATTCATAAATATTATACGTATAAATAATTAATTATTGACAATAAGTTCATTCAAATAATTTATTAATTTTAATAGAAACATTATACAATATGTAAAATTTTCAAAAATATATTTATCTATAAAAGACTTGGAATTATATATTGATATAAAATTAGAATTGAGATTAAATAAATTGTGAATTGTTATTTATTTGTTGGAAGATATATTATAGAGATGATATTGTATAGAATGAAGCAAATGTGGTTTTTATTTTAATGTTATTTTTATCTGTCGTATAAAGTCATACTCGCGTGTCATTTTTCATTTCATTATATATAAATTTTCATTGTTATTGTTAGAAAATATAAACACGCATCCATTAAATATATTTAAATGTGTGCAATAAGTGATTTGAATGTTAGTCAATGAAATTGATTTGTCTTAATAGATTATTTCAATGCATATATGTTTATATAATAATTATATTTGATAAATTTAATGTAGATTTCAATATGAAATGGACAATATTGATTAGACGCAATTAACATCCGTAATAGTAAAGCAGGCAATCGGAAATAATTCTACAATCGATTGGGGTATTTGCTCTGAATAGATGTGGTTGATATCAGATTATTATATGTAGTATATAGATAGATTATTGATTATCTGTTAATACACTTTGTGCAACAGCAAAGATTAAACTAAAGTGTTTGGATATTTATTGTCAATAGATTATTTGTAGGTATAAATTTTCTCGAAATTTTTGACTTTTAGAGTTTGTGTTATTAATTTATTATGTATTATATGGTGTGCCATTTTAAAGTGACTTTTTTTTGAGACAAAAGAACAGGCTGAAAGCTCACTGGGTGGTGAAAAAAAAAGAGCGTGTTTAAAGTGGAGCTCTTAATTTTAATATTTGGAGTTGTTCGTTTGTAATTTTTTACTTTCCATTTAAATAACATGAGAAAATAATTTTTTTTATTTGGATTTTTGTAGCTTGGCATTTGCGCATCATGAAGATGAGTGTATAGGATATTCTTGTGGGGAATTGAACGCTCTACAAAAAAGGTCTCTTACACTTTTTTCATAGAGACAGCCATTTTAAAGATATTCAAACCCAAAGTTCCAAATGTAGAAAATTTTGACTTTTTTTGTTATTAAATCTATACTAATAATTTTATTATTGTAATAAAAAAACACTTCAATAATTGTAGTTACATTAATTAATTTTGTTTAGACAGCGTAATTTTTATTGCTTTGAAATAATAAAAAAATTAATTTTAACATAAGCTATAAATAATTTTTTTTACAGTAAATAAAATAAAAAAAAAATATCTGACACGTGAGTATTTATTTTTTTTAACTTTACAAAAATATTATTACACTAAGATCAGTTTCCCGCTTGAAAAAATAATTTTTAAGACAATAATAAAGTGATTAGTATCGATTTAATAACAAAAAATTCAAAATTTCATACATTTATAGCTTTGCGTTTGAATATCTTTAGAATGGCTGTCTCTATGAAAAAAGTGTAAGAGATCTTTTTTGTAGAGCGTTAAATTCCCCATAAGAATATGCTATAGGCTTATTTCTACAATGCACAAATACCGGTCTACAAAAATCCAAAGAAATATTGTTTTTTCCCATGTTATTCAAATAAAAAAACCAAAATTACTATAAAAAATTACCTCTAAACATTAAAATTAAGAGCTCCACTTTAATCAAGCTTTTTGCTCACTTCAATATACAATGTTGATTATTAAATAATCTGTATTAAAATATTCTTTCACTATTTATAATTGCTATGGAAATATTTGTTATTTCCAATGGATTAAATACAATTTAAAATCCCCAGTTTGCATTTTGTATTGCTCTATGAATATTTTCTACGTGAAAATATTTATTCGCATGTGCAATTAAATTGCATTCCACCATATATATATATACACGTAAATATATATAGCTGTATGTGTACATATTGATTGATTATATGAGAATATATTATTTTAGTTGTGTAAATTAAATTCGATAGATGAAGCAACAGAGTCCATTGAATAAATTTAAATTAGCTTAATGGAAAAGGAATAATCTATGCTGACAACTTTGTCTCATTATGTACATAATCAATATGTATTAATATATAAATATAGAGATTATCATTGTCACCATAGTTAAAGCTGAATAATTTATTTATTTGTTTATTATTCACATTCAAACGATAACATTAATACACAAATAATTATCTTCTCTGATGCGAATATACGTGTTTGTTTATTATAGTTTAAATAATTAATAAGACAAAGTTTTCTATAATCGTGATGAAAATTACAGTGGAGAGTTTGGAAATTCGTTGAATTTTTTTCTTTTATTATTTTTATTAAATATAATACTGCTGTGGGCTACTTTTGTTTATGTTTAAATAATTTATAATGTACAAACGCTTAATATATATACGGTGTATTGACTGATATATAAAATAGCACGATCGATATTTAAAAATTTAAATAAAGTTGCAAATTGGGTAAGTGAAATGGAATAATAAATTCATTATAATGATGCAATTACCATCGTCATTGTCATGGTTATATTGATCTCATTTTTTGTGATATTTATATACGACGACAAAGTACTAAATGAAGTACATACGAAAGCCATTAATTTTAGCTGTGCATTTTGATTTTATTTCATCAACACTTGCGTTTGTATATAATTACTTTGATGTGAAATTATTTTTGTAAATTTCACTCGTGCGTATTTTTTTTTTTTTCATCCAACCACGAGATCAATAAATACAATTAGTATATTACTCTCCGTTATTCGATTAATATTGAACAAATAAATATGTAAATACTTTTCACACCGCACAATTTTAAACTCTTAAAAAAAAAAAAATATTATAAAATTATTCATTAATATCAAAATATTTGGAATTTAAAAACTGTTTCATGCAACAAAAAATTCTAAATATACTTATATAAATATTTCTATGTACAGTATGTATATAGAAATACTCTGTGGAGTTATTCATATGTACATATACAAAAATTTGTGAGGCAAAAAAGGGATGAAAACAAATATTGATGGACAGATGTACAACGAAATCAATTAGTAACGGTGAATGGTTGGAAATATAAAAATGACATGAAAAATTTATATTGAAGAGAAAAATAAAAATGCTTTTATATATGTAAAGTTTTTTGAACTATATATTGACCCATGTCACTTGTTTTACGTAACATATATGTATATCGTTCATGTACTGACATTTTTCAGAATAAAATTCTGTCTCTGTGCAGTAAATAAAAGGATAAATATACAGTCATATAACGTTGTGTAATATCCCATCGGATTACACCATGTATTATGTATATATGTATATATTGGGGTGCGCCATTTTGAGGTAACTTTTTTTTTTAACAAAAAAAAAGGCTGAATTAAACTTACTGGATGGTGAAAGAAGAAGCCTGTTCAGAGCGGAGCTCTTGATTTTAATATTTAGAAGTGTCTGTTCGTAATTTTCCATTTTCCCTTTAAATAACATGTGGGAATTAAAAATTTTTTTTTCTTTGGATTTTTGTAGTTTGGCAATGGTGAATTATAGAAATGAGTTCATGGCATATTCTTGTAGGGAATCGAACGCTCTACAAAAAAGGTCTCTTACAGTTTTTTCATAGAGACAGCCATTTTAAAGATATTCAAATCCAAAGTTCCAAATGTAGAAAATTTTGACTTTTTTTGTTATTAAATCTATACTAATAATTTTATTATTGTAATAAAAAAACACTTCAATAATTGTAGTTACATTAATTAATTTTGTTTAGACAGCGCAATTTTTATTGCTTTGAAATAATAAAAAAATTAATTTTAACATAAGTTATAAATAATTTTTTTATAGTAAATAAAATGAAGAAAAAACAATTTTGGGTTTGAATATCTTTAGAATGGCTGTCTCTATGAAAAAAGTGTAAGACACCTTTTTTGTAGAGCGTTCGATTCTCTACAAGAATATGCTATGAAATCGTCTCTATGATTTACAAATGCCAAGCTACAAAAATCCAAAGAAAAAAATTTTTTTTTCCCATATCCAGGAACTTTTCGGCCTGTTTTTTTTTTATGAAAAAAAAAAGTTTTATAAATATGTCACATCCTAATATACATACATACATACATACATAACACAAATGTACGTTTGTACATATATAACAATTCACATGTCCATGTAATTCCATTATTGGACACTGTAGTACAAATAAAAAAAAAAATTCATCTATAGATAAAATGAAATTCAAATATTTATCATTCCAATCTTCGTTATTCTTTTATTTATTTTCAACAATTGTAAACATTGAATAAAAAATATAACAATAATATTCATAATTGAAAACACGTGTTGAAATAATAGAATTACTAAATTATAAAAATATCTGATATATTTATATATGTATATAAATGAAATCATTGAGAATATATCATGGGTAAATATAATAAACTCGACAGGTGGTTGAGATATGGCCTTGGGGGTGTCTTGAGTATATTAGCTAGACCGCCCACCAGAGTGACAAAGTGCCGGACACAAGTATGCCATATCCGGCCGCGTTTTTCCACGGCAGTAGAAAATTGCTGCGCTTGCAAGTCCCTCATACATATACATGTATATATACACACTTTTAGGACTAATAATGTCTAGTTCACTGTACTGTAACGTAATATATTATGCATATTTAAAATATAAACGTTGAAAAATAAAAAACTTATTTTCATTCCTAATGTGAATACCGTTAAAGCATAACATAATTATGTATTATTAAAAGTCATAAAACAAACGGTTTAAAATAACAGAATTTTATTATGATATACTTAATAAATATTTGTATTAAATATATTTAATTATATTTGTTTACATGTGCAGCTCATATATATATATAATATTTAGAATATTGTAAATGTAATAAATTTTTTAATTGAAATTCAAAAATGAACAACACAAAAATTACAATTAAATTTATTTTTTCGTGAATGGAAATATTTACAAAGAAGGGAAAAAAAAATATTACAGCTAATATAATATAATTTTTACATCATTTTAGAATAATAATTAAAGATAAACATTTACTTACACTCACAGAATATTTAATATTAAAGTTAAATGAGTGAAAAATTTGATTAAAATAAAAATGCAAATATAGAAATATTGAAATCAATGGATTTTATTTTCTCAAATGCACATTAATATATTTATACTTATTATTATATTACAGAGATAATTTTAATACCCTTTTTTATACATCTATAAATAGAAGAAAAAAGATATATATGAATTGATAATTAAACAGCGGAAAAAAAAAACAAAATAAAATTTCCTGAATATTGTGTATGAATAACACCGGCAGCATCTGTTATATGTATTCGTAAAGGGTTATTTAACTTTCACCATCGCCGCCCACGAGCTTCGTCGTATCAATTACAATCAACCATTTCCCCTTCGTATATACACTGGACATCCGGCACAATATGGCGGTAATAATTAGACTTGAGCTATCGACAAACCCAAGTTGGACAATTATCTGTTGGACAATTTCACATTATTTATATTTGCATTATTTTTTCTTTTTGGCAATTATACCAGTAAAATTATCTGGTTGGATAATTTTGTCCTCGAACTTCAATAATGTATTCATGTTATACATAAAGTAAACACAGGGTGTTTGAAAAAAAAATGGGAACAGAGAAAAATCTCGCAATATACAAATTAAATCCAAAAATACGTATCTAATATTTTTTTAAAATCTATATCTTGCCACTACATTTAACCCTTCCACCTCTCACCTATTGGTTGGAGTGGTGGCCAATTTTGAAATATTAAATTGGAACCCCAATTTTTTATTTTAAAATCTAATTCTGCATGAAAAAATACGTAAATTTTGTTTGGAACATTTTTTTTTTCCGAGCATCGCTAGATGTCGCTGTAATTGTGAAAAATGCAAATTTGCCACTAGGTGGCAGCTGGGGGGTTAATTATCATGTCGTTGGATAGATTTATATATAAAATATAGAAAAAAGTTTTTCACTTTTTTAGATAATACGTTTATATTGCTGGGGAAAATATATTTTTGGGTTTGTTGTATTATATGTTGCAAGATTTTTTTTTGTTCTCATATTTTTCAAACACCCTATATAATAAACACATTCCCCTATGTATATATAAGTGCAGATATCATGTATTATATATGTATATATACGTATATATTTTTGTTATATTTATATGTATAAATAAAGAGTGCAGAAATGCGATTAACTTGTTTGGTTGCTCAGCAGTAAATTTATTTATTAAATTATCTTGATGCTCTTGCTGATGAAATTCATTTTGCTGATGATGATGATGACGACAGTATAGAAGAGACAACAATAAAATATTTTCGGTAGAAGATAAGATTCACCCCATTCTACTTCGGTGCTTTAGACTCAATTTCACGATGATGATGTCGCTTGACGATGCGAAAGAAGGCTCGGTAAATTGAGAATTAGCATTATCCAGTTTTCTGATGAATACTGACAGACAGCAGTATATATAAACTCCTATAGTTTGATGTGAATATCTCAAATACGAATTGGATTCATTAAAAACTATCTTTATTATCCATATATACATATTAAAACAAATAAAACTCAGACTGTTAAATTACATATTTATAAAAGATTCAACATAATTGCCCTAAATTAAACAAACAATTTAATTTAATTAACTTATATGTACATATAAAACTAGAAATCAATGAAAGTAAACGCGATATATAAAGAGACTATTCATTATCATATTCACAACTAAAATATATTCTAACACGCTAAGATTCTCTTAGAAAAAGCGTGACCAGACTTAAATACTTTGAATTTATTTGCAAATATATATGCCAGTATTATAAAAATAAAAAATTAAATTAAATAATATTCTCTAAGAGATATATTTAATAAAGTTGAACCATCGTGAAGTACATTTCTCAAGAGCAAGCTATAGCACACAGGTCATTCGGGTTGACTGATGCATGTACACATATATATTTAACATTGATATACAGGTATATATATACTTGCATATATACATGCATTATATTATCCATATGCCTATGTGTATAAGTACGTATGTGTATGCATGTATATTCGAAACAGGGTTGCGCATATATATTCATAAGGCCTGGGTATTTAATCATACATACAGGACGCTGCACGCGAGAGCCGAATCTCAAAAAGAGAGAGAAACAATTAACCTGGTGAATGTAATGATGATATTCCTCCCTTCGCGGGGACCAATACGTGCCACGCGAGAAATTTCCATGAAAATTTCCATGCGGCGTTGATGCGCTCTAAATTGCCTTGCTAAATTAATTGCGCTGATTTAATAGAAACAGTATATGGTTTGAGATCATTTATACACGGAGAGAAAAATCTACGAAATTTTACTGGGCTGTGCACTACAAAACAGTCATAAATGACATTTTTAAAAATATTTATCTTCTAAATAAAGAAAAATTAATATGTCATATTTTTTAATTAACATCACAGTAAAAATTTCCAAACAAATCATTTTAGTACTCAGCTGTTGACTATAGAATATTATGTATATGTATTTATATGAATGATATAGTATATTATTTATTTCATATATAGCAAAGAGATATCGTGTGAAATGGTGGATGAAAAAAGAAATATTTTTACTGTTTATTTATCGTAACGAGGAATATAGCGCCAGATGCGAGGCGCACGTTTATTATTGTATGTATACATACACATGATGATCATGTTCATGAGTGAGTCACAGGGATAAAATGTGCCGTGTAAACAGTTGTACAGTTTATATAAAATATAACCAGAAGTCAACAATGTATATAGAAGGTGGGAAGTTTCAAAAATTTTTAACAAGATGTAAACTAAATTTTAAAATAAAGAAATGAATTATATGAAGAAAAATAAAATAACGATATTTGCTTTATTATACTAATACGTATCATGATTGGAAATATGAATTTAAACTGAGTTAAAAAACACCTGAAATGCCCGATGGTCTATAGACAGAAGATAAAACAGGATAAAAAATAAAAAAAATAAAAAATTGGCGTATAATTATCCAAAAAAGCGGGGAGAAAAGACAAAGGGATAAGAATGACGAAGCGCAATGCCTGAAGGTAGATCTTTTGGGTGCGCCACGCGATAGAATCCTCGTGCACATGCTCTCTCTTTTATATTTTTTTTTATTTTTTCCCCCCCTTCTCTCGTCTTTTTTCCATCGCCATTTGTTATTTTATCTCGCTCTATCGTTACACAGTTCTCTCTCACCACACACACTCGCTCGTTTAGTAATACTCTCTCTTTATTCTTTTATATATTATATGTACATCGCTACACCACGAAAAAGCATATACATCTTCGAATTCTCAGCAGCTAGTCCATACTCTCCGTTGGCTCCTTTTTTCGTGCCTTTAGATTTCTCATTATTTCTGTTATCCTCTTTTCAGTCTCAGGGTAGCACCACTCATTTCGTACATTTCCGTATTGAGTCGGCGAAGTTCGTTTATTTTTACTAACATTGCGCGGCGCAAGATGGCGAAGATGTCGCGGATGTCGGTGCAATGGGATTGGCCGAAATACGATGGCATTAGTCGCCTCTGGGGCCTCGCAGCGGGTGGATCTACGCTCGTCTGTATCGGCTAATAAACACACGCTCTAAGTGAAACGTTATTATCTATCGATAGAAATGGCCGCCGTGCCAGATTGAATTATTATTAAATTAACGAAATTGTTTCTTATAAACTGTCATTAGTATATCGTGAAATTTCCATCCCTTTTATTGAACTTACTCTATACTCTCACATACGTACACACACCCTTTTAAAGCGTCGGTAATATCGTTCATGGTTTATCGTTCGTTGTGTGAAAAACCGGCTTGCGCGCGTGTGTCGTGATTTTTATTTGTTTTTCATTGTTTTCTCATTCGTGGAATAAAAGCGAGGAATACATCTGGAGAAAGAAGGGATCGTATTATTTTTTTTTTTTTTTTTTTTTTTTTTTTTTTTTCATATATATACATACATATATATATATAGTTGTTATTGTTGGACCCGGGTGAAGAGTGCCGTGTGACAACAGAGTGCATTCTAGTGTTTTCAGTGTGTGTATATATCTTGCAACAGCCATCTTCAAGTTTACTTATTCTTCGGATTCTTCTTCTTCTTCTTTATTTATTATAATTATTATTTTAATTTTTTTTTGTTTTTCTATTGTGAAAATAATAAGACGAAGGGATTTATTAATTTTATCCAAATTTCATTACAATCATCCGGATAACAATTGGGATCTATCAACAATTGGTGAGTTTAAGTCATTAATTGTTAATATTTTTCGATGCCATACAAAAGTTATTATTTAAAAATTATTTTATATTTTATTACAACTATATTTTTGCAGCTGCTTTCAACTTTCTTAAATTTCCATGCCTGTAATTTTATTTTATTGGATCCTAAATATTTTTTTTTCTTTATTGCGGCCTGCATAGAAAACCCAAAAATTTATTAGTAAATAAAATTTTAAACTAAAATCCATATTTTTATTAATTTTCGCTGCTTATACAATTTTTTTGCTAATAAACAATTAGTATGTATAATTACTCTGACTTCATTTATCTTTTTCTTTATCTCAAAGAATTTTTCATTTCTTTAAAAAATCCCAAAATCACGAATTAACTTCAACAACTCATCATCTTCTCTCTTGATAACTAAAATCGCTAATATAACAATATATATAATTGGATAAAATTAAATAAATAAATTATACTTATTAATTATTATATAAAGAAAATAAGTTTGTTCTACCGTTTACATACTATGGATTTATAACAGTATATATATTTATTTTATTTTATTCTGTTAATTTGCTCATTGGCATTTCAAATTCTTTACTTTATTATGCTTATTTTTTTCTTCTGCTTGTACGAGAATTATACTGTTCTCAGGCGTTTTGTGTATATTGCTAAAGAGAGTTGCGTGAGTCAAACACATTTTAACCAACGTCACGGGGTTTTGTTGTGATGATTGATCGAAGCGACAACCGAAAAAAAAAAATAAAAAGAAAAATGTGACAAAAATTACTTGGACATAGTGTATACGTGACTAAATTACATGTATAAATGAAAAAAAAATAATTTAAATGAAGAGAATTATCTGATAGGTGACATGTTTTTCCAAAATTTAATTTTACCACAAGTTATATCCTGTTAAACCCTGCGTGTAGGGGGTCGATTCGATAAAATGATAAAGCTATATACGATGGAAGTTGTTTCTTCATGCAAATTACTAAGAATATACAGGTGTATGCATGTGTGTGTGTGTGTGATTTGATTGCTGTTGCTACTAAAATGCTGCCACTCTTCGTGATCTTTGCCCGATGAATTTGAAATAAAATCTAGAGAAAAAACAAAATAAAATAAAAATCTATTTGTCAGACAGGAATTCAACGGTAAAATAATGTAAATGTTTTGTAATCAAATAAGCTGTTATTGTGAATGAATTATTTTTATCGATTGTTATATCCAATTAAATTTGACCATTGACGTTTTAGAAATGTACAAGATTTTAAATTGATTGCGTGGTAGCTTTTAAAAAGTGTATATATAAAAGAAGAAAAAAAAGTGGTGAGAATAGTATCTTGACAGGTTCAGCGCTCCCTAAAGTTTTAAATGTTTCACGAAGCCCATTGAGTTTTTTTTTTTTTATGAAGCGTCTTGGAGAGTCGTATAGGGGAAAGAGCGGATGAGATTTAGGGTGTTGACTAGTGACGAGGGTTGTCTCCAGGGAGAATGTGAAAGAGAATAAAATAAATGTGTGAATGGTATATGTATAATAATACATATATTGTCACATATTTAGATTATGCGTGCGAGTATAGAAGAGGATATTTTGTTGCGGGTGCAGCACTTAAATCAACGTTATTACTTCAGACAATATGTAGATATACATAAATGTATATGAATAAAATAATTGGAGATAAAATAAGATATATATTCATGCAGTATATGTGTATATGTATATAATGAAGATAAATAGACGAGAAGATTGAATTTTAATTTTGTTTTATAGAATTTCTTTAGAATTAAATCACCCGCGTATACACGGAAGCACTGAGCTAATATATAGACACATTCTCCGACTTCATTTGTGGCGTTAACTTCCTCACTTTAGAGGTGAAAATAAAGTTTTTCGCCAATAGTACTTTAATAGACCTAAAACTTTTGCGACTGATGTCGCTCAAGTAGTGGCAACTCGTACGTCGGCTGTATGCCATAGCCAAAGTTTTCAAACAATTGTTGATATGATCTTGATTTTAGGCATAACATATTTTCTTTATGTCTATTTTTATTATTTATATATCAATATTTATAGAATAAAGTATTTTTTTTTTTAACCATCTACATTATTAGTAATGATAATATGCGAGTGTAATATTAAATATTTATATAAAATTTAATGTATATCAAGTTTTTTTTATATTTGTATTTCAAAATTAATTTTGTAATGTAATTTTTTTATCGAAGCAATTTCACTCAATTTTTCAATTTATAATCCAAGTATTTGTTATATACAAGTCTTATATGTGTTTCTATTAATGTTGATTATTGACAGTTTACCAATTTTGTAGATATTACGAAGTGAGGTGTGTATATATTGCTGTCAAATGACAATCGAATCCAAGTTTATTGTTCATTGCACTTGGCATCGGGCGGGAAATTTCATGACCGTGTGTCCTCTGACCTGTGATATAGTCCAATATGTCCTTAATCGATTTTTGTCTACCATTGTATCTGTCGCTTAACAAATTTTCTTCTTCTCTTTCTCCTATTTCATTCAGATCATTTTGGTATATTTTATATATGTCTTTTATAGACTCTTTTACAGTGGATTTTTTTTCTTTTTTATTTAATTTTTTTCATTCAATTGAATATTCTTTCACCGTTCTTTCACTGTAATTCTAGAGAAGAAGCGTCTCTAGATTCTCTCAGTACTGTCGAGAGAGGAGAGAAATTGTATACCGAAGAGAAACGTGTACGAATGCGAGTTTGAAGTATACGCGCGTTGTCTGTGCTTGCCGATGTTTATTTGTTTTTTTTTTTCTTTCTTTACTTCTCTCTCAATCTCTCATTTTATTCTCCTTCCTCTTTTTATATGTATACCATCTCTTTACCTATCTCCCTTCACCTTTTGCCGACGATGTGTTGCCGTCTCCGAGGTCGAAGCGCATTAGGAATTCTCCCTATCGGGATTCCAGCGAATTTATTGAATTTCACGAAGCGTGACACGCTCAGTGGAGGTTGCGCCTTTGCTTTTTTTTTTTTTTCTTCCTCGACTTTTTTTAATTTTTTTTTTTTTACCCCGCCACCACCATCTTCTTCGCTACTCTGTCGATTTTTTTTATTAACCTTCAAGCATCATGGTCACTATGGAAACGTGTGCTGCAACCAATTGTTCGTATTTGTTAAAGTTGCAGAATTTCATTTGCATCATGGTTAAATCTGTTTGTCATTGCGACACACGTATACTTGAATAATAAGTGCAGTTGACAGTATTAAAAAATAAAAAAAAAAAATTTGTCACATGTCCCAATGTGAATGAGAAACAAAAGAGCTGGAGAAATATATAAATTTATCGAATGCGTGCTGCTAGTGAAACAGTTATGTTGACCTAGAAAATAGAAGAGAGGAAAAATGACATCGCGTATCCGTTGAGTCTCGTTTATTAAGAGTTGTCACAGTTATGACGTCGCATATCTATTTTTCTGTGATAACCTACAGGTTAGACTAGTTGTCTATATAGTTACGTTACTAATGTAACGTATCAAGAATCTCAATTTCACATAAAAAAAAAAAAACAATACTATATGCAGCTTCGCTGAATGAATAAAATGAAATATAAAATTTGTCAATTTATAACTATTAAATTATTTTCCATAAAAAAAAAAAATTGTTACATTGATCAGTGAACTCAAATAGTATTTAATAAATACTATTTATATATTATATGTATTAAAATGATTTATTTTTATAATAATAATAATTGAGTATTAATATAGTTGTGTGGGTATATATTATTGTTAAAATGTAATAAGCTTATGATGTGTAAGTGAAATTCATGAAGATTATTGTATAGGTACAAGGATTGTCATCAAAGGGATGTATATGTATGTGTATATTGTATATATATCTTGTGTGTGGATGATAAGTTATATGTTACCATGGAAACGTGTTTGAAGAGCTCTTATCTACGACGATATATATTCAGTTATTGGCTGATTACAGTGTTAGACTCTGATGTCATATCTTATTATTTTTTGCTTCATTACTTTTCCTTATAATCTCATCGTGTCAATCTCATTCAACATTAAATTTCATTTGTTTAATTAGGCATTTATTTTTAGTCCACATTTTATTTTTTCATTATTATTATTTATTTATACTTCTCATGTATATATATTTATGGCTCAAAACCAACTGTATACAAAACGAAATTATATTTATTCAATTATTTATATATATTTATTATTTGTATACATGGAATTTCACTTAGGAGTACGTTAAATTTTAGTTATACACATTTTTGTTTTTCTTTTTATTTCTTTTCAAATAGTTATTCTCTAATTATGATAATTTTTGAGAGTTGTTTCGCATTTGTTTTTCGAGTAAATGCAATTTTGTGTATAGATGTGTATATAGTATAGCTAGAACAAACACCCTCTAAGGTTTGAGAATGTGGCGTGTGCACATTCAGTATACAGGGTATAGTCACATCTGTACTTTGTTGAAATTACCATGAAACTGTGCTATGCACGTGCTGACAGTAATTAGCTTGAAAGTGGAAAACGTACCTGCTTGTGGATGTGCACGTCCATTCGTAAACAACACTATAAGCTAAAGGCTTGATGGGTACATGAAGCAGAGGAGTGAAGAGAATCAGGTGGTGGGTGGTAGTGAAAGAAAAATGAGCGAATGGGAGGATAAAAGAGAAAATATATAAATTTGATACTAAATTCAAATGAATTATTAAAATATTACAATGAATTGCAATTTAATGTCATTTAAAATTTTTTACAATTCTTGTAATATTTATAAAAGACATGAATTTTTGTTGATAATTTATTATACATAATTACAACTGACTGTCAAGATCAAGAAAAATAATATATTTATTATTTTTATGTTCAAGAGCTTGAATGAATAAAACGACACGAATTACTAAGACTTCTGTTAGAATATAAAATTAATATTATGATGTTTTTAATGCAAGAAAAAAAAAATTGTTTGGAATTTTTTGTTTGTAATATATATAGATTTACATCTTGTGTACGTATTATGGTTTAATATATTATTATACTGCAGATGTCTATTATTAAAAGTGCTAGTAGTATAGTCGCGTAATGTTTCGCATTATACTTTGTTTGAATTTGTGTTTTGGCTTTCTTCATGGTAGAGATAGTAGTAGTTATTCAGTATAGTGGTATAAGCATATCGGTTTTCAAAGGACGTATTATATATATTCTTGGTGTTGTAAGAGAAAGCGAGCTGGGTCGTTGGTTTGTCAGTGATGTAGAATATCTCCGTCGCCTGAGGGTTCGTCGTTTAGTTTCTTCGTAATGTCAGACAACTGTGCGTTTCGTTATCACGCACCCTCCCATTTTTTATATTTTACGTATTTTTTTTTTTTCTCTTTATTTTCAGGGGTTTTTTTTTCTTCTTTTTACCACTTTATATTTCCAACTATGTATGTATATATTTACATTTGACTGTTTGCAGTGAACCTCTCATGAATTTCAAATTGTAAAGTATACAAAAATATCTCATTTTAATACAGTCTTTGTTTGAAATAATGTTTTTTAATTATGTTTTTTATCTAAAGTCTCATGAAAAAATATTAGTTAATATATTAATCAAAATGATTTCACTCTTTTAAATTTGATTTTATTTCCCAATATACAAAATCATATAAATTATAAATAATATATTAATACCACAATAATATATATCTTATTTTTCATATAAAATATTAAATATAATTTACCATAATCCCATTTTGATTTGATTATGTGGCGTTAAGTACGTATAACAATAATGTTTTACTTAAGGCAAAAGTTTAAATGAGAATGGGTATAGTGCACTTTAAACATGTAGTCGTTGATTTAGGAAAGAGGCCGATGAAATTTCGGTAGAGGAGCATGTGGCAACGTCGGAAGCGGCTGCGTGTGCGCAGGCCCCACTTCTTTATTTTAACCACTTGGCTCTCTTGTATCAGAGTGTTAAAACCTTCTCTGTATAAATACATATATAAGGTATATAACGTAGTACCTACCTTGTTCTTTCACATCTTTTGCCTCCCCACTTTTCTCCATTCGATTCTGTCGGTGCATCTTTTCCTATCTTACCTTACCAGTCAGCAAGCCAGCCACCATCATCAACTTGACCGGAACGACATGGTGCTGCGCCTGACTCACACATAACACACCAACCACCACCACCATCACTGTATATAAAGCCTCATCTACCGGTCTTTTACATTGTTTTTTTTTCTCTCTTTCTGTTTTTGTTATCCGTGGCCCTCAGGGTTAGAGAGCCCCATGCGCTTGTTATATCCACTCGCTTCGCGTTTTATACTCTCTCTCTTTTTCTCTATACGGATAAACATTTTTTTTTTTTCCATCTTCTCTGCTCTTTCTTTTTCTTCATGGTGTGTACACTACATACGGCAACTGACTATACACACTACTGTGAAAACATAGATATATATATTTCTCTTTATCCAACGGGCGTGTAGAGGAACCCGGTATATAATATGCCTTATGGTTCACTAGCCACGACGGATTTGATGGATTCGTTTAGGCATTAGTCAGGCAATCCCTCGAATTAGGGAACGCAGGTGTGAATTACAATTGAGGATCATGAGCGAAGTCTCAAAATAAATTTGTTTCAGTGGTTGGTTCAATCATTTTTGTATATTATTATTATGCTAAATGTGTGATTGGAAATTTTTTATTTATTTTTATTTAGTTATTTAAATATATATGTGTTGTTGTTATAAATACGTAGTATGTGAACACGGAAGAACAAATTGATTTTCTTTATTTAATAATTAATAAGTTCAATTTATTTATTTAATTTTATCCAATTATATATATTGTTACATTGGCGATTTTAGTTTTTAAGAGAGAAGATGTTGAGTTGTTGAAGTTTATTGTGATTCTAGAATTTTTTGAAAGGATAAAAAATTCTTTGAGGTGAAAAGAAAGATAAGTGAAGGTGAAGTAATTGTATATACACTAATTATTTATTCGCGAAAGATTTGATAGGTAGCAAAAATTGACAAGAACATGGATTTTAGTTAAAATTTTATTTATTTATAAATTTTTGTGTTTTCTACGCAGGCGGCAATAAAAGTGCAATTAAGTTAAAATAATGATAAGGACGCAATAAAATAGTAAAATTAAAATTTAGTGGTACAATTAAAATTCAAAAAGTTAACTGCAAAAATTAAAGTTATGATAAAATATGAAATAATTTATAAATAATAATTTTTGTATGGCATACATAAATATATATATATATCTAACAGTGTGTATGTGAAGATATTTGTGTGTTTCTTTGACTTGGAATCTTTTATTTTTTTATATTTATTTATTTTCCACTTGAAGCAATTGAAAAAGTTTGAGTTGCTTTGACTTATTAGTTCTTCAATCATTCATTTGGAATTGAATCTTGGGTTTGAGATTTAAACCAATGCCCCAACCGCCCTAACGTATTTCCAACTTTAATCGAGTTTGTTCCTTTCAGCAGACCCCGAATTCACAATGTGTATATATACATATAAGGATTTCTCCACGCGAGTAAAATCACTAATTAAAATTTTCCACTTTGTTCAAATGCTCAACTAAAATAAATGAAAAAAAATTTTTTTCTTTTTACCTTACATCATCCGTTTATCTACAATTTAAAATAAAAATATTTCTCAATTCCACTGTCTTATATGGACAATGAACGCGAAAATGTACTTAGCTCTCTCTTTGCGGTTATTCACTTCTTGTGGTATTTCGTACGACACGAACATTATAAATGTATTTTTTTTTTACTACCTGCGCGTGTATATTGTCGGTAAAAATATATTCCTACACATTCTGTGGATGGTGACGTGAATTTTCCATAGAATTTATATATGTATATACATATATAGTAGCAGCACTTGCAACACGTAGATATATGTATAATACACCATCTCAATTATTTGTCATGCGTTTACGTCCTCGCTTTTTCCAATATAGACTATAATATGTATGCATACACATATTATACCTATGTATATCTATATTCTATTATATATGTACATATATACATAGTTATATATAATGCTGATACCATTTGTATAGCGTCGGGCTATCGAGCGATATAAATTTGCTTTTAACGGTTGCTTGGCGTCTGTAGGACATTGATTCTTTGGATAGTAATCCAATGGATTATGTACTGTACCCAATAGATATATATATATATATCTGCCATTTTATTTGTTACATGTATACATATGTAAATTAATTTTCTGTATGTGAGATATTGTCTTCAAGTCTGTTGATATATATGTATAATATATATTTAAGTATAGTACGTTTGAATAAAAATTAAATTATCGATTATTTGATGATGAAAAAAAATTCAAAATTCGATAAAAAATAGAAATAGTTCTGATCTCATGTTGAATAGTGATTTTATAGAACAGTATTCACTTTATAGCATGATAAATAAACAAATGATCATCAAACAAATGATTAGGCAAGTAGACTTGCCCGGTACTTTTCATCACTATCGTTGATCGCATGAATCATTTCAATAATAATACCATAATATGAATTTGTTAATTTATTTATTTGTTTATTTATTTATAACTTGTTGATGAAAATTTATTCACCCATTTATTTATTTATTTATTTATTTATTTATTTATTCATTAATTTATTTATTTGTTTATTTATTTGTTTATTTAATTATTTATTCGCTTATCATTCATGTCACGAAAAATCGGTATTAAATTCTCAAGTAATCAATCATTTATTCTTACGAATATAAATTTGAAAAAAAATGAAAAAAAAAAAATGAAAAATGAAATTAAAAAAAATTTTTTAATGTTTATCAATGTTAACTTTTATTTATTTACTTATTTGTTTATTTATACATTTATTTATTTATTTATTTATTTATTTATTTATCGATTCATATATTTATTTATTAATTCGTTTATTCATTTGGAAATGAACAGTGAGAATTATTTTTATATTTTATTTGAATTTTTATTCATAAGGGATTCTCGGAAATGCAAAACTCTAGCAAGGTTCGTTGATATCGGTGACGAATGCAATATACGTACTTTTATATGTAATTTTCCCACAATATATATAAATGTCATTTTTTCACGATATAAACATCCGATTGAAATGAGCCATAGCAACTTATGATCCGCCGAACATTCTTATGCTATGTCCAAAATGTCAGACTTTTTTATCAAGTCACTCCTGAAATCACGTGGCTTCTATGTTATTGCATTTGTTACTGCGACGAAAAACACGTATTTGTTATTTCCGGTCAAACCGGAAGTCATATCGAATTATGACGTTACCATTTATAACCCCCTCGATATCCAAATGCTATATACAAAATTTCAGATCTTTTGGTCCAGTCACTCCTGAGATCACGTGGCTTCTTTATTTTTCGTCACAAATTATATAAAATATACATATTTTTTTCGAAAACGTGTATATTTGTTTTTTACGGCTAACGGAAAGTCGAAACAAAATTCAACATAACAATTTATTGTTAGCTCGATAATAATTAACTCCCTATAAATTTTCGATTCATTTGGTCCAGCAGTTTTCAAGATACTCCCACTATATATATAAAATATTCGTCCATCGGGCATCGAAAAAACACGTTTTTCATGTACGTGACCTTCAAAAACATGAAATTTTTTTTTATATTATACAATGAGACAATTCATTGAACATTAATATTAAATTTTTTTATCCGTCATTCCAATTATTATTGTTGAAAAATGCGATTACAAGCGTTATTTTGGCGTTTTCAAATCGTACGAAAGCAATACTTTCTTATCACTAAGTGATGAAAAGTAAAAAAATAAAAAGAAATCGTTGAGTGCTAAAAAATAACAAAAATAATTAGTTAAAGTGTCGAATAATTTAAGTATATATGTAAAATATTTTTAACCAAGTTATGTAGGAATATTTTCAATAAAATTATTTTTGACTATTTTGGAAAGTATTTGAATTAAAAAAAAATGAGATTATCGATAATTTGATGGAAAAAATTTTTTCAAAATTTGATAAAAAATATAAATAATTGCAATTACATCTTGAATAGTGACTCAAAAATTTGGTAATTTGGAGTAGAATTTTTGGAAATTTTTTCAAAAAAAATCGAAGGTGTCCAACTTTTTGAAAATCTCGATTTTAATATTTAAACGTGAATAATTAAGTGATAATGACTACGGATAATTTTTTTCTATTTTTTTCCTGAAACTACATTCAAAATAAAAAAAAATGACCCCTAATATTTTTTTTGATATCAATACTTATACTAAATCTATGACTGATAGAAAATTTTTTATCTAAAAATTTCAAAAATCAATAACTCAATAACAGTTTGGAATAAAAGCTAGCTAAAAATCAGCATGCAAGTTACTTTCAATACATACTAAAACATATAAAAAAAATCAACGAAATCATATATTTTAATAATATATATACATATAATATATACATTTAAGTATATGGCTTTATGTGGCTTGATGGAATAATTGACTGTGCAAATGCTATGCGTCGTTTCAAAAGAATAAAAAGGGACTAAGGAAAAAGATAGATGATGAGCGGAAAAAAAAAAGGTTAACGACGCGAGGCAATGAGAAGACGACGGCTTAAAAATAAGTGTGGGAGTACTATACATATATATACTGTGAAGAAAATGTGAAAAGACGAAGATGCTGCGTGTGCACTGGCCAATTGGGAAAATGCATGAACATTGCAAACTTTATTTCGTCTCGAGGGAAATAAAGTTTTCAGGTTATAATTAATAGACTGTCAGAAAATAAGTTTTATTTCAATGTATGTACACTTATCAGAATAATTTTTTTTAATTAAAAGAGCTATATATATGTTAAATTTCATATACAGGAGAATTTAATTATGGTAAATGTATTTATTTCCATATGTGCAATTAAATGAATGTAATTTTTGTTAATATTTTATTGTTAAAAGGGATTAAAATATTATAACGAGTTCAATTGCTTAAGGTGATGAAAGAAAGAATCCACTTGAAAATGTGTTATAACATAGATATGTAATACATACATATATATTATATGTATATATGTATATGCAATGAAAAAAAAAAATTTTTTTTGTAAATACTGATTCATAAATGTGTGTATTTATATACAGATGGGTTTACTGTTTGTATATATACATATAGAAAGTATATATATGAATGTCAAGTGCTTTCAAGTTGCTCATAATATGCGGCGAAAGGATTCGCCCACGTTTATATATTTATATACCATGTATATATATGTGGTATATATATAAGTATTACGATGAGGATACAGGGCTTTTATAACAGCGTGCAGAGAGGCTCTTAACGAATTTAATTGTCATGCACTCTTTGCGTATTTACGTCAGCAGCGTGACTATCCGATCATTATAATAGTATCTTTATAAGTGTGTATAATATACAGAAGATATATGAAGAGAAAAAATAAAAAAAGAGTGAGCTGAGCAGCTGATATAATATACAAGAATGAAAATTGAAGAGCAATTATGCATTTGAAAATATTCCCGCGGCATTGTTGACCGTCAACTTTTATCACAACCACAAATGTATATATATGATCAGCTCGCAATGCCGGCCACTTTATATATTACAAGTAGTATGCGTGTGACGTGAATTAAATACGTAATACAACTGCGTTAAGCGTGTATCGCATACTGATCATACCGCGAGTCCGTTCGTATATACGTACTTTGAATTCTCATGTTAAAATTATGTATGCGCCGCGACTCAATGATAAATAGTTAAACGAGACGTCTCTTCCGTTTGTAATTCTCATCTTCGTTTATATTTATTTATTGTTTTTTTTCTCTTGATATGTTGTTGACAGTTGTGATTCACACTTCATGCGTCATCGATTGTCAAATTAAAATCTCAATATTATGAGATAAATATGAAATATGTTTAATGTATATAAATATCTATCATATATTATAATTTGTAAATTAGGGTGGTTCGTTTGAGGCGACTATTTTTTTTTTCTTTGCTCCATGGACAGAATATTACTCTAAATCTTCAGGAAAAAAATCTCATCAAATATGAGCTTTTAATTTCAATATTAAGTACTAGCTAAATTCATTTGAAATTTAATTACTATTTAATTTAGACGTAATAATCTCAATTTTTTTTTTTTTTGAATTTATTTATAGATTTGTGGCATTTGATGCTGTTTAATTAATTTTCAGCAGAAATTGTATAGAAATATTTAATCTTTAAAAGCGCATATCACTGAATTATGTTCTGTAAATTGCCCCACCGGAAAAAAATATTAAATCCAATTTTAGCTCGAATTTCATTTGTTTTTTTTTTTCAATTTTTCTTGAAAACTATCAACTTTACAGCAAAATCATATAGGACATTTTTTGTAGGAAATTAAATTTTCTATAAAATGAATCTCTTGATAAAAATCGTAGGGCTAATAGTTTTCGAGAAAAATCCAATTAAACATGTGTAAATTTTAAATATCTTTGTTTAATCTAGATTTTAGTACTTTTTAATAACATTATACAAAATCGATCGTATGCAATAAATAAATCAATTTATTTATCACAAACTTCTTTCAATATTTTATAATAACATTCATAAATAATTTACTTAAGCTTGAATTAAGCAATTGGTATAATCAGATTTAACGCATATATGATAAATAATTTTTGCGATGGTTCTAGACAACTTGTAATAAATATATTGTCGTTGATCTTGATCGTTAGTTAGAGCTAAATTAAATCTCAATTAAATATATATACAGATATAATATTTAAATGTTTACATATTTGTTTATTATTCCCATTTATAATTTGTTAATTTAATGACTAAACAAATACGATCAATACATAATTTAACTTTAATAATTAATCATGAAATACATTTGTTTGTATATTGATTAAATGTGCTATTGTGGCATTGTTTATTGATAGATTTGTTATTATATATACATATACATATATGTCGGCATTTGGTTTTGTGTATTCATCGCATACATATAGATGGATAATATATATAATGAATTATATGTAGTACATAGTTGTATTTATGTATACGTTGATTATGATGCAACGATAAATAGCTAGAATTGTTTCCTCACAGACGTCAACGATCGCCCAAGTGGATTTACATTTTTATATTCCAACTCCGTTTGTAAAACGGAACTCTTTTATCCGGCACAGACCCATGTCGTTTACGACTGAAGGTATATAACGCGCGTGTATGTAAATATATACATATACAAAATAACGATAGAAGACGCCAGTTTACTTTACGTCTATATGTATTTGTATTTAGATGTATATATGTAGATATATATCTACGTTTAATGTTTTTCCTAGATTTCATTTTCATTGACATTATTACCGAATGCAAACGTTTTTACGTTTCCGATGTAAATTATATATTCAATTTAGCTGTCATCAACTGTACAATGAATGAATTATTTATCGCTATTTTATTCTGAAAAATTTTGTCGCTTTATCTTTCCTTTTTATTTATTTATTTATTTTTTTTTTCTACTCGTATTCGAGTACTTATGGGCATGAAAAAAATAATTTTTTGATCTGTCAATTCAAAGAGTTAATTTTTTTTTATTCTTCCAAAATCTCAGAGAAAAAAAAATGTCCATCGAAATTTTATTTCACAATTTATTTTCTTTCATATCTTTGGATTTCTTACCAAAGTATATATGTATGTACATATATATATATACATATGTATACATATATATACATAGATATAGATATATTTCTTTGTCAAATCGTCCTTACGACGGTTTTATGTTTAAACTTAAATCTCGTTTGGAATCTCGTGTAGACCGAGAGAGTCAGCGAAACGACTTTAGTCTACAGCTTTGTGATAAATGTGAAATTTCGACTTGGCCATCTATTATTCTGCGCAGTTTGCATCAGGCAAGATGTATATATATATAAATATTTACAAAAATATCCTTATATTTATGTAAATTGAAGTAAAAATAAAAAGTAGACGCTATTACTAGATGGAAAAAATAAATATATACATAATATAGAAATATATATTAATATTACTATATGTATTTGTGCAGTATATATATATACTATATATATATATATATATATACTATATATATATATATATATATATACTATATATATAGTAAAGTTTGATGTCCATCGTTGGTGTTCTCAAGCGTCTTTTCTTCAATTCTACCGTGTGGCTTCTGACACTATAGTGATGGTACAACGCGCATAATAGGCCCGTTTATATAAATTCCACCATTGGTTTACTTGGGTTTATATATGTACGTATATATATATGTGTGTATAATAGTGAAAAGGTGAATTGAGAAGAATGGATGAGGAACGTGCGACCAACGTTTGTGGACTGTAAAGAGAAAAAAGAAGACGAGAAATAGAGACTGGTAGTAGTAGACTGAGGGGAATGGCCAGACGTTGGAGATTTATTATGTGGAACAAGGTGCGCACGTGGAATGTAGGTAAGGAAGCGAGAGTTCTATTGTCATTTATAGTCACATCATTTGCGATGTCTCTGTTGCTTGAGTTCAATTCACAGTGCACAATTCAGTTGAATTTACTTATGCGTTTGACACTAGCGGACGCTGATGTGTTTGTTGATTATACAAATTTCAATTGTAGGTATTTTGTTTAGCTAGATGCAATGTCAATGTAAATGTATATTTATAGAATTTGCATTGTCTAAGTAATGTATTTTCACATTCAATTTCAATCACGGCTATATGTAAATATAATTTTGAAAAGAATTCATTGATTATTTGTAACGTGAATCAATTTGTAAAAACGTCATTCTAAAAAAGGTAATAATGTCGATTCGCAATTTTTATAAAATAAAATACGATTAGGCGATGAATTCATGATGTTTATACATGCATCTCCAAACATACTATAGGTATTTATATATGTATATGTAAAAGTTTTCTGATGCCACACTGCTTTGAGTGGATGAGAAGCGTATGTTTGGTTCGTGCGAGCTTTAACTTGTAAATGATATCCCAACAATGAAAGGAAGGAAAAAAGAATACTAAAAAGATGAAAAAAAAAAAAATGATGTGCGC
Source organism: Microctonus brassicae (assembly GCA_918226075.1). Taxonomy (NCBI): domain Eukaryota; kingdom Metazoa; phylum Arthropoda; class Insecta; order Hymenoptera; family Braconidae; genus Microctonus; species Microctonus brassicae. Next base: position 11,857,833 of record OW445484.1, on the reverse strand, counting down.
GTATGATCAACACACGCAAATATATACAAACACGCCTGAAGAATAGAAGGAGGGAGATTCGCGAGGGAAGGAGTAAGACAAGGGAGAAGATGAAAAATGCATTCATGAGGAGTTTCGACTGACAAACGACGCTCGTTCAATCTTCAATCTTGGATCCAATTCTTACATGTGTATGCAGTGAAGGTGAATTCGTACATGTGTATATATATATATAGATTTATACATTTATATATACGTGATTGCGTGTGATGGAATTCCAGATGGATAGACTGATCCTGCATTTTTTTTTTTTTTTTTCGTCTTTCTTTTTATAATTCAAAGATAAAATATATTTTTAAATTTCATATTGATGTTGAATGAAAAATGAATTCAGTAGATTTACATGGCCAAAGTCATGTGAGTCATTGTAGCAAGCTTATATAATTTTTTTTTCTCAGTAAAAATAAAATTAAAAGAAGAAAAAAAATTAATATTTACAAAAGCATTAAATGATAATGAAACTAATTTTTTTCTTCTTCAATTATCTCAAGTGAATGGGATAAATTGGAATGACTCGATTGCACAAACGACGTTACATTTAAGTATATTTATATATGTATATATATATAAACCAATTGACTATTGTTCACACTCACTTATTTGTAATCTAATACATATGAATAAGGGTGTTTTTCAGATTGGATTGTAGATAGATGGACGGTTATTTATTGTGCAGTGATTTCTACCACTTTTTCGTATGTCGTCGAGTGTGTGCGCGCCTCATCCTCTCTATTCTTCTTATATCCATCTCACTTTATTTTCTGTGTCTTTCATTCTCACTCTCGTGGCCATGTTATATAGCCAACACAAAGAATTACGATCCAACGAGCACTCAAAGCCCGCTTATCGTCACTCTTGTTGAGTCTACCTATTTACTTTTGAGGTTTCAAATTATTTTTCATTGCTTTGTTATTTCAATATTATTATTATTATTATTATTATTATTTTTATTATATCTTTTTATTTTCAAATCCTTCAATTTATTGTCAAAGTATCATGTATATGCATTCCATTATGTTGACGAAGGGAATAAAAAATTTATTCTCTGTTTGAATTGAGAATGAAAATTATTTAAAGTCAGATATAATATTGAAAAATAATTTTTATGATAAAATGGTGTGATTATTAAAATATTTTCTATTTAGAATAGAATGTATTATAGATATTAAAATGCATATATAGCATAGGTATATATATGTATTTAGGGTGTGACATTTTTAGGGAACTTTTTTTTTTTTTTTTTCATCGAAAAATTTGGTTGAAAACTTACTGGGTGGTGAAAAAAAAAAATGCCTGTTTGAAGCAGAGCTCTTAATTTTTATATTTAGTGATGATTTCTCGTAATTTTCGTTTTTCTTTTTAAATAACATGGGAATATTTTTTTTTTTTTTTTTTTTTTTTGATTTTTTTAGTTTCGCAGAATTAAAAATTATAGAGATGAGCTCATAGCATGTTTTTGTAGGGAATCGAACGCTCTACAAAAAAGGCCTCTTACACTTTTTTCATAGAGACAGCAATTTTAAAGATATTTAAACCCAAAGTGCCAAATGTATGAAATTTTGTTTACTTTATTGTTATTAAATTATTTTTAATTGGAAAACTGGTTTTAGTGTGCTAATATTTACGTAAAGCTAAAAAAATAAATACTCACGTGTCAGATATATTTTTTTTTATTCTATTTACTATAAAAAAAATTATTTATAATTTAGGTTGAATGAATTTTATTATTATTTCAAAGCAATAGAATTAATTATGCTGTCTCAACAAAATCAAACAATGTAACTACAATTATTGAAGTGTTTTTTTATTACAATAATAAAGTGATTAGTATATTAGTATTATATAGCATCTAAATATTTAATTACTTTGTAATTATATATAGTCAATCGATATCAGCATAACAATAGTGAATCAGTATTCTCTAAGCGTCAGTCATTATACAGAGAGTTAATCTGAGAGTCCTACGAATTCATTAAATTTCTACGCAAGTACTTTGGCGCAAGTTTGACTGAGAAACTTTCGTTATTTTTTCATAATCGAGCTGAGCTCGTCAAATATACGCGTATAGGTGTGGTTTCTTCAAAGACTTGCGGCACATTGAATCAAACATAAAAAAAAAAAGATAAAAAGTATAGTAAATAAGTTAGTTTCTGGATATGGCCATGGACTCGAGAGACGGTTGATTTAAAGTTAGTTTATCAAGAGTCAGTCTCCTTTTTTTCTTTTATTTTTTTATTTTTTATTCTTAGTATTAATACTTTCATATATTTCTATCTATTCTTTCTGTCTATGAACTTCTTGGGGTCGAAGTACCCGACGAGGAGATCGAATGGAAACTCTGTGGCCGAGCCAAGTCGAGTATAACGCGAATTCGTCACGGGCTGCATGGTGGCCACACATCGACGAAGAAATAAGGTTTCCCTCTACCTTGATCGAGTGCAGAGCCGATATTTTACGGCAGGCGCTCGACCGAGAAGTCAAGTCCGGATAGGATATATAGAAAAGAAGTAGAGGAGAGAGCTGGGAGGGAATAGAGGGAGGAAGGGAGAGGAGAAATTGAGAATGGTATAACATAGAAGTATCGGGGAGGGAAGCGGCGAACCGGGACCGGTGCGTTGTCGATTCGCGGACGAGTTTTATTTCGTGCTCGTTGTATCGTTTCATTTTATTTTGTGCGCGTCGCGTACTCTTTTTTTTTTTTATTCTTTTTTCTTCTCTATCTCCCCCTTCAAATTTTATTTCTTTTGTCTCGTATTGTCTTCGTCGGATGTGCTCTGCGCGCGCCTTACTGTGCGATCGAACATGCATCCAAGTCTTTCGAGCCTCGCTTCCCCCATTTGATTTATATCCATCTCTTAATGTGAGTGCCAGAGAAAAAGTGGGGAATGAAATAAAAAAAAAAGAAAGAAAAAACGATTTGAAAAGACGGAAATGGGTGAGGGGAGGACTTTTATTTACATGCGCTGTCGTGTGCCGCACAGTTGTCACGTGGCGGGTTTATGGATTTATTTTTATTTTAGTAATGTCATTGGAGAATTCGTGACATGCTGGTATGTGCAGATTTGCGTGTTTGTTTGTATTTGAAAATTTGGATTATGTAAAATTGATATATAATGAGAGAATATAGTTTGAGGAATCGCGTTGGGGCATCGAAATCACTCGCGCCGAGACTGTGAATCGTTGGAGTAACGTGTGAGAAGCCTCACAGTTTGCGTCGGAATGCCTCTCATCTTTTTTTTTTTTTCTTTTTTCATTCTACTTTTCTATCTTCTTTATACCTTCATATTCTTCTTCCTCTTCAGGTTGTACCCAACGATTACCACAACAACCGGAACCACGGTAACGCGCGAGGATTCCTTGGGAAATTATTTCGGGTTGTGGATTATCGCTCCCGTTACATTGGTCAGTATACGTCTTTCACACAGAATTTCTGACGCGACCGCAAATTTATATCCGGAAGCATATCATTGCTTGTTAGTCACGCTAGTCATAGTCACCATTCTACTGTTCCAACATATAAAATTACACTTTCAAAATGTCAAACATATAAATTTGTATGTAATTATTAGACAAAGCATTAATGTCGTAGGTTTTATTATTATATTTTTAATTTTATTTGCTAACCAGAATTGATATTATAAATAGAAAAAAAAAAAATTGTAGATAAGGGAAATAACACGATCAAACGTTTGGTTTAAATATAGCAATGTAAAAAAATATTTTACGTTTATATCAATGAAAATTGTGAATCATGACACGTAGTCGCCAGTAAATCGAAGGATTGTATGATCGGGGCGACGGTGAATCTCGAGACTTCGGTGACGATACGATAGAGAGAAAGAAAAAAAGGGGAGAGTCTACATGAAACTGAGAGGGATGCAAGATGAAAAAGAAGATGGGGATGTTTGCTCTTTCCTTCCTTGTGAGCGTTGCCATTGCCGTTGCCGATACCTTCGCTTCAGCCAGCCGAAGACCATTTATGGCATACCGATAGTCTCTGTGAACCAACAACAGACAACAAACAGAGACAGGCGTGTATCTACGTTTCTCTCTATGTCCTTTATATCAGTGGTTCTCCATTTACTTTAGTTTTATTTGTTTTATTTGAAAATGAAAAGAATGAGATATATTTTCGTGTTTTATACGTACTCTGATGTTAGCGGTGGGGGGATGGGGGGGGGGGGGGTCAATAGTGCAGAGTGAGAAGAAATCAACAATATCAACAACAATTTATTTAATCAAAAAAAAAAAAAAAGAATGTGATTTAAAGACTGAAATGTTGAAGTAAGAAGAAAAAATTATATTAAAAAAAGAAAATAGTATTTCGTGGTTGATTAAACAAGCTTTATACGAAATGCTCCGAATACGCGTTCATCGTCTCGTCGTCTCTTAGTGCCAGCGTTATTTTTTCGTTTGAACGAACACTGATCCGATTTGTCAGAGTCGTAAGGCCTCGTTACTTGAACGACCTCTAGACTATATGTATATATATTTCAGACAAATCTCTCGCTTGGTCTCATTTATCTACATCATCTATCCACGTACTCTATTTTACTTTTTTTTTTTTTTTTTTTATCTCACTTACCAGTTATTATATATATTTATATTGATTCTGTCAAAATTAGTCTGTTGCAATATAGCGATTTATTATAAGTCAAGCGTCGTATGTTTTTGATTGTATTTTATGAGAAAATCGACAGCTGAGACGATCAGCTATGAAGACACATTAGATGAGAGCTTGAGTCGAAATTTTGTTATTGCATTAGACCTTTGTTTTCCTTACTGTATCTCAATTGTACCTCGTGAGTCTTGAATAGTGACTTTCCAATACCTTTTATTCATTTGAACCTTAATGAATCCTTAGTTTTTCTAACTTGTTCCTTTTTTATACCTCTATTATCATCTATGTAAATATACTAGAAGGTACAAGTTAAAATTAGTTATATCATTTTTATACTTTAAAGTGAAAGAATTGAAAATATCTGTCATTTCTAAGGTTTTAAAAATGACTAAAATTAAAGAGCTCGTCTCTAATAATACCTTCAATTCCTACAAAATGAGCTATATGCAGGTCTAAAGTAGGAACAACATTTCGACTCGGGAGTGAGTAAGATTGAGATTGTTTATGGATGATATGAAAGAAACAAAAAAAAAAAAGAGGGTAATTACCAAATGATATATTAAACTTCATGAAGACTTTTTAGTTAGTGGGTGGGCTATTAGCTTGTTTACCCATCAAAATCTCATACACTAAATCTCTTTTTTGTCATTTCAATTCCCACACTAAAAACATTTATAGCTTCCTTTCATATAGTTTTCATAGAAATGACCATATGAATAATTATCATCAATTTGCTTTCATACATCAAACGTATATTTAATGATAATGCTTTTAATTTTTTATATTTATATGTATTATAATGAAATATTTGATGTTAATTTATTAATGACTATTGCTAATAGTATTTTATGATAAATTAGTTGGCACCAAGGGATATTTGAATTGAATTTACCAAGGGTTTATACCTGATTGTGTAGGGTGGAGATTGAACTGTCCTCAAGGTAATTTGTAGTGACCAAACATCTTCCTATATATGTAGACATTTTGCTGCTTTCAGTTTTCCACTTCACTCTATCCTATTTACTCCGTAGGTCGCTCTAGTTTACCCTCAGGCAGTTGTCCATGTCGAAAAGTTGGAGTGATTAAATTTGTTAATTAACCAACGTTGAGTCATTATGCAGTGGGACCGCAAAGGACAGTTGTCCTGGACTCTATTCCATTTACAGTATGGCGTATATGTGTATATAGTTGCATGTGCTATATGTGCAGATATATGTATACCAATTTTCTCCTTGCTTTGATTCAAATGTCTTTGGTGAGATTTCTCGTTGTGGGATATATTCTCTACTGTTGAGAGACCGCGCGGTCTTGATGAAGTATGGACTTTTATATACTTGGAAAGAAATATATAATTTAATACAAGAACTTGTTTCATCAGATCCAAAGTGACGTAAAATTCTTTTGAATAATTATATAATTAGTTTTTCCACATGGCATCAATAAATCGATCATTGATCATTGCAATACTTAATTATTAATATTAATCTTTGATTAGTATAAATGACGATAGTGTTTTTATTCTTTTCATTCATTTGTGCAGTTTATGCTGATGATTGTCATTCAAAGATCATTTAATTAATTTGCGTTTAACTTTGTACTGAGTGTAAAAAGCATTAAACTAGGTTCAATCCTATACATTTTTAGAGGTTCTCCAGATGTAAAGTAGAATTGATAGGCCATCGAGTGTCATAGGATGTTTAATTGACTACTAGAAGACTTAGAGAAGCACAAAAATTTCGACTTGCACGAGTATTATATGTCAGTAAAACATTTGCAGTATACAAACGAACTTTCGGGGCACATGAAATCTTTCTTTTTTTTTTTTTGCTTTAGTTCTATTCGGGAATTGCATCTGACACTATTTTCCCATTCCCGTGGAGATTCGCATTTTTAAAAATAATGAAAGTAATTATTCCGTGACACATGTCACGTAATTTTGAGAGCGAAACACGACTATGATAACATGAAATAATTTTTTTTTCCTTTTAATTTTTATAATAAAACGAGTCAGTATTGGAGAATGTGACGAGTACCCTGAGTGTGTTGAGAGACCATAAAGGTGTAACGAGGGCCGAAACACGCTGGTAGCTTAATGAGTTAAAAAAGGAAAAAAGTAAAGGAGTCAAATGAAAACGAATGAAATTAAAAAAAAGAAGAAAAAGAAATAAAAGTACGCAATATATAGCGAGAGTACGCTTTAGATGTACATACATGGAGGTAGGGAATATATGCTATACATGTACATATATATATATATATATATATATACATGTATATATAGGTATACTGCATGCGCATATATGCTCTCATTTCACTTTAACATTCATTAAATATATACAGATGAATCTATATGTTGCTGAATGAAAGAATATATATTTATCATGTTGAGATTCTCTGTGGACGGAAGTGCTGTGAAAAAAGGAAGTACGTTAATATAAGAAGAGTGAAATAGTGTGTGTGTGTGTAGTGTGTGCGTGACATGTGTGGTGGTTGTGTATATTTCTCCAAATTGTTTGGACGACGCGGTTTACAGATGTCGGAACGGCCTGGTGAAATAATAATGGATTCTAAAGCGGCAACATGTTTTCCTGTGGCTTTTCCACCCGCACTCTCATTTAATATCTTTGTACAGTTGTCCAAAAAGTCACGTTCGATATTATATAAATATACAATAATTAAAAAAATTTTTAAATTATATAATTATGTTATAGGATTTTTTAGGATTTTGATTTATTTATATTTTATTGTATATAAGCATATGTTTTTATTTACGTCAGATTAGTAGGGAATATATAAGAACCCGGATTATGTGTTATATAATAGTGACATTTGCTGCTGGTAATGTGACAGGATAAAGTTATATCTTCTTTGATTTTTAAGTAGTGAGATATCGATGAATTATTGAGGAATATATATACATAAGTCTATGAATTTTTTTTCGCAATAATAATTTATTGTCGAATTTACGTCAGGTTTTGGAAGGAAATTATTTTAGGGTGTATCTTATAATAGTATTATTTTTTATTTAGGTATATAAAATGATAAAAAAAAAATGAAATTTGAGGATGTGGTCGATGTAGACTAAATGACACGATTGAGATGAAGGGGATTATGGATAAATGTCAAAGGGTCGTGGGGAAAAGAATGTAAAGCCACAAATATAGGGGATATTTATCCTTCGTATTTAGGGTAAAAATTGCCATTTATTCAGATATAATTGAAGATAAAAATAAAAAAGAATTTTTGATTCTTTAACGTTTCAACAAAATTCGTTTATAAAATTTTTAGATTTATCATAAAACTGTCAAGAATAAAATCAAATTAATTCAATATTTAATTCCATATAAATATATTTGGTAAGATTTCATTTTTGTTTTTATATTATGTGATGAGTTTTATAGTAATGAAACGACTAATTAATTTTATTCAATGAAAAAAAGTTGGTGGGAATGGCAATGAGAACGTTTGCGGAATATGAGAAAGTATAAAGACGTGAACATAATGATAAAATTAGTGGGCGTGATTGAGAATTATTAGACAAGGTAGATAGCAGATGTCAAATTGCTAATGCGAAAAAAATTACAGAGGATATATACTCATTAATGATTGAGCCATGTATAATTAAATCTAAATTCACATAAAACATATTCTAAAATTATAAATAAATTTTAATAATATTAGATAAAATTTTACAATCAGATGATACAATTGCTTGTCGGAAACTCGATAAAATAACGATATATATTTAATTTTTCTCACTGAAATATTCATATACATATATGCATGTACATATATTTACGTGCATATAACATGTTATAGCTTTTGTTTTTTTCCTGCAAGTAAATATCCTTGAGGTATTTACAACTCAGTTTTCATGTCGTGAATGTACAAACTAAAAGTATTATATGATTCTCTCTATTTTTATGATATCTTCAATTTTTATCGCCATTTCATATTACCAAGAGTGAATTTTATTTTTCTTTACATTCATTTTTGTCTTTGTTTCATTTATCTTTTTATATATGTATATATAATATAACGAAGGACACGAGGAAGGACACACTTTCTTTGTATGCGCAGTTGTCCTATAAATCATACGTTAGAGATGAAATATAAAAATAATATACACGATCGCGACTATTATATACGAATTGCGTGTAGGGAGTAATAAAAATATTGTTATAAAAAAATTGTTACCCAGTAAATAAATAAATATATACTTATATATACATATATCCTTGTATGTTTATTTTATGGTTGAGTAATAATGTGGTTGAGATTGAAGGAAATTCAGAGTGGAATAGAGAAAATGAATTCGAGATATTTTTTTTTCTCTTCTTTTTTTTTTTTTTTTTCTTATAACAATGCGGTCATTGTGTAGTTTGACATGATGAAATAACTTATTGATGAAATAATGTGGCATAAAAATGACGGATCAAATGTTGCATAGTCATTGTTGCGTATCGTACAAGTGTTGAATGAACATAATCAAATTTATCCATCGATCCTGTGTAACTACATGCATCTATATAGGTGCTGACAATCTTTTGAATTATCCAAGGGACGAAGACAGGCCCAATATAGTTACCTATAGTCTATATATATACACACCGTGTGTTACAGTGTGTGTGTACACGCGCGCGCGCGTTTGTTCTCCGCCCACAATTGATCAGGATAATTTTTCTGTAGGTAATATGTAGGGTCTTATTGTTGTGCTTGATGTATACGAACACGCAGCTATACATATAGGATTACGTCTCGCGCGACCGGATTATCTGCCGTTGCCTGATGGTGCAGTGTGCGTCTGCTTCTTCCTATATATATTTCTCTTTCTATAACTTAGGTATATGTGACAGTTGTGTTCCTGTATATAACTCGTATCCTCCCTACGCCCATATATACTTTCTTTTTATTTAGTTCTTACTAGCTTCCTTTTCGCTCTTTTTCATCTTCCTTGATTTACTCAATAGCCGGCGTTGAAAAAAAAATTTTTTCGAGTCCATGTCTAAGGAAAAAAAATCATCCCTTATATTGCATTTATTATTGGGAGTTTAGTGAGTAGAATATTTATTGATCGACAATGGGATTTTCTTTTTTTTTTTAGTATTTTATTAGACTTATATTAGATATTATATAATATAAGAATATTATAAAAGGAAATAAATGATTTAAAAAATTTGTATAATAAGTAATTGTTTATTAATTTATGTACGTGATGTCATAAAAGATTCTTCAAAATTATCGGTATTTTTGGACTTCTAACCATTTATAAAAATACATAGGCATTGTTTATATAAACAAAAGATATTGTTTATTAATAATGTTAAGATATAATTTTATATCTTATATAATTATAAAACGTTTTATATAACGCAAACTCTGGATAAAATATTCATTTAAATCTAAGAAATTATCATGAAATTAACCGTTTGAGATGAATCATTGCAATCTGACTAGGTACGATCTTTTTAAGAACTCATATAATTTTATTTGATGTATCTGAGTCTGTATCATTATTTATTTTAGATTTCTTAGTAAGAGCTTTTTGAAGGGACCATATAAAGCTAGCTTTTTCATCACACTGCAGCCCAGTTCTTTCAAAACATATTCTCCCAAGAAACATAACCCCGAAAATTAGTATGAAATTAAAGATTTGCCTGCAAATTATATATGGTATTAGAAGACCTGATATATCTATAAAATTATTGTATAATCATATTACTATTAGTTTTGTCCGTATAGATGTCAAAAAACAAATAAAATAAACTCAAAAATTTACTTTTTGACGACGAAATATCTTCAATATGTCGTATATATCGGATATGAAAGCAATTTTTTTACACTAAGGAATCCATAATTTTATTATATATGAAATTGTATATAGTGCGTATGTGTACATATATATTTGTTGACGGAGATTGGTGTTATGAGTGCTGCAGCTATACATAGTTGGAGTTTCACTTGAAGGAACCTTCGAAGAGCCTCAGATGGCATTAGGTCGAGGCAGACATCTTTCAAGAGCGCCTCGGGACTCTCACAGTCCCTTTGGATATATACATGCGCTTCTCTTTTACGTCTCTTTCTATATACTCTTACCAACCACTTTTCTTCCTCACCACGTACTACTACGTTTTGTGCTTGCACCTGGAATACGATCACAAACTCCCGACAGACCTTTCGTTCGTCTTCAAAGAGTCTTTTTCCTTTTCATCCTCCCTCTTTGTCAGTTCAGGTGCGGTCTTCAACAAACGCCATTTCTATATATCCCAAGGTTTTCCGCTCCATTTTCAACCCAACCACTACCATCATCGTAAGAATTATCGATTGATCTGTGTAAAGCACTTTATACATTCTACAGAAAAATTCATAATGCAACTCCTGTCAAGAAATTTATAAGCTCGTTTTTATTTTAGTTTCTTTCTTTTATAACTCCTGTTATATATGGAATAAATAGTCAATTTAATAAGAAGGATTATAAATTGATTATAAATAGTTATTTAACTTGCATCAACATCATTGTATATTAATATCGTCATATGTGTTACTGTTTTAAATTCATTTTCATTGTAATTGTCATATATGATTATTGAATAATACATTTAGTATAGTTTTTGTTTATTCACTGGTGTATATTATACATATACGTATACAATTCTTTACCGTAAATAACTTTGTTGAATTTGTATGTGTATATATTCACTACAACAATTACTCGTCTAATGAATATGCAATTTATTTAGTACTTTACAATGAATGTGTTTATAAATGCTGAGAATTATGCAATTTTATACACTCGCTACAAAGATTGTTGTTGTGAGTGTATATACCTGTAATTTTAGACTCGCAACCTAAGTCAAAGAACTTTATCAATGTGGCACGTTTTCAGTCTTTATTGGTTTACATTTAGTTGTCACGAATATAACAGTTCATTTATAACAAATTGACTGCACATTTACATTAAGGTGTGCTATTTTTAAGCAACTTTTTTTTTCATAAAAATAAACAGACAGAAAATTTACTGGACAATGAAAAAGGGAGCCGGTTTAAAGCGGAGTTTTTAATTTTAATATTTATAGGTTTCTCTTTATGTAATTTTCGTTTTTCTATTTAAATAACATGGGAAAAAATTATTTTTTCTTTGGATTTTTGTAGCTTGACATTTGCGAATTATTAAGATGAGCTCATAGCATATTTTTGTAGGAAATTGAACGATCTACAAAAAAGGTCTCTTACCTTTTTTTCATAGAGACAGCCATTCTAAAGATATTCAAACCCAAACCTCCAAATTTATGAAATTTTGACTTTTTTGTTATTAAATCGATATAATTACTTTATTATTATCTTAAAAATTATTATTAATCGTAAAACTGGTTTTAGTGTGCTAATATTTTCGTAAAGTTAATAAAGAAATATACTCACTTGTCAAATTTTCATTTTCTTCATTTTATTTACTGTAAAAAAAATCATAACTTATGTTAAATAAATTTTATTCTCATTTCAAAACAATAGAAAACATTCTGTCCAAACAAAATGAAGCAATGTAACTACAATATTATTATAGTATTTTTTTATTATGGGCTCATCTCTATAATACGCAAATGCTGAGCTACAAAAATCCAAATGAAAAGAAAAAAAATTTTCCCATGTTATTTAAATAGAAAATGGCAAATTACAAACAGCAACCTTTAAATATTAGAATTCAGGACTCCATAATTTTTAGTTGAAAAAAAAAAAAGTTGCCTCATCATGGCACACCCTAATATACATATATATACATATAGGGATTTGGAGACAAAGAAAATCGTCCTGGCTCTATGACATTCGATAGCTTTCCATAATATATAAGAAATCAATATATACATTGTCATTTAATTTTTTGTTCTTAACATTTCCCTTCTATACTTTTAATATTTTTATATTTCCCCTCACTCGCATTATCCTTCGTTTCGTTTATATATAATATATATATGTATATTTATGTATATACTTATCGATACATAGTCATTTCGTTTGTTCATTCGTTCCTTCCTCAGAGTAGGGGCGTGAAAGTGTCATCATTGCATTCCGCACGTGTCCGCGTGTATTATGACCCTGACGGGGTGAGCCATTTGCCCTCTTTTGCCACATGCGATAAAATGGCCGCCACCGGTATACAAGACAAAGAGTATTGTCATTCATCTTGTGGCTCTGCATTGAGGGATGAACTCGGGAGAAAATAGATTATAAAAATAAAAAAAAATTATCGTCGAGTTACCAACTTGCTATGCACATTCCATCGCGATAGTAAATTAATTGTATAAAAAATAATAAACAACGAATGCAGTAATCTCACGAATTATTACATTCAATAGCAGATGAACTGTAAGTCAGATCAAATTAATAAAAAGTTCATAACAATATCCTCTTTATAAAAATTATTTCACTCACGAATTTTTTATTTTTTTTCTTTCATCCATTTCTCAGATTATTCGAATAATGTTTTACTACGAAAACAAAACAACTAGACACTTTTAAAATTTGTTCAATACTTAATTCTTACCATTTTGTGATGAATAGTAAAAATTTAATTCAACAATATTCTGATGCATATATGTTTATACGAGCGCATAAGAGTAAAGGAAGAATAATATAGAAAAATGTAGTGAAATAAATGTTTTGTATAATAATGATTCATTATTTTAGGTTATTTATAAGTGAGATTGTATATCAATGAAAATAATTGGACGATGATTAATTTATACGATTAAAAAATAAAGAATAAAGAAAAAAAGTATACCGTTGGAGTTGTATAATATGGAGTTGATTATGAGATATGGAGACGAGGGAGATATGAAATAAATTATGCTCCTTGTTAACACTGTTTCTCATTCATCACCGTTTAAAATTATATAACTCTGTCACGTATCGGTACATATATATCCACGCAATTTAATAGCAATACAATATAATTATTTTGAACGTAATAATAAAACTTTTGTGTGCCTGCACTGATAGTTTATTATTGGGTTACAAATTAGTCGGAGTATAAGAGAGCAGTTTAGTTGTGTGAGCTCGTATAAATAAGAAGTATTTTTGCCTTCATTACCAACTTGCGAATCTTTTTCTACTTAAAATTCTTTATCACCTCTCAACGTTGTTGGTATATATATATCTACTTTTATTTTTTATTTGTTTTTACACCGCCGTTATTTTATTTAACAGTATGTATATACTATACTGGGTGTGGTGCCGCAAAGGCTTATCGTCGCTTTTGCGAAATTGAGTTTCTTTCATCGTATACACATACATCTATACAGCGACGGTGAATTACATTTAGTGGGATTTTAGTGGGTATAAATATATATACAGTGTTGAGAGTGGCGTGCGGCCAGGTCAGTAAGTTAGTGCTCTGGTGGGAGCTTTAGTAATAAAGTGCCGCTTTGTCTTCTCTATATCCACATACAGGTTGTGACGAGCACATTCCCGAATCGAAATATTTTCTTCCTACTTTATAGACATGTTATGTCTAAAGTAGGAATTGAAGGTGTTATTAAGGACTTGAGCCATTTAATTTTAGTTCTTTTTTAGATCTTAAAAGTAACAGATATTTCCAATTCTTTCAGTTTAACGTATAAAAAAGAATTTTGAATATATGTATCTAATTTAGACCTTCAAAGTCCTGTTTTTTGTATATATTACATGCATGAGAAAGAGGAGACATGGATAATATATCGTATTTTTTACTTACAATTTATTAAACAATATATCTTATTAGGTAGATATTCAAAATAAAGGTATAACTCTTGAACCTGATCATTAAGGAAAAATGAATTAATATATTAATTATATCCAATTAATATCGGCGTCAACGGCGTTTGAAGCAGCCTATTGTCTTTTGTCATTACGTTACTGTAGTACGCAATGGCCAATAAAACTTGCCGATGAGTTTATGAAACAAATGAGGAATAGATTTGGTAATTCGTAACTTTTACTTTATTGTACCTACATGGATGATAATAGAAGTATAAAGAAGAAACAAGTTAGAAGAAAACTAAGAAGTTATTAAGGTTCAAATGGATATGAAAGATATATTAGATAGATAGATAACTTTATTTAATGTCCTAGCAACAGCTATGGGACAATTTTACAAAAAGAAAATACAAAATATAATAAAAAGAAAACAAGAACGAAATATAATTTACATGTAGCATCACTATGATAATTAATTCATTGTTGTTTTAAATATTGTTGTAATCGTAGTTTAAAAATAGGTATAAAGAAGGCAAGTTAGTAATTAATTCGCTGGACAATTTATGCCATGAGCGAATATTTGATATTACAAACGAATATAATATTGTACGATCACTCTTTTTTTCAAACATATCTTTAATATTAAAGGTATTAGGAAGTCATTATCTATAAGACTCACAAGGTACAATTGAAATACAATAAGGCGAGAATAAAGGTTTTATAGTGTAGGAACAAAATTTCGACTCGGGGATGACAAAATAAATTTAAAAATTCACTGACATACAAGTCTAAATATTATAAATAATTTTTTTTTACAAGCATATTTTATTCAGCAATTAATTTCTATAAAAATATTTGTTTTACGACGGGTGTATATAAAAATATATACGTGTGTTTATATAAACATGTAAATGACAGGTTATTGAATTTATAAATAAAAAAAAAAAAAAGAGAAAAATATTCTGCATGAAAGATAAATCGAGATCATCTCGTTTCATGGGGATATGACAGGCGGACATTCCACCGTCAGAGTGTTTCGTTACCTGGAAAGATATTCCATAGCGTTTTGCATAATACGCCGACCAAACCCACCAGGCAAACTCGATCCATAAGATACATACATATATACCTTCACTCTCATTTTCGTCTCAGTGATGCTCACATCTTTATATGTATTTATATCCTTATCCATATGTATATGATATACACAACCTAGTTTAACCTCTACATAAACCACCTCTTAAAAACTTTTCATCACAAACTGTATTTTTGTAGCTTTTTTTTTTTTAGTTTACATTTTATTTTTCCTTCATCCTTTAGTGCAGGTTCATTTTACATGGATAATATACTTAAGAATATTAATACATCTGTTAAATTGTCATGGGAAATTTTTTTTTTCTCTACATTTTTTAATTGGGTCAAGAAATATATTCAAAGACAAGTATTTAAATGAATAAGATATAAACCATTTTAACTAAATAAAATAAAAGACACATTCAAAAATATATAATTATATTCCCATTGAATGAATGTCGAGAATTACAGAATAAAATATGCTTTTTTCTTTTTTTTTTTTCATGAAGAAATAATTAAATTTTTATGTTGTGCATATGTTAAATTTTTAATATATATCCCTTACTTTTTGTGGAGTGCATAATGCAAATATGTATACACATATATTCTTGGTACATGTATGCGACCAAAAAAGAATTTTTTTTTTTATCTATATCACTCACTCAGGTCTCACACGTTTTATGACGCGAATGCAGACGATAAATTCTAGGGAATATGTAATGCTCTGCCGTCACTGTCGTATTACATCCTCCCTCTTTCTCTCTCATACAAATGTTTGCGAGGTAAAGTTTGAGGGTAGAAGAAAAGTAAGACGTTGTTACGACGTGCTATGGCGTGCTGTAAGTGTGATAAGAGTGATGTGTGCTATACCATGACGTTACGAGGTTAAGCATTATTAATGGAATTTTATTTCAACTCTAGTTCATTTTTCTCTTTTCGTTTTCATTTTCTTCAATTTTAAATATTATAAATTTATATTGACTAATTTAATGTATATTAAAAAATATTTCATGCTTTATACAAGGATATATTTAGTTATAATTATATTTTATTTTATATATACACATAGTAAATTTAATTTTGAAAATTGTTATTAAAACAATTTTATGTCCATGTGACAAAAATTAAATTACTGCAAGTGTTATGAATATGCAAAGTGAATATACTCCAAAGAAGCTCGTGAAAATTTTCGTAATATGTCGCAGAATAATAAAGCTAAAGTTTTGGAGATATGAAATAAGATATGTATAACACTTTGTGTCATTATGACTCAAGTGTTATTAATTATACAGACATATAAATATATATTATATACATATATAAAAGGTGAATATTTACAACTGTACTTGTGTATAATATATAGTAGTAGAGATGATTGATAAATATTTTAATAATATATTAATTAATATATATTTTTAATTATCACTTTACAAAAAATATTTATTATCACATTCATATTTGTAGTCATATATACAAATTGCCTTTATAATTGTGTATATTTTTGTATATATAAATGATATATACAGAGATATATATATGTATTTTGCGCATGGAAAATTGGAATGGAAATTCAAATTGACTATAACCAGGGATATCAATGCGGGGATTTTATTGCGTTGACGTCCGGAACAGAAAGAGAGAAAGAGTGTATAGATAGAGGAGGGATATAGTAGAGAGGGTATTTGGGAGAGGACGAGGGTCATAATTGAAATAGGATTTGCCTAGTGGTGAGTATTGAATATCCGTATTAATGGATCACTGAAGAATTTGATGGGTTGAGTGTTAAATGCCAACGTTGGCAATTGCAACAGTGCAAATGAATGGAAAATTGTATTTAGATTCACAATAATATTTATATAATAAATATATTATATAAATTTAGATATTTCTATACATATAAACGTATATTATATAGTATATTTATATATAATATAAATTTATAAATAGATATATACGCGTAATTGTTTGGATAATAATTTGAAAACGTAGATGGTAAAGCTCGTACGTGACCCGCAGGAATTAATACTTGTGTAAATATAAATTATATTTATCATTTATTTATATATTCTAACGTTTTGTTGATGCGCATAATGCGTGATATGAGTTTATAATATTAAAAAAAAAATTGTGTGTAATATGGTGATGCGTGAAATTAAATGTAACGTTTGGTGCATTTGCCAAATTGCCTATTTAAGAATGCAATAGAGCATATGGTGAGTGGAGGAGCTGAATATATATAGAGAATAAGGGGCGGATGGTGGAGATGTGTGGTAACGTTTTACTGTATGTGGATATAGCAGTGGTGAAGAGACGAGGAATTGTGAAATGAAAATCATTAACATCGTGGTGGGTATATGAAATTTCCGCGTTATAGAGACGCAAGAGTGCGATGTTAATTAAAGTGAAATGAGAGTATGAAAGCGCCGGGGGCCTCGACAAATGTCTTTATTATTCTGCAAAGGGGTTTATTTTATGTGTTGGATTGTTTAAAAATATTTCTATTTTCTATTCAGTTCAATAAACTTTATGATATTATTATTAATATTTATTGTTTTAGTATATTTAGTTGGTTTTTTTGAACGAATTATTAATAGGAAGTGAATATGTTTTTTTGATAATTATTTCATTAAAGTGAAAGAATAATTTTGTTAGGTTCTTTTTTTTTTATTTAAATAGTGCAGTACATTTGTGGTTTTTTAATTATCTGTGGAATATTTTACTTCAACGTCAATCTTCTAAACAAAGAAAAACAAATATGTAGTAGATATTCTTTTGACTTAGGACTATTTTTCTAATCTTATAATTTTCAAATTTCATTATCGTATTTTTATTAAATAATAATTATTTAATACACGTGGGCATATTTAGATATTACTGTATATTCATCAAGTTGCCTGTCACAATAGCTTTTTATAAATTAAAATAATATCATTTGTTTTTATTATGTAAAATTAATTATTATTGATTTAGTTGACATCTATATTTATTTTATTCATTGTATGTGTTTAAACTATATTTATACATGATGGGTATTAATTAATTTCATGTTTTATTTGTTTTTGATATACTTTCAGTGGCATATGGAAGGTGATGAGAAATTTAATCATACACATGTATATTTCATGATGTTTTTAATTATATTCATTTTGAGACAAATGCTCACGAAAATATATGATGTGACATTTAAATATCTGAAACATAACAATAATATTTAAAATACATATATATTGTTTTAATAATTATTTTTAATCAGAAAACTGGTTTGAGTGTGCTGATATTTTCGTAAAGCTAAAAAAAAAAACATGTCAGTATATTTTTTCTCTCTTTATTTTATTTACTGTAAAAAAAATTATTTATAATTTATGTTGAATTAATTTTTATTAATATTTTTGAAAGCAATAGAAATTATGCTGTCTAAACAAAATTAGACAATGTAACTACAATTATTGAAGTATTTTTTTATTACAATAATAAAGTGATTAGTATCGATTTAATAACAAAAAAGTCCATACCTATTTATTAATAACAATTGTATTTTAATCAATTGCAGCATATGAGTAATTGAATGAAGCAGAAAATTATCTGTGTATGTAAATGACTTGGGTAATATAAAAAAAACTTGGTGGGGTATAATGAGCAATGCTCAGTTGACATGTGAAATTGCCCGGTGAATATACATGAAGTGATATGAGGAGAGTCATTAATTTGTGCAATGTCACGTTGAATAAACATCGTACATAAACTCGTTACTTTTACCAATGAGATCATTTACGAGAAAATATAGAGTCTAAAGGGCGTCGTCGCGACGCTTCAATGGCGTCGTTGTTTGCCACCTAATTCTCCACTGATGTAGCAGGAAATTAAGGCGGCAAATCGACAAAGAACTCATAGGTTTGCCATATACATATGTACAAGTCGATTACAAACCTAACATTCATTTTACTTGTCATCGTTTTCGTTTTTTTTCTCTTTTTATTCTAACGGCGAGTAGCCGTTATTGAATATATATATACTAGTTGGTTTGAACGATTATTTACAAGCTGGAAAGTGGAAAAAAAATTTTTTTCGTTTGAAATGAGAAAAAAATTTGAAAAATCTTTCTAAAAATAAATGTACAATATTCATGATTTATAGCTTGGAGTATGTATTTTTTCAATGGGGAAAAAAAAAATTATTTTCAAAAGAAAAATAACCAGAAGCCGATGGAAGGGGTTTTTTTTTTTTTTACATATAACAAAAAATTGTGGACAGCGCAACGATAAAGAGTTTGTAATTTTTTTTTTGTCATTTGTTGCAAAGGATTATGAGATTTTGGGAACGAGCTAGAACTATTCGTCGATGAACGGTAAATATAAAAAAAAAAAAATAAAGAAGAGAGTTGATGGGTGGGAAAAAAATGAAGCAGTAGCGAAAAAAATGGCCAAAGGGAGAATATATGTATATGTATATATATCTATATATATGCCGCAGGGTTACTGACGCCATGGAGAGTAGAAATATAAAGGTAGTATATAAGGCGCATCCAACCGCGATAATTCTCAGTGGACAGGAAATGAAATCGGCATGGGACAAAGTTTGAATGACTCTTGGCTCCACTACTCGACCCTGATGTATAACATATATACCAGGACCGTCAAGGGGAAATTAAAGTTTTCTAATTATTTCGACAGGTTAGATATGTATATAGCAGCCTGCAAATCTGATATTTTTTCGCTCCCGTCATGTATTGTTCATGTTGATCCAATCATATTCTACTATTTGATAAAATCAATTGAGAAGTTGTAAGCAGTTGCAAGGCACAAAAAAGACCTTTTTCTACTAATTTTTTGTAGAATGGGATTTTGTTAAACAAATAAAAGTAATAGTTATTCAGATAATATCTACTTTTAAGTTACTAATGTGAGATTTAGATTATGTAAAAGCTCTTTTAAAAAAAAAGACGTTTGATGGTGAGCAAGATATCTCTAGTTTGGATTATTTGAAATAAAAAAATCGATTAGATTCTTTTAGTGGATAGATGAATCTTGGAATTGATCGAAGGAATTATATTCATAATTCAAATTTTTGGCAAAATGGCGGCTGTGTAAAAGAAAAGTTTGAATTTTCGACCAAAATTTTCGCGAAAAATTGTTTAAAAAGATAGAAATAATTATAGAAAAACGTTTTCCTTCGACCAATCCCTGGAGAATATATCTGAGGAGGTTGTATTAAAATTTCAGATCAATCAATTGAGTCCTATTTTAGAAATCGTGTTCATCGACTTTGAAAACACTGTTTTGATAAAAACCCTTTCAAAGGACCTTACACAAATGAGTATATTTCTAAAAATATTTTTCGGATCGGTTCAAAATTCCCAGAGAATATTCTCAAATACATGTACATTTCGAAAATGCAAAATAAAAAATAGATTTTTTCAAAATTGCAACTGCGTATAACCCCCCTTAAGTCACACCCATTTTTCATAATTTACAGTACAATAATTACCAATATATTTTTTTTATTTGTTCACTCATGTCTCGTCTACTACATCGATAATACATATTTTTTTTTATCTTGACCGATAATCGATTTCGCAATTTTTCTAAAGGGGTTTTGAGCGGATGGAAACATTTGTCTGATAAGGTGTGAAGAAGAGAACAGTTTGAATAATGTCATCGATTGACTACGAGAACATAGCGCAAGCGCGCGCGTGAAAATATCCTTATAGTTATATATATATACTTCCAATTGTATGTATAAGGATCGACCTATGGTCGGAGATACGCTGAAGGTGCTTATTTCTATAATCGACCGTTCAAAAAATCCATTCGCAGCTGCATCCGCCAATATACCTATATACATATAAATATAGTTGTCTATTATATATATTTTTATAATGAGAATGGAGAAATTCAATCGATTTTCGATAGCCAACTTTCATCGCCACAAGGTGTACCTCTTATCTCTAAATAAAACGTATGACTATACTCATCGACTTATCGTGGATTATGTTTTCACGTTATACTGCGGTTATTGCAAATATCTTTTTATATCTCGAGAACGCATATTTCATTCAAACATTTTTATATATATATATATACCTATATAAATACTTAAACATAATACATACACCTGTATTCGATCAGTATATCCTCGCAAATATTTTATTTTCATTTGTAATTGTATTTTAGAAATTGATAAAAATTTTTTTGTCTCTTTGAATATTGATTGAAATCAATTGATGTTTAATATTTATTGGTATAACCGTTGATTACTTGTTATCTATTGATTTCATGCTGGACAGGTGATAGGTATTTGAGAAATTCAATTTAGGAATGAACTTGATGGACGTCTTGACCTGAAAATTTCCTCAGTTATTCCATCGCGTCGACGATCGTCTCTATCTCTAGTTTCTTGGCAAACTTAGCGGATTTTGGTTAAAATATAGGTAGATATATATATCTATATATGCATGTATAAGTTGTATTTGTATATGTATGTATATGTACATACATGTCTATTTCTTTCATGACAGCGAGGCTATCGACCTCAATGCCAATCCGAAAGTTCTTCACAAGTGCATACATAAAGAATGAAGACGAAAAGTACTACTGGTATCATTTCTCATTGAGTATAGTCGTTTTTCTTTCTGTCGCCATTGGTGTTTGAGGGGAAAGAAGAAGTCTCGAATGCTTGATCGAATTTCCCATTCAATTTTCTCCCAACGACCGCATCACCGTTACGCCATTCCTTCTTCAATCTCGTCACTTGTTTTGTACAAATTGCATAAAATTGCTTCCAATCACTGTTTGGTAATTTTCTCTTGCACATCTGTTACTCAACAATCAATTGAGTTATTGACTATCAACATGTTTATTTTTCTCATCACAATATTCTTATGTTTCTTATTTTATCTTGAGTATTTTTTTATATTAGTAAGAAAGAGGGGTGTTTAGATTTTCTTTTTTAATATATTTTTATTGTTAATATAGGGGAAGAGTGACATGAAAGAGTCATTATCATTTACGCGATAGTTTTCGAACGAATCTATGATTTTACAGATCATTTTATAGATATATTAGGCCTTCTAATACCATGTATAATTTTCAGGAAAATCTTTAATTTCATACTAATTTTCGGGGTTATGTTTCTTGGGAGAATATTGTTTTGAAAGAGCTGGGCTGCAGTGTGATGAAAAAGCTAGCTTTATATGGTCCCTTCAAAAAGCTCTTACTAAGAAATCTAAAATAAATAATGATACAGACTCAGATACATCAAATAAAATTATATGAGTTCTTAAAAAGATCGTACCTAGTCAGATTGCAATGATTCATCTCAAACGGCTAATTTCATGACAATTTCTTAGATTTAAGTGAATATTTTATCCAGAGTTTGCGTTATATAAAACATTTTATAATTATATAAGATATAAAATTATATCTTAACATTAGTAGTAAATAATATTTTTGTTTATCTAAAATTTCAGTCCTGTAATAAGAACTTGGCTCTTTCAAAACATTGGGTGGCTTTTTCAATGCCTTTGTGTTATGAAAAAGCCGAATTTCATTATTTTTATAAATGTTTAGAAGTCCAAAAATACCGATAATTTTGAAAAATGTTTTATGACATCATGTACATAAATGAATGAACAATTACTTATTATACAAATTTTTTTTAATTATTCATTTCCTTTTATATTATTTATTCCTTTTTTCAAAACTGGCTCTTTCATGCTACTCTTCCCCTACATATGAAAATTATTATATTTTTATTCATGCTTAATTATATACAGGGTGTCTATATGTAAATGTATAATATATACTTATCTGTATGTATGAAAAGATTGAGGGGGTATAGTAAAATGTAATGAATAAATCGATCGATAAATGAACTTTTCACGTGGAATATATCTTACTAAAGCAATATGTGTGCATTAATAATGAAGCTATTTGCTTAGTGTTGTAAGAGTTATCAATACACGATCGTAACTATACATCAGCTTTAGAAAACTTTTATAGCGACACTTTTTTATTCCATTTTTTTTTTTAACACTCTTATAATTATGTACATGTAGGTATACAATATTTAATACGTTTATATACTTTGACACTTGGCTAGTTTTAATTTATTTTTTGTTTATTTTTCCTTTTGACATTCTTATTTTTCTCGACCATGTGTTTATTCATACATAATGTAAAGAAACATTGATTCATTCGTATATCTATGAATAAAATGTCGCAACATGTTTGCGTGCATATGACATTTTTATATGAAAATTTTATTTTTCATTTGTATCATTTTTTTGTTTGTATTTATTTGCATGTGAGTTGTGTTACTGTATGTTTGTGCTATAAAAGTTATGACAATTTCGTTCCTTTGCAGTTGACTTTATTCAAAAGACATGAATTTGATTTTGATAAATAAAACAAAAACTTGTAAACTTTAGATGTCAGCATATTGTGTATTTTAGCGATTTATTATTACGTTTTATTTTTGGCATTTATATTTGTTGGGTGTACAATCTAACGTTTAGAGAAAGAGAGAGATAAGTGGACGTGGTAAAGTTTCGTAAAGTGCGAGTTGTAAAAGCATGTTAATAAATAACGATGCTTTCTTTTTAGCAGTAATTTGAGTCTGCCATTTATTACGAGTGCAAACTTTACACGGTATGTTTCAGACTCAAGTTTTAACCACCCGGTTACTTTTCATTTTTTTTTTTTTATTTATATTGAAAATCCAGTAGAAATTGCCTGGCAATAATTCAGACGCGCGTAAATATTTGATTTGTTAATTAATTTCCATTCATATATATACTGTATAAAAAATACAACAAACATATATTTTTATTCTATTAGGTAAATATATAATATATAAAATATAGATGTTGTGAAATGACGAAATGAAATATATAATATTTTATTTTCTCGAATAAAATTTATTCAGTTGAATAGAAATGAAAAGTTTATTCGGCTTCAGCTATTTTTCAAATTATGCAATGCGTAATAAATAATTTCCGCATTTGTCACATATGGCCTCGGGATTTTCGGTACAATATTTGGGAGAAAAAAAAATGACACAATACCAGCCACAGGCTATTTCAATTGAATTTATATCAAAATAAATTTTAACCACTACGCCAACTATATTTTCGATTGATATTCCAGGCCATGGTGTATTGCTACAGTTATTTATATATATATATTTATTTATAAAAGCGTCATCCACCATGTGCACAAAACTGTGCATTGAATTTTCCACATATCATATTTCATTTGTCGTTTAATTTTTCCCGACTATAATATTTAATATACATGATAGATTGTATTGTTGAATATTGTAATTAGCGACTTGTTGTTATAATTATAGAGAAAACTGATAAAGAAATAAACAAATTTTGTATGCTCGCATATCAATATAATAAAAATACAAAATTTTTATGGGGCATATATTGTGAATAGCCATAACAATAGGAATTTAAATTGAATTTTTTTGTTTGGACAAATTTTATATTTGTATTCTGTCTTTTTTACTTTCTCTTTTTTATATTTCAATATTTTATAATTGAAATTTTCCAATTCAAATTTCACATTGTTTGAGATTAACTGCGTGATCGTTAACTTGGCAAATGAAATAAAAAAATTATCTTATATATTAAAAATATTATATTCAATAAATAAAATATTTATTTTCTTTGATAAATACGTTGATTATTTTCATTGTAGTCAGGAAATATTTTTTCTCACTACTTATATATAGATCTCATCAACGTCTCTCCACATTTACAATAAGAATGACTGTATTTATATAACTTTGATCATTTTTCTTTTGTCGTCAACCCTTAAATGACAATGATGATGACGGAATGCAATCGAGCAAACGAACGAATGTATAGTCAGTAGTTTATTTTACCGCATTTGGTTGAGGAGGCATCTGAATGAATGGTTTTGTGATCGAGCTATAAAAATTCCTCGCCTTCGCCGCGGAATTCGCCCGTCATATCCGTTGTAAAACCAAGAAGAGTCATGGTGAGAGCATATATATATATAAATAAATAAATTGAGTGAATAAAAGAACGACTATCTGAGTAATGGATTATGAATATCACCATAAAAAAGAGAAAAAAAAATAAAAAAGAATAACAATTCAATGATTTTATATTACACATTTGGACCTTTATCAACATTTACATTCTTAAATTTTTTATTTATACATTTGTTGCTAAGGATAATACTTGAATAAATATATATAAATATGCTTAGACAGAAATTTTTTTAGCTTTAAATAATAAAGTAATTAGTATCAATTTTATAATGAAAGAGTCAAAATTTCATACATTTAGAACTTTGGGTTTGAATATCTTTAGAATGGCTGTCTCTATGAAAAAAGTGTAAGAGGCCTTTTTTGTAGAGCGTTCGATTCTCTACAAGAATATGCTATGAACTCGTTTCTATGATTTACAAATGCTGAGCTACAAAAATCCAAAGAAAAAAAAAAATTTTTTTCCCCATGTTATTTAAATAGAAAAATGAAAATTACGAAAAGGAACCTATAAATATTAAAATTAAAAACTCCGCTTTAAACAGGCTTCCCTTTTCACTGTCCAGTAAGTTTTCTGCCTGTTTTTTAGATGAAAAAAAAGTAGCCTCAAAATGGCCTTCCCTAAAGTACACATAAAAATTTTAATTTTATAAATTTCTTTTTTATTTTATATAATCCTAAAGATTATAAAATTAGAATGAAATCTAGCATTGAATAATTTGCATACTTTGTAATTATTATAATTCTCAATTAAACAATAATATTAAAAATACCATAAGTATAATAATACATTTAACATAAATAAAAAATGAAATAATAATTTTTTTCCATTCGTCATAAAAGATGATGAATTATTTCTAACGAAAAGGGTATTTTTTTTTCTCTTCTTCTTCTTCCGTTCATTATTTTATATTACATGAGAAATGAATAATCCATCGTTTAAAACAACAATGATGTCACCCGCATTTATATACTACATCATCACACGTCTGTATAGTTGAATACGAATAAACTCATCAGCAACAATAACATGAAAATATAAATCGTATCCCAAAATCATCTATACATATATACATATCTGTTTATCCTACACGTCAATTCATTGTGTATACACTTTCGACCTCTCACCAGAAAATCCTTTCTTCTTCACATTTAAAATGAGCGTTTTATGCCTACAGCAGATTCACCTGTCAAAGGCAGACTCGTTTGAGTTAAAGAGAAGCGAGAATATATATAAACGAGAAGATATATACCTCCTTCTTGTATTATACATTTATACATACATATATATACATAAATATATATATATCTATATAAATGTATATATACATATTTTCTTTTCTTTCTTTTGCTATGGGTCCAACTCCATAACAGGCACTAATTACGTGGAATAATAACCTTTATTTTGCCTTACGAAAGCACGGCGCAATTCCTTTCTTTTTATTCACAATTTTTCTTCTCTGTATATTCTTATTCGCTCTTCGACTCGCTTGGGACTGGTTCATCCGTCTTGATAATCTCGTGGCACTATGAAAGGCGCCGCTTCAGGCTTGTCCTTCCTCTCTTTCTCTTGTTACTATATACAATCTATCTAATATATGTATATGTATATATATATACACACACCTTTCTCTTATATTTTTTTATTCTTTACACATAACTTTGTCTTGTTTTTCTTTTTATATCCCCTGTTACTCTTCTTCTTCTTCTTCTTCTTCTTCTTCTTCTTCTTCTTCTTCTTCTTCTTCTTCTTCTTCTTCTTCTTCTTCTTCTTCTTCCTCTTCTTCTTCTTCTTCTTCTTCTTCTTCTTCTTCTTCTTCTTCTTCTTCTTCTACTGTCTTCCTTATTTTTTTACATTATTTTTTTCGTTTCTCGCAAATCTACAGCCTTATATGCCTTTTTTTCTTTGTTCATATTATATACATAATACATATGTATATACTTTTACGTATATATATATAATATATATGTTGGTTATAGCGTTTTCTTATAATACTGATATGACAATAATTTTTCGACTACGGTTATTAATATATATTTATAAATATGTATAAGATATTTATTTGTAGCAGGGTGTGTGCGATTTTTGAGTAACTTTTTTTTTTTTTTTTTTTTTTAGTAAAAACAACAGACTGAAGATTTACTGCAAGGTTAAAATAACAGCATGTTTGAAGCGGAGCTCTTAATTTTAATATTTAGAGGTGGCCGCGTTCGTAATTTTCCATTTTCCATTTAAATAACATGGGAAAAAATTTTTTTTTTCACTTTGGATTTTTGTAGCTCGGCAGTATTGCGCATCAGGAAGATATATACCCTATAATCTTGTAGGGAATTGAACGCTCTACAAAAAAAGTCCCTTACACTTTTCTTATAGGAACAGCCATTCTAAAAATATTCAAAGCTTCAAATGTATATGAAACTTTGATTTTTTTGTTATTTTATCGATACTAATCAGTTTATTATTGTAATAAAAAAATACTTTGATAATTGTAGTTACATTGTTTAATTTTGTTTAGATAGCACAATTTCTATTGCTTGGGAATAATAATAAAATTTATAAAACATAAGTTATAAATAATTTTTTTTACAGTAAATAAAATAAAGAAAAAAAAATATCTGACACGTGAGTTATTTTTTTTTATTTAGCTTTATGAAAATATTATCATACTAAAACCAGTTTTCCGATTAAAAATAATTTTTAAGGCAATAATAAAGTGATTAGTATCGATTTAATAACAAAAAAGTCAAAATTTCATACATTTACAACTTTGAATTTTAATATCTTTAGAATTTCTGTTTTTATGGAAAAAATGAAAGAAACCTATTTTGTAGAGCGTTCGATTCTCTACAATAATACGCTGAGAATAAAAATTTTTTCTTTGGAAAATTTAGAGTAACCTCTAAATATCAAAATTAAGAGCTCTGCTTCAGTCAAATTTTCCTTTTTCCCTGTCCAGAAAATTTCTCTCCTCCTTTTTTGTTAAAAAAAAAAAAAACTTGCCTAAAAATAACACACCCTAATATATAGTTTTCATTTTTACAACATACCTTCATTATTTTATATTTTCTATCTAATTTTTAATCAACTCTGATACGTTTTTCTTCCCTGTCACATCAGCGATGTATTAAATTTACAAAAAATGATCTACATTCAATCGTTATAAATTTTTTCTCTTCTATCAAACCAAATAGCAATGTCATAGCGCATCTCAAAAAGCCCAAGGCAAAATAATGAGAATTGAAGTGCTGATATGTATACATACACACACATATATATACAAACACTTTCGTACATTGCCGCGAAGCGAAAACTCGAATTTCTTTTATTTAATTTTTTCGTAAGCGGAACACGGTTTACGAGTGTTTGGAAATGAGTTTTGAAGCCACCGGCACAAGGTCCTGTAATAATATTCGAGTCACGCAACTATCGTAAAATTTAACTTTAACGTAAACTTTTAATTTCAACTTTTAATTCGACACTCGTCACCTTTGTCCTCATGCACCCAACTTTATATATCGATTATACATCAAATAATATCTTTAAGCAATATAAATACATACATGAATCAACGCATAAATATATACCATACATACATATATATTTATTTTATTGGAATATCGCATCTCCCAATGATATTTCATATAAATTATATTGCAAAAAATTTCCCAAGTGAAATAATAAAAATTTTTTTTTTTACAAAATTATTTATACATACATTTTCATTTTTATTATACAAAACTTTTTTATATAAAAGTATATTAAATATATAGGAGTATTTATTTGATATATATATTTATGTAAATAAATAAATATACATTTAATATATACGCATACATGTACGTGTTTGAATAAAAAAATAATGTATATGGATATACAGAGTTGCTTGGTTAGGATATATATATATTTTAGGGTGGCAATGGGAAAAGTTTAGTCATCATATTGGGTGAGAATTGAAGACTTGCTCGCGTTGGTTCGAGCTTACCTCACGGTACTACTTTTGCCAGTCCGATGCGCGCTGCGGGACCTATCGGCCATGTATCAACTGTAAAAGCGTATCTTGTAATACTTTGCCGCGTTCGGTGCCGCGAGACTATCGTTGATGTACCATCTGCGTCCGGCACAAACCAGCAAAACTTTTGACTTTATTCTCAACTGCTTTGCTGTATATATATTTCTCTTTTGCCCCTACACACCTCGCGTTCTTTCTCTCTTTCTTCTTCGTTTTCTCTCTTTCGCCACTTCTTATTTTTGTTTGTTTGTTTTTTTTTTATTATTTTTTACCCTCTTGCAAAAGCCACGCAAAACTGTGGAATGCTTTATTATAATTGCCTCGGCCATGATAACTTTGAGATTTATTCGTTGCATACGCGGCATATATTCTCCTTTGAACATTTATATTTCATTTGTGTGCATCGCAAACTCATAATATGCCGGATATTTGTTGTAGTATATACATAATCTGTATATATATGTATATGATTATATTATTATATACTTTGGTCTTGCTATATATAAGCAATCGGTTGGGGTTGTCTGTAGGGAAAATAATTTAAAAACTCTGCGTTATAGCTGGTATAAAATATATATTTCTATACTATTCCCTTGTCATTTGTGAATTGCAGTGTTGTCTTTTCGTTTTACACAGCAATTTTACATAATTCAATTGTATATAGGTGAACCTATTCATTCTAGAGTATGTTTATATATGTATAAAATAATAATAATAATATATATTATGGATAAACTTATGGATTTTTATAGAAATTTATTTTATCTTTGATATAATATATGAAAATGTAATAGATTATCTATTAAATATTTTCATGATATAATTTTATTTATTTCACATAGATATTTATATATATTATCAATGATAATCTATATTAATTTGAATAATTTAATAATATTATTGTGTGATAATTCATGAAATTATTTATATGAAATTAAATTGATAGTATAAAATAAAATTCATAGTAATATCTTACCTATTTCGGTATATCAAAGCGCACAAGTTGATAAATAAAACATGAGAATTGATGCTCCAACTTGGTATATACATCGTCGTAAAATCAACGCCACTTATCGTTTCAGTATAATAATCATAAAAATTGTCTTTTGAATATAAAAAAAAATGAATTCAGGAACATGAACATTCGTGTTTTATATTATTCATTTATTATTCATAGCATAATCTTTTTTTTTTTCTTTTGTATAAACATAAATCGTACGAATGAATGTCTATTCATGTCCTTTTTAATAGTATTTTTATCCTTTTAATGTAATTATTAGGATGTTTCGTTTGAGGCGACTATTTTTTTTTTTTTTTCTTTACTCCATAGACGAAATATTACTCTAAACATTCAAAATTTAATTTCTTATAAAAAAAAGTCTTATATACTTTTGCTGTAAAGTTGATAGTTTTTGAGAAAAATAGAAAAAACTATATAATTCGAACAAAAATCGGTTTTAACATTTTTTACCGGTGGGGCAGTTCACCGAATATAATTTAGTGATAAGCGCTTTTAAAGACTGAATATTCCTGCTGAAAAACCAATTAAATAGCATGAAATGCCGCGAAGCAATAAATAAA
Organism: Microctonus brassicae; assembly: GCA_918226075.1. NCBI lineage: Eukaryota > Metazoa > Arthropoda > Insecta > Hymenoptera > Braconidae > Microctonus > Microctonus brassicae. The sequence continues at coordinate 11,826,762 of OW445484.1, read as the reverse complement.
TGAAAAAAAAAAAAAAAAAAATTGAGAATTACGTGCAAATTGATTGCGAAATTTTCAAATTCATTTAGCGAGTACTTAATATTAAAATTAAGAGCTCATCTTTGGTGGGATTTTTTTAAATGAATATTTAAAGTACTATTCCGTCAATGGAGCGAAAAAAAAAAAAAATAGTCGCCTCAAACGAAGCAGCTTAATAATATTTTATATCGACACGACATTTTCAAGTGAATGTATTGACAATTATTTATAATATAAGACACATATATATAATCAACAGCAACGACAAACTATTTGTATGTACCAAATAACGTACGATAAAAGTATCTTTCTTTTTTTTCTTTCGATTTTCCTCTTATCTCACTCACTCGTTTTTATTCCGTTTTTTTTTTCATTCCTGGCGCACGATGACTGCATGAAATATTTTCCCACGTACACTTTTGCTTTTCCACTCGTTCTTCAATATATTAGTGTAAATATATATATATATATACACGCACTATACTGCTTGCCTGTTGTACCTTTTACTGAACCAACACAATTTCCATGCAGCACCCATCAATATATACTGTACATTTATGAATATAATATAAATATACACATACAAATATTTTTTATAGAAATATTCCAATGGACGTAGAAACTTGGGGGCAGTGTTAAACCTATAGACATTATATAAATATATATATGTGTGTGTATATATCAAGCATATACATAGAATTGTTTCGTTTAGTATATGCACATTCCAATATATGGATTTTTTCTATTGATATTATTTGTTTGTACAATATTTGCGTCGTTGTGAAATATACAATGGAATATTTTTCAATATTCAAGCATTATATTCAGGATTTCATTTAGCACAGAGGTTATTGGGCGCGAAAAAATCTATATTAATAAAAAAAAAAGAATAAATAAATAAATAAAAAATGAAAAAATAGCCAAGGAAAAAAAAAAAATATAATAAAGAATTAAAAAAAAGTCTAGTGAAAAAATAATTGAAAGCCGATAGTAACATTTTTCTACAGCTATATATATATGTATATCTTCAAAGTAAATACACCTATGTACACATTCGATGTGTATTCATTCTATATATACATACATATTTTTTTTTTGTGTTGGAAAAATTTTTGTTTAATAGAGTGAAAACTTCTATCTGACTCATCCCTTTTTTTTTTTCTTTTTTTTACATATATACATTTTATATAATGTTTTTGAGCATTTCTATTTTTTTTTTACACCTTTCTGGATAAATTTTTAAGCATAATAAATACGTAGTACCTATATATAAACTATATTTGATATAAAAATACGAATAGGAATTACTATAATAAATGATAGTTTGTATTTTAAAATAAAAATTTTTGAATTTTTATTATTTTCAGGAAATTTTGTGATTCGTATGGTCATTTTGGGGGTTTCGATATGATTCCCGACGGCATCCGGTAAACGTCGAGCATTCACCTCCTCCTTCATATCTGTGAGTATATATATATATATATATATATATATATATATATAAACATATACATAAACATGATATTCAATATTTTGTATTTATATATACTCGAGCAATATTCAATACAACACGATATATATACATATGGCCGGCTTATGTTCACATATATATGTATATATGTATCTATATGTACATAATATAATGCCACGTATGATGTATCCATCTATATACGTGTTTATATATTGGTTATTAATACAAACAAACATTTACATACGTACATACATTAATTATGTAATATATATTTTTTCTATTGTGGATATATATATACCTACGCAAACGCATGCAAATGATGTATAGAGGATAAAATATCATGACATGAGTAGATATCAATTGATCTATGTATAAAATAAAAAAAAAAAATACTGCACACATTTATTTTGAGAAATAAAAAAAATAACAATTTTCGTTGGGTTATATGGATCATAGTGTTGTGTATTGGGGATGTTTTTAAATACTTTATATGATATCTAACAGTGCTTAAAGTGCTTTCATGAAAATAAATTGTTATTAGCCGTTGGAAAAAGTGTAGAAATAATTTTGGCAGTACAACAAGTTTCAGATCACTATTTTTTATACGTGAATTACATGATAAATTAAGAGTAAGAGAGATTTATTGAAGTATAGAGGTATTTGGGTGGGTGCAGGTGATATCAAAACAGTAATATGAGTTTAAACTATTATAGGTTAAAATCGTCTGGACTTATCTGGAAGTAAATAAAATTAGATTTGAAAAGAATACTGTACATATAGGCTTGAACTTTTAATTTTTGAGGAGGTGAAGGAAAGAAAGACTTCATAGAACTTTGGGGTGTCATATGAGATTCAAAGAGCTCTTAGCATTATGAAAATATTACATAAAAAAAATAGATCTTCATGTCAAAATGCCAGATCAATACAATTAGACAATAAAACTTTAAATTTCCAGCTATTTATCAAATAAAAAATCACTTACATATAAATATGGAAACGATTATTTTCATTGTTAAAATAAAAAATAACATCATTGATGATTCATACAGTAAATAAACAAGAGATAATAAAATTTAGAATAATCATTACAAAGTTTATTTTGTGAAATCTTTATAAAATAAAATAAAAATAATTAAGGCATTCATGCAACTAATTTATCATGCTGAAGATTTCATTTGTCAATTTTTTTATTTATATATTTTCACGTCTTCTAATATCAATATCAATATACATATATTGTATATCAGGTGCAGAACAAAAGCTGAACATATCACACAATCATAGAACATGTGTTACACATATATATAATAATTTGAAGATGTACATCATGCACCTTGCCATATAACCATAACCATACATGCAATGTTATAGCATTTATTGTATGGTACATTCATGTACGTATACGTATATGCTTGTGAATCATGATCACCAGTAAAACCGGTCATGCAGTGATTATTAACATTTGCGCGGTACTCTGTATTGCACATCATCGTCCAATCTTCTCTGGCAAAATCGCGTATACTATAGCAACCTATCTTTAACCTAGTGAACTTTGAGTCGAGAGTCATACTGAATATAATTCTTTTATTTTATTATTCCAAAATCATACGTGTATACGAATGCACATACACACTTAAATACTGTGCTTTTAATATATGTTAAAAAAAAAAAAAAGCTCTGAGGGTTTACATATAGAGATATAATATTTGCGCAGACACGCCCTAAGGCTTGTTGGCGCATATTATTTTCACTACTTTGAATAAAATTTCCTAGTCATATTTTGCTTTAAATTAAATTGTTACCATTCAAAAATATTTGATATACGAATTTATAATATTAATAATAAACTACATACGCGTATTTTTATATATCTTTTATGATTAATTAATGGTTATTAATTTATTATTTAATTATTGTTCATCAATGGATTTAATGTTGAATCATTTGTTTTGCTTTGTATCATCTGTAACTAATGAATTATTCGGTGGGTTGTCGTACAAATTCAAAGGGTGCGTTAAGTGGCAATAAATAACGAACCTTATTGGAAAAGTACCGCACACCATATCAAGTCTCATCGCAAGTATTATTAATTGACCTCAAGTATAATATGTACGCCGCACGTTTAATAGTATGTGTACATATATAATTCCAACCGGTTTTATGATCTATAGTAATTATTTATAATCAATCGTCGTGGTATATGTGTATTTGTATGTATACATGGTGTATTTCTGACGTGAGAAAAATACTTTAAATATATGTAAACATTCTTATTCATGGGTCATTAATCCGTAAAGAAGATTATGAAATAATATTCTTACAATCTATATATTTCTTCTAAGATTTCGATGCTCTCCGCATTCTATAAATACTCATAAATATATCGTATATACTCTTCCGTGTATATAGATACTCTTTTTTTTTTTTATTAGTCTTTTATTTTATTATTTATATGTATATATATATTTTTTTTTTCTTTTCTCAATTGAGTGGCGAAGCCAAGTGCAATTTCGTTGCGCACGCGATCGTTAACCTCATTCTCGCGTCCCTTTTTCGGTGCGATACCGCATTTCTCAGAAAATTCACCGAGATCGTAATTTTATATCGTCACTATTCTGTTAATCTTTATTCTATATAGGAATATCCGTAAACAAAATAATACGATTGAAAGTGATGATCGCGCGAATGAAACTTGGGATGAACACAACAGTGTGTAATACTTTAATAGACTTATACCTGAAGAGTCGTAAAAGTCTTCTGTCATATTTTGCAGTATCTTTGTGCATTTTGCACCATTATTTCTCCTCATAACTTCATCTTTATTGACACCTATATATATATATACATATAATATAACACGACGAAGCAGTGAACATACATCATTTATTCCCTTTCATAAACAATGTTATGTATGATGTTAAATAAAATCGTCAAACAAATTAGACGTGATATAATCATAATCCAATATATATATTTTTTTAACATTAAATAATTCTATGAATTTTCCATTATTCAATTTTTTACTATATACTTTGAAAGAAAAATCTACGAAATTTTACTGTGCTTTGCACTACAAAATAGTCATAAATTACATTTTTTTAAATATTTATCTTTCAAACGAAAAAAAATTAATATGGAGTCATAATAAATTTAAAATAAGTGTAGATATTTTTAAGTAACATCACAGTCTAATTTCTGTGACATATTGCAACTCTCAACAGTCAACGTCACCATTGAAAAGTGTTTTTTGGAAACAAATTAATCGTATTAAATTTGTAAATCATTTATGTAATCATTTTATTTTCTCATTAGTTATGACAGTTTCTCCTGGCAATATTCATAAGGTTGGTAAATAATTTTTTTTTTCCTCACAGTTGTGACTCGATTACTAGACAGCATGATAATTATTGCTTGATTTTCTCTACAATAAAATTCTACGATTTTTCTCTACGTATATAGTCACTATATTCTTCAACATTAAAGTAAAAAAAATATTAAATTACTACAAGTTCAAGTACTTATAATCCGTAGATATTTTTTTGATACAATAAAAAAATTAATTTTCGCTTCTCATATATATTAACAAAAGTTTTAGCACACTCGTCTCAATAAACAATTGACTTCTTTTCACTGATGTATATAAAATAATATACTGTACTCGAAACAGGAGAATAATCATGTGCCTCATCATACTCGCAACAATAATAATCAGTTATAATATGAACTTGCTGACCGACATAAGCTTGACTATAACGGGACACATTTATACGTGTACACATGAAACAAATCATATTAAATACCTATATACATATATTGAAATACTTTCATAGCTGTACATGTATGCAATGTATGTAACATGGGCGTTGATAAGCACAGCCATTAGTTGTCCTCAGCTGGAGTCAAATGAACTTGATAAATATATATAATTGACTGGTTTATAAACACGTTTCAACATTTATCGTTTGATCATTTATTTCTTCATTAATTTGAACAGTTTAAATGTTGAACTTGATAATTTAATATCTGTAATAATGAGTCACGCGATAATGGCATTGAAATAATTTGAAATAAAAGTAAATAATCCGCTTACTTAATGTACAATGTACGTATATTTATATTTATATAAGGATGTAGATATACAGAAGTGAGTATAAAAATCGATTGACTGACAATATATAAATATATACATAAATATAATACCGGTTAAAGATATAGACTTAATAGCTATGAGATCGTGAATACTTTGGATGTTCAATTTACGATATATATACGTGTATAGACATAGAACAAGAATAAAAAGGATAAAAACTGTTAAGAAGAAAAAGAAAATATATATACAAGTTAGTCTCAGGATGTCGGGTATTCTTTCGTTTCTTTATGTATATATATGTTATATACATATATATATATATGTACATTATGGTGACCACACTCTGTGAATACGACAAAGGGATTGTATACATTAATACTATTAGCATCTGTTCGTGTTAATTAGTAAATGCTAATCATATACAGCACTATAGTTGGAAATGCACAATTTACGACTTATTCATTTGTGACAGCCATGTGGACCCCATGGTGAAAATTAACCGGTTAATAAAACCGGTATATATATATATTTTAATGCCATTGTTATTTATTATTTGTTACATTTTATAATCAATTGAAAATTCACTTTTTTTCTCAAAGATATATTTATAAAAATAAAAATATCTTTATTTATTTGTGAGGAAAAAAAATTGTCTACACTTGAATACATATTGGATATATGTATAGTATATATTTATATCACATATATGCATGTATTATATAAATACATATATGTATATATATTGTATAAATGGAATAATGCGTTGCACTTGCTACTGGAGAATTATAATCACAATGAATAACGCTGTTTATATTTATCAATGGGGGACTTTGTCGACTGAATAAATGTATATAGGTGTATGTTGTGACTTTCCATATAAGAACACGATACGACATATATAGATAATATGAATAAGTAGATATATATACGCTGTGTGCAGTCACTAGAAAGCTATATAGAGAATAGAGAAGAAGAGATATATGGAAAAGGGAACTTTGATGCTCTCGCCAATTCATGGGGCTTATTCGGCTGTAGTGTATTACTTATATGTACATTGCCCATAAATTTATGTTGTGGAAGAATATACCATAAGAATGACAAAAGCAATTGGGTAGTTATCCAACACACATGCCATATAAACAAATAAATATACATAAAGAAAATAAGTTTAATGAAAATTCAACATTTTGTTTTTTAATTGAGTAACTTAAATCATAAAATAAAATGTGTGATCAATTTATCAACACATTAATTTACTTATCATTTAACAAATGATTTAATTAATACCTATATGTAAGGGTGTGTATTAGATAAATACACATATATGTTTAGTAATGGGGGAATTTTAAATATTTTGTTTGTATAACTCGATTATATTTCTTTGAATTGTATTTTTCATTGTCATTTTATCGATACATCAAGTAGCTAGGTTATTATATTTATATTTTTCTGAATGTAAAGCAATATGAAAGAGTGACACAGGTCGACCAGTGTAATAGTAAAGATGGCACTCCCCTTTTATTACACGCATAGGGGTTTGGGCTCAAAGGCAAAGTGTAAACAGCGTGCAGGAGTCTTGAAAAGATAAAGAAGAAAGAAAAAATGCTAATATATATGAGTCATATAACTATGGAAGAGAAAAAATAGTGAATTTGATGAGGAGAAAGATGGTTATAAAGGGGGAGAGGAGGCACGGGCTAACAGGTCGTAGTAAAGCGACAAGAGTGTGTTTCGCTTTGGCGTTTGTGCTTTGCCCGGAAACCTCATTGTTGAAAAATAATGGTGTCGTTAGCTGCCGTTGCCGGGCACCTTCCTATTTCCTTCCGCGTTCGGGCGAGTATTATGCAAACACACTACTTTAATATATATATCTTTATATTTATATATACATATCTTTTTCTTTTTTTTTCTACTCTTTTATTCTTATTTTTGTTTATTTTTTATATATTTTCTACGCTTGCCATAAAGAATAGAATCACCATCTCTCTTCTTTTTTTATCCATTTAGCTTCGCTTTACTTCCTTTTGCGCTTGCACTCTCCCGGTTTTTATGACACGACGAAGAGAGATGGTGAAGAGTGAGAGTGCAGCGAGATATATTTTATCGAAGTATGGTCCATTCTTACAATCGTTGAGCACAAAAGAAAGGCAATGTATGAAAACACATAACAAGGATCATACCTATAAAAGTGAAACAAACAAAAAAAAAATAATGTGCCCATGAAAAGTTAGGATATAAAACGAAGCAAGAAAGAGGAAAAATCGTTCGACAATGGTACTGTCGTGTTATTATAGCATTTGGTTTATTACCAACGTGTTATCGTTTGTGCTTTTTTATAGAATCGTCAGTGGTTGAATTTAAATTGCGCACAATTTTAAACTCCAAATCAAAAAATACATTAAGTATTATATAAATATCATCAAGCAAATATAAATATTAGGATGTGCTATTTATAGGTAACTTTTCTTTTTTTTTTCATTAATGAAACAGGCTGGAAGCTTATTGGACGGTGAAAAAAAACCTGCTTGAAGCGGAGCTGTTAATTTTAATATTTAGAGATTCCTCATCGTAATTTTTGTTTTCCCAATTAAATAACATGGGAGAACAAAATTTTTTTTTTCTTTGGATTTTTGTAGCTTGGCATTTGCGCATCATAGAGATGAGCTCATAGCATATTCTTGTAGGAAATCGAACGCTCTACAAAAAAGGTTTCTTACACTTTTTTCATAGAGACATCCATTCTAAAGATATTCAAACCCAAAGCTCTAAATGTATAAAATTTGGATTTTTTTGTTATTAAATCGATACTTATCACTTTATTATTGTCTTAAAAATTATTTTTAATCGGCAAAATGGTTTTAGTGTTATAATATTTTCGTAAAGCTTAATAAAAAAAATTCTCACGTGTCAGATATTTTTTTAAAATTTTATTTACTGTAAAAAAAATTATTTATAACTAATGTTTAATAAATTTTATTATCATCACAAAATCAAGCAATGTAACTGCAATTATTGAAGTGTTTTTTTAAAAATAGTACACCCTAATATTTATAAACATTCACACACACACACACACACACATATCTTATTTATTTATTTCTTTATTATTTATCATTTGCCACTGAAAATTCGACAGACATAAATAGAATAAATATCTTTGATAACTGAATCTGTAATTAATTTATTCATAAATAGTACTACATAGTTTTATGTATCTATATATACTTACATTATATGTTGAATTTATATATGCATATACATACCGTCAACTTCGTGTTTGGCGGCAATAAGATGCACAGAGAAGGTGTGTCGAGAGGAAGAACGAATTGCGTGGCAAGGTAAAAGAGAGGAAGAGAGTGAGGGTCATAGAGCAGCTCGCTAATTAGCTCCGTTACATGGAAATGTACGCTCGTGAAACGGCACGTTGTCCTCTCACCCCTACATGGAACAACAGGACGCTTACATACGAATAACGATCTTTAAAAACTCATTATAATATACATACATACATACATACATACTGTGTGTATATTGCCATATAAATATATGTACGTTATATGCACATATGTGCATTTATGATCATAGATTTAATAATGTATGTGTATAAATTTAATGTACATTTTTAAAATATTTACATGGATATTTTTTTACGTTGTCAATTTCTAGTTTGATAATTTGTATATTGTTTTTATATATTTACTTAATAATTTATATGTGTCTTGGTGCGTTTTTATTATTTTTATAAATAATTTTTATTTATTTTAAAAGGGAAAAGAATTTTATTTAAAGAAGAATTTTAATTAGTTTAATTTATTTCTCTTTTTATAGTAATGAGAAATTATATAGGCACGTGTGTGTGTTTAAGTTAACGTGATAAAATCATTTGTTTTCTACTGTTGTAATTTTTGAAAATTCTATTTGAGTAATTGGAATTTATTTTTTTATATGAGATTATAGCGTTGTATATGTGGAGAAAATGTTGGATATGATCTGTAAGTGCTCTCGGCACGATGTGAAATTGAAATTGAAAATAATTATAAGAAAATATGAACAAAAATGAAAATTGATTCAAGTCACGATATTGGCTTGATACAAGTAATTTCAAATTGAATTTTAAATATGTTCGAGTCAAGATATTAAACATATCTTGAGTTAAATTCATCCGTGAAAAGTTATAAGTTGAAAATTGATTTGATTAATCTTTTTTTTTTTTAAATTTGATCATCAAAGTTTTTAAGAACTTGTTACAAATTTTTTAGCAATTGATCAAAAATTTTTTTCTTGTTTTTATTTCATAGTTTTTTATTAAATCTGGATAGAAGATTTTTTTTAAATTGAAAAATTTTGCATTATATGAATTTGTTTGAGTTTTGATAGGATGATCATATTCGTAATTAAATTTTTGCGTTTAGTTAATTGAATATACCAAGCAAGAGTTTTTCCTGGTTTAACTAAGAGTTTATAGTACGTAAAGCCAGATTATTTATTGTATGCAAGTATAAATATATATATGTACATGTGTATATGTTTAGATATAAATGAAGTAAAAGTTGATAATATAAAAAATTCAGTAAATTCCAGATGGAGGTTTTTGTATGTGGATATTTACGACGTAAATAGTTTTGACAAAATTACTGAGAATAATTATCGAGAGTTGCTTATTTTCCATAAAAAAGAAAAGTGCATTTAAAATAAGAAGAAGTAAATTCAGGTCACATTTAATCACAAGAAAAATATTTGAAGATCATTGGTTTGGAAAATTGGAATTCTACCAGAAAAATGTGGCCTTATCACTTCGTCTGCATAGCTATGTAACCAGATATATTATTTATAGTAACATAGAGTTATGAACGTGGAATTCTATATTTTCATGATCAATTGGATGACATTTTACCCAAGTGATACAAAAGTATAATAATAATCCGTGAAAATTCCCTGAAATGTTATTGCATGTGAACTTTCATAAATATTACATCAGCTTTTAAGCAATTTTGTAAAGTGTATTTACAATTCAGCAAAGATCACGTTCTTAATAAATAATTAATATTCATTATGAAATGTTTCTCTAGCTATTATAACTAAAATTCTGATAATTTCCAAAGTTTATCAAACGAAATTGGTTCTATCAATAATAAAAATTAAAACTCATATACGCAGTAACTTAAAAATATAAAATCAATTGTAGTTAGTTTTGCAACTTTAATCATATCTAAATGATAAAAAATGATTCAAACTGAGTGGACATATAAATCCGATTGAAATCCCTCAGTATCTTTAACAAATATACAAATTGCTGATAAACATTTAGCCTTATCGATGAGCATTACTTACTTACTGATTAATTACAAAGAGAATAAATTCCAAAGAGATTAGTTTTATTTATTTTTTTCTCTGGTTAGTATCTTCTATTGCCATTAACTATTGTATCCTATGTTAGTTTTTTTTTTTTTTCTATTTGATGTTATATTCGATCAGTTCAATGCGTCATTAAGCATGAATCAAACTAAGGGTCGAATGAGGAAGGTGCAGGGTGACTCTAAATATACGAGGGTTGAAGTCAGTATGTATGTTGTTGGCGCGGAGAGTGTCCGCAGTGTCCAAAATAATTGGCGTTGGACAAAATTGGAAACTCGCCAAGTTAGTTCGTATATAACAGCCACATGAGACACGTGGCATCGTCTCCAACGCTTTACAATGTGGAGCTTTGGCCACGCGCGAGCTCAGCTTATCCTGAAATTGAAACTTCCAAGCTAATGCTACTATACATACATATCTATATGTATGTATGGAGCGAACGTGATGTACATTGCACTAGCGCATTTTAGATCGAGTGACCCCAAGATACTGTTACAATGTCTCGTCCATTCTTTCTTTCTTTCTCTTTTTTTTTTTTCCCACCATTTTTCTTTTCTTTATCTAGACTTTGTTTCATAAATAACTTAATAAAGACCTCGTGAAAAATATAAAATAGATCGGGAACGTGAGGGAGAGACAGGAAAAGGGCAGATGACACATAATCATACGATGAAAATTACAAATATAAAATTATATATAGACATGTGAGCATCAAAAATTCTTGTCATGCGAGCTAAAATGACGTGTAGATATTTGAAAAATTTTTAAAATGACTTTTAAATTTCATACAGTCATGTTGTATTAATAAATAATTTTTATTGTACGATATAAAAATGTGGGTCACTAAGGAGTGAACAGAATAAACTAAAAATGAAGAAACAATAAAATCGTGAAATAAAAATAAAAAAAAGGTCACGATGAAGTAGAAGGATAAGACGAGCAAAAGAAGAGATCGATGCACAGACATTCCTTTAAGTTTTTTCCTATTTTTTTTTTTTTCTACACTCACCACCACATCCCACAAACGCGTTTCCCTTTACCCGTTTACGGATCGACCTTTTCTGACCTTACATACATACATATATATATACCAACTCTTATTCCCACTAGTCCGCGTGCTCTTTTTTCTTAAACTATACTCACACTGCTGCATCCCCCGTCATTTTGTTTCCGAATCTCTTTTATCTCGTTTCTATACTTCATGTATACAATCAAACTCGTTTCTGCACTCCTTGTTTTTCTCACCTCCATTCACGAGATCAGCGCACTTATTCTCTCTTCATCTTTGTGAGACCATAAAATAATTCTTATTCCACACATCCACTTCTTTCTATCTTAAATTGCTCATCCCAACTTCAATCATCTTAAAACATTTATTTATACAAATCCACCTTTTAATATAATCTCATGTCTACTATAACAACCTTTTTTTTTCTCTTTAACTCTATATTTTGATAAATATATAGGGTATACAAATTTAACAGCATATATGTAATTATAAAAGTCCAAAAATGTTAATAGATTGAGGAAAAACATATACATATTTTTTATTTTCGTTTTTATTTTTTCAAAAACTCCACAGAAATATTATTTGAACGTATTATAACCTGTAATAAGTAAAATAAAACCTATTTTTAGTGAATCATATGACTTATAAACAAATTTCCTAGGATTGATATTTATTTTTTATTTATTTATTTTGTAATGGTCACAGTAGTAGTATAGTAGAGCAAATCTTGTGTTCTTCGTTTGCTAGAGAAGAGGGTTCTGCAACAGAGATGAAAGCATCTTAAGCAGTTATAATTTGTTGATTTTCTATGTTGGTTACAGCACTCACTCCCCATAAACTCTATGAAATTATCTGAGTGAAAATATCGGGCCCATACTACCCGACAGACCTCAATCAATCAAACATGGCGTCAACAGAAATCGGCTAGAATAAGCGACATTTCGTCATCACCGTGCCATAGGTCATTATACGAGCTAGAATTTAAAAGTAGTACCATAAGTTTGCAACATAACTTTGGTAGAACAAATAATAGGCACTGAAAATAACACAAGACATCAGCCACACATTCAAAAATTAGAAATTATTTAATTACCGCGACAACTCGATAGCTACGTCAATCAAATTCTAGCACACGACTCAGTGATCTATGGCATATCTTTCAGCCACTTGTGCTTCTAACCATCTAGCGACGTTATTGAAATACATATGATGGCCCGCAGTACCCGCCGTTTCCCCATATACTTTCATCACGATATGTATATGAATATATATATTATTTATCTATATATTATACACATCCGCACATTATACATGCACATACATGTATAAATATATGTATATGTATGTGTGGTTGGCTACCAGAGCCGTTAATTCAATTAAGCTAATACGTAGCCTAACGTCGTGCGCGACAGAGGTTCAACTTTTCGCTTGCCCTCAACTGGATAATTAAATCGTCAAGTTGGCTAATTAATTCAACGAGTTTGGTGGACTGAGGCGAACCCGATTCCATGCATGTGCCTGGTATAGAGGACTTGTGTCGCGTCGAGATCCGCCCGCATCTCACTGTCGGTATGCTTGCAATATGTGAGTTGTGTGTATGTGCACTGAGTAACATTCGTTGCTTTATCCAGACACCAATGCATTGCATGAATAATATATATATACAGCTACAGATACTTTACTAGACGTGGCGTCGCGACGACTATGCGACGACCTCTCTGCCCGCCGATTTATGCAAATATTCATATTTTTTTAATTTTTTATTCTGTCCTCTTGCCACTTTTCATCGCTATTCCTATTTTAAAAGCAATTATAATTACAATTATTTCATAAAATATTCATCTGCTATAATGTTGTCATATGTATAATAAGATATTATTTGAATTTGTGATGCATTCGTGAAAAATTTGATGAAAAAAAAAACAGAAATTACGAAAGATGATATTTTTTATTTTTTAATACTTTTATTCAGGCGAATCGTAATTTATTTCAGATATTTTAAGACTAATATTGAAGGGAACTAAAGAGGATTCTGGTAAGAATGAAACAAAATCCAAAGTATTATTCTCAAATTTCATCGTCGACAGAACAAAATGCTCAGTATATAAATACATATATATACATAACTATTATATACATATAATATAGTTCTGATGGATACAATGGCAAGCAAGTCCAACACGAGGGTTCAATTTTCTCTAGGGAAATTACGTAGTTTGGGATTTTTATATATATTTTTTTCGTCTCTCAACTACTCACTCTTGCATTTATTCTCCGCAGTTTAACAGGTATTATCGGTAAATTGTTACTGAAAGTTACCATTATCATTATACCTCGAAAATGAATCATATATCGTATTCAAACTGTAAAATTTTATGTTTATTAATTTTACGTTATTTTTTCCCTCTTTCCAATTCGCACAAAAATTAAAAAAACACTAATAAAATCATCACAAATGCTTCTATGAATTTTTAACTATTAAAAATAGATTATAATACAATGAAATTTCAAGAATGTTTGATAATATTACTAGTATAAATTAATTTTCAAAAATATTTACATTACTTGAGTTAGTAAACCACACCATACAATATCTGAAACGTGTAACTCATCATAACATATCATTACTGGTAGTTGAAACGAGCAATTTAGGTTGTTACAGTTTACAATACTGATGTTGAGTTGAGACATATTTTGATAGTTATGTTTCAAGAGAATTGAGTTACCGCACGTGGAGGATTTTAGATAAATAGGTATACAATATATATTATTGCTGTATATAATAGATGTGTAATACACATATCTGTGGATGTTTTGGTGGAGGATAAGTGAGGAATACAAACGTAGGGAGGATGATCAGTATTATCTTGGTTTTAGATGAAGTAGTTTACTATCGAACGGTATATCTCAATGAGACGAATGAACAGTGAAAGGGCCAGAGGAGGAGAATGTCGATTGCGAATCTCCCAAGCTGAGTAATCGTGACGGTGTTGGTATTTTAGGTTTTACAGGTGTATACAATATACATATAGTATATATTCTATGGAAAACTCGTTTCTCGCGTGTAAAATAACAGCAGTGGAATGCAGCATATACGTATATATTTTTATGTGTAATTTATATATACACACGTATACTGTATCGTGAAAATAATTTAACAGTATAATAAAACTTGTTTCTATTGCGGTATATTGTCGATGAGAAATATTGATGAGTTATTTTAAAGTGATTGAATGTATATAAATATAAGAAAGTGTCTTGGGAACTTTACCTTTTTTTTTTTCTTTCAAAATTGAGGATAAGAAAAAATCGGGGAGAGAAGATAGATGTCATCAATTTATTACAGTATGCAGAAGTGAAAGGATGTTTCAGGAAAATTCCTTCGGGATATTATACGTACTATCTTCCCAATGGATTGAGATAAATTTGAGTAAATGTCTTGTGCTGGGTGAGTTAACATTCGTTCGCCATTGAAGAATTCATGAGGAATGAGAGGGGAAAGAAAAAAAATTAAACTGTTGACTGAAAATCGTGAATGATTCTTTGGGCGGCCTATAGTTGGAAATGGACTGGAAAACGTTTTTATCTAAGTTTTTTAGTGTACCGAATACTGAATTCTCTTGAACTTACGAACGATAACGATGATTGAAATACATTTTATATATATATACATGCATATACGGGAGAGAAAAGAAAAACAAACAAAAGTTTAAGTAAAATACAAAGTTAAATTTATTTGAATTGTTGTCCCAGTTGTGCTGATGGAATACGCAAACAAAAGCGCGATTTGAATGGTATTGCAGTAGATATTATATATGTATACACGCAACCATATAATACCATGTGGTTCTATAGGGTTTAATACGATAAAGCTTGCGTATAATCTCTTTTCCATAACGAATACTGTATACATACGGATCATTGTCAATTATTAACATACATACATACTCTACGATAAAATAACTCCTTAAAGATTAATATTCCATTGATGTTAAGATTATTCTAGTCATGCGTGAATGTTTCAGTTTGTCTGTCTGTTTGTATCACTAGATTTCACTGCAGTGCTGCAATAACTTTTCCAATATTCCAAGTTCCCAATGGTAAATTGATATTCGAGCTATGTTCAAGTGCCGCACATTATCAAATGGTATACCGGCAATTTTGTTGTCTTGTTTGGTGTTATTCTCGTGTACACCAAGTTACAGGCATATGTACATATATATGTATGCCACAGAATCGTGGTTAAGCAGGATCTCTGGATGATATTGCCACAACCACATAGTGAGAGTTGAATATATCCGGTTGAAAATTAGTTATACAGTTGTGTTTTGTACACATATAAAATAATATTATATATCAAAAAACAAAAATGAGTAATATTAAATTATATAATAAATAATTGTGATGAATTTATTATCACAATTGTTGTATCTCTTCACTTATTATATTTACAATACTGCATAATTTTTATGTTCCAAGTGAATTTTTTGAAATTGATAATTTGGTTGGAAAAAATTGTTTTGATTCACGGGGAATTTTATTTTAATATTGTATGCAACATATTCTTGTATTATCAGTAGGAAAAAAAATTTTTTTAATGCCATTTTAGTATAATTGTGTTTATAAATATAATCCTCGAGTCGAAATTTTTATGCTACTTTAAACCTTATTATTAGCATTTAGTGAGGTTCTTCAGGAGCAAGGATGGTTGTTTAGAAATATTTTAATAGAAAATGTTGTGTTGGGTGTAAAAAGCACCAAACTATAGGTTCCATCCTGGATTTTTAGAGGTTCCTCAGATTCAAAGTGAAATTGATAGGCCAACGAGTGTCATAGGATGTTTAATCGACTATAACTAGAAAACTTGGAGAAGCACAAAAATTTCGACTAGAGGATCTATTCAATAAAATTAATTTAATGATAATGTGTATTTGGATGCGTTGCAATAGTCACGTTTCTTCAGATATGCAATTGACAAAATAGAAAATGAGATCTGGCAAGTAATAGAATGAAAAGTGAATGTAGTGCTTCACGAAATACTGATGCGGAATGATAATCAGGCAATTTAGCAGCTAAGACTGTAGACAATACTTACATTAATGATTTTATTTTTACGTGCAAAAGCATAATCTTGCAGTATAACCATTGCAGTGATGGTGGACTATATATTATAACAGTAATACCTGATAAAAAACTAAAAAATCAAGAACTTTAGATTCTATCAGAAATTTGTGACATGAGTGCACATAATACACATGGTATGGCAACTTGATTATATAAACAAAGTGCGTGGGATTGGTACCACTTGCAGTGTACATGTACCTATAGTAGACACCATTGACTTATCAGCTTCGTTCAGCTCGAGTGAGAAACGAGGAGATTTTAATCATTATATAACCAGAACATATACATACAGTGCATTGGATGGGGATCTGTTTGGCCATCTGTCCGTCACGCTGATGACAATCAGAACAAACGGATATTTCAACGATAGTTTAGTTTCCATTGTGTCTATCTAGTCAAAATGGCTGTGACTATGCAGTAACTATAATTCCAATGGACTATGTATATAATATGCAAGCTGATATATATTTATATTAGCTTTATTTATTTCCGAGTTCATAAGTTCATTTATCTAAAAATAGAGTGTATTTCAATAGTCGTAAATTACCATTTGTAAACTATAACAGTTGTTACATTTATTATCATTTTATTAGACATACGTATATTACATATATAAATATGTATGCATGTATGTATATTGAAAATAGTAATGATATTTATTTGTGAATAAAGGTAATATATGATAATCGATAACTGTGCGTGTAACGTTGCCATTTGTTCAATATATATACGAATAGACAGGATTATTTTTGAGTATCAATCACGAATGTAACTTGGTTGAAACAGTTGAATATTATTCTATGCCAACTGACTTTAATTCTCGTAACTTGGCTATCTCAAGCGGTTGCGCCGAGCACCCTTGCGAAGTTAATCGTGCTCGCGGGTGCTAGTCTTATCGTACTTCTAGATTCCCATAAGCTTCACGACCGGCGTGAATAAGTCGTGTGATAAAAAAACTTTATGGGCATATATACGCGTGGAATCCTTTGTTCTTGCACACAAACTTATTTAAATTTAAACCAAAGTGCTCAACAATACAGTTCTTGGAATATTTTATTCTTCTCCCTTTCTCAATAGATATAACAATAAACAAATATAGTTTTATTATTTTAATTAAACTTTTTACCAAACTTGCTTAATGTAAATATATACAAATGTTTTTAAAAAATTTTATATGTCTATACTGATGGCGTGTATATTTGTTCATGTGAATATAGTCACAGTGAGTGAAGTTTTTGTTTTTGTATTATATAATATGGAATATCAGAAATGCAAGCAAAAGTATAGTTTGGAAAAACTATAATTGTAACACACCGAAACAGCTTAAAGTTACATAGCTGTAGCATTCTCGCGTTTTTTATTTCCTCAGTTTCACCTTGTCCCCCCTTATCTCTTCGCGTCCGGACTTCCATCGGATGCCAGCGAGCACGAGTGTAAGGGTACCTGCATGGCCGATAACGAGAAGCGACGTTTTTTTTTTTTTATCAGCCACCACGCGCTCTGCAACGTTTTATCTCGCTTCGTACCTACTCTCCAAGTGTGCCAAGATAAATCCGCCGTCAAACACGTATGTGCTTAGTTCACGAATCGCGTTGACCATGTCCCGACGTGCTGTTTTCTCATGATTATATACTTCCATTCAATCCTCTTAGGAATCTTAAGTTTGGTCGCGATATTTTATTGCCGTATCTACTGCCAAACGCTCTTTTTATTTTTCATATTCGCTTTCTTTATTTATTTGTCCTTTATATTTAGATACAAATTGTTATAGAGGATAGAATTTTAGAAGATAATAATTTTTTGTGTACAACTGACAGCAGATACGATGTCAAAAATTTTATGGATACTCCTTAAAGTGATTTCAAGTCCTTAGCAACATGTTATCAGCAGGAATTTCAAAATAGCGAAATGCTATTTCATCCTGCTATTCCAGATTAGGACTCTTTTCCCTACTACTTATATAGACATGTAAGTTTCCACTTTCTCATCTTTGTATTCGAATGATATTGAGTTCAATATAAGCTGAACATATTTCATCTTTATACACAGCTATATAATTATCAACGAAATAGTTGATTGCTCGATAAAATTAAATATCTTTATCCACTATGTATAT
This sequence comes from Microctonus brassicae, assembly GCA_918226075.1. Classification (NCBI taxonomy): domain Eukaryota; kingdom Metazoa; phylum Arthropoda; class Insecta; order Hymenoptera; family Braconidae; genus Microctonus; species Microctonus brassicae. The sequence goes on along the minus strand of OW445484.1, from coordinate 11,807,579 downwards.
AGTTATATACGTATATATATATAAACTATGTACATGTGTATATAGATAAGGCAAACGGCGAATAGAAAGAGGAAAAGTAGTGGTGAAAGGAGGCAGAGGTCGACAAGCAGGGCACAATTCCCCGGAGGAATTTAACGCACGGTTGAAGGTATAACGTAGTACTTCATTGAGGTAACAGAGGGAAAACAGTAGGATGCGATGTAAAAGTAAATAAGACCTTCTAGCTTGAAGGCAACTTTTGAAAAGTCGTATAGAATTGATGTCTATGATATATAGTTATACATTGCCGTATAAGTTTATCATCGCATTCATCGGTGTAGCACTTTCATTATTTGCCTTTAAGGCAAACATGTTTAGATCTCAAATATTTCTCCATCCGCGATTCATTCAGTATTCCAATTAATTCAATTTATTTAGGCCTGAATTATTCTTAGATCCATCGTCAAGTTAACTGACAAACTTTGTGATGCTCATATTGTGTTAGCGGGTATATTTTACCTAATCAAAATTGTTGATATTTACAGCTGAACTATTTTCCCGGAGGCATCATATCATCATGATATTTTAGAGAGTTGTATAGGTAAATGTATACAAAATGAACGTAAACACCCATCAAAAGACAAACTATATATGGATGCATATTCTTGTTTTCAGCCGCAAGTTTTGGCTCGATTCCGTTTTGCTTATCAAATCACAGTTAGATGAACATTGAAAGTTGTTAAATTGATATCTAACATTAATATATAATCATTAATATACATAAATTAAATTAAAATTGTAGTAATAAATGTCTTTTATATTTTATAATTCAACTCATCCTTTCGCATTAGTGCATAAAATTCCACTTGAGCGCGCTTATCGTACACAAGTTTATATTATACGTATTTATTGTCACAGCCAAAACTCTTTATTATCACTCTATGTATGTGCGTATATATCTACAGTGTAGTGTATAATATATATCCAGAGTATTATAGTACTCAATTGCTGCTATATAATGGCTATACCACTCACCGAATCCAAGTTAGTAATTGGCACAGTTTTTTTCTTTCTTTTTTTTTTTTTTTTTTTTCGTTCACTTAACGATAATTGGTCTCAAGTTAGGCTATGACTATATATTAAGACCAGCCAAGTACTCGTACATAGCACCAACGACTCATCGGCTAACTTGAGAACATATAACTGGCTAATGAGACTTGGCCAATGAAGACGCGAATTGCAAAACTTATTGAAACAATGGTGGATTATTATGATTCGTAAAAGAGGAGTGTGAGGAAGATTTCATAGGTATATAAGCATATATAGAAACATTAATATTAATATAGAAAAGGAATAGAATTAAACGTATATATGTATATGTATATAGGTACATATGTATGTATTGAGGTGTGCAATTTTTAGGCAACTTTTTATTATCAAAAGCCTGTAAAAAAACGGAGCTACACGAGAAATAAAAATTTTTTTTTTCTGGATTTTTGTAGCTCGGCATTTGCGCATCATAAGGATGAGCCCGAATGCATATTCTTGTAGGGAATCGAACGCTCTACAAAAAAGGTCTCTTACACTTTTTTCATAAAGACAACAATTCTAAAGATATTCCAACCCAAAGTACCAAATGTATGAAATTTGACTTTTTTCTTTTTAAATCGTTTTTAATCTTTTTATTATTTGTAATAAAAAGACACTTCAATAATTGCAGTTACATTGCTTAATTTTGTTTCGACAGCATAATTTCTATTACTTTGAAATAATAATAAAATTCATTTAACATAAATTATAAATAATTTTTTTTTTTAGTAAATAAAATAAAGAAAAATAAATATCTGACACATGAGTATTATTTTCTGTTTATTATAGCTTTACGAAAATATTAGCACACTGAAACCAGTTTATAAAGTGTATTATTTAAACAGAAAAATGAAAAATTACGATGAGGAACTTTTAAATAATAAAATTAAAAGCTCGCGGCCGCTTTCAAAATTTTTCTTTTTCCACCGTTCAGTAAGTTTTCAGCCTGTTTTTTTTTTTATGAAAGAAAAAATAAAAAAAGTTGCCTAAAAATGGCACACTATACTATGTTATATCGTTTACTTGGTATATATTATCTATATATTATTTATAATATATTTTTCAAGTATGATTATGACGACTTATTTAGACATTTCTTCTTATTATAGCCTTATGCGTTGCTTCCCAGCATTATATAGGAATTTCGAAAGTCACTGACTGTTAAATCTGCTGGACGGTTAGATTATTATTTTTTTTTTCTTCATCTTTCATCAACACGCGTGCGAAAGGCCGTGTATCGACTTGCGCAGGTCGATAATTGCTGAATTGCACAATTGCTGAGGCTGCAGGAGCTCTCTTGGTCTATACTCACGTTTAAGCCGTGAATGGAAACTTATCGCCGTGAGATATATGTACTAAATGTCCATTTAGGTCTTTTATGTGATAGCGTGATGGACATTCACATTATCGAATGGCGCAAGTTACGTATAAAGTTTACTTTAGCAGTAATTATACTTTCATTTTATCGTTAGCATCTATTTATATAGCTTTACGCGTCATCCAACACGGTGATATTTCTTTTGAATTTCAACGATGAAGAAATATATTATACAATGATATTTGTAAGAGATACATCAGCTACTTTATCTATATTTATAATCATAATTTATATATTTGTTCATGTCATTATTGATGAAGATGAAGGAAAAAAAATTGAGATTAAATATGTTTCATTTTTCTTTTGATTACTATTTACGTTTGATTAATTTTTATTTTCCCATTTATCTTCAGACTAATTACGTGAGTCTCTCTTTCCCTTCGTCGTTCTTTTGTTTCTGCGTATCTCCTTAGAACTTTTCTTTCATACTCTTCTTTTTTTTGTGCTTATTCTCTTCTACACTCACATTTTTATTTTATACGGCTTGTTCATATGGTCCTCTCACATTTCCACGTAGCATTGACAAACGCTTGTTCTTCACTTGTTTTTGTTGTCGTTTTCATTTTCATCAGCTTCTTTTTTTTTTTTCTTCTTTTTCCACTTTGCCACTGTCTCTTGCTCCTTTTATTATAAAGTTTTGATCGTGCCGCAAAGCTTCGTGTTTTGCACGACAATGAAATGTAGCTTAGCAATATTAGAAAAAAAAAAAAAAAAAGAAAAAGGAAATAACACGAAATTGACACGTATAATACAAACACACATCGATCCACCAATGTGTCTGAGCAAACAAATTAATTTGGTATTTTTTTAATTAATAATATCCGTAATAAAATTGTCAGAAAGAAAAAAAAAAACTTTACTTGAATGATAGTGTATTATTAAATTGCTAATGGATATAAATAATATGAAGATGAAAATTGTCAATGCTGACATATATTAACGACAATACGTTCAACATCATTAAATTAAACAAGTGTGCATTCATATTTATTTATATAGGCATGTATACTGCACATATATAAATAAATATATAGTACTTATATATAACGGTAATTGATGATTCAGGACGTAGATATTACACGGTAGATTGGGCACTTTGTGAAAGGGTGTGTACATGTAATACACCCACGGAAAAATAGTAACGCATACGAGTATTGTTTATATATTCTTAATTTATTATTTTGCTCTTGTAAATAATAGTTCTGTGAGATGGAATTACTCACATAGATCGTCTAGATTATATATTTATATTGATTATATTGGTCTGATTCATGACACGCCCAATAATAGAGGAATAATTACTTTTGAAAGTCGATTTAGGAATAGAAGAAAGAAAATATTATGACTTTCAAAACTCGTTGGGTTTTATATGAATGGATTGTAATGTTTTATATCTGACTGATGATTGTCATGTTGATGGTTGTGTCAACACCTCTGGCGACATCCTAATGATCCCTTAATAATTACTCGATAAAGTTAATTGCCTTCTTTGACACACTCTATTATTATAGATGCCGCATTCATTATGATATACGATAAAAGAATTAATTGTATTTTTTATTGTGGAGACTTTATATTTCTGAGTGATAATTATTTTTTACATGAGTTATTTACCAGCTATCTGTTGGAAGTATCAAACGGAAAATGAGTGGATGAAGCTTTTAGTTACGATGCACTGATAATGCAAAGCATTGGCTTGATGTATATACTTGTTTCCGGTTGAGTTTATGGACATTTTGTGTAGAAGAAAAATTTTAATTATATATCAAACACAATTTTACAATGATAAACTTTTGTGATATGGTGAAACGCACGATTAAAACTTGGTGAAATGAATAAAAATTATGATACTGTTGGATATTTTTATCCCGAATAATTTTTATTTATATGTATAAATGAACATAAAGCATTGCTATTTATGAGTACTCTAACGTGTAAATATCAACGGACAATCATGATGTATACTGCATGAATTTAAAGTGGATATTGATATATAATGGTGTTATGGTGGTCGTGTAAACATTATTATTATCTTTATGGGCAGGTGAATAATTTATGTCGTTTCGCGTTAATGTTTCACGATAAATTTGGTATTAGTCATGCTCAATGGCCACAGAAACCAATAAATACGTTAGCTTCTCCCCTGGATTTTCACCTGTTTTTTTAATTTTTAATATCCTTGGGCCAACTCCCTTTTTGTCTCTTTATATAACTTTTTTCTTCCTTGGGCAACATTTAATGGAGACACGGTACCATATACACATAATGATGCATGGTGCCATTGACTGAAAAATATTTCGTTTTTCTCTTGGAGGGTGGTCGGACCAAGGCCACGATGGATGATGGCCTAAGAAAATATTGGGCCTAAGGGGGCCCGTGACGCTTCATTTTCAAGGGTTATTATAGAGTGAAGAATCAACGGGTCGTCCTATAAATCTTTTCCACGTCTTCCCTAATGTCTTCTTCAATATACTATTTATGTTTGTTCCAATATAATAATTGCTGAAGATTAGTGAGGTCTAGTTTTGAGAAATACGATATATTTATCACATATTTAGTTTGATTATATTTATTAGTGCAGTCTTATTAATATATTTTCCATAGAGATTGTGTATTTAATCATTTTGTTTTGAATATATCCAATTTTTCCAAAATAATAAATTAAATTTTCAATATATATAATTGAAAGCCAACCGAAATAAATAGTTATTTATCATTAATCAATTAAACATTTGAATAGAATAGTATTTTTTCTTCAAAATATTGAAAAGAAAAATTATGTTTTTAACTTTGAATAAAAAAAAATTCTAAATCCATATATTTATTTTCGGAATTTGTATTATTTCATAAGACTTTTTGCTATTAAAAGTGGCGTTCACTTTTATAGATAAACTAAATCCGCTTTGAGTATATGAGCTTGCAACAACATTATAACGATCGTACCAGGATTTAGTATGTAAACACAGCAGTTGGTCACCAATGTTGCTGCAGTTAGTATCACTGATGTCCCTGAAAGAATTTTTGTTTAGATACGATGGTCAGAAGCACTAAGTTCCCTTTGGGTATTGTAAAACTCAAGGGTCGAGCATAAACCAAGGGAGAAATAATTGCACGAGACAATGTAGCGTGTCGTATCATCATTATGGCTTTTGGAATTTCAAGTTACTATATAGAGGGTAACGCTCTCACTTTGTTCTTTCTCTATTGCTCTTCTAGATAGATATATCCTCACATATTCAACCTGGCAACGTTGCTGCGTACTAGTATTATATTGTATACATATATGTATATGGGGTGAATGTGTACGTATAGCTTTATAGATGGTGGTGGGTGGTAGTCCGCGACACCAATGTGGCAGCCTCTCTGCTTCACATGTGCAACTTGAGATAAATGCTCTCGCAATATTGCCCCATCACAATTTCCTTTCTGTGATGCTTTTAAAATATGTATATATATTTTATCTTCAAGGGAAAATAACATTTTCGTTTATTTTTTTATTATAGAAATTCTTCTTTTATTGTACGATAATATTATATAGGTATATAGGTACGTTAGATAATAATTACATATAGGTAACTTTAAATGAGATGACACATCAATTTAAAAATGAAGTTAATAAAAAAAAAAATTACTTTGTATCATTTTGATTAATTTTTAGTAATTCTTCTATCGTATAAAAATATTACAAATTTTTCTGTATGATATGCAGGTCTAAAGTAGGAACAAAATTTCAACTCGGGTTGTACATGTCACAATTGCGTCACATAAATTCATGTTCAAATATAATATTCATTGAACTACTTCTCAGTACGATATGAATGATAAATAAGCCATTTTATGCATACATTATATTCGTGTCTTTCTTGTTAATTAAATCACGAATTATTAGAGTTTGTATTGCATGCCTGTTTAGTTTGACGCTATTTTTTCCTTCATCTCCTTTTGGATTACAATGTAATATCCCAATTGTAATCAGGATAACCGAACAGCCATCAAGTTTCAAGTGATTCATAATCCAAGCGACCAAACACAAAGATCAAAAGATCGGAGGGTTGGATTGGATATATGATCCTCAAGGAGACTCGTTTCTAAGCAATATATACATACATCTAACGAAGCATTTGACTTGATGATACATACACAAATGGCATATAGTAGAAAAGAGTATATAGTGTCTGATCCTCTCTATTCCCTTCTACATCGCAGAGTTAAAAGTCTCTTACTTTCTATATACCCTATTCACTTCACCTGTCTCATTCTTATGTCCTCTATATACATATCGATATATTTATATATATGATCTTCACTTTCATTGCACTTGTCCATTGAGTCAAGCATGTACTTGCCCTAAAAGTGGTGGATCCTCATTCCTCATCCATTCGCTCTTTTAGACCCCCCCTTTTTGAATTTGTCTATGTGAAATGAATATGTCTCGGGATGATGTGGCAACACTGGTCAACTTTGGCGTTGTCGATGTTGCTGGTGGTGGTGGTGCTGCTGCTGCTGCGCATTGGTTGGTGTTACGTATAGACTATATATACAGAGGGATGGATATATCTTGTGACGTGCATTGGGAAGGTTCCCCAAGGTTGAAGCTGTGCAAGGCTGACACATGGGATCGTGTAGTACATATACTATATAATATTATATAGGCACCGGGTTTGCACGGCAAACGATTGAGGGTCGTCATTATAAGGGGGATGAGGAGAGTTACATACACACCCTGCAGTTTCATTTAGCATCCGCATCCATATACACTTTATAACTCTGTACGTATATGTATATGTTAGACGTTATATACATTCTTGTTAGTAAAGTTTCAGGGTTTCTACCCTTGTGTCCGGCTGGCGTGAGGTCTAAACTGGTCTTTATGACGAATACGCGTGCCATGAAATCGATTGCTATATAAATATATATATGCATGTATGTACCACCCTCATGTTACGATATATCAGATTGGAGATAAAATTTTGCTGCGAATATTGTAAAGAAAAGACGATCATTTTTATGATAAGGATGATGAAGTTATAAAGAATTAATGTCGTATTTTAGCTTGATCGGTTCATGGTATATATATATTATATGAGTATAAATATGAGATTATAAAAATTAAATATATACTGTCGCATATCAGCATGAAGCCAGTGTGTCAATGATATTTATAGTAGTTAATGTCGATAAATTATTTTGCTGATTTTGTGAATAAAATTCTTTCTATGAAAACAGTTGCTTTAGTATTTTACGAATAATTATATATATTCTTAAATTATTTGGAAATATTTTTGTAGTTCTAATGAAAGTCTTTTTTAATTCTCTTGATTTTTTTTTTCCTTTCCTTTTTATATATTCGATTGAAACACCTGTGAGAACTTAACATTCATCGAGATGATTCACGCATCCGTTGGGTTAGAAAGATTGCTCATAGATAAGTTGAATATATGTGGTTATCTATGTATATTTATATGTGTTTTCAGCTGTCCGTTGAGTTCATATAATTCTTTGAATTCTTTTCAAGAAATTAATCGTAATATTCATGTATTATACGGTATCATCACCCATCATGTCAACAGAATAAAAAAATAAAATATTTAATTAATATAAATTGAAGGGACGGACACATATTAATTATCTTCAATATGAAGTTTATCGTTGTCTTTAAAGTAATAATAATAATTTCGATTTTTAATTTATCTTTACCTTTGAAGATTTTACAATTTTATCTATCTTTTTTTTGTCTTTATTATACCTTTTCTACTTTCATTTATTCACACTCTTTGCTAGAGAAGTACACAGAGAGAAAAATCTACGGAATTTAACTGTACTGTGCACTACAAAATAGTTATAAACATTTTTAGAAATATTTATACCTTTCAAATGGAGAAAAATTAATATGGAGTCATAATAAATTTAAATTAAGTGTGGATATTTTTAAATATAACATCACAGTAAAATTTCTGTGAGCTATTGCAACTCTCAACGGTCAACGTCGCCATTGAAAAGTGTTCTTTGGAAACAAATTAATCGTATTAAATTTATAAATTATTTATGTATTCATTTATTTATTCATTTTATTTCCTCACTTATTCATTTGATTTTTTCGTTTATTTTTTTTTTCATATAATTTATTTATATGTTAATATATTTAATAATTTGTTTCATTCATGTCTAAGAATTAACAGTGACGCTCAATAAAAAATACTTGCTTTAAAATAAAAATTCACAATTAATCTCTTATAAACAAATGAATACATTTACTTATAAAATAATTTATATATAAAATTATTTAGACGTTAAATGATATTTTAAGGGGCTAATTGTAAATTTTTATTTTAAAGCAAGAATTTTGCACTAACTGCAGTTAAACAAATGACAGTTTCTCTTGTTAATATTCATATGGTTGGTAAATAATTTTTGTTTTCCTGACAGTTGTGACTCGATTTATACTAGACATCATGATAATTTTTGTTTGATTTTCTCTACATCAATTCTACGATTTTTCACTCCGTGTGTAGCACATTCACAATCAACCATGAATTGCATTTGCAAGCTGGTACTTTATTGTTAATTTTCAAAAAAAAAAAAAAAAACACCTGCTTAAGCAATTGTAATTCTCACACTTCCGTTATATACTTTCGATACATATTAGCCAGCATACATATATAACTTCAAGTGGTTAGCAATATATATCCAAGAACTAACCACACTCTGCAGTGGTACTTATAACTTGAATGATTGTCGAATTAAGTCACGCGCCAACCGCGAATTTATTACTCTCGGTTTCATCATAAATATATTTATAATTAAATGCATACATATTTTCAACGCATGTATAATATCCATCTGATGTTTCTATATCACAAAGAAAATGTAGGTAGATATATATTCAGTTTAAATAATGAATGCAGAGGGTTGATTAAACATTTGTTGAAGGGTTCTTAATTCTTAACAAAACAATAATATACTGGATATATATATATTCTGATTGGCTGTAAAGGCAGCTCTAGTTGCGATTGTGAAATAATTTTAGGGTACTATAGCGATAAGTTATCTCGTATAAAATTCCCCTCGGTTTAAACCTCGCTCGTCTGCTGCTGCTGCCATTGCTGTTTGGTACATTGGCCTGTTGTCTGAGCTATATTGGCGTTTTCTTTACTGCGTGCCAAGGGACACGTGAGTTGTGTTGGATGAATTTACGAAGGCAATATACATATAGAGAACGAGGGTTGCTGGGACGAACTTTATATCGTCCAACAGGGGGATAGGAAAAATGGTGGCGGTTCATGGAATATATATCCATGGAATTATGGAGGGTGAAGATTGGTAGCAGATTTTATGGTGAAAAGTGTACAATAATCGATGGACCTCTTTGCGATTAACAATAAAATATGATTGAATGCTATCATCATATACCGCAGAGATTATATATAATATATTTTCATATTATTTATCTATTATGTCTTGAAGATAAATATCAAATAACATAAATATTTATATATTCCTTTTGGAAATTTATATATTCAATGGAAGCTGCTTTTATTTTTCTTAAGAGTATCATCACAAATATTATTAATTTAATTAATTGATTAGTTAATTTGGTTTTTATTATTGATTTCGTAAAGTTATTAGGAAATTGAAATTGAATTTCATAATCGCCATCTGTTGATTCATTCAATTATGTTGATATAAAATATAAATAAATATTTATTTAATTATTTTTAATACTCGAAAATATATACGAGCGTAGAATATATTGACATTGAAAGGAAAATAAAAGGGAAATAACTCATAGGATTTGTAACACGACTGCAAAAATCTATATAGTCTATATATAAAGTCTTCAGTTGAAATTTCAAAAGATGAATGACCAGATGTTTTTTTTTTTCTTCTTGACTGGTGCCATAAATTGTTTCTTGGACAATTTTTGGCGTGTTGCCCGCCATAAATTTTCTTATTGGCAATTAGTACTCGTTGTAAACCGGTCAGTATATCGAAAATGCAACGCAAGAGCTTTTCCTTTTGTCGTTTAACGCTTCGAGAATGTGAGCAAAATGTTTGTGAGAATGGTTGCGGAGCTCTCGTAGTGGGGAGAATAGGTGGCCAATAATTTAGCGAAAATTACGAGCGTCTCTTGGTATTGGCTTTGTGTTTGTCTCCTTTGTGAGTTCCGCTGTGCGTGAGGATGCAACATAGCATCAAAGGTACATAATAAGTATATATAATATCTACTTAATACATATTTAGAGCAAGTTTACCTATCGAGAGTGCAGTACAAGTGTATAATTATAAACAATTTTGTGAATACTTTATTGGAAAGAGTTTTAAATAATTATTCAATCATCATTTTTCGTATTTTAACTGTTCAAAAATTTATATAATATACAATTCGCATAGTGTATACATATTTCATTAGCACGAATGATATAAATAAAGATCGTGAACTGGGCGATTATATAAGAATGTTATATGAAGACCAATTGTTGTCTCGTATAATACATATGTTTTTTCTTTTTACACTTTTAACAAATATAAATTGATGTTAATTGCAATTTTTATTCGTTAATTTTCACGCGCAATTGAATTTTATGACGAACATTGTGATGATAAAAATTGCCAATTGTTTTTATACACCTATATACAAGTGTACAATGCGCGAGTCGATAAAAATAATTGATGGTGGATGCAAAAACGTGAAAATCAATTATAATTACATTTCCACTGTATCAGACAAAATTATTGTTGATAATTTCCAGTTGTTATCGAATTGATTTATTATTTCGTGCAATTCAAATGATAATAAATACAAAAAAAAAATTTATTTTTTTTTTTCATTCACACTCTATTTAAATATTCATCATTTGTTTATTTATTTTCTTTTTACTTCTCATTTTGGTTTTTATTTTTTTCATACTTTGTGATGGTTAACTTCATTAATTTATTTTCAAACCGTGTGGCTATTTAATATTTTTTTTTCACCAGCTATACACATCATTGTTGAGATATTAAAAATATAAAACAAAAAATGTGCAAAACAATTATCGCGTATTACGAGACAGGCTGTCCACAGTGGCGGATGAGGAGGTACACAACGGTCGCTGTTAATTGCGTATGTTTTTTATGGCTTGTTCGCCACTCGTAAAAATTATGTGAAAGAGAAAGGGAGAGATGAGGAGTGTAAAAAGAAGTGGGATAAACCAAATGGGTTAAAGAGCTAGAGGGAGACGCAATTCTTTTAAGGGGATCCTTTGTCTTCATCATTGATTCATTCTTTTCAATTGTATGTATGGTGGTATGGTGTGTGTGTATATAGTATATTATATACATATATATTATGTGTGCTAACAAATATTCATGTAATGCATTGGGTTATAAACTAAGCGATTTTATACCTTAGTTTGAACTCTACAAAAGGGCGAAATATAATTGAGAATTAGTGAGACAATAGATTGCATTGTTTATGTATACATATAATGGTTTTTAGTTTAATCGACACCATTGTTATTAATTTTGCATGAATTTTTTGATGAAAAAAATGAAGTATTTGTTTTAGATTAAAAATAGCTACTTTTAAAAATTTTTAAAATTTGATAAATATTTATAATGTATGCATCAAATTAAAAAATCCAAAAATACGTATCTAATATTTTTTGAAAATTTATTTCCTGACACAGCTCCCCAAAGGGGTATAAGCTTGAAAATTTTAAATGAGAACCCCAATTTTTTCTTCCATCTAACATCATGTATAATAATTATTTATTAATTATATACGAGAGACAATTATTTGTTTAATTAAAAAAAATATCTTAATATATAATATCAATGCTTGTCTTTGTTAAATAATTGAATTTCAATGTTCAAGCTTATTTTTCTATTGCCTTTATAAATTCGACTTTTTTTTTTTTTTTATTATTCTCGTACGTGAATAGAGTTTTTATAAAAAATTTCAAACTTAAGCTGCCTTGAAATGCATGATAAAAATTACAACAAAAATGAATATAAGCTTGAGATATTTTTAGTCGAATTACGCTACAAAATTTTATATTTTTATTCAAAAATACTCTTCATATATATTCACATAAACATGAATAATTTTGATACTTTACTCCATATCCTTTACATTTATATTCAACCAACATTTAATGAAATAAATTCCATTATATTATATATAGACTAGAGAATAGAATAATATACACGACATATATATTTGCATATAAAGCTTCGTTGTTTGAGTAAGAGTAAGAGAATTACAGGAGAGGAGCAGCTTGCTGTTATCAATTCTGAAAAATCGGCTATTTCCTTTACTGCGAGACGAAGCGGTTTCGTGAAAGCAACTTGGAGTGCTCGCGAGAAAACAAGCGCGGGTTTTACAAAGCACCCTTTGTATTCTCATACTTGTATGAGTATATAATAAAATATATGCGTGTGTGTATAATATGTACAGTCATACATGAATTGATTCTTCTTATTCTCTTTGGCACTCACTATATCATTCATTAGTCTAGCTGTGAACACGAGAATTTCACATTAAAAAAAATTTTTTTTTTTTCTAAATATCTTCAAAAAAATAAAAATAATAATTCACGTGAAAAAGTATTATGTGGATTGAATGAGGTCTATACACAGCTATAATTTTTTTCATGTATATAAATAGACGTTGGATATATACTCATTTGGAATATATATATACGAGTCTTATGTGTTGTATTTCACTAATGATGTTATATGATATTATATCCTCTGTAGTTTCGTTGTCTGCATAATATTATAAAATAATTCTTGATTTAATTTGCTATGTGAAATTGATAAAATTATTAAATGGAAGAAAAAAAAGAATTTGTTGATCAATTTATATAAATTAAATACTACTAACTTTTTTTTTTCATCAAAGAAACAGGTTGGAAACTATTACTAGACGGTGAAAAAAAGAAGCCTGTTTAAAGCGGAGCTTTTAATTTCAATATTTAGAGATTTCTTATCGTAATTTTCGTTTTTCCATTTGGATAACATGGGAAAAAATTTTTTCTTTGGATTTTTGTAGCTTTGCATTTGCGCATCATAAAGATGAGCTCAAAGTATATTCTTATAGGAAATCGAATGCTCTACAAAAAAGGTCTCTTACACTTTTTTCATAGAGATAGCCATTCTGAAAATATTCAAGCTCAAAGTAGCAAATATATGAAATTTTGACTTTTTTCTTATTAAATCGAACCTAATTACTTTTTTATTGTAATAAAAAAACATTTCAATAATTGTAGTTATATACATTGCTTAATTTTGTTTAGGCAACATTTCTATTGCTTTGAAATAATAATAAAATTAATTCAACATAAGTTATAAATATAATAAATAATAATTATAATGTGTGAATTCATTTATATATTCATTCAGATGTAAATAACAAAAATTTTTGTGATTATTAATGCGACGGATATAAATCATACATAGGAATTACATCAGTTATGACTAAAATTGTTTATGGGTCATTTACAATTCATATAACACTCCTCAACTTGAAGAAAGTTGATCGAGACTAAACTACTTTATTTATTTTTTATTTCTCCATAAAAACTTGAATATGTCATTTGAAGTTTAGCCAAGTTTTCGAGTTTATAACAATTATTCTAGCTCATTACTTTATCGACAGTAAATGTCGTCATATATATATACGTTAAAGAGACGTCATCTATCATTTGATCTTCATTTATTTTCTTTATTCTGTCTACCGTTTTCTAATTTATTCAGCTAATTTTTTATTATTTTATTCTGTAATATATTTTTAAAGTTAAGACTCAGGCAAATTTATTCTGGATTTATATATTTCTGTTTCGTGATTGTAGTAGATTTTTCTTCAACATTACTACTATATATTATTTATTATAACATTGCAGCATTGAAACTAACGGTTCTAATGTGATTTGATTTTGGTGCATGAAACGCTTTGAACATTTTAAGTAAAATCTTTCACTTTCTGCAGTACACGCGTGTATATGTATTTTTCTTTCTTCAAGCACTAGAAAGAGTAACCAATAGAATAAGCATACGAAAGATATCAGTGAAATCGTGCAGGATATTATTGCCATTTCCATTTTCGTTATTTTCACTTTATAGATTCTCGTTTTTTTATATTTTCTCGCCGATATTAAATTCCATTTTGAATTGCCATTCATACAATGATTTTATTTGTATTCCACGATTTTTTCTCTTTATATTTTCATTTTCATCTTGACGTTGTGACTTTTTTTTTATTATTATTATTGTGAATTTAAATTGAATTCCATTAGATACTTGTCGCATAACCACGAATTAATAGACGAATAATAAAACAAAATTAAAAAGTTATAAAATGATGAATATTAAAAAAAAAAATGTAATAATATCTTTTATCTATTTTACCGCAAATTTAAACATCAGTCGATGTACAGTACGTATATATGTGGTGAGGACATTTTATAACGTGACAATATGTACATTATATACATATATATATATCCATATGATGTACTATTGATTGACTTTGCCTACAATATTTTTTTCTCTTGTGTTGAATTTGGTTGAAATAAAAAAAAATTTTCTATCCATATTCAGAGATGATTTTGTATATCTACTATGTATCTATGAATGCATGTTGTAATCTAAAAATGGACAGTTTATGTAACAAAGAATAGGCACTCATTGGTATATATAGTGAGGAGAGTGAAAGAATGATGTAAAAATGAATATTAAAAAATCGTCGTCGTACCGAATGAGTATAATTTTTTTTTTTCTTTCGTTTAAAAAAGCTCATGGGTTCTTTCATTGTCAGGAATTTTTTTGCAATGCTGATTGGCTATAGATTTTATATCAATATAGCCAAATATTAAATTACTTTTAATTTTATTCAGTTTCAATTATTGATTTCTCGGAGACTATGTGAAAAAAAGTTTTTATACTTTACAATTAAACGTAGAAAATTTTCTCTGGAATGGGTGCAAAATAAAATGAAGCTAATTAAGAGTAAATTCACTATTCAATTATTTTAATTGGTAATTTTTAAAATATATTGTTTAATGTTGATTTAAGAGTAAATACGTCAGAGTCATTATGAATAATATATTTAATATTTTTTATATAAAAATAATTATTCTCGTGTATAATAAAAATAAATTATCAAGAAGAAAATGAAAATTATTGATTTTATGTTCAAAGTTTATTTTAATTTTTCTTTTCATAAATTAATCGTAAAGTATTAAGTAAATATATCATTCGTGCAAATAGAATGTTGAATTTCAGTGTAAACCACTTTTAATATCGTGTACTAGCGCCATATTGGATGCAGACTGATGGATAGACGTGTAAAGCACCATTAAAAAAATATTTAAATGAGCATAAAAGGTATAGTCAGAAATTTTTTTTACCTTCATTCTTTATCATGTTCATTATCTTTAATTCATAACTGTTTTTTAGTTCACACTAAATTTATTCATAAACGATACCGACATGATAAATTTTTTAAATAAAAGTAAATTCCCAAATTCAAAAATAAAACTTACTGAATGCGAATTCATTTTTGCGTATGTCTGCTGTTCTATTTATTCGCGAGCCAATTCTGTCGGTGAGCTGTATGAATATTTGTAAAATGAACGAGTGCAGTCGACAATTGGTGAAAGGGAGACTCGTGATCACGAAAAAAAAAAAAAAAATGAGATGGTCGAATGGAGAGTGAGAGAGGCGATTGCATGATGCTGTTGTATTCTGCATGAGGCATCAGCTCGATTGAAGTGATTTTACGTTTTGGATGCCCTTCTCTATTCAACGCTCCATTGATTTTGCCTACTCTAATAAACAAAATAAAATACAAATCGAGTTGCATTTATTGAATTGAAAACCAAATTTCATACTACATATATCCCATAGCAATACAAAATATTTGTTAGTCTTTTTATTATTTATACAACATGATATTTAATTCCTGATATATTTATTTTACAAATCTATATTTAGAAATTATTATTTCTGATTAATATATTGTAGTGCTTCATTTGAGTGAATAATAAAATAATATCTAGTGATAAATCCGAATGAATTATTATCAGATAAATTTTTTTTTGTTTTTTAAATCAAGTTCAGGATTTTTTTTTAAATAATACTAGCTTGAAGCAACATGTATAAACTTCATTACGCTCCATTATATGCACCTATAGGTATAATGCTTTGATTTTGATTGCAAATAGTTTAGAGTATTATGGCCTGCGGTGCAATGCTAAAGTTCCCAGACACGCTGGAGCATTATTACGGAGTGTTGAGAAGAAAAGACAATGGAGAAACTATGCAGGGGAACGTCGTTAGGCATCATTGATGCTGTAAAGCGAGAGAGAGAAAGAGAGAGATTGAATGAAAGAGCTGAAAGGGAAAACGCGATTGATTATATTTGTGTTGACGGTTACGAGAGAATTAGATTTGTAGAAGTTCATTGGAAAAATATAAATTGAATGAAATTAAAATGATTTTACATATATGTGTATATAATTATGTTAAATATATAGTATATAACAATATGAAATTAAATTTTCCAATGTCATTTGTGTATTTATTATTTATTTATATCAATGATTGCAAAAAGATTATTTAATGCTGATGATCAAATTCAATTATTTTTATTGGAATATTTAATTCAAACAAATGATAATGTTTATGGCTGATGGATTAATTCATTAGGGGAAAATTATCTGCATGCAGTATAATATTATGAATGGAGAATGTTGATTTGAAAAATGATCAGCTGTATACGTCCATGAACGAAATACGTGTGTGTAATATAATATAAGAGTCTCGATTTCTTTGGGATTTATGTGGTATTATAAGTATAAAGCCTTGAGGCTTTCGCTTTTCTCGCAAAACTCTCTTAGTTTAGATTGAAACTTTACGAGAATCACTGGACAGAGAGCAAGAGTGAAAGATAATGATAGATATATATATAGTTAAAAAAGACTTAATGCCTTTTACTTTTAGCCAATGAAAATATATCTGATTTATAGAGGAAAAAAATAATTTCGTTTGCATTGTGAAAAAACTGTCTACCACAATATTTTATCTATTTCCTTTCGAATATTTTACAAGTTATTGATTAATACTCGAGGTAAATATTAACTTTATTTCCTACGTTCAATCAACACTATAATAAAAATATTTTTTATTTTTTTTTTGAACTTGTGTTTAAAATATTTTTTATGATAAAAAGTTTTTCCGATAAAATAAAAAGGAAGATATTATAATGAGATTTATTAAATTCTATGAGTCATTTAAATCTGTATAATTTTCACTACGTTACCCTAAATGCCATATAAATATATCTATAAAGTTTTTGAAGATAAGGATGATCGCATGAAGGTGCTACTTAAAATGCTAATGACCGTTTAAAACAATGAAGCGACACAAATGTTGTCCCACCAGAGTAACTGGTCACATTCACTTTTATTAAAGTCTTTATAAAATTCTTCAAAACTCTAATTGTCAGATTATCAAAACGATTGTGAAGTAATACAATCACCAAAATTACTTTTAATGAATTAGTGAATTGAAAAATAAATAAATTTATACATAACTATGTCAACAGCGAATAAAAAAAATTATTAAAATAAAAATAAATCAAACCAATTAGAAAGTAAAGAAAAATTATCCATGAATGAAAAAATAATATAATAAAAAAAAAAAAAGAAAAAGAAGTAAAAATATAAAGCGAAAAATAAAATACTAAAAATGAACTAATATTGAAAATTCATTTTCTTGTCTATCATACACAAAAATTAATTTGTAAATGAATCACTATATATATATATATAATATCCAACTCTCAAGTTGAAATCAAAGACTGTTTAAAGTTTAAACAAATATGAGTGAGTATATAGAAGCCACAAAAGCCGTTTGTTGCTAAGGTCATATACTCACGAGAAGAAAAAAGTGAATATAGTGGATGCAGTGCTGCAACGGCGCAAAGCTAACCAATAAACGCATACATACATATATAAATATATACATACATGGTACCTATATATATATATCGGTATATAATATAGAGTTATAGATGCATGCAACAGCAGTGAGCAAGGGCACAGACTTATGTCGATTCCTCCCCTTTTTCTCTTCACATGGTTCCTAAGGTCTGGGCTATAAATCATCGCCGCTTATACAATCGGTTGGCGGGTGGGCAGCAACATAACGCATACATGTATGTGTATGTATATAGTATATATATATATATATAGGTATCTAGATAGAGTGGAGAAAACCTATTTTTCTCCTTCTCACGTATGTGTAGCCCCCAAGTAATCATTCAGCTATTCATTCTCCAAGAGTGAGCAGCTCACGCGATCACTTATTGATTATGAACTCAGGAGATGTTTTTTCAAAACAAATCAACGATTATCTATATGTATTATCAAACACGTATGTTAGGGGAAAAGTGTCGTAAAATGGAATAGTAGAGTAAAATGCCATTTTGCAATTTTGAAATTATTATTGAAGTGGGAATAAACAAATGATCTTGGTAATATGTTGTTAAGGACGCGAAATCACTTTAAGGAGTATGATCTACAAAATTTTTGACATTGTATCTGCTGTCAGTAGTATGTATGCAAATACACAAATATTTAAAGTTACTTTTTAGGAAGTATTTTTCTTGTAGATAAATAAATTTATAGTTAAAATAATCGTTAAAAGTGGAGATTTTTGTTACAAAGCTATATAAGTGAGTAATTATTTAAATAGATTATATTTAATATGTTTTGATAGTTGGAAAATTATGATTTTGTCTTTAAGTTACAAGAATTAATTATGTTTTCAATAAATTGTTAAAATATAAACGGTATATTCTGAGTGTTCCAATATATATGAAAGTAAACTTTCTGAAGTTTTAGAAAAATTTATAAGTATTTATATTTATAAATTTTTAATTTATATTGTATAGTGAGAAAAAGGCTTGGTCGAAACATGTTTTTAAACATTCAGTCACTGTAAAAGAATCGTCAATTTATTCTAATAAAGTGAGAGACTATTAATCTTTGGATAATAAGCACATTGTCAGTTGGATCGAAAAACGCCATGACATATTCCCTGCTGCTTCAACATTTTTCAGCGTTGTATATAGTTATTCCACAATTTTTCTCTGACACTTATCGCATCGCTAGTTAATTTCCATTTGTCGATTAACGAAATTTTTCAATATTTCTCAGTAGAATAATTTTTATTTCATTGAACAGTATACTAAAAAAAAAAATAAATAAAGTAATAGAATTTTATAAAAGACTTATTTGAATAATTATTTTACAATAATCAGAAATTAAATTAAATTATTTATTAAACAAATAATTATATAATCAATGATAAAAAGAAAAGAAAATTTTATTTTAATTGAATTTTATATAAATTAAGCTTATCAACAAAAAACAAAAGGTACCAACGTAATATTCAATAAAAATTCTTCAAGAAATTTCAATGAATAAAATATATATAAGAGGGAACACTATTTTCTATTGTCTTTTAAAGCATGTGTACATTTCTTTAGTTAGGTATAGCCTCAAGGTACTTATAAACTCAAAAGAAGCTTGCTCTTTTTCTTTTTCTTTCCTTCTTTTCAAACGCTTCTCTCAGATTGTGAATTTCTATAAACGACTCGCGAGCATCGCCCAAGCATTTATTTTTAAACGTCTCGCTCGCACTGTGAACAAACGGCATTGCTGACAGGTATATCCTGCTCCGTTGAAAATTGTGATACGTTTACGATGTCATGCCTTGTCTTCACACGTATACACTTGCAGTAGGTGTAACTACACAACGGCAAATGATAACAATGCAATAAAAATTCATCTGGACTATATGCACAATTGTTAACAATTTTAATATATAATTGTATCTGTGGACTTATAATATATATTTTAAATACTTTTTTAAAATAATGTCGTGGAAATAAATGAACAAGTTCAAAAAAGGTACATGGAGAAAAATTATTAAGTATGTACTAAATAATTATTATCATATTGTGTAGTATTTTGTTTTTATTATCTATAAATTTTAACTCTTCAGTTCTATTTAAGATAAAGAATAAAAATAAATTTTTCATATAGTCTGATTAAATTATTATCATTATATTTAATTGCAAATAATGCTTTGTAATATTTTTATATATACTTAAAATGAATTGATTTCCTCTGGTGGTTATGCGTTTGCATGATGAGAAAAGTAAGGTTATACAACAGGTTGGATTTTGATGTTGGATCGTTGAGTAAATCATAATCACGTAGCGGTATTTTGACGGGAATCGAGATGGGATGTTGCTGTATCACGCAGTGGCCAGTAAAGGATTTATTGAACGGATGAATATAATACAGCTAAGAAAAATTCAGTGTCTGAGTACGCGACGCGATTCTCGTGGTTGATGGTTGTTTCGAAAATAGCCGCGCGCGCGTCTACCGCATACCGTTGCAACACCATCATCGACTTTAGACTAAAATTCAATGTGTGTGCGCGCGCGTGATTCACCGGTCTGAAAGGAAAAGAGGGTGACCATTATTTCAAAATGATTTGGGACGAGCGGAAACACGAAAGGGGAGGATAATTGAGATGATTGGGAGAGTCGGAATGGTAACGAGAACGACATTAAATATACTATCCAACGGTATTCACTCCCTATTCATTTTTTGTTTTATTTTTACGCTCTTCAATGTTTCACCTTTTTTTTAATTTTTTATCTTTTTTATATATATTTTTTTCTTATGTGCATCATTTTCTTTGAATATATATATCTTCTGTCATTTATTTTTGGCTTCATGCCCTGTTTTATCCACAATTGTACGGAATAGAAGAAAAAAATTTTGTATGTTCTTGTGATTTATTGTAATGAATAAATATATACTATGATTTTAATGATTGCATCGGAATAAATTAAAAATAATTTAATTTATATATATTTTTTACAGTTAAATTGATCATATCTACATAACAATGTTGAGAAGTTTTGTTATCTGTAGATTATTATAACATTACTATAATGAGTAATTATGTTTGAAACAACATTTTAGTTGTACATAAATTAAACTAGAATATGGGGGTATTTTTTGATCTATACGATTAGTGCTAACTTTTAACGATATAATCCATCATTATTATAACTAATTGCAATCTGGATGATCCCAAAATCCCTCAGTTTTCGCATATCAGGTAATAATAACGACTTCAAAAACTCGTTTAAAATATAATTTTTTTTTTTTTCCTCATCGTATAAAACTCATCCTAATAATTATCATAGGGCTATCATAATCGGAAGAGCTATTAGTTGCTCCCACCGCAGGAATGATTAATCGGGTACATTCCATTGGGAGGGAGATCGCATGGGGATAACGGATTCCATTTGCCCGACCACCATCTTGCTTTCCGGGAACCACGTCCGTTCATTTGGTGGAAATCGACGAATTATTGAAGTCCTTGGGATTTCCTAGAGTGTTGTCTGATGAATATATATTCTTTGTAGGATTTTTCCAGCTGAAAAGTCCGCAAATTCACTCTTATTTATCCTCCACTGAATGAACAGTTTTATTTTTTTTTTTTCGTAAAAAAAGAAAATAAAAATTGACGAAAAAATCTATCTTATAGAAAATTTAAACGATTTTCTCACACCCTCCATGTTAGACGAACGAGATTGCAGGAAATAGAATTTTTTTTTTACGTACTATTTTATATCTATATTTGCTACCAATTTTTAGACACGAAATTGCAGCATCATAGAATCACATCTAAATTTATCACGGTATTATTTATACAGAAACCATATCCTTCATTTATTTATTATCTGACAAAAAAAAAAAATAATAGATGCACATATATTATTGAAAGTATTGCAAAATAAATTTTCTTCCTGCAGATAAAACCATGAATATGTGTAAATTTAAGCATATATATATCTTTTTGTCTTTCGAGATACTATACCTATATACTCGAAGAATAATGAAAAATCTATTCTCATGTTTACATACTGGACAAAATAAAATAATGTCTCTCGAGGCGATTGAAGATAACGATTGTAAGCCAAAGAGAAATAAAAAATGAAGATGAGCCCAAAGGAAAGCGGCTGTATATATACATATATACAGCCGCTTTTTTATTTGCTCTTTTCTTAGCTTTCGTATATCGATACGATCGTCTCTCTATATGTTCTCCTTGAATTTACTGTGTCGTAAAAGGACCAAGCCGATACGTCACGTACACGCGCTTTCTTTTAACGGAGAAAATTTCCGCGTCTTTAAATTTTGCATGCCTGCAGGTGCGATTGTATATGCATGTATATATATATATATATGTGTTTGCTACGCGATACGCATATTTTTTAAGTTCTTCATTCGAAAATAAAATGACAATAAACCAAAGACGAAAATACGCAGCAGTAGATAAGCTCTTGAATTCGTTTTACTCATTCAAAATTGTGCTTGAATAATATATTCATCACGTAACATATCTGAAATACATCAAGTATATATACTCAAGTACATAGGCTATATATACATATTTATTTATTGATACATGATAATTATTATTAAAAATATAAATATCCGATAAAATACACAGGGTATTTGCAATTTATATAATTTAAACTCCAAAATTTATTTATCTGCTCACACAAATTATCATAATATTTTATTAATATGTAAATTATAAAACGAATAAACAATTACAGACAATTCATGTCGCCACATACATATACATATGTATATACAATATATAATGTACAGTTAATTAAATCGTGGCGATAAATAGACTGGAGGAGAGTCGCGAATAACCCGCCGATAACGTATAATTGAACATTTAAAATGTTCAGCAGCAGGCCCATGAAAGTCCATTGGTCTCTACGCAGCCACAGTCTAATAAACATGGCGTCTATTGTGGCGGAAAGGGGTCAATAATTTCCCAACATAACGTACTGTCGGCGTCGAAGGACGAGACACAAAAAAAAAAACAAAAAGCACTATAGGAAAAAATCAAAAAATAAAATGAAATAAAATAAGAGAGTGATGCAATTGGCTACGATCGAATAGTGGAAAACCGAGTTTTACTCAACAACTGAAATTGCTACAAACGATATATATATCTGCATAAGTATATGGACAGTGTATGCATAGGATCAGAAGGAATGGAATGCATGTATATATATATTTGGCTGAATTTCAAAGCTCAGAGGACTCAGTGAACCGCGCATTTATACATGTATATGCGATCTCTCTTTCTCTCTTCTCTCGTGTTTGTGTTACATATTGGTTAGTAACACATAAAGTAATCGTTGGAAAATGCACTACACTGACGCTATGTACAATCGCGTGTATGCCATCTCTGATATGTTATGTAGTTGAGGGTATATAGATTCCAAGCGTGTGAAAGAACTTGGAAACCTCACGAATTTTCATTTCAAGCTTGATTAGATGCATCGAGTTGTGGTGTATGTATATAATGTATATGTACATCAGCCATCATACATTATTTTGTGTATTGAATTTGCTACAACCAGCGGTTAATTTACGAGTCTATTGTCGAATCAATCGACTGGATGTATAATCAGTTATTCAAAATTACACAACAAACCAAACGTTTTAGCCAATTTTCATATTTGCTTTCTCACTTTGTTCGAATGTCAAATATTTCGTATTACAATTAATATTCATTTAATTTTGTACTATTTCAATTACAACTAGAAATCTATATATGTTTTTCAAATAATTAGCACATTTATATGTCAATTATATTTATGAGAATTAATATAATATTAAATTACCAAAATTTACGTGAGTAATTATTAGAATTATGATCTATAGTTAGAGTACATAAAATATGAATAGCTGAATTAGAAAAAAATATTAAAAGTTTCAAAGTTATTTATTTTTATCGTCTAATTTTTAGGATAAGTATATTTGCATTATTAATTTTTATCTTTTATAATTAAAATCATATATTGAATGATTCAGATTTGAATTCAAGAGTTAACTGATAATACTGTGATTAGATTATGATATGTTCCTCATTTTATATTGGATATTTTATTGCCATAGATCACAGAGTCATATGTGCTAGAACTTGATTGATGTAGCTATCAAGTTGTCGCTGTAATTAAATAATTTCGAATTTTTGAGTGTGTGGCTGATGGTGTCTTGCATTACTTTCCTTTCAACTGCTGAAGATGCTGCCATATCTCTGCTGCAGAACCCTCTCAAGCTCTATCAAACGAAGATCACATGATTTTCTCTACTACTACTGTGACCATTGCAAAATAAATAAATAAAAAATTGTGCTTTTGATTGATAAACAAAATTTTGTACTTTAAGAAAACAATAATTAACGTTTTGCATAATCCGTACTACTCACCAGTTTTTCAAAGTGTCAAAATATCAATCCTAGGAAATTTGTTTATGAGTTATATGATTCGCCAAAAATAGGTTTCATTATAGTTCCACTCATTACAGGTTAAAATACGTTTAAATAATCGTTTTGTGTAGTTTTTAAACAACTCAAAACAAAAGTAAAAAATATGTAAAGATTTTCCTGAAGTGGTCCATATACTAGCCGACGTTCCCCTATATTTGATAAAAACGATAGAATTTTACTAGACATAAAATATTCTTTTTTTTTCCAAAGGATTATACTAAATTTGACGACTAAAACTATACATAATATAACGCACAACTATAACATCCATCAGCACTGATGCATATATTTATAAGGAATAACGTTTATTTATGTATAAACTCTTTGAACCTTCTCGAACCATCAAGTTTTACTCTAATCTTGTCCTCACAAAAAAAAAAGCTCTACATAGTATACACCAAGACGTCATATCTTACAGTACTTTAAAAAGATTAGATGAAAAAAATATCATGTAAGTGTCCATAAAATCAGATGAATAATGTTTATAGGCAGTAATATAATTCACCTACATATATATTTAAGTAAGTGATAAAATTCTTATATTAGTCGATGTAAAATCAAATACGTTGCACGAAAAAATATCATTAATGCTAAAAACAAAAAAATGTAAAGTTCATATGACAATTATGGAACCCACCTGAATATATATTCCTTATATATTACACCTTAACTTCGTATTCAAATTTTATATACAATATTGAATGTAACAAAACGTGTCTTTGCTTGCTCTATTATATAGAAATTAAACTTTTGAATGAATTAAAATATTTCTATAATATCTATGCATAGATGAGAAACAAGAAAAATAAAATACTTCAACAGTATATATTGTCATGTTGCTCGTAGTGTGACAATGAATCGTTGTTCGTTCCACCTTCTATTTTCCTCTTTAATATATTTATGAATGTATGTTTGGTGTTCGCACGCGCGGCGCTAGGCAAAGTATCGAGCGACGCGCCGTGTGACGACGAGACTTGGTTAGATATATGTATAGAAGACACGAGGGCTGAAGAGGGAGGGAACGTGGATGAGGGGTGTAGAGATAGTGGATTGGGATAAAATGATGGTAGTGGGGATCAGTGCACACAAATGCGACGCAACGCGACGCGACACTCGTCGAGATTGGCCTGATTCCAACGGAAACAAAAACAACAGCGTCGACTTTACGCTGACTATTCTACTATCTTGATTCTCTGAAAATAGTTGTACATAGATTTTTTGCACCTGATGTGCGCTTTATTGTCTTCAAAAAAAAAAAAAAAATTTATTTATTTATTCAATATTATGTATGACACATGATTTTTTTCATTTGGGATTACAATCATACGATAGCATTTACGTTTAATAAAAATATGCAGCAAGTTCAATGTACATCTGCTGACGTATATTGGAAATCATTCACAATGGTCAGATCAAAATTCACATGTGTGTAAATGTCACAAAATTGCTTAGCTGTATGTTATATGCCACGTTAAATTCAGATTCTGTGACTTGAATTGATCGTTGTCTTTGCCACTTTATATATTTCCTAAATGAATCCATAATCGAATTATGTCAATTTCAGATATTTTGACAGTAGTTTATGAATTTTATTATATACGTATTCTGTGTTTTTATGTCACATCACTGAATTATAATTGTGTGGTGTCAATTATAGCAAATGAATAAAGTTTTTGAGGTATGAATTCTTTATGAAAGAATGATATAAAGGAACAAAGAGAATGAAAAGTCAAAAAGTCTTTTCTAAAGTTGCAGTGGATATAAGAAGAAAAAGACAAAATTTATAGTCTCGAGCATCTAAATTAGTGCAATTTCAGACAAAAATAGAAGAGTCGCACCGGAAATAGACACCTGGAATTCGAAGTGATGAAGACTCTCAGATATTCTCTTCTATGTATATATTTCTGTCTCGTGTTTTCCTGTGTTGTTGCGGCCATTCAGTTGGTCGGTGCACTGACGATGAGTTGCTCCATTCATTTTCTCTGTCGCGCAAACACACTCCGGAATATACATATAATATCCACGGAGAATTATTCGCACTACTAGATTATTATGAAGTGTCTCTCAACGCTTTGGGACATTGCTGAATGTCAAATAAATTAGTTTACACCTCAAACATTAATGAAGGTAGGCAAATATAATGCCTTAATGACTTCAATAATTTAGCGTATGTATATAATATATTAATTAATAATATATAATTAATTATCTTATTGTACATATCTTAAAACAAAACGTTCATTAAGTATAATACTTATCATAATGTTGAAGAAAATATTCGCTTTATTAAAAAAATCGTACAAAAGAAAAAACAAAGTAATTGAATTGCAGATAACTATCATGAAGTAAAAATTAACTGATGATAAAACTCGATATCAATTGATTAGTTGCAGACGGAGGATATAGACTAAAAGTTTGAATGAAAGAAAAATAAAATCTCGTCTCATCTCACTGATAACGCGTATAATTATGCGCCTTCACTTTGATTGAGTTGGCGTAATGAAAAGTATTCAGAATATTTCATTTAAATAACTAATGTGATGAAGTAAATCCGGAAATTCTTCAGCGTATATACTATTTTTTATATTTTATATTTTCAACTGAAAGTATATATTAGTGAAAATTATCTGGAGAATATTTTATTTCATACAGTTAAAATATATAAACTTATAATTTCACAATTATATTCTTCATATATTTTATTGTCTGACCAAAACTGTGACCTATATATAATTTAATTTATGTTTCAATACTAATAAAAAGTTTAAACATATTAATCTATCTTTATTGCTTAAGTAATTATTTTTGATCATATAATAGTAAACTGAAGTTGTATATGCTGTTAAATTTAATATCGATCGAAAAACGTGATCGACAATAATTGAGAATCATAATTGAAATGGTTCTCAATTTTTTTTTTTTTATTTAAAGGGGAGAAAATATATATATTCTAACGGTATCGCATATATTATTACTTTCTCTACTGTAATTGCTGCCAATGTAATTCTCAATTTTTTTTATATATTAATTTTCCTGCCTTACAAATTTCTGCGTCAAATATATTTTGCTTTCAACTTCGAGTAATTAGTTACAACATGAAATATAACATAAAGTGTGGAGAATATAAATTATTCCAACTTCATTTTTCATGCTGACAAATATTCATATACACATTTCATTATAAATCGTGTTGACGAAGTTCTATTACGAACTTTGTTACCGTGTCTACACAGTGCTGCTTTTGAAAAACAAACAAAAAAAAAATTGAATAAATTCAGTTATGGGATAGGAGTTAGTGTAAAATGAAATAAAATGATTAAAAAAAATAATACAGAGATGGTTAATGAGGGAGAAATAACATGAATACTTGAGTATATATCCGGGAATATATTAATACACAAAAATACTATCAGTCGCTGTCGCTTAATGAGCCTGAAAATTGTGGACAACAAACAAGAATCTGTCTGTGATTAATCGAGTTTGACAGATATTTCTATTCTAACATGCTCTCCCAGTCTCATTTCGACTATTTTTGGTTATTAAATATATATTAATTCACTTGCAGAAGTTTCTTTTTATTCACAAATGCCAAAAAATTGTATTATCTTAATATTAATTTTATCGATTGACAAGTCAGTATAATAATAAAAATTTTCAAATACTGCAGCAGCTGTACATATAATTATATATGATATATAACTTTTAATATGTTTTGTTAATGTTAAGAAATATAATTAATAAGATATGCAGAATGTAGTCTAATTATAATTTTTATTCCTTTTGTTTCAGCTGAAAAAAAAAAAAAAAACGTTGAATAACCAAAACAGTCACGTCGCGCAATAAAGGTAAATGGTACAAAATGATTATTATAAATATTCCATGAAAAGAAGTTTCTGATGAAAATAACTGTATTACAACAGTAATAAACGGATAAATTGACTATTCTGTAAATTTTATTATCCAATAGCGTAAAAATTCATAAGGAATTCATTCAAAGTTCCGAATTTTCTCAATATAATACTTACAATATTTTCTATAAATTTTTATATCGTAGTGACAGGTGAAATTTATAAAATGGTCAACTTGTCTTTGTGTTACTGTCACAGCACAGTAATTTTCTTCAGAAACTTCTTTACGTGTACAATAAATAGACGGTAAAGAAGCGCAATAACAATTTAATATTGTGAATCGATTATTGTGCTTGCATTGGTTTTCAAAAGACATTATTGCTTATATGTCTATTTCTGAAAACTTTAAAAATAAAGTTGTTTAATTGACGATTGAAGTTGAAAGCCACAACGCGTTTTCCATATAAATGATGTTCGATAAAAAATGTCACGTTCTTTCTTTTTTTTTTTTATTTATATATATATTTTTTTAATTTCTTTCAACTACACTCGCTCTATTTAGTCGCAGTGAAAACTTTCACAGTAACGACCGCTTGTTCTGCATTTGCAAGTGTTCATCAGTGTGCGTTGTCACATAAAGTACCTATACATAGATGTTTTTATTTTTTTAAACTAAAATCTGGGTTTAATTAAATTGAGAACCAGTACATTATCGTGATTTAAAAGCTGCTCGATATGTTGATATTTTTTTTATATTATTTTAATCCAAACTGATATAATTAGGAATTTTTAAACGATTTAATGGCGAATTTAAATAAGTTATAAATAATCATCATGAGTGATTGACAGAGTTTGTACATGAATAAACATGATTATAGTCGATATTCTAGAAAATTTATTTAAGAAGTATCAACACAATCGCTGTAGCAGACATTGACGTAATGCAGTTATATACTCTTGTGGTCACGGTGTAATAGCAGCAAGTATAGACAAAGCGCATGGCAAGTTCTCTTGGAGAATCTTGATTACAACATTCTTGTGTCAATTGAAGAGATGCCGCTGGATGCATTGAGCGCCTGTTTCAGCTACAAATGGAAAACTTGCTAACCTCTAAGATGATTCGTTAAGTAACCATAAAACTATGCGCAGTATACCATTCACCGATCATCAGTTATACCTTAATATTCCAAATTAATAAAGCATTTTACGATGTAACTTAGGATAAACCTTGGTGAACTCAGGAATATATATGTATTATATTATACCAATCACATTCGATTCTTTTATTTTCATCAATTTAAGTCCTGCAAACACTGAAGCATTTCCGATAAATGAATTAATGAAAAGTATTTTCAAACTCAATAGTATAATTGAGTTTTTTATTTTGCTCGTTTTATCGTATAAAAAAGTGGCTGGATATAAAGTCAGGCAATTCAATAGCGTGTGTCTCACCTACTGAGGATGGAGAATCAACAAAGAGAGTTGATAAAAGATCGCAAGGAAATGAGAGAAGTAAAGCAATAAAAATATGGTCCACCAAAAAAGGGACTGATGAAAGAATCACGGTCAAATGATCAATTTCTCTCCTTTTTTCGTTTACCTTTTCATTTTATCCGCTCGTTTTTCAACCACTTGATATATGATTTCTGCACGATTTATACTATATACATCTAGCTTTATACACAACGTTTATATATCGAATTCATGTGGCTTTGATATGTGATTGGCAAAAGGGATATTGATTTCTCGAACGATGGGTCAGCAAAGAGAGAAATTCTTGGTCACAAAACTAGTGCCACTAGAGATATCGAGACCCTATATAAAGGATAAACACCCTCTTTGCTACAAGAGATTAACAAACATTCGAGTTGGATACGTGAGCGTGGACGATTTCAGTTTCCGATGCTTTTTCATTTGACTAGGATCAATGAATTGCAAACAAAAATATTATCGAGTTGTTTTGGTGTATCTCTTTGACGATAAAACAACTGTGAAATATGCTTCAAAAATGAAGCGATAGTTTTTTTTTTTATTTTTTTTTTCCATGATACTCGATAGTTTTGATTGTAAAATGTATATAACATGGAGAAAAAATCTACGAAATTTTACTGTGCTGTCTAGCAATCAGGACCCGCTTTATTGGTAAGAATGTTTTGGTCTTTGTTGACGCATAAGATGCCTGAAAAAAAAAACTCGTCGGGGGTTATCAGCACTTTTCAGGACTTGACGTGTCTATTGTTCTTCCAATGCATTCTGTTGCGTCATAACGTATTACAACTCACAACGGTCAACATTGCCATTGGAAAGTGTTCTTTGGAAGCAAATTAATCGTATTAAATTTTTAAATTACTTATGTATTCATTTATTTATTCATTTTATTTCCTCATTTATTCATTTGATTTTTTCGTTTATTTTTTTTTAATATAATTTATTTATATATTAATATATTTAATAATTTGTTTCATTCATGTCTAAGAATTAGCAGTAGCACTCAATAAAAAATACTTGTTTCAAAATAAAAATTCACAATTAGCCCCTTTGAATATAATATGACGTTTATATAATTTTGTATAAAAACCATTTTATAAACAAATGAATACATTTTTAGAGGTCTACTGGCACGATAAAATTTCTTATACCGGACAATTACTTTTCCTCAAGCGCCACCAACAGTTATGACAGTTTCTCTTGTCAATATTCATATAGTTGGTGAATAATTTTTGTTGTCTTGACAGTTGTGACTCGATTACTAAACAACATGGTAATTTTTCTCTGATTTTATTCTATATTCAATTTTTCTCTCCGTGTAAGTATCTATTAGTATATCTGCTGAATTTTCATCTTTTATTAAATTTATCAACGATGAATTCACAATTGAATGTAAAATGAATAAAATATTCCTTTTTGACTTGAATGCAGTCAACTTTCACTGAGATTCACGAGTGTTCTATTATATTCACATTTGAGGAGGGCATCCAAGTGGAAGATGTGCGGCGAAGAACATTGAGAATTCTGAAAGATGTTCGAGTGATCCAAAAGAATATTCTCCTCTTATGTGATGTAAAAATAGAAGAAGAATGAGGCGAAAAAAAAAAAACATTCTACCATGAGTTGATATAGGAGGATTAAGGATCTTGACATGCCTTACTTTTTTTAATGTAAAACGATATCTGATCATCTGCATTACATACGTTTGCTGTGTGTATATAAGTACATAAATTCATGATGTACCGTCGTCATCTCCTTTCAACTGCGACAAATCGAATACTACATTAGGGCATAGAATGAATTGGAATGATATCAATAGACATTATATATAATGAAAAGTGGAGTTTCTGTATTACGAATATCAATTTTTTATATTACAGAATGAAAATTTCGCGACTATGTTTTTTTTTTTCTTTCGTCGAAGATCATCCAAATCCTCTTTATAGATGTTCTTCTTTTCATAGAGCATAAAAACTGATAGAAAATAGTTTTAGAACTGAGAAATTATTTTTTCTTTTCCTTCACTGCATTCAAACATAAAAATTACAATTTTTCTTTATTCATAAATAGATATTAATATTCTGAATATAATAAAATTTTTATTGTGAATTTTATATTATTGTGAAAAACAGGTTAGATTTATATAAAACAAAATAATCAAACTATATAAGCAGAAAAAAAAAAAAGAATTTACATCATAAAACATCGCATCGTGAATATCAAAATGTTGAATTCAAAGTACTCCACTTTTCTCAGCTCTTTTGATCGTTCTCGTTTTTCACGTGGCTCACGATGTACAACGAGCGCACAACGATGTTCAGCGAGATGCTCCTATAAATGCTTATCGACCTTTCGTGAGCTATACGATCGTGCAGAATGCTTTTCTCTATCCCCCATGTCGTTCTACTTTCAATACTGTTCGACTGATGGCACAGAATGTGTAAGACAAAAAATAAATTCGAGAAATTGTGTAACTTGAATTCCTCGCTGGTTTTATTTCAGTAAAGCTAACTTTGAATATCGTTAATGGCCAAATAAAATAGGAAAAAAAACAATGAAGCAGTATGAAATTTATGTATACTCGCATAGTAATAAAATAATTTACTTGGCATTATTCAAAAATTTGTAGTATTGAAAAAGTATTTATTAATGGTTCTATTTATAATTTAATTGAACTTGTGTAGATGAAATAATATAGTTTTTGATTAATTTTTTATCCTCTACTGCACAAAAATAATTGCTGTGTTCAGTATGACAGTCGCTTAATTTCGAAGAAATTCAGAACAGCTTCGTTATTTTTTTCATGTATTTATTGGGCCGTTCCTAATTTACATTAGTGGCAGTCAGCATGCGGACTAATGTGCTATCCTCTTCTCCGGATAATTCAATGCTTGAATCCTGGTGAAAATAAAATATTCAACATTAAAAAACTATTAAATAATGAAGAAAATAAAAAAAGTTCTAGTAAACAAAAATATCTGAACATAAATATATAGTAGGTACAAATTAAATTTCTTCATTTCAAATATTATAGATAATATTAATTTCTATCTATTTCGTAAATTAAAAATGAACAATGAAGAAACTAAACATTATAAAATATGGCTCATAACATAATACATTTGCGGTTCAATAATTCTAACAAAAATGAAAATATCTTGAATGTTTTGTTAAAAATATTTTGTTGGTGATATATATGTTAAAACTAAAAATTCCAAAAATTTTGGAACGCAAACCGTTGAGTATAGGGAATACATATCATAACAAATATTCAGCATCGTTGTTATACCAAAATATATATACTCCTACCTAAATACATGTACAATGTCTATTGTATTTCAGTATACATGCTATAGTTGTACGATAGAAATTGATGGATTGCTATAAGGAACGCTGAGATCGTGAGTGTCGTTGAGATTTGGTCCTCTCGCTTGCCCACAAACATGTTTCCATTTCAGACATAATTGTTCGTAACAACCCATAGCCCAATTGAAGGATATGACCTGCTTTATCATGACACGCCTTCATACACCGCATAGTGAATTGCATTGATCAACTTGCAAGCTTTAACATTCAACTGACCATGCATTTAATCCTCAATATATAATTCCTCTAAACTCCTCGAATACCTGTATAGATACATGATCTACATTAGTTACAGGATTGCGAATATAGTTACAATTTCAAGTCCAGAGATCAAGTAAATTCCCAGATAGCGTATATGTATTTGGCAAAGTAGAAGACAAAGAGCATTGGGCCAAGTTCATCAGGATCTGTAGACGTAAATGAAACAGGTAAAGGGAATGTGTAAACAGTGGGCGACAAGTTAACCACTAATGCTAGATCAGTACCTAACTGATGTACTCCTCATCTGTTTGTCCTTTATGTGTATTGAATTTACATTCATCATGTTCAATGCAATACAGAGTTCAATAGTAGATTAGATACGTTGAATATATATACACACAGTTTATATCCAAGCAGTAATAACGTTAAATCTAATGAGTATATAATTTAATCAATAATATTGTATAACGAATTTCCGAGTCGAAATTTTTATGCTGCTTTAAACCTCATTATTAGCCTTTAGTGAGGTTCTTCAGGAGCATGGAAGGTTGTTTAGAAATATTTTAATAGAAAATACGACTCTTCCTCAACATCTCGAAGTAGTCAGATATTGCCAAATCTTCCATTCTAAGACGCAAAGGAGGAACTTGCTAAGTTTATTATGAAATAAAATATTACAATGTTGTGTTGAGTGTAAAAAGCTTCAAACTAGATTCAATCCTAGATTTTTAGAGGTTCCTCAGATTCAAAGTAGAATTGATAGGCCAACGAGTGCCATAGGATGTTTCATCGACTACTAGAAGACTTAAAAAAGCTCAAAAATTTCGACTCTAGTATTTACCTAATATTTATCAAGAAATCTAGGAATGCCAACTCATTTCTAAATCTTTTTAGTAATTATAAAAGATAAACAGATTGATAATTATTGCGGTTCAATTATTCCATTTGTGGGGAATAACATTGTAGTGATCAGCTAATTCTAATGTTCTAATGGTCTCATTGGCATTATCAAAATGGTTATTTTGGATTAATAGTAAATGTGTGGTACTGGCGCATGGCTATTGTTAATGCTAAATGTTATGCACTTACTAAACAAACCAATGCCCCCAATGCCGTGTTATGCATGTACGGATTAACAACTCGATGGGGGATTGACCTGTTTTCTCGAAAAAGAGACAACGCGGACTACAGGATGAGAGAAGATTTTCAACGTTGGACAAGTTGAATTTACCCACTGTATTCTGTCATCTCTCAACAGTTATATAGGTGATCATAGGCAAACAAATGAAACTTATCAATAGCACCGAGAAATTTTGCGGAAATATTCTACATCGATGATAAGACTTTATAGTTTTTTTCAAATGTTTTATGTGTATATGTAATCAACTAACTAAATTAAGATAAAAAATCGCTACTCAAGGCTTTTTTTATTATTATTACTATTATTATTTTGTAATAAATTGAAATGTAAAACAGAAGGGAAAAAGAAATTGGAAACTTTAATAATAATGTAGTACAAAGTGGATGAAAAATGGATGAAGAGGATGTTTGAATTTCAAAGAAAGCAGGGAGACGAGAATTCTACAGTTTTTATGCAATAGCTCAGCATGCTACATATAATATTCACTAATTTGTCAATTCCTCATAATATGATGATTGAAATACTCGCTATAGTCTCTCTTTTTATTAAATTCACAAACAGATATTGCAATTAATAACGGCATTTTCATAATATTTTATTTTCTTTAATATATACATTATTTTATTCAATTGAATTGCCAAAAAACTTGAAATAATATTAATATTTACTTTCAAACAATTGACAAACTTTCAAATTACCGTCAAAATCAAAATATGATTCCAATGAAAATGTACACAATATATAAATACCATGAGTTTATATCAATGATGAAATGTGCTCATTGCTGCAATATTCATATTGTAAGCAACATGTAATGAGATAGCAAAAAATATATTTATAATAACAAAGAAAATGATCAATATTAAACTGGTAGATAGTAAAGAACAGCAGATGAATGAGAGGAATAAAGATAGATGAATATAAGACACGACAACGGTGCGATATACCTGGAAACATGACGGAGAGATGATCCCACAAAGGATATCAGTGCTTTTGCTCAGATCCTGATGTAGCCCAGGCCCGGCACTCTCACTCTTCTTCATTTTGCCCGTCTTGTTGCAACGATGACTTTATGCCTCGCGGCAATAATGCGCGATTGTATGCGAAGTTATGCCGTAAAAATCTAAAGTGCGCGTGAAAGTGAAAGATAAACGCTTTGGTAGAGTTGGAATTCCTTTAACCCGATTCATCGATGCTGTTGCGGTTTTTTACCATCATAAGTCTTCAGATTCTATGGCCAATATTAATTCACTAAATCCTCCCTTTCTTTATTGATGACATATACCTACATAAAAATATATCATATGGCATACAGATACAGCACTCTAAATAATACAACCTATATTTAAACTTAGGTACCATTTACTAACACAAGGATGAGAAAGAAGGGGTATGTATGTATACATAAGAGAGCAATAACTATAGTAAACGGATCTCCAAGTTGCAGAAGTGAATGTATATTTGCGTTGGTTGGAATAATATGACCTGGAATTAATCGTATACACTATACAAAGGTTGAGTCATCTGGAAACCTTTAGGCACAATCTTATAAGTACTTTATATATACGTAGATATGTTAGAAACATACAATCGATTGATGAATTATATTTTTTATCCCACGGTCTGACGAATTCTGAAAGTACCACTACATCATTTTGCTTCAACAGTGTGAGATCAAGTTTGTTTACTTGCATTATGAATTGCATCTTTAATTCCAATCAGAACGAATTGACATATAAAAAATATATGGGTATATATTATTAGTATGTTAAATGTAGTGTATGTTTTCTAGGGTGCTTCGTTCGAGCCGACTATTTTTTTTTTCTTCGCTCCATTGACAGGATATTATTCTAAACATTTAAAAAAAAAATCCTACCAAAGATGAGCTCTTAGTTTTAATATTCAGTACTCGCTAAATATATTTAAAATTTTCCCATCCAATTTTGATTTATACGTGTAAATTGAATGAGAAAATTTCAAATTAATTTAGCGAGTACTTAATATTAAAATTAAGAGCTGATCTTTGGTGGGAGTTTATTTTTGAATATTTAGAGTAAAATTCTGTCCATGGAGCGAAGAAAAAAAAATAATCCCCTACAAATGAAGCACCTTAATGTATACATTTCTTGGATGAATTTACTGATGATTATAAATCAGAAATACATTATTATTTTAGATAATTAAAATTTAATCACAATTTCGAATCGCAGATTTTCTGAAAGAATATGATTATATGTAGAATTGAATATACTATCAAGAAAAATAGACATCGTTAAAATTTAACATGTCATCTGGAAATATTCCGATTATTTACAAGTCTATGGGAATAAAATAGAGAATTGTAAAATATAATGGAATCACAGAACTACCATATAAGCCGTATAACGATAACAAATACATAAGAAACGAAGTCTCTCAAGTACATAGTTGTATACTCAATGACAATACATAAAAAAAACTCTTGATATAATACCTACACATATGTATAGATATATAATTTTAAAAGATACATAATATATTCATTCAATATTTATTTTTATATTGATGATAGATTTAATAATAGAAAGTATTAAAAAAAAAATATGTAAGTAATAGTTGGAAGTATATAAGTCGATGTTGATTCTTAATTTACACCAATTTTACTAACGGCTAAAAGTGAACTTTCAAGATTACTCAAGTACCCAATTAGAATCTCTAAATCCCGCTCAAGTAGTGCGTATTAATCCCCGGCCCGTTGTCCGTCTCTTTTTCTCTGCAGATACACTGACACAACGATGTCAAAGAGGACATATACATACATATATATACGTATTCACTAGACAGTGAATCGATGTCACCTCTTGAAAGTAGCTCTGCCCTTGATTAAAAGAATACTCAGTTGATGATGAAGAATCCTTGTCAAACTGAAGGAAGATAGTAACAGGATAAAATTACAAGAGAATTCTAGCAATCCTTTATGCATATATATTCAACAGTTCCTTCAGCGTTTTTTTATTATATTTTTTGCTATTATGAAGTTGATGAACAAAATGAATAGAGGAAAAAATGGATTATAGGATAGTGGTACTTGTGTCCAAAATGTGATGGCAATAAATCTTGAATAATACTCTTCATTTTTACCCTTTTTTTTTTTTCTTTCGTGCTAGGAATAGATAATAAACAAACGTTGAATTGGCAATAACACGTTGCGCATCAAGCACACTATGTAGTTGTAGCAAGAACGGCATGTATGTATGTGTGCATATATATTATATATAGGTGAGGTTGAAGCATAGAGATATACTGACAGAAGAGGAGACACACCATACCAGACAATCAGGATACGGAATATAGTATCGATTGCCTGGACAATGCACAGTTCAGCTCCCGATAGTTTCCCCTGGTGAGAGACCGCCGATTGATGTATATATGTATATATGTGAGTTCATGTTTAAATTATCCATTTCAGCTTCACTTATCATCATGTCATGATCATGAAGTGAAATTCTGATGAAATAGATAAAATGTATTGTACGAAAAATCTGAACGTTTTCACAGTTGGAAACATATATTGGATTTGTTATTCTTTGAGTTTTCTCAAAAGGTTAATCGACTGAATGATGAAGGAAATTAAATTAGCTATGGGCGATTGAAACATTACAGAAATTAGGCTTTGTTTTGTTTTGAAAATAACATGAAGATATAAAGGAATATAAATCAATAATCTGGGGATTGGTTGAAAGGGGTGGGAAATTGTTTGGATGGGGATCATAGAAATAAAATGTTTTGGAAATCATGTTTGAGAGATTCATTTCGACATTCATTTACTCGAATGTGAGACAAATTATGAAGAAACAATATTTTCTGTGGTATAATAAAATTGTTGGGTATGTAATAGGGTGTGCCATCTTTAGGTAACTTTTTTTTTTCATCAAAAAAACAGGCTGAAAACTTACTGGGATGGTGAAAAAAGAAGCCTGTTTAAAGCGGAGCGCTTAATTTTAATATTTAGAGATTGATCCTCTTTGTAATTTTCGTTTTTCCATTTAAATAATATGGGAAAAAATTTTTTTTTTCATTTTTATTTTTGTAGCTCAGCATTCGGGCATCATAGAGATAAGTCCATAGCATATTCTTGTAGGGAATCGAACGCTCTACAAAAAAGGTCTCTTACACTTTTTTCATAGAGACAGCCATTCTAAAGATATTCAAACCCAAAGTTCCAAATTTAAGAAATGTATACTTTTTAATTATTAAATCGATACTAATCACTCTATCATTGTATAGTAAAAAGACACTTCAATAATTGTAGTTACATTGCTTAATTTTGTTTAGACAGTATAATTTCTAGTGCTTTAAAATAATAATAAAAATATAGTGAGAGAATTCAATGAATTATTGTCATTTGATTTTTCTCATCAAATTATAATTCTAAAAAATACGTCCAGTAACAATTATCGCCATTTTCACAAGCTAGTCGATCTATTTCCGTGATTCTGAGTGATAAAAGCTACAATGATAAATGAGGGGATTGTCAATATCGGAAAGGGAGTTATTCGTATAAGAGGGTGGGTGGCGACACTTGAATAACAGAGAAACCAACTGAATGATAAAAAGAGGGTCGTATAATTTTATTTATCTGCACTTTCTTATCGACATGATTTTTTCTTTTGTTCTGTCACTTCCTCTTATCCTTTTTGTCAACTGGTACAACCATCGACTATCAAGAACTTTCGATTTAACATTCACATTGGAGAAATATGTTGAACTTTAAAAATGAGACAATAAACAAATGAATATTTTTTTTTCTTTTTCGAATGACATTAATTGCGTTTAAATAAAACCTACAAAATAAATAATAAAATCAATATATTGATCTTATTAAACTGGAATTGTCTATAAAAATTTAAAAATGTCAGAAATTAATTGAATAGATGGTTGTTCAACCTTGAGATTATTTAAAGGTCAACAGAGCAAAAAAAATCCCACTCCCAAAAGACGTCTTATCTGTTCTTTATAAAGCTGTCTTGTATATTGTATCATGTCTCAAGAGAAAGGCGAGCTCTCTACCCTAGAGACATATTTGCTATCTCTTTTATTTCTGCTAAGTGCTACCATTCGCGTTTAGAAAAATACATAACTATGTACTCGATTAAGGAGATATCCAGATATACATAATGTCATGTGGTAAATGGTTCAACGTACGTATTTGTTCATAAAAGAAAAGCTGGAAACAGACTTGAACTAATATTTTTTAGTCTCAGTTATCAGACGCTATTTTATTCGTGTTTTATGCTTTACTGTAACGCCATTTTTTATTCTCAATTATCCTCCAAGTACAACTATATAGTAGTTATATTTCTACAGTATCTTAGAGCAATAGATTTTCTAAACTAGCGGAAAAAGCATCGATGAATTCTTTAAATTCCATTGCTAATTCTGTTTTGTACCTTGATTACCTCTATGGAGAATCTGTAAAATTCAAATAGACTATTATGTTTAAAAAGATTAATAGCTAGCTATTATGTTTTTCACTTCCATGTCCTCTTCTTATGAGGATCTGTAAATGTTAAGTACCTATACTTAATCGTAACGTCGAGTATTATTATATATCTCAAACAACTGAACAATTTGGATTGTTAAAATAGAAATTGAAATAAAAAACGAATTCATCAAAGTCTACTTGCGAATCTGTAATAATACTAGTCATGACAATTCCCTTATTTGTCGTTACAATATTTTTTTTAAATGTAGAGGACAATTTTAATGGAATTCATTATTTTTAAAATATACAGATTTTATCTTTATTGCATTTTTTGTTGTTGTGATTTTCGAGATTAAAAATGAATGTAAATATCTTTTGTTCTTCACAAAGAAAAAGACTCGAACGAAAAAATGATCACAGAAAAGATACTAAACAAGTTCAAACTAAATATATATAAACGAATCTGGAAATGATATAGAAGTAAAAATTTTTCTACTTATCCTTTCATGACAATCTCATTCAACTGAGGAGCATATACGAATAAATGTCAAAGTATGTCTATGTACATAGTACAGGGTGCTAGTGCCACATGTATGTATATTTAACTTTCAGTGAATAGCACAGAAATTAAATAAAGCGAGACACTAAAAGCAATGGAGGTGCTGTAGATGATAAAATTAAAGAACGAACGAATAAACAGACATTCTATGATGTATTTGCTTAATCGTGTAAAATATAACAGTATATAAATCGCAGTGAACCATATTAAGAGTAAACCAGGCATTCGTCAGCACATTGGGGGGAATGAGTGTATAATCACGTTCTATATGTATATATATATATATATATATACACATCTGCTTCAACAATTTTATCCAACACCCTTTCCACACAGTCCAATCACTAGATATTGGGTGAGAATCCGTGGGGTAAATGTTGAGCGTATGAAAATTGAAATTCGAAATTTAAGTCTCACAAGTAAGGATGAAAAATTAGCGAATAAAAAGGGTAGGAAAAATTCCATCAACCCCTTAATGCACGTATAAATTCACTTGTGCGTTAGTAATTCATTGGAAATTAAAATTAATTCCAACATAAACAAGTTTTTTATTATCATTATTTTTTTTTTTGCATATTACTTTAGTTTTTTCTTTCTCATTGCTAAAATTATGTGATGCTGAGGGTAAATGTATTATTTTGGTATGGTTAAATGTGTTAATACACTTGAAAT
Organism: Microctonus brassicae; assembly: GCA_918226075.1. Lineage (NCBI taxonomy): Eukaryota > Metazoa > Arthropoda > Insecta > Hymenoptera > Braconidae > Microctonus > Microctonus brassicae. The sequence goes on along the minus strand of OW445484.1, from coordinate 11,765,960 downwards.
GTCTCTTATAGGGGAAAGTTATGATGTTGGTGCGGTTGGAATGCGATCTTGCCTAATTAGATTACGAAACGGGTCTCATAAATGACAAATTTGATATTCAAACCTGCATATTATAATGACATTCCAACAGTATATACATATATACACACTTCTATTTAATATATAACACGTGAATTGAACTATAATAATACTTTGGTCTTCATATATATTATTTCACTTTGTATGAAAAGGTAATTAAGAATAGTAATTATGATTTTTACAACAGGAATATTATCAAATGTAATATTGGATATATTTCTTGGATATAATCCAGATTATTAAAGGCATTAAAATAGTATTATATTCAAAATCCCTAATGTCAATATCTTTCATTTTAATTATACCGTTATATGAGAATAAGTAATATCGAATGTGTTTTAAGTAACTTCCTGTGTCTGATAGCTTTTCATGAAATCCTGTAAACTCTATTGGCTTTCAAAGCAAAGCAACAAGTAAGTAAGCTGCGCAAAGGGCTTTCATAGAAAGGAACTTTTGCTCAGTGGAATAGAGGATAAAAGATAGACTGTTTTGAGAAAAAGAGATGAAATGTAATGGAAGTGGTAGGTTACTTAAGTAACTTAGTTATAAATGTCAGATCAACACAAACCATACTTTATGCTTTGCCAAATGTTTCTTTAAAAAACTTTAATTTACAGCAATGAAACATTTGTTTACACATGTATAAAGATAAAATGTATAATGATTTTTAGTGCTTTTATTAAAATTCTTTCCATTGATGTGTCTAAAATGAATATGCTCTCATTGAAGGCTCTGTATACTTTTTGCAGTTTAAAAATCTTTAGCACTAACTTGAGATGATATTATTTTATATTTTTCATTCCCCCTCAATATTTTTTTTCTGCTAGAATTTATTTGTACAATCCAATTATACAAACGTATGCGTGATCACTATACTAGGGCTACACTCATGCACTTAAATACGGTTAGTTACCACAAATTCATTCAGCAAACGGAATTAAATTGCGCAGCCTACGCTGATGCAATTATTTTTAATCAGACTAAACTGATTGTAGAGTGTTTCATAACTCTGTAGGTAGAACCAACAATAACAGCTTCATTGTGAAAAAATAACACCACATACATGCCAATTATTATGATTTGTAATAAAATTAAAAGCGACTAATGCCCGACACAAATAAGAATCGAATAAATTATTTCGTTTGTTGATATATAAGTCCTGCAATAACGATTGTACACACATAATAATTAAATAGACGATTCAAATGCACCAGACTACGCAATAAAAATTGCAGGAACTTTAGTATAGCTTCCAGTGTATATAGTGTTTGTTGAAAATAAAAGTGACAAGTGTGCTGCACTGAGTAAATGTCGTTAGATATAGAGATCACTATTCTTTCTTCGAACGTGTTTTATGTTCTATCGAGTCAGTTTGGTTCAATTCAAAGAATCAAACGATCGTGGAGAATCTCGTGACCTAAACAAAATCAGAATTCTGAAGAAATCCGAGAATGTATAGGTGTAGAAAGTTTAAGCAGTACTTTTCGTATCAGTGCTTCCACTTTTTTTTATTTTCATACTTATTCTTTAGACTACTTGTCTGTTTTTTTATTTATTTTCTTCTTTCTTTCGACGCATCTTATCTTCTTCAGTTCATTCTTTTCTAGTACAATTAATATACTCACCAACACTTTTCCAAACAGTTCGCTTGTCTGAAGAACTGAACCGGGCGAGCTTTCTTGTATTTTGTATTCGTTTGCTAGACAACTGATGAGTGCAGTCAATGCAGTCAGTACTTTGCCCCTTTGACTTGCTTGGCTGATGACTTGAAGAGCAAAAGAATGAATAAAGAAGAAGAAGAAGAAGGGAAACAGAGCAACGAAAGCAAGTTTTGCTACGATCGAGATTCTCTGTTAGTTAGCAACCCTGGTGATTATTATTCTTGATGGGCCGAGCCGCCCTCTCTTCTGCAGACTTCGCTTGCGCTGAATTTCATTAACACTGATTGCACGGTTCGGTTCGTTGAAGAATATCTTTGTGTGAAAGAACACTACTAAGATTCAATATGACGCATTTATAGAACAGACAAAGACTCAACGAAATTTTTAAACTACTCAAGGATTTTATAGAATCCAAAAAAATATATCAAATCACAAATATTTATCAAGATATTATGATAATTTTGTACATTAAAAATCATGACAATACAAAATTTATAAAATAATATTACAAAGAATCCTCATTCGTTTTGTTATTTTGTCACGTCTTATCTTTTGCATATCATCGCTTCTCTGACGATCAATATTGTATAATGAACATGAAAATTTTTATATATATAACTCTGGTTAGCACAGCTAATTTGAATGAATTTTTATGTGTTGATCAGCACAAAAATTAAATGGCTTTTTCCATTAATTAATTAATTAATTCGATTCAATTAAGATAAAACGCCCGTTTTAGATAAATATTAGTAATTAACTTTTATTCATGAATTCAATGATTGCCTAGTTAATTAATATATACGAACAGGAATATATTTTGTCGAAGAAGAAAACATTTTTTCTATAGAAATATAATTCAGAAAAAAACAATGATAAAATTGGTTATATCACTCGATAGATTCCTTTTCGATTCAAATAATTCAGTAACCATAATTATAAATAAAGATTGCTGTGCTAATGTCTCACACGTTATCAAACGCATAAACAGTTGCTTAAAGTTTAACGGAACTTTGTTTGCAAGTCATCATTTGTATACGTCTACCGCATGAGTATTACATTACTGATAAAGCCAACTTGGTTAATTTTTATAAAATATAATTGCGTTGAAGATATATTTATGAGAATAAGTAAAATAGGTACATACTTTTTCTGCAGTTTTGAAAATTAAACAACTTAACGAGACTGTAATTGAACGTAAACGGCCTACGTTCATCAGAAAAAAAACGGTTTTTACTTTAATTGTATAATGTTAACTAGCTAAACGTTCTTAGCTTATACTATGTAGCAATAATTCTCCTCCTTGCTATTAAACATTTCTGATTACACTCATTATTCCTTACATAAATATTTGCTTGTGTATTAAGGTTGTATTGTTTTGAAAATTATTTTTAATTGGAAAACTGGTTTCAGTGTGCTAATATTTTCGTGAAGCTAATAACAAAAAAAATACTCACGTGTGTCAGATATTTTTTTTTCTTTATTTTATTTACTGTAAAAAAAATAACTTATGTTAAATGAATTTAATTATTATTCCAAAGCAATAGAAATTATACTGTCTGAAACAAAATCAAGCAATGTAACTACAATTATTGAAGTGTTTTTTTATTACAATAATAAAATGATTAGTTTCGATTTAATAACAAAAAAGTCAAAATTTCATACATTTGCAAATTTGGGTTTGAATATCTTTAGAATGGATGTCTCTATGAAAAAAGTGCAAGATACCTTTTTTGTAGAGCATTCGATTCCCTACAAGAATCAGCTATAGTTCCATCTCAATGATGCGCGAATGCTGAGCTACAAAAATCCAAAAACAAAAAAAAAATTTTCTCATGTTATTTAAATGGAAAATTTCAAACAGTCACCTCTAAATATTAAAATTAAGAGCTCCGCTGTGAACAAGCTTTGTTTTTTTTCACCGTCCAGTAAATTTTCAGCCTGCTTTTTTTGTTGAAAAAAAAAAAAAGTTGCCTAAAACTGGCACACCCTATTGTGTATAATGCTATCTCTTCGATTCACCTTACAGATATTGTAGCTGATATGTAAATTATCGATTTTCAAACTTCTGGATTAAGCTCATTTATCGTGATTAACGCACTTTTATAGATTCACCAATGTATAATGTAATATTATACAGTAAAATACCAGTAGATGAATCCTTTCAGTGCTTTCATCAAGCAAATTCTTATTAATTCACAGTTTATTATGAATTGCATATTTTTATAGTATATAAATTTTCAGTGAAGTTGTTCTACTCTTATAGGGTTGTTATGAACGCGTAAATTGGGCCATAGTTTTATTAACCAGTATAGTGGATGGCTTGTATAATTCTCTTGTATAATAGCATGGGGGATCGCGTGCCAATGCGACTTGAAGTAGTTTCACGATCAGGCAACGATAAGAGCCACTTTGTCTCAAGAGGTAAAGAGGGCTCTATTTCGTATTCGTACTTAATGGCTTTACCTTCCCAATCTTCGTTGCATCCTTTGTATAGTTGCGACTACAGCTATAGTAAAATATATATATCTTAGAATATAAGTCCATCTATCTTATTATTTCATCAATATTTCTCAATGAGTCCAATCATCATCCTTTATGGGTGTCATGAAATGGCCGAATAAATTTTGCAGGTTCTATATACAGCTCGCTCTCTTTAAAACTACTATACATTCACCGATAAGTATTCATAAAAATCTTTATCATTTTTTTATATTACATTCAAGACATTTAAATGCGGTTTAATGAGCTAATTCAAAATATTTTATCGCTTCATAAATCAAAAATATTGTTCAATAAGACATTAAGAAAACTCCTAATTGGTATGATATCAATTTTGTCAACTTTTGAGACGTAGACATACATTTCTATTATTAATTTTTGCTTAGAATCATTCAAAGATGAGTCATGATAATTGTATAAATATCTTATAACCTATCGGATATATTTTAATTGAAAATAAATAGTTTTATTAGATTATAATAAATTTTACAGCTTCAACTAATTTTTTCCTAAGCATAAATAAATCTCTGTTGTATTATTTATTATTTTCGTCATTGAAATTCAACATTATAACACTCAGTTACGATGTGTGTTTTAGATAAAATTTTCTGATTATTTTATTTTATGTATTCAATACTAATAAATAAATTTACTCTTTATTATATTTTATGTTTTTACATAAATGCTAATGTTCTCAATGTATGATTTTTAATGTTAGAAAAGAGCTAGCATGACTAAGGACAAATAATATATTTGTTGGTTGAGGATGTGGGATGGATGAAATAGTTGAACGTCATCGTTCATTAAGAATCCATTCGTCGGGTGGCATATTGAAAAGAGGCGTATGACGAACGAACTGCCTGATTGGGGAAGTCTCTCCATTCTATTGCTTTAATGCGGCGACGCACATCACTGTCAGTATATCTTGGCACATATAAAATGTCTAAGAATAACAATGATAATTTTTTTCCTTATGAAAATCAACGGTGGATATAGAAAACTCTGAACGTTTATATAAATTTTATTTTATATTTTTTTCAATATAGGCATCTACGCACATTTTTAAATCATCATTCACTGTTGAATAATAAATAAATGAATGATTATATTTATTCGTTCTATAACGTAGAATGAATTTACAAAATAAAATTAATTGAATTTTAGCTTTGAATGCGATTTTTTTTCTTTTTTTCCAATACTTTTCAATTAATCGCAAATAAATTTTTCCAATTCACAAAAATATATATGAGAAATAATATAAATTATTCACTATTAATATATACGAATATATTTTTATATATAATAATAATTTTGGTTGAAAAAATGTTTCAAGTTATAATTTATTTATTTTACTATGTATTTATATTTTTTGATAGTAAAATTGTAATAGTTCGCTCAAATAAGAGAATATATAGTTTTTGAATAAAATATAAAATGCTATTTCGGTATTAAAATCAAACTGATATCGTCTATATTCAAACGATCTGCAGATGACTATAATTAAAACGCCATACAGACGGGATGAAATTGCACTAAACATCACATCTGACTAGTACTTTGACTATTTTCTCTACTTCTCCATTTTCGCTTTGTATTGCACCCTTCTCGTGATATAAAGTGACATACATCCCCAGAGGGAACACAATTTTTTTGCAATAATCCAAAGCTGGTGTGAACAATTTTCACGTACTCTCGAGTCATTCGACTCGATGGCAGACCCAAAAGTTATTTGCTGTTACATATATAGCCATTGCGTAATTGCACTGTCATGGATGCTACACGATGGCTGAAAATGATTGCGAAATTTTCCGAGTGTAGATTAAAGTGAGTGATGGTAAAAATAAATTCAATATATTTGTATGTAGACATTGCACGCGATAGAATAAAACTGCAAAGTATAACGCTCTATATTTTAGATCGTTCATGCATATATAATAAGTTGAATGCAAATCAAAGTATATATATTAGGGTGTGCCATTTTTAGGCTACTTTTTTTTTTCATAAAAAAAAAAAAATCAGGCTGAAAACTTACTGAACGGTGACAAAAGAAGCATGTTCAAAACAGAGTCATTAATTTTAATATAACATGGAGAAAATTTTTTTTTTTTTTTTGATTTTTGTAGCTCGGCGTTTGCGCATTTTAGAGATTAGCTCAATGCATATTCTTGTAGGGAATCGAACGCTCTACAAATAAGGTGTCTTACACTTTTTTCATAAAGACAGTCATTTTAAAGATATTCAAACCCAAAGCAAATGTATAAAATTTCGATTTTTTAGTTATTAAATCGATATTAATCACTTTATTATTGTAATAAAAAAAACACTTCAATAATTGTAGTTACATTGATTATTTTTGTTTAGGCAGCATATATTCTATAATTGCTTTGAAATAATAATTAAATTCATTTAACATAAGTTATAAATAATTTTTTTTTAAATAAAATAAAGAAAAAAAAATATCTGACTCGTGAGTATTTTTTTTTTTTTAGCTTTACAGAAATATTAGCACACTAAAACCAAATTTCCTATTGAAAATAATTGTTAAGACAACAATAAAGTGATTTTAGTAATCAACTTAATAATAAAAGAGTCAAAATTTCCTACATTTGGAACTTTGAGTTTGAATATTTTTGGAATGGCTGTCTCTATGAAAAAATTGCAAGAGACCTTTTTTGTAGAGCGTTCGATTCCTTACAAAAATATGTAATGAACCTATCTCTTAAAAAATGTTATTCAAATGGAAGAACAAAAATTACAATAAGGAACCTTCAAATATTAAAATTAAAAGCTCCGCTTTAAACAGGATTTTGTTTTTTTACCGTCTAGTAATTTTTCAGCTTATCTTTCTGAGAAAAAAAAAGAACTTGCCTAAAAATGGCACACCCTAATATGTATATATATATTTGCTATATTGATACGATAAAGTGGGAAGTACAGAAAGAAACTTGTCATATATAATATCATTCATTAACTTTCGCTTTACCACAAACTCTCTGTAAACGCCATCGCAAAACATCAGAGAAAAATAATATGTGCTTTAATTGAATACACACGACTTTGTAATTGAATGTCTTCACAGTATATCGCGTTAATGTTTATGCATACTACAGGTCTTGGTTACATTACAGACACACCCTATAATTGCCATGTCGTCACAAGGCTTAAACTACTGAGAGAACAAAATTACTTTTGTATGAACATGGCAAGTGAGATTGTCGTATAAACGATTGCTGCTTGTGAAAATCTCTCTCACCTTTTGAATTATATACTACTATTCTTTCCTTTACGCCGCCCATTTCCGTACTTGTAATGACACAGAGAGTATAACAAATTACGTAGTGGCACGTGAATCTTGCTCTGGACTCCAATCACATGAATGCAGCTCGAGCATCTTTCTTTTTCACTGATTATTTTTATAATGGATTAGAATTTTTCTACAAATGTTCCAATTGAATGGGAAGCTGCTAGTGAATTGAATGCTGGCGCATTTATTCGTATAAATATTGAAGCCATTGCTCTTGTGTAATTGCACTGTCGATTGAAAACGAGAGCATTTGTCTTTGAATATATACTTTTATCAATATACGTCTATCTAATGTTTATTAAAATTCTTCGTTTGATTATTTTCTTCTTCTATAGTTTTCAAATTTTATTTAAACTCTTTACTTGATCATTTCTCAAGCCAATTATTTATTGTCAGCAAATACTAGTATCAAACTATATTTTTGTCTTGTCTATAACCGACCGGTTATAGGCTATAGCTGATGATGATACCGCTAGCGGCAGTGAATCTACCAGTTACTTCTAAACCATAAGAAGATATAGGATATAGAGATATACATTCCGAAATAAAAGTGGCACTGGCAAAATATTACGAGCGTAGACTCATCGATAGTTTCTCTAATTTCAGACCTTCAACAAAACAATCTAATTATAAATGGTTGCGCCATCCAATTTTGCTAAATAGCACACTCGAATTCTTTTCGTATGATTGCTGAGCAGACAGAAGATAAATGCCACAAAGAGATATCTGTTTTTTAACAAATCGTTGTGAATAGACGAATGACACGATTTTGCATCGCCATCGGACGTCCATGAAATTGTTAAATTGCTATTTTACGACTGCATTTAAACTGAATATCTAAACGTTCACGAAAATATGTTCAACAGCAAATTTTGACTAAACATTAGTGCAGCTGCTATATTTATTTATGGATATAATTACCAAAATTCCATTGACGAATGGAAGAATAGTGCAATCAGATTTAAAATTCGAAAGATAAAATGTAAATAATACTAAATTAAGAATATAAGATTTAATTGTAAAGTTAAGATAATACATATACATATATGTTATTATTTTTTACTTCATCTGTTTTTAATTTCGTCAAGAGATATCTTTGAAGTACTCGCGTGCATTGTCTAAAGAAACAGCCGCAGGTTGTTCATAGCAGACATATATTCTTACTGATGATACAAACGTGTTCCACACAACGATAGGTAGAGCAACTACAGGAGCTAAAAGAGACAAGCGATAATATATGTTGTAGCGTCAACTGAGATAGACATTAAAAAAAGTCAAAGACACAACAAAACCATTGTGATTACAAATGTATCCAACGTTCCATATAAATTATTAACACATTCGTAAATTAAGATAAGAAATAAACCAAGACAACATTGTAAAATAAAATACTGAATACAAATTTAATTTTAAAAATTGTAAAAATATATTTCTCATTTAATTCGCATAGTGAATACTGACGTTGAGATTCGCATATAAAATATGGTAATATATTATTACACTATGGGTTCCTTATTCATATTATAATGTACACGTTCGACCCTCATGGGATAATCTTTCACATCTCACTAATATCTAGTTGAGTTAGTACATAGATGTAAGAAATATTTGTGTGCAAGCGAGCATTTCTTCAATTCTTCTATATCCATTTCATCTTATCCACTATATACTTCAGCTTTGGTTCGCTTGACTTCCAAATAAAGTAGTGTATACGGTTTAAGAATTCAAAATTGAATGCCATTTCAATCGTACGGTATACAGACGATAGTCTCGGTATCTCACCAGTATATAAATGTATAGATATATACATGGACTTTTTACGCTTTGCACATTATTGCTTTCTCTCGCAAAATTCAACCAAGAAAACAAGCTGTGCGCATTTTATTTCCATTTCCTATTGAAGCGGCCGCTATATTGCCGCTTATACTATCATACAAATGCTATTATTTTAAGATAAAATATTTGATGTCATAACTGAGTTGAAATTTTTGTACTTCTCTAAGTCTTCTAGTATAGTCGATTGAACATCCTATGGCATTCGTTGGCCTATCAATTCTACTTTGAATCTGAGGAACCGCAAAAAAATCTAAGATTGAACCTGGTTTGATGCTTTTTACATCCAACACAACATTGTAATATTGGATTTCATAATAAACTTAGACGCAAGTTCCTCCTTTGCGCCTTAGAATCGAACATTTGGCAATATGTGCAGACTATATACTTTGAGGTGTTGTATTTTCTATTAAAATATTTCTAAACAACCTTCCTTGCTTCTGAAGAACTTCGCTAAATGCTAATAACGAGGTTTAAAGTAGCATAAAAATTTCGACTCGGAATACATATTTATTATTATTTGGTATTCGTCTTAAAAATCTAAAATTATAATTACATCTTTGCTAGTTAATGATAAATTGTCATTGAAATGATTGGAGGAATATTCACTTTGATATATATTCTGTCGATTTATTGCGTCTACGAGTTCCATTAAAGCTTCAAAACCTTGGCATAGCACACTTGGGTTCATACTGAGGGTGATAAACTTGAATATACGTACTATTATATTCACATAAAGCTGGAAGTTTAGAGTCATTAGCAGAAATCCCAATTCCTAATTTACTTTGCGAATATATATGAATATATATGACGGAAGTAATGTATCAAACGACAGGAAACGACGGACATTTTGATGGTAAAACTGTGATATATAACTTTATTATTATAATATTTTGAAAGAATGAAAAAATAATCAGAACGAAATATGGACAAACAACTGATCGTTGTCATATAAATATATTCGTCTACCTGTACCTGTTGGCAATGTCTAATATAGTAATTTATTTCCTGAACCCGCAAGCTTATACCAATCTTGTATGTATTTCTCATGAAGATTGATGAAGATTTCTACCCAACGGGGTTGGATCGTAAAATCTAGGTGTAAATAAAGAAGGATAGTCTCAGAAAAGTGTGTGTGTATATATATGTATTAAAGTATGTTATCCATTTGAAAACCAGGTGCGCATTGCAGGGTAGTGGGCGAGAATCACAAAGTAAAATAACAGCTCGTGTTAACTGGGTCGATTAGAATCAGGTTTACAGCCAAGGTGATTGCAGCTAAAGGACAAGAGTAAAGAAAGGGAGACTTTGACTATACAAGAACATAATTTACCGGGGCTATATCACTCGTGTCAACGAGAACAAGATATGGGTATCGCTTTCGTCAGAAAATAAATCTAGAAATGTATGGTATTATTTTATCAAAATGATTAATCGTTCAATTTTACTTCGTCATCACTTTCACTTGTATAATATAATTTTTCCTATTCATAATTATATGTGTATGTACATATACTTATAATGTTTTAATTTTATTATGCTTGTATAAGATTTTTTGTGATATTTTATATTATTAATATTTATGTTTTGTAGTGAAATAAAAGATTTTTTTCCAAAATTTTTCATTCAAAAAAGTGTCAGAGTGCTCGAATGCTCCAAGTAATCGCGATGGTAGATCAAGACAACAAGAGAATATTGCCTCCAAGCGAGCGTGGGTGTTTACATCTATACAAATACATATACTGTAGAACCCATAACTTTCCCAACGTGTAGGCGGTAACACATTAATGTGTCATCACAATTAACCATATGATAAGTGTTTAAGCAAAGTATCATTAATTTTACTGTAGTCACTGATGGTGACTTAAACGGATTTGTTAAACTTTGAGAGATATGTCCATTGTAATAAGTAGCAAGTTTCTGCAAATCTATTGAACAATTTCTCACCCTCAGTAAAGTCACTTAAAGACGATATTACAGAGCTGACTAATAATATTCAATATATTATATACAATAATCAAATTAATTTTAGTAGCAGTTTATATACTGACATTTTAACGATAATTCTTTTGTCAAAATTATCAAAAATTAATTCAAATGTTGTGTAAATTCGTCAGGCAATTACAGTGAATAAATACCTACTACGAGAATCGCCAAGTGAATTATTAATTTCAAAGAGAAGTGGCCTAAAACTACGCAAACTACAATTAAACTGCTAGATAAACGTAAAATACTGGAACACTAAAAATACCGTTCATTTTAACAATTTATTGCATTATTTATCAAAAATATAAAAATTGTCATGTACCATTTTACAAAACATAATTAATTTTCGTAGTTAAAGGCAACATTATAATTTATAATCTATTAAATATAATCATATTAAATATATAATCTATTTATAAGTACTCACCTATATAGTTTTTATATCTTTAATTATTCAAAAATTTCGTGGATATACTCCTTAAAGTGATTTTGCGTCCTTAGCAATACATGTTGCCAAGATCATACTGCTGTGGTAATTCGCAAAATGCCATTTTACCTTGCTACTATTCCATGTCAGGACACTTTCCCCCTAAACATGACATAGTTGACTTTAGGTTTGTTACTGAATCAATTGAAATCATTCCATTGATTATAATTCCGTGTATGTTTCATGAATTTCTCCATCACAAATTTTCGGATCCATGAAATGAGTTCCAGCACCCTCGCAATAACTCTGACGACCCCCTTAGGGTCACTTGTCTTACGTTTTAGACTCGTGATCCCTTGACAATATGATGCTAAAGAACAAAGCAGCAAATGACTAGGTCGATGAAGAAGTAAAAGTATAAGAATAAGAAGAAGCCTAGTGAAGACAACCCAAAGATCGTCTTACCAAAGGGATTAGTTTTTTTTTTCTTCTTTTCTTTTGTGAAGTGTTGGTTATTATATAGGTTGAAAAGTAAAGAGAGGAAAAGAAATACAGTATATACACACACACACACAACGTTTTCTCGCGTTCAATCGACCGCTTCTTTTCCGCATGTCGTATGGGGACGTACCCAAGGCCTCAAGGGAGTTTGAGTCGACGCCAGCTGCGCTTGATTGGAATGAGAAACGGGAAGTTGATTCACCCCCAGGCGATATCCATGAAGAAAAAAGGTAAAGAGGGGTTGTAGTCTGACATGTGAGTCTAAAAGTTAGCTGATGCATACAATTCATATAGAATTTCAAACTATATCTCCATTCTCTTCATCACATCATCATACTTTGGCTTCTTTATTAGTTCAAACAATTACCTTATACAACTCTATGACACAAATATCAAAGTCAAATATACTTCTAATTAATTATTCAGTTATTTTATTCAATCAAAGTTTCAAATTTCAAACATTAATACGAATAATTTTCTGATTAATATAATCAATTTTTTATATACTATCGAAATAAAATAGTCAAGACAAACTGCGTTATAGTCATGTAGCAAACTTAATGTTGTTTACGATATTCGTTATGCAGGATGAATAAGAATAATAAGGTTATGATATCTATTTTACTTTCATTCTAAACGTGACCTCGAGTCCAGATGAATCTATATGCTTGTATATAATATGTATATGTATAAATGAATGGTACCGTTGGTAATATATATATGTACATATGTATACCATATATGTATATACCAAGAAATCTCAAGATGCCGTTGCTACCGCAGGTGGCTTTTGGATATTGTAGAATGTATAGAGACATCTTTAGGATCATGAAGATAATTTAAAAGCGAAAGAGTAAGAGAGAAAGTTCCATAAGAAATTTTGATATGAAATTCTTTTCTATATAAATTCTAGGAATACTACTGAATATTCCTGTGTAGCAATAATGATCATATATATACTACAGTGAAGCAATGTTTAAAATAAAGATGAATATTATTATAGTTAAATAGAAATCAAATATCGATGTTGAGCAAAAACTCATTTTTCTATTAAAAAAAATATTATATTTATTTTTTTTTCGTGTCAAATTTAAGTTTATGTTAGTTTATACAAATTTTGAACGTTTATTTATTAAAGATGTCTATAATGGTGAACTGACGATGAATTTTTGGATATAATTATTACGAGAAAAAACAAATAGAAAAGGAAATTTGTAGATAGTGAAAACAATCTACTCTTTTCACACAAAATTCTTGAATGCAATTTTCATTTAGAATTGACAATATTTAATCTATAATAAACTTGAATGCTTTTGTAAATATTATTATAAATAATGTAGATCTTTATTAAACTAAGTAGACTACTAGCTTATAATTATATTGACAGACTCAAACAAAATACTGATTCTATTATCAATTTACAATAAATTAATCAAATGTATTTTTTTTTTTTTTTTTTCGTCATTACATTCAGTTAATTTATTGTAAATTATTTACTGTAATATACATATATAAATATACATATATATGTATAATACAAGATGATAGTTGATAAAAATTCAAGGCAGTACGAATTTTGTGGGAATTAAATGATGAGCAGGATACGCTTCATTTACGTGATGAAATCTAATTTTCCTCAATGCTTTTTGTTTACAAGCTGAATGCTTGTGCGGAACAATTTAGTATATAAATACATACATATATATATATATATATATATATATATATATATGTATGTATATAGGTAGCTTCTTCGTCGGCTTCTCTCCTGGCGGTCACGATTTTTTTTTTTCATGAAATCGTTAAGTGAGCCAAGGCATTCCGACGTCAGTGCTGTTCCCATGTCGCTGCGTTTTCAGATTTTTTTTATTTATTTATTTATTTATTTATTTATTTATTTATTTTCATGAAGTTGCTTTAACTTTTTTTTTTTTCCGCCCTCGCTTGCAGCGCGCGTTTTGTAGATAAAACGAAAATATTATCGGTCGTTGCACAGTTACAAGATAAACCGAAGAAATCCTGATGCTCAGTATATGAATAATTACTGTAATTAGATATACGTAAAAAATAATTCAACCACTAGATTTATCCTAGTTAAATTTTCTTGGCTATATAGCTTCATAAAAATAATAAGTACCCTACACAGCTTATAGTGTTTTTGCACGTATAACCGTTTATATAACTGGCATTAAACTACTCATAATTATATAAGAAGAATAGCGGTATTTTCATTATTATTTTTCAAACTTTCATTCACTCATTATTATTTGTATAAAATATTAATAGAATTGAGTTTTTACATATTTTAAATCGCTCTTGTTCTCAAAATCGTAATATTATAAAGTACTTTAATATTTAATATTTAAAATCAATATTTGATTATTCATGCAAAACTTTTGATTGAAGTTTGTATTTTTTTTTTTGTCCTCAATTTATTCTACGTATTTTTTTTTATTTTTTGCTGGTTGAATCGATCAATATATTCATTTTATTCTTCCCTTTCACTTCCACTAATTTGTTTTATGATTTAATTTTGAAATACGATAACAAACTGATAATGGAAATCCGAGATTGCAATTTTTTTTTTTTTTCTTTTCATTTTTTTCTTTTCAATGAAAAATTTCATCTTACAATCTCGTTGATGAATTGAATTATTGCTTTCGAATTGAAAATATCTGGAATCTGATTGGCTCTTTCATCCACTTTTTCCTGCAGATATTTTCTAAAATAAAAATCACAAATACCTTTACGTTTTTGTTTATATATTATACGTACTTGAAATCTAAGCAATCTATTGGAAAATCCGGTGTTGTTGTTCATCCTATTTCCGGATGATCCGCCACAAGGGAAATTTCTATTTATTGGTTGGCACCAATCTCTCTTCGTTCTTCGTTGAAAGCCCAAGAGACAATCGTTAACCCAAACATACACACAGTGGATTGGAATATAGTAGTATGATGATATCGATAAGTTACACATGAAGAAATCGCATTTATAATCTAATTCAACCATTTTAAAACATATATATAGATTTGTTATTTTACGATAATAAATCATTCATTGCTGAATGCTCTTTTACTGATTAGATACAAAATTCAATCAATTCCTTTTCATACAAGATAAAATTATTAATTTCAATAGAAATAAAAAATTAATGAATTAATTTTTTATTTCTTAAAATTTACTACTTAAAATTTATTTCTTAAAATATACAACTTGAATTATTTAATTAATTAATTAATTAATTAATTCTCTATTATTCACTAGAAGCTAAATTACTAATATTTACTTCTACTAATATTTTCGTAATGCTAAAGAAAAATACTCATGTGTCAGATATTTTTTTTTTCCTTTATTTAATTTAGAATGAAAAAAAATTATTTTTAACTTATGTTAAATGAATTTCATTATTAATTCAAAGTCTGTTAATAGTAGAGAATTAATTATAGTTCGATTTTATTATTGATTTGTTTGTTTCATCTAAGAATTTTTTGATTTAATTCAAATCTAATTAAATCAACTAATATTTAATATCACTGAGTTTGTTTGGGTTTCTGTGAATTTAATCTTATGAAAAATTCTAGATGTTGAATTCTTGAATTATAAAAAGGTTCATATACACTTTGACCAGTAGCAGAGACTTCTAGTAATAGCTTGGTATATATGTTTTAATGAAATACCACAATATTGTGGTTTTCGTTGAGTAAATTTATCTCTTTTAGAAATTATTTTGTGATGATATAAACAAGTGCATTTTCTGAGAGAAATATTATTTTTACATCACAGAAATAGTATACTATTTGATGTATGTTTGTTGAAGCAAAATAATTGCAGAGTAAATAATATCAATTTAATATATATACAGACTGTTACCAGAAATAATTTAGCAATGATGCATTACATGAAAGTTAATTGAATAAAATCATCAATTGATATTAATGTTTTTTGTTTCTCCCTTTTGCCCTCGTGACTTCGCACACTCACTTGTTTATGCCAACATTATATTTATATCTGAAAATGTCCGATTAATATTTTAAGAATTTAAATAGTTAATGGAATGATATTATTTCTTTTCTAATTTTTATTTGTTTTTGTTTCTTTTAATTTTTACAGAAAACACCAAAATGCAAAATAATTGAGAGGACATTAACTGAAGCATAATAAACACTCAAATGTTATTATAACATTAAGGACAATTGGATTACACTATTGAGTATATTATATAGTCTACCGTGTGTATCACTGACCATTCCAACATTTCAATCGATCTATTCTCTGCCCGATGTGCAATGGGAAATATAAAAAGTGGACGACAAAGAATTTATCAGGTACGATATGTACATATGTTTATATATATTTATTAGGGTGTGCCATTTAAAGGCAACTTTTTTTTTTCATCTAAACAACAGGCTGAAGACTTACTGGACGATAGAAAAAAAAAAAGAAGTCTGTTTAAAGTGGAGCTTTTAATTTTAATATTTAAAAATTGCTCTTCGTAATTTTCGTTTTTCTATTTAAATAACGTGGGAAAAAATCTTTTTTCTTTGGATTTTTGTAGCTCGGCATTTGTGTATTATAGAAATAAGTTGATAGTTTATTCTTGTAGGGAATCGAACGCTCTACAAAAAAGGTCTCTTACATTTTTTTCATAGAGACAGCCATTCTAAAGATATTTAAACCCAAAGTTGTAAATGTATGAAATTTTGACTTTTTTATTATTAAATCGATACTAATCACTTTATTATCGTAATAAAAAAAACACTCCAATAATTGTATTGCTTGATTTTGTTTAGGCAGCATAATTTCTATTGCTTCGAAATAATAATAAAATTCATTTAACATAAGTTATAAATAATTTTTTTTATAGTAAATAAAATAAAGAAAAAAAAATATTTAACTGGTGAATATATTTTTTTTCCTACTTTACAAAAATATTAGTAATTTAATTTAAAGTAAATAAATCAAATGAAATTAATAGTTAGTATTTTTCAATTATAAACACTTATTATACACTAAAAACGTGATGACGGGTGTAAACATAAATTTATCTTTTTAGTCCTAGTTCAGAATTCCTAATCCCAACAATACTGCAATTACAATTCAGCAAACACTGTGCACCGCCACAATGACTCGTAATCTGGTTAATCCTCGTCAAACAACTAGCCCCCTTCTGTGGTCTCTCTTATTTTTACCTGTTTTATTTTTTTGTATTTAAATGTAAATACAAGCAAATCTGACGCGTGTTGTTTTTTAAATAGATGTTACCCTTGTCTAAAATCTTGTATCGCTGCAATTTATCTAATATTATGGCTGATCAACTACTGAATATATAAAAAAGATATTTATTCACAAGTGAATTAATTCTGTAGTAATAAAAATTGTCATTTTATTGCATTAAACATTTTGATAATTGTAGTATTAAATAATATATAATATTGAAAATAAAATGGATAATTTGTTAATTTATTTTATATTTTTGTTTTAGGAAATTGGAATTTTTCGTGGTGATTGGTCATTTCCTAGAGTTGAATGGAGTTGGTTGGGGAAAATCAATCAAATTGAATTGTCATGGATAACACTAAAGGACTTTATGAAGAAATTTGCATGAAAATATATGCAGCAAACTAAAGTTTATACTGGGATTGTACACTCAAATATATAATTCATACAACTTCAATAAACGACTTGAAAGATCCAAGTGGGAATAGACGAGTGGACTATCATAAATATTATCATCACCGCAAAGTGACATAAGCAAAAAGTTCAATTGATTTTCAGAGAAAATCGTACAGGAGAACATTGAACTCTATACGCTTATGTCAATCGTCGAACCAACTGCTGTTGTGTATTAGATAGTGCAATAAGTGTAGAACTGTTTGTTTGTGTCGTAGAACTAGGTAGAAGTTTTTTTTTTTTTTAATAATTAATTATGAGAAAATCTGGTGCGGTAAAAGAAGTTTGTATTTTTTAGTAAGTCATAAACTGAACAATCGCAAGTGTTTACTAGTGCCGCAGTGCTACGAAGCACAAAAAAATAAAAGTGACATTAGCAAGTAACACATAGAAGAAACGGGCGTAAGGACCCGGAAGAAGTTTGAAGAAAGTTTGAAACCAAGACGATATCACTTTGGAAACTAAGTTTTGTCGTGTTGTAAAGTCGATTTTTAGTTTGTCAGTATTTCTGCACTGAGTCTATCGATTTGCACACAGAACAATATATATAAAGACAAAAACGATACTGTCCCCATTCCTATTAAGTGTCCTTAAGTTCATTTGTTATTTTAATATATTACTGAAGTAAGTAGAACATTGAAAAATTTTGTGATGAATCGGACAATTGATCGTTCATTGTGAAACCAAAAAAAAAAAAAAAAATTAACATTTATTAATATCAAGTGTGTAACCATCACCAAAAAGAATGACGTTAGTGATAGTGATACCGTTGGTCCTTTTGTGCACGACTTGGGCTAATGGATTAAACGAAAGTGGTCCTAATAGTCCAGTCCACAATGTTGATAGTATATTGGAAAGAAAAATTGGCGCTATATTCAATAAAGTTGCGCACAGTTCAGCAACAACTAAACGAAGTGTACCAGCGTATGAGGCACAAGTGTCAGCAAGTACAACACTTTCAACCGTACCATCACCCTTAACAACAACAACAACGCCCTCGGTGCCTCCATTTAGATATCCAGTACCTCATGTAACTGTTGCACCAGCTTTTCGAGAATTACCATCGTATGCACCACCCTCAAGAGCACCTTTTACTCCACCTTTACCTCCTGAGTACTTAAATCCATTCGCTGACAAGCCAACTTTACGCGGAACTCACTCGGACTCTCATTCGGGTATTAGAAGGCCAATTCCACCGCCAAGTTTGACACCAGCTCACGAGCGAATACCTATCAGACCACCGGATTTGATTCATGATCCTGATCAACAATCAGAAAAATCAGATAAACCAGAAAAATCCGAAAAATCACCATTAAGAAATAAAGCTCTAAATACACCGAGTAAAGAGCAAAAATTTCAGGAACCATCTGAAGAAATTGAGAGGAAAAATAATAGCAATGATTATCTTCCAACTCTTCATTCATCGAGTATTTCGAGAATATTATCAGGCAGTAATGGAAGAAAGCAGGATATTCCTGAAATTTTACTTAAGCCATTATCAACAAAAATTCCATTGACAAATGTTCCAGCAGTGTCAACAACACACAAACCAATAATTACATCAACTACCGTAAAAATAATAACAACAAAACCCGCAATTAGGCATGGACCCATTACGTATCCAACAATATTTAATTTGCCAAATACAAGAAGAGAACAAGATGAAGAGCAAAAGAATGATGACGGCATGAAAAGTGAACAAATTGAAATTGTAGATGCTGAAAGACTACCATATCCACAGCCACAACCACCTGCTCCATCAAAAAGACCAGTTAATAATGATCACAATGTGCCTCATATGGATACACATCCGTTAGAATCCACATGGCGAGTTGCTTGGTCTCTTCATGTCTATGTCGCAGCAATAATGTTTACTTTGATGGCCTTATATTCAATATATAAAATAGTTCGATTCAATGAAGCAACAAATTTATTAACTCAGTCATATTTTTTGACTGTACATTTACTACTGACAACTGTGTGCACATTAAGGTGCTTTCATCTATTTTATGACGCTTATAACCTTGGTAAATCATTATCCGAGCCACTATCATATGTATTGATGTATCTACCAGCACCTCTACTATCAACAGCATTTGCTACATTGGTTATTTATTTAGCAAAGTGTTCGGAAGCGCCATCATTGAATAACATTTTTTTATCGCCAATAGTCCTATTATTTTTTTCATCAACACACATTGTCATATGTATCTTTTTGCATATAATATCTCATGTATCGGGCTATTATAATTGGACAAAAATTTGTCTATTAATCTATCAATGCATCTATATTGTCATATGTGTAACACTTGGCTTATGTTACATGTACGTTTACCGAGTTGTACGATCTCAGATAAACGTAATCAGCAACAAGTCTGTGGGTACACATGTAGCAGGCGATCCAACTACAGTGGCACTTGGCACGGCAATTACAACAACCATTGCCACCGCATTGCTCTTCATTCTGATGGGCTTTGTTCAACTTTACGGTATCTTTGGTGCACGTGAACCCGAATCACCGTATCCGTGGTTATGGTGGGGATGGGAATTTTCAGTACGACTACTTGAATTATCAATATGCGGTCTTCTCGCTTGGGTTGCAAGTCTCTCACAATATCCCATGCGAGAAAAACAATTACAGCAACATTCTGCTCATTCAGGATTTGCACTTTTTCCCTGCGGCAGCTCAACATCAACTGAAAATATGGATGATGTATTGTATCCAGCTATTTGCAGTACCAATCAAGCCATCCAAAATTATACGATGCGCACCGGAAAACAGGTATACGATGATAGTTTTCCGTTAAATACATTGCCAGAGCACTTAAATATTTCCGGCACATTTGAACGTCATTCAATTCGTAAATCCGGTACAATGGGACACTTTCCACATGAGGGAAGAGGTTCGTTAAATCGTCATGGAAATGGAGTACAGACTCTAAGGAGCTGTGAGACTCGTGGCAGACATACTCCTGTTCAGGGATTACATGAGCAACCACCAGCGTCTGGTTCAACGATGCTCGTGGCTGAAGATGGCTTCGTACGATTTCGAAGTCTTGGCGTAGAGGAGGATGAATTATCAGACTCACAGAGTATTGTCGGTACTCACGGTCGAGCGGGCGGTTCATTGGCTGGCAGTGTGAGGTACAGTGCGAGACATGCTACGGCACAGCATCAGCAGCACCATCAGCACCCACACTTGTATTCACATCAACATTCGCTCCAGCACTCACATTCCAATCAGGTTCACCATCAGGGCCATCATCAGAGTCATCATCAGCTTTACAATAATACGTAGAAACCGTGTCGGGTGGCTCGCGTCGATTGGCGTTCTCCGAAGCCGCTCGTAAGCAAGGTAAAATATTTTTTTTTTCTTTTTCAACATAAATTCGCATCAATGCGCGAGTCGAAATTTTTATGCTACTTTAAACCTCATTATTGACATTTAGCAAAGTTCTTCAGGAGCAAGGAAGGGTTGTTTAGAAATATTTTAATAGGAAATACAACACTTTAAAGTAGACACATATTGCCAAATTTTCTATTCTAAAGCGCAAAGGAGGAACTTGCGCCTAAGTTTATTATGAAATAAAATATTATAATGTTGTGTTGAGTGTAAAAAGCATTAAACTAGGTTTAATCCTAAATTTTTAGAGGTTCCTCAGATTCAAAGTAGAATTGATGGGTCAACGAGTGCCCATAAGATGTTTAATCAACTACTAGAAGACTTAGAGAAGCACAAAAATTTCGACTCGGGCATGATCCCTGAGAAAATTTATAATTTATTATTCTTATACATTATTATTACATTTCAATATTTTTAATCGTTTATTATAATTTTATTTCCACAGCTGTTTCCTGTAACGAGACACGTAATTGTAAAAGCAGATAATACAGCTCCAAGAATATGCCCGCTGTCGACACGACGCTCTGCATTTGACGAAATAATTTAACATAAATAATTGTAAGATATTTCCCATGTATAAACAAACACCAGTATGAGAGAACTCGGTAACCTGCTTATCCCCTCTTAAAAATATTAGCAAATATTTCTGTTCAAACGAATTCAACATTTGAGGATTTAGTCAAAAATGATAAAGCAGAAAAAAAAAATACAAGAAAAATAAATAAGAATAATTATTATAATAAAATGTATAACACAACTTGTCTAGAATTTCTATGTCTAAATATGAATAGTGCATGAAAGCTTGGAATTTGAATTCTATTCTTGGCACTCTGTACTTAATTCCAATTCTTGTGATTTAAAGAGTAACAAGTCCTACCGACATATAGAATTTCCCATTTCTATTTCATGTATTATCGTAACTTGCTGATCAATTGAGGAAATGAAAAAGTACATACATAAAATGAAGTTTAATTCACCCTCTTGATGTATTCTTCATTCAAATTTATGTATCCATCATGTTTGAAGTATTCACTATACAAAGTTAAAGAAAAAAAAAAAATTGTAATATTCATATATTTTTTAGAGAAATAGATAAATAAATCGTACAGATGATGGTATTCAAATATGAAATTTGAATTAGCCATTTAGTGAGCTGTTAATAAGAGGGGATTAAAGAATGATATTCGAGATCGTATCGGAATAATTAAAGTAATAAAAGAGAAATAGCTTGTACAGTTCGATATTAAATTATCGGTCAGTCCTTTCTCGGTGAGACTTTGTTAATTTTTAAGGTTTGTAAGGTTTATGAGCTTAATGCGATTCAATTATATGACGTTGATTTACAATTAACGTTGTAATTGAATATAAATATATATTGTATATCACAATGAAGAGAAAATTAACAGTGTATAGAGCTCACGTTGCTACACAAATGTGCCAGAAAGAGATTTTATTCCTAATTAAGTGAAAAATATTAATTTAATATTTTTTCTTTCCTAAAAAAAAAAAAAAAAAGTTGGCCAGCAACTCGATTATACGTTGTTATTTTGTATTCGAGAATTCATGGTACAAAATATTACACGTTTTACTTTTCACGCTTTCATATCGATTAATAAGTGATGTATATGTTCATACAATGTAAATATAAAATATCGATGTGTATCGATCTGCCGTTTCTTCATAGCATTAACTAGAACATTAAATTAAATTTATTTACTTAAGCTATAATCGTAAACATTTGTACAAGAATGTGATTTTTTTTTTTAATTTATATATATATAATCCAAAATGTATTTATTACATTTGATTGATGAATTGTATACTGCCAGTCGCCAATTATTGTCCAAGCATCAATTTTCAATTTTTTTTTTTTTTATATTTTCTACATTATCAATGTAGTAATTATAGATTTTCTTCATTTATTTATTCACCGGAATAATTGTAATGTTGATTACACGTTAATTCACACATTCACGTTATTCCCAACCTTTCACAGAGAACTATATACTCATTGTTTTTTCAAATTTTCATTTTTCATCATTGCCATTATTAAACAGGGTCAAAATCTTTTGTTTTTATCAATTAATATTTCTTATATTTTATTTTCCCGAATACGTCCAATCATTTCTAAATTGAAAATGGTTCCAACGAACAGAAATTTAATAAATGGGACACATGTTTATATACATATATTCATGCATATATGTGTATATATACATGTATATATATATAAATATTTAAAATATTGTAATGGCATGTTGAAAAAAAAAAAAAAACAAAATCAATAAAGTATCAAGAGTACTTCACAACTATGGGAATACTTTGGTCTTGTATACCGATTTACATGATGTAATTTAAATAAAAAAAAATTTTTTATGTGTAATTTGAACTAGTTCAAGAAAGGGCGCAATGATATACTATATGTATAATCGTAAAAATTTTCGGAATATGAAATTGCGAATGCTTAATCGAAGTCTGTAAAAAACAAACTGTATAATATCTGTACAAAATTAATAGAAGTGAAGATATACACCAAATTATATTGTCTTTTATATCATTTTAAGTATTTCCTACCTTTTAATATTCATTATTCATACATATGAAACATCAAAAGTCCTGCAGCATACTTCGTTTTTTGAACTACAATTGAAGTCACTGCAAGTGTACCAACATAATTTTGATAAACGAAAAAAAAGCGGGAGATTTTACTGCCATTAAATCCTTTTTATATCTTTTATCTCTATATTCATCATAAAACTCTGGATAAAACCATTAACGGGTTCATTAAAATCAGATTGTTGATGACTAAGAGCTGATTTCAAAAAATTTAAGAGGTTAAATATCATCACTGCTCATATAAATTGTAAATACATGTATGGAGAAAATAATATTCAATGAACGATACATATTGCAGAAAGTCCAACAGCATTCGTCATACGCAGCATATCTTCTTTTAAATAAATAGAAAAATCAATTGTTTCATTGTACCATATTTATCAAAATTGCACAGTATATTACATTATTATTTTTTCTCTTTATATTTGTTATAAGCAGCTGCATAGTTGGATTCTTTATGCGATGTGGAGCATTCAAGTAATTTAGATATACATATATAAATAATTTTGAGACAATGTTGCCAATCAATATCCGATTTTCTATTAAGCTATGTTGTATCGGTAGTTGGTTTATCAACATTATATATTTTCTTCTTTACCGACAATCATATCAGTAAAAAAATTCCCCACTAGCCAAGTGCACGCACCGATCGTGCACCGTGCATGCACCTAGTGCATTCTCATGTAAATCCCTGTATAGCCTTTAGTAGAGTGCACCAAATGCTATTGGGGTTGGTCTGTTTACCCCAATTACCCCATTAGCCAAATGCGCGCACCGATCGTGCACCGTGCGAGCACCTAGTGCACTTGGTGCACTCACGGTGCACCTTAGGTGCTCGTCTACTGTGGCAGCACAGTGGACCACTAAGTAGAATTCAAATGATCCCACTATTACGTACCCGAATAGCCTTTGGTTCACTCCATGAAATTCCACTTTGTATTGTCACCCGTTATAACTATTATGAGGCCACAGTATTTCACGTCGTGTAATATGTCAAAAACATGTGAATTTCATTAATATTCAAGGAAAAGATCCAAGGATCCAAGGGATCTTTTTCTCTGGTTCCTTTTTTGGAGCCTTTTGGATCCTTGGATTTTTTTTTGAATCCTTGGATCCTTTTTGGACTCACATCCACTGCCACAACCACCACTACCATTACCACTACCGTCGAAACCAGCTTTGGAACCAGCACGAAACCCAGCTCCAGAGCCAGCTTCAGAACCAGCACGAAAACTAGCTCCAGAACCAGCCCGAAAACCAGCTTTGGAACCAGCACAACCCCCAGCTTCAGAACCAGCCCCAAATCCAGCTCCAGAGCCAGCACGAAAACCAGCCCAAAATCCAGCTTCGGAACCAGCATGGGAGCCAGCTTCAAAACCAGCCTAGAAACCAGCACGAAAACCAGCCCAAAATCCAGCTCCGGAGCCAGCACGAAACCCAGCTTCGGAACCAGCATAAAAACCAGCTCCGGAGCCGGCACGAAACCCAGCTCCGGGGCCAGCTTCGGAACCAGCCCGAAAACCAGCTCGATAACCATCTTCGAATTGTTTATTTGAAGTTGACTTTTTTAATTTATTGATATTAATATCCATATTATTTATTGGTATATTTCTTTATACAATCGAGTTAATATTATTCCTTCGCCGCACAAGTTTTATTGTTAAAATAACATTTACACAATTGTTTATTATAGCATTGATTATGAGAAACTTGGAATAATTACTTGAATCATAGTCATATATAATGATACACAGGATAAATTTGTTTATGTATTAAATAAAGGAATATTAATTTCTTACAGTTCAAGAAATTTTTGTTTATTTGTTGCATTCAATTGTTGATTTTGGTTTGAAATTTGAGTAGAAATATATAAACAGCTATGAAGTATATCATATTTATGATTTATATTTGAAAAGTAACAATCATTAATCATGAAAAATACAATGCAATATATCAATAATTATTCACCAAAATATAAATTAAATTTGGCAGTTTACTTTATTTTTTATTATTTGTTTTAATTATAATTAGTTCTTTCCACGATTCATTTCTACACCTAAACAAATGAATAAACAAACGAATAATTTTATAATCATCTATTTGTTGATGGTTTAAAAATAAATTAAAAAAGTCAACTTCAAATAAACAATTCGAAGATGATTATCGAGCTGGTTTTCGGGCTGGTTCTGAAGCTGGCCCCGGAGCTGGTTTTCGTGCCGGCCCTGAAGCTGGTTTTCATGCTGGCTCCCAGGCTGGTTCCGAAGCTGGGTTTCGTGCTGGCTCCGGAGCTGGATTTGGGGCTGGTTTTCATGCTGGGTTTGAAGCTGGCTCTCGAGCTGGTTTTCGTGCTGGTTCCGAAGCTGGATTTGGGGCTGGTTTTCGTGCTGGCTCTGGAGCTGGATTTGGGGCTGGTTTTCGTGCTGGCTCTGGAGCTGGATTTGGGGCTGGTTCTGAAGCTGGGGTTTGTGCTGGTTCCAAAGCTGGCTTTCGGGCTGGTTCTGGAGCTAGTTTTCGTGCTGGTTCTGAAGATGGCTCTGAAGCTGGGTTTCGTGCTGGTTCCAAAGCTGGTTTTGACGGTAGTGGTAATGGTAGTGGTGGTTGTGGCAGTGGATGTGAGTCCAAAAAGGATCCAAGGATTCAAAAAAAAATCCAAGGATCCAAAAGGCTCCAAAAAAGGAACCAGAGAAAAAGATCCCTTGGATCCTTGGATCTTTTCCTTGAATATTAATGAAATTCACATGTTTTTGACATATTACACGACGTGAAATACTGTGGCCTCATAATAGTTATAACGGGTGACAATACAAAGTGGAATTTCATGGAGTGAACCAAAGGCTATTCGGGTACGTAATAAGAGATCATTTGAATTCTACTTAGTGGTCCACTGTGCTGCTACAGTAGACGAGCACCTAAGGTGCACCGTGAGTGCACCAAGTGCACCAGGTGCTCGCACGGTGCACGATCGGTGCGCGCATTCGGCTAATGGGGTATAAGTAACCTAATCACTTCTGCCATCTATTGGTGATTAAAATCACTAAGTTTCTTTCTTCTGAACCATCTAAACAATTCTGAATATTTCTGAACTATCAGTATTTACCAGCTGATTGATAAATCTCAAGGAACAAAGTTGATTATCCTAACTCAAACCTCGTCAAACTAAATCAATCACGCCCCAAAACATGGCTAATTAATTAATAATTCGCACAATTATTAGAATTAATTATTGTCTGGAAAATCATCAATACACAGTTATTTTTTCATAAAATTCTCATGGCTGACACTGAGGAAGTTCTTGAAGGGTTTATTTGCCCAATTTGTATGACAGATTTAAAATCGCCCAATCAATTAACAAAACATTTCGAAGAAATTCATAATGACGATCCTGAAATACTAAAGTCTTTGAAAGGTTAGTGGTAAATTTAAAATACATATAATATTTTATAGTTTATTTACGAATACATTAGTTGACAATTAATTAGGTATTAACTATTGAAATATTTTTTATTTTATTTTGTTAGATCTTTTTGGGAAAGCTAAAAAAAAAATTTTAAAACAAGATGAGATGACAGATACTTTCTCTGAGAATAATACTCCAATAAGAGAAAATCGAAAAAAAGTGGAAATAAATTGGGGACCCCAAGAACTAGGTGCAATTAAATCACATACATTATATTTTAATGAAATAAGAAATGCAAGATTAGAAAGATATTCAACAGAAACGAATAAATTGTTAATAAGATTGGACAAATTATTGAATAATTTACCAACAGATCCAATTGACAGGAAAGGTATTGCCATTAAATAATTATAAAAAATAACAATAGCCAAGATTTTCAGTTATATTCATTTGAATTAAACAAGTTTATATTTTTCATGTCAGTTCACGAACGTACTATTGTTCCCTGGATCGATGATAAGGACGTTAAACTATGTCCAAATTGTGCACGAAGTTTTCATTTAGCTCGACGAAAGCATCATTGTCGTTTGTGTGGTGCAGTAATGTGTCATGATTGTACGGTATTTTTACCACTTACTGATGCTCGTAAGTTGAATTTATAATTAAATTTCGTAACTGTTGTATTATTTTTGGATACATTTTTTTAATTCAATTTATTTCCAATTTTATGTAGGGAAAATGACTAGTCCAGTGTCAATTCAGGACGATTCTGCAGTTTCACCAACAGCTTCCGAATCCCCATTAACCGGCCGAATTGTTCGTGCTGGAATAGGTCTTACAAAATTGGCACGATCGCCATCAAGCGGCAGTCTCAATAGCGTTTTATCACTAATGAACGATCCGCCAAGTGGTGAACAGCATTTTCGATTGTGTATTCATTGTAAAAATTTATTAGACGCGAGAGAAAGACTAAAAGCCAGACAGCTCACAAAACCCATTATTGCAAAATTTTACGAAACAATGAGAACATATATGGAAGAAGCAACTAAATTCATGACAATGTATCTGAAGATGTGGGAATCTTTGAGTGAAGGTGAAACTACATATGATTTGAGGGACGCCCAAATTTTGAGAGTAAAAATAGCTAAAGTTGGTGAAAATGTTGATAATATTAGTAAAAGAATTTTAGCTATTGGAACAGCTGACATTGATAATCCACCACAAGGACAAGCACTTAAACTTCGTCAAATGGTTCGTGCATCAGCAATGATATTTCTCAAGGAACATTTGTTGACTATTCCTGCGTTACCGAATGAAGACGAATACCGCGTGCTTGTAGAGAATCGTGAAAAAAAAATAGAAGAGCGAATAGCTTTTGAGAGACAATTAGAAATTGAAGAAACATTAAGAGAAAGACGTAAGGAACAGAGACTCGATAGTAAAAATACTTTACACAATTCATCAAATAAAACAAATAATGAGGTAAACATTATTTGAATATATTTTTTTCTTCATTAATTTATGAAATATGTATAAAATCTATTGTTATGCATTGATTTATAGATGATCATTGAAAAATCACATGGTTGGGGCCCTTCTAATGCAGCAATTATGTTACCGTCTTCATCAATGGATCCAATTATTGAACAAATGAGTAATTTACGGTCCTATATTAAGCAAGCTAGGACAGAATGTAAGTACGATGAAGTAGCCACTTTGGAAAGTAATTTGCGTGAGCTACAGAGTGCGTATTTCACAATGACACAAGCTAATGATGCGTAATATATAAAATATTGAATATTTTTCAGCTTCGATAATTTTATACTTTATCGAGTATACAAACAAACTAGCCATTGATATAATTAATTATACTTTCTTCTTATCTTAACTTTTATAGTCAATTATGAATTGATAATATTTCAATACATAAATTATTTAAAATAAAAATTCACAAAGATATGTATATATCGATCCTCACGTAATATAGGAAATATGCAGTAAATTGTCACTTATCATCAAAAATTTGTTGATTCATAAAATTGCATTTTTATTATAAAATTTGTTATTAATTTATTTTTTATATCTTGTTATAGATGATTATTTTTTATTTACAATATCATCCACACATATACATACGTACATATATACATATACACATTAATATTAAAAAAAAACTTCATCATTAATTAACATTTAAGGAATAAAAAAATATTTATAACCATACAATTTGAAAATAAATTAATGTGTCTGGTATGAGATTTATTGTTTGCAAAACTCCATCACTGTTAATGGTAGATCATTATAATCAATATTATTATGAGTGTTGTCACTGAATTTTTTTTCATTTTCGGATTTATTTGGTTTAATAACGTCAGCAGTGAGACCGTAATAATGATCTTCTTCAATATTATTATCACTTGTAGTATATCGTGAATTTGACGACATTGAAGATGTAATAGAAAATTCAGAGTTTGAATATGATTCTTGATACGACGATTCGGCATTTCTATCATTTATACAAAGTGGAAGTTCACACGATGCTAATTCTGCGGGAAAATCAATCGATCCACCAACCATTAATTTTTCCACTGTTTTGTGCTTTTGGGAATCCAATTTCAATATCGATAAATTAGGTAAACAAGATGTAGATTGTTCATTCCAATTGTTAATATTATTGGCAACATTCAAATTAGTTTCATTTAATATATTATTTCGATCCGTTTCATTTTTCTTACTTTCGTCATCGTCAGAAGAAAATTTAATTAAATCAGAACCACCACTATTAGACAATTCATTAACAATAATATTACGATCATTGTACTCATTTGATTCAGAAAATTGTCCTTCAATCATATGACTATCACTATTTAAATAAAGTGGTAATGTCGAGCGATAATTATCAGAGCATACAGTATCATCTACATTATTATCATCCGGTATTGCTTTAGAATGGTAGCCAATATCTGAATCAGTATCCAAAGGATTCTCTTGTTGATTGCCATGATTGAATATATCATCGGGAATTTGAATTTGAGCAGCAGGACCTTTGGAGGGTCGATCAGGCGGTGTACCCTTTAAAACTTCAACTGCGAGAAAATCAGCAGCACGAAAAAATTCTGCCTCAACCAATAAATCAATTGCCATTTTTATTGTCGGTCTTTTACGACCCATCGTTCCCCATTCATCCAAGAAAATTTCACTTGCAGATCTAGGCTGTTTGGTAGCAGCGATTTCTATTAATCTGAAATTTTATAATTGTTATTATAATAAAAAACGACAAAAATTCAGCATTCAAATAATTGTCATTATTTTATTTACGTAATATGTTCGCTAGTGAACATAGGAACTTGTGATCCTGGTTTTTTGATATTTCCCATAAGTATTTTCCAAAAATCAGGACTCAATATTTTGGCAAGTGAATAAAGCTCTATTGGTCGCAGCTTTCGAATTTCCGTGTCTAAAGTAGCCATTATTTTATGCTTTATTGACAATAGTTGACCACAATTTTTGGATAGTTCACTACTTTCATTTTCATTTATTGATTAATATTGTTATTAATTATCATAAATGTATTATTTGATGACTAATATCGAATTTTTTATATGAATAATTAATATTTTGTTGTGTAAATATTTTTAAAGATGTTAATGGAGTAAATGAACCATGATAAACAACAAAAAAATTACAATAAAAACAATGGGTAAACAGCTGATGGGAATCGCTTAAAACCTCCAAATTTTGTTTACGTAATTTCGACTAATCCAAAATTCTATTTCTCCTGAACTCTACTTTTCGACTTCAGAGGCCCCAATCGGGAGATGGCGATTCCTCGAACTAATCATTGGAGATAAAGTAATTTCCTGTAACTTAGCGCCAAAAATGTTGCCGTGATGATTGGCTGAACTTTTATTTGATTCATTCAAAAGACTATACATGAAAACGTAACGAAGGCAAAATATAAATACCAGGATTAAAAACTTTGCAATTGTTGATTGCTTATTATGATTAATAATCATAAGAATTAAAATTATACTACAATTTCAGACTATAATGGACACTGTATTATATAAGCTCAACTAGAATTTCAGATCATCACTGACAATAAAAAAAAATTCATAAAACTTATTGCAGATAAAAAGTACAAACAATTGAAAACATTTATAAAAATAGAATATATATGAATCTAATAACTTTACATTTAATCATGAACGAATGATATGAACTCTAATGAGTTGTACAATGAGAATTACAAATGTGAATGCAGCTTTCGGAATGGATAGGTATTACTGATGAATGTAGTAATGAAATCTGGAAAGTTCCGGTGATTAATGAGATAAAAAAATAAATCAGTTGCAACATCGAGATTTTTCCTCATCTCAAAATTCACACCTTCAGTGTGCAAAATATCATTTAAAACAATATCCGTGTGATATTTCACCAATTGTCGAGTAACAATTTCACCATTGTCTTCTAATTTTGCTCCATGTTGTATCCATTGCCATATTTGAGATCGTGATATTTCAGCGGTTGCCGAATCTTCGACTGCACCTTTATAAATAAAATGACCTTTTCCATTCAACCAATTGTTGATGAATAAAATAGTAACCGAAATATTGTGTCTCAGTCCATTTATTGTTACACCACCTTGAGGAAGAGCTAATAAATCTTTTTCAGTTATTTCTTCTTTTATTCCAACAAAGTTTATTTGATTTTCAAATAATCCTTCATGTTTTTTCCATAAAGAATTCATAGCCTCAACTAAACGAATATCATATATGATAAAACCATCGATTCCATTTTTAATTTCAGGAATTTTAGCATCGGAAATTCTTCTCAAAATATTTGTATTTAATTGAGAATTATTATCATTCGATAGCACCTGCGCTATCATACCACCAGTTGCATGAGCTCCTCGTCTATGACAAACTTTCACAACTAATTGCATATATTTCTTCAAAAATCGTTGATTCATATTTACATATTTATTTCTGTCCGGCAGAAGATATGATTTATGTCCACCAAATTTAGCTATAATAGAAGCAGCATAATCCCAAATTCCACAATTGAGTCCAAGTGAATGATGTCTCAGTTCATATAAAATTTGATCCATCTCAAATGCTGAGAGAATATTTTCAATGAGAACACAAGCTTTTATATTACCATGTGGAATCTGTAATCTTATTTCGCTCCAGATAAATATGTCATTCCACAATCTTGCTTCATGATAACTCTCGAGTTTGGAAAGATAAAAGCATGGTCCACAATTTTGTTCATATAATCTTTTGCCATTATGAAATATAAGAAGACCAAAATCAAAGAGTGGACCAGGAATTTCTTTTCCATTTACACTCATATTATGCTCAATCATATTCCAAGCACGTGGTCTCATCATTAAAATTGGTGCGTTAGAAATGTCAGGAGCATTTGGCAATAAATTTTTAACTACTTTTAGAACATTGTGTAAACCATAAATTTGATTAAACCAAGTTGGACAATGACCATCGTCAAAATCTACTTGAATACCTTGTACATTTGCATGTAATGCAGCAGTAAAATGTATCAAATTACTTGGACTTACATCTCCAAGATCTAAATGGCGATTTTTTAATCGATCATTCACCGGTGTAATTTCCCAATCGTCTTTATGATAATGAGATTTGGTGAATTTCGGAATTTTTAAATTTTTTCTCAATTGCGATTTACTTTGTAGTCTATTATTATATAAATTATTAACGCCATCTTCAAAATTCATAGCAAGATCTATTAAGAATTCAATGGCGTCATTGGTTAACAAGTCATTGAACTCTTTATCAAGACCTTCAGGCGCAGAACTCAGATAAACATTTCTCACACTGATCGATGAATTTTTCATAGAAGATTCCAATTGAGGAATACAAGCAAGTAAATGTGAGTCCATATTGGCCGTTTACGTGTCACTGTTTGACTGATGAAATTAAACATTATCAAGTGAATGTATAAGGTTTCATATTCTGAACTTTGTACAGTCTCGTGAGTTATTGCAACAAAGATTAAGTATTTATCACCACTCATGCGACTCTAATTAAATTATATGAATTTTGCATTCATATAAAGCGATGAATGAATTATAAAAATTATATATAAATCTTTCAGTAAAAATCCTGGATAATATTTAATTGTTTATTGATTTTATCGAAATATTATCTCAAATCTGATAATGGAAAATTGTTATCATAACAGCACCTCAATGACTGAATAAATTACGCAATAAGTAAAACAAGTAATAAAATTTCCTAGTCAGCATTTATTTGTTGATATTATCGCAGCCAGCTTGATACATCATTTGCATTTTGTTTGCTATTTGCAATTCGTGATCCAAATTGAAATGCACGTTTGGGAAAGTTTGCAGCATCGCGTAAACCAATTTCATACGCGAGCAATCGTAATAATAATTTATCACCGATACCAGGTGGTAATTTTTCTGTTGGATAGCAACGTTCCCAGGGTTTAAGATTTTGAACGTATTGTACGAGGTTTTCATCGAGATACGGTAATCGAGATTGTCTACCATGATCACTAACAACCCGATCATCTCTGCCTAAATTTCTCTCTGATATTCTCGATAATTCAGTTTCTAATTCTTTTGTCAATGCTTGCCAACCATAACGCCGAAGTGTTGTTCGATGTCTTGTATATCCACCAAAGAGTTCATCAGCACCCATTCCAAGTAGTAATATTCTGCAAGATGATTCGTAATATTCATTATTGGATAACATAATCCCAGAGCCACGACTGGCAAACCATACAGCGCAACCCAAACTTTCATCCAAGACTGTCTGTAGAGGATAAATTAAATTGCAAATTCGATTGCCACAACAATCTTGTAATTCTTCACGACTGACATTAATTTCAATGAAATTCCATGTACGATTGGGACAAATTTTTTCCAATTCCTTCAAGGCTTGCCGGCCAGTTTTCCTGTCTGGAACATCAAAATTTATTGGTGTCGAAAGGATTTTTTTATTTTTTATATTATCTACCTTAGCTTTTTCAAATGCAACGTTTATCAAGTCAATACTTTCATTCATAGGTATAAATTCACTTGCAATACATGCCAAAATTGTTGAATCCAATCCGCCTGAGAATAAAATACCAATTTTCGGATGATTACAATTCGTTTCTATTTCACCAACAATGACTTGTTTTATACAATTTTTGCAGTATTTTGGCATGGTTTTTATTCGTTTTTGTATACTTTGTTTCAAGAGTTCTAATATGTTGGTTACACGTTTATACACTTGAGGATTATTCAAAAAATCCCTCATTATCTTATCAACGCTTTCTTGATTCAATAGATCCTCAATAAAAAATAACTCTTCAGGATTTGGTTCTAATTCAACATTATTATCCAGCATTGGAGTTAATATTGATGCTTTGACTTCAATATTTATTTGAAGTTGTTCTTCAAATTTTTTCAAAGTCGGCATTGAATTTTCATTTAACTTTTGCCATGGATACAAAGAAATATCTATGTTACAACTTTGAAGATTTAAAACAAAAATGCCTATAGCTGGCAACTCTACAATATTATCCATGTTTTTATCAGCTACTGAACATACTGTAATGGATTTACTTGTTTTATTTGCCTTTATTAGAAGACTGTGTCTTCCGATTTTATCTCTTGCAAAGTATAATAAATTAGTGGACTTTTGAAAATATATAATGCTAAATGGTCCTTCAATTAAATTAATTGTCTCTACGATATTATTACTCGATTTCAAAGTCTTCAAGAGCATTAGTGTATCGGAATTGCACTCACTTGCCTGAGAAATAAAAAATGGAATATAAAAATAAATTGTGACAATTGAAAATAAAGTATAATCGTATTATTTTGAGGACACATACAAGAGGTCCAGTGAAAACATCACCATTCCATAGGAGTATATTGTCTTCATCATCAGTACACGGTTGAGAAACCACATTAGGACCTTGCATCCATAGAACACTACCAATAAATTCTCCATACCATTTTTTATTCAACCTTTGTGAATGTTCTGCTAGAGAATCAGGTCCACGTCTAGCAATATTTTCTTTTAATAAACTCCACTGAAATCAAATTAAATTGTTATAATATACGTATGTGTATGATATTTAATAATTTATACATATAAAATGCATTTGTGATAATTTAAATGTTGAAATTGTATTAACTTGAAGAGAATCATATTCAGTATTTATTGATTTGTTTGTTTCATTTATTTGACAAACATAACAAAATATTCCACACATGTTGTATTATTTGTTTAGTTGATTGGTGCCGAATAGTTAAATTATAACCTAAAATTTTATTACAATTCCAGAAAGTGCACTCTTCTGACTGTATATTGTAACTACATTTAACCTTCCAATTTCTATTTCCCAATTATAGTATAAGTGAATATTTTTTTAAATAAATTTAAAAATAATTAACTTTGTTATAGATGCAGTAGAGATCATCTCATTTCTATTTCATATCCATTTAAAGTTGTACCATATATAGCATGTTCAGATGATTTATTTGAAAAGTTTGATGAAAAAATATTATTTTTGGATGTTTATGTAATTTATCATTAAAAATTAATACATTTATTATTTTCCTCCAATTCGTTCAAATACATATAAATCTTAGTAATATACATCATCATTATTATATTTTCATTTTGGATTAATAAATTGCAAAAGATTTATTTTTCCATGGATTTATCGAAAAATAAATTTAGAAATTGATGTAAAGGTGTAAATGTTAAATCAAGAATCGGAAAACAGTAATGTTCAATTTAAATAACAGCACTTTGTAATTATATTCATTGAATTTTTAAGAATTTGATTTTCATATTGCGTAAAAATTCAACAATATGTTTTTTTTTTTCAATGCGACCATGTTCAAGTCTGTGAAACAAAAAATAATTTTCAGTATTTATATTTTCATTCCATGACAATATCACATCGTAAAATAAAACTCTTTGGAAGGTAAAATCTAATAGAGAACATACGGATATACAGCTTTGATACTTATTAATAATTATATTTATCACTTTTTATCTCTTTCATAATTTCATATGTAAAATTCCTTTATATTTGATAATAATCACATTAACGATAAAACCAAATTCATTTCCATATTTCAATCAAAAAATGTACTATTTGTAACTCATAGAAATTATAATAAATACAAGAGAATAATATGTTGTTTAAATTGATTGATTTCTATTTCACAATTTATCAAAAATTTTTTCCTCATTTCAACTTGTCAGTGTTTCCCAACTTTGCATTAGTACTCTCATCAATATAAACCAAGCACGAATAAACTATATAATTAAAATATAAAGAAAAGAATGAATAAAGAGAAAAAAGAATGAAGGAATAACCAGCTTCCGATAATATATGATAGATTATATAACTGGAAGCGACAACAAAATTAAGAAAAAATTTTTAATATTTCAAATTATACTTAATTCATTTTTCAATTCCACATCAAAAATCCAATATGGACATTCCGATTTGCAAATTTTTTCTTAACAAACCTTAACTAACATTGATATAAGTTCCAAATACCTTATTCAGATATTTAATTCCGAAGTATTAAATGAATTATTACATCGACAACCATGGAATTAAATAAATTCAATTAGATACACCATGCCGTATTGAATAAAA
Organism: Microctonus brassicae; assembly: GCA_918226075.1. Lineage (NCBI taxonomy): Eukaryota > Metazoa > Arthropoda > Insecta > Hymenoptera > Braconidae > Microctonus > Microctonus brassicae. The sequence continues at coordinate 11,728,907 of OW445484.1, read as the reverse complement.
TATAGGTAAAAAATGATTGATCGGGTTATAGAAAACTTCAGTGTCCATTTTACCTTATGATTGAAATATATATCGAATAAGGACTTTGTGATAATTTAAATTTCTCATTATTTAATATATATTTTTTTTTTTGCAGCGAGACCTATCGAAATTCCAATATGTACACTAGGCGCCCGCGTATATAAAACACTACAACTGGAAGGCCCATTTTTATATCGATCCTATGTTACTTCGTGAATCAATAGTTCCAAAGGAGTTCAACAAGACAATAATTTAATTTACATTCCTCTCAATAATGATCTATAATCACGTTTAGAAAGCTATCACCTGACCAGGATTACTACATTCACCCACGGTCATTCTATGCATTGCCATTTCCGTGATTCCATGATAGTGTACACACGCGGCTGCTATTACAAGCACGTGAAAGATTTGATGACTCTGGAACTGTTAAAAAAAAAATTGGAGAATGGTTTGAATATTATAAACGAGGCGATAATAGACAAATAAATCTTTATAACATGAAAATTACCCAAATATCGAATTTTCCTGGAAAGAAACGTTCTGGAACTCTCAGTGCATAAAACATGGCTCCCAAAATATACAGACAACCCATCAAAATTAACCAGCCAAGTGCAGCTTGATTAATTGCCTTAAACCAACCTTCAGCAATCGCATAATGTACAGCAGGGATAATCTATAAAATAAAATATTATAGGCATTTTATATAAATAAAAAAAAAATTTATTAAATAAATAAAATATTTATTACTCACTCCACTAAGACCGAAACCCATAAATACACCGGCTCTCAGTGGTCTATAATTTGGTTCACCAAATCGTTCCCATAATGAAACAACAATACTGGTGATGCCCAACACAACTACCACTGATAGGTAAATGAGTTTTGGTAAATAGTCGCAGTAAAAACCATAATATAACCAAGGAACAAAACTACCCATTATAAGCATTGCTATTCCACAGTAATCAAGCTTAGAAAACAGTTTTCCAACACATTCACTGTGACAGTGGACAGTGTGAAAGGCAAAGGACATACCAAGGCAGACTATTGCACCAGCAAAAAATATTCCAAACACTAATTTTTCTTCTAATTGAATTGCCATAGTTGGTCGTGTGAGGAAGAATATCGCCATACCTATAAACGCTACACATCCTGCATATAACATTAATAAATAATTTAATGATTAATATAAATTCGTAACATTAAAATGATGAAATAAAATGTGAAATTTACCGAGTAAATGAGTCCAAATATTTCCAGTCTCAGTATGAATGCGAAAGATACTTTTAAAGCACGCATAAAACGACGGCAGTGGCGGACGATGCCCTGCGTGCAAAAAATCATTGTCCTGAAGCCATCTTGGGAGATTACGAAAGTGACATTGATTCCACGATGCTTCCCACACCTGTAACCAATACTTTCAGTCCATTAGATACTATGTTCAATATTTTGAGGATCAACGAATGTTCAATAATATCTAATTGTTCGGATACATGCATTTATACAAAACCAATACACATACCATAATTCATATTACATTAAAAACTCTGTTGTTACAATCGATACTCAAAATGAATTAATTCATATATTAAATCAGCCATGAGAGTATAATTTTTATATGCATTGTAAATTGATAAGCATTTGAATAAGCAAATACCTTTCGCACAAATTCTTCCGCTTGCTCAGCAGCATTGTGAGTCAAGGCACCTAAATCAATTTCATCGCTCAACACACCAGCCTTCAGCACCTCAGTCATCTAAAATCAAAATATCATATCAATTATTTGTATATTTTTATTTCTACAATTTATCTAACTAATGTCCAATGTGCGTACATGAATATTAGTTTATCATTTTAGATTCATTAGGTTGAATTCAAATTAACGCTTACTTCACAGTCCAGAAGATGATCATCCTCTGGCGTTGAAGGAAGAGGACAACCGACGCCGTCTTCTTCCTCTGCCAAGCAGCTAGCATCATCATCCTCGAACAATTCTTTAACATCGTGCAATCCAGGAATTTCATCAGACAATGAAACTCGATCACTCCATGGCACACGATGACGAAGACCGGTTGATAGTTCTGATGTCTCACGAACTGGTGCCATGTTGGATTGTTTTATTTCATTTATTTCGTCCTCGGTTAACATTGTCGATGACTTTGGCGAGGTCAACGCTTTCTACTCATATTAAACATAGAATGTAATGAATTGTAAAAACCTTTTATTACTTTTTTATTTAACTAAATTTTAGATTTATCATTAATATTATATAATATTTGACTTTAAATATACGATAATAAAAATGATTATCTAATTTTTTTTTAGATTTATTTCAACACAGAGATATACATATATTATAAATAAATATATAATGTACGGTTCAATTGTAATATCATACACTGCAATTAAATTTTTCAAGAAATTTATATTTGATATTATTTTTTAGTAAAGTTAATATTCTTCATCATATTTATTTGTATGTTGAATTCATACGTTAACAGACTTTTATTTTATCAGTATCTTTTATGACCACACTTATCAAAATTGTCGGTAATAAACGCAATGTCAAAGGTCAATAGCCAAGAAAAAATTGATATGTTGTCTAGATTGTTATAATCTTAAAGCAATTGCCAAGTTCTTAACTCGATTCATCTCAAAAAGAGAAATAAATAAATGAATATTTAGTTCTGATGCTAATTATCAACAACAATATTGTACATTGTCTTAAACAATAAAAATAGCAGTACAATAGTCAAAAAACAGGTTGCATATTTGTATTATTTATTACGTTATATCAATCAATTCAAGAATTTAACCTATAATTTATCGCCATTATTTCAATAGACTATTCATTATTATTACTCACCTAACTAGGACAAACTCTAACTTTTTCAATAATATTACATTTGCTCAATAACAGTACTATTATTACGTGACAATTGTAAATTGTCGTCAACACAGTTGCTTGCGGAAAAAATATTGTTAGAGCTTTGCAATAATTTATTGACAAAGTATTATTAAATAATTTCAACTCAATTCAACTATTGATAATTGATTATTTATGCTTTAACGTTCATCACAACTCTCAGATAGATGTATCACTTCAAATGAACGAAGTGGAACGAAGCTGAGAATAGTCTATCACTCTACACATATAATCTGATCCCACGTGGCAGCCATATTGGTCATTCTTTAGTCCAATGTATAGACGTCAGAATAACTTCCACACTAAATCATCTTTCATTGGACGACAATACATATGATTTGAAGATTAACCAATCACAATTCATCACAACACTACTCTATATATATTATTTATATTTGGGAATTTACTCTGATGACAAAAGTATAATTTCCCCTTCTTTATTCGCGACCCCACCACTGCCATATTGACAGTCACCGATGCGCATGCGCAATTACTGTTAAATTTTCTCTAAAACAATTAATGTTATGTCATTAAAAATATGAATGGCACTTTTATATCAATTAGTAATAAAAAAGATTTTATCTAATGTTATTTAGTATATTTTTTTCTCCATAATTTATTTTTTGATACGTTTTTTATTATTTCAGCTTAGTTCATGAATTTTTATTTCAAAATCCGCGCCCATAAATATTGCGCATGAGCAGTTAGAGTTGAAGTAGGGGGGAACTTTATTAATAATTATAAATACATTTGGTATTACACTGCAATATGTATTATGTATATACATATATTTATATGCAATACTGATTGCATTTAATGTTTATACACAAATCACTAATTTCCATATGATATGTTAACAATAAATTATAAATTATATGCATATGCATATATTGCATAGATAATTTGACCGTCAAGTTTTAATAATGATAAATAATTGAACTTTGAAATTGATAAAAAATCTAATGTATCCTCAATAAAAAACGAATTTATTCATTACATTTAAGAATGGAACAAAAAAAAAAATGTTTAAAGTATGGGACATGTTTAATAACGTAAAAAAACTCATTAATAACATGAAAATAAATTTATTTAGTTTTTACAAACATCACCTGAACATAATGTATTATAAAAAATTCAAATTCTCTTCATGATATGCATATTAATTAGAATCACATAGCAATTAAGTACACTCATGAAATACAGTCTGACATCGACATTGTTTCACAATTTTTGTATGTACTAAATTAATTGTTTACAAAAGTAATATGCAATATTATTTATAATTTTGGAATATTTGATTTGGTTCAAATAAGAACGTTACAATCACATTTTACATTCAAACATTCCCCAAACATTCTCATTATTGTCATGTATGTATATTTCAGATCTAAATTCAACTAATTAATAAATATAGTTTTCTAATTTTCACATCTGTTGCTTTCATTTGTAAGATAATATGAAAAATCACGAAATAAAAAATATATATGTATAATAAAATGTCAAATTATTATCCATGGAATCTTATAATGAAGCTCTATGTAGTAAATGGAATATATTATCTCAGCATAAATTCTTTAAGTGCATAAGTGACTGCATCATGAATGGTGACGAAAACTTTCAACTGATGCTCATCCGCAGCATATTTATTGTATTTAAGAATGCTATCAAAAATCGACGCTGAACAGCCAGCAAAATATACAGCAATATCAATTGAATAATAATCTTTGACAATCGCGTGTAACGATCCAATTCCACTCGGATCTGCATAATTTAATGCGCTCATGTCAATTAATATAGTATGTAATTTGTCATGATTAGTGTCATGGAATTTATTCTCATATGCAGCGCTTTTTATTTTTTTTGCTCTTATTTTTAAAACTTTTTGTGGATCGACATCAACCAATTTAATAACCCTGGTTTTGAAGTAACTTCTATTTGCAAAATTTAATCCTCCACTATAATGTAATATTCTTATTCCTTCCAATGTTACAGTCTGTAAATAAATACCCTTGATTATTATTACGTAGCGTTATTCAATTAATTAACAGAACAAAAAAAAAACAATTTACAAAATATTGTGCGAAGCAAATGCTTAATGATTGAGTAAACATACCCCTCGATATCTGCTAACATCTAAATACAAGTCCGTATTAGGTACTCGTCCAAGTAAACAAATGTGAGGTTTAATACTAAGTAACAATATGCTTGCTAAAGATGTGATTAAACCAGCCAGCAGACCAACATCAATGCTTACTAAAACGACAGTTAACACTGTCACGATCCAAACAATCCCATCTAATTTACTAAGTTTCCAGAATCGTGATAGCTGCTTTGCCTGCATTAGCATCCCTTTTAATGCAACCTATATATAAAATAAAAATTAATTTATTCCAAAAACTTAATTATAAGTCTACGTATATTTCATGTGTTCACATATTTATATTAGTTCTAAAATTAAATTCATATCTCACCATAATTACTGATGCCAATACGCATCTTGGTAAAGCTTCAAAGAAAGGTCCAATCCATAGTAAAATAATCAGTAATATTGTACACGATACTATACTTGCAATTTGTGTTTTTCCTCCAACAGTTTGTTGGATTAAAGATCTGCTAAGTGACGCTGAAAACGGCATACATGAAAAAAATGATCCTACAACATTGCTAATTCCCTATTTAAACAAAAACATGAAGAATATTTATATAAACGTCACAAAAAATGTAACTAATTATTCATCATAGTTATTACAACTACAAATTTTAATTGGAATTTATAAATAACTTACCATTGCAAAAAGCTCTTGATTTGAATTAATTTCATATCGTAATTTTTGGGCAAATATTAATGCCATTGAAAGTGTTACTGTGTACGATACCATGGCTATAGCAATACAGTCTACTGCAACAATCGGCAACAGCTGGAAAGTCGGTAACTCGGGCTTTGGCAGTCTGTTGAATTATCATATCGAGCACGCGATAAATTTATACGTATCGGAAATTAATCAGTTACTCCAAATTGTTTACTCACCCAGTTGAAATTATTCCAACGGTTTCAATTTCATAATTTTTAGGTAAATCACAGTAGTTTGAGATTAAAGTTCCAGTGACAACAGCAATTAATTCTATTGGTAATGGCATATTACATTTTTTCTTCAGCCAAGGCTACGAATAAAAGTATTATCATAAATAGCGATTGATAAGTAGAGTTTGCTTTTATTTGTTCAAGTGTAATTTAATTATATTTTATTACCTTTATTAATTCATCATTTAATATCATAATTATTATTGACACAGTAGAAACAACTAAAGCTGCAAAATTAGGACTATGTAGTACACTAAAAATGTCAATTGTAGTCTGGAACATATTATTGATTAAAAGTTAATTAAAAATACATACATACAAAAATGAATTTACTTACATATATAAGTTTAAAATGGTCTACTTTTCTCTTTGGCAATTTCAAACCTAAAAGATCTTTTATTTGAGACATAAATACATGAATTGCAGCACCAAATGTGAAACCATTAACAAGAGTCTCACTTAATAAAGTGCTTATTATGCCTAAACGTAAGCAAAACATTGTTAACTGCAAAAATAATATGTTTTAGTTATTTAATAATATATTAATCTTTTTGCTTCCAAATATAATCCATACAATTTGATAAGAAAAAGTTACCTGCAATAATCCTACGGTAAAGGTAACAGCAGTAGCAACTTGCATTGGTGAATAAATTGGCGGTAAATTGACATCATCAACAATTTCTGTTGGATGAAGAAATGTGCCGTTTACTAATGTCAAAGTTGGTGAGCTTGAGTACGCTGTCACCACTCTCCCAGTCATCAAACACACAATGGCAAATGTTCCTTTAGAAAAAATAATACCACAAAAATTTTAAACATTAAAATGGTTGTGAATATTCAACAGAATAAATAATTGATCAAATATTTATCGTAATTGGTAACCTACCCATTGACACGTGCTTTGATGTTCCAAATAAAAAGTAAATAAGAACAGGAAAAAAAGCCATATATATGCCTGTAACTGGTGGAAGATTTCCTAATAAAGCATAAGCCATTCCCTGTGGAATATGCATTATTGCCACGGTAATACCCGAAATTATATCTGATAAAATGTAATCTTTCCATCGATATTTTCTCAACCAATATGAAACTGGTAAAATAGATGTAACAGCCGATTTACATCTTTTTTTCTTCAATGATTTTATAATATTGTGGGTCACTGAAAATTATCAAAACATCAATATAATTTTGTCCAAGAATTAATTATTATTAATCGTGAATTTAATCGAGAATAAATATATTGCAAAAAATTTGAAAATCGTTAATAAATAAATTGTAATACCTGATGCACTCTCTGGTTTTTTATAATTACATTCATAATTAAGCGTTTCTTGGTCATAGAGAGGTCTGTCAATTCTTAATCGCAATGCAACCTCTGATTCCTTCTCAATATCACCTATGAATAAAATGAAAATATGACCATGATTTATTTTTCAATGTAGTTTTGACATTTAAAAAATTACTTACTCAACAAATTCATTATGCAGTCAACATTGATAATTTAATAATATGTTTTTGCCTACAGAAAATTCTTATTTTTATACAAAATTTTCCTTTATCTCCTACGCGTTTCAATGACGATCTTACATGAAAAAATAAATAATTATACTCGTGATATATTCACCCACCACGTGATCAACAGCTGATTTCATTGTACATACTGTTATACACATAAATACATAAACAAATGCGCATGTATGCGTATATCTAAACACATGTGCGTTTAAATTCGTATTTATTCCTATTGGAGGAGGATAGTAATATAAAAAATGTTTGCAGTTTAGAAACAGCAATATAATTTATAAATCTTTTTGTATTTGTAAATATTTTGTTAATATTTTTGTGTTTCTCAAAATTAAATGAATATTCAAAACTTAAAAGTATATTGATCCATTACATTCAGATTTGTAGATGTTACAAATACCCCATTAGCCAAATGCGCGCACCGATCGTGCACCGTACGAGCACCTAGTGCACTTGGTGCACTCACGGTGCACCTTAGGTGCTCGTCTACTGTAGCAGCACAGTGGACCACTAAGTAGAATTCAAATGATCTCTTATTACGTATCCCGAATAGCCTTTGGTTCACTCCATGAAATTCCACTTTGTATTGTCACACGTTATAACTATTATGAGGCCACAGTATTTCACGTCATGTAATATGTCAAAAACATGTGAATTTCATTAATATTCAAGGAAAAGATCCAAGGATCCAAGGGATCTTTTCCTTTGGTTCCTTTTTTGGAGCCTTTTGGATCCTTGGATTTTTTTTTGAATCCTTGGATCCTTTTTGGACTCACATCCACTGCCGCAACCACCACTACCGTCAAAACCAGCTTTGGAACCAGCGCGAAAACCAGCTCCAGAGCCAGGCTGGGAACCAGCATGAAAACCAGCACCCGAACCAGCTTCGGGACCAGCACGAAAACCAGCTTCGGAGCCAGCTGCAAAACCAGCCCGGGAACCATCTTTGGAGCCAGCACGGAAACCATCTTTGGAGTCAGCTTCAAAACCAGCCCGGAAACCAGCTTCAAAACCAGCACGGAAACCAGCTTCAAAGCCAGCCTTGGAACCAGCACAAACCCCAGCTTCGGAGCCAGCACAAAAGCCAGCACGGAGACCATCTTTGGAACCAGCTTCGGAACCAGCTCGGAAACCATCTTCGAATTGTTTATTTGAAGTTGACTTTTTTAATTTATTGATATTAATATCCATATTATTTATTGGTATATTTCTTTATACAATCGAGTTAATTTTATTCCTTCGCCGCACAAGTTTTATTGTTAAAATAGCATTTACACATTTTTTTATTATAGCATTGATTATGAGAAACTTGGAATAATTACTTGAATCATAGTCATATATAATGATACACAGGATAAATTTGTTTATGTATTAAATAAAGGAGTATTAATTTCTTACATTTCAAAAAATTTTTGTTTATTTGTTGCATTCAATTGTTGATTTTGGTTTGAAATTTGAGTATAATTATATAAACAGCTATGAAGTATATCATATTTATGATTTATATTTAAAAAGTAACAATCTTTAATCATGAAAAATACAATGCGATAAATCAATAATTATTCACCAAAATATAAATTAAATTTGGCAGTTTACTTTATTTTTTATTATTTGTTTTAATTATAATTAGTTCTTTCCACGATTCATTTCTACATAGAAATGAATAAACAAATGAATAATTTTATAATCATCTATTTGTTGATGGTTTAATATATTATTCCTTTAAATAAAAATGCGAACGCTGGTAAAAAATGATTGACCATATTCTTACAATATAATAAACCATCATCATCATCATCATCATCATCATCATCATCATCATCATCATGAGTGTTATCATCATCCCTTTTGGGATATATCCAAGACATGAGAGAGCGATCAACAACACCCCTAACTTCGGCGCGGAACAAAAGAAATAAACGAGGGCGCGGTTTGTGCGTGACGTTGTTATATAAATGCGTAAAAAGCATATACACAAACAAAAAATTTGTAACGCGATGGGCGCACAAAATACACACAAGCTGCCTATATACATATACATTTATACGTATAGTATTATTTTTAAATGTTTGAGTGACGAAGAAAGCGTGGCTCAAGATTAGGCTCCTGAAGAAGAAGTTGTGCGCAAGAATGGGACAAGTAAAAGAGATTGAGTGAACATTATAAGGGGATGATGTGTTCAACTCTCTTTTTTCTCTGCTATTTCCGCACACTGCTCGCGTTGTCCGCGAATCCGTGCGACGAAAGCTCACTGTCGACTCTGTCCATACCCAAAAGTTCCAATTTGTCATAGAGAAAAATGTATAACACTGATGTATATATTTATATGTTGAAAGAAAAAAAAAAATAAAGTGAAATACATCGATCATAGTTCATACACAATTTTATATGAAAATGAAGATGAAGATAAATCGCAGAATTCAATAATATATATTCATAAATTATTCACAATGATTATTTATATAGTTGATAAATAAATATCCATTGCACTTGAAGTTATTTTTCAACTTGTCAGTTAATAAAATATAATTAAACAGCTGTTTAAATTTTTGTTTGTAAAGTATCCAGATATTTTTCAGATTGTCAAGACGAATTATTGTTCAAGTGTCAAAAAAAGTGTCATGTAAAAATAAATAAATAAATATGTAAATAAATAAATAAATGAATAAATAAGTTAATTGATTAATTGATTAATTAGCTAATTATTGAACAAATAAATTAATAAATAAATTAATTAATTGATTAATTAATAAATGAATGAATAAATGAATAAATAAGTGAGTACATAAATAATTGAATAAATAAGTAAATTTATAAATTAATAAATTAATAAATAAATTAGAAAATAAATCAATCAATCAATTATCAATCAACCGGTGGTGGTGGTAATAGTGGTAGTGGTAGTGGTGCTAGTGGTGGTAGTGGTACTATGGGGTAACTATATAACCTAAGTCAAATGTTCGCGCCGATCACGCACCGTGCGTGCACCATAAAGTCATAAGGTAACTGTAATCATCGAAATTATTTTCTTTCTTATCGATCCTTACATATATTGTTCGACAATCATATGCGTTAGATGGCGCACTCACAGACTTTAGCCCAAATGATTAGTTCATAGAACCGCCAGCTCCCGATTGGAGTCTCTGACGTAGAAAAGTAGAGTACAGACTACAGCGCCATAGATTTTCAGTGCGCATGTGCTGTCATTCTGCCATTAGCCCAACACACTGAATGGGGTAATTATGTGTGGCGCTCTTCCAAATTCAAGAGTCTTTTTGTTACCACGTGGCAAGTTGCATACGAACCATTTTTCTACAAACTCGCGCTGTGAATAAAATAAATATCCACTATAATTCATCCACTAACATCTTGAAATAAAGCATTAGAAACGATAAAACCTACATATCTGCAAGTGCTTCAGCCATAATTGGTGACCTCGACGTGATCAAAGTTGATTAAGATTCATCACGTCGGGGTCACCAATTACAACTGAAGCGAAAAATTCGGCCAAAGGAAACCAATGCCACATGACATCCATATAATTTGTTACATATTGGTTTAGTTCATTCAATAAATATTAATATTAAATTATTTTTATATTCATTTTATTTACATCCTTTAAAATTCAATTTCAGGTTTCTTCATAAGAATACGAGTGAAAATTATATTTTCGCATGAACTTAATTGAGATTTTATAAATCAACGAGTGTCTAAGATCAATGAATAATCATGCTCCGAAAAATCTCATTAATAAAACCCAAAGAAGATTTGAAGGACATATTTTTAGCTGGAGTAAAATCTGTCCAACCTCATGAAATTATTGAAAACAAAATTAAAATTGATCGAAAGAATTTGTTCGTGAATAATAAAAGCTATGCTATTCGAGAGAAAATTCACATGGTAGGGTTCGGTAAAGGAGTAATGGGAATGGCAATTGCTATGGAGAAATTGCTTGGTGATCGTTTGATGAAAGGAATTATTAGTATACCAAGAGGCGCAGAGAGTCAAATATGGAATGCTAAATCCATTGAATTATTTCCTAAACTCACAGGTGTCATAAGTTATCAAGAAAATAGTATTAATAATCAGCCTGATAATGACACTCTGACAACAACTAATAATATTATAAACATGATTGAAGCTCTAGGTGATAATGACACGTTAATTGTTTTAATATCAGGCGGTGGTTCTGCATTACTATCGATGCCTCGACCCAACATCTCTGCTGATGATAAACTCAATTTATGTAAGAAGCTATTCAATTTAGGGGCTAATATCAAAGAGATTAATACAATTAGACAAAAATTATCTGTTGTTAAAGCAGGCGGTCTTGCTCGTATAGCTTATCCTGCTAATGTTATTGGATTAATTTTGTCAGATATTATTGAAGATCCTGTTGAATTAATTGCCAGTGGCCCAACAGTTTATAGTCCAAAATTCCCTGAAGATGTAATCAGAATATTGAACAAGTACGAAATCTTTAATGAAATAGATGGAGAAATGAAAAAAATTCTTATTTCGCATGAATCAATTAATGATGAATTATTTCTCGGTAAACAACAGTTATTTACACACGTCAACAATATTATAATTGGAAATAATTCATTGGCTATTGAAGCAGCTCGGTTAGAATGTCTTCGTAAAAATTTAAATCCAATTGTCCTCTTCAATAATGTTCAAGGTTTAGTAACAGATGTTAGTACAATGTATGGGAAAATATGTTGTTTGATTTGTCAAGTGCTAATGAAATCTCTGTCTAAAGATGATTTTATATCTTCAATAAAAGCGGATTCTCATCTTTCAGTGTTGACAGAACAATTAGATGAAATTTATAATACACTGCAAGATCCATCAAGTCAAGGCTTAATATTAATTGCAGGGGGTGAACCAACAGTTACAGTTAAGGGAACGGGAAAAGGTGGAAGGAATCAGGAGCTTGCACTTCGATTTTCTCTTGATTGGTTTAAAATAATTGAAGATCATCCGCAATTGAGCAAATTTAATGTTGTATTTCTCAGTGCTGGCACAGACGGACAAGACGGTCCTACAGATGCCGCAGGAGCATTTGGTTATTCTGATATTAATTCTACAGTTCTTAAATTTCATCACGCAATAATCAGTGAATATAAAGCAGCTATTTTTGACAAAGATAATCCAACAATAAGACAAAATATCGAAGAAATGATTCCTGAAAATGTTTTGAGAAACAACGATTCTTATACGTTTTATTCACGATTTAATAATGGAGATGATTTGTTAAAAACCGGAATTACTGGTACCAATGTGATGGATTTACACTTGATCTATATAAAAAAATTTGATTGTACTTTCCAACATGATATTGATAAGAATGAAATAATTCCTGAAGACAATTTTTTTATTGATTTTTTAAAAAACTCTAAGCAAAAAATTTAAAGAAATTCAAAACACATGTAATTTATTTAGTTTATTTATATTATTCATCTTTCTCCATATCAATTTAAATATATTTTGAAAAAAAAAGGTATGAATAATAAAATAATAATTAATACAGATGCGATGAAAAGTTTGGTAATTTTTTTTTTTTTCATGGTCTCAGTCTTGCTGCTCAACATTTATTTGCAACGATTAACTATGTCCTTTTTATACTCTCACTTTAGTACGTTTTAAGGTTTAATGTGGTCTCCAAAAATATTACAAATAAAAAAATTACAATTAACATTACGTATACTCTACATATTCTGTATATGCATACCAATTTTACATTCACAGAGATTCACATAAAAACAATTTTTTTTTCTCCCAGGTATGATATAAATTTTAAGAATGTATAACAATGATGATTGTGTTGGCTGTTATCAAAACAGCATTTATAGATTTATATTATACAAAGCGTTTTGGTTTGATTTTATCTAGGATTATAATACTATTTATTAGAGAGAAATAAATTGAATAAAAGGACGGAGAAAGTACCTAATAAATTTCATTATTCACCCATTAAAACTGTAATGTCATCTTTGGTTAATTGAAAAAAAAAATAATATTATTTTAAAACATTTGACTCTTCATAGGTCTTGTGACAAGAAGTGCTCTCACAGGTACTCTATTATAGTCTCTCCAAATTATATATTTCAATATTAATTTCTGCCGATGCACATGCATATAAAAGAAATTGCTATTTATTAATTCTTAAATTATTGGAGGGACCATATTATATAACACTATAATGTTTCATAAATCCCAACTGAATAAATGGTGCTTCACGAGCATATCTCGTACGCCATCCTTCAATGGTTGCGATTGTTCCTTTTTCTGTGGTAATTCCCAATCGGGATTCAAATTAAATGCAAACTGACTCAAAATCCTTATCTCACATTTTATTTGAACCCATCCCGGACTATTTATAAAACTCCATGGTTGATACCTGATATCCAAATATGAATTTTTAGAAACAATAATTTATATTAAACAAATAAAATAATATTATTCATTCATAATTTTATTTTGTGATCTTACCATTTTTGAACAACTTCAACACAAGAACACATAACTTCTAACCATAAATGTAAAACTTGTTCATTCAAACCTAAACAAATTAATGAACGTAACTTTACGTCCATCTGTGCATGAGCATTATCGTGTGATAAATTAATAGCCTGAACACAGCGATACAGCAACTGAAAAATTAACGCAATGTAAGCAATTTCATGATAAAAAATAAATATCATTATATTTCATATTTATATACCTCTTCTGGTGTAAGCACTTTTCCATCTTCATCTAATCGATAAGTTTTACAAAGTACCAATCGACTATAAACTGAATTGAAATCTTTTTCAACCTCACGATTAGATGCTTCTTCGATAAATAACCACGGATGACACGGACCACCAAGAAATGACGGTCTTCGCATACCGTGTTCAAGAACTGCTTTTACTGCCGGACATAAACTACCTCTAACAAGATCAGTTACTGCCTCACTGACAGCATCATCGCCTGCACAAGTATATTGTTTACTTCTTTCGTCCAGTAATTCAACAAATTTCGCTGGAAACCAGCCGCGAAGTCCATTAAGTTCTCCTACCCAACAATGCTCATCTTTTTGACTGATTATCGTTATAATATCATTTTTACGAAATCCCAATTCATCATCATCATGACGTTCAAAGTCCAATAATGCTTTAGCTCGTCTATTACGAGTACGTGATACATTAACATAATTGTCATGATCTCTTGAATGGCTTTCCATTGAATAATCCGCCACTAATGGCACATTATTTAATTTTTGATCAACATTTGTAAAATGTCGCGCTACTTGAAGTACAGTTTCACGTAAATCTACGAGAATTTCGGTTTGTCGAATATTTTTTGATTTTGCATCCTCTTCATTTCCATCATTTCCAAATAAAAACACTTGTAATGCTGATTTATTACGTTTCATTTGACGTCTATTGAGATGTTGTTTTGGTAAATTTGGTGTGGCATCTGGATTACCAACTAAACCACCTTGATCTACCATTAAATATGCTAAATGACGTCGACGATGAGTTTCAATTAGAACATCTGTTAGCGAACCACTAACTTCTAATGCAACTTGAAACAACTGATCAACATCATCAATATCACCCGGTATATCCGACAGTGCATTAAATATTTGCGCTGAATTTTCAAGTAATTTCAATTCACTTTCACGAATTTTCAGCATACCAAGAGTTACTTGAAACAAAACAATAGAGCCATCAAACAAAAATAAATCCCATATTCGTAGCAATATTTTCATATGAACAACTGATGCGAATAGTGTTAAAAACCAGTGGAGCGAGATTAAACTTAATTCTATATCATGTTGAACAAGAACATGATCAATATCCGATAAATAATTTGTAATTAATGTCCTTAGGACTTTTTGATCAGCTTGAATACCCAATAAAGTTGACGAATAGTACGAAGCCGGTAATAAATCTTCAACAATTGTTGCCATCATCCAAAATGCATCTTCTTCTTCCAGTAATAATAGCAATGAAGCCGCCATAGTTCCTGTACCTTGACAATAGCCAATATCTGGATATAACCAAGCTAATCCACGCATAAGCCGTCTCAATCTTGGTATGCCAGTACTGTGAAGATGACTGAAGCAAGCATTTGCTGGCATTGTTCTCAATAAATCCTTTTCAATTTGTTTACTCGTCATCAATGCATCATTACTTGATGCTTTAACAATATCTTTATACGTCATCTCTGAAGCCATTTTTTTTTGCAATGCTCCTGACATTCTCATCCAAATTCTTGGACGTAATGAATGCGGTATACCACGTCTAACCATTTCACGAAGTTTTTCAGTTCTTGGTAATCGTTCGTCAATTCGTTGCCATGAAACATCAGATATTTCTTGAGTACGACTAAATTCCATTAAAGTTACCCATTGATGTCTGTGTTGTGGATCTTCAACGAATGGTACACCCAATAATTTCTTTGAACTTTGTTCAGGACCATCCTCTTCCTCTACACGAAATCCAAACTCATCGAATCTATAATCTGGTTGTGAATTAGGATCATCAGGTTGACTGAGCTTGGCTAAAATATCTTGTGGCCACATTGACGGTGTCAATGCAGAAAATGGTCCACCAGGTGCTGGAGAAATGAGATCATCATAAATTTCATTTATGTCTGTATCACATTCATCATCAGGTCCAATTGTTTGAAGTTTTTTCTATTGTTAAAGTACAATGAATAATTTAATAAACATATTGTTGATTTTATTCGATTGTTTTTATATATATATATTTTTTTTTTAATTTACTTACATTGTGATCTTCTTTTCCAACATAACCTTCATGATCCCTGACATTGAATAATGATTTTGCGATGTCCATTATTAATAACAATTAATTGATTATCAACAGTGTTCTATGAAAGTGACTGTGATTAAATTTATTATGAAAGAAAATTGTACAACATTTTTGTTGTATTTGGAATTATTATTTATTATTTTTGGATACATGAAAATTTTGACAGCTGGCAAAAAAAGAGTATTCATTAACAGCAGTTAGTAAAACTCATTTCAGATGGCGTCAGGGTGCTCAATGGTGTCATGGCGATTCACAATGATAATACTTCAGCGGATAATTCAAAAGGTTAATTCTGATTAATTCTAAATTACTAATTAAATAGTACTAATATTTACCTGTAATTTACTTGTTAATGTAGAATAAATTTTGGATTTTTTTCACTGACGATCAATTAAAAATTTAATTATTCATCTAAAATTCAACCATTTTTCTTTAATGTAGTATTGGGATATTTATTGACAATTGATTATAATTTTTTTTTTTTTTTTTTGCATGAAGCTTTATAACAAATTGAAATTGAATTATCTGTAAAAATGTAGCATTCATATTAGTTCTCATTTACTATAAAAATCTTGAATGGCCTCCAAATTATTCACCATACTTACCAATTGAAATATTGAATTTAAATATTGAAATATTAAAATTTCAAGAAATAAACTGATTAATATTAACGTTTTTATATTTATTTATTCAATAGTGCGTATATCACAAATAAAATTGAGGCCCAATGCGAATACAATACAATAGATAATTTAAATTAAAGCATTTCAAAATCGTGATTGAGATGAAATGCATATTCGCAGGCACTCAAGATCAAGCATTCAAAAAACAGATACACTATAACAATTACATTATTTTTGTTACAATTTAATTGGGAAGAGTTCTTATACTTATTTCTAATACTATTTACTTCCTACATATACATAATCACTCCGTATTTATATCGCTTGTGATACATACATATATAGTTCATACATTAACTTAACTTTATAATAATTATATGATTATAGATTTACGAATTGATTTTTACAGCTCTTTTACACACACATTATTGTGAAACAAATATTCGAGTACTTATCTTTATTTTTTGGAATGTTTTGTATGGATTTAATTTCTTACTCAATTTATATATTATATATATAATATTCAATACATTATTTATATACAATACTTCTTTTTTTTTTTTGTTTTTCATCGCTGCAAAGTCACTGCAGAAGCATAAATTTTTAATATCAAATTATGAACTTAGGCCATTACTAATCGTTGTACACGTTTTGGATTAAGCACAATTTTCTCATGTGAATTTCCATATAATTTTTTTTGTTATAATTTCCATTGTAATTTTTGAATATTCCATAAATATACCCAAACAAAAGTTTATGTAAATATGCTTGAATGATTATTACCGATGGATAAAAAAATGAAATAATATATTTTTTATTTACAAAGGAACATGTACGGCTTAATAAATTTTTTTGATTAAATTTACACAAATGCTTAACATTAATTATTTATTTTTTCTCCATAGATTTTATTTAATAATATTTATTCAATAACACAATCCAATTTTTTTTTTTATCTTTGGTATTATCATACGCTCTGTCTAATATTTTAATCTTGAAATATTCTATTAAATAAATTTATTTATTATATCTACACATCTATTTTATTTTAGGCTAAATGATAATAAATTAATTCAATATATCAACTAATTTAAGACAATAATTAAATATTAATTGAGCTAAGCTTGAATGTAAAATCTGTGAACATTATTAGCACAATTAACTAACAACGTGTAAAGCTGTATTTAATTAATTCAATAACAAATTTACTATCTAAATCTAATATCGTTTATTATTAACGACGACTAAAGTATAGTCTCTTAGAGGCACCAGGCCTTCGGTCTGTCCTCATTTATCATCATTATTATCTTCCTCCTATTTATCATGCAATTGTCTATCTCCAAACGCTCTACCAAATGTTTTTTTTATTTGTTTGTTTATTTCATCTTCATTTCTTATTTATTTTATCCAATTCTATTCTTGATACGAGTGAATAATTCATCTGATCTAAACTATTCCTAAGTAAATGCTTAACTTTCAATCGAAACTGTATTTATTATTCTTTTTTTCCATTTCAGTATTAATTTTTTCTGCAATGAAAACATTATTCAATGAAAGTGTACTGAAGTAAAAAAAATCTACACTAAATTAATTATGATTAAAAGCTGCCAGTTTGTTTTTCCCTTAAAATCGCATTATTATTTGTTGCATCTATGTTTTTTTTTTTAATTATATTTATCATTCATGCTTCCAGTTGTGATTCAAAGTATGTTTATATAATATTATTAAATACCGATATTAAAACGATTCAGTGTAATTTTATGTGCACAAGTGTATCTGTGTTGTTGTTGCATTATTTTGCTCATTCTTTATAGTCTTTTGAGTATATTAATTATATAATATAATTAATGCCAATAATAATTATGTGACATGATCGCTTTTATTTTATATAATATTGCCAAGGTAATTTTGTTGCTTTTGTAAATTTAAATTACGCGTTTATTACTGTATGCTTATTAATTAAATACAAATTAAAAAAGAAAATCATAATAAAAACGATGATGTTATTATCAATATAAAGCACAACACAAATTGATAAAAGTGAAATTTAAATAATTAATTCGTTTTCGTCGCGTTATTATTGTTTTTTCTTTAAATGTTAGTTAAGCGACCAGCGCTTCTCTCCACTGTTTTATTAATTTCACCATCTCAATGCGCGTCACCTCCCATTCCATATCACTTATATTATTAATTATTACGTAAATTATTACTGGTAATCTCAACGCAATTGAGCAGACGTATCAGCACATGTCGTTTCATAATCAAAAGTTCCCTTTTATCATTGCGATATTACAAAGAGCCTTTCGAAATATGAATCGACCATTATATCGAAAGCATATTGAATGCTTACAAATTAATGTTTATATGCTGATTCGACTGGCCAGTTGCGTTGATTACGGTTCATTTTCTCAGACTGTCTTTACTACTTGCGCGGCTGGTGGACGCTGTACTTGATTCACCAGGACCACCTTGATTTCCAGTATCACCATTAATACTAGATCCAGCAAGTGATGCTGTTGGTGTTACTGGTGCTGAACGTCGTCGCACTTTTGTTAATGCTTTATCAAGTCGTTGAACAAATGCATCAACATCGCTACGTTTCATTCCTAATGCCGCTGCTGCAGTTAGATATGGTATTGAATAATTGCTGTTATGTGCACCCCATCCTGTTGTAAACATTAACAATAATATTATTATAATAAAATTTAACCAATGTATTTTTACAATTAATATCAAAGTTGGATAAATAATTAAATACCTTCGAATTTATGTGAAACAATGTGTTTCACATCAGTGGTGGTAATGACTCTAGCACCACTGACATTTCTTAAAAATAATATTGAACCAAGCATCGTCACTTGCTTGTGATCATGCTGATGACTAAGACATTGAAGTGTCATACCCATAGATATAGGATTTCCTTTAGTATCAAGTAATCTTTCACCGTGTCTTGCTGCCAATTTTCCCAATTCCTCTTTTAAATAAGCGTACATTTCTTTTCTCTGTGCAATTAATTGTTTATAACCCGCCATTCCAAGACTTAATAGTGTTATCATAACGTCCATTGTTGAACTACTATTGGCACGACCTGGATACATTTTTGAAATTCGATCTAATAAACTTTTGTCAAATGATGCAATTATTGCACCGCCAACTGGAACGAGAAAATTTTTGTCTGTGCTTTGAACAAATGCGTCAACTCGACCTTTCCGCGATGCCTCTTGAATTAAATGCATACATCGAGTACTTTGAAGCCTAAATAAATTTATCAATCAAACATCATTATTATCATTGGATATGTATGTTGTGAAATTGATAATAATGAAAAAAAAAAAAAAAAAAAAATGTGGTGGGATAAATTGATGAATGATAAACTTACCCATATGCATTATTTACCAGATGCGGAATATTGTATTGCGTACAGAGAGCAGCAATAAGATCAACTGAATCACAGGAACGTGGAGCAAAGCAACTTGTTGTTGATAAAACACATGCAATACTTTCACCAAGCGCTGCCATTTGCGATTCGAGTCTTTGCATATCAGTTTTTAATTCATCACGAACAATTTGCATTTCAATAACAATTGGCTCCAATCCGGCAGTTATTATTGATTTAAAACTTGATTTTTGATCAATTCGCGGCCAAAGAACGTATTTTGCTCTTGGTCGATCTTGCTTTAACGTTAACATACAGAGTACGAGACTCATGCCTGTGGCCATTGGTGATAAAAAACATCCAGCTATACTTTTCACACCTGAAATAGAGAGTTTTATTCATAATTCAAATTGATATTTAATGATTGGATAATATATGGAATGTTAAAATAAATATTTTACCCATGTATCGAATGACTTCCAACACAAGTGCATTAGTGAGTTTATACATCAGACTACTTCCTGCAGCTTTTGGTTGAACTTCTTCGAGATCGCCTGATCTACCAATTCCATGTCCCATACGAAAATGACGTCTTGCAACAATATTTGATATAATACGAGATTCTCTTTCGCCAACACTACAATTTAATGGAAAATTGTTGGTATCCATTTGGGCAAGATCTGACAAAAAGGCCTCGATTGTTGCATCGTCCCATCCTTCTTCTGGCCATTTCCGCTGTTAAATTAAATTATTCATTATAATCCATCATATATTTATTAAAATAAGCATGTTAAACTGTTCAAGTATATAAAATAATACTCACGTGTTCAATAAAACTGCGAACTAAATTTTCACGAGACTTTTTGGCATTTAAACCCTGTTGCACATAAGTTGGTGGTATAAGCCTTTCAGCCAAACTGAATGCTTGATTATTCATCCTTTGTTAATAATATTAATTTATTCCACTTTTATTTTTATTATTTCTTGAAGCTCTTTTTAATACACCATAGCGATTGGCAAATTATTATTACAGCTCATTAATGTACATAGTCCGTGAAAATCTTCATGTGAATGCAACAATACAGAGATAATATTTGGATTTAAAGTTTATTTAATAATCTAAACAGTTAAATAGAAAATACGTGCTGTTGGTGTGAGCAGATGTAAAATAAATAAAAAACGTTTTTACCCAGTGAAAAAATGTTTATTGCAAAAGTAAATCAAATTAAGTATACATAATAATAATAATTTGCATAACCAAGTGTAATTGTGTTGTAAAATGATTGAAATTGACACAGAATGTGCAACTAAATAATAAAATTGTAAAATAAAAAAATAAAAAATATGAAATACAGGTAAATGTAAATGGTTCCAATACTTTTCATCACAATAATATAAATAATTACAAATAATTATTAATACAAAATGTTTAATTTAAAATATATATAAATAAAATTTTACAAACACATTTTTCACTAAGTGATGAAAAGTAAAGGTATAACTAATAAATAATGTACATTTAATTGATTGATAAGTAAAGATGTGCACATGAAGGTTATGTTCGATCGTTGTTAATTCTAATAATAATTTAACATACAATAAATGAATAAACATAAAAATTATGTCGATAATAATCTCGAATAAACATACTGTGAATATAATTAATAATAAACTAAACTATATTCCATTGACGAGTGAAAAATTATCTGAAAAGAAAAGTGGGTTGGGTCGTTTTTTTAGATATAAAAAAAAAAACCCTCTCGCCTGACAAAGTCATACACAAATATTCACGATTCCATGCGGCATTTTTATTTTGCCTTTATACTAAAACATAAAATGAATATCAGACATCTAATTAAAAATAATAATAAAAAAAAATCCCCAAAGAATTATTACCTATATACCAAAATACACTGTAAAACAAATAAAATAATTATTTTCAGATTTATTCTACACGCACGAAAAAACGATCATGCACCTTTTTCACCTTGTTCTAATCCGACCGTAACTTTTGGAGGTTATGTGATACTCGAGGTCACCTAAATCAGATTAATTTTACGCAATAGAGACAAACTGACAGTGTAGCAGTAATTGCACGAGTACTACTTAACTGTTTAGTACTCTCGTAAAAACGCCAACGACTGTCTCTAAATAAACCTCGCCAAAATATATACGTAGCTTCCACAATAGACAAAAAGTTTTTCACGCGTATTATTTTCTATCGAACACTTGTACAAAACGACATTATCCGTCCTCGTCTCTCTTAACCTTCCGTCTCTCTTGCTTTCACGTTCAATCGAATCGTTTTCACCCTAGATCGTATATATTTACTAGATTGTTAGTTATCCCTTTTTCTTTTTCTCTTTCTCACATATTTCACCGCCAAGTTTGCCTGATAATTTTCTCTGTCTCTTTCTCTTTCTCTCTCTATCCACATATACATACAAACCCTGTATAGTTATAAAAAATAAATCATTTTAGTTTCATATACATATTTTTTTTTTCTTCAACTCTTTCATTATAATTTTATTTTTTCATTATATTATATTTTTCTTTTTTATTTGTGCACGAGTGTTATCATGAACGGTTCAACAGTTATACGAACGATCGCGAAAATTCGCATTTTACCTCGGGGTTTTTTATATGTTCCAACAAATAAAAACAACAAACAACATCGAACATCAACATCAGATGCAATACAACGAAATTATTCTACTGATTTGGACAACAATTGTTCACCTGCTGTTCAATCCACACGTACTTTTATTCGTCCCTCAACTATACGGCAGGTGGATTTTAAATAATAATTATTGTTTATTTTTACAATATATTTATACGATTTTATATATTTATATAATCATTCATATATAATATTTATTATATTATATTAAATTATTCTTGTGTTATTACATTATTCTTGTGTTAAAGATATGATCATTTGTTTATGATTTATATTTTAATTATCTATATTAACAAATATAATTATATTTATAGATTTGTTAAGTATGTATATATTATTTTTATTATTTTATTTCATTTTTTCTATCTGTATGTTGTGCTGTTTTGTATGGTTATGAGAAAAAAAAAATAGTTTAATCGAGAAAGATAATTAAAATGGCTTTATTGTTGTAGATATGTTGCTTATTTGTCGTCACGAGGTCGAATAAATATGAATAAATTGTTAATACATCACAACACTATCTGCAATATGTGTAGTGTATTTTCAAGAGATATCTTTTTATATATGACGTCGAGTGTATGCAGTTGAGTTTATAAATGATTTGTCATAGTTATGTCATTTACAATTAGTTTGAGAAAATATATTTGTAGCGTTTAAATCCACAAATATATTACAATTTTTGTTTATATTATTCATTAAATACATATTCTAATAGATTATAAATTTTTTGCTGACTAAAAGAGAAAGAAAAGAAAAAGAAAAATCAAATTAAATATACATATATCTAGGGAATTATTTTAAAATATTATAAATTGACAGTTATTGTTTGAAGTTGATTATTTGAATTCAAACTTATATTGGCGCGTAAAGGAATACTAAGATGGCGTCCGCACATATGCGCACAAGAGAAAATATTATTTTGTTTCTTTATATACATACAGCCGCTCCCCGGGGTTCAATAATTACTTTAGTTTATGTACACAGGTTTCAGAAATTTGTTTCAACTGTCTCAGTGACAATTCAATTCATATATTATCAATATCAACGAAAAATTTGTATAATAAATAATTCTACTCATTCAACTTTTATCAACGCACTGTCGAATTTCTTCGTTATAAATTAGCTAGGTACATATAAATATTTATATATAATAATAATAATAATAATAATATTAGTAATAAATATGTAACTAATATTTCATGGTTCAATTCCTTTGTGTTAATATATTTTTATCTACTTGTGTGAAATTATTTTTTTCGAGAATTTTCTGACTAAAAGAAAAAAAAAATCCACGAGGCATTTAATATTATCTAGTCAATTTTTATATATAAAAGTATATTTTTATTATTATTTATATAGTAGTGATATGTGAGATAGTGTTAGTGATATGCGTCTTTGATATTTTTAGCTGATCATGGATTTGGAGAATTGCAATTCTCATGTTGATAATGGATCTGGACATCATGAAGACCCGAGTGGATACAAAAAATGGTATCGACATGCAGGTCAAAGGTTTGTAATTATAAATATTTTGTTTTTTTATTTATCCATAGTACTTTGTGCATATTCTAATAATATTGGGATAATAAAATATGTAAACTATTTATGTATAAATTTATAATTGTATATAAAAATGAATGATTGAGAATTGTGATTTATATTTTGAGTGGAATATAATTGATTTTGATATGTGATAATTTGTATGAGTAATGTAATATAAATTATTTTTATTTTTTTTAGGAATTTCTTTGATATATTTACGAATTGAATTAGAATGAAAATTGAAAAGGAATGAAATTATATATACAATTAAATGCAATGGTAAATAAAATCAGATGTGAAATAAATTGCATTCAAAAGATGTATAATTATATACATTAAGTATATATAAGTCGTGACCTCAGATAATAGCTGTTGAATTAACGTTATTTTCTCATCATTATTTTCATAGTCACGAAAATAAATAGAATATTCTATTAATAAAATTAACATATAATATAGCAAATTAATCATGTTATTTCGTTGCTTCTGGTTTCTTACATTTTCTTACATATTTTTCTTCATCTCCGGATTTATTTATATATAAAATTAATGAAAATTGAGCAATCTCGAGAGCATATTTACACAAATTGAATAATAAAAAAATTTATCATACATTTATAAATAAATATTCAAACTGATATGTTAATGAAATATTTGAAAAATAATATATTGCTTAATATTAATATTTTCATTGTGAAATATATTAAAGATTTAGCTGTATTATATTTATCAATATAATTTCGAATTGAGAAATTAATTATAATCTCTAGAAAATTATTAAACACAAAGATTTTATTCAAAGAAAAAAAAATAAACAATGATAATGTGAATAAAATATTTGAGATAAATTACTCAAAATAAAATATTTTTATTTCACACAATTGTTTATATTATATATATTCATATATATATAAACAATTTATTGCGCGATGGAATGTGAACTATTGATGATTGTGATTTATCGCCTCTGACTTGGCCTGTTTTCGTCATTGCTCAAAAATTTATCAATTGTTAATCGCACTAAGAGAATTGTCATTCTCATTCAAGTGTCGTTGTGCTAACAGTACAGTCGCAATATTTATTTTATTCGTAAAATACACATAGTCGTTGAAATTTATTCACATAATATTATTTTTTCGACGTGAAAATAATACAAAAATATTGTGTACACAAATTAATCTCTTCATCCGCATTTTTATTATATTAATATATATATTTTATAATAAAAAATGAGTCGCGAAAATATAGACAGGGTTAATATATCATCGAATAATGGTAATGAACTTTAATACTCTTCAATATATTATTATTTCATTAATAATATAAAATGAAAGATCCGAATATTAAATGACACTATTTAAAATATTTATTCAATTATTTTAATTATAATTTATTAAACGACATCTTTCTAACTATTCATCCATGTCTTTTGAATTAGTATCAACGTTACTTGAGGACAAAAATATCTTCTCAATGCGCAACTATCATCAGTCTGTGTATGATAATCTTTTGTTAATGGATGAACATTTACGAAGAAACGACAGAAGTGAACAGGATTTTGTCAGTTGGATCGACGGTGCAATGATGCCCTACAAACGTGAACTTGGGCACAGGTAAAAAAAAAAATAAAAAAAGAATACGATAAATTAATATTAATAAATGAATAATAAAAATAAAGCAACTATGCAGAAATCAAAGAGATAAGACACAGTGAACTGTATCAGTAATAATAATACATCATCGCTGCGATGGATTTGGCATGAAGAACATCTGTGATGAATGTTGAGAAACATTCATCAAAAATATATACAGAAAAAAAATACATCTAGAAAGATTTTATAAAAATATTTGAGCTTTGGGAATTTTTTTTTTTTTTTTACTATTTGCAATTTAAAATAAAGTGACGTGAAATAAATGTGTGGGAAATATTCTCGTTCTCCAGAACGTCAATGTCCTGGCTCAACGCCAGGATGAAGAATCCCAGCGATTGCGCACAACTTTCGAATTGATTGCTACATAAAAATTCTATTTCACGTTTCCAAAAATATTTTATAATTATTTATCAGTGCTACGAAATTATCAACGCTATTTTATATATAAATAATATATCTAATATATGTTTATTACATATTTCTGGTTCTATATATAATTGTTGGTTATTTATTCAAAATATATAAATGTAAAATGTATTGATGAAGCTTTTATCAATTCAATTTCGATCGATAATTTAAAGTGCGACTAGATTATTAATATCACGTCATCAAAGATTGTATAAAATAATAATTATTATTCTTCCAAATTTAATTTGATGCCTTTATTAGTCATGATAACATACTTAGATATCTTAAATGTAATGATAACGTGAAGTAGATTATTATTGAGTGGCTTTCATTGAACATCACAAATGCAAAAGGTGAAGGCGCGCTTTAGTCACGCAACAATCACTTTAACTATCGCGTGCTAATTGGTTTTCACCCAACTCCTGGGAATATAGTTGCAGTATATCACGTTAGCATAACATCTAAGCAAGAATAAATACGCTAAAAATACATCATAAAATTACTGAAAGACGTGAAAATTCTCAGTAAAATATTTTATTTTATTTATATTGCAATCGAAGTTATTTTACTTTATTTTTTGCAATTATAAACTAAAAAACCTGACAAATCTTGAAAGGCAACTATTGCACAAATTGGAAAGCTTACTTAGATTTAATTTGATTAAAAATATATATTTATATATTTATATATTTATATAGGAATGTGTTCAGTGATGATGTCGCTGTAGCTATGGGGAAATTTATTTATTCATTCCTTAGATGCTTGGATAATATATATTTATTATGCTCTTGATGATAATTGTCATGTTTGTGAATGTCGCAATAGAAATGTAAAAAAAGAAATGAATGATAAAGTTTCTCTAATTATTGTTTCTTTCAATTCTCAATTGAATAAATTGAACTTACCTAGATTTATATAGATACATACAAACATAATATATAATAAATTTAATGTAATTTATCTATAGAATCAGCTTGTCAATGTCAATTTACTTCCGTTTATTTTATGTATTGTTCCCCCGTGTGACTTGACAATAATTTCCTACAAATGATTTTGCACGCTGTTTGTCTATACCATTTATATCAGTATCTCACGAAGGTCTAGGATGCTACGGATTTAGCTTTCATTACATTTATTAAAGAGGCTCACAGGCTACAAAGCGTGTCAGTAAGCGTTCGACCGTTCGATGGTATAGTCACATTTAGTCTCTGGGTCATTCTTTCTCTTTATATTTTTCTCACCCATATCGTTTTGCGCATTGTCATCATACTCATTCATATGAAACTGTACTTTAATAGAAATTTAATTTATAGCATAAACCAACTAAATATCAATATTAAAAATAATTTTTATGTTCTTCGTTCTTTTTTCAATTTTATTTTTCTTCACGGGTTAACATTAATTAATATATTCTTTTGTGATCGTTATTGCGCATAATAAAAACAGGTGATATCATTGAGAATTAGCCGCATTGTGTTTTACATATCGTATATAATTTAACAGAACTTATTTGTGTATTGGTATTATGAAACTCAAGAACATGAATACTAAAATTTTATCGGAAAGTCCACTACAACGTTTGGCCCCAAATGAGTAAGTTTTTCAATTTATTCAAGTGGGATTTGTAAGGAAAAAAAAAAAGTAAATTTATATTGTGCTTGTGAATCATTTGTTGAACTTGATTAAATATTTTCATGATGATAAACTTGTTGTGTCGTATTTTCAAAGTGATGTTTTCATTAATGTATTTATTTTGAAATTTTTATTCTATCGAGCACACTCTTAATGTGTATTTTTAGTTTAACTTTTATTTTTCTCAAGATATCAATCACAAACTAAAGTTAAAAATTTTAATTAACAATAAAAGTTGATATGTATAAAACAATTATTATTTACAATTTATCTTGATATAATATTTAAGGACAAATGAAAATGAATGATGAATTTATTTAAGAGACAAAAAAAAAATACAGAACGATTGTTATCTTTCTTATCATTGAATAAAAATTTGTAGCATGATGAAAGTATTGAATGGAAACAAAGCAAGAGTTGAGTTCAAGAGTATGTGTATATGTATAAGTATATATTGATCGTATTTAAATTCTATATGTAATAAATATAATAATATAAACAAATATGTATCATCCGACCTCTTATTTAATTGCAATTCAATACAAATATTTGAAATGATATATTTTCAAACACGTACAACTGTAAAAATGAATTGTCCATTTATTAAAATTTGTCTTTTATTTATTTAGTTATTAAATGTTTTACGAATGTATATAAAACAAATGAGCAAACTAAATTTCACATTATTTTTATATAATTAATGCTGACATGTAGACATTAATTGTGTAATGGGTGGGATTATGAGAAAAGTAAAACAAGAACGAGAAGAAAGAAAAAATTGGTCAGATATATCATATAATACTGAATTATTAAGAAATCATACGAGTGACTATGATATTTTGAGATTTCCATTTTATTGTTTATCAAATAATCGTGAAAGTGATTTTTTGATAGATACATTAGCTTCTCAAACACGAGAATATAAAGTACAAAATAGGTTGGATAAATGTAGTAGATGTAATAATTATTTTTTTTATTATTATTTCTAAATGATATATTTAATTTTATTTGTTACAGAATATTTGTTAATAGGAGTCTTCATTTGGAGAATATTAAATTTTATGGATTTGATATGGACTATACATTGGCAGAGTATAAATCACCTCAGTATGAACAATTGGGTTTTGATCTTCTGAAAGAACGTCTGATATCTTTGGGTTATCCTCATGAAATTCGTGCATTTGAATATGATCCAAGTTTTCCAGTTCGTGGATTATGGTTTGATACGCAATATGGAAATTTATTGAAGGTCGACGCTTATGGGAACATCCTTGTTTGTGTTCATGGCTTCGAGTTTCTTAAACAGTAAATATGATTTACATTTTATATATTATAATTTATTATTGCCTAAGAAAATTATGTTTATATTGAATAATTTTTAGTTCTCAGGTATACGAATTGTATCCAAATAAATTCCTTCAATTGGATGAATCTCGTGTTTATGTTCTTAATACTCTATTTAATCTTCCGGAAACTTATTTGTTGGCATGTTTAATTGATTTTTTTACGAATTCACCGCAATATACACGTGAAAAAACTGGCGTGAAAGAAGGTGAATTAACAATGAGCTTCAAAAGTATTTTTCAAGATGTAAGAAATGCTGTTGATTGGATTCACATTCAGGGTGATCTTAAAACAAAAACTATTGAAAATTTGGATGAGTATGTAAAGAAGGATGAACGATTGCCAATGTTTTTAACGAGAATACGTGAGAGTGGTGCCAAAGTATTTATTCTCACTAATAGTGATTACGTTTTTACCAATAAAATCATGACATATTTGTTTGATTTTCCACATGGCGCCAGAGTATGTTAAATTATTGAATTATAATTTTATAAAAAATTCATTCATTAATTAATTGAATTGAAAATAATTTGTTTCTTAATTTTTATTTTTACATTGTAGCCTCATGAACCTCACAGAGATTGGAAAACATATTTCGATACCATTGTTGTTGATGCAAACAAGCCATTATTTTTTGGAGAGGGAACAATATTACGTCAAGTTGACACTAAAACTGGTGCTTTAAAATTAGGAACACATAAAGGACCACTGCATACAGGCAATTCATATTTTCTATTTATGAATTGGTTTTCTCATAATAATATTATATGCGAGAATATAATAATATATATTCATAATAAATTATGAATTTTTTGTGATTTTTTCAGGTGAAGTTTATTCTGGTGGATCGTGCGATGTTTTTACGGAAATGATTGGCGCTAAAGGCAAAGACGTTCTCTATATTGGTGATCATATTTTTGGTGATATATTAAAGAGCAAAAAAATTCGTGGTTGGCGAACATTTCTCATTGTACCTGAATTAGTACAAGAACTTCATGTATGGACAGACAAATGTCAGTTGTTCGCTGAGCTGCAGAGTCTGGATGTAATGCTTGGAGAAATGTACAAGTATGTGATGAAAAATTCATATTATTTAATATATAATAAACAAACAAAAAAGTATTTTCTGATCATTTTCCTATCACAAATTTTCGTTTTTTTTTTTTTTTTGTTTAGAAATTTGGACAGTAGCACGAAAGTTAAACCTGATATATCAAAGCTACGAGCTTCTATCAGAGACGTTACTCATAAAATGGACTTGGCATACGGCATGATGGGTTCACTTTTTAGAAGCGGAAGTCGACAAACTTTCTTTAGTAGTCAAGTTGTTAGGTACGCAGATATTTATGCTGCAACATTTCTCAATTTGATTTACTATCCATTCTCGTACATGTTTCGAGCACCAGCAATGTTGGTGAGTATTTTTTTTCCATTTAGATTGACTATTATTTTATAAATATAAATGATCTGTAAACATAAAAGTAAAACGTTTAATTTCTTTTTGATTTACAGATGCCTCATGAGAGTACAGTGGCGCACGAACAACGTTTTGTTATGGAAACACCGATGATTAGTCGATCACGTACATTCAAACTTGCTGAAGAAGATGAAGAACAAAGTAGTCCAGTAATCGTAAGTTTAGAAATTTTTGTATATTAATACTAAATACATATAAATCATTTGCTAATTTATACGTAATTGATTATTATATTATTTTTTATTTTATTAGAAAACCATGGAGGTAGAAAATAACAGTCATATTCCACATGCAAGACCAGAGACACCGCGTAATGTTACACATACTCACGACGAAGATTGCAGTGATGAAGATAGTGACTCGCAAAAGCAAAATCCATCCAGATCAAGTGCAAAAAAAATTGACAGCAATTGATGAAATGGATTGAATGAATATTATGGCTGGCATTATCATATAAATAATCTGAATTAATTGTAGCCATTGTTGTCAATTACCGGCAATATTCTAGAGATCCAATGCGAGACTGAGTAAGCAAAATTCGTTAAAGATAAAAAAAAAAAAGTGACATTAAAATGAATTTATGGGCCATGTTTTATTTTCTTTTATTTACAGTTATTGTATCTACTTTTGACTGTTTCTTTACCTAATTCCTTGGCCAGCTTTTAAATATTGTAAAAATTACTTGCTTCAATATGAAAATTTATTTTAGTTACAGAATGTTTAATTGTGACTAGTTAGCTAGTAATGTGGATAAATTCCATTCAGTACAACGAATAAAGAACATTTTAATAGTTGTAATCTGAAATTTAAAAAAGGGTTTATGTGCCTAATAATTTTATGAAAAAGAAAAAAACAAAGTGATCGAGATTAATTAGTTTTTGCCGAGTTGACTTTTTCAATAGAGTCTTCACCGTTGTTCTTGCTCAGATTATCATGTTTAAGCTGACAATATCATAATTGTAATATTCCACTCAAATACGTTATCTTATGTATATACAATATTATACATAGTATAATTATTTAGTCTTATGTCGTATAGATGTAATATTGAAAGAATAGTGTAAATATGCGATCAACAAATACCATACTGTACTATTATTATTAATTTTATAGATAAATATGAAAAACGTTGAATCTCATTTTGCACATGGACGCAATTGGTAAAATTATTGAATCAATCCGATTATTATTTGAATATTACATTTAAAATTATTGAATTTATATAGAGAAAAAGATTTTTATATTCAATTTAAAATTGCAAAACTATTTTTAGTGAAAATCATAGATAAACAAAAAGTATAAAAACTGCTAAATAACTTTAGGAAATAAAAAGGCTGAGCATTTTTAGGAGTTTTTTCAATATAGACTAAGTCTTTTTACCATTAAAAAACAAATTGTTGATAATTCCATTCAAAATGAGAAATGTTATAAAAATAATTGTTTATGATTGGGATTGATTATTTCTTCTATTATTTTTTCAGAGAGATATAATAGAATAAGTATTTATTGATCGAATGAAATTCAGTTGTGATGATAATTGTACAGGATATGTTGTTTAAAATGAGTCAATAACATTAATTTGTTTCGAGGAGAAAATAATAGTTTTCGAGAAAATTATTCATAAATAAAAATAGTAGGGAATATACGTTCATAACCTCTCATTATACATTTGTCTTTTCTCAAACTTTACAGCTATTTTTTTATATTATTTTTTTTTCTCTCTTGATATTGCAATATTTGTCTCAATTTAAATATTTATTCCTGTATATATATATTATATATGTACCCTCGCAATAGTAAAACATTTGTCTGATGTATAACGCTCAATTTTTTTAAAAATTTATTTTATCTCAGCGTTATACTCCGCACAATAAATATATCTTAAAGTACATTATTTCCCAATTGTATTGTACAATAATATTTTACTCCTTAATTGTATAGAGAATCGTTTTATTTTGAATAAATTAATATATTGTAATGTAGATATAAAAAATGGATCAAAAGCTTGATGATGAAAATTTATAGATCCTTTTTCCTCATTTTCGCTTTGGTGCTCGTACAAATTATTTTTATTTCATTCATTAGCAATTCTAGATACATTATTTTTTTTTTATTATTCCTCATCACCTGAGATAAACTGATAGATAAATATTTATAATTGCTGCTGTTATATTGTTTAATACTGTTATTATTTCACGAAGAGAAATATGTATGGCATTGTTTTCAAGTATAAATTACTCAAGTTACAGCCTACGTGGCATGACAAATAAATCAATATTACATAAAAGTTACTAGCTGGACATCGATAAATAAATATCACTGAAACTTCATCAAGAATTAAAAATCAGACCCATATCTTAAGTTTCTTTTCGAATAATACTGAACTCCACTAAATTTTCAAACTGTAAGTATAAAAATATGTATCATTGTATTTATTTCTTACACATATTCATCTTGAACCCAATTATTTCTCTGAATCGAAAAAAATATCAATTTAAATTTTCGGAATTCAATGGGGAATTTCAAAAATATATCGACAAAATATATGTATGTATAATTGTGAATATGTATTTTTTTTACCTTAAAAAAAATTTTTATTGATCAAAATATTTGAATCACATGACAATTAATCTCATTTATTTTTTTAAGTAAATTTATATTGACAATGGTAGACATAAAATACAAATTTTTATTTTTATTATTGTTCTATATGTCCATCTTCTGCGGTTTGTTATAGGAACTATATTCACTGTGATGCTGGATTAATCCTAACAAAAGATTATGAATATCTGGAAGAGATTTGAGAATTTTGATAATTATTTTCCTAACTTCCCAGTACAAAATTCAGTAAATGAAGTTTATTTATAGAAAAAGATCAGTAAGATATTCTTCAAATTCTTCTTCACGAGATTTTTCACCACCCTCTGTGGGTTTATCTTTCCAAATTTGCGACTCGTCTTTTTCGTCGTGTTCCAGTGTCGTGTCCATTGTACATTCTTTCTCATCTTGTTTTTCTTCTTTTACAACCACTTCAGGAATTTTTGACGATCCCGATGTTGCTGCTGGTATCTCTAATTCATCCGATGTTTTTCCTAAACGTTTAAGTGCCTTCTTTCTTTTAACCTCCTTCTTTTGCGACCGGTAATTCAATTTCACCGAACATTCTGGACACAAACCTTCAATGCAAAAAAAAAAAACCATGACAATAAATTTTCCCTTTATCTTCTCTACTTTTATGTTTTATATTCAAAATGTTTGACACATACGTAATTTAACCAGTGCATTTTTTTTCACTCCATGCTCTTCATATCCAAAATTTACTTCCCATGATCTCAGTCCATCTTTCACCTGGCACTTTTTATTTGCGCAATCGAATTGGCCTTTACCAACCACAACTTCTTTCTCCGTTCTCCATCTCAAAGCAACCTTAAATAAATAAAAAATAAAAACAATTATTATCAAATAAAAAAAAAATCATTAAATAACAAATATAAAATAAATACAAACCTTATTGTATTTGTAAAAGGTTAAATCACAAATACAATATTCCTTGAATAATTTGTCATAATATTTTTTGGCAAGACGCGCCTCCCAAGTTTCCGGAACATCATCATCATCATCCCAGAGAAATCTGTGATTTTCCCTGATCACGTCGCTGTCCGTTTTGTCCCGAGACCTCGAAAAACACTCCGAAACATCATGAGGCTGTTTAAATCAGGGCGTATTGTATATTTAAAAAAATAATTCATTCTACTCTTTATTATTTTCTTCCAATAAAATACGCAATTATATATCATGTCTGTTCACATAATTGATAAGATTAATTAAATTACGCAATTATTAATATAATAAGTGTAAAACATATATGCGAATATGATGTATTTTTTTTTATTCTATGGTAGACTTACGTGTCTCGTTTGATGTTCAGTGCAGATCCACCGCGTAATTGAAAATAATCGTTGATAAGTTTCTTGTGTCTGTCGTATGCTGAGAGATAGGAGTAAGCCGGAAACATTTTGATATATTATTTGTTGTTGATGGTAAGTAATAATAAAATGTTTTGTTTTTGTTGCTACTTTTCACTCGAAAAATCATATCTCGTATAATCAATCTTGAATTGTTGTACATTTAATGGAGGAACATGAAAATTGTAATGTGAATTGATGTAAAAATTCGAAACGATGGCACAGGACTGCGCTCTGTATTGTGATTGGTTAATGTATTATGCGCGAGATTCAAACTGCTGATTTGAATTTCATTGGCAATCGAAATTTATTTTTATGAATATGAAAAGATACAAAATGTTTCTTCGCTGGGTTGATGAATGTTGTTTTTTGTTTCAGATCCTTATAATGTTGATGAGTGGAATTGTTAAGAATATTTTGTTTAGTCCGGCAAGAAAGTTTTGTGATTTTGTGAAAATCGTTGAAGTGGGACCACGAGATGGTTTACAAAATGAAAAAAAAATTCTTGGACACTCTATTAAAATTGAATTAATTAATAGATTATCAATGACAGGTTTAAAAACAATAGAAACAACAAGTTTTGTATCACCTAAATGGATACCGCAAATGGAAGATAATGTAAAAGTTCTTCAAGGTATAGATAAAAAATTTGATGTTGATTATCCTGTTTTAGTACCGAATTTAAAGGGATTGGATAATGCTATAAAGGCTGGAGCTAAAGAAATTGCTGTATTTGGTGCAGCATCGGAATCATTTACACAGAAAAATATTAATTGTTCAATAGGAGAAAGTATGAAACGCTTCAAAGAAATTATTATTAAAGCAAGGGAAGCTAAGATTAAAGTTAGAGGTTATGTCTCATGCATTGCGGGATGTCCTTATGAAGGAGATACAAAACCATCTACTGTTGCAAATATATCTGCTTCAATGTTGGAACTTGGTTGTTATGAAATTTCTCTTGGGGATACAATTGGCGTGGGAACTCCAAAAAAAATAATTACAGTTTTAAATGAAATGAAAAATGTTTCTGTATCACGAAAATTACAAGAATTTGCTATTCATTGTCATAATACTTATGGTCAAGCATTAGCTAATATTTATGCAAGTCTTGATTGTGGAATACGAGTATTTGATTCGTCAATAGCTGGACTTGGAGGTTGTCCATATGCAGCAGGTGCATCTGGAAATGTTGCCACTGAAGATTTATTATATCTACTTCATGGCGAAAGTTTAACTACTGGTGTCGATTTAAAGAAAATAATTGACATTGGCGATTGGATAAGTAAAGAATTAAACAAAGAAAATCAATCTAAAGTTGGCGTAGCTTTGTTAGCAAAAAATAAACAACTATAATTTTAAATAAGAATTAAAATTTTTTCTTAAACATTTATGATAAATGCTATTGGAAATATGATTAAAAATAATTGATTTACATAATTAATTCAGAGCACAAAGCTTTTATTTAAATACTCATATGTGAGTATTAATTTTTAAAAAATTATTTCAGAAATTATTTGCACAAATTTATATCTTATTGAAATAATATATTATATATGTATTTTTTTTACACCTTTTTTCAATATGGATTCACTTAATTTTCATTATCACTTATAAACTTTGATTTTCCGCCAATGTAATGTTAATGAATCATCCAATGAACTCTGATTGATTCTATATGAATTTATTGGTGTTTTACGTTACGAAATGTTTGATAGTTCTTGGAGAATGGCTTGAGTATCTAGAGCATTTAGATCAATAGAGGCACGAGTGTCAATAATAACGTCAGCAACCTGTAAATTGAATAACAAAAAAAAAAACACCAATCATTTACATCTTAATATGAATATAAATTATAGATAGATAAAATAACATTGAAACGAACCATTTCTTCAAAAAAAGTAGTATGATTCTGTTCTTCCGAGTATCTCTCGTATTGATCCAAATTATCCTGAAGCTTCAAAGCTAGAGTTTCAAAATTTTTAATAATAATAGCGAGAATTTGTTGTTCAGTAGGAGTCGAAAGACTTTCACTTGCTAACCAAGCAGCGATTTTGGGTGAAAAATGATTCACAATAATTTTCATGTTTACTAAACTATTCATAAGTTTAAGCACATCTTCTTTGTACTCATATGATTTCGTTGTTGAATATCTAAGGGCTTTAAATAATAAATATATTTATTATCTAGTTGTAACTAAATTAAAAAAATTTATACATTTTCACGAAAACTTACCCATATCATTTAAGTTTGTAAAAATAAGTTTCATTCTTATAATTTCATAGTATAATTCGTCGTAGCAACTGGGTAAATATAAAAATGTATCACCATAAGTGATAAATAAATTAAATATATTAACAGCCTATAAAATAAAAATATTCATTATAAAAAATATATAATAATGACAATGATAAATTAAAATAATTCTGATTTTTTTATTATTTTACCTGAGTTGTTAATGGAAAAATATTCATTTTTTTTAACAAATACGCCTCGTGAGTAGTGAGAAATTTGAGTAAATTGAACAATGCCGTCCATAGATCCTTCCACTGATATGCAAGTCTTACCCCACATCTTTTCTGATAGCACAAAAGTCTTTGGAGTACACCAATGCACTGATGATAAAGCTCAAGAGGAAATTTCTTCATCATATGCGACGTAATAAATTCAACAAGAAGATCGAGTAATGTTGCAGCAAGTGGTTGTGATAAAGCTGTTTTATCATGAATTTTTCTATGATGCATTGGTACTCGATGTAACTGAACTCTAAATGCAAGATTTGCATCATGAATAAGACTATTTGCATATTGATCTTCAGCAATGCAACTTAAAATAAGAAAGCATAATTTGACATTATTTAAAATTGCTTCTGTTTTAATTGCCTGCATGACAATTGAACAGTATTGCAAAAATGTTGCAAGAAGATTAAAGTGTTGTGCGGTAATGTCTGGTGGTTGTGAGCCTGGAGCAACCGCATTTGGTCCAAGTGTATTGTTTGGTGATGGTGGTGCACTCGTGTCACTTTGAGTAAATGCCAGAGTTGTTACGAAATTTCTATTTAAATGAGTTGCTTCATAGAGTGCAAGTAAAAGTGCATTATTTGCACGAACTTGTTGTGTTTTTGCTTCCTCCTCACCGACAAACATACTTCCAACCATGCTCGTTAATGATGAGAGCCATGATGTTTGTATTTCAGCCTTTTGTTGAACAAATAATCGACAAAATTCTGTTAATGATGTTGATATAACTTGGCCATAGCCATTTAATGCCAGTTCATCATCCAATATCGAAAGTTTTACAATATATGGATTTGCACTTTCATGCTTTCGATAATTGACTAGAAGAGTTAGCAATAATACAGCATCATTGCCATGACAATTTCTTGCTGATGTGTCTCTCAATAATTGTATTAAAGATTCAAAAATTCCATCTACCATAACGTATTCCAATAAATTATTTTGCCTGAGATTATCCATTCCCGTTACAATTATAAGCAAAAGTTTTAGACATAAAGCTTTTAAACTATTTGGATATTCGCCAGTAAGAAAATTATTGCAATGTTGCATCAAAGTTGTCATTCGTTGTTCTACTGAATCGAATCCAACGAGAATATCGATGATATTAAATTCACAATCACCTTGACTAGCTTTTTTATACATTGATTGAATAACAGCTGCTAATGTTTGTAAGGCATATACAACACGAAATGGATGCTCATCAACAACAGTGTCGACACAGTGACAAATCAATGAGTTCAAATTTTCTTTGCTTATTGTTAATTGTTCTGTTGTCATTTTCATAATTTCACTTTCGATATGAGGTACCTGGAAAATACAGAAATTAATTTATCTATTTTTCATTTCTCAAATTGAATTAATTCTGAAATAGTTTCATTGTGGTTCAACTTACCAATGGTTTAATAAGAAACAACTCATTCCAAAAGTTGGGATGAGCAAGTGTTAAATCCTCACCCTTGAAAAAGCTCTCATAAATTGGAACAAGTTTACCTTTGTGCTGGCGTTTTGAGCCAGACCCGCTTCTCTTACGCATAGCCATTTTACATATATAATATATAAATAAATATTCCTTATTTATCTGTTAATTTGCATTATAAAATTTATAATGAGTAATATTATTTGAATGATGCCTGAAAAAAACATGAAATCACAAAAAATAAACTAGATTTAAATAATTAATCATAAAAATTGTCGTTTTTAATACTGCGTCTAATTAACCTATACTTACGGATTAAAATACTTTAATCTTTAACAATGTTCTCAATCGACATGAATAAAATAAATTAATTCTTTATATGATTATAAATTAATGATGAAATCAATAATCAATACAACAATTAATAATAGTCATCTAAATACATGTAGAAATATTCTACAAAGGAAACATAACCTCAAAAATATCGTAAATGACACGGAGCGCACACAACAAACGCAATAATATATCTAATATATACATTTACATATGTACATGTGTATGTACATATGTATAATGCGTGTAATCATAAAAAAGTTGCATTAATACAAATGCTTGAACGTGCCGGGAAAAAATAAAGAGATTTCGATAATAAGAAGAGAATATGAAAAAAACATGTTGCGACATATCAGCGTATTTAATTTACATTTTTATCCATATGCCTAGTTCATATTTTCTTTAGTCACTTGATCACTTTTCAGAAAGAAGGAGTATATACATTTTATTCTACATGAATTTGTCCCATATGATGTATAATATAAAATAAAATTGTATCTAATTACTAAAATAAACAGTTAGATAATACCTATAGAATTATTTGTTGATCTACTGATCATCGTAAAAGCTTTAAGCATGAGCTGGAGGCAAAACACACTCAATATTTTACATCGAAAGAGCATTCGAAAATGCAGGTATAACTAAAAACATTTCTGATAGATAATCACTTTTATGATTGAATAATAAATATTTAATTATAAATTATTATTTTTTAGGAATTATGGGTTGCTGAAAATAGTTGGAAATGCTTTTCACCATATTCCTGCACATGAATATTTTTCAAATAAACAACAGAATAATACTTCGAATTCTTACAAGTATAATTTCTCAAAGTACTTTATAAGTACTGTACTAACTTCATCAACCATAGCGTTTTATTATTACATCAATTTAGATAAAAAACCGTTGCATGCACTAGAAAAAAAAGAAATTGTTGGAGCGAGAATACCAAATTTAAAAACTTACACTGTGGAAGAAATAGGAAAGCATGATAATAAAAAAGACGGAATATGGATTTATTATAAAGAAGGAGTTTATGATATAACGAATTTTGTTGATAAACATCCTGGTGGTGCTAGTAAAATTATAATGGCAGCAGGAGCATCAATAGAACCATTTTGGGGAATATTTGCTAATCATAATGTTCCTGAAATTCACAATCTTTTGGAATCCATGAGAATAGGAAATTTAGAAATAAATGAATTCAATGAAAAATCATTGGACTCCAATGATCCGTATGTAAATGATCCTAAACGACATAAAGCATTGAAAGTTAATGGCCCAAAACCATTCTGTGGTGAAACTCCTTCACCCATGCTGGTGGAAAGTTTCTACACACCTCTGTTAGTAAATCTCAAATATAAAATACACAAATAACTTAACTTTAAAAATAATTCAGTAATATTCAATCAATTTAATCATTATAGTGATTTATTTTATGTACGAAATCATTTGCCTGTACCTGAAGTGGATATCAAAAATTATGAGCTTGAAATTGCAATTGAGGATGACACGAAAAGAATTTTGAATTTTGAAGCAATAAAAAAGTATCCCAAGTACTCAGTGACTACTGCATTAATGTGTGGTGGAAATAGACGCTCCGAGATGCATGCGGTTATTATCTATCAAACATAATCGTAATTAACATGTAAATTGTTCATTACTATTATTATTTTTTGTTTAATTCTCTTTATTGTAGGTGAAACCATTGAAGGGTCTGAGTTGGAGTGTTGGTGCAGTTGGTAATGCTACGTGGAGTGGAGCACGTCTCTGTGATGTGTTGGCGGATTTAAATATAAATGAGGATGATTGGAATCATGTTCAATTTGAAGGATTGGATTTAGATCCAGCTGGTGTGCCTTATGGCGCCAGTATTCCTATTAATAGAGCATTAAATCCTAGAGCAGATATATTATTGGCATATGAAATGAATGGTGAAACAATTCCCCGAGATCATGGTTATCCAATTCGTGTAATTGTTCCGGGTGTTGTTGGCGCAAGAAATGTCAAATGGCTTGCGAAAATTGTCATTTCTAAAGAGGAGAGTTTATCTCAATTTCAAAGAGGTGATTACAAAGGTTTTTCACCCAGTGTTGATTGGGACACTGTTGATTTTTCTAAATCACCAGCAATTCAAGATATGCCTGTGATATCCGCTATTTGTAACCCAGTCCCCGGCGAGCAAATAAATATTGTTGATGGAAAGATTTGTGTAAAAGGTAAACGAATAATTTATCAATTAGAATTATATGGAATTGTGATTGATTTATATTTCAAATTGATTATTTACAGGGTATGCATGGTCAGGGGGTGGAAATAAAATTATACGAGTTGATTTAACAATCGATCAGG
Source organism: Microctonus brassicae (assembly GCA_918226075.1). NCBI lineage: Eukaryota > Metazoa > Arthropoda > Insecta > Hymenoptera > Braconidae > Microctonus > Microctonus brassicae. The sequence continues at coordinate 11,687,212 of OW445484.1, read as the reverse complement.
GAAAAACTTGGCATGTCGCCGAGCATATGATTCAAGATAAAAATACTAAAGATGGAAGACATTGGGCTTGGACTTTATGGACAGCAAATATTCCTGTAGATTCGAAATTAAATGAAGTGGAAATTTGGGCTAAAGCTGTTGATGCATCGTACAATGTTCAGCCAGAGAATTTTGAAAATATTTGGAATTTACGTGGTCTCCTTTGCAATGCATATCACAAAGTGAAAGTTCAGATTAAGAAGTAATCTCATTTTAAAATAAATAAATTAATTATAGATTTCATTCATTTTTTTGTATAATTATAGATAATATAATATAAATACATGAATATATTAAAAAACAATAACAAAAGAAAAAATAAATTATCCGGTTGCTTTTATTCTTTCTACTTGATTTGTACTCTTAAAAAAATCTACTAATTGATCAAAACTTATATTCGATTGCTGTGAATTATTAATATCATATAATTCAAATAGTGGATTTGATTCCATAGCAGTTCTCCCTACGACTATTATGTACGGATAACCAGTTCTTCTTGCATCCATCATTCTTCTTCCAATAGTTAAATCAATTCTATCATCAATTAAAATGTCAATATCCCTTTCATATAACATCTCAATAATTTTATCAGCATAGTGAGTTGCTGGATATTCTTTACTATTTTCTTTCGGTGGAATAACACATACTGTATAAGGCGCAATACATTTTGGCCACCTCAAGTCTTCATTTGTTGACAATATCTCAACAGCCGCGGATATCATTCTTGTTAATCCTAAACCATAGCATCCCATCATCAGGGGAACTCGATTGTTATTAAAATGACACGTTGCCTGGAGTACACTTGAATATTTCGTCCCAAGTAAAAAGGTATGACCAATCTAAATTATATAATTAATTTAATATCACAAAATCGTGGAATATGTTCATTTAATTTTCAAATTATTTACCTCAATAGCTGAATTTTTTTCAAGTAACTGATTGCAATTTCGGCATGTGGATTTATCATTATTGAGTATTGCATTGACATGAATTCCACAAGAGTTACATGATAGTACAGTGTCTTCACCAATCGATGATAAATAGTGGTACTCATGGGACACCGTTCCACCCATAAATCCTGTGTCACCAATAGCAACTACGTATGGTATACCTATTTGATTTAATATATTTTTATACGTCTCATCAATAGATTTATAGGACTTTAATGCTTCTTCATCTGTCAGATCAAAGGAGTAAAGATCTTTCATTACAAATTCGCGACTTCGAAAGAGTCCTAATCTTGGTTTCATTTCATCACGCCATTTATTTGATATTTGATACAGTAGTAAAGGTAACTGGTTCTTTTGTATAGGTCCAATATTTGCTATCAAATCGGTTATGGCTTCTTCATGAGTCTGTGTAAAGAAATTAAAAAAAAAAAATTATTTGATGAGAGAATAAACAAATAATTTTGTTTTTAGAATAAATAATTATGAAATAAATATGATTATTAATAATGATAAAAATAACTTACAGGACCTAATATATATGAAACTCCATGTCTATCCTTTACTTGAAAAATTTCAGGGATTATAGTTTTTAACCTGCCAGTTTTTGCCCATAAATTAGCATTTGTTAAATTAGGAAGATTAATTTTTTGTGCTCCAATATTTGACAACTGATAATCAACAATGGAAATTAACTTTTCAAGTACTCGATTACCCAATGGAAGTAATGTATATAATCCAGTGTTTGCTTGTCGAATGATTCCCATATCCAACATCAACTGAAATACATCATTTCAATAAATTAATAATAATCAAAAATCAATTTATATTTATAGGTTATGAACAGAATAAATAAAAATAACAAACCCTATGACTCTTCGATAAACCATCATTCTTTATTGAGCTACCTTTTGGATAAACTTTTATAGGCTGCAACAATTTTGATGCTCTATTAACCTTACTTATCAATTTATTGAACATTATTATCAATTATTTATAATAACCCTGCAAATAAACAAAAATATATCGGTGTATTATTATTACAAATACAGGTTTACATATTTTCCCCAATAGCCAAGTGCACGGTGCATGAACCGTGTGCACTAGGATCACGCACAGTGCACCTTAGGTGCCTACCTCGTGTGGTAGCACAGTAGGCCACTAAGTGGAATCCGAATTTTAGGATAATGTAGATATGAGTTGCAAAACTTGAGAAATATATAAAAAATTGATTCATAATAAAAGAGAAAATTATTTTGAAATTTTATTCTTCGAGTGTTTGAGAAATTTCATCGACTGGTGGTACACGCATTTAATTTGTTTGATGCTGATCCAGAAGGATCCAGGAGGATCCAGAAGGATCCAGGAGGATCCAAAAAAGGATCCAAGGATCCAAGGAAGATACCAAAAAAAAAGATCCCTTGAATTCTTGGATCTTTTCCTTGAATATTAATGAAATTCATATGATTTTGACATATTACACAACGTGAAATACTGTGGTCTCACAATAGTTATAACTTGTGACAGCACGGAGTGGAATTTCGTGGAGTGCTTCAAAAGCTATTGGGCCATTCGGGTAATGGGGAGGCATAAAATTATAAATTCTTTAAATGTACGGAACGCTGGAACAGGAAAATGTTTAAGCGCCATCTTGATATTACCGTTGTCAATTCCTCATCCTTCCCAATATTCCCATCATCATCATCATCATCATCAGTGATTGTGAATGGGCTTGTCATAAGTTGTCTTGTGGATATCTCGTGTTATTTTCCACTCTGTTTTTCATTTTGGAATTCACATTGATAAATTATACGTTTAAAATAAGAGGTGAGTGAATATAATATGCTTGAAAAAACATCTACAATAAATTTTATTTTCACCCAAAGCAAATAAATATAATTCAACGATATGTTATTCACAAATTTCTTTCGAGCTATGTTAGAAAAAAATATATATGCATTACTATCTTTGAATTTAATTGAAAGTTAGTTAGTTTTACTTATACTAATGATTTTTTTATACCAAACAAGCTTTGTATTATCAATAATAATCTTTTTTTTTTTCTTGTCCTTTTTAATATTAATTTACTTATTTCAGCTTGTAAATTTTTACTGTAAATAACAAAACTATTGAGAAAGCATTTCTACACGACGCCCCCATCAACGTCATCTTGCCCAATTGACGTAAAATATTTTCACGGATACCATATCAGCTCAAATGTGTGTAATCATTGTTGCCTTTTAATACAGAGACAGTTGAGAAATAAAATGTATACACATATTTATCACGCGCCGTTGCAGAAAGAAAGTACAGACACTACAGACCGTGTCTTTGATAATTGAATTTATCCATAAAATGTCTGGATATTTATCAAGTATAATATGAGAATAACAAAAATGTTACTAGAAGCAGTGTCAAAGTTCATATTTCAATCTATGATCATGTTAAAATGCTTCCCCGTATAAACCTCATCACCTCATCATTCACTATGATATTTGATATGATTGTAAATAAAAAGAAAAGCAAAAAAAAAAGCTTGCTACGTCAAGGGAATTTTATATTCAAATTAGTTGATGGAAAGATAAATTATTGTGTGAATAATATAATTTATATTATTTCGTGGAATTGTTTTGTGTCAACTTCATGTTTGTGTATAATTAATTCTTGGAAAATTGATACCGAAGACTAAATCGATTGGTTCATGGTCAAATGCACATGTAATGTACTTAAAATCTTTGCTAAGAAGCCCTATCACGGTCGGAAAATTACCTAAGTATATTGGAAATATACACTGGAAAAGAAAAAAATAATTCCATTGTCATTGACGAATTCTCCGTCAGCTATTAATATTTATCTACTTATAAATCTTTATGTTGATTGATATTTATGAAAGGAGATAAATAAGAAATACATATTAATTAATTGTATTGCTTGAGGCGAAAAACTTATTCACTTGCTTTGTTCATAAAGTGACAATGACCTGCATTCATGTGACATTGTTTGAGAGAATTATGTTGACCTTGAGTATATTTATCCAACAAATACCGAAATTATTCATTCACAATCATGAAAATTCAATTAATTTCTTAAAAATACCGAAATAAATCTTTGTCGTTGTTTTTTTTATTGTTCAATGCAATTAAACAATGTACACTTGAGTAATGTGACGATTGATAATGATAAGATAATAATTGTAGAACATATTTGCGTCTGATAACCTAATATAATACACTTTTTTTTCCTTAGGAAAACAAAAGCTTTGAGATTTCATTGCATAACACGAGTAAATTAAAAAATCATCCAAAAGTGAGTTATCAATTTATATAATTAACGATAGGAATTTTTAAATTAAATATATCCTGGACTTTTTTTTTTTTTTATTATTACAGATGAGGCGACAAGGACAAGATGTAATGCAAGTAAACTTGGCAGGAATTAGGCGTGATATTCTGAATCTTGCTCACAATTATAGCAATGCCCAAGTACGTTTTTCCTCATCAATAAAAATTCATTTATTTAATTGATACTGAAATATTTTTGATCATTGTGATAATTTATATTGATTTAATATTCCAGAAAGCAGTAAGAAAAGCTACAAGCAATGATCCATGGGGTCCAAGTAGCACTTTGATGGCTGAAATAGCCGATTTAACATACAATGTCGTTGCATTTACTGAAATTATGCAAATGCTTTGGAAACGATTGAATGATCATGGAAAAAATTGGCGACATGTTTATAAAGCTTTAGTTTTACTTGAGTATTTAATTAAAACTGGCTCGGAAAAAGTGGCACAACAGTGCAAAGAGAATATTTATGCAATACAAACATTAAAAGACTTTCAGCATATGGAAGGTCCTAAGGATCAAGGAATAAATGTACGAGAAAAAGCAAAGCAATTGGTGGCCTTATTAAAAGACGATGAAAGACTACGAAATGAGCGTGCACGAGCATTGAAAGCTAAAGAACGATTTGCTCAGTCGGTCAGTGGATTCGGTAGCGATGGCATGGATACTATGACGTCTTTGGGTGATGTGAGTCATATAGAAATTATTTTTGTCTATATAAAGAAGAATCCATAATTATTTATCAATATACTATACATTGTAGTTGTGTTCACCTGATTGGGAGCCATATCGAGGGAAATCCGAGTCGAAACGTAAGTTTAACAATAGTTCATTTAGGTATTATTATTTTCAATTATATTCAGTTTTTTTCATATTGATCGCGTGGTATAATGTAGAAAAAAAAAGTTATTTTCTGCACGCATATAGTTTGTTTTTGATATTATTTCATCATATGATTTAAAAATAATACATTAGTGCGCGAGTAAGGCTATGCGTTCTGTTGATTTTTTTAATTAGAATTGTTCTCTTGCACAATGTAAACAATAACGCTCAGCCGAACTAGAAGCTGCCAGACCGCAGACTGTTGGTGAGGAAGAATTGCAGTTACAATTGGCATTGGCTATGTCAAGAGAAGAAGCAGAACAGGAAGAGCAAAGAAGACGCAGCGACGACGTTAGATTGCAACTGGCACTCAGTCAAAGTCAACAAGACTTCAAGTAAATAACATGAATTATTTAATATTAATTGATTTTTTTTTTTCATTTACTTTCAATTACACAAATAAATATTCATTAATTGTTATTGATTTTAGGCAGCCATCAATGGAGAAGCCGAGTCATATGCTTGATTTACTTGATGTGAATTTGGGTGAGGCAAGTGGTGGTGGTGGAGGAGGTAGTGGTAATAGTTCTCAACATCATCAGCAGCAAGTTGATCCTTGGGGTGTACCAATTGCGCCACCACCACCGAGACCACAGGTAATTATCATTTTTAATATACTTATTTTGTATGAATTATTGTCACCAATAGTTTTCTCTTGTAAGTTTATCATAATTTGCATGAAATATCAATTATTTTTGCACTTGCATGACACACAGTCTCTGGACTTGTCGCTTTATTATGATAGTAAGGTATGTAATTTAAATTATGAATTTATAAATATGCATAAATATCTTGTATTATTTTTGTTATTGAATAAATTAAATTATTTTATTGAAATATGGTGATTTTTTTAGACTCATGCTGATCCATGGAGTGTTCCTACAACAAGCAATGCACCGCAATCTGCCGCTGATCCATGGGCACCAGTGTTGCCTCAACGTCCAAGTAAGTTCATAAATTTATATTTAAAATAATAATAAAAAATAAATAAATGAAATTATGTTAAATATTTTGGTATTCATTTTTGTTGTACGTGTTCTAATTCCGTCAGGACGTTCGGGTTTGTATTTTTTAATTGTTCTATTGCGTCAAAGACAGTAATTAACTGGCCTCAGATTAAAAATGCATAGAATTAAATTGCGTAACTAATTTTTGGCAATATAAATTTAATTCATATTATATTAAAATGTATTTACAGCTAACGCAGTTGATCCATGGCGAGGAACATCAACTGGCTCAACTACAGTTGTTTCACCACGCACTGCAGATCCTTGGTCACTAACACCAAATACATCTGAAGTTTTGACAACACCGTCCACATCTTTTGATAATCCGACACTCACTCAAAATATTGGATTCACTGCACAATCACCGCAAAATATTGGCTTTAATATTCCATCGCCTAATGCTTCTGCCTTTGGTGGTAATACCAATGGATTTAATGGCAATGATAACGGTTTTAATCATTTCAATACGCAAAATCAGGGAAGTGCAACAGCAAGTCCATCAGGCGATCTTGATGAATTTGATATTATAAGTAACAGAAATAAAATTGGATCCAGTCCTCAACCAACGAATAATGGTTCGTGATTTATTATAAATACTGAATTGTAATCATTGCTATGTTGTTTCAATTATTTATTCATTTTTTCTAATAATATAAATTTATATTTATTTAGGTGGAGCAATGTCACCAGATCCATTTGATTTTGGTGGACTGAATGACAATTTGCCAGCGAGCACTGGTGCAATTAAAAAAACACCACAATCATTTTTGGGTGAAAATTCAGCGCTTGTTAATCTGGATAATCTTGTAAGCGCTTCAGCAATTAAACCAGCAACTCCAGCACCGCCAGCAGGTAAATTGTCATTCAAATTTCTACACTAATATTATACTCTGTTGAATATAATTTTCAATTTCACCATTTCTTTCTTATATGTTAAATATTTATTACAATAGATTATTTTTGTCATTACATTCGGCTCATTTTATTTCGCATTATATTATTTTGATGTTCATCGTCCAATTATTGCTATTATTATTATTATTATTCTGTTAAATATAATTAGACATCTATAATATTGTAAACATATGTATCATTATATTTCCGCAACACAGCGTTTCAATGGAAATAATTGCTGTAAGTATTTTCGTGATTCAAGAGTTTGGCCTTTTCGACGCATGGATGTACAACGCATGCTCAACGTCTTCAATAAATTATTATTGTTTATTTATTTATAGGTGAAACAATTACTCATGATGATTATTATAGTGATGATGATGATGATAAATTTTTGTGTTATATTACTGCATTTTATACATATATATCATTTGATTGAGTTAATATTGCTGCACGTGTTCTGTGATTGAAACAATTTCATATCTTACCAATTATAATATTTAATCAATTGATTAAAAATATAATTATATTGTTTGATTATAAATATATATGGTGATTTCAGCTGCACCGTCATACTTGGCAAATCCATTTGCAACAGCAACACCACCGCCACGTCCTACAATCAATCAAATTCGTCAAGATCCGTGGACTGGAAATGGCGCAGCTTCAACAACAGCAAATCCATTTCTTTCGTAGCCAATGAAATAAACAATATAAACATCAGCAATAGCAACTATCAACTGAACAACAACACGTTGAGATATAAAAACAAAAAATCATATACACTAAAGCGTTGCATTCTAAAGTGGATTAAAAGGTTTTACAAGTAAATCCTCCTGTATTATGATATAAGTTTTTATTAAATTTTTAGGGCACGAATTGAATTGGATTGGGAAAATATGAATTTGATGAGAATGAGATTTTGAACGCGTCATTTCGTGAGATAAATAGAAAGAGAAAAAAAATTGTATTTGCTTTCTTCATTAGCTAGAAGATAAGAAAGAAATTGGCAATCGAGCAGGTACTAACGATTGTGTCACCCGAGGATAAATAAGTTTTATACACGCTCTTTCCCAATATAGTATATTTTTCATGAATTAATGAACATCAGAAGAGGAAGGAAAAAAAAAACAAAGATACAGAGCAAATAAAAATATTATGTGAATTATGCATGGTGGTAGGTTTCTTTGTTTGATAATAATTAACGTTTTTTACGTGAAATAAAATTACCTATGGTGTTATCAAACGGTATATTTTATCCAATGATAAACAGAGCAAATATCATAATGCATATTCATATCGAACAGGGTTTAATCGACGAATGAAATGCTTCTTGCGTATTTAATCAATTTTCATAAATTTCATAAATATTCTGGTTTATTTATTTACCTGTATATCTCTTTTTTTTTTTTTTTTTTTTTTTGTCGTCTTTTCTTCAAATTTAATAGGTCCTTTGGTATTATATGTGGGTTCGCGTTAATTTTCCTCAATATTTGATGATGATTATTTGATTATGATTAAAAATCTCGCTTGAAAAATGGCAGCCAGGATATTCAGAGTAATTCATATAAGGAGAAAATGAAATCTAATACTTTTCTATCGATATGTAAATGAAAAGTGAAAAAAAAAAAAACAAAAAGATTAGTGAAATCTCATGTAGAATTTCATTCATTATTCAAACCGACTGTTTATTAATCGGTTATAAATATTATATTAATGAGAGAAATCGGCTGAGAAAATTTGTATATAACCACGCCGGCATTTTATTGATCATGTAAACTACAATCAATTGTGACATCGAGTCATTTCGAGATGGTATTATTAAAATTGTATATTCTATCATATAAATATACATACATATATTTTTTTTTCAACTATTAATTGGGCATGTTTAAAAAGTAGCTATTTTTTTATATTAAAAATGAATATTGTTACTTTTTTCTTGCATTTTTGGGATTATCAATTTATATTTTCGGCTTTTTCGATGGTAATTTATTCGAGTTATATTTAGTGGAATGTCATTATTTTTAAAATGAAGCTCATGGGATCATATTTACTGGAATTGAATTTTTTTTTTGTATTTCTCTACTTAGTTTGCGTTTGTGAATTTTGAAATAACCAACATCAACCATAATTTATTATCGTGAATTTAAGTAATGTGACCGATGATTTGGTTTAATAAACTATATTATATTCTTTATTATTATTACATATTATTATGGTTATGTTTATTATTACCATTATTATATTAATAATATTATGCAAATAAATGTACAAATTTTTAAGTTCTTCAATAGATATAAATCTTCTATTTCTCCTGCATAGTCTTTTTACATCTCATAGATTGATTAAAATAAACATCACTGATTTAGAAAGAAGTATGTTAGGAAAACTTATGATAACAAAAATTTCAAACCAATGGACCTATTGTAATTTGCAGATAATAATTTAATCCCTTTTTCTTTTTTTCTTTTTTTAAATTAAATTATAATTAATCTTGTTAAACATAATATTAGTGCTTGGTCAAATTGGGCTTTTAATATTAAGAGATAATTTATGTCTATTTTTTCATAGAAATTATAGAGATTTATAAAATATTTATATGATAATTATATATATGATTCCTGCTAAAAAATTTATAATTATAGATACCATTCACAACATTCTGTTTTTTTTTTTTTTTTTTCATTATTAAGATCAGTACATGATGAAAATGGTAATTAATATTATTTATTACATTATTGAAAAAAAAAAAAGAAACAAATTTATTTATTTCAACACTTATTTGATGCAAAAAATTTTTGAAATTCATTGAAATTTATTTTTCTTTATTATATTGCCATGTGCATCATTGTAAAATATAAATGAATGCACTTCATCAATTTACCAACTGAAATGCAATGAATAAAAAATATATTGAGTAACTCACATTTTATAAGATATATGAGAATAAAGTATTGAAGGAAACTTGATAATTTTTTTCATTCAGTCATTTATTTTTTTCCTTTTCCAAAACTTTATATATAAAATTTCAAGTAAATAATTAATGGTATAAATTAATATATACGAGGTTTATTCGAAGATAATTGTAAATATTTTATTACAATGAAGCTTCTGCAGAAGGACTGCTTGCAACTGGTGGCAGAAAGTAAGATCTCACTTGATTGTGCAATTTTGCAATATCTGGATCATCACGTTCTAAAGTTCTAATATATTGTGCAAATTGTATTGTTCCTTCTCGTCCCTCGGAGAATCCATAATTCTTGATGATGTCCATTTGTATTTGCGTAACTAATGGAAATACATATTGCATCATTTTCAGCATTTCATTGCCAGAGTTCTCTTTAGCTTCATTGAGCTTTTGCACATTTTCCGGTGCACTGAGTGCGGTTAGAATATCTGCAAGTGCCTCTGAAAAAATTAAATATCAATAAGAAATTAATATAAATGGATATATGAATGAATATCAATGATAATTCAACAGTTTAATTACTTTTGGCTGATTCTGCGGTGAAATTAGTTGGTGATGCCATAATTGAACAATATTACTTAAACAAATGTATTAATTTCTTTCAAAGAATATTTTCAACTCAAACCTTGAAAGTTTTATTATTTTATAATACTAGTCATTCAAAACCTGACAATTTATTTATTGAACATCGGAAATGATATCAATATTTATACAAGCTTTATTTTAGGTTATGTTCTTCACAGTTTTTTGTGTTTGATGAACATATATACATACATATCCAGAACAATACATACACTCATATATATTATGCATAAATATGTGTACACATGGGTGCTTAAAATAATTCAGAATGAAATTTTTTTAATGAGAAATTTCATAATATTTTACAAACTAAATACATGATTAATTGTTTCTCTAGTTTTCGAATATATTTTTAATCACTATTTTATTTGTTTCTACGTTTTGTGTCGATGTCGGCGTTGTAAATTGACTTATTGATGTTGAATTTTCCCTTCGATTAACTCGAGAAGTTAAATTTTGTTCATGGAATATTTTACAAGCTTTTTCATAATGATCTGATTCTGGAAGTTTTTCCTACAATAGCGAATAATTTCAATTAGTTATTTCAATCAAAAATAAACTCAATTATCAAAGATAATTGATTTAATTTTACAGGAGATTATTTACCTTTTCTAATCCTTGATAAATCTTGATGAATTTTTGAGTATGAGATTCATCATTCTTTTCTAAATTATAGAACAAAACTTTTTTATTATCCTCATGAAATTTTCTGAAATAAAAATACATTTGTGAATAATAGATATTTATCATTGGAAATATTGATTTTTATTTTCATTAAAAACAAGTACTTACGCTCTAATAATGTCTTCTTTATAAAAAATATCTTTAATTTCAATATTTGGTGCAGCTCTGTCAAATCTCGGTTCTTGCTTTGGTGGAAATGCTTTGTAAATAACATACCACATTGGCTGATCTTCAGGTTTCATAGCACCACCCTTCATTAAATTTGTAACTCTATAAATTAATTAATACTGAGGATTAATATCAAATCATATATTGCAATGATAAATACTATAATTTTTTAATTATAAATACTCAATCAAGCCAATAAATTTCGTTTTCATAAATTAACTTATGATAGAGTGATTCGTTCTTAACCTCTCTTGTTGAAGTATTGTCCCCAATTTTTCTTTGAAGACATTTCTTTGATAAACAATTATTTCTAAGAACTATTTTATTTTTATTATAAAATAGTAATTATAATTTTGAATTTACCTGCTAAAGATTGTGCCTATTCGTTCTAATCTACTTTGAGCCATTTTTATTCCACGATTATTTGTTTTATTATTTCTTTTTTAAATTTCAATACACCGGCATGTGACGTCATTCAGCAATCAGCTGATCAGCTTGTAGTAATTTTTTTTTTGGCGAGAGTGCTTTTTGTGTGTAGCTTGGTGACTTCAGTTTTACAGAAGCTCAACTTTATCACGTGCAATTTGTGTGTATAACCTCAAAATTAAACGTGACAATAAATATGTCATAGTATAATAAGTATATTATTGTTCATATAAATTTATATTTGTTATAAATATATGAAATTCAGTGATTTTATATTGTAAAAAGAGGCGTACAATTAGAAAAATAGCCAATTATTCTGTTATAACCTCAAAAAAAAAAAAATATATAAATTCATTTGTAAACAAATGATTAAAAATGTCGAAAATAGATGATGAAAATATTGAGGCTATTGGTAAAGTTTTGAATGACAATACTAGACCTTTGAAAGAAAGATTTAGAGCATTGTTTACATTGAAAAATATTGGCGGTGTACATGCAATAGAATGTATCAAACAGGGATTCAAAGATCCATCGTCATTGCTCAAACACGAGTTGGCTTATTGTTTAGGACAAATGCAGGATTCCCGAGCGAATCCTGTGCTTATTGAAGTTCTAAAAGATACGAATCAAGAACCGATGGTCAGACACGAAGCAGGTGAATCATTTGTACTGAAGATGCTTTTCAATAAGAAAGCTTTTAGATGATTAATACTCTTTCACTTTTATTTTTTTTTTATTTGCAGGAGAAGCCCTAGGAGCAATTGGAGATGAAAGTGCAATTGCAATATTGGAAGAATACAGTACAGATCCAGTAATTGAAGTTGCTGAAACTTGTCAACTGGCTTTAATGAGAATAAAATGGTTGCAGAATACAAAAAAATCATCTCAGAAATTATCTGAGAATCCTTATGCCTCAGTAGATCCAGCACCACCATCAACAATTAAAAATGTTGATGATTTAAAGCAAATTTTATTGGATGAAAATAAATCTCTATTTGATCGATACAGAGCTATGTTTTCATTGAGAAATTTACGATCAAAAGAAAGTATTCTCGCACTCTCTGCAGGTAAATTAATTTTATCCGTTCAATATAATTATTTTATTATATATTTATCTTATAAATAATTTTCTTTTTTTTTTTTATTATTGATTTTCAGGTTTGAAAGCAGGAAGTGCACTGTTTAGACATGAAGTTGCATTCGTGCTGGGTCAATTACAAGAAGAAATATCTGTTCCATTTCTTCGTGAGGCATTAGAAAATGCTGAAGAAAATGAAATGGTGCGACACGAGTGCGCTGAAGCATTAGGCTCAATTGCTCATCCAGATTGTCAAAAAATCCTCAATAATTATCTTAATGATAAAAAACGTGTTGTACGAGAGAGTTGTATTATTGCTTTGGACATGTGTGAATATGAAAATAGTCCAGAGTTTCAGTATGCGAATACACTTAATAAAATTAATAATCATTGAAAAGAAAAGTTTTATATCAATGTGAAAAAGAATCAGCAGATATATTCTTCAGTGGATTTTTATTACTCTTTGTGACAGTACAATTTAATAATTGAACTAATTTATTTATTTAATTTTTTATCAAATTTTATGGTTGCATTACGTAATATTGTGCTGATTATTTATTCATTCAACTATTCTATTATTCTCCTATCAAATAATTGCACAGCACTTCAGCTTATTGCAGAATTATTCTCAAACAATTCACGGATAAATTTCCGAGCCAGCCAGTACGATACTATAATTTTAATGAGATCACGCGTCGTTCAAAGTTAAATTTTCCAATTGAATAAAACATGTTCGGCAAATGATAGTTATAATAATCGATCGTTTGTGTGGCTATAAAAAGTCAAATAATAGGCGGATGTTATTAACTTTTAATATTTCATTTTCCTTTTCATTGCGAAGTAATGATGATAACCTGAATGTCAGCGAGAAAGGTCAGGATCAGATAAAAAAAAATTTCAGTTATCGGTTAGTCGGTCTTAATGAGTCACATAATCACGATAGATTGTTGCATCATGTTCAGATTTGATTTATAACAATATAATCCCACTAATGAATAAAGAAAGGCCAAGCAAGATCCTGGCATTTGTGAATTTATCTATAAAAAATTTGTTAAATCTATATATTATTTTTTCAATTACTACTTAAAATTTACTTCTAAATATTCAATTAATAATAAACACTCACGTGAGCAACAATGTTTTATATGACTGAAGAAAAAAAAAATATTGATGTACTTCGAACAATTAAATATCAAATATTCATAGAACAATTCCCAAAATAATTTTTTTTATCTCATAAAAATATAAATTTAATGAACATAAGTTATAAATGTTTATTGCCATTATTCTCTTAATACTCTAAGTCAGTTGGGATCAATTTTTATCGATGCACTAGCTCGCGCGCATTTTACTTTCTATTACCTCGTATAATGTGATAGAGAGAGAAGAATATATGCGATGGGAAATTGGGATTTGGACGACGGGCGTAGTGGTGAGAGCATGGCCGAAGGGTGCCGCGTCGCATGATATTGAAAGATAGATCTAGTTGGTCTCGAATAGCGAGCCAGTGAAGAGCCACTGTGCGCATAGCTGAATAGACAATTTTATATAATTTCCAAAACAAAATATCTCTATCCTCAAATATTGATCTATGATCTATAATCAATTATAATACACATCATCACTTTTCTTTTTATTTCATCATTTTCACATTGTGTTTCATCATTCAAAATAACAACTTATTATTAAACTTGGTGAGTTTGGTATAAAAAAAAAATTATAACAATTAAGTATAAGATATTACAAATAATTAATTTTATACATTATAATTAAAATTTTTTTTTTCTTTTCATTGATAAAAGATTTTTTTATCAATATTAAAATATAGGTAATAGTGATGGAAACGCTTTGGCGCAAAATTTGGGGATATACAAATGACCAAGTAGTGTGTCCTGGTACAGGATTAACTGGACGTGAAATAAAGCTCGTGCAGAGTACATGGGCTATAATAAAAAAGGATCCTGTGGCTTCCGGGATCGCAATAATGTCATGGTAATTAAATACAAGCGTTTATATACTTGGGTTACACTTTAACTCCATAAAATTTCATGTAGCACATTGTAACATCTCATTTTCTTGCTTGTTCACTTTATATCTTTCTGTTCTCTGATATTTTATCTCACTCACGCTCACCATCTCTCCTTGTGTTTCAATATCGATTCTCGATTAATCAGTCATTGTAGCCGAGAGCAATTATTAAAGCTCGAGGTGGTGGTTTAGCCCTGGCCTGACGCGGGCTAAATAGCTCCACGTACCGGTAATACAATGTAAAACGGATCGATGCTACTCTCAACTTGGTTAATATCATTTGCAGTATACAAATTATTCTCATTTATTATTTGTATATTATCATTATTATTCATTTAGTATATTAATGTAATGAATAATAATTGGTAGGCAGTATTATAATAATATGAGGAGGAAGAGATAGATTTTCGCAACGTGTTAAAATTCAAATATCGTCGTTGCGACGGTCTTTCCTGTTAAATATGCATACCGTTGTCTCTCAGTGCCCTCGTGCCACTCATACACATATCGTTTTGATGACTTATCATTATATCTAGTCCTTATTCTTTCCATTTCATTTATTTATTTATTTATTCGTAGCTTATTTGATACTTGGATTAATTCCAATTGTATGTCTTTGATATTTTAGCTTCTTTGAACGTTATCCTGAGTATCAGGCATTTTTTCCTGCATTCAAGGATGTTCCACGTGAAGAGTTATCAGGAAATAAAAGATTTCAAGCTCATGCTGCTAGTGTAATTGGAGCTTTGAATAGCATTATTGATGCATTGACTGATGTTGGATTATTGGAAGCAACTCTTGTTACTCTTGGAGAACGTCATGGTAAACGAGGACAAACATCACAACAGTTTCTCGTAAGATAATTATATTTATTTTATTTATAATTGTTTTATTTTTATTTTTATTGTGCTTTTAAATTGCTGTGTGTGTGAATAAATGATGGGATATAAAATTGACGTGCGACAGCGAATATTGTATATGAAAAATTACGTGTACACACACTCGTAGTTATAATTAAAAGTTTGTTAGTGAACTTTTAAATTGCATATCGCATTTATATACTGTGTTTGTGTGTGTGTGTGTGTTTTTTTCGTACTTGAATTTATTTATTCATCATAATTTGCACTATTAAAATTACTGAATTAAGTGACGTATGAGTTTTATATTTGTTTTCTGTTTATTTTTTAATTTTATTTATGATATAAATGAATTTTTATTGCAGCATTTAAAAGAAGTTGTGTTCGATATTCTTCGTCAGTCATTAGGCAACAAGTTTACTAGTGAAGTTGAAGACGCTTGGACAAAGACAATTGACACTGCATATTCGCATGTCTTCAAAGGTTTATCATCGTAACAATGTATTTTTCATCATGCGTAAATATAAAATGTAATTAACATGAAATAATTAACTAAAAAATGCAAGGCACGCAAAATCGTGGCGCACTTAATATTTTTATTTTGTGTGCAAAATCAAAATATAAAATAATGGGTCTTCCGCAACAATATATTAATTATATAATTTCCAAATAATTTTAATTATTGAATGGAATTTTAACACATCAATAACATATTCACCATTTCATTTTTTTAATTAGTTATTTTTATCCGATTATTATTCAGCGAAAATGTGAATACGAGTAAACTTTTTAAGCCTGTAAACCGATTTTAAATGAATTTTTCATTGAAATATGCTTTGTGACACGGAACAGTTTAATATATTGGATTTAAACTCGTCGTTGGATTAATTCCATTTGCCAATAATCCCAATTGCTGTGGCAATCAAATAGCTTATATACATATATCTGCATGAATTTAAACTACATTTTATTTTAACTAAATTCTCTCTCAACATTCTGAAATGTATATTATGAGAATAAAATAATAAAACATGAACGCCACTAACTATCAAATATTTTTAATTCACATTGGTAAATGATAAATATTTGACTGGGAGTGAAAAAAAAAAATATAATTAATCAAACAAATATATTATAATGCATAAAGACGTAACACGCGTCAATAAATAATTGTGTGGAAGACCCTACACTATTGCTTGATGGTTGGGACGTGCCAAATGCTTTCACTCGTCACTGCAATTTTCAAATTAAATTGCGTCATGAACGGATGACTGGAATTATTGCCAAGAAATAATATTGAGAGTGGAATATCATTTTATGGATAATACCAATGGACTTTTCCATTATGATATCTACTTGTAATTATATTCCATATACAAATAAAACAACATAAATTTTTTGAAATACCGTTTATATATTATATGAATATATAATCGGACAAGGTCAAGGGTCTTATTGTGAACTCAAATATTACGTGTATTACATATCGCCTGGTCGATGAATAAATAATACGAGTGCATGTTCTATGCACTCCTCCTTCACTCGTCAAATTGGTCAATTATAGCCTTGCTCTTATTTGTCTTCACACTTCAAACCAATGTCTCGATATGTATTCATCGTCATTGACCCGGATGTGGCGCATCGCAAATTAACATTTTATAATTGTATTTTATAATCCAAAATGAAAATAACTTGGGTTGTAAACAAGAAAAGAAAAGGAGCTTTGTTCCGTTTTATAAATTCTTCTAATGATGTTTATCAATCCTCTTTAATTCTCTTTCATTTTGTTCTTGACACTGTCTACAAGAATGGCAACCCTAAGAGGTTTTATCATTTTCTCTGATGTACATTTTATGTACAATATCGAGCTGGATTTACTTGTGAATTTATGATTCCATCGCAATGACAATCCTATAAAAATAAAATAATTAAGCATGGGGTGTGTTATATTTAATGTACATTATATTATATAAGATAAATTCTATATTGTATGGTCGTTGAGTATTGTACAATTGTAAAATTGCACATTTTAAATTATTTAAAATAAATCAATTCTTATAATATTAAAATATTTATTTGTAATTTTAGAATTTTTATCATTGACTTTTACCATAAGCTATTAAACAAATATAAATACATGTATATTTGTTTATCGAGAAATGAATGTTATACGTGCTAGAACTTCACAACATGTTTAAATATCGTTTATAAAAACCATAAACATAATAACTCGTAAGTATATAAAAGCATGTAACTTGGAAGTCTTTGAGTCAGTGTTGAAAAGGTGGGTAACTGTTCATGGTTAAGTTGTCGTTGTACGTTTGAAAAGCCAGAAATTATGGGTGGAGTCGTGAGTTATTTATTTTTCAACAGCCCGAGGGAAAATATTGTGGATTCGAAAACTGGTTTGACGCTGAAGCAGATGAAATTGATGAAACAAACTTGGGATGAATTTGCTCGGGCAAATTTTATTGGAATAGGCGTAAATGCTATGCTCAGGTAAGTTTATAAAAATGTTTTTTAAACATATTCAAAAAGGGGATGTAATTGTATGTATAAAATTGAGATGCACTGCCACACTGGACAAAATTAAAAATAAAATATAATATTTAGGCAGAATATTCATCAGGTAGAAAGCTAATGTCGTTTTGTAATTATTTCTCATTAACATGACGTCATATTACCAAAAGGTTTTGTTAGTTTGCTACTTGGATACTAATTGCTTTTATCATTTTCATTGCTGTATAGATTGTTTGCAATCCATCCTGAAATCAAAAATATTTTTCCGGACTTCAAAGACATTCCTCAATGTGAATTACCAAATAACAAAAAGTTTCATGCTCACTGTCAGATGATTATGAGTACAGTTAATAATGCAGTTGATGCATTCTTGGCTGATGATATTGAATTGTTTGAAGCAATATTGATAATGATAGGTGAACGTCATGCAAAAAGAGCAATGGGCAAACTCAATTCACAATACTTTGAGGTGAGCAATTACGCAGAATATTATATGAAGAAGTAAAAACTGTATATTTAATAGATGAAAAATATTTATAGTATGTGAAACATCCATTACTTGATGCTCTGCGGCAATACATGAAGTCAAAGTGGACTGATCAAGTGTCAGGACTTTGGACAAACGCAGTTACAATGATGATTGATGTGATAATAACCAGCATCGATGATTATAATAATAAATTAAAATGGTGAATAAGAATATCTCCATCGATTATTCACTATCATCATCAGTGTCTAATAAATTATCTTCCTCTCCTGCATGGAATTTTTCCAGTTGTTTTTTTCTGTTATTCTGCGTTTCATCATCGTTCTTTCTACGTTTGCATAATTTTTTTATTTTATCAATAGCCATGGCAAGAATCAGGAACAACAAACAAGCCAATGAGATAATGAGCACAGTTGTTAATAATGTGTCAACAGGCAACCATGGATTTTCTTCATAGGACTGTTCAGTTGGTCCAATTGCTATCAAATATCTGCAATATTATATAAAATCAATTGAATGATCATTATATATAAAAATAATTAATAGAAAGTATGGGTATCCAAAAATAAATTTGTCAACTTATTTTCAATTTCGCAACATAAATATATACATACAAAATTTTTTAAATATTTTTTAATGCTAAATTTTATCTGTGGAATGTATTTAAACTGTATAGGAATCGACGAATCTTTAGTAATTTCTACATTGAATGCAATAAACGAATAATAAATCGTTATTGAACATGTCTGGAATTTGTGTATTTTCATAAACACACATAACCTTTAAATAAAATTGATGACGTAAAAGATTCCAATTTAGATAACTCATTTCTATTTTTATAAGTGTTATTGGAGATATTTATCATTAAAAATGGTTATATTCACATAACCTCACTTTTTCATTTCCACATTTAATATTGGTGTATACAATTCATGAATAACCTATTATTATCATTTGCTATCATAATTTTTCATTTACTCAACTGAGTTTTGGTATCTTTCACTCCCAATGCACCAAATGGTTTATCAAGTATGTTATTTAGATCATTACTCAGTTCTTTAAAAACAGATTTTCCCAACCAATCGGCAAGGTCAATGCGGTGTATTTGTCTAAGACGATGCTGCAAGTGTTCGTGAGTTTGTCCTTTACCTTCTCCTGGCGAACTGTTCCAATGAAGAAGATGACTAAGACATGAGGTATTCTCGTCGACTTTTCTTACTTAAAAATATATTTTATTTATCAATACTAAAATAGAATTATTTCTTTTTTTCAGTTTTTACACTTACTGGCACCCGCCATACTTTGAGGTAAATCATAGGTTGTATAATGAAGAGCAGCAATAAGTCGACGACATTCAAATTCATCCATGTGAGATGCTAAATACTCTAATTGAGATAGATTTACGTCGATTGTACTGGAGATTTTATATATATTTTGTGAAATATTTACAATGATTAATAAATAAAGGTAATACATTTTTCATTCGTTTTTTATAGTAGAACCATTTAAATGGATGCTGCTAATTGTTAATAGATATATAATTAGTGTGAAGTATGTAAAGTAACTTTATTCATCCATGTATTTTCATTTATTTCTATCATGTTTTTTTTTGGATTTGCAAATACTGGTGCAACAACCAGTTGATGATGCTGAATCTATAATTTGCGGTGGTAATGGAGGTGGTGGCGGTGGTTCTGGCGATTGTTGTTGAACATTCTGGACATTATCAACAGTTTCTACAGCATTATAATCTTTAGATAAAGATTTTGCACGAGGCGATGGAAATCGTGAATATTTTTGTCTAATCTTCTTGAGTTTGGATACTTTTTCTTTTTTGCCAGATTCAGAATCCAATGAATCATATCCTCTTTATTAAAAAATAAATAATTGAATTGAATCAAAGTATTCAAAAAAGATATTTAATTTTTATATTAAAAGAGTAAATCATAATTTTTAAATACCGTTTCTTTTTGCCTGGCCAACACTTCTTGAAGCAAGCGACTATACGATTTCTCAACCAAACTGTGCAGCAACAAGTCACAAGAATAGTGACAAAAATAATAATGGATACATATAAGGGAGACAAATTGAAGCGGTGTTCCTTGAATTTTCGTTTCAATTTTTCAAAAAATTGAGTTTCATTGGGCTCATTTATCTCATTGGATTTTTTTGTTGTATCCTGGAAGATTTCCGCAGCTGCTTTTTTCGGCCACTCATCATGAGTTCTGTCAACAGGCATAAAACTACACATAAAAATATTGACATATTAAATTAAATTAATTAATTAACATATCAATTCCATGAATTAAAAATGAGCATAAGTGATCGGTAAAAAATTGACATCACCTTTGAAAAGGTACACTTTCTTGCACTGCTTTTACATTCTTTTCATTTTTATTTGCCGGTGTGCTCTCTAGAAATACATAATCTTCATCGTAATCCTCTTTCAGAACTAAATTATTAATGGCATCATCGAGTTCTGATATTTTTTTTAAATTTTGTCCATTGAGTTTTTTCGAATTATGCTCGGGTTTTATTACTGCCACATTCTGCTATTCAAATCATAGAAATGTTTGATTAATATATTTTAATTAGTACATTTAGATGATTATTTACCAGGAAAATAATAAAAAGAGATATTGCAACAAAATAATGCATTGAAATTTATCTTAAAATAGGTTAAGTTTATCAATGAGAAAAGATGGTATCACAATTATAAAATGTGAAGTTGATCTATGAATTAAATATATAATTATGTTATAATTCATTGCTCAATTGTTACAACAGTTTGACGGAAGTCTGATCGTTGTGATTTATTTTTGTTCAATTAAAATCCTCGATGATGAGATTTATTTACTATATTTATATTCTAGTTTTATTTTTGTTAGAGGTGATGATAAAAATTTATCAATATTCTCGTAATCTTCAATGATAATTTTATAGTAACTATATTTTTATTATTTAATTAATTTTTAATAGAACCTTATATGGAAGGTGCAAGGCTCGACGAACCTGAATGCTGCAGAATTGGAGTACTTGTCAAATAAAATGGATCCAATAGAGTGCAAGAAACTTTTAGAGACAATAAACTTGAAATCATCAAATAACGATAAAATAAATAATAAAGATCATGTTTCAATAATTGGAATGACACAAATAGATTGTCGACTTAATTTAAAAGAATGGAATCTCCAATATCAAGGTGAATTTTTTGTATTTTTTATTTTATTATTAGTTTTATTTTCTTTGAATAAATTTTATTTTTTTATTTACAAGGAGAAAAAAATGGGCAATCACGTCAAGTTATGTCCGAAGCATTACGAAATCTTGGGCGACCTGACCTCGTGAATTATATTGAAAGAGATAAACGATTATTTGATAAATCGAGTGATTTTTATAAATATAAAATTCATCCAACGATTAATAAGAGACATTTACGTGTAAAAAATACCTTGAAAAGATCGGATTTTTTGTCCAAAACAAAATTTAAAAAGAGAATTAAAACTGAATCGAACAACCGACATATTACGTCAAGAGAACATGAATTAGATACAACTGGGCATCATGAAGTAATAGAGATTCCTCATTCAATGGGCCATTCAATACTAATGAATGGAATTGATGATAAAATGGCACAATTACTGTTTGAAAGAAAAAGAGAATTGTGAGATGATAACACGTGAATGCATTTAATTTTTCATGGTTGTAAACCGTATATTATATTTTATTATGTTATTTAATTTTTATAGTGTCGAAAAAAATTCAAATGAAGATAAGGAAATATTCTCGAAACGTTGGATAGCTTTTATTATTTTTCTACTTTTTATTATAATGACAATGTTCATAATAGCAATGATAACTATTTGTAAAAATCGTGGACCATATCGAAACAGATATAGTCGCGAGACAATTATAAATAAAGAATGCGATGATAATTGTCCACTGATGAATTATTCAAGTATGGCTCCAGATATTGATCAAAGATGGATGACTAGCTCAATGGAATCGGCAACAATAAAATCACACGTACAATCTTCTGTGTCTGAATTAAATTGGCCAAATGTTATTCCAATGCATGAAGAAAACGTTAAAAATCCACAAAATTCTAAAATAATTATGGCAGATAAACAAGAGCAAACTCATGAAGTAATAAGCACGCCAAAATTAAAAGTGATGAAATCTGAATTGAAAAAACCGAAAAAAAGAAAATGTCAAAATTATAATATACGATCAGACAAAATTCTTGATGATATAAGCATGAGAGAAAGAATTTATAATTCTTTCCGTAAAAATAAGGGTAATTGTAGATGTCGTAGATGTCGTAAATTCCATAAAGGTATTTAGAATGTTATATAATTTTTCTAAGTAAATTAAAGATATATTAAAAATATAAAATCAATTTTTCATTCAAGGTAAACAAAAGGAAACTTATACAGGCGACGAAGATGATGGGAAAAATAAGACGATTACTTTAACAGAATCAAGTTCGAGTCCACAAAAAGTGGATACCGAAGTAGAGGAGACACCAAGAAAAGATGAAAAAATACATGAACAAATACACGAGAAAAAGAAAAATTCGCCAAGAAAAATTGAAATAATGACATCAAAGAGTCCAAGATTGTCATTTCCTATGGCGTGTACCAATAATGATTATGATACAGGAAGCCTTTTAGTTAAGTGCGAAGATACTGGTCGAAAGAGGTCATTTTAAATCAGGAAACATTGACATATTGTCGTGTTGACTTGTTAAATAATCATACAAAGCACAAGAAGATTATGAAGGTTATCATATTTTTCTTAAACTTTTATTCGAATGCAATGACTTTTTTACATTATTATATTCACCAAGAAGTATAAAACCATGATGTTGGAGTCGCAATATTTCTTTACATGAAAATTATTTATGCCAAAAGTTGTTTAGTTACTGTCAAACGGATATTGTATTAATCATTTATATTATTAATATTATTTTATTGTATCAACTCGTATGGCATTTAGATTTAACGTTTATTTATACATAGAAAGGGTATATAAATACCTTTATGAAATCAAAAACATTATATAATGAAACTGACAATCATAACATTAATATCTTTTGTTAAAATATTTTTTTTACATTCGATTATTTTTCGTATCACTCAGGAAATTTCTTAATATTATTTTGTGATATATATTTTTACAGCAGATGATGATGATTTTGTAATAATACAAAATTTGATTTCATTATTAGTATGTCGGATTTTTATGTGGATATAAAATTATCGAAAGAAAATTTAACTCGAATTTTCATGGAAAAATTCAAGTTGGCATTGAATTGATTATCAGTATTAAACAATTAATTATTTCATCATCAAGTGATTATAAATGAAAATACAATGAACTACTCGATAGCGTATTAAATAATTAAAAATTATTTTTTGAAATCTATTTTTGTTCACTTTTCACGTGAACTCTGCAAGTTAAATAATACTTTTATCAATAATCATGTCTTTAATAATACATAGAATTTTTATAAGCAATTGAAATCAAGTATGATTAAAGTTGTAGAGAATCAATGAACCACAGAATAGCACATAAAATATTTATGTTTATTTTTTTTATTCAACATGTTTTTTTTTTATATTCATGAATCTCAATTTTTTTCTTCTCAACTCTTCAATATCGTTTATTAATTTCCATAAACATAGTTATTAACCATTTCGTTTCAATACATCGTATAATTCCATTTCTAATATATAATGTTTTATAAACTCATTTCTAACGACTCAATGGTTATATTAAACTTGAACTTTACTTCAGTAATCAGTACGGACTAAAGCTAAATCGCGTATGATTTGTAATTGTAACGTGTTCACAACCAATTTATATTTCAGCGACGAAATTCAGGAATCAGTGAGTATTTGAACTTAATTATCTATAATTGATCAATTATTATACTTATACGATTTACTTTTCAATTATCAAATATATACATATATGTATATATATATATATATATATATATATATATATATATATATATATATATATATATATATATATATATATATATTAATAATTATTAAACTATTTAAATGTGATTGGAAAAATTTTTCTATAAAAAAATATATACATAATTTCTATAACAGAAATATAATTATATGAATAATAAATAATACCGATTGTTCTATTATTAATATAAATTAATGCACATGTTGATTTAATCGGCATCATCAAATTGTCCTTCTATAATTGGTAATGGTGATGATAATTGACCATTAGCACGCGCTTCAGCAATTACATCTTTAATTCGTGGCGGATGTAAGTCGGCAGGACAGAAATTAAATTGATTTTCATAAAATACACACGGAGTTTCCCATTTAGGTGGTGAAATTGGTGGTGGATTAAATGGATCAAAATCATCTGTAGAATCATCCAAGTTATCCCAATTTTCTTCCGTCAGTATTGCATCATTATTATAATACGATTCTTCATGGCTAAAGAATATTTCATGAATTCAAATTATTAAATTTATTTCATTGATTAATAAATATTAATTATGAAAATAATAATTTTAATATTATAATTACATGGATTCGGCACTACTTAATGTATCACTCGATGAAACAAATGATAAATTGACAGAAGAAGAATTATTTTCAGTAATTTCTGGACCCTTGCCTCTATAAGGTGTATCGATTCGGAATTTATTTAGGAGATCTGAATAAGATATCGACAGCTGAAAATATATAAGTCAATTCAATTTTTCATTGTGATTGCTGTGAGATAATAAATTATTATAATTAATAATTATAATTACCACGATGTTATCTGTGTCGAAATGATTCAACTCGAGATCTAATGCTTTTAAATTTTTCAAGCTTTCAATTTCTTTTGGTATTTCAGTTAAATTATTTTGGTATAAATCCATGGATTCAAGATTTTGTAGTTTAATTATTGATGACGGTAATGATGATAGATGATTATTTGCTGCCTCAAGTATTTTTAATGATATCATTGAGCCCAAATTCTGCGGTAGCATTATTAAATTATTATCTGATATAATTAAGACTTGTAATTTTTTTAAATTACAAATTTCTTCTGGTAACCAACTGAGGTAATTTTTTTGTATATCAATTTCTGTTAAGTTTGTAAATGCTTCAATACTTTTTGAAATATCGGCTAATCCTGTTGCAGCAATGTTTATTGTTTTTAATGCTTCAGGATTGAGTATGTATGAATTAGGTAAAATTGGAAATGAATTTCCTGTAGACATGAAATTTTTATTACCAATATTTAAATGCTCTAATGATGAAATATTGATAAGTAAATTTTCAATAACAGTGTCGTATAATTTACACTGTTGTAAATTCAATTTTTTCAATTGTAATTTTCTATTATTAATGGGAATTTTAATTGATCGAAATTGTGTACTTTCAAAATTTAATTCATCAATTTCGTGAAATTTTCCAGAAAATATCCACTTGGGAAATGAGCTTTCAACTGAACCATTATATTTGGCATAAAATTTCTTCAAATTGTTGCTATATATTACGCCATTAATATTCATATTTCTGTTTCTGGAGACATTTAAAAATGTTAATTTTGACATTCCTTCACGAAGACAATTGGGAATTTGTATAAATAAATTCATCGAGATATCAAGAGTCAAAAGATTATTCATTTTAGCCCAAGAATTCGGCAAAGATTGTAATTTATTGTTTGATAAATTCAAAATTTCTAATTGTTGTAATTTTTCTATATTCAATGGCAATTCAGATAAACCATTATTGGATAAACTCAATTCCTTCAATTTATCAAGCCCATTTAAATCAACAGAAATTCGTTGAATATTATTATTATCAATAATAAGATATTCCAATTTTTTTAATAAACAAATTGATTCTGGTAAATCACAAATATTATTATTCGATAAATCCAACTTAACTAAATCATTCAACTGATTATGAAATTTAGGAAAATTCAACAATTTACAATTGGACAAATTCAATTCTTTTGTGTTATAAAAATATTTTTTATCATAATCATTATCTTTTGCAATATTATTAGACTCATTTAATTTAATTAACGTTATCTCATTGCATAGTGATGATATTTCATTAGAAGCCATAGTTGATTTGAAAATTTTGAGGTTATGTACATATGCTTCAATAAAATATTCAAATAATTAGATTATATAACGTTATTGCATGAATTATTCAATTGAAAATTCATTTAAAGATTTGAATATACAAAATTAACGATACTTCATATTAATTAATACGTTTATATACAATAAATTAATTATGGGCGATAATAAATAATAAAAATGTCGTGAATTTCAAGCACTTATACAGTTAACGTTCAAATAATAATTCTAAATATATTTTAAATATATATGTGAAAATATAATCTGCATTATCATTTAATAGTAATATACCGACAGTTGTTATTAATTATAATAATTTGAGGTTATTATTTGAAAATAAATTTTACTTCAAATTCATGTTAATATACGATAAAATATAACAATTATTTTGAATATATAAACAATATATTATAATTTACCATTTATATTATAGCTTCAAAAAATATATACAAATTTGTGGCACACGCACAGGGATATCAACAAACACACACACACACACACGTTTACATAACGCATTTCACTCATTTTTTTACCATGAATACATATATAAATATATATCTATAAATTAATTATGATAAACATATTACAATAACGGAAATGTTCAATAATGGAAAGGTTAAAATGGCAAAACCTGTCCGTTTTTATTATTAAAAATATGAATAAATTCTTGACTTATATCGTAAAAATTAATTTTTACGACAAATATATTTATATCGATTATAATCAAAAATTAATTATTCATAATAATTGTTTATAATATGGTCACATATTGATTTTATATTAATTAATATTTGTTTAATTTATAAAATAACACGTATAATAGAGACAATTTCTTTGTATATGTGGATAAAAATGGATTTTTTATCATTTGTGAAGTACAATTACGACTCATTTATTTATTTGTTATTTAATATAATAATAATTGAGATGCATTAGTCATATGAAAAAATTCTTAAAACAACTATTGTACCTCACGATTAATAATACATCTTTGTATAAACGATTAATGGAACAAAAAATAAACAAATGAGTTTTTTATTTTTTTTTTTTTTATCGTTAATTGAAATTATGGAAATAAAATCTATTTTTAATTCGGTATAAATAATCGATATAGTGCTGCAATAATCGATAATAAAATGCAACAATAAATCACGATGCATTTTTTATAATATTTTAAATTATTAATGAACATTTAAGGACGGAAGAGGACTTTTGCATCTCAATTATTTTTCAAAGAGAATATTAAAATAAAAAAATAATAACATTCCAAATAAAGTTCATTAATTATCTTCTATTCATTCTCAATTTAATCATCGTCAACTCATTCATCCATTCATTCATCTTTCCTTCCATTATTTTATTCTCTCACTTTTTTTTTTTTTTTTTTTCTTCACAAATGTTTTCTTTATCTCCTATTTTTCACTTTCCATTTTCGTTGGCAATGCTCAAAATATTATGTAACAAAAGAGAAAGTATTAGGAATATTAACTACAATCACAACCACCTTCAGTGAATCTTGTAAGAGGCATTTATATTGAGCCTCATTCCTTTGGAATGTTACAAACATATTGAACAAAAGTGAAAAAAAAAAATAAAAAAAAAAATTTTTTTTCTTTAAATTTCAAACAAAAATAAAAACGAAATATAACAATAATAAATAAATGAATCAAAAGCATATTGATATTAATTTTACATGTACACATATTCATATACATATATATATATATATATATAATATCAAATGTCTATTAGACTTTTAAATAATTAATGCTTGTATGATTCAAACGATAAAAATAAAATATATATAATAAAAAAAAAAAAAAATATCGTTGCTATTATTTTTCATAAAATTTATTAATATATTTTATCAAATTCTCATCTATGCCCAGTACGACACGTAGTCGAGTTTCGTACTTGACTTAATAAAAATTAAAACAATTAATTTATTTATCCAGTCGTACTCGCGCATTATAGCTTCCCCCTTAATCAACAATACTGTGTTAAATATTTCAAAGTATTGTCAATTAATATCAACCATAACTAAAATATATACATATATATTAATATATATATACATACTTTACATACATATGTTTACTGATGTATATGAAAATTTATATTGAAGTATTGTTTACAATAAATAACACTCAAGGCACACCAATGACATTAAAATATAATTTTTCTTCACTGTTTTATCAAAAAAATTTCTTCACGTCTTGAATTTAATTTATTTAGTTTGAATTTTTTATTTATAACTGTATTAGGAGATTCGCGCGGGGGAGGGGCTATGAGTTAGCGGTTAGCGATGGAATTCTAATACAAAAACGAATAAAACAAAAAAAAAAAAAAAATATTTAAAACAAACAAACAAAAAAAAAAATATATTCTATCACAGTATCGCGTTTGACGCCGCACTCGATGCAATTGCGTCTTGTCTTTAACATTTTTCATATACAGAGACCACATATTATTTAAAATATTATTTTATATTAATTATATTTGTTTATATATGTATATGTATATGTAAATATATATATATTTATTTTTCTTTTTACTAATTTTTTTTTTGTGCGTTTTTTCTTTACTTTGTTCATATTATTTATTAGTACGACACATTATTTGAGCTCACTGATCACATAGATATAATTAATATTTTGTTTATATTATTAATTGGCCAGATATTGACCTCAATATAAACCACGATCTTTCACTCACGACACAAACTCAAAGTAAATGTGGTTATACGATCTGTAGGTGAGAATTACTTCAAGTATCAGTTTGATTACATTGCGTGTCTCTGATATATATATAAATTTGTTAGAGTCTGAGACGTCAATAAACAATAATTACAACATAATATCTCACCGATTTTGAGTCCTTTCATATTAATATTATCATCATTATTTGTTTATGTCTTTTAACAACGAGTGCGTAATTTACGCGATGAATTAAAATTTAATTTTAGTTAATTTTATCATTTGTTTGTCGAATTAATTTAATGCAATTATAGTTTTAGCACTTCGGCAACAAACTCGTGTCTCTCTTTTTCTCTCTCCCACTTGATTATGTTCATGTTTATATTTTTTTCTCTTTTATAATTTCGTGTGTTGAAATTATTTTTACTCTGGTCGTTTTTTTTTTTTTTTCTGTCAATTTTCTAAGCACTTTATCGGATATTAAACAAATTAAATTTATTTAAAATGAGCTAAGGTATCCTGCGCTCAAGATCTTCATGAAGTAAACTGTTATTATTTGTCTCGTGCATTGATGCTGGTGATGCTTCTTCAGGTTGTTCACCGCCACTTAATTCAAGTTGTCCTGTGCTGTCGCCACTGCTTGAACCACATTCGCCATCGACAAATCTAATAATTGAAAATATGAATGATTAAATAATAGAGAAAACTAATTGAATAAAAATTAATTTTAAAATATTATAAAACATAAAAACAAAAATATCACATTGAGGATAAAATTTAGGAGGCATTTTTAGTCTTTCGCAACATTTTTTTTGATGCAGTAAAATTTTTTGAAACATTCTGATTTTTTTATACATAAAAATGTAAATGTCTAGTTATGTGAGAACAATTTTTTTGAATTTTTATATATCAATATGGCTGAGATATGACAGTCCCAAAAAAACCATCTTTTTTTTTTTTTTTTGGTTGACATAATTTCGCGATTTAGGGATATTTGAAATAAAAATTTCAAAAGGGATATTAAAATATAAGTGAGCTGCTATATACTGTACGAGAATAATGAATATTCGGAATTATTTAACTCATTTTTTTAAAAGACATAATTTCAAAAAAAGTGTCGAAAAATTTCAAAGTCCAACATTTTGTTATTTCTCACTTAAAAAACTTGATTCTAGTACGGGCTATAGCAGCTCACTTATATTTCAATATCCTTTTTGAAATATTTATTTCGAATAACCCTAAATCGAGAAATCATGTGAACCAAAAAAAAAAAAAAAAAAAAGTGGTTTTTTTGGAACTGCAATATCTCAGCCATATTGACATATAAAAATTCGAAAAAATTGTTTTTATATAATCAGACATGTACATTTTTATGTATAAAAAAATCAAAATGTTTCAATAAATTTTACGGCAAGAAAAAAAATCATCAAAAAATGTGCGAAAAACTAAAAATGTCTCTTTAATATAAATCACTCTTTTAAATTCTCAATCTTTAATTTGAATACTCTCTTTTTTTATTTTTTATTTATTAATACAATATATTACACTCTCAATCATTTTTATTAACTTGCTCATTCATTTTCTACTATTCACAGTCTCAATTCTATATTGTTCAACGTTTGTAAGTTGTTTTCGTCGTCTATATCGCTGTTATTCGTCGATAAATCGATATCAGAATTTATCACGCACTAAAAAGTTGTGGGGCATATGGACCGAGGCAACTCAATGTCAAATAAGTAAGAGCGAGAGATAAAAAGATCGTGAACGAATAAAACTTATATAAGTATGTGTGCTTATATACATATGCAATATGCATACACATGTGTTCAATATATTTCAATGCATTATTGCAATAATGCAGTGAAATTGATTTTAAATCCATGTGCCAAATGAGATTCCTTCACGGTTTATTGATCAAGAGAACTTGTCCTGTGGGGTGTTTCATGATGAATAAAACAAGTTAAATAAAATACAGAAAATAAATAATAAAAAAAAAAAAAATACAAAGTAATGAGCCAATGATCGAGTAAGCCTCTGTGTATATAACACGAATACTACGTGATGTGGATACATCATCTCACGTCAATGTATTTACGATTCCTGTCGAGAACACCTGAGTACATTGCACACACGTTAGGCACCCAAGTTCTTGTCCAATATACATCTCACACACGTACAGTTATACGTGTTGAAATAATAAAAATGAAAAAGATAAAACAAATAAAAGCCCAATGAAAAATAATGACGAAATCGTTTTTAGTACAATTTTTTAAAGTTCGTCTGCGATAATTTGATTGATCGACAATTTATCGTTAGAAATAAGATATAAAATACTTCATAAACGATACTATCATATAAATAATAACAAATTGTAATTATATTTAATAGTAATAGTGAAATAATATGCAATTAATTATAATTATAGTTACGAAAAAGTGATATGATATTTTTATTTCTTAAAATAATTATTACTGCTATTGACAATTAATAATTAAATGTACAAACAAATATAATGAGTAATTTTATCTAATTCCACACAATTGTTTGAAAAAGAAGAAGAAAAAAATTGTAAATATCTTTTTTTGTATATGATTCAATTTAATTTTTAAAATTGAATTTTTATAACTATAAAATTTTTTTAGATATGAGAAAACGTTTCTTTTTTTTTTTTTTCCTTCAATTTCTTTGAAATCATTCAAACTCATTTGCAACTACCACATGTCATTACGGAAACACGGAAGGAAAATATTAAACAATAAAAAGAGAAAAAAAAAAAATACATTACAAATTAATAGTTAACTTACGTATAAGGTTGTTCCTCTCCCCGCATTTCGCATATGACATTTGTCAACGCCATTATATAATTTTTTGCTAGCGTTAGTGTTTCAATTTTACTCAACTTCCTTTCCATTTTCACATGCGGTATCACTTCTCTTAATTGCTAAAAACATTAATAAAAATACAATAAATCAATAAAACTTGATAAAAATAAACATAAAAAATAATAACATTTAAATAATCAAAAAATATTTAATAAATCGTGATTGTATCACAATGATTGTGTGATTACTCTACGTATAAATATAAAAATAAATAATATCCAAGTAACAACGAAGATATATAGCAATAGTAAAGTATATTAGAAAGATGTTGGACCCGTTAACATGAGCTAAGATAATTATACCAACGATCTGCATCAGGTGTGCCAGCCACTCCTTCAATACACAGCAGCTTCATTTATAAACTTGTATACAAACGCGTCTGATTGTTCATGAGAAGTCAACGTCATTATAATTACAGATTGTTAGAGAAAATAGTTGAAAATAATGAAAATAAAAAAATAGATAGATAAACAAATAAACTATAATAAACAAGTAGGAAGAAATTTTTCAAGGACATTTAATGATAATTACCTCAAATGCATCATTAAGTGAATGCATTCTCATTCGTTCGCGTTCATTACTTTCAAGTCGTCTTAAATTTCTTTCTCTTGCGGATATTCCACTTTTACGTCTTCTTGTTGTTGGTGGACCACCACCACGATTTCTTCTTTTTGTTTGCTTTGGACTTTGTTCACTTCCACTGCTATCACTCTCCTCGCCCACCTGATTTATATTAAATTTAATTTTGTTAATTATTTTATTAGCTATTAATATTAATTTATAATAGAATTCAATAATGTTTCAATTAATTATTTAGATTATATTAAGTTGTTATTATTTGTTTATTTACTTCACCGCCGACGACATGATGACGTCCTCTTTTTCCTGTAATTGAGTCCACTGAGGCGTCGTCCAGGTCGATGTACATTTCCTGATCTCCACAATCTTGATCACTTCCTGATAATCTCTCGAGACTTCGCATTATATTCTTCACCTTCGTCACTTTGTTTTCGTTGTTTTACCTACATTACAATTGATAATTAATGTGTGATAATAAAATAAATGGCGATTTTATTGTGTTGAATAGGCACACTGAATGTAAAAATAAAATAAAGAAATGTATTAAAGAATGTAAATTAAAATTGAGGACAAACATTTTGCATTGGCACATTGGTATGTGAGTATATTAAATTGCGTTTTCTTAATAGCATCATTGTCAGCGCGTTTCAAGTTGTAAAAATAATTAAGCAATTTTTTTTTCTTATCTGATGAAAAAAAAAAAAAAAAAAAAATGTTTTTCTCTATTATTTTTTTCTTGAAAAATTGTTCGTTATAATTGAACCTTATTTAGTTTATCTATTTTCGAATGTAATTGCCATAATACAGCGATAAGAATGTAGAAAAAAAAAAAAAAACAATTGAATCTCAATTTTGAGGATTAAAATGATCGATCTTGTGACATTTTTGAGTTTAAAATTATTTTGTTATTTCGAATTCTAATAATTAAATGGAAATAATTCTACAAATAATTATATCAAACTTCATTTTATTATATATTTTTATATATCTTAAAAATATTGATAACAAAGTGACCAAAGAGATGAATACATGAAAATGGCCATTGAACTTTGTATACTTAAATGATAAACAAATGAGTATAGCAAAATGATTTGTGTATGTGTCTTCTCATTAATCAAAAGATTGTACTATTTAATATCATTTTTAAATTGGTTATGGAATACATATCAACTGAAGATTATTTTCTATTACAGATAAAATAGTATTATGTAAATCCATGTTTATAAACACAGAAAAGATATTATTTTTTTTCAATATTATTTTTATCAATTCGAAGTGATGAAAAAGTTTTATTATTTTTCGTTGTTACACATTGGAACCTAAACATCATATTATATCTTTTTTTTTTTTTTTCTTTTTTATTTTTTCTATCACTAAAGTTTTTTGAAGTTGATGTTGATAGCGTGGCACAACAATGAAAATTGAAAAAATAAAAAATATATTTGAAATTGAGAAGAATTTTTCAAGGTTTTTCGATAATTGTTCATCGTTAAGAAAAATAATAAAAAATAAAAAAATAAGAACAAAGTCATTTCGATTGCGAATGATGACCTTCCTCGCTGCAAAATTTATCATTCGCACTTTTTTTTCTTTTTTTAATATCTATATGCATGACCGTAGATAGATCAATTGCGCCAACATTATTATCAATAATTAAATTCTTCACATTATAAAATTCATAATTTTATTTCATTCCAATTCTAAATTTCCACTTTATTTTATTAATTATTATTAATAAATTCGATACATCACCATATAAAATAAATTAATTGAATATTAAAAATATATTAAAGACGTATAAAAATAAAAAAATTCTCACCTGTTTGCTCACTTTATGGAGCAATTATATCAACTTGAATTCACAGTATTTGATATGAAGATAATAAAATTAAATGTAATTATTTTTTTAACGTATCACTTGAACATAAGAACGAGAACACTTGTCTTTAATTAAAAAAAAAAAAAAAAAAGAAATAATAAATAAATAACGTTCACTTCACTATCTCAAAAAATTTTGACTTTGTATTCAAAATGTCTGGGACAAATTGACTGTTAATAATCCAAATGTATCTTATGTGTTTTATTAAATTATTTTGCACCACCAGTCTCTCATTTTATCACACAAGTATTTCGATTAATCCGAGAAATCGTCTGTCCGTTCGTCGTCGTTTAATCCTCCGCATTGCGGCCACAGCACTTGCCTACGCACTTTCAATATTCTCGTGTAGCTTTTAGCTTCCAAATCCCCTTGAATATTTATTTTCCTTCTCACCTTATCAACTCATTCAATTAATAATACGAAAGAAGAAAAAAAAAAGCCCCTCAATTGACACCTGAAACAATGAAAAACACCAATTATAATTTATTACCACTGAAAAAAAAAAAAAAAGATTCCACATTTATAAAAATAATTAATATCAAATTAATTTAGTAAATAAAAATACAATAATTGTATTTCTAAACCTATCAAAACTCAGCAATAAATAATAATCATTTTATGTATATCCATTAAATAATAATTTATATAAATATATTATTTAATAATCAATGATAATAAAATTATCTCTTTTCCTCTTTTTTTTTTTTTAATTATTTTTCTTTTCATTCTTTCCTTGATATTTCTCATGATAATAAATAAATGATGATAACTAGTGTAATAATAATAATACAATATTATTTAGTTAACATATATTTATGTATATATGTAGGAGTTGATCTATTTTTGGTACCGCTTGAACTCGTTTCTAATTTGCGCATATAAACGCATGGGATCGTATGACGTGCCTTTCTCAAGCCCGAGATTCTTCATCTCTCTCGTCACTGAGAATTACACAGGGGAATTCCACAACGTGCGAATATTTCTAGGCAATCTCCCACGCAAGAAACGTCTCACACGCTTCAGACGTCATAGCCATATTTATAAAAACAATATACACACACAGAAGTTAAAACTAAAATTAATAAAAAAAAAGAAAAAATTTTTTTTCTTTCTTCTTTACATTCAATAACTTGGAATAATATTTTATTTAATATTATTTTTGATAATAATATTATATTTGTTTGTAAATAAAAATAAAAATAAAATATATGGAATTTTTTTTTATGATAGCTTTGTGTGTGTGTGTGTGTTTGTGAGTTTTTGTTAACGCGATAAAATAGTTTTACGGGTAAATTCAGGGTCAACACTGTTGAATGTTACATTTGCACGCACGTGGATACAATACACATATATATATATATATGTATAAATATATTCACTGTATAAAAATTACCAACAAATCGAAATATTTTCTTGCACGAATACAAGTATACAAACAGTATATATAGAATTACTGCAGCTTATACAGTAAATACGTACCGTTATTCCGGTATACAGTGAGAATATTTCAATGTAATTTATTTAGTAAAACATTTAAAAAAAAAAAAAATTATTTCCAATGAATTTTTCTACTTAATATTTATCCTCATATTAATTTTCCATTATTATTATCAAATCAATAATTAAAAACACCAATATATATTATTAAATATCTTATATTTCTTATTCAATTGATAATTTATTTCACAAATTTATTGCACAAATTCCCAGTTTTATCATAAGATAAAATATCACATTTTAATAATAGTCAATAAATTAAATATATAATTAATTAAACTGTGATAAATATTAATGAAATATTTATCAACTGATTTTATATTGAATGAATGAAAATAATTGAATAGTTGCCACGAACGCGACAATCAAATGGAAAACAATTTACACGAATGAGAGATCTCGGTGGAACGAGCGCCCGTTTCGGACTGACTATAACTGTAAATGACTACTTGTCGCCGGTTTCCCTCTCTCTATTCTCGAACATATCTTCCTCCCCCCGCTTCGTCCTTCACCAATCATGTTCGGCATTGCCTGGAACTTCCCCCACTATATATCTACTTATATTATATTCCACTCTGCCATTCTCTATACTGTCTATACCGTATGTATACTTATGTTACTTACTGGTGATGTTGGAACCTGTTTCAAGCGTGTATTAAAAGTCCACAACACTCGTTTGTATTTTCGTTTCTTTATAATTTAAACATACACATATACATGTATATATATATACACACATACACAAATACATATCTATATATTTATTTAATTTTATTTCACTGGAATTTTCATTCATTCCCAGGTTATTTTAAAAAAAAAATCATATTGGTAATTTTAATATTGTTTAATTCATTATTTAATTATGTCTACTATACTCTTTTATATTTTAGTTTGTTTATAATTTAAAAATATACATATATGTATATTTATAAGTATTTATTTAATTTTATTCCACTGGAATTTTCATTGATTTTCAGGTTATTTAAAAAAAAAAAAAAAGAATCATATTGGTATTTTTAATATTGTTTATTTAATTATTTAATTATGTCCACTGTACTTGTTTATATATTTTTTTTATTTATAATTTAAACAAATACATATATATATATAGATACACAGGCATTTATTTAATTTTATTTGACGGAAATTTTTATTAATTTCCAGGCATTTTTTAAAATAAATAATATTGGTGATTTTAATATTGTTCATTTAATTATTTAATTATGTTAATTTTTATGTAGTGTTAACTTGGAGTTTTGTAATGTAAATTATTTATTTATATTTTACTGCGAAATGATATAATCAATTTATTATCTAATGGCAATTAAAAATATTGGAGACATTTATGTTTAACATTTATTTTTTTTTATTTTTCGCTTATCAATCATTATCGTCACTATCATTTCTTTGTTCTCTCGACTCAATGGTTTTGTGATCTATCAACAGTTGGTTTGAATATCATACGAGATTAGAGTTTTACCAGCGAAACAAATTGCCATCACGGCCAAACGTTCGATTATTATTTTTTATTTTATTAACTATCAATCTATATATGTTTAAGTGTACAGAGTATTTTTGTGACACATGTGTATTATGACGCCAGACTTTAGTCTGTGTATATACATATATATGTACTGTGTATATGTATAAATTTTTTTTATTATATTATGCTAATGATTTAATATATTAATACACGAGGAAATAAACATATCGATTTTATGACGTGTGATTAAATTTAGATTTGTGTATGCTTAGATAATGTAAGACCTCAGTTGCCCACTGATGAATTTGATAACATAAATTACTGATAAATGTGGAATGGACTTGTATTTATCAATTGATATGTGTACATTCAATGAAAAAAAAATTATATTTGGAATAAAAATAAATAAAATACTGAAACGTAAAAATGTTTCATATTAATTCTGGAAAAATGATATTTTTTAAAATTAATTTCATAAGAATTTTATATTTTGATATATATGAAAGTTATTGAAATATATAAATAAAGGTATAAAATATTTCAATGACTCGAGGTTTGATTTAAATTAAAAATTAACTTTGAAATAAAAAATAATAATTCAAAATTAATTATAAAATTTGACATTTATTCTGTCAAATACACATTTATTATTATATTAATTTACTTATCTGTTTGAGGATAAGTAAATAAATATATATCAATTCTCAAGGTCTTTTCATATTATTGTTAATAATTAATCTATTTTGAATTTTTACATATCATTCATGTTATTTATTTTTCAATTTCCCGCTAGATAATTTCTACATATTTAATCATTAGAGCGTGTCGCGTACACGTTGAAAAGAAACGGAGCGAGAATGCGGAAAGGAAACCGAGAAAATCATTATAAGCAACAAGAGACAAATAACAAACATGATAACAAAAAAATATAAAAAAAAAAAAAAAAAAACAAATTGGGGACACTCCACTATAAATAATTTTTATTTTCAATTTTATATTTTTTTTTCTTTTTTCTTTTTTTTTCTAGTTATAGTGTCAGATATATTTCACTCTGTTATTTTTATTTTATTTTAATACCACTTTGTAATTCATCGTTAATTTCTATTATTCACTGAATATATTTATATTTATATTT
This sequence comes from Microctonus brassicae, assembly GCA_918226075.1. Lineage (NCBI taxonomy): Eukaryota > Metazoa > Arthropoda > Insecta > Hymenoptera > Braconidae > Microctonus > Microctonus brassicae. Next base: position 11,648,018 of record OW445484.1, on the reverse strand, counting down.
ATATACATATATATTTATTTATTGCATTGTTCTGCGCGACGAATGGAATGCGAAAGTTCGTGAAGTTGCCAGAGTTTTCCGGGAAATTTAACGCTCGTGGTTACAAAGTAGTTGATTGCATAAGTACAAAACGAAATCGTCCCCTCACCGTATATTCAACAAGATCGCAATACTCTACACCTAGTGCACAATTGGTGATCATTATTATTATTATTTATTCAATCATTATTTATTGATTTTTTTTTTTTTTTTTTTTATCTTATAACATTTTTCACTTTTTATTTCATCTCAAAATTTAATATCTTTTCTTAGTTTCCAATAGAAGTTTTACAGGGCTATTATATACATTTATTCGACATAAAAATCTTGAGACAAAATTGCATATTCAACAATTCAATTGCCCATAATTTCGCTTAAACTTTTATCTATCTGACTTGAAGCAATAAACATTTACTTAAAGATCTTGGATTTGTAAGCTGCTCTTTTAACTCTTGTATGTATGTATGTATGTATGTATGTATGTATGGTATATTTTTTTCTTTTAGTCTTCTTTTACAAAATACAGCCTCAAGCGAAAGCGATTGACTTGCTTGAGGACAAGACATCGAATGAAGACATTTCTGATTGACATATATGTTTCGATTCTCTTTTACCGTCTCGTGTAAGCAACAAATCGAATAGTCACTCGTCGTTTTATATTTTTAATACACATTTATGTATATAAGTGTGTGTGTGGATAAATATAAATTTCACATGATATACATAAAGAAATCAAGAGTAATACATATATGGTAACGTCAATTTAATACTCTGTCAAGTTTGACAGCCCTGAAAAATTCATTTGATCCAAATTCAATGAATGTATTGGACACCGTTAGTAATTCAAATGGTTACAAATATTTATATATAACGCAATAATATTAAATAATAAAAGTTTAACGAGTTCCGGTTGGAATTATTAATTTATTTTGATGATGAAAATATTTAGTGATTTTTTTTTTTATATTAATTAAGGAGTGGTTTGTTTATTTATCAATGAAGCGTAATTATGTAAGGGAATATAATGCGAATATTTATGGTATTTATTGTATATTTTTTATTTTTATTATAAATAAAATTTTGATTGTGCGAAAAATAAGAAAAAATAATAATGAAGGAATTAATAAATTTGAGAATAATTTATACAAATGTTAATAAATGTAAATAATGATTTTATTTAATATATTAAAGAATGTTATAATTAACTCTGATAATTAATTTTTATATTATAATATTTCATAATTAATTCCAATTTATTTTATATAGTAAAATTTTTTTTTCACTTTGATAAAAATTCTCAAATATATTAACCAACAATTTCCTGAGGCTAAAAAACATAAATCATTATTCAATCTCTGAATATATTATACAAAGAAAAATTACAAACAACAAAAAATAATAAAACCAAAATATTAATTCCATTAAAAAAAAAAAAAAAAAAATATTCAAATTTTTCCCAATTTTTTCTGTCTCTAAAACATAAATAAAAACATTTGAATATATAAAAAATATTATTCCAAACATTCAGCTCTATTTTACAATTCCCCATAACCTATATTATCTTACCATGACTTTATTTCTTCATAAAAAAAAATTTTTTTTCCCATCCAAATAAACAAATAAATATCTACACACACACATACAACTATTTACCTTCACTATACTTCTACATTCTCATACATACTAATACACATAGATACACTATAAAGACACTACTAAACATCTTTCTCCCATGCTCATAATAATTAATATACATGCCGTGGACTGGGCTATCTTATATTTTTTATCAAAAATAATTAGTGCGTGAACGCGACTACATTCCAAGGGTGACTTGCTCTATACCTCGCAAAGAAAGTTTATCCACTATGTATACATCCAACCAACCAACACCACCATATATAATATATAAATCATATATAAATACATCTATCTTATACATAAACATAAAATCGCTTTCAATTGATCTGGACCAATGAGAACTAATCGGAAGCGCACGAAAAAATTTTATATACACATAAATGTGTATGCATATATATTTGTATACGTAATATTTTTTGTATTATCTTCTATATGAAGCATATTAACTACCAATCATATCGTGGGTGTTGTGGATATATAAAAAAAAAAAAATACATATGTATTTTATATATACAAATGTCTTTACTGGTGAAACATATATGTTGCCGCACTAACTGAGAAAAATTATGAGAGATTCTCGCTTTGATATCCGGACGCTCCAGAGCGACGAAAGGGAAAGTTTGAGTTCACTGACATTGCAAAACATTTATTTTTAATGATAGTTTCAGAGTTGTTAGACATATAAATTAAAATTACTTTCGAAAAAAAAAATATGAATAAAAATAAAACGATAAGATACAATATATAAATATTATTTTAATAGTATATTTCTATAGGTGTATGATACATAAAAATAAATGTTTGTCTATTTCTAATGTGCATACGTATATTATATTTATTAACATTCTGTAAATTATCAGCGTTCAATGTCGTCAGAATTAATGTTGGAGTGCGCGAATTATAGAAAATTGTTAAACTAAAGTATGGAAATAATAAAATATTAAATTAATAAGTAAAGAGGAAAAAATAAATATATGAAAACGATTTATGGAAATACAGTGCAGTATTTCAAATCTTAGAATTGTATTACAGGTTTGTGTATGGATATAATTAACATCCCTCGTGTGTAAAATTACTACTGTCTTACGGTAATTTTTAATGCGATTAGGGTCGAGAATTTAATGCAAATGGACATTGAAAATGTCTTGGATTATTTTTATTTTCATCTTATTTATTGTTTCTTCATTCGCGCTTGTGAAATTAAATTGTAATATATTACAAAGTATTATTTGTTTTTTTTTCTCTTTACGTCACGCTGAAAATAATATATCAATTCAATTTGAATTTATTGTAGATATAAATCCAGTCATCATAAAGATTGACATTTAGGAACTTGTGAAATAGAATCGTTTAAATTTTCTTTACACATTTTATTTATATATTTATTTATTTCAGATCATATAATTGAGAATCTATTTATAGAAAGTCAAAGATGGTGAACGAAACATTTTTATTTTTATTTCTTTACAATTCCGCTATATAACTTATAATGAATAAATTATTTTGTACATTTATATACAACGATGTATCCAAATTGCTGGCAGACGAGGTGAAAGCACTTGTCAGTATTATATACAAGTGTACTTACACATGATGATCTCACGTTGCTATTTCGATTGACGATCGAGTAAATCTTTTACACTGCTCGTTATCATTTCAGATTTAAAATTGAAAGATAAATCGAGTCAAGAAAATAAATAAAAAAATAAATAACATACAACTATAAACATAGAAATAAATAATAAAAATACTAACAAAAACAAGTACTAACTCGCGTAATTTTTTATTATTTAATAAATTCGATTATTATACATATCCGATAAAAAATAAAAATACCGGAAGCTCCCATCACCGGATAATATAATTATTATCCTTTTGTTATTGTTGACACGTAAACTTGAATGTCATAATGTTGAGAATAAACAAAAATAAATAAATAAATAAAATTAAGGCAATAACTATAAAAATATGAATGAAAAATTGAAATGAAAAATTTAATTTAATTAATAAAATTACGATGAAGGGTTAAATTATTTTATTATTTGACAGAAAATCAGTTTGAGATTAATGATAGATAAAATGAAAAATATACATATAATATAAAGATAAAGTGAGGTGATAGTAAAATAGAACGAGAACGAGAATGAGAAATGCGATCACGACTGTGTAAAACCAACGGTACAAAGACGGTGCAGACATTCCTGTCAGTCTGAATCAGTGTGGTGTCCAGTCACGACGATGGTCACGCATTGAGCCGGTCAAGGCCCCGTCTTCCTATACACATATAAACATGTACATATACTTCCTATCCTCATTCTGCACACCTCTACTATGAAGACTTTTATTTATTTCCACCTGCACAATGCGGTTGCTCCGTCATCACATTGAAATAAAAAAAAAAAAATAAAAAGGAATGGGAAAGAGAATTTTTGTTTTTTAAGAGTTTTCAATAAATTCAATTTGATTCAATCTCAATTTCTATTTTCTTTTTTTTTAATTAAATTTAGTTACTTCTATCAAATTTTTTCTATCCATCGCATTACATTCATCTAAGTGTTCTTTATTTAATTTACATCCGGATTTATAATAGCATAATTTAAAATTATATAAAAAAATTGAACAAAAAGAATTTTATGAATTTAATTTACAAATTAATTTAAATTAGATTAATAAAAGTCAATATAAATTTCATTATTTTTGTTATTTCTTTTTTTTATTTTTTTATTTATGATATCAATTGACGTTTTGTGTTGAAAAAAAAAATTTATGCTATTTATAAATTTTGCTGACATCGAAAAATTAGTATTTAATATTGCACATTTTTAATAATCAAATACTGAATATTTTATTAAAAAAAAAAAAAAAAGAAAACGAATTAATAAAACATAATTACTGTGGAAAATATATTAAAATTTAAAACCAGATAACTTATCACATTGGCATTTAGCATGTGTATACAATAAATATAAAAAAAAAAAAAAAAGCGAAATATTCACGTGTGGCCAGTTGTGAAAATATAATTAATATCCATCGTAACTTCATCACAAAAATGCATAAATACATACATAAACACATACATATACATGTCAGAGCTGCTCAGTAGACATCTTTATAAAACAGTACAATGAAATAAAATTCTTCAACGAATTATAATTTCAAATATAAATTTTTTATTCAATAAAAATACTTTTAGAAATTAAAATTTCATTTCGTTTCATTTTTTCTCATCAAAATTTCCATCAGTCTCTCATTTTTCTTCATCGGCAATTCATATCAACAATAATTCATTAACCCACAACATAATCAATTTATTATTCAGTATTTATTATAAACGATTATAAAATCGGTGGACATTTGAAAATTAAATACCTGACTTTTATTCAGAGTACATATAGGTATATATAAAATATTGTTAAGGTCATCCAACTCTGATGGAATGAAGCCTGTTGATATGTACCGCTATATGGGGGAGACGTGGTAAAAAAAGGAGAAAAGGCGATCGTCTTGCGTTTGAGCACACGGTGAAAGGGACTCAATACACATATAGGTATAATATATATTTATGTTTATACATATTTAATACTTCATGGAGGCCTTCTCCTCAATGTCGACGAAGCGCAACCATCGCGCAATATACATGTACGTTTGTGTATATGTTGAAAAAAAAAAAAAAAAAAAAATATTAAATAAAAGGTCTGATAAGAGGATGGAACATTTACGAGCGTTGAACACCTGGCGGATATGCTGAGAGCTTACAGCACAGCGATTGTTTATATTTATTTCTTCTTCATTCATTCGTTGTCGTGTCTCACGATTCATCGTGTGACGATTAGAATTATATTATTCTAAAATGTCTTTGTTTTAGATTAAATTTTACATCATTGAGTAAAATTATTTTAAATGAATTGAAAAATTTTCTTTTGGATTTTTTTAAATCAATCGAAATGTTTAAATATTATTTTTGCGTGTATTGTTTATTTATTGTGTTTGAAAAATAATAGTTTTTTTCGATTCAGTATTGTAAATTTACATAGCAAATTGCAAAAAGTTTTAGATAATTTTGGTGATTAAATTATTTTTTCAAAATGATAACTTGTAAAAATTTTATTTGTTTGAATTTAACGACATTATTTTTCGATTGAATTTAAATATTTCTTTCTTTTTTTATAGAATTAATTTAATTACTATGTGAATATTATTTTAGTGACGTAGTATTTTTTTGTTTTCGTAATTAATTTAGAATGACACGCTTTGATTAACACATTTGTATTGTGTATTATTTTTTGTTTTATTTTAGTTCTAGAGAATGTGTGTCACTCATACAAAAATGAGAGTTTCACTGTTTCTCATTATTGAAAGCGACTGCGATTGGTTGCTTATCAAATTAACCCGGAACACAAAATATTTAAATGAATATGCCGTTATATTTTCAGAAAGTATATATAACTTCATTTTCTACAACACTCAATTAATATAATTGAGAGAGTTTGAAGTCTATTAAAATAAATATACATATTTATTATACATAAAAAAAAAATGTATCATTTAGTTAAGAATTTTCATAAAGTTTTACTCATGAATTGAACATTAATTGCAATTATTATTCACTTTATATTATTTTCCCGTCGTTATATAACGGTGAGAAAATGTTTTATTAATTATTTTTTCTCCAAAATAAAAAATTATGAATGCAACAAAAAAAAAAATAAATTAATTTCATTTAGAAAAATTTTGTAATTGTTTTATTTTATTTTATTTCGTCTTTATATTTGTTATCGCAAGATGATCACGATGTCGTTGATGTCTTGAGAGATTCCCAAGAGAGATGAAAGAGAGGGAGAATAATGTTTGGGTGAGAAGACCAGTTTGTGAGGATCATTGGCATATATCTACTGTATAAGGTGAATGGCCTGGAAGAGGAGGTCCCAAACAGCCAAAGATTCTTCTTCATGGTTTATCCAAGGACCATAAAAAATAAAAAATAAAAATAAAATTAATGACATAAAATAATAATACACTAAATCTACAATATTTTCTCAATATGATTTATTCAATATTAATTTTCATAATTATTTACAACCCTTTTTAATTCATCCCATACAAAGAGAATAAAATTTTCATAATCATTACAACATTCTTCATATAATAACCAAGGAACTATTTAATAAATAAAAATATTATATATACCTACTGGATTTATATGATATAAAAAATTTGTGATGCATCGATGCAGGTGCATGTTTGAACGTGTTATTTTATTTTTCAAACTAAAATATACATAACGATATTTAAATGAGGAATTTTGTTCGTATTTTATAGCGATAGAAGAGAAAGGTCGGAAAAGAGTTTTTTATATTAAATAAACGGATGCGCGTCCGAGCGATGATCGATAACTATTCACGACGATTAGAAAGTCGTTCTAAAGAATCTGAATCTCGAGGAGATATACATAAGATAAACATTGAGAGAACGGAATAAATAATTTTTTATTTAATAAACAACAGCGCATTGAACGCGCTTATGAAAATGAAATCAATGGATATAAATAATATACAATATAATTGCAGACATTTCTATATGATGCAAATAAAAATATTAATAGTTATTTTATTTTATATTGATTGAAAGATAAAACAATAATAATATACGATAAAAAAAAAAATGATTGATACTTATTTTAGAGTAACACGAGAGAGTGTTAAAAGAAAAAGTATTAATAATAATGGAGTCACGCTTGATGGACAACATCTTTTCCTGCATTATATGCACTCGTATAGTTGATAATTAAAAGCGCATATGATTATTGGCGTCAATGGTATATAGTAGGAGAGAAAAAGTCAAGCATGAAGGCAATACTAATACATATAAATGCGTGTTGTGGTCTATAATCGATGTGTTACCGTGCAAAGGCGACAGCGAATAATTATCGTCGTCGTGTCGGTTTGCTTCGTCTGTATATATACACGAATTATGCAAATATATAACCCGAGCAACGTTCTTTCACGAGGCTTTTTTTATTCTTTTTTTTTTTTACAGTATTTATTTCTTCTCTTTTTTATTTTATTTATTTTTTTTTTTGCGAAAGTATATACTCTCGCGTGTCTCACCTGATTTATAATGCGTGGCTGTATATAAAGCGCTCTCTCTCAATGCTCGTCATTGTATATAAACTGTTTTAATGTATGTATACATATTAAGAAAATATATACACATATGTATAATACAATATGTGAAGTTGAAAAAAAAAAATATTGCAGAAATTTTGATGATAATGTGAAGAGAAAATTAGATGAGAAATGTTTTTATATGAATAATTATTAAAATTTTTGAAAATTAAATATATAAGTACAATTGTGTTTATGTATTAATAAAATATGTACTCATAAAATACAAAATGTGAAGTTGAAAAAAAAAATATCGCACAAATTTTGATGAGGAAAATGAGAAAAGAAAATTAAATGAGAAATGTTTTATATGAATAATTATTAAAATTTTCGGAAATAAAATATATAGGTACAATTTTGTTTATATATTAATATTTATATATACATATTCATGAAATATGTATTCATAAAATACAAAATGTGAAGCTGAAAAAAAAAATACTGCACAAATTTTGATAAGAAAAATGAGAAGAGAAAATTAAATGAGAAATGTTTCATATGAATAATTATTAAAATTTTTGAAAATAAAATATATATGTATGCATATATATATGAATATGTTTTATTAATATATATATATATATATATATTTTATTTTCGAAAAATTCTGATGATTATTTACATGTAATTTTTCTCATTAAATTTTTCTTTTTTATTATTCTCATCAAAATTTGTGTAACATTTTTTTTCCAGCTTTCTATATTGTATTATATACACATGTGTATATGCTTAATCAATATGTAAATATGTATACACATACAATACAATATATAATTAAAAAAAAAAAAAAAAAATAATATTGTACTAATTTTGATAAAAATAATGAGAAAAAAAAATTAAATATGGAAAAATTTCAAATGAATAATTATCAAAATTTTCGAAAATAAAATACATACATACATAAATATATAATTTTTTTTAAATATAAAATTCAGTCAAGATACTCGATATTCCTTACATATATATATATACATGCGTGTGAAGGGGAAAAAAATAATATGAAAAAAAAAAAAAGTAAGAGAGAAAATAAATAATAAAAAAAATATATATGTACGTTTATACATGTATATACATATAATATATTATATACTGTATATATACAAAATTTATATGTATATAAGATAGATATAGAATGTTGGAGAGCAGGGCGTGGTAAAACTGGTAACTCTCGGCTCTCCTCGGCAAGGCCGTTCATGTTCCGGCTTTGTATTACGAACATTATCACAGTGTGTGTGTTATACATAAGCTCACACATATATTTATACATACATATGTATGAATATATCTATAATATTAACCATTCGCCATTCGATTAAAAGATTGAAGCTGCGTGACCCCGACTCGCGCGATTACTAAAACTATAAACGCAATTATTAACGTTTATATATGCATGTATATATATTTGTTTATATATTAGCATAATAATGCATTAGGTGAAATTAAAATGCAGCATATGATTTAACAATTGTCATTTAATTGCGTATTTTTATAATTCAATTAATCATTAATTTTTATTCATTTACATGTGATAAATAAGATTTAATATTTAAATTAATATTATTAAATAGAATTATATTATTAAGTGTAGTCTCTGTGGCCTAGTGGATAAGGCATCGGTCTTCTAAACTGAAGGTTGTGGGTTCGAGTCCCACCAGGAGTGAATCGAAATTTTATAATCATGGCTTATGAAAGATTATTTTTAATTTATTTCCCATATGAAAAATAAATATTTAAATGTATATATTGATATGAAAATTTGATTGGTACTCAAAGTGAAATGTGTGTGATACCTTGCAGACTGGTAATATCGTTTCGTCGACAGGTTTATTTGCCGTTACAAGCCAAACTGGCTCTATATAACGGCGCGATAAATAATATATCAAGCAAATAATAATATGTGTAAACTAAATAGATATAATGCCATGACATTTGTGTGTATATATATATATATATATATATATATATATATATATGTGTGTGTGTGTGTGTGTATGCACTTTATAAACCGCAGTAATACGCAAGACTGAGCTACACATCTCACTGTCTGATTCGATAGTCACCTGGAGCAATCTGACCGGTTTTGGAATTGTGGAAAATCAAAAAAAGTGTGTGTATATGTGATTATATTTTTTTGTATGTATGTAGTTTTGTGTTATACATATATATATATTTAAATGAACCAATTGGTGGTGGTTGTTTGCCATATCAATTTAATCAGATCGCGTGCAATTGGTATTGCAAATATATCATCATTTTTCACATTGACTTTATCACCACACACGTCTTTTAATTTCAAATTCAACTCACAAATATCCAACGTACACCACAATTTATATTATATCTCATTTAATATGCTAATGAGATTGATGAAAAAATTATTATATCATTTTTTAAACATGTTTGATAATATTGATTTATTTTATATATGTATATATTTTTTTTTTTTTTTATGAAAAGTTATATATTTTACTTACTTGTTTGGGTTTGTATCACAAAATTGCATTACGTACTTAACGCTTCGGTAGTCTTATAAAAAAGTATATGCATAAATATATGTATATTTTTAATTTTGCAACTGGTTTTCGTTATCGTTTTATCCCTCGCGTATTTATTGCAGTTGCTCACACCTGAAATTTAATAAATTTTTTTCTTAAATCAGAACATTTATATGTATATGTATAATTGTGTTTATTAATATATAATCGAATAATTTCATCGTGAATTTATATAATTTATTCTAAAAGTTAATCAAAAAAATATTATTTTGGTTGAGAAATTTTACAATAAAATTTATGTGAATTATGATAAAGTCATTTGGCTTTTTTTTTTTGTTTTTCAATTTTTATTTCAACTTCTTTATTGAAATGAATAATTTTATCGTTCATATTTGTATAATATTAGCGAACATCTTGGTGAATTATCCAAGAATCTTCATGCAAAATAAATATGGATAGAATGTAGAAATGAATATGCTTGCAGGTATTTTGAATGAAATGCCATGGAAATGTCAAGCGTTAATATGCGTTAGTGAATTGTTACAAGTATTTTATTAATGTTAAAAATTATAAACATAACTAACTATAATATAAATTTCATTGTAACATCATTGGTCAAATTATGGTAAATATTTACTTTAAAAACAATTGATGGATATAAAAAATAAATTTATATTTTGATTTTACACTTCAAGGTGAACGTTTATAATATTCTCTCCATTTAACGCTCTTAAATATTTCTCCACTTTTATTTTTTTCTTACAGTCGACGACCCGAATTCAGATCAAAGTGAAATGGCGCCTGAGGCATGGGCGCGTTCGTTCCTTTTAATCCTGTTACAATAATTTTGTTTTATTTTTTACATCGTTCTCAATTTTTTTTCCCCATCGATTACAACGAAATTATAAAACTCCAATCATATAAATTTCACCCTTCTATTTTTAACTGTTACAACATTCAAGAATTAAAAAAAGAAAATAACTGTTCGTCTAACAAAACAAATTTTATTTGAAAATATGTAAAATATAAAATTTATTAACATTTGAATGGTTAAATTGCGAGTACTATTTACTAGACAGTTTACTGCCCACTAATAGATAATACACTAACCTGGTGACTCATGGGGAAGTAGTGCGTAGATGGGTATGTCACGTGTTACTATATGTACATTCTTTGCGTACACTCACGTTCAAATAGTAGACTTTATTGGTTGATGTTAATGGTAAATTTTAAAACCGGTTATCGCTTCATCAGCCTTAAAATAAAATCGACGTGAATTAACACTAACTATAATCACTTCACCAACGATATAAATATACATATCTATTTTAATTATTGTCCACCTTTTTCCTTTGTACACAAATAAATTTATAAAAAAATTAATAAAGAAAAGAAAATACGAAAAAAAAAAAAAAAATTGAAATCATTATTTGGGTCGCGCAATTAATTCGTTTTGATCCATGGGCATTTACGTTCATATATTCTCGATGATTTTAATAACATAAATAATAAAAATTTTTTGATAGAAATAAAATTTTTTTTTTTAGCGAATATATAAAAACAGGTAAAAATAAAGAGAAAAATACTTTCACCACACGTCATGCTCGTTCAATTATATTCGTTTGTAAAGTTCTTTATCTGGTATAGTGCATATCGAGGCCTCTTTCCATCATGAAAAAGGTTTTGTAATTGAATTTCAATGGGGATATATAGTACAGCTCATGCGTCACGGCCTCGCGCGACGGACAAACGATCGCGCGCGGGTAAAAGCGAAATAACGGGCTCTTATGTCGCTTCTCTCTCTCTCTCTCTTTCTCTTACTCTTATTATTTCTTTCTTTTTTCCACTCTCTGATTGCTCATATATACTCTCTTTCACTCCTCTCTCTTTCTCTCGCCCTGAAATGCACAGGGGAAACTATGCTTGCTGCTCTCACGGTTTTGCCGTTTCGAAATCGCACTCTTGCTACTTCGATTTATGGCGAGAACAAATCCAGTTGTCTTGCTTATCGAATTCGATAAAATTTTCTCAGTACAATAAATATATAATAAATATATAAACTACCGATATGTATATTTACTATTTCTAGAAATTTTTTTTTTTTTTTTTTTAAAGCTTTAACCCAAGTTTCGTTAAAATTTGCAAAATTATTCATCATTTTTTAAAAACAATAACGAAAAAATATTATTATTATCATTATTATTATTATTATTAATAATAAATAAAATAATGAAAATAAATAACATTAATTTATTACGATATTTTTTTAGGAAATTATATTCACTAAATAAATTTAATTATTTGATAAATATTGACATTAAAAAATGAAAAAAATAATGCACAATAATAATAATAATAATAATAATAATAATAATAATAATAATAATAATAATAATAATAATAATAATAATAATAATAATAATAATAATAATAATAATAATAATAATAATAATAATAATAATAATAATAATAATAATAATAATAATAATAATAATAATAATAATAATAATAATAATAATAATAATAATAATAATAATAATAATAATAATAATAATAATAATAATAATAATAATAATAATAATAATAATAATAATAATAATAATAATAATAATAATAATAATAATAATAATAATAATAATAATAATAATAATAATAATAATAATAATAATAATAATAAATATTTATATAATTTTTTTTTTTTTTTTTTTTTCATTTTTTAATATCAAATAATTAAATTTATTTAGTGAATATAATTTTCTAAAAAAATATCGTGATAAATTAATATTTTTCAAACGATAAATGTCATCTGAATGATTATTTAATTTACCATTTATTAAATTAATTTATTAATAGCTAATGAACATTAATTAATCCAGAGAAAATTATTTCTTAATGACGAGCAATTATTTAAAGGGGTCAAATTCTTCGATACTATACTGCATCTCCGTAGACGTGTATTCGGTCAATTTATATATAAAATATGTATTTCTTTTAAGTTAAAAGAAAACATTGAGAAAAAAAAAATTTTTTTTTTTTATTCAAATATGATTTATACATAATATTATCGATTAAATTATGTGTGGGCAGTGTAGTAGTCGTGGCTAAGTGGTTTAAAGCGTCTGATTTGAAATCAAAGAGTCTCTTCTGAGAGCGTAGGTTCAAATCCAACCGACTGCCACACGAGTATCAACCCCTGTTTTATCTGATTTATACTTAAAGTCAACATTTCAAGTATTATCATAATGAATTATTTGTCATATTAGATGCATATAGGTTAAATTATCTTTGTGATAAATTTAAATATGAGAAAAAAGTCTAAATAGGTAGTAGTAGTATGCATGTAATAGTCGAACGTTAGAAAGGAAAATAAATAGAAAATTTTAATCATTGGTATCTAACAAATAGCGACACGATAAGAGAATCGATAAAGCTTGTACAAGTGGAGAGAGACTTTTCATCGTTCTCTTCCGCATGCGCGCGATATGCCCCAGTGTGGGTTTAATTAACGTCTTGTAGCGGTATAGTAACGGGTTTCTAGATTAGAAGTTGAGAGGCGAAGAAAAATCGATAGTCGATATTTATAATACCAACCAACTATAATATTTCTAAAGTAAAAAGAAAAACTTGGAATAAATATAAGTCGTCTTTCCATCATGTTATAATTAAGTTGAATAGAGTTGAGAATCTTAAAAAAAAAAAAAGAAAAAAACATAGACTATTGAATAGGAAATATAATCGATGATACTATTATTAATATAAATGTACATAAAAATATAAAATATAAATAAAAGACAAGTTGTCATTTGAAATAATAATTGTCCATCAGTTGCAGTCGACACAGTTGTTATACAAACTAGAGATAAATATATTTAATGTGTAGCCAATATGTACATATCTAAAATAAACATCGCAATTGTGAATTGATATAACTGTTAAAGTATAAACGAAACGCTTCGAGCTACATGTCCGTGCACGTGCAAATGCGCATTCGTATCCCAGGAGGAAGTTGCGAGAGGTGTAAGGAGGGAAATTAAGAGGGAAAATTGTGGACTATAGCCAAGGTGACTACTCGGCCTTGCGTAATAATATCCACCTCCACCCTAAGTTGTTTTCAATTTATAATAATCCCATTGGTTTTTTATTTTTTTTTTGTTCATTATCAATTTAATATTACAATAAACGTGTAGAATACAATTGTTACAATTATAAGAAATGATTTGTTATAATTTTAACATCTAGATATTAATATTTATTTATTCATTTTTAGTATTTTAAACTTTTATTAATAAAATTCGAAAACATTTTCAAGGAAAATTGAGTGCATACAGATCGTTAATATAGTAAATGTGAATTCGTGAATGAAAAAAGAAAAAATGGTTAGGAGAGAAAGTGATGCAAATTCAGTTATTTTGATATGCATTATATATATGGAAATATAGATGCAGAATTTTAACGCTTCTTGAATGCGGAAATACTTTTATTTTCAACCTTCATCTTTCATCCTTCATCGAGCGCTTTCATCTAAATCGCTTTCCATACTACAATTATATAAATATATTTATTATTTATTATATGTATATTGCACGTGAGATTATAAAATTTAATATAATGTATTTGTTGAACATCTTTCTCGTTGAAAAATATTGTTTGTATGCAGAAACAAATCGCCATGTCGTTCCAGTTTCCAGTTTTGGTGCAATTCTTTTTTATATTTATGTACATATTTTTTTTTTTTGCTCTGATTATATTTATTTATTTATTTTTTTTTAAAGGCGTGGAGCTCGTTAAAAATTATGGCACGAAGTTGACTTTCCCTCCAGGCGAAAGCGCATCGTTTCCGGAATTCTCAGCAAATTCGTTCGCACTCAGAGATGAGACTACTGATAAGAATTGTCAATTAATTTTATTTCATATATATATTTATTTATTTCTTTTTTTTTTTTTCTTTCATACCTGTATTATTATTATATATCAATACTATATACACATATGTAATAACTGCATACTAAAATACATTCGCAATGTGTGACTATACAGAAACATCCAATTTTGGTCAAGCTCGTGCAGGTCAATGTTCCTTTAATTCAGCTAGGTTAAAAAAAAAAAAAAAATTCTCCACTGATTTTTTATTCTACACGAGTGCACAAACGTGTACAGACACGCATATTGAAAGAGAAAAAAAATTCATGACATACGAATAATATAATTGTATTACAATATAAATAATAAATATTCAATCAACAAATAAAATTTCATTCATACAATTTATGTAATATTTATTAAAAAATTCATAATTTATTACACTTTTATCAATCTCGAGATAAAAATTATTATATCCATCAAAAGTATAAATGAAAGAAAGAATAAAAAAAAAAAAAAAAGGTCATCTCTCTCAATGCATATTTATTCATTGAATTATATATTTATTTATTTATTTATTTCACCTTAAGTATATGTATATATAAAAATGTTGCAATTGGCCTAGAAAACCGGTAATTTTCACCATCTAAGTAGGGATTTATTTATACTGGTTGTCGAGAGGACAAGTTAAAAGTAATATGGATATATTACTATATAAATACATATTCCTAAAACTTGTGTGAAAGGTTGAATTATTTTCCATGAGGGAAAAGAGACATTTAATGCTTGTGATGAACGACACGATGATGACTCACAAATGATAGCGACCTTGTGCCCGGTCGTGTGTTGTATTGCGCTTTTATAATATTGCTAAGTATATACTTATGTGTATATATGTACATATGTATATATATATATATATATATATATGTATATAAACTGACAGGAATGCTTGAGGAACGAGTAAAATGGAAGGTTTATAGAAAGTGCGTCGACATACGTATGTTTATAACGTCGAGTAAGCACGTGTGACAGAGACCATGAAAACTGCACATGCTTCATGTGTAGAACTTCAAGCAATTTCTCTCCATCAACTAGATATATTTTATTTAACTATATGAACATATACCTATGTATGTAAATAAACATCATGGATATATATGTATTGATAATGACTTGATTAAATTCATTTCTATATGTAGTATTTTAATTTAATAAATGACAGATTTTTAATTTGATTATTTTGTGATTTTAAATTGAGATTTGAAGTTGATGTATTTTTTTTTTTTTTTTTTTTTTTTTTTTTTTTTTTGGAGTGTAGAAATAAATTTTTGATGTTTTTTATTTTGTTCTTCATTTAATTTTACTTTATGTGATAAATGATATTGATAATTGTTTTGTTTTATATAAAAATCATTATTTGAAGTCAAAGAAATTTTCAAAAATATAAAAATAAATTTTTATTTTACAATTTATAGTTATATTTGTGTCAAATTTTCATTTTGTTCTTCATTTTATTCCCCTTTACGTAGTGAACGATATTAATAATTATTTTGTTTAATATAAAGATCAATATTTGAAGTCAAATAAATTTTCAAAAATATAAAAATAAATTTTTATTTCAAAATTTATATTTATATTTGTGCCAAATTTTTATTTTGTTCTTCATTTAATTCCACTTTATATAATGAATGATGTTAATAATTATTTAGTTTGATAAAAAAAATCAAAATTCAAATTCAAAGAAATTTTTAAAAATATAAAAATAAATTTTCATTTTACAATTTATATTTATATTTGTGTCAAATTTTCATTTTATTCTTCATTCCATTCCCCTTTACGTAATAAACAATATTATTAATTATTTTGTTTAATAAAAAAATCAAAATTCAAACTCAAAGAAATTTTTAAAAATATAAAAATAAATTTTCATTCTACAATTTATATTTATATTTGTGTCAAATTCTCATTTTGTTCTTCACTCCATTCCCCTTTACGTAATAAACAATATTATTAATTATTTTGTTTAATAAAAAAATCAAAATTCAAACTCAAAGAAATTTTCAAAAATATAAAAATAAATTATTATTCCACTATTGATATTAATACTTGCGTCAAAATTTTTTAATACTCTTCATTTCATTTCCCTTCACCTAATAAACAATATCATTAATTAATTTGTTATAAACACCCACATACATAAACACATAAACATAAACAATATCGAATATTATTCATAACGTGAAAATAAATTAAATTAAAATCCACGTTCCACCACAATAATTTTATTCATGACATTTCACTCATGAAAAGTATAATATAAATATAAAATAAAATTAATTGATACTATTAGGAAATTACGTTAGTAATATTGAGTTACTGGGTTATGGATGACGTTGAATATTAATTATTATCATATACCTGTTTAATGTTAGCTCTTATATATTGTAATTGCACTCTTAACTACAGTGGTCTGCTCATCAACTATCATTATATACAACACGTATCTTTCTCATATTCTTTATTTTTACAATCGCTCTTTCTCCATCGGTTTCTCTGTCAGAATGGATGAATAGTGTCTTGGCTGCATCTAAGATATTCCTCATGGCAACCGTCATTAACGGTGAAACTCGACTTCAACGATTACACCAAGTTATATATAGGAATACGGATTGGCATCCGGGTCTACTGTTGTTGCTGCTTCTTGCCACTGCTGATATACCTGCGTTCATTTGTACAAATCATTTCAGAGTCATATGATATGATACATTAAACAACAATATTAATACGTTCATTATTTATTTACTTGATAATAAAAAAGAATAAAAAGAAAAAAGAGAGAAAATAAAAATTATTTTTCTAGATAAATAATAAATATATAATTACATTTATTATTTCTATTGTTTTGATAGAAAATATTTCGTTAACAAATTATGCATTTATAAATTTATAATAAAACGAATTATATTGATAAATATTTGAAATATGTGAAGCAAATATCGTACAAATGTAAACTTAATTTTATATTAAATTTATCAGCTTCAAAATACGGATATTTATACAACTGTTATAATCTTTTTTATTATCATTATAACAATTTCTTTTTTTTTTTTAATACACTCTTTGTATCTCAAGTATTAATAATTATTGCATGTGCTTCAAGTCACATCGAATTGAGTTCAATCATTATTTTATTATATTATTTTATATTATTTATTTATTTATTCTTTTTCAATACGAGTATATATTTTCACATCAGTTGTTTTCCTTTCTCCTTTCACCTGAACACACGTTTGTGTCCCCCCATTTTTTATCATGTCAATATCGTGATATTGTACATCACTATTATTTTATTTTTTGCCTTACAATTTTTCTTATTGTTCATAAAATTATTTATCTGCAGGAGGTCTTGAATTTTATATTTATATCAATACAATTCATCATTTATTATATCAATTCATTTATTATCCTCAATTATTTTTATACAATAATTCAAGTGTTGAAATATTTAAATATCAATATAATATCCGATAGAAGTTTGTGAGGAAAGTAATAAAAATAAAATTGTAGACACAAATGATCAAATAAATGGATTACGTACATGTACATGTTGATATATGTGGAAATAAGTGTGCACCAGTTATCGATATACTGATGATGAGTACATGAGACATTATAATAATTACATTATTGGCGCAAGTGCGTTTATATACAGTAAAGTCTCGAAAAAATAATTATCAAACTATAGATATAATATATCATATAATACTTCTTTATTACTAACAAAAAAAAAAAAATAATAATGTACATACATTCAAGTGAACGATTATTGCTTAAACATGTAAGCTAATAATTTTTTTTCCAACTATTTTAATTTGTAGTTGATAATAAAATTTATTAATTTTATAATTCATATTTTTTTTCATACGTTCAAATACATTTTATTCAATATATTATTGTCTAATATATTATTGAGAAAATTATTTTGAAAGAAATTACGATTGATCGTGATGGAAGGTTAAAGTAAAATCGTAATTATTTGATACCACATAAATTGCTCTTTCTAATCGACACTAATCATAGATTAAAACTTTTATTTCTTGAGTTGTTTTTTTATCTCATTATTTTCTTTTTCTTTATCCCTCAATTTTCCCCACCTTGATATGTTTATTTATATACATATACCTATTTTCCTGTTACATTTATTCTATCTTGTTGTCCTTCTCCCGCTTTTATTCTCTTATCTGTATACTGTAATCGATCAAGCGAAACGAAATCTCGATCGATTGGTCGATCAATTGGCTCTGCCATCTAACTTAAATTCTCCTGACGGAAATTATTTATTATCGTCGCTCGATTTATTCACGTTCAAAAATATATTTGTATGTATTTTCTATAGTCATTTTACCTTCTCTCTCTCTCTCTCTCTGTTTTAAACAATTGCAATTTAATGCAATCATTTTTTCTCTCTTGTTTTTCTTCTTCATTTGCCTCTCTCTTTCTCTCGTCATTGATTTTCTTGGCGCGTCGGGTGTCGATTATTTATCGCGCAAGTATATATACGACATTGCCAACTGCAGCTTTTAATTAAAGTTCCAACATTATGTTCTATTTCATCGTTGAAAAATATTAAGTGCTAAAGGGTTAAAGAGCTCCACCTGCAGTTAAATAATATTTTATTAGTCAAAATAGTGATGTGCGTGTGAATATAAAAAAATTTTTTTTCTTCTTCTATTATTAACATGAAATAATTAAAAAAAAATTTTTTTTTTAAAAAGTTTATTCATATTTTTTATTCATTCCCTGCTGCTTTGTCTGCTTCATTTTCGATGGCCCCTTGGCCTTGGATATAGATTACAACAATTATCAATTCTCGAATGGTTACAAAAATAAAATTTGCATCATAAATACATAATAAATTAATCTCTCGTAAGATAATATTAACCGATAAATAACCTACAATGTATTTCATTTAAAATGTAATGAATTAAATTTTATAAAAAATTATTTATGAATTAATTGTTTTAAATTCAATTTAATTTTCGTATAGTTTTACATTGCACAATTTATCCAACATACATTTAGATTTATGAATATAATATAAATGTGAAACTTTCACTTGAGTGTATATGATTTGGTCCAATGATCTCCACGAAATGATTGCTGGCTGACACCGCAAATAAAACAAGACAATAATCAGTTTGTTTCTAATATAAACATGTCTCATTGAACATCGAGTCATTGAGCGTTGACAGAAGACCAATCTGACCAACAAGAAATGAATAAATAAATTAATAAATAAATAAATAAATAAATAAATAAATATTGACCGAGAATATGTATACTTTCTGTTGGGAAAGTGAATCGAAAGCGAGCACGCATACCACAAACGCCATGACTTATAGATCGCCATCAGTTAATTTAATTTTCTTTTTATATTTTTATTTATAAATATATAAATGTATTTTTTTATTCCCAATCAATCACGATTGCTATTTAGGAATATTGAATAGTAAATATAGCTCGAGTATAAATCGATGAATTGAATGAAATTAAATTTCTATTGCCTACATAACTAAATATATTCACAAAGGTCACGAGACAAATATTTAATTAAATTTAAATATGCAGTAATAATATTTATTATTATCTAATTTTCACTCCATTAATTCTTAATATTATTATTTTTTTTTATATCTAAATCAGGAAAATATTTTTATTTCTATTGTTCGAATACACATTAAACAGGTACAGACACTACTATACTTTAAATGTCATTCATTTTTAAAATAATTATTCACGTGGGTGAACACATTTGTGTATATATTTATTTATTTAGCATATAAAATATAGATAATGTTCAATTGGGCTTGAGTCTATGCCGAGCATTTATGTTGCGCCCATTTTTATTATTACTGGCTATTGAACTTTTTTTTTTTTTTTTTTGTGTTTATACCCACGCGCATGACATTCGAATACAATTGTATTTCATGTAAATATCTATGTACAGTATGAAAATTATAAAAATAATTGTGAAGGCCGTTTGTTACTAATGATTCGATTCACACAAGGTTCTATAACTTAACTATATGAATTGCATTGATAATAAAAAAAAAGTTATATAAGTACTAAGAAAATTATTTTTAAATTGTAATGATGATAATTATAATTGTGGATTGATCACCTGATAAATTTACCTGAGGTCAATATATAATAATTATTATTATTATTCAGTAATATTGCGAATGATTAAATGATTGTTATAACTTTCAATTTGCATCTTCTGTGATGAATTAATTTATAAAATACTTGTGTGTATATAAATGATACAAAATAAAATGAGTGATGGTTTTTTTTTTTTGCTCAGTTGTAAAATATTTATTGTAGGATTTTTTTTTTTCTTTAATAAATTTTTTATTGCTCCAGTGACATGACATGATTTATAGAGATTTAATTCACGAACTTGATTTGTTTGATGGATAATTGATATTACAAATAAATATATACATATAAAATTTTTTTAATTTTTTTTTTTATTTAAATTATTTCAACAGATGGATGAGGTATTTTATGTGTAGTTATAAAAACTTGTAACTAATGATGAGTTTATAATTCGAGATGAATGATAATTTGTATATTATTTATAAATAAATATGATAAATATAATTTATAAATAAATTTATATGCTATATAGAGCGTTGGATATAAATTTAGTAAATGAATTATGACGAGCCAACAACATTTCTTTTGATTATTTCATGTGTGTAAATGCAATGACGAGGTAAATGTGATGATAATAATTACGTGAAGTAAAAAGTTTTATTTATTTAAAATGTCATATGAACAATGAATTTGCATTTCCTAAATGCCAATGTGTGTTTTACACATACTATATAATGTAGTTCCAATGATCTCACACGAATAAACACACAGATAAACATACATTTAGATATAAATAATCGAGGATTAATAATTTTAATTCACAGAGAAATTAATGAATAAAATTAAACATTTAATATATATATCATTGATATAAATTTACAAGTGTTGAATTATTTATTAATAACACATATTTTGCTACAGAGTGAATGAAAGTAAAATATGTATTGTAGATTAGAATTATAAATAAATATCTTGAGATAAGAGTGACCTGAAGTTGAATGTGAAGAAGAAGATGATGATGATGAAGAGAATATGAAAAATTATTAAATATTTTATTAATTCAATTGGAAATTAATATTCATTTTGTTTAATAAACAATAATTTACAGACTAAATTGTAAAAAGGTTATAGATAACGATGGTAATTATATATCATTGATTAAAAATAAAAACTTGTAAAAAATTTATCGGTTTGAATTTAACGACATTTTTATTTTTCGATTTACCTAATATATTATCACACATTATTTTCTATTGTGAATATTGCTTGATATAAATTGGATAAAGAGTAAGAAGCAATGAGTGAACTGCATCAGCAGCGGCATTTCCCAAAAGGAAATGCCTCGTTAGATCGTCCATCGATATTTCTCGATGGCCTGGATAAATGTGAAAGTGGAGAAT
The DNA here is from genome assembly GCA_918226075.1 of Microctonus brassicae. Classification (NCBI taxonomy): domain Eukaryota; kingdom Metazoa; phylum Arthropoda; class Insecta; order Hymenoptera; family Braconidae; genus Microctonus; species Microctonus brassicae. The sequence continues at coordinate 11,625,260 of OW445484.1, read as the reverse complement.
GGTCGGAAGCGATTTTATCCTGCATCGCGCATAGTTTACTTGTAGTGCTGTGTTCTAAGTGTGAAAACAAGCTCGCTTGTATTATTTTTTTTTTTTTTTCTTTATATTTTACATAAAGCTGCACATGTTTTATCCTTACAATTATTCTTTCTAGACGTTTCCGGTTCACTTAGCTCGACAGTGAAAAAGGACAGTATTTTATGCATATGTATTTATGAAATTAGACAACTCCCTTATGCATCCTGAAAATATATATAAATAATTTTTTTTATTTACATTTTAGTCTTTATAAAATAATAGACACTTGTTGTTTTGAGTATAGTGGAAGAAGAAATATAATATGAGTTATATATAGGTTGTTTTGTGAATATATTTACATATAATATCAGTTTGTATGTTAATAAAAAAAATTCACGTTGATATTTTTATCGATTATTTAGATTTCGTGTGATTCAATTTTTGTTGATATAGTTTATAAACTGGTTTTTTTTTTTTAATTGATAGATGCTTCATATTATCTATGGTGCAGTATGGAATAATTTAGTAAAAGGGCTATAGCAGCTCACTTTTATTTTAATATCCTTTTTAAAAATTTTATTTCAGATATTCTTAAATCGCGAAATCATGGAAATCAAAAAAAAAAAAAAGATGGTTTTTTTGGGACTGCCATATCTCAGCCATATTGATGTATAAAAATTTAAAAAAATTATTTTTATATAATCAAACATGTACTTTTTTATGTATAAAAAAATCAGAATGTTTGAATAAATTTTACTGTAAAAAAAAAAATTATTATCTGAGAAAATTTTGAGATGAAAATATTTTCTGATGGTTTTGTAGTGATTGGAAATAGAAAATTAAATAATGATAACAAGAAAACACCATTTGATCAACTTCAACTTTATTATAACAATATCGATAGTTTATTAAAATAGCAAAAATACTTAAACAATTAAAAGTCTATAAATATTTTTTTTACATGGTCAAACTATAAATAGAAAACACGAACGTAATTCTTAATAATTATTCCACAAAGTTACTTTAATATTCAAGGTACAAAATACTTCAACAATAATTCATATTCGTTAAAAAAATTACAATATATAACTATCCATAAGTATAGAAATAAATATTTAAATTCTTCATAATAAATTTATTTCTACTTACATTATCAAAATTATCGTGAAGGTTTTCATCAGTTTCTCACATAATAGACATCATATTAACGTAATAGATATCATTATTTCAATAAAATATATTAACATATTACCAATTATTATTAATTTATATTTAAATATATTTAATTTACTTGTGTTCTGTTTTGGTAAAAATACACACGAAAAATTCGTTAAAAACTTTAATAACAAATAATTCATTGTAAAAAAACAGCCAACCTCCATTATAGAAATAAAAACAGGTTCACCTGTACAATAAATAAATAATATACACGCGTGTATATACATTATATATCCAAACGTATATACAGCTGTGTTATTAAGCTCGGATAGCGTGAAATAATGTTCTCTCAAACAGCCAAGTGAAGTCGACAGACAAAAACGATTATTAAATAAGTCATATTATATATTTTCTCGAGACACGATAGTGATATGAGCCAATTACTCAAGTGTGAGCACAAGTACATGTATGGAATAAAATTATATAATTTTCTTTTCTGCTATATGCTGCTTCAGCCTCTGTAAATTTTCGATGAAATAAATTTTTTATAAACATGTAACTTTATTTAACTATTAAATATACTATTTAAAATTAAGCAAAGCATCGAAAATATGATATAATTAACAAATTATTAGATAGCACATTCTAATATTTACTTTACTGATTTTATAAAATGATTTATGATTGCTATAATTTTTTTTTTTCTGTGGTTTGATTTTAAATTTAGGAATTTATGTTTATATAATGAAGAATTGATGATATTTTTATTTGGTAATTGATTTTAGAATGTTTAGTGACGTCAATAAATGATTTGGATCGATTGTTATTATCTTAAATAAATGTTTTGTAAGATATTATGTGCTTACATGTGCATTAATGATATTTTGACGTCAATAAAGTGATTATTTAGTTTATGATAATTTTGTGATTCCAATCACTTTGAATAAATGAGGCTTTTATTTATATTGATGGATATATTGAAGGAACTCCCGGAAAATTATTCATAGAAGTGATTGTGGGTTAAAATTTATTAAAGACAATAAAGATAAAAAATAAATGTACATGCATAAATAAATAAATACATGTGAATAAAAGTGTGCTCACGCGGGAGATTTCCTTGTGTTTTTAATTTAAGAGGAAATTCTAGACATTCTGACACGTCAAGGACAAGTCATAATAGCTCAAAGAACTCGTGATTAATTAGTAAAAAATTTAAACTTGAAAGAAACTGAAGAAAAAAAAATATTTAGATAAAAATTATAAAAAAAAAAAAAATTAAAATTACCTAAATTTTTATTTTTATTTTCATTAATAATTGAGAATACAACTTGCAGCTGTGCTTTTATGTCAAAATGAATCAAAAGCTCTTTGCATCTTCGTAGTCAAATAAAAATAGTAAAAGTAAAAATTGATTAAAGTAATTAATTTTTATCTACAAATTTTATATCATTATCAAATCTATTTATGTGTATAATTTATATTTAACTTATAAATTTTCATTTTATTGATAATTTGAAATAATGAATTCTTAAATCATTATTGAAGATTGATTATAAGCTTGTACCTTCAAGTAGCAATTACTAAATAAAATTGATAATTAAAACGAAAAATAACAAGCAAGTATAACGATTTAATATTAAATATAATCAATTTGTAGCAGGAATTACTAAATAAAATTAATCATAAAATTAAAAAATGACAAGCCATCATAACGATTTAATATTTAAAATTAAAAGTTTGTAGCAGCAATAACTATATAAAATAAATAATAAAATTAAAAAATAACAAAGAAGATTAACGATTTAACATTAAATATTTTTAGTATGTAGCAGCAATTACAAAATAAAATTGATAACAAAATGAAAAAAATTATAATAAGCAAGTATAACGATTTAATATTATAAATATCATCAATTGGTAATTTCCGGTATTTAGAAAATCGCTGTATAAAATAAAAAACAACAAAAAACATGAGTCATAAATAATATATACTTGGTAGAGAACGAAATAAATATTATAATACATAAATACATACAAACTTATAAAAATACATATGGAATTCTATGCATAAATAAATATCTAAGTGTGGACTTGATTATTCATTTGTTTAATACATTATACCAAACATTTATAATAATGTGGAGAAATATTGGGATGACAATACGAGATTGGAGTTTATATGCATGAGAATAATTATAAAAGTATGTATGAACATTTACAGTAGTGCATAAGAAGTCGTTATGGTTGCACATAAGTGCAGTGAATATATAAGAAGAGCTAAATGTATATGAATGTAATAACATTTATATAATTTATATACACATATTCATTGTGAAGTTGTGTTAGCCTAATTCAGATGGTCATCGACCCGACAATTGTTTGAATATTTATGGGCATGAGTACGAAGTGGTTATAAAGTATATATATATAATATATATATATATGTATATTTATGTACTTGCGAAATAATGAGGAATTAGTATGGAGTAAAGTTACGTTGTCACCTTAGATTTATTTAAAAGAGAGGTGTGGTTATTATTTATATACAATAATTATTTATTAATTAATCACGTCATGAATTTAAGCTTGAAAAAATTCTGAAACTTTGATAGAAATTAAATTTTTATTTATATTAATTTGTTCTTCAATTTTTTAAATTAATTACTTGTAATATTTAATAAAAATTATAGCATATTTAAAACCTGCATTCTTGTTTTGCTATTTGCATTCACTGGTTGTGTTAATATTTAAAATAATTACACTTGAAAGTTCATCCTCCTGAATTTTTATCTGTCGTAAATATTTGTTGAATATATTATTGTAATAAAATTTACATATTCATGTATATACTGATATAAATATTTGAATATATATTCTCTACCACAAAAGTAGGTGTAAACAATTTACATTAATGTATAACTCGTGTTTATATTTGTTTATAAAAGTTAGTCACTTTGAAAATTAATTTTGCGATACTTTGAGAAAAAAATTTATAATAGTAAAATGAAATATTAACAATTAAAATAGACGCATTTATTTTCATTGTTATTTGAGTTGCATAAAGATAAAAGAAATGGATAAAAGGTGTTTAATAATTTTGTTTATTATTTTTAATTATTAGCTCATGAGAGGAACAAATTAAAATAAATATAATATAACAAATTTTCCTCATTTTTTTTTTTTATTTTAATTTTATTTTAATTATGTAATGTAGAATATTGCAATGTTTATAATTGTTATGGCTTTGAATTTATTTAATGAATATTTTTTATTTTTATTGATTTTATTTATTTATTTATTTTTTTTTTTTACTAATTCCCACAGGCATTTTCGAAATGACGGAATGAAATAACGATTATATATTAAACAACTATATATTTTGTACATACTTATATGTTTGTTACGTATATTAAAAATAAATTTATTGATGAATATTCATTTGTATTATAATTATTTTTTAATTATATCTTCTAAAGATAATTGCTTTATTCATCGACTTTGAAGTTATTCTAGAAGAGAGTGACGTGAACTTTCTCTCGTTCGAGTTTGTGCATAATTGCAAGACATAAAAATTCTTCAATTCTTTTTCTTGTGAACTGTGGAAAATAAAAAAAAAAAAAAAGTTGTATCACGTTTTACACTGAAATTGAATATATAGGAATTGTATTATTCATATTTCGATCGAGTTATCCGTGAAATAAAATATTTCACAATATTAACATTCCATATGTATGCATATATCTATGTATATGTACGTATATAAACATAGAAATTATGTATATAATATAATATATTTTCTTGTTGGAAGAGTTTGCGAATAATAAAATGCCTCGATTTAAATATAATCATGTGCAAACAAAAATGAAATGCATTTTATGAAAATAATTTCGAATAGTAAATCTTTTTAATATTTATTTATTAAAATAAACATTGGTAAAGATATTCCATGCTTTTTATATTTATTATAAACAAATATGAATGGTGTTTTTATGAAATTATATTTTTTGAAATTATATTTTTCTAATTTTTTTTCTCTATTTAATTGTACGAATAAAAATTAATAATTAAGGGAAAGTGGCCTAAAATGGCATAACATTTTGTCTGTTGAGTCTAACTTGCAAACTACAGTCATTCTAAAGATATTTAAACTCAAAGTTCGAAATGGTAGAAATTTTGACTTTTTTGTCATTGCATCTATACTATAATTTCATACATTTAGAACTTTGAATTTGAATATCTTTAGAATGGCTATCTCTATGAAAAAAGTGCAAGAGACCTTTTTTGTAGAGCATTTAATTTCCTATAAGAATATGTTATGAACTAATTTTTATGTTCAAAAAATGCCGAGCTACAAAAATGCAAAGAAAAAAAACAAATCACCACCTCTAAATATTAAAATTAAGAGCTTCGTTTCTTTTTTCATTGTCTAGTAAGTTTTCAACTTGTTTTTTTTTGTTAAAAAAAAAAAATGGCACACCCTAATGTGTACATCTATAAACATATTACTCTTCAGTAAAATCACGACACGCGTAATCGCCGAAAGCAAACTTTCTCCGATCTATTTCATCGTAGAGTATAGTATACAAGCATAATTCTCGACTTTCATTTCATTGTAGTAATTTTTTTTTTTCTTCTAAATTTATAAATAAACCATCTATACATCAATACATATATAGAAAAAAATCAGAAATGTATATAAATATATATAAACTATCTATCAATAATTCTGGTATATTTAAATATTGGTTTTGAAAAGTTTAAAAAATCCGCTTTATTCTTTCTTGCAATTTTTATATTATCCTCTCAAATTTTATTTATAAATCGCCTCTAGTTTATTTCTATACATCCTTTCATCTATATATGTATTCACAATATATGAATGAAGATACACAAATACATATATTCATATGTACACATAATTCTACTTGCGGTTGAGTAATCTGAGAATTGAACTGAGGTGTCTCGAGCTTGTCTGTCGAAATGAGACTGCTGGGATTAGTTATAAAGGAAACATTAGAATATAAGCACACATTCAGAGCCGCTGAATTGCCTTCTGATATAACGACCAGGATTATCTATAAACGTATACCTTATACATAGATGCGCCATGATTTATAATCATGCGCAAAATGTTATGTATATGAATGCAGCATCGGATATTTTTTTCCTTTTGATTCAACATTTTCCCAAGTAATAAAATAAAATAAAGAATTAATTATATATTTTTTATTTTTTTTTTTAATTATGTGTGTGTATATATATATATATACGTTTATTATTATATTTATCTTATATTAATGAGAGACAAACTTGTATTGAGTATTAGGACATTGGTTTGAATTGAAACTGTGGGAAAATGACAAATTTAACTTGGCTTTAGTTTTTTGCCGTATATTTTTCATCTAGTTCACGACTGCAAAGGATATTTTTCCTATTGATTAATTTTTATTTCGATTTTTCATTCTCCTAGTTTTGTTATAAAGATATACACATACGTAGAACTCTTGATTGGCGACTAATTATATCATTGCTATAGTAGAATGAACTCGCGTTGCTCCCGCGCACTTTTTTTTTTTTTTTTTTTTTTCATTTGTTTTTGCTTTCTCTCATGGGATTTGTATAGCGATTCATTTGGAATCCATTAATGGGAATTAAGACGACATGACGTCTAACGACGTCGGTTGAAAGATACTCGCATCGTGTATGAATGAAGAAAAAAAAAAGAAATTTATTTGTGGAGAGAAAAAAAAATGTTTTATGTTTATTATTGAATTAAATTCAATTTATTCACATAAATATGTGAATATAAAATAATTATGTATGTATAAATATTTTGGATTTTGCCTTTGAATATGATGATTGTAATAAATGTCTTTTAAATATTTAAATTAAATATTTAGAAATAAAATTATTAGTTTAATCGAAAAGTAATGTCGTCAAATTCGAAAGAAAAATTGTATAAATTTTATAATTTATACAAGTTTTTATTTTTAATCAATGATATAATTACCCTAATTATTTACAACCATTTGCAATCTAAATAGTAAATTTCCAATGTCAGATTGAAGAAAAAAAATTGTGTTTTAAGCAAAATGAATAACAATATAACCAGCTATAATATTTTATTGAAAAAGTTTTGGTTGTATCGACTGAGAATGGTAAATTAAATTCGTATTTGAAATTGTGTCGACAACTAACGCCACAATCGGAAGATTATAAAACCGCGTACATCTTTATCATACGGTGAATTCAGTTCAGTCGATAATGCAGACAAGATAATTTAATCGAAGGCGCGAATAAAATAGTAAAGACCTCTTTGAAAATGATGCGCTCCGGGAATGTTTTTTCTTAAAGTGTCGACCGCGAGGTTGAGACATACAAGAATATAACTTGATTAATTGTAATCCAGTAATAAATTAATCGGATTTTAAATATAAATTAATATTGTAAAGAATATTATGTTAACTATTATTTTATATGTATAATAAATATTAATATTTATAATGTATAATATAATTTAATTGAAAATTAATACTTGTTTCAGAATCATGGACTATTTTTGCTCTATTTTTGGTTTTGCACTTCTTATCACGAGTGGTAAGAAAACTTGGATAATGTTTTTTTTTTCTTTTTAATTTTATATACAATTATAAATTTCTCGTTACTCGCTTTAAGATGGAAATGTTTATTTGCCCGTCACGATTTGTTATCCGAGAATGATTATTATTTTTTTTTACACGCATATCCAATGCAATAGTTATAAAGATAACGTTTATTTTTCTGAATCGCAAATCACTGTGATCCAGACGTACAAGAGATCTCATAGTGAAATGAATCCTCGATTTTTATTCATTATTGGTAAGAAAAATGAATATTTATATTCGATAATTCATTATTTATTTTAAGAATTATTATTTTCCTCTTTAGTTATCTTGCTTCAGAGTGTTGTATTTGCTCAATACAGCAATGATTCATTAGAATATTCTAATGATGACGCAGAAATTGCCCCGCGAATATTTGGCTTTGAAGAAACTACAGATGAATGTACGAGAATAGCATCGAATAAAAAAGAAAAAATAATTGGTATTACATTTAATCTATTGTGTCGGCATTTTGGTTCAGTAGCCAGAGATGAAATAATGGATTCGATAAAAATGGGACGGAAAAATGTTCCGCAAAAACAAATGGAAGAAGTATTTACACATTGTCTTAATATAATGAAACCCAAAATGATATCGTGTTTTGAAATAGTATTTGACGGTTATGATTTGGCTGGTACTGAAAGTCCACCAAAGTGTTTAAAGAAACTTGCAATATTTCCCGAAGTGAAGTTACAAATTTTTTGGCTAAAAAAATTCCCGCTTATTCTAGAATTTCTCGATCGAGTTATCAAAGGTTATAAAATATTTAATCCAGCGCGTTCGATTGCAGAAAAATATTTGGATCAAGGAATAATCGAACATTGGAAGCATATATCACACTTAGATTATGCTAAAACTATAATAGAACAATGGAATTCATTACAAAGTTTGAATAAAGATAAACGATTAAAAGAAGCATTGGGAGAGCCATCAAATATATTGGATTTATGTGTATTTTCCAATGAATGGCTACGTAATCCTCATAATTTTGAAGAAAATGTTTGTCTTAGAAAAATAATAGCCAATCTATTGATATTAGAAGTTTACTTGCAGAAAGAAAATGTTACTTTAGAAACGGAATTAATATTCGGACGTTATTTCTTGTTACATTTACTTCATATTGTCAAAAGTGTTATTCGGTCACGTAGTATAACTTCAGCACGAAAAGCAATGATAAAGGAAAAGGAACCTATTTATGAGACTGTTGCAGCTTTAAATGATTTAACAGCCGCAAATATACAATGTTTAAATGATATACGAAGACGTTATGATCAAACAGGTGAAAAATTATCGCAATTACTAAAAACAAAAGAGCTGCAAGATTGTCTTGATCGATTTGTTGCTAAAACGGAAAATGTTAGTAAACCAGTTAAAGAAGTATATTTAAAACAGATACATGCACCAATTTTAAATGATGTAAAAGTAGCTGAAAAAGCGGTGATTAAATCGGTAATGAGATTTCATAATAAAATGAAACCACTTCAACCAGTAATTCAAAATATGGTTGATCATGGAGTACCACCACCTGGACCAAAATATCCTTGGGCAAATAATTTTTTGAAAGCATATAAAGCATCATCAATTGCTAATAATCTTGCTAAATTAGGAAATGCACATTTTTCAAGCAGTCATTCATCGAGTACTTCATGCAAACGTACAGATCCAACGAATAAGAAAAATTGTTGGGAGAATTTTATTACACAAAATATGATTGTTGAAAAGGAATTACAACAGCAAGGTCTTACTATGCAACAATTATATCTTGGTGATCCGGCAAGGACGAATTTAATTTATTACATTGATGAAGCTCTTAGAAAACATAATTTAAATCAAGGCAGAATTCTTGCGCAATATAGACGAAATTTAGAGCCATTGATTGATACAGAAGCAATTATGGATCTTGTTATGTCCGAATTACCAGACAATTCACTTCAACGTATGGATAATAGTAGCCCATCTAGACGGATGATTGGACAGCTTCCTGATCGTACTGTAACTGAAACTCTTCTTGATGATACTGTAAAATTTTAAAATTAATTCCAACGACTCTTGCGAGCAATTATTCGTACGCCAAATTAATTAATCAGTCAAAAATTCATGATGACGATAGTAAACAGGAAGATAATTCGATTAAACTATCCATAGAATTTGAAAAGAAAATGATTAAATAGAAGAAAAAATAACCATCAAAAATTCGGAATTTAAAATCCTTCGAAAGTAAAATTAGTATTTAATAAAGTCGCGTGTACAAATTAATAATTCAATGATAATTCTAAATTCAACTATGCAGATGAAATAATAATTAACATAAGAATATATTTAACAATCATTCAGATGATTAATTCACAAATATTCAAACAATAATTTAAAAAGTTTACTAGCGAGCTAGCGTGGCTTGTGAAATAAATGAAATGAAAAAAAAAATAATATAAACTTGAACAGTGCTATGTTGAAGTTATCGGATTGGGTCTTCGGTCTGAATACAAAATGCCACGACATACATGCACCTCCTCATGTTTCTCCTCTTGCCCCTCTTTGACGAATGTATCTCCATAGAGGGATGCATTCCGGCACGAACAACGCGCTCTTTTCAATATATTCTATTTTATTTTTCTTCATCGTCTTCGTATTCTGATTCTTCATCTTAACTCCCTTTATTTTAATTTTTAATATTAAACTAAAACAATAAATAAAAATAAGTTCAATTGTAATTATCAGTTGTATATGTATCAATAAATTGTTTCATTTTCCATTCATTCACATAAAACTTTCTTATTATACAGTTAAATCAAGGCCTTGCCGCAGACACATCATTGAAATCCGAATACTTTACGAGGACTTTAATAGCTATATACTTCTATAGAATTTCTTACGCGCTTGTTAAAGGCGCGTTGGACCCAACAGTTGGCGTCATTGTACCAAGCGACAAGACAATGGGTCGAGTCGTTGCATTTGTTTGTCCAAATGATGACTTTCAAGCCAGCTGTAACGATTTATTGTATCATTCGCTTTCATTTTGAAGTAAAATTGCTTTCAGGATTTTGCGCTGATAGTGAGACAGAGGATTACGTTGATGCATCAAAGACCGTAACAAATGCTCAAGCTGATTCAGCTGATGACTATGATCAATATGAAATAAATGAATTCGAGAGTCCTGTATCGAAATCGTATTTTTGTGCCGCACGTTCAGCTTCATTAAAAAATGATTCCGCGACTATTAATAAGGGAATGGATTATTTAGATGATCACGGAATTCAGTTAATTCGATCGACGAAACATCATTATCAGGTAAATTATTAATTAAATTAATCATAATTTTTTTTTTTTACAATGGGATTTGGTTTTTTTTGTCTCTTTTTCTTCTTTTTCTTTTTCTTTTTGTAAATTCAGGTGCGCACTATTCGACAAAAAATGTGTCAAGCTGGTTTCAATGTCTTTTATGTTAATGCAAAAAGTGGATCAATTCATAAAAGATTTAAAAATATTATTCGACTTATGGTTTATAACACACCAGGTATTTTCCCAGGATTAAAAGTTATTCGAAGTGATTTAGATCGTAAGAGAAAACGTGAACCACAAGTGTGGTTTAGATTTGAGCTCAGTAATAATCCATTAAGCGCCGAATTTGATTATGACAACTATTTTATCACTATAAATGGTGATTTAGGACGAATTCAAGCGTATTCAAAAATATTGGTTGCACTTAAAATGCACAAACGTCTCAATAATTTTAACGACAGTATTAGCTACAAGGTAAAAAAATTCGAATAATAATATTAAAAGTAAAAATACTTAATAAAAAATATTTATCGCTTTCTAATTTTATTAATTTTCTTTTTTAATTTATTCATTCATTTTTTTTCTTTAGATCAATTTGGATCTTGGAATAATGGAGATTGTTCTAGCAAACTTTGGTGTTGCATTGATGAGAGATAAATCTACAACGAAATTAATGGTAAAAGCATTAAATGGAATTCGTACGGAGATAAACAATGATGGTGAAGTTCAGGTGGAATTTGAAGAGAGTATGAAAGATGCTGTTGATCAAATCGATCCTTTAATGTACTCATCTATTTGGTTACAATCAATGGCGGAGAAATTTGAAGTTGTTAAAATGAAAGAAAAATCAAAATCGACTGGTGATAAATCAAAGAAATCTAGCCATGGTCGTTAAAATTTATTCATTATTTATCATTCACGAAACATTTCATTTAATCCGCGATACAATAAATAACCAATAAATTGAAATGGAAAAAAAAAAAAAAATTAATGTTAAATATTAAAGTCAAGGTAATTTTTTTCTTCTTTCTTTTCTTTCGTATTTGAAATGAAAATATATACACTTTTAACTTTGTTGTTTCTTCAATGTTAATTTGCTTCATAAAATCTATACTCAACTAGTTGAATATCGATAGAACGTTTGGTTGGAATTCTCACAGAATCTCTGTCTTGAAAGTTTCTCTATCTTTCTATGCTTGCCCCGTGGGCAAAGAAGAGAATGAGAGAACTGGCGTGCTTATTTTTCATGCGCTGTTAGTCATGAGTTTACGAGCACCAGGCTCTGAAGTTTCTACTTCTCTTGCATGGAAAATTGGTCATGTTACGAGCACAACCATCAAGTCGTCATCGTCCTCATCGTCGTTGCTGTCTTCGTCGTAGTCATTTTCTCAACCTTGGTATTCGCTCATAAAATAAATCGGCACTTAAAAAAAAAAAATAAAGAAACAAAAACATATGAATAAAAAAAAAAAAACGAAAATAATAATAATACTATGGAATAAATAAAAAAGCGTTACAATATTGAATTAATCTAAAAGCGTGAACTCTGCATCGAATTTTCGTCAGTTTCGCTGACTTAAAATTATTGATCTTTTATCATTCACATAATTATTTATATATCAACAACAATTTGCCAACTCTTCATAAATAATATTTTATAATTTTCCATAAGCATTGGATGAATCAAGCCCCAACAACTTCCACTTCAACCTATTCAAATAAATTAATAAATTAATAATTATCTATATCTGAATAGAAATATAAAATTCTCGTGTTACATTATTTGTAACTAAACTCCTCCGAAACGGATTGATCGATTTTTATGAAATTTTTTGTGTATATTCGGTAAGTCTGAGAATAGGTCGTAAACAATTTTTTATACTCCTAAGTGATATAAGGATGGTTCACCCCAAAAAAATTAATTTTTTTATTTTTTGAACATAATTTTTTATTTTTATTTTTTTATGATTTGGCATTAAAAATACATATAACCCTTAATTTTCACCATTCTACCACTAACCCCCATTTTTTAATAATTATATTAGCACTGTAATAATTTCTTTTTTCTTTTTTTTCAGCTACCAAATATTTTTATATTTTTTTTATAATAATTTATACATATATAATAATAATTTAACTACCAAAATATTCACTAGAAATAATTTATATGGCAAAACAACGTTTGCCGGGTCAGCTAGTACATATATTATATATGTATCTATATTTTATATACACTCAGGTTAAACTTATAATACCTATACATAGATATTTATATGTGGATATGTATATAATATATACTGTGACGATCCTTGCAAGCAGCAGGAGCAGGAGCTCTCGAGGCTAATCCAAATGATCGATCGATTCGCTTTTCTCTTTCTCCATCTTCCTTCCTCATTCTCTCATTCTCTTTCGTTTTATTTAATTTTTTTATCTCCATTCTATTCATGCATGGGTATCTTGAGGCTTATCCACGATGGCTTCTAAGTATCGTCACGCTTGGCCGGAAGACCCATCAACTCGCCCCGATACTGCACACTGGAAGCAAACTTAAGAACAACAAGTCAGTGAACATGACAAGGAAGCATCGTTGGACTTTGGCCAGTGGAAGTGGAGGATAGGAAATAGGAAGGAAACTGAAGGTGAAGAGAAAATAAAATAAATAAAACCAAAAGAAAAAGAAAAAAAAAAAACATTAAACGAGTCTACAGAGAATAAAAGCAAAATCTTTATACATATGTAGGTACATATATAGATGCATATAGAAGGAGGGTATATACGCGGGAGGATAGACCACCAGTTGCGATTAGCACTCATATTTATAAGGACCTTATCTGTGATGGTTCTCGTCTTCAGAGCTGAGCCATCAAATAGGCCAATTTAAAAGCATTTAAAAATAATAACATTATGTAGAAATCTTTTTTATTTTCTTCTCTATTCTCTCACATTTTTTTATCTTCTTTTAGATGTATGTATAACCGTCTTATGAAAGCACATAACTATTGTATATACTATATTACATTATATGTATACTGTATATTGCTATAGAGTCTATAGAGACGAGCGTAAAACATAATATGTTACAGCGGCAGTGTTTCGCGCGCGTTTCATTGCGCCAAGCTTCATAAATACGTACTCGAGTATCCATAATGCATCCGCCACGCCCTTCTCTCTCATTTTCTCTCCCTATCTTTTTCTCTATCACTTCCTATTTATTTCAATGTTGCTATGTAACAACCTGATGTGCAGAGTTTCTTTAACTATCATCATCGCATTTGGATCAATCAAAATGTATCGTCAATATTTGAATGTATTTTTATTTGAAAAAAAAAAATATATATATTCAATTCCAACTATTTAAATTGATAATTTAATTAATCATTCTAAATTAATAATACACATCAACAAAACTAAACTATTTTAAAATACAATCCAACAAACTGTAAGATTATATTAATAATAATCCATCATTAAAATAAATTAAATTGCGCATTTTCTTTATAGATAAGTTACTTTGCTCCACCTACCCTTTTTCCATCGTGTGTTTTAGAATAAAAAATAGGTTCTCTTTTACCTCTCCGTAGCTCTATAAACGAGATAGTCATACATAGAATATAAAAAGAAGAACAGAAATGGAGATATAGCTCCGTCATCCCTCTTTATATTTTTCTTCTATTTGCAGCTTCACTGCATACACACATACACATTTATCTATATATTTATAAACATGCTCTTGCTTTCTCGCTCCGGCGAACTCGAATGCTAATGGGAGATGCGATGCTCGATGGCAAACGAAACATTCCAGCAGAGCGGAGATCCCGTATCAGCGCAGCCTGTTCGTTAGGGCTGGCAAGGAAGAATACGCGAAGCCACAAGTAGTGTGTGCCACGGATAAGTAAAGTGGGTATATACCGGACTAAACTTGCCCCCTGGAGTCTCGCTCTTATCCTCTCTCAATGTATATACTATACATACATGTATGTATGTATGTATGTATGTATATAAATGTAATATCTATGTACATATACAAGAATATATCTGTATGTATATTTGCCAAGACTGCATCAAGCATGTCGGGTTTTACACGTCCAAAACTCTTTTATAGACATTTTGTCTCGTTAAGACCGCACATATATTTATTCTGTTTCATTTCACATTTTCCGGCAGCACTATTTATATTTATTTCAATATGAAATTACTTTAATTATTTTTCATTCTCTTGTATTTAATTAAAAATAACAATTTTTTCTTTTCTAGTTTAAATTTCTTTTTTATTTTTCTTTTATAATCCACTCGTTTGCTCTCATTTCTCGTGTTCTTCAGCAACGACAAGCTCAAGACTCTTTGGAATGTGCTTCATCACTTAAGTTAATGAGTGTATACAACTTTTTATCAATGTATATATATTTAATTTATTTTTTATTGTGACTTTCTATTACATATATAACTCTTTTCTATATCCTATTGACGCATATCAACCATATTAATGCTATAAAAAAATTGAATAATAATAATAAAACATAAATGTTTTTATTCATTGCATTAAATATATTGTGTGCTGCAAGGGGAAAATAAAAAAAAAAAAAAAAAAGAAACGGTCCAATATATTTTCATATGACGAAAGAAATGTAGGCGCAGTTCTCATGGCTCTCTCATGACGTTACGAAGCGGGTGCACGATATTATATATGTACATAAATATATACATATAAGTGTATATATGTATTTGTATATGTGTATTTGATATAACGTGGGCGGTGGCGCGTCGAGAACTAGCCGCCGTGTGCGCGGCTATTCCAATTCACCGTAGCTGAGGCTATAAACCTGCCGTTTAATTAATTCCACGTTACATTTTACTGGCGGACACCTGGACTGGTTAAATGCACGCGCAAACGCGAGTTTGCAGACTCCTGCAGACGACTAGATTGGTCAAGAGAGTCTACGATAATAATCAACTTCCCGAACTTCACACGAATTCTTACGCTATGTAAACATTCGTTTTATTCATTTATTATTCCATTACTGGCAGTTATCTGTGTACGTATTCATATAGGGTAAATATATGTATGTATATGTATATAGGAATGAATGTGCGAGTGTAGATGAAACCCTAGAAGGCGTTGGATGGTCGACTGGAAGTCGAGAAGATTGTTGGTGAGGATAAAAAGCAAAACAATCTCGTCAACGTAAGATAAAGTTTTCTGATCTGAATATATATGAAAGAGAAAAATAAATGGATTTAATAAAAGAGGGAGGATAAAGATGTATATGTAGTGATGATGTGGAATTGAGACTTATTGAGATGTTAATATGGAGTGTAGAATTACATAGCAGTATATTTAATATGGGGTATGTTGATATGATAAAAAAAGGAATATGAGGGAATGTGTTTTTTATTGAGTGCTATTTGCAAGCTACAAACTGGTGCGGGTTAAGGTAAAATAGTTTTCTAAAGCTTTAGGAATATTATTTTCATACTGACACACTTGGAATTTATTTTAATTTAAGTTACAAGTTAAATCATATAGCTATTCACCCTTGAAGATTCAAGATGCCTATTATCGATAATTTAAGAAAGTTATAAAAGATCAAAAATCCAAATTTTTTAAGGCATAGAGTCTTATGGAAAATTAGCATTTTTTATATTTAAAATTACAAAAAGTATATATGTAAGAGTAGATACAATAATAAATAATGTTTAAAAATATTCTCTGAAATATGTAGTTTATATAATAACTCCACAAAAAAAAAAAAACAGGCGTTGACGAATGTTTAAGTTAAATATTAATTATTTCAATAAAGATAATTAAAACTGTTTTGGTAAATTTGTCATCATTTGTTTATCTTGAAAATTGGCAACAGCGCGCAGTAACAAAATATACACATTGAAAGTGTCAAAACATAAAATTCGCACTGTTGCCAAATTTATTCAGCAATTAAAATGAGGTTAAATCAATTTTTAATGTAGATTTTACAAAACATAATTAATTTTTGTACTTAAAGACAAAATTATAATTTTTTAATTAGTAAAACAAATGAAATATAACCTAATTCTAAATACTCACCTATATTTTTGTTGATTCGCTTCACTTGTTAGGAATATTTCAACTTTAACTATGCACAAATAAAATAATTTACGAAGAGCTAATATGCCGTTTTACCCTAGTATACCATTTTAAGCAACTTTCCCCTGCTTGTAAGTCCAGTGAATGTAAAATGATTGGTAGGATTGTATTAAATTTATTCCTATATTATATGTAGAATGTAAATTATTATAATTTTATTTATGTATATGTATACAGTTGAATAATTAGTGTTAAATATTATACATATTATGTATGTGTATGTAAAAGAAGTTTAATAAACTTGGAGCAGTTAACTCAAGTTACCATATTCATTAATGTACAATAGAATTATGGATGACTGTTTAACAAATTGTTTCTTACTTTCAATTGGTATTGTATAGACAGTAGGAGAGTGTCATATTTGATTAACTGTTACAAATCTATGTATAAATAACTTGACTTTATTATTTATTAAAATTAATTGCGTTATTGTAATTCATATTCATTTGAATGAAAGTAATTTAAAATACTTTTTGTTTGTTTTAGTGCTGCTGTGTTCAAAATCAAACCGGAAATTTATAAAAATGTGAAATCATAAAGTAGACTTATTATTTTATAAATATTTTAATTAATTACTTAACGGTTCAGGCAATATTGTAATAAATTTATAAAACATTTTCATGAAAACATTGATTTTATTTATTATTTTCTTTAAATCTTATCGTGAAAGAATAAATGTTTCATTCGAATTATTCTGATGTTACTGAAAAATAAATATTAGTTTTTTTATAATATTAAAAAAACACAAACATTTAATTACAGCTTTGTATATTTCCCAATGTTGGTTTTAAATATTTGAACAAACAGGAATTTAATTTAAAAAAATCAAAACAATCATAAAATAATAAACAAATAATTCGTAATAATATTAATAAAATTAATATTAATAATACTTAATTCATATGAAAATAAAATTTTTTTCATTTTCAAAAATTTAAATAAAAATTCATACTGTATCGCAATTAATATTACATATATAAATTTATATATTATGTGATACTCACATACATTACAAATAACTATTTCACACATTCCCCAATTTTTCATTAAATTTATAAACACAAATAAATAAAATATAATTCTATTATCATTACAATAATAATTTCCACCTTCTTCATCAATCCATAAATTAAATTAACATTGTATACATATATTTAAAAAAAATATAAAACGAACACACAATAATGATTAATATCATGTACCACCTACGTGTCCATCTGTTGACCTGAAATATCAATCAAACATTCTCTGAATAGATTACATAAAAACGTATGACATCCACTCGATCGAAATCTTGAAATCTCTTTATAAACCATTCATTTGCTTACGATCGACATTGACGATAAATGGATATAGATATTGTATCATATACTTGTACAGAAGATGACTGGAGGGCTGCTGTATGTCAGTCATGAATTGCGACATGAATACCGATCTTTTATATAACTAGTTGTATATAAATATAACTCATGTTTGCAATCTCTTTTTCTTCTCAAACAAAAAATAAATAAATTGAATAAATAATAGTGATGAATTGATATGAAGGAATACAACGATATATTTTTATTAATTATAATTTACACGTGTACTAAAAGCTCCTGTTGAGCTTTTATTATAAATTTCTCGTAAGAATATCAACTCTTTTCTTCAACTAAACGATTCTGATGCGTGTCGAGACAGACTTAAATGCAACGCATTTAAGATTACGATTGTCATCTTTTTGTTGGTGCAATGTCTTTTAAATAATTACCACACGTCTAGTAGACATGAAAGATGCAGAAAATAATACCAAGTGTCCTCATGCTTATACGAATAGTATATAGTTGTAATTTTTTTTTTTTTTAGTAAACAATAAAATAATAATTTGAATTCATCGTGAAGAATAAAAATTTTATTCATTTGGATCTTGGTATTTTTAATTTAAATTTAATTTACATTTCAATTGAATAAATTCAGTTACTTTTATATAAATATTTTTTTTTTCTTTCAGTGTATGAATCCATTGAATTAATTTCAATCATATAAATTATATAAATAATTTATTGTAATATTAATAAATCCAATGGAATTGTCAGATGTTTTTAATTATCAATTAATTTTTTTGTTATAAAATTGGTTAAGGATTATTGCGATTTATTTTATTACGATGTCTTGTAATAAAAGTAAATTACATACATATATATATGTATATACGTATATACATAATGTTTCAGTGGTGTGAGGGAGAATGAGAGTGAAAAATAGTCAATTTAAATGTGTTATCGTGCTGGAGGCAAAGCGAGATAAAAATTTTCTTTCTCTCCATCTTCAACTCATTCACTTTGTCTTTTATGAAGCTCACACAATGAATATGAACATGGTAAAGACAAGCATGGACGAATAAAATGAAATGAAAGAGAATGAATGGAAGCGAGAGAGAGAGAGAGAGAGAGAAAAAAAAATTGCGACCCCATGCGGATTAACGTGCGAGATTTACGTCACAATGAACAAACTACGCTGACCACCTGCGATATACGTGTGCTAGTTGCAGATTGTTAACTCTACTGTATAGGTCCAAGGTATATTTTTATAAAAAAAAAAAAATCTTCCAACAAAGCTCAGACAATAGAAAAAAAAAATACCATCAGTAAAAGTACTCTCTATCCACTCATTCACATCACAATTACGAAATATATTCTATTAATATTTTTTCATTAGAATTTTTTATCCAATTAAAATATAATGCAAGTCATTTGTATATTTTATGAAAAGCAATATCTTTCTGTTAATCGATAAAAATTTCATTAAATGAAATACTAAAAAAAAAAAAAAAATAATAATTAGATAAATAAAAGAATAAAAGATTAAATCGATAAATAACTTGATTGGTAAATTGGAAAACTGAGAAATCTTTATTTTCATTGACTTTTTAAGCATGGAGATTATTAGCAAAGAATTCGGATTAATCAAAGTAGTTTCCTGGGTGTTGTATATATAAATATATCTTATATATTACATAGATATCTTATAGATCCTGTGCGCGTAGGGGCAAGACAGTAAATATAAAGGCGCTAGTCCCTTCTCTCGCATGCCAACCAGACATTACCGACGTACGATTAATTGCTACCACCACTGTAGAACTTATACAATCGTAGGAGAGAAAAGGCGCGGCTTCTGGTACATACATATACGTATATATTATGTACATGCTTCATATTCCTCTTTAATTTTTCCTGCGACGTGAAAGCACAGACAAATGTATATCAACTCTTGGGTAAGTATATTACTTGGCAAACATTTGTACTTCAACTGAGACAATAATAAAATTATTATGAATGCAAGTGAACGATGGACTTGTGAAGGCAACTGTACTTAGTTTAATTACAGCCAGAAGCGAGAGATATCTAATATATACTATATCTAATGTATATTATATACACATGGTGCAGGTAAGGTGCAGCATCTTGGTTGTCCTGCACGCCAGGAGCTCAGTAGGTGGTGGATTGTTGGCATTCACAAGAATCCATCAAGGTTATGTTTATTTTTTTCTATTGTACATTTATTAATATCAATAATTATATTCATTATGTAGGGTAAAGTGGCTTAAAATGGTATACTATAGGGTAAAACGGCTTATTAGCTTATTAGCGATTTTAAAATTTTCTTCTCAAGTGTGGCACTGACAAGATGGTTCTGATGACCACCCACACGAAATTTGTAACATCGTATCTGTAGCCAATTGTATGCGAGCTACCATTATTGCATATTCCTAACAAGTGAAGCGAATTAACAAAATTGTAGGTATATAAAAAAATAAATGAATTTTGATTTTAAATAATAAACTATGATTTAATTAATTCATCATCAAACGCGTTGATTTAAAATTGAATTAGAAATAAAATAAATTAAAATATATTTTCATTTGTTGAATTATTTTTTCTTTATGAATATATGAACAAATATTGTTTATGAAAAATGTTATATGCGAAATTATAATAATTTTTAATGAGAAATAATTAATTCCTTCATCAAACATATTCGTTATTTAAATGCAAGACAACAGAAATATTTCAAGTGTGTGATTTACTTTTATTTATTCACGTATTTAATAATAAAAAGAAAAAAATACGAATTTAAAATTCTCTTCAATGAAATTATATCGAATAAAAATATATATTATTTTTTCTTCAATAAATTATACTAGTTATTACAACTCCTGTGATTAATTTCTAATTAATTTGTCCGCCGCATTGCACCACGGATGTTTTCGAGCACGCAATCTTCAACTGTTATCATTGAAAATAAAAAATAAAATAAAAAACCAAGAAAAAAAAATTCAGAAATAAATGGTATTTTATGATCATGATAATAATGATAGACGATAAACAACCTCTGCTTACATATTTATATCCACTATAATTTCTAGCAATATCGGTTATATCAAATAACTATATATGTTCTCATATCGATTGAGATCATCGTTGCGTACTAAATTGCAGCACATATCTACATATACCAAAGAAAAATAATTAAATTAATATATCATTTAAATTTTTCACAAAATATCCACTACATATTGCACCATTTTATTCATACATACATATTTTCAAACATATAATAAATAAGCTCAGGCGCGAAATAAAAAAAAAATACAATGAAAAAAAGAAAAAAAAAATATAGAAACATTTTTCAATATAATTTTTTATTTTCATTTATTTTTCCATACATCCATAAATATATATTCATACAAATACAATCATACATATACATATATACATCTATAGTATTTTTTTTCTCCAATATTTATTCAAATACTCTTTTATTTATTTTTTCTCTTAAGGACGAGTTGATTTATAGAATCGCCCTTGGCGTTCACCGATGGTCGCGTTGCACTGCCTTGTTATCGTGAACGCGCGTTCTTTGGCGTCGCTTCGCAACTTTATTAACTCAGAGACCCGCAAGCTCATATATATGAATATGAACAAATGTTTATATATACATAGTATATATGTATACTATGAATGTGTATAAACATTCCCTCATATTCTATCTACAATTGTGCACACTTTGCAACCAACAGCAAAAAGTTTGATCATGCACACTTCACATAAATAAATAAATAAATAAAATATAAATACTTACATTGCACATACAAATGCATATGCATCTATATATTATTTATATGTATATAATATATAATAAAATATAATATAATATACATATAATAATATATACAACGTCCAACAATTGTGAGGGGATGAAGGACGCAAAGAATGATCATAAATTGCGGCAGAGAAGAATATTGTCGACGAGTGAAGCAAACATATACTCAAGTAAGTATTAGCGTGCTAAGCAGATGCAGATGAAACAAATGGATTCGACTAGTGACTGCCGTAAATTCACAGTATCGTTGACACAATCCGAGCGCCCTCGCACGAACCCACATCGACCTTCCGCGCCCTGGTTCTCTTTTACTGACGCTCTGTATATTTGTTTATTTATCCACCGCGTCTTCCAGCGCAAATCTTCACGTCCAATCGCGTCTTTTTCATAGCCTCAACATTGGTCTTATGTACGTAAATGCTGTTGCTGTGTTATGGTGTTGTAACTGTCAAGTTAAAAAAAAAAAAAAATGACAGACAATTTCATCAGAGAATAAAAAATTTTTAAATTGAAATAGAAGTGGAAGAATTATAAGTAGAATTATTTGAGGATGTTGCATTTAAATAACGAATAAGATTGATGAATGAATTAATTATTTATCATTAAAAATTATTATAATTTCGCATGTAACATTTTTTATAAACAATATTTGTTCATATAATCATAAAGAAAAAATACACTTTCCCCTAATATTATACAATATTATTTTTTATTTCTTTTTTTTGCATAGCCAAAACACTTTCTATACCCTTTCTCATATCATACAATATAATACACAAGAAAAATGCTCAGTCATTTCTTCCAAATCATTTTTATCATTCCTCCAATTCTTCACTTTCCCTCCGTTCCAATTTCACAATTATTTTCATATCCACCTACTTAAACATCAAGTATATTATATTATTGAATGTTTACCAACGCTTTCACGCTGCTGTATATGCAGAGCCGCATCGCTGAGTGGCTTGCACGATCGTTAGATGAAAGAAACATAGCTCATGAATCGTATATGACGAGTTAGTGTAGGACTATTCAACAAGATTAATGGACATTGAAACTCAATGTGAAATGGTTGAAGGAGCTTTGGAGAGATATAATGGTAGGTGAAGAGATGCGAGTTGGAATCGAGATATTTTATTGAATTACCACGACAGTTCTACCATAACAATAGGGCTCGTGGTTAGACTCAACAATGCAATCACGCGGAGAAACATTGAAACAGTACAGAAGTTGCTGAGTATCGTTTGAGAAGAACAAGAAAAAAAATTTATGTATATTCTCAAAGAGTGTACTGTACTTTAGACTACTGGTATTATGTTTGTACATCAAGTTGTGATGTAGAATAAGAGTAAATAAAAAGAAGGAAGTGGATATTATATGATAAGAAAAAAATAGATAATAAAATAACTATGATGAAAATATTAAATATATATCCGTCAAAATTGCGTGTTATCTATACGCTTTAAATATATTCTGTTTATTTTTTCATCTTTTTTATTTTCTTCATTTACTTTTACAAACATATATTTACATATTTTTTGTTTATATTTTGTCGTTATTGGAACACGACAATTCAAACGTCAGGATAATGGTGGGATAATACATGAAAAAACAAGAAAATATTTAATGTCTGGTCTCACATCACACGAACCTGAACTATTATACATTTATTTATTTGTTCTTTCTCATCGCTTTACATGTTTGAAGGAAATTATAATAATTCTAAGAGAGCTACAATTTTTTCCAGCACCTAAGTGATACTTAAATTTAAACACAATAAAAATTCGATAATGAAAGAGAGTTGAAATCTAAATAATAAAAGTGTTGGAAAACGATCTATTTACACACTCATTTCCATTGAATTAATCTTACGATTTATAAATATACTTGAAGATATACTTTAGTTGCAAGATCGTGTGTTTATAATTGCGCTTGATGATGAGAAACGAAGAAAGAAAGAAAGAAAGAAATGGTAGGTAGAGCAAAAGTTATATTATACAGTTTGTATTATAATTATTAATTTCCTACGCTTACATAGCCATTCGTTTAATTAATTCTGGGATTAATTGACTGTCAAGCAAATCCTGAGAGAGTGAAAGAAAGAAAAATAACAAGACCACCACGTACTCGCAATGATTTTTACAAAATTTATTTTTAATTAAATATCCATATCATACAAAAAAAAAAATATTTATACACACATATCATAAGATTATTATTATTTATATTTGCATATGATTTAGTGATATAGAATTTCATGATAAATGTACGTTTGGTAGAGAATAAATTTTAATTCATTTATATATATTTATATTTTTTTTCTTTTTTTTAAATTGCATCAGTGCCGCAGGTCAAGAAAAGGCAAATGCGTTGGCTCGTTTGCACCTTCCGCAGTAGCGATCGGCCGCTCAATGGCACGTCGACAGATTAAATCAGCCAGTTGTGCTCGGGCGCGATAATTAACGGCCGCACGTAAAGTGAAAGAGGTAAAACGAGGGAAGAAAGAGAATGAGAGAATGAGGCGACCGCCCGAGTAGTTTAGACGTAAGTCGAGGCGAAAAAATATAAATAGAGTAAAAAAATTAAATTAAATAATTTTAATAAAGACACGTGTGTCTCAGGGTGAAATACAGTAAACAGTATAATACTTACTAATAATAGAGATACATATACAATATGAATTCACAAATGTATGCTAGAATTAAATGACACAAATGCGTAAATAAAAAATAAAAAGTGAGAAAAGTGCGAAAGGAAAGAAATAAAACGAGGTAATAGGAGAAAATAAACGGATGGGGATGAAAAAAAAAAAAAATGCCATAGATTCTTAGCTCGCGTGTCTGCAGGTCGTAACTTGTCGGGGGCTTGTCGTAGTAGTGGGGAATTTACCTTCGCGATGGATTTACCGGCGCGTTCGCGGGAGTTAGCTGTACACCATGAAGTCAACCACAAACGTACATTACACAATAAAAGAGAAACTAAAATGAGCGGAAAAAAAAAATTGGAAGGTGAAGGTAAAGGTGAAGGTGATACTCGGGAGTAAAAAGAAAGATAAAGAAACTAAAAGGAATATAAAAATAAAAAAATTAAAATATATATATGTATCTTTACACGCGTTAACGAACAAATCATCACAACGTGAATATAAAGTTTGTAACTAACTCCGCAATTTGCATGCTTGCATACATTTATATACGCAAGTGAGTCTCACTTTGACACTTTAATATTTTTTTTTTTTTTCAACTATATGTATACATATGTACATATACAATAAATATGTACATGTATTAATGTATGTATATGCGTTATATGGATTGGACTGAACTCAACGTGACAGCAAAAAAAAAAAAAAAATTAATTAATTAATTAATGCACGAATATACTTGACAAAGTTAAAAAGATGGATAAATTTTTTTTTTAAGATCAAACAGAAAGATTGAAGTGTCTACAGTCTACATATCTACCTATGCGCAGTTTGAATGGAGCGAATAATTTATATACGTTGACTTGTAT
The DNA here is from genome assembly GCA_918226075.1 of Microctonus brassicae. Lineage (NCBI taxonomy): Eukaryota > Metazoa > Arthropoda > Insecta > Hymenoptera > Braconidae > Microctonus > Microctonus brassicae. The sequence goes on along the minus strand of OW445484.1, from coordinate 11,599,391 downwards.
GTGAGGAGAGGAGAAGTATAGCAGTGGAGATGAGCGATGAATCCGTGTAAAATATACCAACACATGTGTGTATATATTTATCAAATGGTTGAACTTATGATTGGTAAGGAAAAATTGTAAATAAAGTGAAAACGATTCTGTATTTCATTGCTAATAAGATGATACAAACTTTTTTTGCACTTTAAAAAATCGTTAGCTCTAGGTAATTATTTAAAGGAGAGTTAAAAAATTGAACTTCAGAGGTACTAAAAAATGAAACCTTTGGAAAGGAGGAGGTAGAGTTATGTCCTACTTCTATGCTTATAGAACCTCTTTGAACCTCATATGATACTCCTAAGTCCTATAACATCCTTCTTCGTGCCTACAAGTGTAAGAAATCCAAATTTCTGCCAACTTACAGGAGTAAAAAAGGATCTAAATTACATTGTATGCCTATTGTAGAAATGTAGCATGAAAGTAGGACGTAAATTTCGACTCAGGTCGGCTCGTCCTGTGATAGGAACTTTATATACAGTTGATACATGATACTAGACACAAATTTGAGCACAAGGAAGATTTCAACTCTCAAATCCCGGCCGTCTAAAGGGTATATTATGTACATATGAACATAATATACAGTATATACAAAGGCTCGTGGCGAGCATGCAATTATTGGCTCTCTCGTTTGCCCTCGACAATGTATGTCTATCCATGTACATATTTTATATGAAGAATGCCCAGAAAAACAGGACCAACGCATCATCATCTTCACACACCGATTTATGACTTTACTTATATGTACATATGTATATAAGTATGTACAGGATAGAATGGCTTTTTGTCTGTTTCTTTCGTCTTCTCACTTGAGCACACGCACATGTATTACGGATATTCGATATATCTGTGTATTGGAAGGTCTATACCATGAAATAGCCGTAGTCAGAGTACTAAATACACCATAAACCACATGGGATTGCCTGTAAAGCTTAACTCTCTTGTTAGCGATAAGATTTGTTCAGTGTATTGCGCGCGCTTATATGGTAAAATGAGGCAGGTGCAGACCATTTAGAAACATCATGTAGATTTAGAAAAATTAAATGTGCATAGATGTTATTTAAAAATTATTGCATGTGAAGAGGACATTCATGTGTATATGAATATTTATCTTTGATATGTATTTATTGAGAATTATAGAAAGATATTATTGAGAATTATTTAATGAAGATTAAATATTTTTTTTATTTTTTTATTTTTTAGTGATGGATAAAATTTTTTGATGTTATATTTTTTTAAATTTGTTTCTGAGAATTTTATTGAATACAATGTAATATAATATCGAACAAATTTAGTGTTTATTTGATGTGAAAGTGTAGAAAAATTTTATATTTATTTATTATAGTTCCTTTTTTATTTTATTTTTTTTTTTTAATGGAAATATAATTCATTGAATTATTTATTATCGATGTCGCTTAAAAGCGTAGAATTATTTGTTGGTTCATAAACTTTCTGAATGAATGTTATTGGCAGAGTTTACTTCTAGAAGTAGCTGCGATAAGTGGTAATATAATAATACTCTTACAATGTAGTGTTTATACAGACTTGTGATATAGACTCGCGTGCACTCATGGAATATTATTATCCGACGTGACTTCATGCATTTATATTATACATGCTGGTGTATGAACATGTATGAATGGCTGTATAGGATGTTGATGAAGAAGCAGGAAAGATAATATCCAGGCGCCATATACTTTGTAATTTTTTTCTACTTATTATAATTTTCTTTTTTGTTTCTTCCATCACTTCCACCAGGAAAACTAATTTTGAATAATTAAATATTTTTTTAAGACCGTCCAAAAGTACTTTATGCATACATATGTATAAAAATACATAAGGGAAAGTCGTTTAAAATGGCATACTAGGGTAAAATGACATATTAGTGATTTTAAAATTACTGCTCAAGTGCAGTAGCACTGGCAAGATTGTTCTAATGACTACCCACGATATTTGTAACATCGTATCTGCAGCCAATTGTATACGAGCCACCATCATTGCATATTGCTCTTCGTGAAATATTTTATTTGTGCGCAGTTAAAGTTGAAATATTCCTAACAAGTGAAGCGAATCAACAAAACTATAGGTGAGTACTTAGAATTAGATAATATTTCATTTGTTTTACTAGTTAGAAAATTATGATTCTGTCTTTAAGTACCAAAATTAATTATGTTTTGTAAAATTGTATCATGGGCCTAAAATGGCATATGTGGCGTAAAATAGTTAATGACAGTTTTTATTTTTTTTTTTCTTCAATAAAATAAACCGTTGAAATAAATGGTATTTTAAGTGCGTCAGTATGAAAATAATATTCCTAAAGCTTCAGAAAACTATTTTATTGTATGCCATTTTAGGCCACTTTCCCCTACATATATATATATACATAAAAAACAAATTGTTACCTCTGTAATAATTACTCCTAAAAAAGTCCTTTAAATAAAAATATTTTTCTCTATACAAGCAGTATTTATCGGATCAATATTCAACTGATTAATTATTGTATATTTGTATATGTATCCAATTATATATAATATCTATATATCCCCATGGGCACATAATATGTAATATAAACACGTGGTATTTTATTTATCTCATTGGATTTACGCTAAAATGAAACAACTTTATGCAGATAATCAAGAATTGTATACTGTATAAAGGCCACCAAACGAATCAATTAGGAGTGTCATATTCATAAAGTCCTATCTTGACCAATCGATCGCGTATTTATACAACTTATATACCAGCTATTAAGCATATACATACATACATACATACACACAGGTATATACATATATATTTAAGTGAAAGATATCGGCGTGGCGGATCGCCAACAGTCTTTTCTCCTAATTTATCAATACCAACCGTGCACCACCTCGTGTCCAACTAATTAATGTTACCCTCTTGTCTCCGCTCGTTTGTGCTCCACCTACTACAAACTACCACACCACTACATCACCTATGTATCTACTTCTACTCATTCCCTTTCGCTTCCTTATTTCTTGTGTGTGCACCTGATCGGCGCAAGCGAATGATGAAAATAGAAATAAATAAATGAATGAATAAAAGTAAGAAAAAAAAGAAATGTTTACGGGGGATAGTTGTATATATAAGAGGATTTTAATGTTTTTATTGCAAGGCGCGTGCGATCTTACGATCCTTCTCGCGTGCTATAGCAAACAGCAAATTACTGGGCAATTAATGAGAACTTGCTGTGGCATTTTATTGCAATCGTTGCAAAATCATTGGAAGTTTTATCAAATATATATTTTTATTTCAAGAAATATTTATAAATATTTTTTGTTTATTTATATTTAATATATTTGGATAAATTTAGTGTATATCTAGGAATGTATATTACAATAAATGTTTCGAGAATTCTAATAATTATAAATTGTTTTTGATGTTTATAAATAGCTGGATCAGAAATTTAATTTTATTATAAAGTAAACTTTTACAACATTGATTTATTATTTCAGTCAATAAAATGAATGTTTATTTATATTTATATATGTATATACAAATATAAAATCGTAATAAAATTATAATTAATTATTTTCGAATAATAAAACAGTATCAAATTAATTAATAAAGTCATTGAATTTATACGACTGAATGTAATTTATTATTTCAACTCACATAAATTTAAATAGTTTCAATAAACAATATATTATTCATAAAGAATTACACAAGTTTTTTAAATAATATAATTTAACAGTAAATTTATATTAAACAATATTTTTAATATTTTATGTAATTTCTAAACAAAACAAATTAATTATTACCTTAATATTTTCCACCTTGAAAAAAATACAAATTAAAAAAACCTGCAGAAATACAAATAAATAATGACTATAACAATTAAAATAAAATTCATATTTTATCACCGATAAAATAATAATTAATATCGAGAATAGTCAATAAGTTATTGAAGGATGTTAACTAATTTATTTTTCACTTAATCATTATTTAAAATTAATAGTATAATAATCAACATCAATTGACATTAATTTCCACCTGATTTTAGTCACGTAGATACCATTATGATATAAAAAAATATCGTCACTGTAATCCTTCTAATCTGATATCCTCTCTACTAATATATATAAACCTTTATATATATACATGTATATATGCAAGTAATACAGATGCGATCGTTGATCGTGCGGACGTTAACATCGATTGCTTTATCTTCTATCCGGTAATTACGGTAATTCCCACTATTTACAAGTCATTCTTGCTGCAAAACCAAGATCCAAAGTTGGTTTGATGACGCCCAGAAGAAAGAGATCTCGTTTGCAAATTCTCTTTTCGCTTGACTATCTATATATACATGTATATAACATTTATATATACATCTATATATAAAACTATATGTATACACATAGTATATTTACTATAGTTGTTGGATCTTTGCTTGATCTTTCCGCTCACGACCGCAGGGACCACACTCTAACGTTCTTTTTCTCGTTCTCTTTTTCGATCTTTCATGCTTAGCAATTACCTTATCACGATCGTTTATATATACTATCCGGTCCGCTACTGTTTGTCGCGATAAAGCTATACAAAAACAAAATAAAAAAATATATTATAGTAGTATAAACGTTGATATTTTTATTCTTTATATATTTAAAAATGATTAGATGAATCAGAATATATAAAACGACAAGAGGAAGTTTCAAATAATGAGGAAATCAATTTGAAGTCTATATATATACATTCATACACGTTAAGGCAGTATGTAATGTATATATATATATATATATACATGCAGGTGTGTATATGTATATGATTTTTCTGTAGAGGAAGAGCCTCATTCTTTAGACTTACTCGAGAAGATCACGGTAAAATAGATACCCTGAGGGCTTCCTTCGTGGTTGCGACAGCCATGCATTACGCGAGTCATCGAGGGATAGGCAAATTATAAAGATTACCAGCTTCAGGGCACCCTGCACCATGCGCGTACTTATTTATTTATTTATTATTTTTTTTTTTTTTTGCAAGTCATAACTTAATTTTCTATCTCTATCCAACTTTTTATTTCCTTTCATCATTCATTCATTTATTTTTTTATCATAAAATTTCACAATCGAAATACTCAGGTAAAGTAAATTATATTATAAAATTTATTTAATATATTTAAAATAATGTTGTGTTTGTACATGAATAATATAATGCAAATAATAATACACAACACGTTTAGTGTATATATGTAAATGTGATGTAAGTGAATTTTCTAAACTCATGAACAGGACAAATGCATAATATTTATTCGTATTATGAACTCTTGACTGGTTTTGTAAAGAGTATTCTGTATTATACATATGTAAGAGAGAGAAAAGAGAGTCAGAATGATATATATATATATAAATAAAAAAAAAAATCTAATCACGCTGCCGAGCAGTCGTTATGGAGAGCTATCCTTGGGTGTAATGTGCATAATTATTTAAATGCGGAAACACGTTTCCCCACTTGTAACGAGGACTGAATGTAAGGTAAAGATAAACATCTAATTGCTCAAGCACACGCACACCCTCAAACTTACCGTCTCATTCTCCATTTTGCCTTTCTGTCTTATAATTTTTTATATTCATTATAATTTTCCTTTTTTTTTTTTTTTTTTTTTCATTCTAGTATAAAGAGCTGAGGGAATTAATAAAATCTCGTTATCTTACATCGTTCATTGAGCTTTGCACAGTATATATATATACATTGATTAATAAAATATTTGAAAATTATTTTATTATTTTTTTTCTTTGATATCCTTTCTCTATTTGTTATTATTCTTTACACGTTGTAACAGGTGTGGTTTGAACGGGAGGCGCAAAGTAAATCATTGGTGGACATCTGGTATAAATATATTTATTTATTTATTTATTTATTTGTTTATTTATTTTTTTGTAAATGTGGCGCACGATTGAGAGAAGTGCTATTGAGACGCCTTGGATAACGGATTGTCCCATACACTTTGCAAAGTGCTGCTATTGCTTTTGAACATTTTATTTTATTTTTTTTTTTTTATTATTTTTCTTTAGTGTCTTCCTGCATCGTACCAACTTCCGTCGCATCCGCTTTTACTTGCGGCTAGTTGTGTGCCAGGGATAAAAGTGATACAAATAAAAAAAATATATTATATAGGGAATGGTAGAGATTTTATATCATCGTTAGTGTGTGTATTGTAAATGTTTGTAACGCTTCCTCGCTTTGCGTGTATAATATGAAAGAAAAAAAAATAGATGAATAAATAATAATAAAGAAAAACCCGGGAAACGATACATTACTGATATACCTTGCAATGTTTGTTAATTTATTGAGGAAATTGTGAGTCGAAATATATTTTTTAAGAAATTCGTATTTTTCGAATTTTTATTTCGTATTTTTTTAAGGTCGAAAATATTGAGGAGATAATTAATTTGTTTTGTTTATAAATTACATTAGATGCTTAAAGTATTGTTTAATATGATTTTACTGTTGAATATATTATTTAAAATATTTGTATAATTTATATTATGAATAATATATTTTTTATTGAAACTATTTAAATTTATGGGAGTTGAAATAATATAAATTAAATTGAATAGTAAAAATCCTGGGAATTTAATTTCAATGATTTTATTAATTAATTTAATATTGTAATATTTGTTTGAAAATAAAAATATATAATACATTAATATATAAATATTTATTAAAGCAGTAATAAATCTTAATTAAATACAATTTTAAGGAGAAATATTATTTGTTAAACTTTCAAAGTGCCATTCAATTCTTTTGTTTATTTATTAATTTAAATCTTTTCTTTTTCAATAACAAAATTTCAATAAAAAAAACCAACAAAGAACATGAAATACCAATTATCCAAAATTTAAAAGCAAATAATAAATCTTGAATATTTATTGGACGATATTTAGCTTCAGTTGCTTCAGCTTCTTTTGCAATTAATTTTTTCCATAAAGTAAATTCACTAATATTATACCAATAGTCCAATAAACCATAGTCCTTTAACCAGAATCTAATAATATTAATTTTATTTAATAATGGAAAATCCTTGCGCACCCAATATTCAACATAGGGTTCCCAAATTATTTTACGAGATATGTGTAAATTATGCATTACACTTGGCCATAAATTCCTTGATAAAGGTCCAACACATGCTGCATTATAATCATTTAAAACATATTGATAACAATCAGTACCTTTAATAATATTTAAATGTTTTTCTTGAAATGGCAACCAATTTATTCCTAAATTACTGCTATTTCTCAAATAAATATCATAACCTAATTTATCTAAATCTTCAATATTATCAGGATTAAAACGTTCTGGTTTTGTTAAAAAAGCTGATAAATGTCCTTGGAATGTTGCAGTCAACACGATTATTAAGATAAAAATACCAAAAAAATAAATTCGAATAGAAATTATTTTCAAAGGCTTTCGAATGCTGGTATTTAATATCAAACGAAGAATCTCAAATGCAGCAGATGAAATTTTATAATTAATATAAATTAACATAACTATAAATGAAATAATAAATACTACAATTGTGAGTAGTAATAAATTACTACTATAATAATTTAAAATTTTTTCAAATGGCTGAAGTAAATTTCTATGTTGTGTTAATATTACATATTTATCTGATGCTAATGGATAAGTTCGACTTACACTATGTGCAGAATATATTGTTCGACTATTAATTGCCATATCACATGAACCATTTATTAATTTTATCAAATATCCTGAAGCTGTTCCATTAATTAAAAATCCAGAATAATCATAATAAACAACACCTGTGACATTTAAAGCCAAAAATAAATTTGTAAAAAATGACATTTGTGATAATAATAATGTTTTTGAAAAACTTGTTATGTTGTAAATTTCATTTGAATCCCATTCAACGCCAGTTTTTGGATTTCCAATTACCCTCATTTCATATCCATCTAAAAATTTCGTTTTGTCGAAATTTAAACTTGGACAATTCTTCAGGCCTATAAATAAATTATACATTAAACATTGTGATTAAAATATATGAAATACAGACAATAATAATCACCTTGTGTTAATTTTTGTTGAAACAGTGTCCAACGATTGTTTATATTAACAGCAGTTTCCATTTTTTTCCAAGGATGAGGAGCACGATTAGTGTAAGGATTGTAAGTGTACATCATCAATTCACCATTAATTTTATCTTGACATATAAATAATGTTGATAACAAATTCATTTCCCAAGTTATATTCAAAATTTTTGATGCATCATCACAAGATTTTTTTGAGGATTTTAATATTAAAAATAATGATTCTATACTCCACCATGTTGTTGATTTTATAGTCAAAAGTATAATTTTCAATTGTGATAATGATTTTATTGACAAGATATAAATTGGAATTTGTGTATGTAATAGATTATTATTGATATATTTAAATTTATTATTAATTAAAATTATTGAAGATAAATTCGAGTCGTAGAATCTTCTATGAAAAACTGTGCCAAGATTTTCACTAATAATTTGAGTGTGTGAATGCTCCGAGAAACAAGTTTGTATTATATCAATCTATTTCATAAAAATTGAATTAATTATAAGTATCATCAGATTTATTTTTATATAAATAATATTACTCACGGTTTTCTCGGCAACAATTGAAACTTGATTTATATTTGAATCATACAATAACTTCGCATTGATAAATCGTTGAATTAGTAATGAAAATAATATAATTATAATTTTTCTCAACATGATTTGATTTATTTATTCGTGTAATTTATTGCCTGACTATTTATCACTTGAAGCTCCGTTGACAATATGAGTGAAAGGCCAGTAAATTTATTTCTTCTACTCATGTATACTTAGTATTAAAGTATAAATAAACTCAACAACTCACATATTTTGATATTCACCCGCGCATTATCTTTCTGTCATCAAAAAATAATTATTTCCAATGACTACAAAAAAAAAAAAAAAAAATACAAATAATGCAAATGAAACATTTATAAACACCTGTCAAAGTTCGACCTAATTTCCCTGGATACAAAATAACCATCGATTCTGATTCAAATCAATCAAACTCTCAATGCCATTATCGATAAAACATTCACAAATTACATTTGAATAATATTTAATTTACATGTCATTCAACATATAATAAAAAAATATAAAATTTTTTAAATCTATTTTCTCCATGTACAGATAATAAAGTAATTTACATCCACTCCATTTAAAATTTGTATTAATTGGTTTTAAAAAAAAATTTTGTATCAATTTTTAACACAAAATGTGTTAAATTTGAAAAATCATTTAATTCAATGTATATTTATTTAATGTCTCGAGTCATTAAAGAATCTTGTATATTGTATATTACACAAATAGGGAATTATAACAAACAAATAAAATTTTCTACATGTCTCATGATATATTGTTTGTACTCAAGAGTTCTTATGATGCAAAATAAGACAACAGAGATATTTGTTGTAGTAATGTCGGCGTGTCACACGCAGTGTACACTGTGTTGTCCACTCAGTCACGACTTCCTGATCGCATTCCATCTTTTATGGCTAGCTGATGTCGCAGTTATATGCCATCACAGTAGAATATTGCGCAGCATCGCACCACACGGAAGAATATAACGCAGGTGTGGCGGCAAGAGTGGTCCAAGCACAAAGGCAACGTTAACTTTATATTATAACAGTATGCGTTCTCCTTTCCCTTAGTCGCAGTATACAATTTTTATTCTCATACAAACATATAAATATAAATATATATACACAAACCACACATGAGCATATAAATAAATAAATAAATATAAATAAATACAAATAGAAAGATGAATAACGAAATGAAAAATAATTTTGCGTTTCGCCTGGACACGCGAGGACAATAATGTTGAGAAATCAGAGCAAAAAGAATTATTGAGCGTTGGTTATTGAAGCTACAAAGACTTTGTGAAATAAATAAAAAATAATACAAAATAAAATTTAAAAAATTTTATATATAGATAGAAGGATTGAAAATGTTGGGAAATATATTTACAGAGTACATTTCATTGCGCACGTACGATCTTCCTTCTTCTATTCAGGATGCGGAACGGAGATCAGGAGATAGCTTTGTAACTGAACTGAAGAGGCAAAAGAGAGTGAGAGAGAGAGAGAGAGAGAGAGAGAGGTCGGGAAAGTAAAAGAAAAATAGCTAAAGAATATCTATGTGTCTTCGTGTGTCTGTCTATGTCTATGTATGTGGGTATTTATGTGTGTATGACTGTGGTCCAAGTGCTTGAGTTACAGCTACGGTTAAAGTTTCAGCCGTATAGTGTTTGGAAATAAAAAAGCTACAAGCGTCGAGACCACCTGCGAAAATGTTGCCTTCTCTTATAGTGCAATATAAATAAATGAATAATATAAATTATTATTCATTATCACAGATATGATTACGCTTTCAATGTACTCGAAATAATCACATTCAAACTTCCTGGTTGACTTGTAAAATAATGTTTATATAATTTAGAAAATTATTTAGTCAATTACGAATATAAATATATTTGGGCATTTAAAATTGATTTGATTACTTCTTTAATTTATTTAACTGATAACTTACGAATTTTTTGGTTGACTTGCAAAGTTTTTATATAATTTAGAAAAATATTAGACATTATAAATAAAAATTTGAACGTTTGAAAAATAATAAAGAAATTATTTCTTTGATAAATAAAAAAAAATATTCCTCGAATCTTATTTTTTTGTTTTTTTGTTTTTTAAATTTATTTAGATTAATTGCTTGATGATTATTAGCTATTATACAGTTGAAATTTCATATCAAGTAGGTGTATGTATATGTTACATAATAATATAGTAAATAACTGGTATATATAAACTTTATTTAATAATCAAACGAAATCTGTATTGTTTGTTGTAGCACAAACATGCGATAACAATGTAGATAAATTTATATATATTTATATGAATTTACGACATCATATTGAAAGGACTAAAGCGTACATAATACATATATATATACAATTCAATAAAGTTATGTAGACAGGAGCGGACAATCAACACGGAAGCATGGACCAGCGTGTGAACTATATAAACATCTTTCTTGTATTCTCTCATTGCATCAGAAAAATAATAAAAGAAAATGATAAAACCGGGCGAATGCATAAATAATCTAATAGAGAGAAGAAGATAAATATGTATAAAGATATAGAGAGATAGAGAGAAAAAAAAAATGTGGATGAGAGTGTAAAGAAAATGGAAAGAAAAAAAAATTCTCCACATATCTGTATATGTATTCTCATATTTTTTTCAACATGCTAATTATTATAAATATACATATTATATACAAGTAAATATACATGGATGTATAGGGGAATGTGGCCTAAAATGGTATACCATTTTTTCAATTGAGTGCAACTTGCAATAACTACAAACTGATGAGCTTAATAGTAAAATATTTTTCTAAAACTTCAGGAATATTATTTTCAAACTGACACACTTGGAATACTTTTTTACTCTTGTATGCCATTTTAGGCTACTTCTCACTGTGTGTATAATTTTTATCTATATATGTTTCAAAGGTCGTGTGGAAGACGCGCGCACGTGCAATTTATTCGAACAAAATAGTGTAATGTTCATGAGAAAGAAAAAAATTAAATATCTATCACGCTTCTTCGTCGCACGTGAATTCATTCATTCGTTAACATTTATGTAGAATATTTGTGAAGAGAATAGAATGAAAAATAATTGACTACGTGCACGATATATATAGTGTAATGGAAAGAGTCCATATAGAAATGTAAAATAGAGCATTCCGCATTGAAAGAATTATTGCTAATGGAATATTCACCTTGAAGAAGATAGTAAATTTCCCTGCATTAAACAGATTTTTATTTCATTCTACATTTATTTATTTAATAATTTTTTACACTTATTTCATTCATTCATACCAAACAATTTATATTTATTTTTAACAAGGTAATTCTGTAAATGAAATAAATGAGAATTCGTGGAAATTAAATTTACAAAATTTATTCAAAGTTTTTTTATAAAAATAAATTCAATGACAAAAAATAATTGTGAATGTTTCCAACCATTATTAACATTCACAAAATATTTTTTTAAATTTACATGAAAACAAATTTGATTAAAAATAAACAAAGATTGTAAAGTTACTTAATTTCTAAAATTATTATCAAATTAATAAAGCAACATAATTTTGCTCAATATTTTTCGCCTCATTAACTAAATGAGAATTAAAAATGAATATTCATTTTATCATATGCATTCTGACTATCAAAGTAAACAATAAACAACAATAAACAATATCTATACATAAAGATTGCACAAACTTGCAAAGAATAAAAATATAAAACCGATTTTATTCACGAATGTCAAAATAATGAAGTAAATATAACACAATAGTAAATAAATAAAATAAATTATATTCATCCTTACAAAAGTATAGAAATAATTCACTATTAAATGTCCACTATATATATTCACATACAAAACTGGTAAATGTTTGGTGCAAATACAAATGTCTTTAAACCTGTTCTGGACTTTGTAACAGGCGAAAGTATTCACATGCTGTCTACCACATACGTTACCTGTTCAGGTTAATTACCATCGACATTGATAGAATAATCGTATGAAATTATTTCGATCAGGCGACGGAGATTTTTTTTTTTTTTTCCCCACACATATAAACATTATGCACACGCATGCATCAATTAAAACAAAATAAATAGCACCATAAAATACATCTCTCAACTCATCTCACAATTTTCATATAAAAAACACGTTCGCCACTTTACTTTATATTTAAAAAATAATAAAAAAAAAAAACCAACCTTTTAATTTCCAAATGTCAAAATGAATTTTTTTTTTTTTTCATTTCTTTTCTTTCTTGTCATTACGCATTTAAATCTGTTCATATATATCGAAAGTCCTTCAATGAAGTTCTGCAATTTGAAAGAACAAGAGCTATAAATTATTGCCCCCTGATTTTTTTACTGCAACGCCAATTATTCCTGTTGGTCGCTATATATTTCAGTTTGAACGTCTTAATAACTGTGGGAGGCCTTCCTCTTCGTGCTTCCTCTGCTTCCACTAACTTATACCTGAAGAAATGAAAAAAAAAATATATAAAACCTATATGAGATGTTAGAGTATTATCAATACATACCTGTGTATCCATATAATATAATACATACATCGGCATCATTGTATGCCTTTTACACAACAACTCCGCCTTTAAAAATCTGTACTCGTAACTTTCGATCCAGTCATTGGGGGCCTTCGTTGTTATAGGCAATCTGCCAAGAGGGTTCACCGATTAGCAAGCAGTAAAAAGGACTATAATACTTACATAGAGAGATCGTCAGAGGCGTCGAGCTGCGATAGTTTAGAATACATTGGCTATAGGGATCATCAAAATCGTTACGAATTCTAAATGTTTACTGCATGAAGAGACTGTAAGTGGTTGCGAAGGTAGAACATCGGTTATGTATTGTTGTATAACAAGCATTGTAACAAGTTCAATAGTAAAATTAAGTGACGTGAGATGTATTGAGTGTGAAAAAATTTATTTATGCTTAGGGTGCTTTTACCATTTTTTTTTTTTTTTTATGATTTTATTATTTATTTATTATCTATGAACTGAAATGTTTGAAATTTTGTAATTAGTAAGGTATTTAAGAGCAGTTATATTTTTTTTTTTAATCAAAAATTGTGTGGATAATAATAATCTATATCATGCAAAAATATTTGAGTGAAGTATTGATTTAGAAGAATTAATATAATTTAATTATCAGAAATTGAAATTAATATCATATTGGTTCTTAAATTTTTATTTTTTATGGTAAGAAAAATTTTTTTTATTTGTATTTAATATAAGAATAAATATTTCTTATATTTTTTAACATTCTACAAAATTTTATAAGTGTTCAAATAATTATTATTTGCTTTAAAAAAAAATTTTTTATTTATATTTAATATAAGAATAAATATTATTTATACTTTTTAATATTGTACAAAATTTTGTTAGCTTTTAAATTATTATTATTTATTTTGAAAAGAATTTTTTTTATTTGTATCAAATATAAGAATAAATATTGTTTATATTTTATAATATGTACAAAATTTTTTTAGTATTTAAATTATTATTATTCGTTTTGAAAAAAAATTTTTTATTTGTATCAAATATAAGATTAAATATTGTTTATATACTTTTTAATATTCTAATAAATTTTGTTAGCATTTGAATAATTGTTATTCGTTAAAAAAAGATTTTTCAACATTTGTATTGAAATAAAAATGTGAATAACTATTTTTTATACTTTTAAACATTATCCAAAGTTTTGTTCGCATAGAAAAATGTTAAACGTTGAAAATTCTAATTTTAACCAGTAAAATAAATTTTTAATTTATATATTTGACGTTGAACAACGTATTCATTATCATTTCAACACTACTTCATTCACCATACTTTAAAAATACTGTTAAAACAAATTATCCAAGTGCTATATATTTATAAAAAAATGATAAAATTACCGCTATCGATTGGTATGTTAATTCATTTCCTTTAAGAAAGTCCAATCTATTCTATTGCCTTTTTCCATACTTACATTTTACTCTCAAGAATAATTATTGTCTTCGACCAGGTGGTCCATTGCTACTTATTAGTAATCGCTAAACTCACATACATACACACAACTAAACAAAGAATGTAAATGCAGATATACCAATGTATATAATATCACTAAAATCTATTTCTAATTGAACATTGTTGAGCAGCAAAATGGAGTCTACTGCAGTCCATTTTTACATTGATACAAATAAGTAACGGAAAAAGAAAGCAACAGCATTAACAAATACACCAAGCAAAATTCATCTGCCCCATTTATATAACAATAAAATTTATTGCAATTGAATATTGAATATTACAAATATTTATATATTATTTGTATATGTTTAAAATAATATTTATGAGTGATGAATATGTGAAGTAAATGTAGAGGAATGGTATAAGCTATTTGTATCGGGTCAAGATAATTTTAAAATTGATTATTTATAAAAAATTCACTGATGGAATATATTGGCAAAGATAATAAGAGACGATCGAAGATGGATTTGCGGTTGAGAATCGCTCAACCAATGACTCACAAGTGAAGAAATAATAACGAAAAGATGGGATAGGATGATGAAAGAATGTGAATTGAAAGTCATTTCAACTTCCTCTTGTAAATTTATCTAACGCACTATACAGAGAAAAATTATATAAACTATTCAATTATTATATTTTTTATTTCCATCGTGTTCTTAAAATAAAATTGACAAAATTATTCCGCAGTGTTATATTCTATGAAGTTATAAGTTCAGTAAATTTGCAATTTGTTTGTACTGCATTTCTTTGTTTTATTTAAAAAGTCAACTAAGCATTGTGTAAAATATAAACTAACAAATTAACAGTTGTCAGGAGATATTTAAATAGTAAACAAATATAAAAATGCTATGATAAAAATTATAAATGAATATAAAAATAAAATACGTTAAAAAAAATGAAAGAAAAATTTTTTATACTTATTAAATTATATTATTCTTATTTTTATTAATCTTGTTATTGAAATCTATCGTTGATAGTTTATTCAAATACTATAGATTCCTCCTTTTGCAATTTGGAATTCCAAATATTTAACACAGAGATGTAAAAATATTTTAAACTTCTAAACAAAAACAAAAAATACACAAACAGCCACGATGAATATTATAATATTACTACTAAACAAATGACCCGGCAAACGTTGCAATATGAACTTTTCTAGTGAATATTTTGGTAGTTAAATTATTATTATATAGATATAAATTATTATAAAAAAAATATAAAAATATTTGGTAGTTGAAAAAAAAAAAAAAAAGAATTATTACAGTATTAATATCGTTATAAAAAAATGGGGGTTGGTGGTAGAAGAGTGAATATTAAGGGTTATATGTATTTTTAATGTCAAATCATAAAAAAATAAAAATAAAAAATTTTGTCAAAAAAAATAAAAAAAAATTTTTTTTGGGGTGTGCCACCCTTATCACTTATTTATACACAAAAAAAATCATAAAAATCAGTCAAGCCGTTTCAGGGGAGTTTGGTTATAAGCTCTGTGACACGAGAATTTTATAAATATAAATAATTCTGACTTAATTATTCTTATTTTAACTATAGAGATTAATAATTAATTTTGTCAATTTTATTTATTAAAAAAATTTCAATTATACTTATACATTACTCAAACACACATGTACCTTTCGAAATGTAAGCACTTTGCATTAAAAGATTAATGTTACCTGAATTTATTTGCTTATTTATTTATTTATTTATTTATTTATTTATTTATTGGATCAAAAGTGATGTTATTAACACAAGAGTAGAGTTTCTGAAGACTGGTGTAGGCAACAGCAAAAGTAATCACTTAAGAAAAAATATACGTGTTAAAAATATAAAAGAGGAACAAGAAATAACGAACCTCACATTAATATATTAATAATAGGAGAGATCTATTTAATTTAATAATCATTTGTTTTCCAAGAAATAAAATTGTGGAAATAGAAATTTATAAAAAGTTTATAATTTACATTCAGCTTGATATATTAATTATTTTAAATTATCAGTTTATATTTACATACGGTTGAGGAAATATGAGCATGAAGATTAATCAATATTCACGTGTATATGAGCAGCAATTTTCCTTACAGAAAATCTCGAGTACTTTGACAGCGATATAAAATAATATATACATGGTGAACATGGAATGAATTAATAAACATGTCAATGATATGACATTATACAGTGTAGTTTGATTATTTTCCTGGTCTCAAAGATTCCATAGTAATTATAGTAGTTTATTTAAAATGTTTTTGATGTAAAATCATAAATATTTTTATATTCATTATTTTTATATTTATATTAATACTATGCATTGCTCGTAAATCATTGAATCATCCTGATTTGACTTATAAATACGTGACAAAAAAAAAAAAAATAAACCAATAATATATCATATCGATAATTATTTGTGCATAAAATATGATAAAATAATTGCTGTAATATATATCAAAATACAATAAATAAATTATGTTTTATTAATTAAATATATAGCTGAACAAATATGAACATGAATTAATTTTTAGAGTGTACAATTGAATATTACAAAACGGATGTAGTTTATAAAATATGAAAACAAAGAAAAATTTATTATCTATGTCTTGAAATCGTGCAATGAAATTTTAAATATCAATGACAGTTATTAAGTAGAAAAAATATAAAAATGTCATGACTTACAAAGTAATTTGTTTTGCATAATGAAGATAATTGATGTGAACTAGAGTATATTGTATTACATTGAATGTAGTTCTTAACTCTACGTCACTGCATTAAACCTCGCCATAATATTCATAAACTCATTTCAAGTCATGTCTACTTCGTGGCAATGGGTCGTTACGATGCATGGTAGTATGTATGGAGCTGCTGTTTCCTTGCTTTTATTCCACTGGTTGGTTGTTACCGAGACAACGGACAGTGTTGGCTCTATCGCATACAATGATCATCCACTGAGACTTGTGTGTTGCACCTGCAGCTTCTTAAATTGCGCTCAATTCAATCGCTATTTCTCATGACAACATTGCGCGCTCTCAACCGAGAAATGAGAAGACATAAAAGACAAATATGCTAGTATATGGTATAAATATCTCTACAATAAAATATGAACAAAATAGCTGTATAATTAATAATAAATTAAATGAAAAAGAGAAAGTTTTTATTATTTTAGTGAATGAATAGAAATTAATTTATCCGGTTGTGATTTAAAAATATTATTTTGGTCCAGCAAAATAATATTCATTGTGATTATATTTCATTCGATATAACTATTCTCAATTGCTATAATTAAAAAAATTAATTATATAGTGGAATAGAATATTAATCGATGGAAATAAAAACAAATGAGTATTAAATTATGAAAAATATTAACGGATACAGCAGAGATCAAAGACGCTTTTCTTGGCAATTAATTGTTGCTTTCTCTTATCACTTTTTTTAAGCCAAGCATCAGCATGATTTCCACATATATTGAAACAATGAATATGAGCTTCCGTTTGTAATCCTAAAAATAAAGTTTTATTAGTACAATCGATTATATTTAGACATTCATTTATTTAATATTATTTATCTATACCAATAACAGTGTGATCTGGATTCCAAATAATATTAGCAATTGATGAATTCCTTTCGGTCTCTTCGAAATTTATAACATCAACAACACGATCCCAGCTGGACAATACAGGAATAGTTATTTCACGAGTTTCAGTATTCTCCCAATAATACCAAACAACAACGAGTTCTCCAGTGAGTTTATTCCATGCCAAGTGTCTTACATAACCCAAATAATCAATTCGTCGATAACCAATGCACTGTTGTCTTGTGACATCCCAAAGAGATAATGAACCATCACCAAGACCACCGCCTATGCATAGCATACCAGGTTCCCATGGATGCCAAGCATGAGCCTGGTTAAAGAATAATATAAAATTCATTTACAGTTATTTTATTTTTTATAATAAATCCCGAGTCGAAATTTTCGTATTTATCTATAATTGTAAATCATCTTCTAGTAGTCGATTAAATATCTTATTACTCTTGTTGGCTTATTAATTTTATATGGAATCTGGGAAACCTCTATAAATCTAGTATATCTAAGGTTTCCGCGATTTAAAATTATAATTTAAGGGTAATTAAGAGTTAAGTAATTAGAAAACACGAAAATGTACATAAGTGATAACTTTCATACAATTTACTGGTACATAGATATTTAATGAAGTTAGAAATAATAAGTATTATTCCGAATAAAATGCCAATATGTCAAATGCTATAACCTCATTAGTGTGGCAAAATTGTATTAATAAAACTAGCACCAAGAAAAGATGCGAAAATTCTGGCGATTGACAATAAGTATTGAATTAGTACCTAAAATGTATTCAATGTATAATATTATTTTGTTGAAGTTATATTATTTTTTTCAGCTGAAGAAAATAAATTGGATAAAATGGTCAAGCTTATAATGGAAGTGTAGCTAAAAAATCGAGAAAAATATCATCAACTGAAGTAATTAATAAAATAACTGCATTGGCAGAACATTTAAAATTCTTGAAAAATATCCATGAATTAAAATATCAGAATAATTTATATAAAAAAAAAAAATAGAGCAATCTACTTGAAGATGTTGAAGAGAAGTCGTATTTAGCATTAGAATATTTTTAATTAAAAAACCTGATCATCAAATGCCAACGATGAGGTTTAAAATAGAATAAAAATTTCGACTCGAGTTACATTTATTATTTAATAATTATTATATTTAATTTATCGTTGATTATTACTTCTGTAGCGTCGAAATATTCAATCTCAAGGAAAATATCCAATTCAGGAAAGAGATAAACACGTACACCTTTATCATATCCTGTACTTACAACGTAACGATTGTTTGGTGAAATTCCAATATTTAATATAATTCCATTGTGAGCTTGAACATAATGAATCAATCGATCATGTTGTGTACCAAACATTTGGAATAAACACAATCGTCCTTCACTGCATCCACTATGTCAATAAATTAATTTTAAATTCATCATATTAAATTGATTTAAAGTTAATTTTACAATTTTATTTTATTTTAAATAACTCACGTTATTATTTCACGATCATTATTGCTCCAACGTATACAACGAATAAAACAATTTTCGCATATACACGCATGTTGCCATACTGCTTTTTCTGTTTCAACATCAAGAACCACTAAATGCATATTTTGCGAAGCTATTGCAACATATTCACCAGTATGACTCCATTTAACGCATTGAATTCGTTTTGTTCCTATTTCAGGAAATGCACCAAAAATTTTAAATGATGTAGATGTATCGACATTAGTAAAAAAATATAATTCTTGTTCGATTGCTGCTACTATAACATCCTTTGAGCTCCAATCAATAGCACCACGCGCTGAAATAATAATTCAAAATATAAATAAATATAAATATATTTATTACAATACAATTCTACTGAATGCATATAAATTAATTTCTTTTTTTAATTCATTTTTTATTTTATTAATTATTTTTATTTTTCTATTAATTATTTATTTATTATTATTTTTAATTATTGTTCATACATATAATAATGATTATTAATTATTAATATATAAAAAAAAAAAAAAGAAATATTAAGAAAAAATATAATAAAAAAAAATTAAAATTAAAATAATATTTTAATAATTTTAATGAATTTACATGGAAAACGTCGGTAGCCCTGTAATTTTATTGATTTATTTTTACTTCCTATCAACGGTCTATTTCTGGCACGTACTTTCCACACATCATTCATCGATGAATCCTCAATTAATTTATTACGATTATTTTTATATATTGGTAATTGTTTTTGAATTCTAGATGATTTAGAACAAATATTAAGCACATTCTGACTACCAATACCACGAACAATATTCAATTCGTCCATGGCTTTTATCATTAATCGCTTTCTCGAAGTATCAGTGAGTGTTTTAATCTATTAAAAATAAAAAAATTAATTTAATTTAAAAAAATTCAAATACTTGCCATTTTTTTTTGCATGAATTATGTTTTAAACTTTATAATACTACCTGATGAATCAAGAAAAAAAAAAAAAGAAAAAATTGTTTCATCACAGGAAAAATAAAAAGAATAAAAAATAAAAATATACATAAAGATGATCATGATTACAAAATGAAATATTAAATGATCATAAGTCCATTGAGTGTGAAAATTTTAAGATGCGTGGGCAGGATAGAGGACATGAGGTAAAGTAAATTACAACTTATTATTTTTTTTTTTTTTTTCCATAAGATGAAGTATATACCAAGGATCGTCGTACCACGACCACGGCCAACGTGTTACGCGATTAAGCTCGTAAATCCCGCGACGGCGACGTATTCAGCTCCGCGTGTACATCGCATCAATGAGCTGCTATTCGTTTGGTAGAGACGATTATGAAAACGGGGAGAAAACAAGTTGTGTTGCATATATGTACGTGCATATTAACAAGGATATATACACGTACATTAATGTACATATTTGCTTGTATATATGTATTATAGTGTAAGAGATAAATATGTGCGTGCAAGAAGAAGGCAAAGAAGAAGCGTATATATTCATGAAGAAAGAAGTAAATATAAAGAGTGTGCGGGAAATGAGAGTTGGTGAGGAAGGTCGTGGAGAAGATTCACGGGGCGACATTGAGGCGAGGCAAAAGCGCTTATGAATTAAGCACTACCGATCTTGTATGCTAATCAAACGATTTTAAGCGACATTCAACGTGTCGTTGCGATCGTTTATTCGCTAAGATAATCGATTATATCCTCCATTTATATTTTATTAACATATCGTTTGATCACACAAGTCAACAAAATATATATATTTTTTTTGAGTCTCTTAGTTAACGAATATTTTCCTGTCTGTCTATATCAAAAAGTAACTAGATATATTATCATTCATAATAAATATAATTTGCTTTTGTACTTTATAGAATGATAAATAAATATTTAAGGTTTAGGCAGATTTTTTATTTATTGGATTATAAAAATAATTATTTATATTGTAACTAAAAATAATGTAAGTATATAAATCAGAGTTTGTTTCCTTTTTATGAATAATTGAAATTGAATTTTTTCTGGCTACAAAATCAAATTTTATTTAATAAAATTATTTTTCCTTTCATTTGTTTGGCATAAAAATCAAAATCAAACATACATTACTCAGACTCAAAAATCGTGTTGACTTGTGTTATTTATTAATAACCATTATTTCCGTTTACAATATAGTTCAAAGACACAATTTAAATAATAAAATAAAATAAAATAAATGATGAATATAATTATGAAAATATATAAAGCTATTTATAAAGAAAGAAAAAAATTACTTACTTGATGAAGAACATTGAAATAACGTTCACTATTGTGATCATTCTCATAATCTCGATGCATTAAATTGTATCGTGACACTTCAAAATTTTGGTCTTTTCTTTGGGGAATAAATCTGTCTGTTGAATTGGAAAGAGTGTAAAGTGGAATGAATTGACGTTGAAGATTTTTATGGGAAATTTCTTGTTGATTCGCTGGGATCGGTAGTGATACATAAACTGGAACCTGTTCCTATAAACAGAAAATAAAATAACAAATGTATATATAAATTATACATGTTTATATATATATAAAAGAATAACAATAATCGTAACAATAATACTAAAACAATTTTTCCACGTGTGTTGAGAATTGTAATACAATAAGGCTTTAACGGTCGTTTCCCGACGGTTGATATTATTCAATTGATAAAGAGAAGTGATTCAGACACGAAATGGAAAATTTTATCGTCTACCAACCGGGTTGGACTGTGAATGTGGTAACAGAGATTAAGAGTGAACATATGAAAAAGAAAAAAAAAATAAATAAATAAATAGAAAAAAAAAAAAAAAATAATATGTGAGGAAGAAAGAGAATAAAAATAAAAAGAAAAGAGGGACATTATTTATGCACAAAATTATTGTGAGGGGTGGACAATATTTACCACTGTTCATACCAATCCTGTCCCTAGTTTTCATCCCTTCTTTCGGTATGTATCAATGTATGTATATATATATTTAGACCCCCAGCGAACATCTGGCCTTTTCTGAACTTTTTCGTTCTCAAATGATGGATGGGACAAGAGTTCTGGGAGTGACGATATTGTCTTATATTCTTGATGGAATTTTTCGTTTTTTAAATAATATAAAATTATTTATTATTATGATAAATTTTATAATACAATATAAATATTAAATAAATTGAAATAAATATATATATATTTTTTTTAATATTATTTACATTATAATGAAGGGTTTAGAAATATTGTAAATTACGTTGTGTTAGAAATGACGAGACCTAACGTGACCTGTGGGGCACTTTAACCCCAAACAATGTCTAACCCCCGATACATCATAGATATAAAACTGGATTTAAGGGACAAATGTTTGTTTTGTATATACAGTTTGGTTATACCCGCTTTAATTTAACTTTACACTCTGTAATATTTTTTTTTTTTTTTTTTTGGTTTCTATACTTGGATTTTATTCACTGATGTTCAATGCAATTTTTTGATATTAAATTTTAGAGTTATTCATGTTTTTTATTATCGTGATGATTGAGAAATTATTTCAGAGGTTTTTTTAAATTTTTATATCATTTAAAAATGATATTCTTTAAGATAAAAATTATTATTAATATAAATAATTCAATATTATATTTTATTATGATAAATAATCTCAAATATTTAATTTCAATTTCATCCTAAATCAATAAAATAAATTCAATACATTTAAATTTATTAAAATAAATATACACTCATATCAAATATTCTTTTCAATTTAAAAAAATAAATAAATATTTATAAACATCATTGTCCATGTCTTTTATTTTTTCATTTAAATTCTAAACTCAAATTTATCTCATAAATTAAAATCAACACGATTCAAAAATATATAAAAATTATTTAAAAACACCTCAAAGATATTTTCATAAATTTTCTCAATGACAATTATACCTATATAAACCTTAGAAATAAATATAAATACACACATACACAGACTCAGACACAGACATGTAGAGAAGAACTCGACGTTACCAAAGCCAATAAATTGAAAGCTGCAAAAGGAGATTGCCGCTCATTTGCATGGAGCTGTAGACTTTTAAAATCCATCGTCACCAGCTGTGATATTCGAGCAATAGCTACACATCTCTGAAAATCTCACCACCAACTTTCCCATAGTACACAGCATCCCATACATACATAATATATAATACTATATAAAGCAATAGACATATAAAAATACATACATGCATTAATGTAATATGAAGGTGAGACCCCCAGCAAAGTGAGACGGGTTTTCACGTTACACTATGCTCCAACCTGATTCCTTCAACTATTGCAAGGTGTCACAATGAAAGGGTTGTCATGCACCTTCCCCCAATTTCTTCTAATAAATATAAAAAATAATAAAATAAATAAATATCTTTTTTTTTTCAAATATTCTTTATATTAATCAAACAATTCGCAAAAATTTATTTCATAAATAAATTAAATATCAATATTATTCTCCCTGTTGAATTGATAATTAAAACATAATTAAATTAATTATACTGCACTTGGTAGATATAAAATAAATTAATTCATCATCGTAAAAATATAAAGACAAAGTTTATATTTTGATAATCAAACTTTGAAAATTGATATTAAAAACAATCCATCGACTTGGTTTATATATACTTATATATTTATATAAATATATGTACCAAGATGACCAGTGGTATCTTCCCACGGTACAGGAGCGGCGGCCTCCGGACAGAGATGAGCAATACCACGCGCTCGTTCACTCACTTATGGGAGACAATATCAGAGTGCATAGGGGAATTATATTATATGAGTGTGGATGACGCCATGCCATGGTGGACCGGTCCGTAGCAGAAGTAGTATAAGCACCAACGGCAGCAGCAACAGCAATAGCAGATGACAATCGCACACACGCAATGCTCGTGTGCTGCAAGATACATAAACTCTTTGGCCGCTGGGCATCATCACCTGCGCGCACATCCGAGGTCTCATTTGGGTCGTGCTCAGGATAATAAGGCCAGACTTTGAGCCTAATATAAAAGCCGGAAGCCTTTCCACACGTAAGGTCGAAAGGTAAATTCAAGGCATAATATTATTACAAAGAAACTTGATTGAATTTCTTTGATATTGAACGATGAATTTATTATATAAAAATATCGGAGTTTATTTATCTGTGTATAGATATTGATATTGCGATGATTATATTTGATGAAATTTATTATGCTATTGAATTTATTACTTTAGAGGGTATAGGAATATATTTATTACTCTTGGGGATCCATGCTAGAATTTTATTAATTAATGTAGGAGAAAGTGGTTTAAAATGTTATGCTAGGATGAAAGGGTTTATTAGTGATTTTAAAATTCCTTCTCAACTGTAGCACTGGCAAGATGGTTCTAATGATCACCCACGACATTTGTAACATCGTATCTGCATCCAATTGTATATTGCTCTTCGTAAAATATTTTATTTCTGTGTAATTATTAAAGTTAAAATATTCCTAGCAAATGAAGCGAATTAACAAAACTATAGGTGAGTACTTAGAAATAGGTTATATTTTATGTGTTTTATTAATTATAAAATTATAACTTTATTTTTAAATAAAGTAAAATGGTTAATAACATTTTTTATTATTTTTTTGCAATAAAATAAATTGTTAAAATGAATTCCAAGTGTGTCAGTATGAAAGTAATATTCCTAAAGCTTTAGAAAACTATTTTACTTCAACCCAACAATTTGTAATTTACAAGTAGCACTCAATAAAAAAAATGGTATGCCATTTTAAGCTCTGTATATGTGTAAAAAATTAGATTTATATAAGTATAGATGGGTTGATGGGCTTTTTTTTTTTTATGTCTTCGAGGTTTGACATGGTGGGTTAACTCTTCGAGCACACGCTCACAAGTACTGAGACTGCCAAGGCAAGCGGCAATAAATCGCTTTAGAGTAGGGAGTATAAGAGGACCGACACGCGCGATGTAGGCGAACACTCCTGGCGACTTGCGTGGCTCATGGCCCGTGGGCGATCGAGTAAGTACTCCTCCATGCCACCTGAGTATGTATACATGTATGTAGATGAGTATTATATATGTGCGCATGTATATATACGTGTTGGAAATGCATGTCTCTGTACACCTGATCTAGTTGATTTGAAAATTTTTTTTGTATCGTTGGAAATAAATTGTACGATTCATCATTTTGTATTTTGCAATGGATTATAATAAATGGGAATGGATAAATAATTTAATGAAATTTATTGATGAACAAATATGTGTGTATGTGTAAATATTTATTTGTTTGGATCCGGGATGGAATTAACGGTGTTTGTAAGGAATGTGTTTTAAACATTTGTTTGAATGAGTTTATTGTTGATTAATTGAGGGTTGTGAAACAAATTATGAAGAAAATAAATTTTTATTTAAGTGATGTAGGTCAGATATTTGGCTTGATGATTTAATAATAATTTTGAGATTAATAATAAAGGAAACATTTTATATTTAAAGATTTATAGAAATGTTTTTTTTATTAGTTTCAAATTTTGAATTGAAAAATGAAACGTTCAATAAAATATTTATGCAATGAATTAAAAAGATTTTTGTTAGAACTTTTAATAGAAATATTTTATATAAATATACATAATAATACAAATTAACAATAATAAAAAATACTATGTTTCTTTATAATAATTTATCCACGAAGCTTTTCTCATCGTCCTAAACTAAAATAAATAATATCAACCTAAACAAACACATTAATATACAATCAATCTTGAAATCTATCGTAAAAAAAAAATACTTTACAAATAAAATGATTTCCATCTCTCAATATATATATTTATAAAACAAATATACATATACCTCACTACACATACCAGATATATAATATATTTTTCATCTATATATATATCCAATATCGTTCGAATGCGTCGATGGATCAGTAGAGATCACACGAGGGCACACGCACTGCTCTCCAACAGCGAAGACATCTTTTTTTCCTCGGCATTCCAGTCGACATAGTCGTCGTCCCTGGCATCGTACACTGCAACACAAGGCTCTAAAGGAAGAGAAGGAGCAAATAAAAATAGGATAAATAAACCAAAGATAAGAACAAGAAGAAGAAGAAGAAGAAGGCCAACAAGAAGGAGTAGAAGAAGTATAAGGACAAGGCAAAGCGCGACAACACAGTAACGACCCTTGCTCGCCAATACATCCAAGATGATCTATCTCTATCGCAGATTCTCTGACACCAAGCCGTCCATCTTTCTTACCACTGCGTACACTCTCATCTGTATTTTATACTCAGTGCAATTGAAGAAATTATATACATACACTATACAATATTTATATACATATCCATTTATACACATATAGAAGAAAAGTACATATGGATTATCTCATTTTATTCGTGGTACACGCGGAATGGGTCACTACACACAAACACAAATACATACATATGTGTATGTATATGTATTTATTTACTAATGTATTATATGTGATATCCGAGACGATATTTAACGTCTTGAAACTTTATCACAGTTTATATATCAGACATTTTCAATTCCTATGGGTGTTCAGTGAACGTCGAGGCGCCCATGATGCGCCTGGCGTCCATTGCCACTTTTATATACTCGTATACATATGTGTGTATGTATGTATGACATTGTTCGTTCACTCGAGCAGAATTAATCTCAACGAACGATATCTTTAACTCGTCATCTGTATGGCTGACTTATTAAAAGAATCTCGTCTGCGACCTTTTAACATATTCAGATGATCAATATCTATTAAATAGGGGGGAAGTGGCCTAAAATGGCATACTATTTTTTCTATTTAGTGCAACTTGGAAACTAGAAACTGGTGGATTGAAGTAAAATAGTTTTCTAAAGCTTTAGGGATATCATTTTTATACTGACGAACTTAAAATTCATTTTAATAATTTATTTTATTGCAAAAAAATATAAAAAATATTATTAACCATTTTACCCTCACTGCTATGAGTAAAATGGCGTAGTTAAACGAAAACAGACTGAATATATGCTGGCTTAAAATGGCATACATATGCCCTTTTGAGCTCATAGCACAATTTTACAAAACATAATTAATTTTTGTACTTAAAGACAGAATCATAATTTTCTAACTAGTAAAACATATGAAATATAACCTAATTCTAAGTACTCACCTGTAGTTTTGTTGATTTGTTGCACACATGTTAGGAATATTTCAACTTTAACTACGCACAAACAAAATATTTCACCAAAAGCAATATGTAATAATGGTGGCTCGTACACCACTGGTTGCAAATACGATGTTACAAATACAGTTGGGTGGTCCTTTAAGCGATTTGTCATCATTAGAACCAACTTGCCAGTGTCACACTTCAGCAGGAATTTTAAAATCGCTAATAAACCATTTTACCCTAGCATACTATTTAGTTTTACCTTAAATAATTATTAGCCATATTCATATTCTCGATCATTCTTTCTCATTCATATACACTATTTCATTAATTATCATATTCAAACCAATTTATATTTCTTATCAATTATATGTATCCACCGATATTATTTATGATATGAAAATTTATAATATAGTGCAGAAGTTCAGTGAAGATTAAAAATTATTCGTGGAAAGTTGGCAGTAGATAAAATAAAAGGCATTAAACGATCAGTTAATTACAATGCATTTATCAGTGTACGTAGAGGGGTTAAAAATAAATAAATAAATACATATATACATATATATATTCAGATATATATACATTGAGGGAAGAAATGAAGGAGTGAATATGCTACAGAGAAATGTGTGATAGCGTAAATTACATTTAGCGTCTGGCTAAAGGCTACGGCTAATGAATTGGTATATCTATTATTATAATGGCAGAATATGCTGAGGTGAAAACGGGTTATACTAATCGCGATATAATATCGTATATACGTGTGCATGGCAACGCCCGATAACGGCCACAGCAACCTTATATATTTATATATATATACCTTCATGTTTGTGTGTATAAAAAAGAGTTGGAGATCGCGCCTATTGCGCGCTTGACTCCATTCTCGCCGCCGTCGTTGCAACTATCTCGGCGTTGAAGTCTCCGCGGGCCATCTCTGGCATTTTCATTTCATACATTAATATATATGTATATATGTATATATACCCAATATCGTTTTATCAGCACCATTTGCAACCAACAAATGTCTTCAATGAAAGTCATATTTAACTCAATGCAGTCGTTTATTTCTCACACGATTATTACATTGAAAAAAATAAAAAAGATATATACAGAGATGAATAATAATAAAAATGGTGAAGAACTTTTCGTTATCGATCCAAATTTATTTATAAATAACTAATATTTAATGATAAGAAATTTATAAAATATTAAATTCTTATTCAAAATTATATCTATGTACATTTATAAATTAAATTGATATATATATATATATTTATAAAAATTTTAATGAAGATTTAGATTGTAATCTATAAAAAATATTTTACTATTTCAAAGTGTAGCACTAATTTTATTTCTTCTCACGATATATAATTAACATAAATATATAAATAAATAAATATAAAAATGTGTGAACATGTGCATTGAAAATATATTTATATACATAAATACATATGTATATGTCTATGCGTTGGACGCCCCTCTTTGACACACATTAGATCGTGCGTTAGAAGCTCAGCGATTGGCTCGTTGAATGTTCTAGGAGGTTGGACCGATGCCCCATCCGCTTTACTGGAGATTACTATTTACAATATACAACACTCATTGATTATTGCCCCCACTATTATCTAAATAAAAAAAAATATACATCCACTGCTATAAATAAATAAATAAAATCACCAAAGCTCTTTAGCTACTGCCTGAATATCAATCTCGAAGATTCACATGAATTTCTTCATGTTTGCGAATGAATAAAAATATTTGCGGTGTGAATAAAGTGCGTTCAATATATGACAAATAAATATATTTCCATGTGTCATTGAAGCTCTAGGGAAATTGAATGTATTATAAAGTGAATATAGAGTGCAAATAGAGCCACCGTGATGCCACACACTGGATCAAGTTTAATACTTGAAGTAGAAACGATGATACAAAAGTGGAGGGGCAACGTACCACGCGACCTCTGTCATTCTTTTACTTTGCTCACCGCTCAAGAAGATCTTGGCTGAACAAGTCTTTTGCAGTCTCGCGTGGCACCTTCAACTGGAAGGTCGTTGGATTGAAGTGACCACATTGTTACATTAATACAACAAACATTAACAGAATAATTTATTATGAATACATATTAAAAATATATGTATATAGTGAATGATTTATCTATATATGTAAATATATACATTGGTGGATTGATGTATGCGATAAAGAAGTGAAGTATATACCACGTCGTGAAATATACAAGAGGAAAAAGTGACGCGAGGAATAAAACAAGAATTCACGCGGTGTACATAGGAAAGGATAGTGAAGTTGCGCGGATCGGTTCATCGCACATCATGAAGATCGAGCGAGAAAGAATGGCGGGGTGGAGGTAAAGGTAGATAAAGAGGGGAGGAATAAGAGAAGAGAAAGAGAGATGAATAGAGGAAGAAGCAAAGCTGTTCAGGAGCCCTGCCTTCTTCCTTAGCCACTACAGCATCGCTTGTGGATCTCGAGTGGACTTGGACCTTCAGTCGTTCGCCGTTGTTCCTGCAAGCAGGAGGTTAGGTCATGTGTTGTGTGACCATGTGTATATATGCATGGATGTATGTATGTCGTTAATTTTATTCATTTAATATATGGGTTTATGTGTTTGTTTAGGGATTTTATTTTGTCTTGTAGAAAATAATGTTTTTGGGAATTTTATAAAATTTCTTTTGATGATAAAATGACTTTTTTCTTTTATTGATTAATTTTTATATGATGCAGTAGATGAAGAGACATGTGAGAAGGCGTTATAAATTATGGAAAAAATTTTTTTTTGCTTAATTTAAAGAGGATAATTTTTGTTTCAATTGTTTGTGGAGATTTTATGATTTATTGGTAATAATGTTTATGAGATTTAATTATTTGACACTCTTTGGTAGTTTATGTTGAAGTGGATTTTGGTTTTATATGCGTGGATGATTTTTAAATTGCGTGAGGATTGTTTGGTGGAATTCGATGAAATATTTGGCGCGAAAAATACAAATGTGGCGCGCGTACTGTTTTATTCATAAACAATATTGATATATTATTGTTCTTCATTTTTTTTTTTGAATGTATTGCAATAAATTCTTGTTACGAATTGACAAAGTTATTCTCACGACAAACTTCGATGTGGCAATCTGGTGAACAGATAATTGGTGGCCGTTAAATTTTATTATTCAAGACGAATACAATATGATGTGGATCAATGATAGGGAGAATTTTACTCAAACAATTAAAATGACTGGGTAAGTCAATATATATTATTACTAATATTTTTCTTTTTATTTTTTATTCTTTTACCGTACACATTAAATATTTTCAATAAAAAATCTTATGATCGTGTGGATTTAATGATCAATCCTTTCGTCGAAACAATTTTCTTAATATACACTTCTTGTCTCATCATATTATTCTTCTAATATACAAAGAGAAAACTATTATAGATTCTTTACAATTATTATTTTTTATTCCAATACTTATAAACACAGATGTATATACGATAGCAAATGTCAATAAGTATTGAAAAATTATATAGATGCTCGAGTTTAACGAGAATACAAATACTTTCAAGTACAAGATTGAGTCATCAAAATTCCTTAACTTTTATAGTTATATTCATAACGTACTTATCTGTATAATGTTTCAAAATTATACACATTGAAATTATCATGGTTATTATTCCTCGTTTAACGTGCTACAGATTAAAAAAAAAAAAATTAAAAATAAGAATAAAAAATGATGAAAGTAGGAAAATACTTTTATGTTACAAAATTCATAAGTTAAAAAAAAAAACTTAAACATTTCACAGTATGATATTTATTTTCTACATGCAATTGGTTACTTGGAGAATTTTTTTTTTCATCTCCACCTTTCTCTCTTTCTCTCCCATATTTTTTTTTTCATTTTTCTACTACCCCCCGCCTCTCTCCCTTCTTTGTTTCTTTATAGAACTTGGCGCAGAATTCTTGCAGAGGCGCGGAACATTCGTTACAGTTGCTCGGCTCTATTGAAATCGCGTTGGCAATTTAGATCGTAGGTTATTCACTCAAGCGCGCAATAACTTCACAAGAGATAAAAAAATATATAAATATATTTATATCCCCCTGTATATTCATCACCTTTTCCTTTTGGTCCAACACTTATAAGCATTGTCTTTGTCTCAACATAAATATTCACAAACCCTATTGACTTTTATTCAATTGGTATCGATGCCACCATCGATAAAATAAATATTTTTTCTTCAAAATGACATTTTGCAAACGAACAGCTGCTGTTGTGCCTCCATTACTTGACCTCTCTCCTATGTCTCTCATTGGACAGCTCAGAGAACTTTCCATCCGTTGATGATCGATCATCGATCACGCGAATTTATATATATACATTCAAAGGAAATAAAATGACCGCGGATATAATTCATATATTTATTTATTGCTCTGCAGTTGTTTTTCTGATTTTACTTTATTTTATTTATTATTTATTTTTTTTTTTAATATCTCTCGCTGATGAAATTATAGTTGGGAGACATTTGGGCCAGAGGGGGATTATTATACCCCTATATACACATTGAATGGCCGCGCCCACACGCGGGAAACTTTGAATCCACCAGAAACGAGACAAACCGCGATACGACAACCCACATTGGACCTGTCGCTCTTGTACAAACCGACGACACGCATATATGTCTGACCGGTACACCCACGCACTTTGCGCTTCATGATTTTATTTTTTTTTATTTTTAAATGTTATTTTTATATACATATAATTATGTCTTTCTTCTTGAACGCGAGTCTTCATCAAATGTCATGATATAATTATACGTATTTATATATACTTATTATATTAACCTCTAGAAGACTAGAAAACTGACACACTGAAGGAATTTTCGACTAAATTTTACCCTGCAATATGCATAGTAAGCCTGAAACATATCGATACTTGATAGAAAAGTACACATTTCAAGTTAATTTTTAATATAGACTGCTGTAAATATTACGCGAATTAAGAACATATTTTACTCCGCTGCAGGGTAATAAATTAGAGGAATTATTTATAACTCAAAATATGCTACATTGTACTAAGTAGTCATATAATTTTTACAATGTACAAATCCTACTTTTTACCATGCTTAGTGTTTTAAAATTATTCGAATAATTTTTACTTTCACGAGGGGTAAAAATTACTATCACATATAGTAATATCTATCTCAATTGTTATTATGTCCCAAGGTTACTTGAGTGCAGGGTAAATATTGCGCCTCGTTTCACCGTAATTTTTACGCGAAAATTTTCTCAATGTATACATCGACTTGTCCAGCTGTGATGGAGACTTTGTATATAGTTGATACATGATACCAGACACTAATTTGGGCACTTTTCAAGGGCGATCTCAACTCTCAAATCCCGATCGACTAAAAGCTAAACATAAATCAAATAAAAATGATAAAGGAAAAATAATTTCTTTTATTTCGTTTCTGTATTTAATAAAAAGTGATGAGGATAATGGGATGAAAATTGTCTCGGAATTGTTTGGGATTGTAGAGTGATGCGAAGCGTGACCGCACAGAAGGGCAAAGAAGGAGGAGAAGATTGGTATACAATCTGCTTTGTATGTGTATATGTATATGTGTGTGTATGTATTTGTTGCTACGTTTAGAAACCGGGCATCCAAGTCGAACGTGTCGAAACGCTTCGATGTCGTTCATTAACATAGCTATACGTGCACTGTACATGGTGTATGTTCTCTTTCGCTCTTGTCTGTGAGTTAAAACTCCATTGTGAAGAAAGATAGAATTCATTCTGAGCCTCGAGGACCCCAAGATTCCATCGATAATCGCGCGTCGGTGGAGGGCCGAGTTCACTCCTCATCCTGCAACCACCTCTATGCATCATTCCTCTTCACGGCCTGGGTGGCAGATTGAATTCGTATCTGCCATGGTGCAACTTACGAGAGTTACACTCAAGGTGTAACATATAATTTTTATTTTTTTTTTTGTCATTTCCTTTCTGTTATAATTATCTTGCGACAAAAACAAAAATAACGGATGCAAATTAACTTGATATATTCTATACGTTATTATTAAATCCTCATCGGGGAAGCACTTCCGTGGTGATATTAATTTTTTTATTTATTATATACATCCAGTTATCTTGAATTTCATCAAAGTATATAATAATATTAATAATTATATTTATTATTTTATGAATAAAAGTGTATAGAAATAAATTCAAGATTTTTTTTTATCACTCAATTTTTGAGAGCGATGTAAAATATTGACAGATTTAAATATTATTTCAATCCAAATATTTATTCTATAAATTATTGTAATTATGTATAACTTCAGTATAAGTGCGTGATATAATTAATTAAAAATTCACAATATTCTTCCCGGATATTTGCTATTATAAAATTTTCACTCTTATTTTTTTTTCCTTCTTTCGTTTCACTCTAGTTATTTTTACATGACACACTAACGGCGAATCCGCGATCTCTGTGTCACTTATACATATTTATAATATATATGTATATAAAATTTATTTATTCGCTAACATGTCTCCGTTACTCTATCGACAGAAAATTCCTGCGCATTATAAATCGATCGTATAAACAGACCTTGGTACAGTTGAGAACATCCTGGATCCGTTTAGTGATTCCTTCACTCATAATATATAATTATACACACATACACACACATAAATATATACCCAAGCAATAACCATAGTTATTTTTAATACAAATATATTTCAAATATATAACTAAAACAATAAAAGAAAAAAAGAAAAAAATCTCACTAAATCAATTCTAAATTTGATTATATACTTACTGCATATATTCATTTATTCATCAATTAAAAATAATTAAATGTATAATCATTAAATAAAAATCATTCTGAAAATTAATAAAACATCAAACATAATTTAATAAACATTTTACATTTGACCTATTGTTATACACAAATCACCACTCGCAAATCGTTTGCGCGATTTTCTCATATAATCTTCTCTGTATCCTATCTCGCACGCATATTAATTCAATATTTATAAGAGCATACACACATAAAAGGTCGGATTCATATAATAAACATACAAATACATCTACACATACACTCAGAAAAAAAATTCCAAAGTTTGCAATATAGCGTTGGGCGACAATTATTATTAACGAAGCACGTTTGTAGTTTGAATTTATCGTCCTCTATAAGAACTTACGTGCGCACCTTACATATATCTTTCTTGTGTGTGTGTGTGTATATGTGTATGCACTCTCATACTAAGTCACTTGCGAATAACACATATCAATACATATATATATATATATACATATATCTACATATAAATACAATATATGTATAACTAAAAGATATGGAGAGTAAGAGAGAAAGCGTGGCTCTCATCGGCGCGCGCCCACACTCGATATTATATCCTTAACTCTCAGGCCCGCGAGAGACGATCTCGTAATCCCGTGTTTTATCTGCCATTATAAAAAAGCCACGATGAATATTCCCTCGAGTGAGGGAGAGAAATGGGGAACTACCAAAGTTCGGGTTCTCACGCGAATAGCAAGCATCCAGAAACGCCGCCATCATAGCAAAAGATGTTTGCCGATGGCGTATATATATATATAAATAAATAAATAAATATATATATATATTTGTATATATATGCATACATATACAGGCGTGCAAAGAGCCCTAACTCCACGAGATCCATGAGATCAGCAACTTTACAAAAGAGACATCTTGTCTAAAAGATACAGATAAATATATAGACATAGACATTAAATTTATTCGTATATATTTTATATGAAAACGACAAAAGGACATGAGAAAATAAACGCATCAAGTGTATGTGTGTGTGTGTGTGTGTGTGTGTGTAGGGTTTATGTGTATATGTAAAAAGAGATCGTAAACGAAATGAGAGTGGATGAATAGAGAGATGAATAAGCGACAGTGTGGAGAGAGATAAACGAAGAAAGAAAATCGCAAAGAGCATGAGTCGAACGACGTAATCGGGGGAATAACGATTTATCGATCTACCAAGCCATTACATCGGATGTTTATTCAATCCCTAAATTGAAACGTATCTTTTCTATACCTTTCGCGGCCACTGAGACGGCGGATTCTCCTCTTCTCTTCCTTACGCGGAAATGCGCAAAATCCATCTCACGCATACAAAAGTTTAATCTTATGTATGTGGAGATTTATAAGAAAAAAGAGAGAGGGTTTGAACAAAATCGAATTCATGACGATGTCTTATTTTCTGTACGCGGTATTGGCAAAGAGAAAATACAAAGTTGTGAGGGGGGAGAAAAAGGGGAGGAAGGATAAGAGAAACGATGAAAGAAAGAACGCGAATGGGGATAGAGGATTATATATTTATCCATACAGAGAATGAAGAAGCAAAAGATAAGCGATATTATGTGCAGAAGCGAATCAATTTCTGCAAGGTCATTCTGATGATATGTGTACATATATATATATAGGTATATGTGTGGAGCAAAAAGGAGAAAAATGTAAGAAGAAATGGAGAATTGAAAAAGTAGAATGACAGAGAGAAGAAGGAATAAAAAAATTATGATATAAACGCGCATGTTCTTTTACGCCATGATAAAAAATTATGAAACATGATGTTCAACTGCACGTTCATCAGGGAGAATTAATCCAGTCCTTACTATCAAGAGTTGACTCTCGATAGTGAAGACTTTTAATTGAAATTAATGAAGAAAAAAAAAATCAAATTAATACAATTAAAAATCTTTTTTTTTTAGATTTTTTTCTTATACTTTAATTGTGA
This sequence comes from Microctonus brassicae, assembly GCA_918226075.1. Taxonomy (NCBI): domain Eukaryota; kingdom Metazoa; phylum Arthropoda; class Insecta; order Hymenoptera; family Braconidae; genus Microctonus; species Microctonus brassicae. The sequence continues at coordinate 11,562,706 of OW445484.1, read as the reverse complement.
CATGGAAACTGGCAATTTATTTTATTCCAAGTTCAATAAAGTACAGATGACAGACTAATTGATTAATAAATTATATGTTTAAATAATATTTAACAAGTATATTCAAACATTTATAAGAAGGTTTTCTTCACTGAGGAATTTTATACCATCAATGAATCCTATATAAGATAACATTAGAGACATGGATGGAATTTAAAAAAATAAAATAAAAATCTATTACTTATATTAACGTTATTTTCTTCTAATTTTTTATTTATTCATCTGTCGAAGTGATTGAAAAGCAATTTATATACACATATATAAAATTGCTAATTACTTTATTCCATCACGTTCGAAGCTGATGATAACGCGCGTTGCAAGAAAATATTCTTGATTGCAATTCGACAGACGCACATATACAGTTGATATCTTTAGATAAATATATTCTACACTCTAGTGGTTTAATATTGCTGCAAATGTACAAGAGCTTTTCAGAAAATGACACCCAAACCACTTAAACCGTCTTATTTCCGTTGACTCCAATTAAAAGTGATAAAATACCAATGTTGTACATGCTTGTCTGTTCGCACTTTAAAACATAAATGTATAACATAAGGAAGAGAGATGCAATGACGTGACAAGAGACTTTGTCTCTTGATATGTCTTCTCTCTTTACACTGTTATATATTATACATATGTATTTGTATACTTTATATATACTGCATATATACCTATTCGTCTATCTAAAGATGTCTGCAATGCGACGCGTTTTCTCAAGGGACTCTTGATTCAAAGAGTATATATAAAAGATCGAGAGATATTCAAAAGATCGTAGATGAGATCGTGTTTACTTTGCCGCACGCCGCCGACGACTTGTTAAATCTTTTGACGATCTTGAGAACTTTTCCATAGATATTCGCACGCGTTTGTGTATAATATTTATATGTATTATATGTATTTATGTGTTATATAATTGCATGTGAATCTTGATTTCGACGCATCATCATCAATATTTTAGTGTAGGCTTGCAAAGTGATTCGATGCGTTGAATCAAAGTGGTATTTATAAGTGAGGGTTGAATGCGATTTTCATCTCAACTACGAAGATGTTGTTGGTTATATACATATATATATATATATATATGTAAAAGGTCGAGTCGGCGAGACTTTAGAGAAGGAGATATCCCGAAGAGATCCAGATCGACGGCCTTGTACGGTCACGAGCAGGTGGCTCGTGCCTTTTTTTTTTTTTTTAACGGTATTCACATTTTTTATTTTATTTATTTTCATTTATATATTTATTTATTCATTTAATTTTTTTATTCCATTTTGTTTTTCTCACTTTTCTTTTTCACAGTAGTGTAGAGCTTGGACGACTTGATATGGAATTGGATTTTGTTAGAGAGGAAAAAAAAATTGGCTCGTGCCCTTTTTGTGGAAGAAGAAATTGAGTTTATGATCGTTTTTTGAATAGTCAATAGCTATTAATTAAAAGAGAAAAAAAAGTGAATGTATTGTTTAAAAGAGAAAGGGAGGGGCTTTGTATACTTCTGGAATATTCAGTTTTATTAAGAGGTTTTTTTTAGTGATGCTTGAATTTAAGGGGGCATCTTTAGTCTTTTGCATATTTTTTCAAGAATTTTTTTTTTGCAGAACAAATTGTTGAAATATTCTGATGGTTTTATATATGAAAAAGTACATGTTAGATTATATAAAAACAATTTTTTCGAATTTTTTTATATCAATATGGCTGAGATATGGCAGGCCCAAAAGAACCTCTTTTTTTTGGTTGACATAATTTATTGAAATATTAATAATTTATTAAGATATTAAAATATAAGTGAGCTGCTATAATCTGTGCGAGAATCGAGTGTTTTGAGTGAGAAATAACAAAATGACGGACTTTGGAATTTTTCGTCACTTTTTTTTGAGGTTATATCGTTTAAAAAAATGGGTCAAATGATTTCGAATATTCATGATTCTAATACGGGCTATAGCAGCCCACTTATATTTCAATATCCTTTTTGAAATTTTTATTCCGGATATATCCCTAAATCGAGAAATCATGTGAACCAAAAAAAAAAAAAAAAAAGTGGTTTTTTTGGAACTGCCATATCTCAACCATATTAATATATAAAAATTCAAAAAAATTGTTTTTATATAATTCGACATGTACTTTCTTATGTATAAAAAAATCAGAATGATTCAATAAATTTTAATGCAAAAAAAAATTTTTCAAAAAATGTGCAAAAATTTGAAAATGCCTCCTTAAAGATAAATTAATTCTCCGTGACAAATAAAACAAAATTCAAATAAAAAATATTGCTAATCTACTATAAAACTTTGACATTGTTATACAAAATTAATTTATATCATAAAAAAAAAACATTCAAAAAAAAAAAAAGTATAAATAAATATCAAAAAATATCAGAAATAAATAGACAAAATGAATAAACAAATGAACAAATAATACATAATAAAAAGAAGAATTGCAGATAATAAATGATGAAGAATAAAAAAAAAAAAAGAATCCTTTAAAAATATTCGATAATTCGCCGCGCAAACAATCCAACAATCGTTAATGTCTCAGTCGTTTGCTTTATGCGTTTACCAACTTACGACTCTATGATAACCGCAAACTACACTTGTTTTTCATCGTTTTTCCTATACCATCTGCACAACACAGAAGAGATAAACTTGCATTTCCGCCGGCGCACATGCGTATATCAACTCAAAGAATACAACAGCAGTAAACGTCACAGCAAAATGTTGATTCAACATTAGACAGTTGCTAATTTTACGCGACTACAAAAATTTTTTCTACATTTTATTGACTTCCTAACACACTTCATTTCATTATCATCATCATTACCCATTATTTCTATAATTATTTTAAAAATAAATGAAAATATTGTATAACAATGAATCGGCATCAAAATGTTTTTTTTCTAAACATTTCTCATTGGAAATTACATACTTATTTCAATCAAGTTTTAATGCTAGACACTCTCATGTTACATTTAATAAAATATCACTCGACTCAGTTTGAAATATGCTCAAGTCATAAACAATGTTTACGATGAATCGCGTTCTCTCAGCCCACGGATTCACAAGTAAAAGCACATACATATATGTATAAATAACTATTCACATACACAGATATGTATATAAAATTTATTAATATACATGTATATATATACATAAAATGTATACATAGTGGGTGGAGTGAAATACAATCGTAAATTAGTTTATATATCAAATTTTAATATCATCTTAAGTCATTTAGATTCACAATTGTTCATTGGAAAAATATTTAATCAACTCGAGAAAATAAATTGACATCACTCAAAAAGAAAAGTCTTTAATCATGTCTATAAAATTAACTCGTGTTGGAGTTTGTAAGATTCTATCCAGAACTTGTGTTAATTATTTTTCTAACACAAATTTTATATCAAATTTAACACAAGATGAAATAAATAATATTTTATGGTAATTTTAATACTAAATTTTTGTCTGTCAAATTCTATACATTTTAAGTTGACATATTTTTGGATATTTTGTGATTGTCACCCTGAAAACATGTTGATTTAACATTATTTTCAGGTTGAATTTGTGTAAAAAAATCGTCGATCAAGATTTTAAGTTTCAATAAAACTTAAAATTAAGACTAAAAAATGCTTCTAAATTATTCCCGACTTGGCTCGTCTTCCAACTGATTTAATTCAACACGCACATCATAATTCGAGTCATGCATATTTTAAATTTGTATCAAAACTATTTGTGTCAAGTCTAAATCACAACTCGATTTAAGACTTCTTTCTCCACAATCAAATATAAAATATATATCAATTTATTCCAAAGTAAGTATCATCAATGAAATATTATCCTGAATGAAACAAACAAATATACAATCATATAAATTCCATAACAAAACATGAAGGTATTTTTACATGCAGCTACATGTCTATACGAACATGTATTCGCTATAAGACTCGTCATGCGCGCACGTGAATAGGAATATCAAGAATTGCAAAGTGGAAGAATGAGGAGAAGGCAATGGAGAGCAGCGCGATGGTGGCGTTTGTCTCGATCAGAGGTGATTTCATAAAGGATACCGCCGTGACGGAAGATATTGTAGGACAAGTTTCCTGCACCAGCTGGGTGGGCCGTCGTGAATACGCGCGACGTGCGCACAAACCTCAATCCCTACCCTATGCCCCCATATTACAATATATAAATATACCTACACACACACACACACTCACATACATATGAACACACTTGTATTTATCCATCCATCTATGTATAATACTTATAAATAAAAATAATTCTTTATTATAGTCGAAAGAGCATATTTTTATACAAAGTACATTCATTCGGCGGCCATTGCGATTTGTTCCCCTCTCTTTGTGCTTACTTCCACCCTAAGAGCAATTGTTTGACGCCACCCTTAGCTCGTCCCCTTAATACAAAATATAAGACTTACTTCATCCAGCCCCTTTTTTGTTTTTTTTTTTTTTTTTTTTACAGCGAAATGCTATGTATTATTTCTTTATTCGGAACAATACCCGAATCGAAATTTTTATGCTACTTTGAACCTCATCATTGGCATTTGATGAGGTTCTTCAGGAGTAAGAAAGGTAGTTTGAAAATATTTTAATATTTAATATGCCAGATCATTCATTGTAAGGCGCAAAGGAAGATTTATAAATTATTGGTGCTAGTTTTTATTAATATAATTTTGCCACACAAATGAGATTATGGCATTGACATATTGTTTGCATTTTCTTCGGAATAATAACGACAAAAACTCTCAATTATTTGTATCTAAGTTTATTATAAAATAAAATATTACAATTTTGCGTTGAGTGTAAAAAAGCATCAAAATAAGTTCAATGTTAGATTTATAGAAGCTTCCTAGCTTCAATGTAGAATTGATAAACCAACGAGAGTATCATAGAATGTTTAATCGACTACTAGAAGACTTGAAGAAGTACAAAAATTTCGACTCGGATAATCGAGATCGACAGATGTGTTTGATGAAATGATCTTTTTGTTTTTTTGTAGATTTAAATATGGGATGAATTGGAAATGAAAGAAAATGAAATGAAAACAAGTTTGGGTTATAAAGAAGTGTCTTAAAGTCACGTACATGCATCGCGGTTGATTCAGTATATCGACACGATTTATTTACTACGCGTTTTTGTTTATGGAATAGTTCTTAGAGAATAGTGCATGTAGATAAAAATTTATATCAATATACTTATTTATCTGCAAGCTTGTGTTTGTTTGTATGTGTGGTTGTATGGTGAATTCGCATAAGGACAGGGTTAAGGATTGAGTGGAAAAAAAAGTTGTGTAGCAGTGATTAGCGCCGATCTTAAATGGACCGGTTTGTAAACTTAGAACTGAGCAAAGACAATTCTGTTTAATTAAGCCACAGCTTCTTCTTTTCCATCACTGCTTTGACTTCTTCTTTCTATCTTCTATACCTACATGAACACCACAAACATCCCTTTATATCCTTTATAAGATACTTATCCTACAAGATATTTATCCTATATAAGATACTTACAAGATCTTATACCACGCCATAGTTAATTAAGATGATTAATTTTTTTTCTTCATATTAAAGAAATGGAATTAAATAATTTAAAAAATTATAATGATAGAGAATAGATCGTTATGTTATAAATAAAATGATTTAATTGAGAACTAGAGGAGCATAATGAAGGTGACATGAAGAAGAAATTCATAAAATAAAATCATAGAGAAAAATATGTGAATTACTTAAATTTCTTGACAGAAAATTAATGAAAATTCTTTAGAGAAATATTTTTTTTTCGAATGTATTTTCATCATCACAACTTACTGTAATTACTTAATACTAAACTAAACTATACACAAACACATCACCTTATTTCACTGCCAGATAAAAAATTAACACCGCGATTATTTCATCTTCTTTCAATTCACTATTTAAAAAAATTATTTCCAACGAATTTTTTAATTATATACCAGTCATTTATTTTCATAACATTATATATATAATGCGCTTTATTTAAACAAATGAACAAATGAATATTTGCACAACGAAAATAAAAATATTATTACAAAACTTATCGTATTGTTATCATGAATAATAAATGACGAATAAACTTTGACAACTTCAAATGAGATGTGTAATGTTTCTAGTTTAGTTGAAATTGACGAGTTGATTATTTCACGTCAAGAATCATATCATCGATCATCATTATCGTCTGCATCTACTTCTCCTTTTGATACACGAGCGAGTTATCCACTCGGACAGCAACGATGAAAACATCAATCAAGTGTGTGCAAGTTGAAAACTCTGTATAATATCTATATATAACATTAAATGTCTATATACACTCTTATATATATTCATGTAGACATACATATATACATACCCTACATATATATAAGTATATACCAATTGTAAAATTTCAAATTCGTGTCTATGAATCGTGAGAAAGCATCGTCATTTTACACCATAATACGTTTTTGCTTCTCTTTTGTTTTTCTTATTTATTTATTTATTTATTTATTTTTTTTTTTAATTTCCATTAGTACATAGACGACAACGACAACTTTGCCTCCTATATGCGATCGCACCGCAATCGACTTACCGTTTTTCCATTTAAGGCCCGTGCGCCCTCGTTAGCCGGAAGTTTACGACGATATCCAGATAATTTCGTATATATCTACCAGCATCCAGCTACTATAAGTGTATATATTCACTTTGATTCTCCCTCTTATTATTTAGAACATAAAAAAAAATGCGCATCCTTAACGGGAACATAAGTTCGTCGAGCAAAACCATTTTCCGCCACGAATAAAAAAAAAAAAACATCTGTACACAAGATCAAAAGAAAACGTCAAAAGAAAAAAAAAACTCTCATTGATTGGAAATGGAAAAAAAAAAAATTGTTCAAGTCTTCATCTTCTCGCAAATTACACTACAAGTCAACAAAAAAAATTTCAAGTCTCTTATTTAACAAATATTATTTATAAATAAAAAATACTATAAATAAAATTTGCTTTTGTACTTTTATCCAATGATAAATAAATATTCAAAGTTTCGGCAGATTTTATATTTATTGAATTATTTATATCTTCTTTTTTAAATAAAAGTGATGTTAGTATACGAATCAGAGTTTGTTTTATTTTTATAAACAATTGAAAATGAAAAAATTAAAATTTTCTTAAAATTAGAAAATGTAAAAATTGCTAATAAAAGCAAAATTTATTTAATAAAATTATTTTTTCCTTTATTAGTTAGGCATAAAAATCAAAATCAGATATAAAGAACTCTAACTCAAAAATCATGTTGACTTGTGTTATCACAACTCTACTTTTTGTCATAATTATTAATTTACAAATGAATATTTATTATTATTATTATTATTATTATTATTATTATTATTTATTTTTTATCATACACAAAATAACATACTATCATTATTGATTCATCAATTAATAAAATATCAACAGCATGTATAATTATCTATACAAGTTTGTCGTTCTATTTTTGCGTATGCAAATCTTAAAAACGCGTGAATGAGTGAAATTAAATCTCGTCTGACATTATACGACACGTCTTATTAACTACATACATATAATAATGTATATACATGTATGGTAAATGATTTTATACATGAAGGTAAATTTACAGTTAAAAAAAAAATGAAAGGAAAAAAGGGAAACACTCGTCATGTATATTTCAATAAAATAAATTTTATTTGTGCTCATTCTTATTGAAGAATATATATTATATATATATATATGTGTTTATATATATACATATAGGTATACAGTGAATGAAATGGTCTAATAAAATTTTCCAGGGCGATACACCAAACTCGACAGACCGGTCTCACTGTCTGGTAGATAAGCATATACATACGTATATACAGAGAGATGAAGTGGAAAAAAAATTAGAGTGAAGATGATGAGGAGGGAAAAAAAAAAAAAAAAAAGATTGGGAAGAAATAACGGAATAAAAAAAATATAGAGCTCGACATAAATCTATAAAATGTAAAGATTATGTCTGTCCATACACGTCAGAATCGAGTTCCTGTCTTGTGCTTGTCTCTTTGATGATACAAAGTTGTTCTCTATCATTATTACTTATATACTTGAATAAAATTGAGCGAAAATTTTTACGTCAGAAAATATACATATAATCGCTGATAATTATCAGGAAATAACTATTAAAAATAGGAGAATATAAATAATGAAAACAAAAATCTTTTCAGCACATCATAAATAAAATATTTATCATGGAACTGATTAAATTATTGTTGATATATAAGCAGTGATAAATTATATGTTATAATATATATATTTTTTTTTGTTTATAGAATGTAACATGGAATGTGCAATAAGTTAAAAAATATTTATGTAAAATTAGAGATTTTTTGATATATGAAATTGGAAAAAGGGAAAATGAAGAAGAAGAAGAAAGAAGAAGACACAGCAGAAGATATGATAAATAAAAATAAAAATGAGATCTGAAGATCGTGATTAGCAACAGAGAAGCAATTCAAATATATATTGATCATTATCAGACGATTAAGTCTCGAGTTCTAAAGCTATTCAAAGCTTTAATTTCTTCAGTTAATTCACAGCAATTACACATCGTGTTTCATTCCAAACGCTTTCATTAATTTCCAACTTCACTTAATGAATAAAACTTAATGCATGAAAAAAAAAAAAAAAGGAAACAGAAATGAATATAAAATTTATTCCTCACATAAATAATCAACTGGAAATTGAATTAAAATAAATTATCATTAAACCAAAACTAAATTTAATAATACATCTTTGATGATTTTTAATACAAAGAAAAGAAATATAAATTAGGTTATTTTTTTAGGCTGGGCTTTCTTTTTTTATTTCATATACTGAGAGAAAACTATTAGATTTAATTTTCAAAACATTTATTACTATTTATTAATAGTTATATTAATAAAATGGAAAAGGATTAATAATTTGAATGGCAATAATTTTTATGAGATAAATATTTATGAATAATAATTGGAATTTTTAATGCAAAGAATTAAAACATAAATCAAATTATTATTTTAAGCTGAGCTTATTTTTTTGTTCAATCCACTATTAGATTAAATTTTCTTTTTAATTAATTATTATTGTTATTAATAGTTATATTAATGAAATTGAAGTGAATTAATAATTTGAATGATAATTTTTATGATATCTATAAATATTTATGAATATTAATTGAAATTTTCAATGCAAAAAATGAAATAATAAATAAATTAGGTTATTTCATGGACTGAGCTTTTTTATTTTTCTTTGTTTAATACACTAAGAGGAAACAATTGAATTTAATTTTTAAAAACATTGTCACAATACCAAACATCGATTGAACTCATTAATTCTTTATAAAAATAAAAATACACAATTGATAATCGTGTAACGATTGCTGAGCACACACGTGGAGAGAAAATATCGCTTAGTAGTCTCGACCTTGCGACTCTCCAGTACCATTTAAATATCCTTCTTCAAGCTCCTTTTTGAGATAAGACCGATTGCCTCAAGGCGATAAAGGCCCAGCTGACTCTTTCTCTCTTTCTGTTTCTCGCTACGCCACAGCTGATTTGCCAAAGGGGAAGTAAAACGGTGCATTATACATATACATACACATATACATATACATATGTACATGGTAAGATTGCGAGTAGAATGAAGGAGACGAAAAAAAAAAAAAAAAAAGAGAAGACGAACGAGACGTCGAGCAAGCTAGTGTGTAAGTAGTAGCGGTACGAGTTCGCATCGGCATTCCTACGGGAGTAAACTCTTTACAGTTGCAAGCACACGATTTTACTCCGATAATATGCAAGGAATAAGAAGGAGGAGCACAAAAGATTACGAGAAAAAGACGCGCGCGACAGAGACGAAGGAGGCATTTATAATCGACTAATTGGCAATCGCTTATTTAAACGTATTCCAATACGATAAGCATCGACAACCACGTAATTCGCACCGGGTTATATTTTTAGAATAAAAAAAAAAATAAGTATATACATTTATGTATAGAATAGATATATACATACATATATTGAATATGTAGAGTAGAGAAATATGTGTAGGTATGTGTTATTGTATGACATTTTGATAATTTTTTATATGAAGAATAAAATATAAATTAAATTATTTTCTTGAGCTGAGCTTTTTTTTTTTTTTTTTTGTTTAATACACTAAGGAAACTATTGGATTTAATTTCATTTTAATTAATTATTATTGTTATTAATAGTTATATTAATGAAGTTGAAGTGGATTAATAATTTGAATGGTAATGATTTTTGTGATATAAATATTTATGAGTGATAATTGAAATTTTTAATGCAAAGAATGGAAATATCAATTGGATTATTTTTTTGGGTTGAGCTTTCTTTTTTTTATTGTTCAATACACTGAGGAAACTATTGGATTTAATTTTTAGAACATTTATTATTATTATATAAAGTTGTATTAATGAATTAAAAGTGGATTAATTATTTGATTGATAAATTTTTTTATATTATAAATATTTGTAAATAATTATTGCAATATATATGCACGAATATTTATACAGATTAATATAATGAATTGAATTAATATTCAGTTTTAATTGTTTTATTGACAAGATACTTTTGGAATAATTAATTTTCGAATCTTCTAATAAATGTCAATATATTTTTTAAAAAATATTATTTGAATATATTTTTAAATTTAACACACTATTTACTGTAATATTATATTAATATAAATAATAATATTAAATTAAAATGTGTTTGTATATATAAATTAAATAATTCTCTTCATCAAACAGAATAAAGAAAATATAAAATAGAATAAACAATCATATAATTAAAGAGAGTCACGTACATGTTTGATTGCCCACAACCAAGTACATTTTTAAAATCATTTTATATATTAATTATACACACACATACAATATACAGAATAGCTGTACAATATATCTAATAATTATATCTATCCAAGTCTCGATTACACAAAAATAGGAAGCAGAAAAGTGATGTGTGAGAAGAGAAAATAAAAAACTAAAAAATAAATAAAAAAAAGCTCCAATAGAGCAACAAAAAAAAATAAACCACACGGCAACTACAAACACACACATTTATAAATACACATACCTATATACATGCAATACATACACACCTACCTATATGTACATCTGTGTAAAAGAAAAAAAAAATAATAAAAATAAATATCGATGAGGGAAAAACAAGATGAATCGTGCGAGAAGAGAAATAATAAAAATGATAGTTATACTCTTACAAGGATCCGCCTTATTAAAGTAACTATCATTAAATCCACCTATCTCACCTATTACCCGTTTTATTTCATTCCCCTTCACCTCATTTACCCTCATCCACCCCCTCTCAATCATTATATTCACTCTGGATATTGACAATTATGATTTTAATCTACCAATACCCAATTACAGACAATTCATTTTACATTTTATTTTCAATATTATATATTTATTTCTTTATTCATATATTCATGTTTATAATTAAACATATATACTCCCGTTTATATAAATTATTTTATATATAATAATCCATACAAGTTCATTCAATATTTCATTTCACTTTATTTATTTCATTCATTTTAATTTTTAATTTTATTCATATATATTTTTTTTTTTTTTTATATATTCCCGACATAAATACATAACGTTATACATATGTATTCTCAATCTCATGAAAGTAATACATATTAAAAGAGGCAATATACACTATATAAAATCAGAATAATCCAATATTATAATTCATGTTGAACATATACGTGATGCGGGGGCGTGAGATATCCATCTCATATATTTTAATATTATTTATATTTTTTTTCTTCTGTCTTATAAATTTTTTTTTTTTTTTTTTCATTCACTTTACTTTTATATCAATTTTTCAAACATATCAAATAAACGCTCTAGGCAATATAAATAAATAAACACATACTTATATGTATATCATTTCTCTTTTTTTTTTTTTATTTTATTCATTTATTTTTTTCGTTTTTTTCCTCTCTTTCTCTCTCTCTCTCGTTAACTCTATCACTATCCTCAGTTATCTCTGTCTTATTTGCTATGTCTTATATACACACACACATATATATATATATATATATATTGCAAACTCTTACGCTTCAAGTGAAATACCGTTGCGTATTTCACTCGAGAAGAGACGCTATGAGTAAAATATCGTGGCACGGTCCGTTTTACAGCGACGATAAATTCCAGGGCCTCCACCTTTGCCAACCTCCCACCATATCACAGTTGATATATATATATATATATATATACTTAAACTGCATATATGTAAGTATCTATATAGACACTGGTATACTATATCGACCTAAGACGCCACGTGGATTTATATAAACGATCTCGAGTGTATCTGCATACCAATCCCAAGTGCAATTTTCATCTTTCCAATGTGCAGCACATGCAGATATATACTTTGCCACAAATAAAATAGAGAGAAGATAAAGAAAAGTGTATATGTGTGTATGTGTGTGTGAGTGAATAAGTGAGAAAGTTAAATTATATATATAAAGATCTGTTCGGATTTGCGTAAAATGGCATCAAGGCGAGAATTACTACGTTATATACAACTATACATGTATATATTTATGGTGATATATGTACATGTGTATTGTGTGTGAGTGTGTATATTCGAGAAATTTTTATGGGGAATAAGAAATGGAACAGAGTGAAGTCATGTTATATAGTGTCTCACGGATAATCCTTTTATGAAGGTATATTTTTTATTTTCACTTTTTCTTTGGACAGCCGCGACGGAGTTTGTCATAATTATTGGCTGTATGAGTATATCTATGTGCGAGTGTGACGAATTTAAATGAGCGCAACAACATCCTTGAGGTGTGTATGTATATATGATGAATGAAAAAGCGAGAAGGAGATTGGGATTTTTTTTTATAATAGTCAACGCAATAAATGACGGGAGAGAATTAAAAATAAAAAGTGCTTTTGAGAGTTTTTATGAAATATTTTATTTTTTAAATTATTATTTGTAAAGTTTTTATTTTTATTTATTTATATTGTTTTTTATTATTTTTTTATTAAATTGTGTTAGTTATTGATGTGGAGATGTATTTAAAAATTTTTTATTTGTTTATAAAAGATAATATGGGAGACGTTGAAAAGTATTTTGAAATTAAATGGATAAATTGTTTTTGTGATTATTTTAATTTTTATGTGTTCAATTGTGTGAGGTAGTTTAGTGTTATGTGTTTGAGATTAGGGTGTGGTATTTAACAACATTTTCAATTGTTATGTAGACTAATTACTGCCAATTGACAATTACAAATCTAGAGATTACCATAAACATGTTTAGAAGTATATTTCATTTTCCACATACTGATTATGGATACGCATACGGTTCGTATGTATAGATAGAATATGTTTTGTATAGGTGTCTTTGAATTTGTTTACAGATGTAGGAATGATTTAATGTGGATAGAAAAATTTAATTCGATGTATGAATTATTTTCTTTTTTTTTTTAGAGTATATTGTTGATGGTGTTTTTTAATTTGAATTTATTTCGAGGATTAGTGTTGGGGAGTTTTAATTATTTAAGTTTGAAATCAAATATGTAAAAATTTGAAAAGTATAAAATTTACTTTGCATTAATTATTGTTGATGATTTGAATATTTTTGATTTTTTCAAATTTATTTTCTGTTATTTAACAAGTTGGTATTTTAATTTTATATTCAAGTGAGAATATATAAAGTTTAAATCACTCGGAGGGAAATTGAATTTTTGTTAGACTTTGATAGTGGAATTTTACAAAATAAATAAGCAAAATTTTATTATCAATTTATCAATTTATATAATATATAATTAATAATTTCAACCGATTAATCAAACAACTTTGTCATTGCATCTGACAATCTGTCATGTTATAAGTAATACAAATTAATACATGATTTCTTCACCAGTTTATTGAATTTCTCAACTAAATTTCAAATACCAATTTCACAATTATGAAAAAAATTATTTTCATTCATTACCTTGCACAAAACCAAACAATAAAATATTACTATACAACACAATATCAATTATTAATTGATTATCAAAAATTTCCATATCATTTCATTTAATAATAAAAATTATCCAATTTTCTAAATCTATTTCACTTTAATTAAAAATAAATTTTCATTGCTAAAATCATTAAATAAAATTCTCCTAATTTAAAAACACTCATTGTTTTTTTTTCTCATTCCAGTTAAACAACTAATACAAATTAATATGTAATTTCCTTACCAATTTATTAAATTTTTCAACTAAATTCCAAATAGCAAATTTCACAATTATTAAAAAATTATTTCCATTCATTATCTCATACACACAATTCAACAGTAAAATATTTACGTACAATAATTCTCTTTCATAAATATCCATTAAAGAGATAAAATATAACTTGAAGTAATACAAAAAAATCTATAGAGAATATTGGAAAATAAAAAAATGAATGAAAAAAATATATAAATAAATGGCATAAAGTAAAGAATAAGAATTGTCGATAAGAGTATAGAGTCAGGAGCGAATTTATGAAGCAGCAAATGTTGGGAATCAATCCAAGCAGCTCGCGTGCAGTTTAGTCAAGATTACACGTTGGCTTCAACGTCCCAGACAAGCCGCAGGAGACAGGAAATTGCATCGAGACACCGCATCTTCAACGTTTTAAAAATGCCATAATTTTTTTTCCCCCTTCTATATTTTTTTTTTTTTCCTCGTTTCATTATTTATTTGCAAGCAACACTTTTGCCTCTGGGTACACACACACACACACGCACACACCCATAACAACATACACACACACACTACACTCTCAATATTAACATTAAAAATTATTGAGAAATACTCAACTAAATTGACGCTTTTGAATTATTGCATACATGTAAGTGTATTCATATTCGTATCTAAATTCATATTGTGGAAATATTATACGAATGAAAGAGAGTAGAATAAAAATTATGACAACGAAAAAAGGAATGAAAAAAAAATAAAAAAAAATTGTAAAGTAAATAAATGTAAGAAAAATACTATTCTTATAGATAGTCAGGTAAAGTACTAACTGCGTTAGACAATAGGGACTAGTTTATATATTTTTCTCTGTGGTGTTGCTTTTACATGTTGAAGAGGAAATAACCGGTGGTTCTCGAGTGCTGCACTGTGCGCACCTTTTTCTTGTAACCGGGTGGGCCAGTAGCGTGTTCATTAAACTGACATGCAAGAAAACACGGGCGCGAACTCAACATGGGGAATATATGCCCAGGCATTGTTCTAGAAATTGTTGATGGTGTGTACCATATAGTAGAATCCATTGCACCCTCGAACGTCATCGAAAATATATTCAAAAAAAAAAAAAAAAAAAAAAAGGAAAAATTGAATGAAATAATACACGCGTTACATTCGAAGCAATTTAAATCTCCACGAAAAATATAAGAATATATTTAATATTTAATAATATGAAGTGTGTTTATCTCGAGTTGGAATTTTTGTATGTTTTCTAGACTTCTAGTAGTAGATTAAACATTCTATTACTCTCGTTGGCCAATCAATTCTACATTGAAATTAAGAAACCTCTATAAATCTAGCATTGAATTTATTTTGATGCTTTTTACACTTAACACGATATTGTAATGTTTTATTTTATAATAAACTTAGACACAGAACCTCTAGAGTGATTTCGAAGCTATTATCTGGAATATCAGCTCCTATTCTCATTCTACTTAAATTATAATTTAAGAGTAATTGACAGTTGATCAGTGATTAGAAAATACGGAAATATACATAAGCGATAACTTTCATACAATTTATTGGTACATAGATATTCAATGATGTTAGAAATAATAAGTATTATTTCGAACAAAATGCCAATATGTCAATGCCATAACCTCATTAGTGTGGCAAAATTGTATTAATAAAACTAGCACCAAGAAAAGATGCGAAAATTCTGGCGATTGACAATAAGTATTGAATTAGTACCTAAAATGTATTCAATGTATAATATTATTTTATTGTTGAAGTTATATTATTTTTTTCAGCTGAAGAAAATAAATTGGATAAAATGGTCATAGCTTATAACGGAAGTGTAGCTAAAAAATCGAGAAAAATATCATCAACTGAAGTAATTAATAAAATAACTGCATTGGCAGAACATTTAAAATTCTTGAAAAATATCCATGAATTAAAATATCAGAATAATTTGTGTAAAAAAAAAATACGCCAAGTATTTATTGCATCATGTGTATAAAATATATTTCTTTTAAAAAATGTTTCGTTCTTAAACTGTGTGATAGATAGGTATGGAAAGAATAAAAGAAGTAGGAATACAGCTCTACTCTAAAATCAAAATATAACAAGGTCTATGTAAATTAATTTTTAGATCTTCTTTTGCGCCTTACAATGAAAGATTTGGCAATATGCGACTACTTAAAGGTGTTGAGAAGTAGTCATATACTAAACATTAAAATATTTCCAAACTACTTTTCTTGCTTTTGAAGAATCTCATCAAATGCCAATGATGACTTTTAAAGTAGCATAAAAATCTCAACTTTCGATATAATTAATTTCGAAAGCTATAAATTATTTATATTCATTTTTAAATACTATATTAAATGTTTTATTCAATTTCTCATCATTAAACAATTGATAGAATTTTATAAATGATTTTTTAATACAAGAAAAGCAGGGGGTTAATTGTGGATCGTTAGTCAGCCCACCTACTGTTGTGTCTCATCAACTATTACAGACATCAATCCTTTCTTTCATCCATCTGTCCATTCATACCTATGTACAAACATATACATACACACATACAAATATCCATACAAACCTGTGTCTAAAAACTATCTCTATGGTATATTAATACCAACATTTCATTCATTAATTTTCTTCCACTCAATCTCATTCGAGATTCATCATCTATCATCATATATAAATTAAAATCAATGAGAATATAATCTTATTTATACACTCAAACACATAAAATACAAATAAATAACAGTCGTCATTGTGAAATAATATATTTAAACACTGAAAAAAAAATTTTTTTCCTCATCACAAAACATTATTTTATCCACAGTGAATTTTATCTTAAAGTCTCAGTAGTTTATTTTATATTTATATACTTCACATATGTATTATACGAACGTATGTTTATAAATAAACGTTGCTATATACTGCATTTATAATTATAAATATGGATATATACAGATATATAAATTGACTTTATGTCTGATCATCTTTGTTTGTATGTGTATGATTATTCCATGTCAATGATACGCCATCTCGACAATTGATCATCGCTCGTACGATGGGGACAAGATAGAGGTGGTAAAATATATGTATACTATACAAGTCTTCAGATGGGAATATATAGGTATTTGAAATCATGATGAATAAGAACGAAACATACTCTCAGTGCCACTTTATCAAGTGGCAATAAGAACTGGCTCGCTACTATATTGCTATTTACCGTGTGTGTGCTTAACATAAGAACTGAGTTCCTGAGTAATTGCTTGCTGGTGAGCTCAGTAAATACATATATAATTCAGACTGGAAAGAAGTGTATATATATATATATGTATAAGCGGATGTGTAATAAGTATGTGTATGAGTTTTATGAATATTTATTTAGAATCTTTGGAGAGGAAAAAAAGAAAAATAATAATTTGAGCATGGAAATTAATGAAAAAAATTTATTTGTTAATCTAAATTAATTTATAAAGTAAAGGAATATTAATTTCAATAAATTTATTGGGAAATATAATATATATTTATAATTTGCAAATTATTTTATAAGTTTAATGAAACTTTCAATTAATTAACATAAGAATTTTATTTAGATATTAAAATTCCAATTTTTCTTTCGTTATTTTTTTTTTTTTTTAGACACTGCTTAATTATTTAAATTAAATTCAATAAATAAAAACACTTCGTAATATGCTAATGATTATTTATCAATTAATTAATAATCAATTTTCACTTTGATTCTTAATAAAAAAAAAATCCAATTTTCCAATTGAGTTTTCTTCATAAAATATTTTATTCACAATTAAAAAGTGAAATAAAAAATAACAAACAAACAAAATTAAATATAATCCAAACATTACTAATAATTATACATGTAATGTGTCCTAATTTGGATGAATATAATAAACAAATATAATGTGGGTCGAAGAAGGAAGCGCAAATACATTTTATAAACAATCGTTATCGTCTCATCGAATTTTCTACGATCCTCGCGCTAATGGCACGCGGAATAGGATTATACAGTGATTTTATCTCGATCACAAGACCCCCATGGAGTATAGCATATGTATGTGCACACACATATATACATAGTGAACCGAGAGCAAAGAGAGAAATAGTC
The DNA here is from genome assembly GCA_918226075.1 of Microctonus brassicae. Lineage (NCBI taxonomy): Eukaryota > Metazoa > Arthropoda > Insecta > Hymenoptera > Braconidae > Microctonus > Microctonus brassicae. Next base: position 11,544,271 of record OW445484.1, on the reverse strand, counting down.
CATTCCACATGATTGGACGCGCGCGCGTCTTGCGCCTTCATTCTCCACTATTTTTTTCCTAACTTTTTTATTTATTTATTTTTTCAACATACTACTATCTATTCCTCTTTCCTGCTTCTTGGTTGTCGTTTGAATCAAGTGATACTTGCACCTCAGAACGCACAACTTCACGCCATTATTTATTCCATTACATCCAACCATTCACAATTTTTCTACCTTTTATTTTTCATTCAATTTCTCCATTCTCATTTTATTCCTTCAGTTTGTTTATATATTTATAAATGTATACTAGTGTGTATATATGTGAGTATATAGTGGACGAATTTGAAATTACAATCGTGGAGAGACTTAAGGAGTTAACCGAATATGGAACCAGAGAGAAAATTGCGCCGATGTATTCTAACCATTGTCCAATTAAACTCTTTATGGAAAATAGTCTCTTCTCGATCGCGTATATGTAATCACATTCACAGTATATATATAAATATATATTCACATTATTGTTGAAAATAAATTCGATAATTTACTGATTATAATCATCAGTCAATATATAATACATTGATAATATAAACAAAAAAATATTTACATATTTTATTTTCTTTTGAAATTAATTCATGAAAAATGTTTAATTCATCAACGAATTTTCTCTCACGATTTTAAATATCATAAGATGCAATTCCTCGATCGTCAGTGATCTAGAACGATCTACATACCACATTGAACATGCGCACAAAGGAATAAATAATAAATAATAAAAAAAAAATACGACCAAAGGAAGCAAGAGAAAAAGTTCCAGTTATTCCAAATCACGATACTATCGATATTTTATTTATGCGATATGATTTTGTAATATAAATTCTTTCTCCTCAATCTTTCATCTTTTATATTAAACTTTCTTCCTTAACTTTTCTCGTGCTCTTTAAATTTTTTCACTTATACTATTCGTTATAGTCTAATTGCTGCAAATAATTTTGCTGCAAGAGAATTAACGATAGAGGAGCGCGTGAGAAATTTCCTGATCAATTAATCATGATGCGTCGCAGATACGTGAATGTATAAAGTTATATATGTACATATGTGTATATACTCGAATAATATACAGTTGAAATTATCGACGCGCGACGAACGAGCATGTGGATTATTTAGATAACATCGTATACCTATGATAAATAATAAAATTTACAAGCTAAAAAAAAAAATTGAATAATGAAACAATGATATGAATTTAATTGCAAGCGTAATAAAAATATTTATACTCAATTAATTAATATTTATGAATTAATTCAGCTTATCCATATATTATTAATTAAATAAATTATCTGTTGACAAGTCACTAAGTGAACTTTATAACGCAATTACATATAGATATCATGCAATAAAATTATTTAATACTTGTAAGACTACTATCTAGTCTTGCACGTGATATAGATTTTATTCGTAGAAATGTTTTATTTACTATGAGTGTTGAATAAAAAATTTATTTCTCAGAATAAACTCGAGTCGAAATTTTTGTACTTATCTAAAGACTTATTATTATGATCGTTGGCCTATAAATTCTAGAATGAATCTGTGAAAGCTCTTTGAATCTAGTATTAAACTTATTTTGATGCTTTTCACACTCAACACAATATTATAATATTTTATTTTATGGTAAATTTAGATACAGATCGTTTGATTAAATACAGAATATATCAGTATTTATTTTCTTTCTACTCAAGTCTTCAGTCTTAAGATCGTACGCAATTGTATGATTTTTTTATGGCGGTGTATTGTTTTAGGTTTTATTTATTTGGAAATAGTTCCGTGATTAGAAAACACGAAAATATTCATCAGCGATAACTTTCATACAATTTATTGGTACATAGATATTCAATGATGTTAGAAATAATAAGTATTATTTCGAACAAAATGCCAATATGTCAAATGCCATAACCTCATTAGTGTGGCAAAATTGTATTAATAAAACTAGCACCAAGAAAAGATGCGAAAATTCTGGCGATTGACAATAAGTATTGAATTAGTACCTAAAATGTATTCAATGTATAATATTATTTTATAGTTGAAGTTATATTATTTTTTTCAGCTGAAGAAAATAAATTGGATAAAATGGTCATAGCTTATAATGGAAGTGTAGCTAAAAAATCGAGAAAAATATCATCAACTGAAGTAATTAATAAAATAACTGCATTGGCAGAACATTTAAAATTCTTGAAAAATATCCATGAATTAAAATATCAGAATAATTTGTGTAAAAAAAAAATACGCCAAGTATTTATTGCATCATGTGTATAAAATATATTTCTTTTAAAAAATGTTTCGTTCTTAAACTGTGTGATAGATAGATATGGGAAGAATAAAAGAAGTAGGAATACAGCTCTACTCTAAAATTAAAATATAACAAGGTCTATGTAAATTAATTTTTAGATCTTCTTTCGCGCCTTACAATGAAAGATTTGGCAATATGCGACTACTTAAAGGTGTTGAGAAGTAGTCATATACTAAACATTAGAATATTTTTATACTAATTTCCTTGTTTTTGAAAAACCTCATCAAATACCAATGATGGGATTATATTAAAGTAGCATAAAAATTTCAACTCAAGAATATAACTGCCATTTATCGAATTATTAAATACCAGCAGATTACTCGCGGACATTGATTGTATGATGGCGATATCACATCACAATATTGTCAGTACATTATGTAACTAATGACATCAGTTAATGAATATACAAAAAAAAAAAATTATTAAACAAAAAAATGATGATGAGAAAAGTGGAGAGGAAAAAAAAAGAGCAACAATGTTGCTGTATGTTGACATGTGGATGAGTAATGGAACGTTCTTTATATGTAATAAATAGTGTCTATAATGTTTATATTATTTATTTCTATACACGACGACAATTTTGTTGCAATAGACTTTTATAGCTTGTCGTGAATGAAATAACGCACAGTGTCATTCAATAATGATGAATGACATTATCGATCTTGGTAATTTTCTTTTATAATTGATTTTTTTATAGTCGTAATTTTTTTTATTTTCATGTCACAATCAATAAAATTTGTTGTCATACACAGTGTAAGAATGTCTGTGTATACATTTTTATGTATAAAGATGCTTTAATCGCGTGGGTGAAAAGAGGAAGTGACGGGTCAAAGGGTTTACATATGACGTGGGTGTTTTGCACACACTCGTTGTGGCTTGTGTCAAGGATTGGAATGAAATAAGACGACGATTTTCTCTCGATAGCTTTGGTCTCTTGACCCCTATTGCCACTTCCGTCCTCTATCATACATACATACATACATACATACATACATATATACCATAGTTAATACTTCCAGGAAGTGGTTGGAATAGAATTGGAAAAGATGAGATAAAATAAATGAAAATGAAAAAGAAATCACAAAATTTACGTCTTTCACGTCGCTTTATTTCTTCTCGATATCTTTCCTCGCTTGTCACCAACACTCTTCTTCTCTTTTTTTTGTTATAAATATATGCATGCACACTTTTCAACAACTAAGGTCTAAGGTGTTTATATACTCGCAAGATGTAGGACAGATGCAACTAATATTTTTAACGTTGACGTGAGGAAGGTATATAAAAAACCAAGACCAAGAACTTTGTGTGACCATTGTCTCTCTTCCCACGTTCATGCTAATATTCCATACAAATACACACTCGCGATAAACCACCAGGTCAATTGTGTGAGTCTAGTCAAAATGAAATAGACAAAAAAATTTTCAGAATGATAGTAGAAAAAAAGAAATAATAAATATCTTATTTTTTCTTTTGTAATTATTATTGTCTGATGTTGAATTATATCTGGCATGATATCAGAGATTTTTAATGTATAAATAAAATTATAATATATTTTTATTAATAATATTTTTAATTGCGGTCTTCTTATGTATCTGCATTATATAAATTAAATATAATAGATCTGGTAACAGAATATTCTACGAGTATCAAATGTTTATTATATTGCGTACAACCGCAAATGTTGAGTAATTGAGATGTCAATAATCACAAGCGATCAAGTATTATGAGTCACACTATAATTATTTATAAATATAAATATTGCACAAGTGTATACGTTAATATAGTGACAAATTTAGTATTAAAGTCTCGACATTAATTGAAAAATAAAATTATTATCCTGCATTAAATATTACTAAAATATATTTCTCATTTTAAAAAAATTGATCTTACAATATTTAAAACATTTTTTAAATACTTTGAAAGACCTCACCTAAATAAAAAATCATTCACTGTGTATATTATTTTCTATAAAAGAAAACGAATTAAAAAAAAAAAAAAAAACCTGATGATAATAAAAATAAATTAAAATATCGATTAAATGCAGGGTTAATGGAAGTCGTGAAGACCTGCAATTGAGCTTCCTGGTGTATTCGCTTTCAGCTTTATTATGGACAGCCGTATGTATAATCATATCGCCGCAAACTTGCTCGTAACTTAAGCACAGCTCTCTTGCACACACTTATCTCTCATTTTCTTTTTCTTCCCATTCAAGAGCTCTCCCATGTTGTTAACTCTCATGTTATCCATACAGTACAAACCTTTTTGGCGAACAAAAGATTTTAATATGATACAAATACTCGTAAAATTCCTCAAAAAAAAAAAAATCAACAAGCTGAAGAATTTCAAATAAAATATAAATAAATAAACTATAAAATTTATTGACAAACTAGATAAGAAATAAATTAAATCAACATGGTGGGTGAGTTCTAGTTCATTTACTTGGCATTCTTGGTTGATTAAAATGATGCAAAATAAAGCGCACAAAGTATTGGCATACATTTATATACATACTTATATTTATATATACATAGATACATATACATATATATATATATATATATATGTGTATGTAAGAGTACAGGGGAGAAACGAGATGCCGCGGTAGCTGGTAAGGAGCCAAGAAGATAAGGTGTAATGAATGCGATAGCTTCTCATGCTTCGTCGGCTCTGGTTCTCTAATTTTTCCTTTTACTCCTTTTTTTTTTTTTTCTTTTATTATTTATTTATTTTCTTTACCTATGTATGAATATATACATGTATACTCAAGCTTCCGCATGTGTCGCATTGTTGACTCCCAGATCCATTAGCCAACTATTTATTGAACGAGTGTTATCAGCGTGAACTTTGAGATAAAGTTTGCTGAAGTAAAAGCGCAAATGAAAGACGAAAAGAAAATAATAGACATTGAATATGTATAGCACAGTTGCTAAATAAACTTTATGATAATGTCGTATTATAAACAAAATCTTGTGGGTATTTAATACAAGAATTGCAAAGAGTATATATATTGTATGATATATAATATATTGTATAATCCTGGAGGCCAATTAGAATTCAAAGTCGATATACTGCGGAAGGAAGAAGAGTCGATCAGGCCAAAGAGTATTGGAATGCATTGACGGCTGTCTTGTGGCACGAGGAACAAAATCAATCTCGAGTGAAGTAACACGAGGAGTACATTGGGTATACTTGACAGGAATTAACGACGACATACGACACGCACAAGAGATAATTGGATGTCTGTAGAATATGTTGGTGGAAATCTTTGTGGAACGTTGAAAGGCTGATGAACGTTGTTTATTCAGAAAAGAAAAAAATAATAGGATATATATGTATATATATGTATTAAAGTTGAAATTTTTATGCTACTTTAAATGTCACCATGGGCATTTGATTATAAGTATCAATACTAGATTTGTTTAAACAAATGTTAAAGTCAATTTTTCTCGAATTTTATGGTTTTTTTGATTTTTCTCGAAAACTATCAATTTTATAGCAAAAGTTAATGAGACCTTTTTGGTAGGAAATTAAATTTTCTATAAAATAGTATTCTTAGCTAAAAACTGTAAAGTTGAAAGTTTTTGAGAAATATTAAATTAAACACAAATTCGAAATTTCTCAGTTTAATCTAGATTTTTTTATCGGTGGGGCAATTTGGAGAAAATAATTTAGTGATTAGCACTTTTAAAGTTTATATATTTCTGTGCAATTTTCAGCTAAGAAACAATCAAATAGCATTAAATTCCGCGAGGCTATGTACGAATGAAGAAAAAAAAATTGAAATTTACGTGTTAATTAAATAAGAAAATTTCAAATTCATTTAGCGAGTTCTTAATATTAAAATTAAGAGCTTATCTTTGATGGGAATTTTTTTTTTGAATGTTTAGAGTAATAATTCGTCCATTCTACGAGAAAAAAAAAACAATCCCCGCAAAAAAATCGCCCTAATATACACATAAATATCAAAAGAAAATAATATGTTGAACAGTTGTTTAATATAGAATTTTTTATTTAGGAATTATATAAAAAAATATATTTTTCATTTGTTTATTTATTCACATTTATTATAGTTATTGGTTTACTAAATAACGATGATTATATTTGTTTTATTGAAATTAAAATTTAGAGGTTAATGAATTTATTATCTCCCAACTCATAAATATTTTATAGGTTCACAATTTTTCCTGTTGGTATTTTTTATTTAAAAATTAAATTAAATTATTAATGATTTCTCGTGAATTAGATTTTTCTTCTTAAACACTTGTGCAGGTATCGTCTGAACATGTCAATACTCCATATGTAATTCTCAATAAAATTATCATGTACGTCATCATCGTACCCAATATCTAAAACAATTAAATTTTACAAAAAATATATATATTTAAATATATAATTATATTTCTTTTCTATAAATTACACAAAAGTCTGATAGTAAAAATAAATATATAAAACAATATAAAATTATGATAATCATTATGAAATTATCTAATTATTAAATAATTAATTAAAATATAAATTTAAAAGTTTTGGTAACAATTTTAAAATCAATTTCTTCATTATCTGAATAAATAAAAATCTGTTTCACATTTATTACTCTCTCACGATGATTTTGACATGAAAAATTATTGCTAAATATTATACAAACTTACAAAATACTACTTACTGATTTTAAAAGAGTATTATCGAGTGAAAGAACTCCATAAGCAGTAAAAAAAACATTTCTATGCAGCAATTCGATACAAAATTCTTCAAACTAAAAAAAGAAAAAGTGATAATATTCCAATACTTCTCCGTAACGAATATTCATAAATAATAACATACATAATTGAACTATTAATTAATTTAATACAACATACATACTTCATATCTCATTTCTCTTTGTCCGAATGTTTCAATATTTTTGTAAATAATTTTGCTCGTTCGTTTCATCTAAAACAATTATTCCAACATTAATATCCAACTGTCAATAAACAGAAAATTTTATTCATACATTATTAATTGAATATTATAATTAATACAAACTTCAGCAACAATTTGAGTAATGCTTATTGTTAATACCACAATTGGAGAAATATCCATCATTATCCATGCAGAGGCATCAAGAAAATTTAATGTTTGTGCAAATGTTTCAGGGAATGTAATTAATGAGACAAAATTAAATGAACTATAAATTAAATCTATTGACACTGCTGATATTGCTAATAAAATAGGTAATGACATAATATTTATAAAACTAAATGAAATTTCACAAAGTTCACGATGAGCATTTCTCATAATTATAAAATCCACAAATGAATCTTGATGATTAGCAGAAGATACTATGATAAAAATAGAATCAACACAATTATCTTCCACTGGATTTGCAATTAAAGAACATAATTTATTGATATAATAAAAATTTTTTTTAAGAAAAATCACAATAATTGTGTATTGAAAAATAAAAAATCCAGAAATAAGATTAGGAATAATCATTGTTATAATATAATAATAATCAGTATCACTATCTAAATAAGTAGTAATAAGAATAGTATTAGCAATAATATATATTATAAACATTAATATTTGAGGATATTCTCGAGTATTTGATTTATTTAAGTGATATGAATTATATAATTTATCTTTTAATTTATTATTCACATTTAATAATTGATTGAAAATTATTATTAATGATTGTTGTTTGAAGCAATGGAACAATATTATAATTATAGCAACAATACTCATGAATGTCGAGAGAAATATTTCATATAATATTTCGAGGAATAATTTATCTAAATTATTATGCATGTATGGTATACATAAAAAAATAATAAAAAAGAAAAATAATGATATTAAAAAATTGTACACTGATCCCGCAAAAGAATAAACAAAATTCAAAGTAATTTCCCCGTTATTTCTTTCATCAGTTGGCAAATTGTTTATAATAAATGGCGCAAGACCAATTAATTTATAAAATAACAAAATACGACGAACTAAACAACCATCACTGGATATAAATTTAAATATAAAACTTTTGTTTTTTCTCATAATTCAAGAATTATTTTATATTGACTAAACACTAGTTCATCTGAACTCACAATAAATTCTCTAGAGGGAATAAAATATATAAAAGAGGGTGATAATTTTGCTGAATCAGTTGTATAAATATGTTAAATTTATAATCATATTATAAATATTTAATATAATGAATGATAAATGTATCAATTTAGTACAATATTCATTAAAAAGAGTGTCATATGAATAATATTACTTTGAATATAAATAAAACATTTAATAATAAATGATGTAGATATAATTTGTGAAAATATTGAATGAATTATATTTAATAATTTTTATTAAAGTGAATTAGATATTTCTGTGCTATTAAAATTCTGAGATACATGAGATGAGTGTTCAACTTGTAATAAAATCACCATATACGTCAGCATAGTTCCAAATATCTATGTAAAAATAAAAAATTTAAGGAATTATTTAGTATCATAATTAAATTCTTTTTTTGTTTTTATATAAAATTATTTCCAATCGAATTAAATATTCAAAAAAAAAAAATTATTGTAAAAAATTGTAAAGCTGAGAGACAATTTTTCAATTATTATTATTATTACACAAATAGTTTTTTGCATACATTAACTTTAGTGTAGTATTAAACAAAAAATTTAATTTATAAATATAAGAAATATTTTTTTAAAACAAAATTATTATTTAATTAATATTCATGGTTGAATAATTTTTTTATTTTCTTACAACTTGTTAAATTATTTTAGTATATATTTCTTGATTTATTATCTCACAATTAATTTTTACAATAATTTAAAAAATTGAAACTATATTTCGAAAATTTAAAAATTACTCACTGATTTTAAAAGACTATTATCAAGTGAAAATAATCCACATGCATTAAAGAAAATATCTCTATGCAATAATTCAACAGAAAACTGTTCAAACTGAAAAACAAAAAAATTAATAATTAATTATGTAAAACATAATAATAAATTGTTTTAAAAACATACTTCATATTTTATTCCCATTTGCATAGCAGATGTAGCCATGATTTTATAAATAATCTGACACGTTCTCTGCATCTAAAAAAAAAAAAAAAAAATACAAACAAAACTAAAATTCAATGAAAAAAAATAAAATAAAAATAAATTAATTTTCATTCATACAATTAATAATTAATACAAACCTCAATAATAAACTGTGATATAGTAGTAGTTAAAATAACAATTGGAAACACATCTTTCATTATCCACATAATATCATTAATAATTATCACTGCTGGTGGTAAATTTGAAAATTTAAGTAACGGTGAAACAAAAAAATAACAATGATATACCAATTGTATAAATGCAATCGCAATTGCTAATAAAGTAGGTAGAGAATAAAATTCAACCAAGTCCCATGACACTTCATAAAGAGCTCGTTGAGTTTTTCTAATAATTTTAAATTCATTAAGTAATTTATTTTCTAATGAAGCTCTTATATTATTAACATTTGAATTAACTTTACGTTGCTTCATTGGATTCTCTGATGATAAAAGTAATTCATTTAAATAATAAAATTTATTTTTTATAAATATAACTATAAGAGTGTATTGAATAATCATGGATCCTATAAAAAATCCTGGCAAAGCTAATCGTACAACATAAAAAATTTGATGTGCATTATATCTTATAAGTTCACTTATTAAAAGCACAATATTAATAATAATATAAATTCCAATTGTTATTGTTTGATGACACTTTCCACTCAGTGATTGTTGCACTTGATGTGAATTATTAAATTCATTAATTAAAATAGTTTCCAAGTGCACTAATCGATTGAAAACCATTATTAATATTTCTTGATTATAATTATAAATTAAAATTATAATCATTGCACCACTATTTGCAAAAAATGATAAACCAATTTCGTATGATATTTGTATCTTTGAAATATTCCAAATATTTTGATCATATAAATTTGGTAAATATAAACACATTATTAAGAAAAAATAAATTGATAGAAAATAATTATATATTAATCCAAGAATGGATTTAACGAAATTTATTTCCATTAATCGATTTTTATTTGAGCACACTGGTAAAATAATAATATTAAATGGTGCAAGTCCAATTAATTTAAAAAATATAACAATTAAACGAAGTAAACGCTTGTTCCATAATGAAAATTCTCTTATAAAATTTATATTTTCTTTTACCATTATAAAAATTTTTGTGTCTCTACCTCATCAAAGAATAAAATCACCTTATCAACTAACTTCCATGTAATAATTTCAAAAACAGTAATATGGAATAAAAATGATAATAATTCTGCTGAATCATCAGTGTAATTTGCCACTGTCATTATTGAGTCACTTCATAAATATCAAAGTCAACATATTAAAGTTATTAGAAAATTACTTGATAATCTCCATTCTATCAGAAAATTAATCAAATTATTTTCATACATAATATATAAATTCTATTTAATCCGAATCGCAATTTTAATACCTAAAATGTATTCAATGTATAATATTATTTGTTTAATCTATAAAATAAGCTTTAATGTTAAATAAAATCAGTCGACATTATAAAATACACGAAGAAAAAAAAAAAGAGAACAAGAAAGAAATACACGATAAAATTTATTTTTCATACAAAAATCACCAGTAACATTACGTCGTATTTTGTATCATCGCGCCCCTGTACTTCATAAATACAGTCAACACTGTGTTAATGATTTCCCCTGAGAAGATAAACGAGAGTAAAAACGAATAAAAATACTGACCGTTATCGGTAAATTTATATAACGACAAGTAAAATAAGAAAGCCAACATCACCATTATTGTACCAGAGTAAATCTCAAGGGAGTCCGCGCCATTGACATCCTAGGAACCATTTGCCGACTCGTTTTTTATTCATTTATATTTATATACTGTATCTATCTTGCAATCGTCTGTGATATAGTCTTGATGAATCAAGTAAATATTACAAGAGACAGTCTCACGTGAAGATGTCAGCGGATACTCTGATGATTTTTCCCATTTAATAATTAATATCCAACTGTGTGCGATTGGTCAGGTCAACATTATACTAACAGCACCAACACCCATCAATGCATCTTGCCATGAATAGCAACGAGATTATACATATGTCGAACCGGTAGCTTGCATGAATAACCTGCAGTAGCAAGGTGAGGAAAAACCGGACTTCTGACAACCCCAGTCATATAAATAAGAAGGAGGAGTTAAGAAAGAGAATGAACGAGTTGAGGAAAAAAATTCAATTCTTATAGCAATAAGACATCACAAAGTTTCTTCTTTTCCATAAATTATTATAAAATAACAACTGGAATTAGAAAAAAAAAAGAACAATGAGTGTTTTTAAATCAGGAGAATTTTATTTAATGATTTTAGCAATGAGAATTTATTTTTAATTAAAGTGAAATAGATTTAGAAAATTGGATAATTTTTATTATTATTTGAAATGATATGGAAATTTTTGATAATCAATTAATAATTGATATTGTGTTGTATAGTAATATTTTATTGTTTGGTTTTGTGCAAGGTAATGAATGGAAATAATTTTTTTCATAATTGTGAAATTGGTATTTGAAATTTAGTTGAGAAATTCAATAAACTGGTGAAGAAATTATGTATTAATTTGTATTACTTATAACATGACAGATTGTCAGATGCAATGACAAAGTTGTTTGATTAATCGGTTGAAATTATTAATTATATATTATATAAATTAATAAATTGATAATAAAATTTTGCTTATTTATTTTGTAAAATTCCACTATCAAAGTCTAACAAAAATTCAATTTCCCTCCGAATGATTTAAACTTTATATATTCTCACTTGAATATAAAATTAAAATACCAACTTGTTAAATAACAGAAAATAAATTTGAAAAAATCAAAAATATTCAAATCATCAACAATAATTAATGCAAAGTAAATTTTATACTTTTCAAATTTTTACATATTTGATTTCAAACTTAAATAATTAAAACTCCCCAACACTATTCCTCAAAATAAATTCAAATTAAAAAACACCAATCAACAATATACTCTAAAAAAAAAAAAAGAAAATAATTCATACATCGAATTAAATTTTTCTATCCACATTAAATCATTCCTACATCTGTAAACAAATTCAAAGACATCTATACAAAACATATTTTATCTACATAAAACGTATCTGATACATACATATAAAACCAAAGATTATATAGAAGCAAGTTCATTCACTCTCCCTATATGTACATGTACAATATATATGTACAACCACCGAAGAAGCCAAGTGCGCTCACCTCGACCCACACACTGACTTACGACCTCGAACGATATTGCATTATTATTTATTAATTCGGACTATCCACCACAAGATATACATCTAGATATTGCAAGAAAGAGAAAGAGAGTAGTAGCATTAACTCACGACTCTTCTTATCTCACAAAATAAACCACCAATGCATAAACATACATATGGATATATATTATTTATATATATACATTACAAAAACCATATATACATTTATGTATATATAACCTCATAGTGGGAGTTAAAGTTGCAATTCTTTCCTTTAATAATACTCAACAATTGTAAATATTTTAATTAATTATCCACATTTCAATCTCAATAAAAAAAAAATTAAAGAATATCCTTAATTTATTTTTGTTTCTTAAATTTATGTTTAAAATATCTACTTGTTTATTCTACTTGTATTCTCCACTCGTTCAACTATATATTTATATAAATATATGTATAAAAAAAAAAAAATGTTTATACAGTTTGTTTAAAGTGCTTTGAATAATACAAGTTTAAACTTAATGGTCTGATTCTTGTCTCCACAATTCTACTCTCAAGTCACTTGGCATCGTTCGCTTTGTTTTTATTTTTTTTCCTCATCTCATTTCACTTTAATTCCTTCAATTTTCTCAACTTCAAAAACATTACACATAATTTTCCATACATATCCGTACATGTCACGCAATCTTTCACTCGTAAAATAAATTGTAAATCAATTCAAAATGATAAATCTTTTATTTATTACACACAAAAGTTTCATATTAAATTTTCAACAATCATTTCCTGCTTCTCTTTTATCTCATCAATTCCTTTAATATATACTTACATATATAAAATATATATTTATTTCATCGTGTGTTATTTTATTTCTTTCCTTTTTTTATTTTTATTTTTTATTTTGATATACGCGTCACTTGGAGACTTTTGCTCGCGTATCCTCTCGTTACCGTCGTATCAATTTTCCTCAGCATTGCACTTCGTTACTCGCGTCACTTCGAAATGAAACGAGGAAACGCGAGCAAATATAAAGTGAGTATAAGTGAGAGAAATATATATTTATATTTATATATAAAGAAAGAGGCGACGTAGAATAAATCGGATCGCAGCTCCTCTTGCAATTCCGACAGGCGCAAGTCAACTCTCAAGAAAGAGAAAACAAGAATGATAAAGAAAGAAAGAGAAAGAGCCACCCATGAGCCTCCGATCGCTAAATCACCTGAGGACGACGTCTCCTCTCTGCCCACTTTTCTTCCTCTCGCCATTTACGGATCAACCGTCTTGCCCTCTCTCAACTTTATATATGTATATGTATGGATATATATATATATATATAATACGAGTATATATATATTTCTCTACCTCACATATATTCTTTTACTGTGTATGTATTGTATATAGTTGATCAGCTCTATATAATACCCACACTTATTTTACTCTACGCTCTTTTCAAATGTAATTGCGATCGTTGTGAATTGTCATTTTGATGTGAATTGTTTATAGTATATAATTTATTTTTGTTGTATCTCTGCATGAGAGAATATGCCACACCTTGAATTATTGTATAGGAAAATATTATTTGAAGAGTTTAGTTGGTTGTTTTTTTAATGAGACGATCGGAAAGTCAGTTTGTATTTTTTTTTTTTTTTTTTTTTTTTTAAGAAAATGAAAGAGGATTTTTTTTTTAATAATAGAAATTTTTCTCAAGCATGATTTGGTGTGTTATATAGTTTTTTAGGTAGATAGTAATTATGTGGTTGAAGTTTAGAGTTGGTTGTGAAAAAATATAATTAAGTTCTGTGTTGGAATAAAAAATTGTTACGTGAAATAAAATTTTTGTGAATTTTTGAGGAAAATTTATTTGGTTTATTTTTTTTTTATCTTGAGATTATGGTGTTTATTGCAAAAGTATTTTTGTTATTTGTATAGGGAAATTATTCTGTTGGCTTATGAATTATTAAATCTATTATGAAATTTCTATTAGAGCTATGAAAATAATAATTTTTATTCATTGTCTTAAAAAAAAATAATCGATAAAAATTGTGAATGACAAAAAAAATTCAACGCGATATAATAATTAATATTAATTACATGGTTGTCAATCATTTGTGGATAAAAAAGTTTGTATATTACCCTAGATTATAATACAAAATATTTAATTTTTTCATCATTTCATATAAACTTTAATTTACTACGATTAAAAAAATTTTTCATTTATAAAATTCATACATGGAGAAATAGACAGTACATGTACATTTAATGACAAAGTCATGACTGGTAACTTTTCCCCTATACCATTACCCATAAAAATAATTTCCCTCATTAACAAACAAAATGAAAAAAAAAAAAATGAAAAGTAAAAGAAAATAAAAAATATTCATACATTCTTATACAGTCATGAAGATATTTTCTTTTATGGTGTCTATAATTGCTTCATCGTCGCGGCTAAAATACTGTTTGTTCTTGTTTCACCAAGAGAAAACTAAAGAAAGAAACATAAGAGAAAAGAGAGAAATGAATCTGAGCGAAGAAAGATTGAAACTGACTTGACAAGTTTATTTGTAGCTGCCAAGTGTTGTTGCATCGCGTGAGATGAAGACTAATTGTCTCGTGTGAATTTGGCAAGGAAATTCAGCTATACATATAACTTATACCTATCACCACATACATATATATACTACATACTACATACTATACATTCATTCATATACACAAATAATATAAGCATACATTGAAATAGAATTCAACCGGTTTATTCAACATCAACTGGAGCAAACAAATAATTGATGTCATTTAATGAAAACGATGCCATGACAAATCACCGAAACAAATTAATAAACAAATAAGAATTACATTTAATAAACTCACTACATAAATAAACAAATAAAATAAAAAAAAACAATAATTTATTTCAAGTAAAATTAAACACAAAATAAAAAAATCTCCAACAGTGAATTTAAAAATAAAAATAATGTGGATATAAAATATCTTTTTTTTTCTTCTCAACTTTTAATCTTTATTTTCTCCCTGGTGTTCTCACGTAAATATGACTCATCCCTTAAACTTATATACCCGCCTTTCGTTCACCCTTAACAATTAGCAATTATGTTCCAACCCACTTTGGATTTTGATGTCCGCCATTGCCATCGCTTCACGAAACTTCTCACGAATCTCATAGGTTGTTGCTGAGGGGTGTTTGCTAAGGGTGTGGCCCAACATCAAGGGATGAAAATGCTAATGTATACGATGGATATAAATATATATATAAAAAAAAATATATATAGTTGCCACGAGCGATTCAGAACTGAGCTTCATTGATTTTTTTCTCTCTCCATTATTATTTTCTCCCTTCTCTCGTCTCTGTTATTTTATTTTTTTTTTTTTTCCTGTCAAACTCTCAACCCCCTACTCACTCACTTATCCACACACATACACACACAAACAGACATGTACACACATTAGCACGAAATATCCTATAGGTTTCATTTCATCGTAAGAGTGCGCTAAAAAATGTCAACGCAGTGGTTAGAGTTTACAAATTTATTGAAAAAAAAAATCAAGTGTAATAATTAATTTATACATGTTAAAATTTTAATAATTATTTATTATTTGTGAGGATATATTCAATGTTTATACTGTATATAAACTACGATAATTTACAGTTACAATGGGAATGAAGAGCACCAAAAATTAAACCGCGTTAGATCGGCACAAAAAAAATATTATAAAAGTCGTGAGTATATATATATTTTTAAAGGGTGAAATTTTACATATGCGCGATTCGAATAAGGGATGCGCTTGCGTGACAGTTAGAAATATCCAGAAAAATTTAGATAAAACAATTGATGAATTAAATATTATTATATTTGATACAAATAAATTTTTCTTCTATTTATTTTTTCTTTTCAATAAAGTTATAATTTATATATTCATGCAATATATACAGTTAAATTTATTTAAAAAGGATATTGAAGAACATTCAAAAACACTTTTGCACGTAATGATTTGTGCTATTAAATAAATAACAGTAACTTTGAGATAAATATTAAGTTGAAATCCATACTGGTCTGTTGCCTATAGGCATTTAGACGTATCAATGTTTATTTTCATTGCGTCTAGTTGGACGACGATTATCATAAGTAAGACGATAGCACGCCTGGATCTTGAAAGTAGCATACGTGTAATTGAATGTAATAAGCATAATAAGAGTTAGGTAGTAGTGGCTCGTGAATGTATCTACATATAAACCCTGAATGAAAGTATGTAGTTACTTTAACGATATCCTCTATATCTTTTCAACATTTAATTCTTTTTAATTTTTCTATTTTTTTCTTTCTTTTCTATATATTCATTCATTCATTTTTTAATTTATTATTAGTTGTTATTTTGTAAATACACTTAATATACCGAGTCGGAGTTTTTATGCTACTATGAAACTCATCATTGGTATTTGATGATAGGTTATTCAAGAGCAAGAAAAGTAGATTGAAAATATTCTAATGTTTAGTATATGACTACTTCTCAACACCTTTAAGTAGTCGCATATTGCCAAATCTTTTATTGTAAGACGCAAAAGAAGATCTAAAAATTAATTTACATAGACCTTGTTATATTTTGATTTTAGAGTAGAGCTGTATTCCTACTTCTTTTATTCTTTCCATACCTATCTATCACACAGTTTAAGAACGAAACATTTTTTAAAAGAAATATATTTTATACACATGATGCAATAAATACTTGGCGTATTTTTTTTTTACACAAATTATTCTGATATTTTAATTCATGGATATTTTTCAAGAATTTTAAATGTTCTGCCAATGCAGTTATTTTATTAATTACTTCAGTTGATGATATTTTTCTCGATTTTTTAGCTACACTTCCATTATAAGCTATGACCATTTTATCCAATTTATTTTCTTCAGCTGAAAAAAATAATATAACTTCAACAATAAAATAATATTATACATTGAATACATTTTAGGTACTAATTCAATACTTATTGTCAATCGCCAGAATTTTCGCATCTTTTCTTGGTGCTAATTTTATTAATACAATTTTGCCACACTAATGAGGTTATGGCATTGACATATTGGCATTTTATTCGGAATAATACTCATTATTTCTAACATCATTGAATATCTATGTACCAATAAATTGTATGAAAATTATCGCTTATGTATATTTTCATGTTTTCTAATCACTTAACTCTTAATTAATCTTAAATTATAATTTCAAATCGCAGAAACGACAAAAATTGTCATCTAATTACGGAAACAAATAAAATTATAATAAATTACATAGTTGTCTCAATATTTGTATTTATATATTACATATAATTTATTTACCTAACGTGAAATATATAAAATGTATTTTAAAGTTAACGAGACAATTTACATTTCACTTCTTAAAGGTTTAAATTTATATATTCTTTATAATAAAATTATCAGCTGCAATTTCTTTCACATTCTCACTTTGTTTCTCATTCATTTTTCCGTTTTATTTCCATGCTTATATTATTTTTCCAGTTTAACTATATTCTCAATACAGTTTCGAATATAACGTCAACTCTCACTTTATATAGATATCTCTTTTGTGCCATACAATATTCTCGTATTCCATGGCATAGAGTTCCATTTCAAAGATTATCCCCCAAGTTATCGTGTCCCTCGTGTCTGTAAAATAAACCTGTAAACTCTTTATTACTAGCCACGTTATCGCCAATGCAATATGGTACAAGAATAAGAAAAATAAATATTAAAATAAAAAATAAAAGATACCATTTAGGTTTATTTCATTGAATTTCACTTCACGTTAACCATTGGATAAAATCCCTATTTATGTATACAAATATGTATATACATAAGATACATAAATAGTGATATATAAAATTCTCTATTTCTCTGTCGCCATAATGCTCTTTCAGGTCTATAAGTGCGTTGTGTCACGCGCAATAAATAGTAACCGCATGGAATCCTGAATCCTGATAATCGCCAACGATACCGCACAAGGAATAATCGTGCCATGCAAGACTGTAAGATCAGTGCACTATATTCCCTTTACCCGTTATATAGTCACTATCTCAAGTAAATCGAAAGACTCTCCCTGGGTCATATCCACATATAAACTTGATTTATCTTAACATTGATTATATTTTATTTATTTATTTTTTTTTATCTTGTTCTTATTCTTCTTTATTTTTCAGTGAACAATTTGACCCTTCTCTGAGTTACAATCGAGGTAGAAGAAACGAATGAAGAATGGAGATTGAAGGAAAAATTAATAAATAAAAATAAACGCAACATTAAAATGGAAAAAAAATGTTAAATATAAAAATTAAAATTTAACTAGAGTTGATTTGGGCCTTAGTGGTCCTGTGGCAGCTGATATTTGAATCCTACTGGCCTGCTAAGTCCCAAGTTATCTTTAGTAATTGTCATCCAATAATAAATATATTTTAATTTGAGATTTAATAATAAATAACTTCAACTAAATTATGAAGAATAAATTAAAACAGTTGATAGAAGATTTTTTTCTCTATTTATTATTTTTCTGGTATTTATAAACATTTAATAATTATTAATAATACTTTAATTAATTTGTTATGAGACAGAGAATGAAAATAAATGTGGATCTGAATTTATATTCAATTGATTTAATCATAAACAGCAATTATATATGTAAATTGATTAAATGAAATATTATTTTCGTTTAATATCTAAATATTTTACAGTACAATGAAATTCACCCGCTGTGCAAGCAATGTCGAGGACACTAAAAAACATTGCCCAGGTGCACCTGAGACATTACAAACGACTGTGTATACATACAAGAGATGGTAAAAGCGCAGCCCGTAAAAGGACAACTGAATTTAAATAAGAACGAAGAAATAAAAATGAAATGAAAAAAAAAAAAATTCAACTTAAACAAACATTGAATAAAATAGCATATAATCCAATGTGCATCATCTATATACATTATTAATAAAATCAAAAAGTACAATATAAACCAAGTATATATAAACATTTAAATAATATTATTCATTTACGTCGTAATGAAAATGTTTATTCTGTATCATCATTAAATTATTTTTTTAATTTCAGATATACACTGCAGGATGATCATAAATGTTACTTTTTCAGCATGACAATTACGAGGCGTTGTTAACGAGCAATGTACGTATATATATATTATATATATGTGTGCATGTGTGTGTAGAATAATTCGCAATGAATGCAATAAGCGTGAAAGAAAATATAAGATAAGTCGTTAAGCATTACCACCTCTTTTTACATTCTTCTTCATCTTTAATCGCTTTATTTATTTTTTATATTTATTTCATTTATTTATTTTTTTTTTTTCCATGTCTTTTTAATGCGTTTAAATTCTTGAATTTTTAAACTCATTAAGCTACTGCACGACATTCTGAATATATAATTTGCAATTAAGAATATACACCATCCAACAACATCGCAAAATATCTATAAATAATTCAAAATTTATTTCAGCATTATCGATTACATTTTTATTTTCGATTATATATACCAAGTACGTGAAGATACTGATGGGTAAAAAAATAAATAGACGTGAAGAAATAAAGAAAAATATAAATAAAATAAAAATATCCAAAAGCCAAATCGAATTGTCGAAGAAATTCGCGAGTCATCGCCAATGCAATTCGATTTAATTGAGTTCCCCAGGTCTATCGATAAATTCATGTGGTCTTTTATTTTTTCTTTCTTTCTTTATACTCGTCACTATCTATTTTATTTCTTCCTTTTTCACTCATCACTCTTTCTCTCTCTCCCTCGTGCCTTTTACTATATCTTATCGGCAATGCATCGATTATATTCAACACACGAAGCACATGTTGCACAGAGTAAAGCTACTATCGCGTTAAACAGTAATTCATCGGTATTAATCTGCTTGAACGCCTGGACGTTCCAACTTGGCGAAGGCAATTATGAAATCTCATAGGCATTATAATGCAAAAGTAAAATGAGAAAGAAAAAATTTTAAATATCGGCCCATGCGATAGAGTCTATTACATCAAATTCCATTTGTCCATTTTTTATTTTATTTTTTTTTATTTTTCAATCTTGACTCTTGCCTCGCCCTACCTTGAGCTATCACGAATAATAACGACCGTTAATCCATCCATGCAATCAATATGTATACTTCATACATGTGCTTACACATATATTATATTTTAATATAAATAATATAAAAAAAATAGAGGTTTGTGAAAAAGATATAAAAATGAATGTTAATAAATTTATTCGTGATGTATTCATGAAAAAAAAAATTATTGAATACGTTTATAAATAGTTAAATGAACTAACACTTTTATGATGTCGTGACAACAGTTGGTATTCAATAGCTTTGTTGTAATTGACGGTTGAATAATCAACCAACAGAAGTAATTGAGTGAACGAAAGACTCAGCACACAGCAATATACTTTATAGTTTAACTATTGTATAGAAAGCCATTGAATCACCAACCAACAAGCTTATCTATCGACTATACATGTACATTCTTTGTTATTATTTATTACAGCATTCGATTTGTATCATTATTGACTATTGAAACGAGAAAATAGTTCACTAGTGTTGCAGTAAATGCAGCAAACGAATGAATATGAAAAAAGATTATTGTAAGAGCACTACAAATATAAGCGATATTTATTAGCTGTAAGATATTTTTTTTTTCTTCGCTTCATCACCCACTTATAGATTTTCTTTGTATTTCCTTCATAACTATCTAATAAATAGCTAAATTGCAGAATAAAATCTTACAGAAAATAATAAAATTGTTTTAAAAGAACAAATTGCTGAGAAAATAAAATTTGTTTCTTATATTAAATATAGTTTTTAATTTTTTTAATGGATGTTATTAAATGTTTTATAGTGTATGAGTATTTATATCACATATTTGTTGCGACAGAGGTGGGGTTTCCATGCGGCATGTGCCTTGTAATAATTAATAAACGCAATGCCCTTAGAAATCCCAAAAATGTCCAACGTTAATCATCAATTATATTAATCAAAATAATAAAACTCACAGATGTCATGTGTTTATCTATTAAACGTGTTGGATTTAATCCACTCCAATGACTTCGTAATGGTGTACTTGGCGAATTATTTAATGCAGCTTCAGCAGCTGCACCTTGACGTTCCAAAACTCTACGTAACATCATCAAATATTTCTTTGATGAATTGATAAAATTTACAATATTCACTGCTTCTTTTCTTTTAATTTTATAATAATAAATGAAATCTTATATTGTATAAAATTCAAATGCAACTTGATATAAACGTATCGTGCTGTAGATGCAACTGTACTGAGAACTTTTAGTCATAATATTTACTGATAGAATTTTCGTCAACAAAAGACTATACAAATTCAAAGCACACAATTTAATTGAAATTCTTCAAGTTGATTATTATATTTATTGAAATTTACAAAAGTCAAACAATTTACTGATTTGTATTGTATTTAATTGAAGAAGGAAAAAATATATTCACAATACATTCATAAATGTATATTTATCAATCATGTTAATGAATTATTAATATTTTCCTCCCTTTTGTCTTGTAATAATTATTGATTTAATCACTTTAATTCCAATTTGTTTCAGTGAAGGTCTTCTGTTTCTCAGTTTTCACTTCAACTTTGTCATTCACCATCGGTGCTGCACCTCCATGCTTTCGCCTTCGCTTACCTGAACAAAATAGCGATGGCGTAATTTATCATTCATAAAAAAAATTATATATTCAATTAACTCGACAATAAATAATTAAAAAAAAAAAAGAAAAAAAATACAATATTAAAACACTGTGTAATCTAAATAAATAAATTTACAAAAAAGAGAATCATCAAATTGGAAAAAATTGTTATAAGAAATATATAATGAAAAAAATGTATCTTTTTTTTTTTTTTTTTCACAGTATATAAAAAATATAAATATATCACATTCAATATGTGTGTTAGTCTTAAACTACTACACCATCACCATTATTTTAAATGTCACCACAACGTCGTTTTCTAATTGTTACAAATTAATGATTATCATTAAAAAAAATAAATAAATAAATAAAATCAGTACATCTACGACTAAGTAAAATGCATAAAAATAAATATATCATCCATGGATAATATATTTAAATGAAACAAGACAACTATAAACGTATACAAAGTACCACATTAACTTATGGCAAACATTTTCCCTATATAAATTCACTGTCGTTTACAGATCTTCATCTATCACAATTTTTAATCACTGCAATTAATCGGTTGCTTCGTCGCCGTGAAAAATAAAAACAACTGATACATGAAAGAAAAATTACAGAAATACAGAAACAGAATATGTGTATGTGTATTTATACACAAAAACGATTTCTTCATTTTCTTTACTCTCTTTCTGTAAGTCTACACAGGATATAACAGGATAAATAGCCGTCGTTTTCTTAATTAACCTCTCTCCCTTACTCGCACTTAATTATCATTCCTATCTCTATAAGTTTTTATTCAATAAATACACAGTCGATGACGCGGTTGTTGGCTTTACAAGTCCAAGGAACACTGTGAGACATAACTATATATCTTTATTTATATAGAGTATTTATTTATATGTAAAATAAAAGAATAAAAAAAATTAAAAAAGGACATTGGTTTTATCGAATGATTAGTTTTCTTGCGCTGTACGACGTGACAAGGACGTGTGTGTATTACTAATCCATTCTATATTCACTTTATTAATGTATTATTAAATGCAGTTTACTGTTTAATAATTGTTTTAGTATTATTTATAAATAGCATTAGTCGGATGTACTTCTCGTTAAAAAAATATTTATATATCATAATCCAAATATTAATTTTATATTAATAAATGTTTAAAGTTGAATATATTTATTTGTAGAATATTAAAATACCGTTTGTTCATTTATTATAAAATGAATAAAAATCATTTCACGAAATTGATTTGCATAAATAAAATTACCCAACGTAATTTTTATTATTTCTCTTTGATAAAAAACGAAATCATTAAATGACTTATTACTAAAGTCACAACGAGTATAAATTTATCATCAATCCACATTGACGGTATAAGCCATACCATCAAAAAAATAAATACTTTTAATAATTTCATTATCCCAAATTGTTTTTTAATCCCTTCTATCATCTCGGTATTAATATTACCTGATGCTAATTCCCAGCCATCACTTGTGCCATCATTATCCTCATTAGTATTTTTAGAATTCAATTGACTTGATTCCTTCGTCACTCTGCAACAAAAATTCAATTACATTACAACACCAATAATATTATCATTAAAATCAATATATAAATATCAACTAATAAAATATTTATCATCTACTATTTGGCGCAATCAATTGAATATTTCCGCATTCTAATAAATCGTATACATATACCAAATGGCGTTAAGCGTATAAAAGCTCACGGTTCAGCAACTTAACAAGCTGGTCCAACAACCATCGGGTCATGTAAGTCATTTTACATTACATGAAAAAAATTGTAGCGTGCTCGCCCATCGTACTTCAACTATACGCGCTTTCAGTTTATATTTACTCTCGTAATCATTGCTCGATAAATATACATATAAATAAATAAATAAATAAATAAATAAATAATTAAATATATGTATATTTATTAAGAGCATCGAGAGAATACTGGCGTGCTCTTTACGAATATGTTACAGCGAGCAACAGCAACAGCAGCAGCCAAAGAGTAACAGGAGCAGTTTGAAACGTAAACCGACAAGCTAGCGCGCGCGCGCGCATTTACTTTATGAATATTCAAGAGCCGCTGCCCAGGATTCGCACGCATATAAAAAGCACCACGCATCAGGAGAATGTGCCGTGGCCACGCACGAATACACCAGCCACGACGACGTCTGACAGGATCTCCATGAGCGATCGTTACATGTAAAATTGAATTTCCGTTTATATTCTGTTTTTCTTCCTCTCTCTACCTCTCTTTTATGCGTTCCCTGTCGAAACTCCTTTTTAATACCGCCTTCGATGGACGAAAAAAAAAAAAAAAAAACTTACACGTCAAACAACTATATAATTTCACAACTAAAAATAAATATCTTTATATGTGAATATGGCATGTATGAATAAAAAATAAAATAAAAACTTGGATATTAATATCAAGTTCACTTACATAAGGTTAATAAACTCTGAATTAGTAGAAAAATAAATAAATAATAAAATAAAAGTGACAAGAAATAATAAAATTAGTGACATTAATTGTGTAGTTTTTATTTATTTTTTTTTTTCTCTTTTAGTTGTGATCATTTAAAATGACATTTTCATCTACATGCAAGACACGAGTGCGAAGGTGGACGGTAAATTAGCAGCTTTTTTCCTCCAGCCATTCTCAGCGAAACGCGAAGCGAATGGAGTAGGTGGAAACGATGAGTAAAAAAGATAAAGAAGCTCAAGGATGGCAATGGAGAAACCATCAGAAGCCATCGGCCGCCGTTGCCAACATTAATTTCTCGTCACACTTCTCTTCTCACAGTGTCATCAACCGTCTACCATCACCACATCCCTGTTTTATATACATACACATACAATATTTACACATATCAGTTCTCATTCCAGCATACCCTCTCGCTTCACACTTCACTGAATCAACTTCTGACACATAATTATACATATTTTTTACCCAAGAACTTCACAGGTATTTTTATTTTGTTACTTCAAATAATATCAAAGTGACAAAGCCAATAAAAAAAAAACTGTTCAATAAATTTTTCAAGCATTTGAAAGCAAGATAAAAATTTATTTATATATGTATAAGTATATATCTCAGTTGTCTAAAATAAAATGCACGAAATTTATTCGTGTACTTGGCTTTAACGAGTCTCGACCCAACATCACCTATGCAATCAGTGTCTTACTCTCCTTTCCTCTCATTTTATTTTCATTCTTTCCACACAGTGTTATATGTGAGATTGCAATTGCCATAGTTGTCTTCAGTGGTTGTTAGTGTCTAGGCGTTACTTTTCGTTAACGAGCGACGAGTTGCGCGTGGCTCGTGTCTTGCAAGACGTGTCTTTGTATATATACATATATAAATGTAAACTTTTATAACAGAAAAAGAGAAAGATCCATGATGTAAGAATGAAAATTCTTTATTGTTGTCCTGTTATTTATCTGATTGTTCGTTGGTTACTAATCCTCAGTGACTAAGAGAAAATACGACTGAGAGATCAACAAGAGTTAATGACACGCCCACGATAAACAACTTGCAATTATAAACATTTCAAACATTGTATGTTTTACTAATTCCTTTCAGTATTGTCCTATTCTTCATTACCTTCATTTGTACAATCCTCATAATTTTTATAATAATATCAATTTAATTTACATGTCTGTATATATTATACATTCATTTATTTATATATTTTTATCTCAATTCAATGCAGATTAGCATATAAAATGAGGAAATAATTTCGCCTACTGTTCAATTCCATTATATTTCTCTTTGATTTATTTATTCAATTTTTCTTCCTGTTATTATTTTTAATTCTTTCATTTTTTCCCTCATTTCTTAAATGCCACTTCACACTATGGCATTTTTTTCTGTATTCCTTACACTCTCACACAATCATTATGAATAATGTTTCATCGACTTTTAGCGATAAAAGGAAACACACGCCCTTCGTGTGTTGTAAAACTGAGCCAAAGCCTTTTGAGTCTGTCTACCCATATCGAATGCAAAGCAGCTATGCAAAAGATGAAACTAAAAAATAAGCACACGTATTTATATACATATATAAAAAAAATATAAACAACGAAAGAAAAAAAGAATGGAAAAATATTCAAAGCGTGTAGAACTCATTACGCGCAATCCCGAGGGCGTAGCCTGCAATGCTGCTTCAGCATCAGCAGCAGCAGCAGCAGCAGCAGCTGCATGTGCTGTTCATTCTCTATCGTTCTTCTTTCTTCATCTCCCTTTATTTATTTATTTGTTTATTTATTTGTTTATTCATTTCTTTTTATCTCTATCTCTTTCACTCTGTTTTATAACTCTTCAACGTGGCTTAATTCCTATTCGCATTATGCATGGAAATCTCTGCAGCCACCGCACCTTCTGCATTTACCGCCACAATTGTATCCTTCTTATCGCCGATGCTTGATAATAACCCTACAATCATTGGCAATTGATGAATTGAAATAAAACATAGGAAATAAGAAGAAAAAAAAAAAAGAAATCACTAGAGAATGTATATACTTAAAACGTACATTAAGATGTAACGAGGAATAAATTTGAGCTTTATTAAAAGCCACTGTGATAATAAATGTCTTGTGATTATTAAATTTTTTTTTTATTTATTATCGATTGGAGAAAAAATAATTTTTCTTTTATTTTTTTTTCTTTTAAGAAATGATTCATGTTTGTGTTTATATTTGTATGATGAGAGCAATGAAAGTTTTGCATAATAACGATGTATGAACTGGTTTACGAATTAGTCTTATGACTATTTTGTGTGTTTCAATTTGATTTCTTGTTCATCGTTTTTTCCTCTTTAGTTTTACTACTTATATGTATATGTGTTTTATACCAAGTGAAGGCGTTTCATGCGTGAGATAAGACACCAAATAAACGTGAGGACGTTGCAACTCATGGGGCACATGCAATAAAACTGAGACTACCAGTGCTACGCGGTGTTAACGAGTTCGATAGCCAAACCCTCGTCGAGATAATCGGGTATGTATAATGCTCAAGAAATAAATTTACTCGTTTTCTCATCTCTCTTATTTCTGTTTTATTCTCATTGGTTTATTTCACCAATGTCAAACAAAATCCAAACGATTCGTGCGTGTATAAATAAACATGCATATAAATCTCGTTGAATGTTTCCGCGTACCAACGATAGGACATAAAAGTAAAATAAAAATAAATTAATCAATAAATTTTATTTATTGAAAGATATCGATATTTTTTTTTACTTTTAATTTAAAGTTTGGAGTTTAAATAATTAATTATGATTATTAATAATATACTATATTGATTTGTGGAATATATAAATACTTTTCTTTTGATTAAAATCATGAAGAGTAAAGAGAAATTAATATTATTATTGAATTATGCTTTGATACTCATTGCAATTATTTATTATTATTATGAGGATTATTATTTTGTTTGATAATTATTGTATTGTTATTGGAAAGCTCGTGCGATTGCCTATCGATTTTATAAATACACCATTGTCCTCAAATCACATTAAATGAGTGAAAAAAAAATAAGAAAAATAAAAATATTAATTAACCATGTTTTATATTCTATTAATATAATTTTATTTATCGTTAATAATTCTGTAATCGTTGGAAAGCTGATGCGATTCTCTATATCAATTCCATGTTTTTGCGATATTATTTGTTTTTCAAAAAAAGAAGAAAAATAAATCTATAAAAAAAAAGTTTTTTTTAACCATCAAACGACATCCTGTTATTTAAATACATAAACAAATATAATTTTTCATCATTTCTATACTTGTATACTATATCACAATTGAGCGTAGAAAGCGAAAAGAATTGTTTAAATCCAGTCAACCATCGACATTGTGATTTATTATTTAAAATTTTTATATAATCTGTTACTGATTTTTTCATTTCAAATTTCACTGACAATTCTATAGTTCTCCAAGTTTCACTAGTTGAATCTTTACTTCCTTACTAGTTGGCTCAATTTCAACTAACAAAAACCAGCAACATTCAAATAATAATATTAATAATAACAACAATAAACTGTTTAATAAATTAAATTTTACAAAGTAAATCAATAAAAAGAAATCTATTATCATTCAACAAAAACTATTTATAATCAATATTTTTTTAAAATAATTCTAAATGATAAATAAAATAAATACCACACATCATTTGTTTACCTCAATAAATAAAAGAAAATAAATGTACAAGACCAAGCAGAAAGTTATCTCCTAGACTAATTACAACACTCCAAGTTTTTGCTACATACATAAATTATTTTTAATAATAAATTAAGAACGTGATAAAATTTAATACTGAATATATTCAAGTTTTAACTTCGCTATCATTGTCACAACTCGGGCATGTGTGTCCAATCGCGTGTGACTCATACATGTACATGTGAAACTCGTCTGCATTTGCATTCCAATGCTGCGAAGCGCACACAACGCGCCACGCCACGTTATCCAAGGCATGTTGCATTATTCTAATCAAGCCCTAATACTCCGCCGTGCACTGTTGGTTTTATATTCGCACGTGGGCAACCGCGGCTCGTTTGTACCGTAATGAGCGCGATAATTGGGCGCGCCTATATAACATCTCAGCTTCCTTAGTCGCTATCTCTTCTACACTTCTTCTTTTCTCCTTACTCTCTACCTTTTTCTACCTTTCTCTCTTTTTCTCTACCTTTTTTTATTAGCCTTATCACCAACAAATTCCATGGCTATGTTTTGGCCAACTTGTCTCGAAGAATACAGCATCACAAATTGCACTTTACGTATGTGCAAATAGAAAAAAGAAAGGAATAAAAAAAAAAAGAAATTTAATTTTAGTAATGCATCTGGAAAACGCATTGCAAATGAATAAGTAAAAGAATACACTTTAAAGATAGAAGGTGCGAGTCAACTTTGTTGTATATCTAAATAAGAGATCTAACATACCGTGTTGGTGGGACCATAAAGTCTTGGAATGCAATTCAAGCGTGTGGACGGTTCAATTTGTGTAAACTAGAATAGTCAAGGTGGTCAAGCAGCATTTAAATCTCATGATGAAATTCAATTCCTTTAGTTAAACTTTAATCTTAAGTGCGAGACTGCCCGCAAATACTCACAACTTTTTGTATTACCCTGTTTTGCTTTTGTAAAGTGAGAAAAAATCTGAGCAAAACACAGTTTGGAAGGTGAGAATGATCTTTGGGGCAAACAACAGAGACGAGAAACGCAAATGGAAATGTAAAAATAAAATAAAAATCATGAATATAGGGCTGCAAGGATGTACGGCGCATTAAAAACACGTGTAACGAGCCACGCGATGGCCATTAATTCAGGTTCATAGTCTATGGCACTATGCAAATAGTAACCGTGTACAGGAAACTCTTGCAAGGGTACGTTGAGAAAAAGAGAAAGGGTTAATACACTTGAGAATAGAGAAATGAAAAGACATCGATAGCGAATTTCAACGAGTTCAGAGAGAAGTTAACTGAAAGAGTGAGACGAGAAGATAAGGAAGACAAAGCGTATAATATTATTATCGTATTCCAAGCCATGCCTGATTAATTTAATTTAGAATATTAGTATTAAAATAATAAATACTTTGAATCTAATCAAGTGAACCATGTGTAAATTTTTATGTTCAGAAAATTAATTAATGATATTGACTTACTCAGTTGATGAATGTTTGCGTTTACGATCGCCCTCGATAGGTTTTATCGGTTTCTGTTGCTGTTGTTCAAGTGATAATTGATAACTAGCGTACGGTTGAATTTTTATTTTATTCAAGGCTCCACTTTTTTTCAATTTTTTAATGAGACCTAATGATTGCTCACGACGATTCAATCCAACGTACGCTGATGTATCGTTTAACCATGACACAAGAACACCGCCTGAAAATAAATTGTAGTTTCAAAAAAAATTATATTATTTCATGATTATAATTTCCAATAATTTTAAGAGATAATGAAAATTATTATTACCAAATGGACTGAACAATTGTGTGATATCAGAAGTTTTCCAAGCACTCGGAAATGTTATATGAAATACATGATCTCTATTAGGATTAGCTGAAAGAAAAAAAAATATAAAGAATGAATAATAAATTAATTTTTCAATCAGAATCAATTAATAATAAAATTTATTGATCAAAACTCACGATCATTTTCGACTAAATGAATGTATGGATAATCTCGCAATCGAACTATTGTTAGTCTAACAAGATACATAAATGAAATTAATAGATATAATAAATAAATAAATAAATAAATGTATAAACAAAATTATTCAGACTATTTTTACTCACTTATTTAAAAATGGATTTAATAGTGGAGAGGATGGATCCACCATAGAAATTTTCTCAGACTGTAATGAACCTGAGAATTGTAAGCGAATGGCTATAATATTTGCACACAATGTAGTTGAGATAGAATTGTAGAATGACTATTACCAAGATAATTGGACATTGCTATGAAACAAAGTCCTGTAATGTAAGCATCGTAACCGGCTTCGTGATAATTTTTTTGCAAAGTACTATAACTTCGATTTTCCACCGGTATTACATCTGACATTGTGAATGGTGATTTGTTGATCGTATCGAACATATAGCCCAGTATTGATGACGGTATAAGCTCTTTAAATGGTTCCGATTGAGCGATAACTTTTGTATCCAATAATTTAGGAAATAAACCATGGATAAGTGATTTAAATTCAGCATAACTATCTGGCAATGGACCGAAAAATTGATGAACAATATGACATAAATCTAGTAGCATATTGTGACCTACGATTAATTTCCCCTATAAATTTCATGAAATATTAATATTTAAATATTTTATTTTACTTGAATTATGTAGAATAAATTATATATCTTTAATAAAAAATAACTTACTGATTCTGCAATTTTTCGTAACAATGCACTGAGTCCCACTGCTTCCTTCAATTCCATTATCTCTTTCTCACGTTGCTCAGCTTTTCTTTTTTCTTCTTCTGCTTTTGTTCCCGTTTTATATACAATCAGGCCTCGGGGATCATCATTACACTCAAATCGTACTTTATTTTGCCATCGCATTCGTGATTCTTGATAAATTATTCGTCTGATGTAAGAATTACATCTATCAATTATTAATTCTTCAGCATCGGTTTGGAGGAATTCATCAATTTTAGTGCTATGATATTTTATAAATTGTATGAATTAGTAATTATAAAAATTAATTGTAGGAATTTTTTCTTTTTATAATTATATATATCTACCAAATTTCTTCTACATGAGGTTTGTTGTCACTTGAGATTGGAATTAACTCCAAACCATCTTCCCGTATTTTATGCATCTCCTCCATTTTTTTACTTATTTTTTCTTCGTCTTGTGCAGTTAAATAAGGTATCCCATATTTGAATAATTTATTGAAATTAAATCCGTTGGTTGCTAAAAAAACTATTGATGAAGCTTGACACAAGAATCGACAATCTGGTCCTGATCTATTAAAAGGTCGTGGAAAAACGTAAAAATTATACGTTCTATTATTGTATCTGAAAAATAAATTAAGCATTAACAAACATATCTATAAATATAAAAATAATAATTATACTCATTTTGAATAATTATCAAACTTACTTTTCAATTTTTTCATCATATGTAAAAACTGAGAGACCAAATTGTACAAAAAGAAAATCCATTGAACCGTATTTTAATTTATTATAATACTGGGCTGGTGTGTCAAATGGTTTTGCATCAGGTCCTGAATTTAGTCCAGTAAATTCACCATCAATACTGAGGAATGTGGCATTTTTCAATACTTCGTCAAGCTCCTTCAAAACTTCTTGAAAGTCTAAAATAAAATAAAAATAATCATCAACAAGTTCAATCAACGAATATTCAACAAATAACTACAATGAACACAACTTAAAAATTAAATTCAACTGTTTTTTTTTATTCACATTCCCTCCAAAATTTATTTCAAAATAATTCAAAAACACATTATTTCTCAAACTACATTTGAAAAATATTATTATTAACCTCAAAATAATACAATAACTTACTTGTACGCGTAACCTCCATAATATTTTCAACTCAAATATTCTTTATAATGAATTTCGCATTAAATTCCTAAACAAATATCTCTCGTTTGCCAAGAACCTTTCATAAATTCACTCAACTAAAATTAAGATTATTTTGTGTACACATACATCTCTTGTTGCATTCGATTTAAATGAAAAAAGAAAACAATTCACAAAATTATCTTTTTTACTCTTTTTTTTATATACCTTCATAACCTCAAAACATGCGCGGGCGCGAGCATCGTTCAATCGGTAATGTAGATTTACCAACAATATATAAAATATGTAATCTGAGGGTGGGACGAATCCTGCTGTGTCAGTGGTTGTCGGCGGTCTTTTTATATACAACCAGAAGAGAAAAAGCAGTTGAAATTGGCCACTTGAATGCAACGTATCGTTCGCATTTAATTTATTCACTTCTCATTGCTTGCTAACGACTTGTGATTGAAATCACAATATGACGTCACGCATCACATTGCTTCTCGTGATTGCATTAAGCATCACTGCTGCTCACGGTAAGTTCTTATCAATCATAATGTGTCTATATGCGCGTTAAATAATTATTTGAGATAAAAAAAAAATCAAAGATGCCGATTCACAAAGGAATCAACATGTGACCATTGTTTGGCGAATTCGAAAAAGACAAATACTATTATGTATTCACGTTTATGAACCACATCCATAGGTATTATTATCATACCCAAGACCTCATATATATGTATATATGACCTCAAAAAAATGAAAAAAAATCTGGCATAAATAATATTAACTATGATATCATTCCGGAAACCCCATAATTGAATTATAATTATCTTTCATTTATTGTTATCTTCATTTTTTCTCTTCATATTAATTTGATAAAGCATTCCATTTTTTTTATTCAGACTTCCGTTTTAATTTTTTAATTATCATCGCTTGTATATCTTTCATTAATTTTTTCTGTTGAATTTCTAGGCATGGAATGTTCATTTAAGCCCAGCAGTAATATTTTGGAGAAATTCGTAAAGTCTTGTCCCAGAATATTTGATTCAAGTGACAAAGAATATTGCTGCCTCAACGTCTCGGATGAATCATTTTATTGTTGTAATGCACAAGAATGGGCACTGGAAACCGGGTATGTGAAATTAAACATCTAAAACCCTAAGTAAAATATATCAAAGACATAAATATGAAATATAATATGTTGTATTAATTTGTGGAATAAATTCATCTCTTTCAGACTAGGAATTATCGTTCCTGCTATCATCGGTGTTCTCGTTGTTGTGACTCTCTTTGTTCTCTGTATCTCATGCTTATGCTGCACTTGCTGCCCATGGTATAGACGT
Source organism: Microctonus brassicae (assembly GCA_918226075.1). Taxonomy (NCBI): domain Eukaryota; kingdom Metazoa; phylum Arthropoda; class Insecta; order Hymenoptera; family Braconidae; genus Microctonus; species Microctonus brassicae. Next base: position 11,510,545 of record OW445484.1, on the reverse strand, counting down.
CGCCATCGTGGAACTGTTTATGGAAGTAAATAAATTCATCTTCTTTTAATTTAATATATAAAAAAATAAAAAAATAATATATTTCTTAAAGCTTTTCTCGACTGAAATATATGTGGGCAATCTATTCAGTCGATTATGATATTAATAAACTGCTAAGTGAATATTCAAACGCTTCAGCAGTTGATATTATAGATAAAAAAAAAAGGGTGGGATATGGGGGTGAAGGTTTTAAATTAAAATAATTGACTAATCATTTTTTTCAGGACCCGGTTCCGTTTAGATGCTACCTAATCGTGCATTACCTCAAAAGCTGGAATAATATATATAAAAATGATGTTAAAAATAATACATCATACGCTTTTTTATAAAAATATATACATAAAAACGACGTTCATATAACTCGTCGATATAATAATAGCAGCTAATTTTTTTTTATTTTTTCAATATGCATTCCAGCGTAATGTAGCAATCAAAAGTTTCATTTTAATTTTTACGAGCTTTAAAAGTTACGAATATATATATATAAAATTATTTCTTCCATGTAATATACTATCAATGTGCAGGATGAAGACTTATATTCTTATGTTGAGCCTTATCGCGCGAACAAACAATTTTTTTATACTACACTTTTTTCAAATTTAAACATTCCAAATACTAAATACATTCCATTGTCTGTTGATTCAGAGTTAATAATTTATCATATGCTTAATATCGTACTTAGTAAAACAAAAAGTATTGCTTATAACAGCTGACAAACACTATTCAATATTTTTTATAGATTATTTGTACCAAATTATACATATATATAAATATATATGTATGATATTATTGACCATGGACATTTTAATAATAAAAATAAATCATATTGATGATAATTGATGACATAAAATTAACCCAATTGCACATTTCCACTTCCCAACTTATTTTTTTTATCCAGTCCATTATCTCGACAAAATAAATCGATTATCCTTGCTTTCAGCAGTTCATACAATAGGGGGAGCTCAACAAGTACCAGGAATTAATCCACCTTCAAGTCATATTGTTAACAATATTCATCCTTCATATCCAGTTAATCAACCCGGTAAAAATATATATTAAATCATTTTCATAATTTATTTTATATTCTCTTTATCAAAATGAGAATTGATAAATAAATGAATGAATATTAATTCGTAAACGAATTAAAAAGATTATGGTATATTTGTTTTTGAGTATGTTAATTTGTTCTATTATTTCAGTATCAACAGCAACATTCCCAAGCCAACCACCACCTTACACTGCAGAACCGTATGCTAAACAAGCACCATACAATCCAAATTATCAACAATAACGTCATCAACGCGCCAACTGCTGCTGCAGCTATTCGTATATTTATCTTTTAGTATGCGTCATTGAGTTTCATATTCGTGGTTGCAGACCATAACAGTATATAAACTCACTTGTGGCAGTATGAACTCGTAATCAATACTGCACAAGGCTCAATTTCCATTTGTATTTGTTTAAAAACATATTTTTTTTTTGTCTGCCATCAATAATATATGGATACATTGATTCCATGCCATTTTCATCGCTCGAATTACGTATTTATCATCTTAAGCAGCGTGATAATATCAAGTCATCATTGAAATTCATTGATGCTTGCTAATTTTGTCTTCCTTTACTTTTATCAATTATTGATAATTCACTGCCGTCGACCGGACAGATTTCTAAAGTTAAAAAATGTTTCTTTTTATTTTCAATTTGTTTGTATAACAAATTTCATTATTATTACGTTATTTTCGTGAATTAATCTACATGTAATTAATGCCAGTAATTTTGTACGCATAAAGGTACGAGGAGAAATAATGTCTTCGAACAAAATTCTGAGAAAATATCATTAAATATATTTTGCAATTAAATTACTCAATTGTTTGAGTGTTTATTTTTTTTATCTTAAAATAATAAATAAACCTAACTTACATTAATCAGAGTGACTTACGGAGAATTCTAGGTAATTGGAGGTACATTTGTGAGATTTACAATATTTCATCAACACTTTTTTCTTTATCGTTTTCGTTTGCTTTTGATTTATTATCGCCATCATTAATATTTGGTAAAACTAGTATGGTGAGCAACATGAGATATGGATGATAAAAAATGCATAGCAATTTGTATCACTTACAATATTGCTCCGAATATTGTTTAATATCAAATTAATTTCTTCAATGGCTAATGCCAATAATGTCAGGGCACTTTTAAATTAATAGTCATTAAATATATGTATAATATTTGACAATTATTCCCTGTATATATAAATACTCTCAACCCTGTATCGGTTAAAATAGTTATTTGCATCTGGCGAAAAGTACAAAATAAAGTTCATCCATTTGTCGATGAAAAAAAAATTTTTATTACAAATACATTGATCCACGTCGTCCCTGACCCGCACAAAAAGACAATGCGAATCTTGAGGTCAGTATTTAGTTCGCACATTGACGTTATGTCGAACTGAGTCGCGTGCGGTTCATTATTGCTATAATACAAAGTCACGGTCACTTATACAACATTTTCACTCTCTTCTCTTCATACCAATCATCAACAACAATACACGTAAACTTATTAATCATAAGTCCAAGTCGTGAAAATTGTACTAATTATAAGCTCGATATAAAAAATTGAGCAACGACCGTTTATATTTAATCTTTTAAATAAAGATAATGCCTCATAATAAAAAAAGTATTATGAAATTGAACATCCATTTTGTTGTTTATCCTTTTCAATATTTGTAGAATTATTGTAAATACCACGAAAACCTGTATCTTCAGCGTCCACATAAGCATCACTCGTGATTTCTTGCTCCAAAGTTGCAGTTGTGGAGGTATGACTGGCCGATGAACGTCGCGAACGTGAAATATTTCCTCGTTGGTTGTTTGTAAATGTAGGAGCTGGACTTGGCGAAGGATTCTCAAGAATTTCTTGCTCCTGTGAATGATGACTATGATTGTGATGATGCTGTTGCTGTTGTTTCATGATAATCAAACGATTCAACAGTGATGTTTGGCTTTGAATGCTGGACAAAAATGCCCTGTAACCGAGACATTCTGATTGCGACCACTTGGTCAAGGTTAAAAGTCCATCTCTGAGGTTTACAATTGAGTCCAAAGTTTGCATGGGCGCGTGAGCTGCACGTACTGTGCGTGCCATTGCCGAGATGTCACGTAAAATTGTCGTGAGCACAGCAGCCCAACCAATACATCCAGCCTCCAGAAATAATTGAAGAAGATAACGTAATTGCACTTCAGCGCGATTACTTACACCGCATAATGACGTTGATTGAGCATCAGTTGGTTCTATTTGATCATTAGAAACCCAACAAACAGTTCCGACAATTGATTCTACATCGTCGCGCCAACATGTGCTGGCATCGCTCATAACACTTGTAGCATCTTGAAGCATGCGCGGTGTTAATTTTGCCTCGGCGATTGAAAATTGTGTTTCCAAACTCGCAACAGGTGATACAAGACTTGCATAAAGTGGACGGGTACTTGGTAAACTTGTATAACCACTATCTGACGGTAAATCCGCAATAAGATTTGAATTTGATGCAATTGAAGTGGATATCACTTCATTATCTGGACTATCAAGACTTATTGATCTTGAACGTCCAGACATTTGACTTGTTTTTCGAAATTTTTGGAGATTTGATAATGATACAGTTGGATAGGGAAAACAAAAATCCTCATGGACAGCTTTTAACGCAACAACAAAGTCATCAATTTTAGCAGCTCGTTCTCGTTCACGCCCAAGCCATGTAACTAAATGAAAATCTAAACGTGCAGCAAAACGTCCAAGATCAGCCAATCGTCGAGCTGATAATAAACGTCTTGCGTGCCGCTGTAATATAACGTCAATAAAAAATTCCTCTGCTGATGATTCTTTGCTATCATTTTTTTCAGTCTTAATACTTGGCACAGATTTCTTTCGTCTCATTACGGCATTTCGAGTTTTTTCCAACATTGACGACGGTGGATCTTTGCCAGTTACATCATACTGAACTTTAGGTGTAGCAGTTGTGCTGTAACTTCGACTGCGTGATACCTGCATTGTACCTAACACTAAAGACAAATCTTCTTCGTGTGGTGACACTGATGGAGTCGGTGGCGATCCAACTAATTTAGATGTACCACCCCATGAAGTTCTCGGTGATTCAACATCATTTGGATCAATTGCACGAAGAAAACGTACTAAATCACGTGATAATTCCCATCTACCTTGTTCCAACGCCGCGTCAAGTAAAAGTGTTGCATGTTGTCGACTCACCGCTGATGGCTCTAAATTTTGCAATATTATTAAATAACTTGCAGCTGTATCTAATTGTTGACGTTGTAAACAATCTTGCAGAAGTTTTTTCGGCGATCCAGCAACTGAGAAAAGATAAGGCCACAATGCTATTTCAGTTTTTCTCGCACATTGAACGACTGCTCTTGCCCAAACACCCGGGAATTCACGAATAAATTCAATTACCGATGGTAATTGCGCATCGGGAAGTGGTTCTTTACTTGTTGCCTCCTCCTCCAACACTTCATGAAGAAGAAGCTCAAGTGAATGAGAAAAATATGGTAATGCAACGCATGATCGAGCAATTTCCCATGCGTGATATCCAAGATTTCGATGAATTAATTGACGTAATATTTGATGAAGATATACTTGACTCGTTAATTCGAGTAAACTGAATGGCAATGAAAATGGTGAGTCTGTATCTGACGTATAGAGTACAGTGTCATTATCAGCACCAAGTAATATTGCATCTTCAAATAAAATTGCTAATGGATATATTCTCAAATGGAATGGCAGCATTATTCTTTTGCTCATAAATGTATGAGCGCTTTCCTGATGATTACGCGGAAATAATGGAAGCCATACTCGCATACCGTGAGCACCACAAAATAGCCAAAGTGCCTCAGTCAAATGTGGTTTGTCTTTTCGGATACGTGACGGTACCCAAACGTTTTCAACGCATGACGCCAATACATTGGGCGCACCGCAAGTGAATAGCTGACAAATTAATATGAAATATAAATATTATTCTAATTAATTAAATCAAAAAATGATTGATTTGAGATAAATTATGCAACTTACAACTTCTGAATTATCAGTAGAGTGTTCACGTTGAACCATCAGAAGTCTTCCCGATACATTTAACAGTAAACTCTCTGGATGCGGATGACTTCCTGCTGTTTCAGCACGTATTGTTGTTAATGTAGCACTTACAACACACGCAGGGTGCACGCAAAGACCGCTGATATCAATAGTCTGCGTTCTTGTAAGCTCAAGACTACCAGAACCTACACAATTATTATATTACTTTGATTGTTAATTTGAAGAAAAATAAATTTAACTTGCCTTCAACGCCCTCCATTTTCATATCAAAAATACCAACTTGGGCATTGGCACAAAACGTTAAGAGTTTATCCTTCATTGTGTTCAATAAAAGGACTTGTGATGGCATTCTTACGCTGCGCACATAATTATTGTCCAATCTTGTATCGCGTGGATAAATTCTAATCTCATCTTTATCCTCCAGAAGTGAATAACTGCTTGCAATCATGAATCCACAATGCCACAATAATCCACCAGTTACAATAAAATCACGCTCCTGCGTTTCATTACCAAAAAGTTTCCATTTTCTCGATGATAAGGAATAATGTGCCAAACCCGTTCGTCCTGCCACGGCAATGCTTTGTCCCTCATTATCTATTGCAGTATACTATATTTGCGTTTAAAAAAATGAAAAAAATTGTTAAATATTGCAATGATTTTTTTTTTTGTTATAAATTTTATTTTCAATATTTACTTACTCGAATTGGCCAATTTGAACCACTGTAAGCGCTGGGGATCGGAACTACCAACCACTGCTTAGATCCAGCAAGACTTTGTGAACTCGTGTCACTCGATATTTCGTTGTTCAAATGAAATCCTGAATTATCAGTTGAAACACCTCCTAAATTCAAATATAAACGATCTTCACCTTGGAGATACAAATGGCCATGATGTCCCTGCATTTATATAGAACACAAAATAGATAAGTAAGATATTTCGCATTCTCTCTCAAATATTCCAGAATAATTCATTAATTATTTACCATACACGGATTTACAGTCAATGGACTTTTTGCAAAGTCCAATTGTACCAATGAACGAGTATTGCCAGAAATTTCGTTTCCATTCTCTTCGTTTGATGAAGAACAACATGGTGATTCACGCAACATCCACAATTGATAACCCTCAGCTGACCATTCCTACAAATTAATAATAATTTCATTAACTGATCCAAAACAAAATTGAATAATTAAATAAATAATAATCAAACTCTATAAATAATTCAAATTAATTAAATTAATATACTCTTACCATAGTATGAATATGTAGTGGATTGTCACGTGTGATATCAACACGTAAACCATAATCCCATTTAAAAGTGCAAAGTAAAAGTGCTCCAAACGTACTCCAAATAGCAAGACCGCCACTTTCCCATGCTAATGCTATTGCGCAACTGTCAGGTGTCCATCTAAGACACTTGACACGACCTGGTTTACCCGGATAATCCTTTGATGATAAGCTCAATGTATGAGACACCTCCAAACTGCCTGTTGTTTCGTCAACATAATAAACAACACCTTCTGAATTTTCTCGACCAAATGCAATCAATCGATACTTATGATTTACAGCTGCACACGTTGCATCATCTAAATATCTTGCCCAAATTCCTTGCACTTGATTTGGATCAAATTTCAAAGATTGTGCAGTTAAAAATGCTGCTTTTCCATTACTAAGAACTATTGCAAAACCACCAACTAATGGTGAATATTCAATTTCCGTAACATAAATATTTTTTTCTGTTATTGGCACAGCGACAGTAGATATCTGTTGATCAATACTAAATGGAATTCTTTGAAGATCTAAAGAATAATCACGATTTAGAGTTCCTTCCCAACGTTGTCTAACAATATGACTTGTTTTTGTGGCAACCATGAGTTCATCTCTGATACAAACAAGAGAACTTATTCCACCGTCAATCCACACTGGTATAACAAATGTCACAACCAATGACGGAATAATTTCTTTGATAAATAACTCAGCACTGTCACGCCGAAGACTCGTGACTGGCGAATCTTTTTGCTCATACAAACCACGTCCATCAGTGCTACTATCCGTTACTCGATAAAATAGCAAATAACTATCTGAAGTCTGTAATTATTAATAAAATTAATATTTTCTGCTTCATTTTCTTGGTTTCATAAATTTCCAAATTAAACAATAGATATTTTCTTACTGCAATTGTCAGCATACTCGAATCTGGCTTCCATTGAACCAAAATATTTTTTCCATATCGTTCAACAGAATCTTTGCTACGTCTACTGAATACAATTGGTACACAAGGCTGAAATGTCATAATATAAATTCAATTTTACCAAATAAAATAAGAACTTAAATAATAAAGTAATAAATTATTTTTGCTTACCTTGCAATACCATATTGCCAAAGAATCATAAGTTAAAATAGCAAATAAAATTTTATCTCTATTACAAACAATTGCATTAATTGCTTGAGGATCTGTGGGATTTAATACCCGTGGCCAACCAATTGGAAAGAACATGATATTTCTTTGGAATAACTTTTTGATTATAAATTAACTATGTATAATTCATGATTATTTATCACACTAATAATGTACATTAACATTTTAATTATAGCTAATATTTTTGATATTGAATTCAAACATGTCAGTGTGATGTTTAAATATAGAAAATTAATGAATGAGGTTATGCACGGTAAACATTAATTATTGTGTATTGCTGCTCTCATTATCACCATTGATCACTGTTGAAGTCATCGTATTTAGATTTTTTGACATGTTTTATTTTTTGATAACACACATAATTCCCAAAATGGCGAACGACGGTGCTGCCACCATATATATATACACATTCCACGTTGACCCACACCCACACAGGCACATGCTGAATATAAATTCTTTTTTCAATAATTTATACTATTAGGTCAAACAATTTCTAGTGCATATAAACATTCAGATAATTTTTCTGAATTATTATTGCACATAGATGTATATAATATCGAAATAATTTATAGATAAAATATACAATAAAAACGCAATTCAGTAACTCAATTTTTTATATTTATTTATTGAGATTAGGTAAAGATACGAGACCAGCTTGCATAAATGATATTGATGTATCAGCTACGTATGCGAATATAATTGTCACACAATCACCATCTTGTTGTAACCTATTTAAATCGACTGGTTGTAAGAAATTTTTCGTTCGCCTGGAAGATAAAAAAATGGAGGGAATAAAAGAAATAAATTAACGAAGTTTGCAGATATTAATTGAATAATGTTTAGGATGATAATGATTTTTAATTGATTACCTTGTTACTACTAAATGAAACATTGGAGTTCCAGGATCAGACTTTCTATAACGTTGTATGTTAGAATAAACTTTATAAGAAATTTTATATTCTCCTTTTTTACGTCGAACAGTCTTTGGTTGTGCAGGCTTGATTATTCTTAATTTTTCGAAAATTTCAGCAATGTTTCCTACATTTTTTGCATTTACTAATGGTAAAACATTACGTTGCACGACTTCCACCTCACTGCAATCCATTTTATCATCTTCATCTTCAATTGTAATTGTTTTTGATTCTTTCCATTTTCTTTTTAATTCTGACCATGATTCTGAGGGTATTTTCACAAACGACGCTTGATAATGTACATCGTCATTCATTTTCATTGATTTATTTTCAGATTCTTTGCATTCACTTGCTCTTTTATTTAATGAAAATCTTTGTGAATATCCAGATGATAAATCACGTCGTCTAAAGTCTTGTTCTTGATAATTATGTTGTGTACTGTACATCATTTGATGAAAATTCATATTATGCTGCATTACTGAAGAGCGCATTGCAAATCCCACCATTGCGATATTTCGGAAGACATTTATTTGAAATGACGACCAAGAATTTGAGACGAAGTGATTTTGATATGAACCCATCATATAATTTTGAGAATAATTATTTAATATTGGTCCTCGATGTCTCTGAAGATTGTGAAAAGTACCAGAAAAATTATGAGGACTTCTACCACAGCCACGTCTTAGATTACGTCCACGTTGATGATCATATCGCGACATATTATTTTGCATTAATGATGATAAATTTTGTGAACGAGACAAACTTTGATAAGGTACTAGCGATTCATTGTCTCCAGATGCAGACGCATTTGAGGGTACATGAACATTCCTATTGCACTCTCTGATACGTGATATTCGCGCACGATCGTATTCATAAATACTTTTTTGCGGTTTTATACTATGTGGAATGTATCCTCGTGATATTACTTGTGTGATACAATTTTTAGAAGCAATATTGGGAATGTAATTTAACATCTCCATTCTCGTCATTACTCGTGGAACTTCTTCAATATCATCATCAGACAATTCAATTATTTCTTGTTTTGATTTTTTAGATGACATCGATGAGATTAATTCCGATTTTCGTTTGTCAACTGTTGATGTTCCATTATTAGAATTAATAGAGGGTTGTGATGTAGCCGGTACTTTTGATGTATCTCCAGGCAATGAAGATGAAACTTTCTTGTCTAGACGCTTTGGTAATAATTTAACATTACGTTGAATTCGTGCGCCACTCCATTTAATTATTTTATTATCCAATGTACCACTTAAATCTTTAACTGGATTTACAACTAATTTCACTGGATCCAATACAGTTTCTTCAGAAACTATTTCCACTCGTGGTTTTACTCTCGAATCCGAATGTTTTTTATCATTGCAATTTTCAATAATTTCCATATCATTCTCTTGTGTTTCTAATGAATCAACAATATTATTCATAACGTCTTCGACTTCCTTTTGAACTTTTTCGGGTTTATCTTTATCTGAAATACGACTAGCAGTGGTCGGTGATATATCACAAACTTTACTCATCCATCCTCCATTATCCGGATCAATTATAACTTTTTTCTTGTGCTGTATGACTTCATCTGTTCTACCATTTGTTGATTTTTCATATTGATATCGTTTCAAACGATATCCTAATCTAGCCAACTGACTGAACACTCTGTATTCGCTTAATGTACAATCAGAATTCGATGAATTGAGCAGTAATTCATAAGCTTGCTGAATAGATAATGGTAAATCATTATATAATAATTCAATGCAATTCTAAAACAAAAAAATAAAGCAATCAATATCAATGAATTAATTATAAATAATCGTTTATAGTTTGAGTACAATACAAACCAGTTCTAATAATAATAAAGCTTCTTCAGGAATCAAATAAAGAGTGCCACGAATTTCGTTGCCATAATTATTCCATTCAACGCCAGATCTTTTAATTACTTTTGCTTTATTTTCATGTGGTAACCATTCGGCTATTGCCAATGTTGACAATCTATTAACTCTTTCAACTTTAATAAGATCCTTTCTCGTATCTAAACATGTATCAATTTGTTTATTTTGAAGCCAAGATCCATTTGGGTCGAATAATTTTTCACCGGTTTTTGGTAAAACTCTCGTTACTTGGTTATGTTCATCAATAAGTCGAGAACATATTCCTTTGGTAGATAAAAGTTCCTTTGCTCTGTTTTAAAATAATATTATAATATTATGAATTAGTGAAAACTCTTTTTCATCATTTATTATAATTGTTAAAACAACTACCGGGATGTCATTTAATTATTATTAAGGTTAGGGTGTATAAATATTGTTTATAACTTACGTCAAATGTTGACCTAATGATTGTTCATTATTGTCATTCATTGTAGTTGTACTTTGACAATAATATTTGGAAAGAACAATTTCCTATTATTACGAAATCCATTCAAATTTCGATTAAATAAATATTCAGAGCATAATTTCGCACTTGGATTTTTTAATTGAAATTAATAAAACTAATTAGTGAACAGTGAACACTATACTACAAAATGCAGTCAAACCACCCCAATGTTTTTGAAGAATACATAACAACAGTATCACAAAATACAAATTTACCATACCAATTGTAGATAAAAATTTTAAACAACAATTGTTGAAACAAAATTCAAAAGTGAGGTTATGTATCCCAAGCATGAATGTAAAACTATTAATTTTGAAAAAATATGGCCAATTTTTCATAGAAACAATGGGTGTTATAACTTTTTTTTGTTCAGTTTTTGTCCTATTATATAATTTTTTTACCATTAAAATATTATTACATATATTAAATTACATATATATTTACATTTCGATAAAATAAATATCTTGCAGAATTTTTCCTTACCGACATAACTTTTAATACATATATATATCGTAGTCTCGTGCATTTCATATGAAGTAGAACAAGAATTGAAACAATTCATTTTTATCTCATTCAACACCCACATGTCTATTATTGATGTTCTCTTCATTGATCTCTATATGATATAAATATTACAATAAACACTATCAATGGGTAGGAAAATACCTGGTGCAAAGCACAGAGGAATCAAAGATCCTGCTAAACAACAGGCACAACGATGGGCTGAGTACAGATTGATATTTATATAATATTTAATTTATTTATTAGTTATAGGTTATTGATGATATTAATAATGAATTTTATTTTAGATTAAAGACCAAAATAGATGCTCCACCGAAGAATATAGATGATCAGGCAATACCTAAAAGTTTAGAGCGTGTTATGAATTTAAAAAATGCTGTTAAATCTGGAAAAATACCAATGGTAAAAAAAAGAAGTAGAAATAAAGCAAAGAATAAATTGATAAAATTAGGATCACAAAATTATACAAATATAACGTCTAAATCTAAGCCAGAAAAATCTGTTCCTGTATTTAATCAAAAACCTGGTGAGAATAAACGAGTATTTTGGAATCGTGTTAATAGAGAAACACAACATTTTATTAACGAAACGACGTTTGAAAAGAAATACGATGTACAAATTAAAAGAGATCCAGAGTCTGGTGAAGTGATGGGAGTTGAGAAAAGAGCAAAAGATGAAATTGATGAATTGATGAAGCTCAAAATGAAACATAAAAATGTTGGTAAGAAAAAGAAAAAAATAATTCAACCAAAATTATCAAAAGCTCAAAAAAAGAAGCAAAAATTAGACATGAAAAAAGCAAAAAAATCACAAAATGATATTGATGAATTTAAACCAATTCGAGAACGAGTAGAATTTGGTGATATTGTTCATGCACCACCTGAGCTCAATGTGAAACCATCAAAAGCTGATAAAATAATTAACAAGGTAAAATAATAGTTAAATAATTATTTCTATTTAAGATTTATATAATCATTAGTTCATTAAAAAATTTATTTTTTACAGCCAGCTAAAAAGAATTTACTTCTATACGCATTGCTGCAAAAAGATGGAAATCATAATTCAAAGCCAATAGATAAAACAGGTAAACGTAAACATTTACCTGCAGCAGAAAGACGAATATTGGACCAACAACAAAACGATGTAATAGAAGCATATAAATTGTTAAAAGCACGAAAATCACATGAAAATTAATAAATTATTATAATTTTCACAATTATGATAACATTTTTATTACATATAGGCACAAGAAATACAAGAAAATACGTATAATACATTTGTAGGTACGATTGAAAGAATGACAATAACATTTATTAAATAATTTTATCCCGTTGTCCAAACAAAAGGCTCCAAACGATCATTTATTGGTAACATATTATTCAACGTCTCAAGACTTTCAAGCGTTTTATTGAGTTGCATATGGCATTTTGTTAATAATCGACTGAGTTCATGAACTTTATTCATATGCTCAGCAAATTTAGCAAATTTTTTTTGTTTCTCCACAGCTTGTGACAATATTTTATTAACATCTGCATCAATATTTACACAAAGTGCTAATTGCTCAGTGGCAATCATTTGTGCATTAGTATTAAGATGATGTTGATATCTTGCGCATAAATTAAATAAACCAATAGGATCAAGTCTTTCAAGAATTTCTGGATCACGTACACCCGGTGGAAGATTCAATGTTCCACGCATTATTGGTAAAAACATTGGTATACTTTGAAGTTTAACTAAATCAGGATCTTTATCAGTAGTAGGATCAGAAATTGCTGGCTTTACAACAACAATATTGTGCGCTTTATTTGACGTTGGTTTTCTTATTCCCAAACTTGATTTTCTTCTTGTCATTTCTGAACCACCAAAACTTTTTCCTCTATTTAATTGCAATTGTTTATTAGTCATTTTTGGCGAATCACCTATTGGTTGATTTACAGTGTATGATATATATGGTAAATCAGAATCAGAACAAATACTTGGACCAGGACTCGTTGATCTTGGTGGAGTATCATCGGGTAATATTTCACGATTTGGTACACTTTTTCCTCGTCTCAATTGACCAACTCTTGATGATCCTCCTTGAGAATTACTTTGATTTCCACCACTTTGTGAACTCTGTTCTGATCCCATTTTATCAATATATTTATTATTGACTGATATGTATTTATTGTAGTTGAATAATTTAATTATTCCAAATAAATATATACGTTTTATTATGAATTTTATATCATTTTTTTTTTATATTTGTTGATTCAATAATTTTGACGAATATTTATTACAAATTCATGTATTATATCATAATAAAAAATTTAATCATCATATTAAGATTAACAAAATGATTGATTAATTATTTAACAAGTATTATATGAAATATAAATTAATAATTTCAATTAATTTCCATTTTTTTTTTTTGTATTTTATTTCATTTCACTCGTCTTGTGGAGTTTATGATGAATATTAATAATTTCAAGTAAATAAATATACAAATTGTCAAATTTATTTATCAGTTGGATTGACTTTTAATAGTGGGATATATATATAAAATAAATTAAACAGCTGATACACTGTATTATCTTTAATTCGTCTTGTTATGTACTGAGAATGTAAATAATTACAGGATAAAATACATGAATGTATGTCAATTCTTTGCTTCAGTTACTAGTGACACCTGGTTTTCCTTGATAAAACCTGTTCAAAACAACAATTCACAAATGTTATCATCAGTAAACAAAACTTTTTTTTGTAAATTTTCTCTCACACATAATAAATAAATGCCAAATAAATTGAAAAAATCATTCAAATAATTTTTCTAAAACATTTTTTTTCTCCTACATCGAACAAACATTTATATATTTCATACACAAAGATTCAAAAATATCTTATCAAAATTTCAATACAATGATATTAATCACTGATAACATTATCAATGCACATAACAATTAATTTCATTATACACATTTTTTTAATAATCAATTAATTATTTTATCATAAATATTCAAACTATTTAATAACATACATGAAAAATATTTGAATAATAATATTCAATAATATTTTATATTTTTACACACATAATAATTATTAAATATACATATAAATTACACTTATAACAAACAATTTAAACTTATTTCATAAACCTCAAAGTAGAACAAAAAGTAATAAATATAATATATATATAATTACAGTATTAATTTACTCGTTCACTAAGAAGCACTTGGAAAATAATTGCAGCATTTTGTATAATACATCTCATCATATCTTTATTCTCCAAGTATTTTATTGTGCGAGTATTTCAACAAGAGTAATGTGCACATCTACGTACATATAATATATATGTATATATTTAGGTATTACATACACATAAACTGCGTAAATACAGTTGTAAAATATAAATAACTGTGTGGCCAACAACTGATATAAATAATTGTTAATAGAACAGAATAATTAATAAACACAAAAAATAAATAAAAATTTAAAAATCTATAATTATCATCCTGATAATTATATCTCATTATTTAAATTCATATTTTATTTATAAAAAATAAAAATATCATTTGATATAAAAATATAAATATTAATTCGAAATAAAAATAATGTTTTTTTAATATACAAAAAAAATAATTTAATAAACAAATATTTATGTATAAATAAATAATTAATATTTAATATTGTAACATCTTGAATTATTGCATCAGAATATTTTGTGTTTTATAACGTTGGGTAAAAGTTTAAATAATTATGTATATTAATTTTTGCAATTGAAATTTTATGATTTGTTCATAATTATTATTATACTTTAATTTTTATTTTAATTATTATGTTATTATTGTTGCTATTAAATTTTTATTATTATCATTTTATGATCAAAGACTTTTTTTAGATTAACAGTTGTATTTTGGTGTGTGTGTGTGTAGTGGATAAACAATTTAGAAAGGCAAAGAGGAAATACATATCTGACGAGATAAATCTTTCGTGGTAATAAGTCCCTTGAGCTATGCAAATATGCATAAATATATATGGATTTATGGGTATGTATATCTACATTAAACTTGTGGAGAAGACTTCACTGAAAATTGGGAAAAAGCATATATGTATGTATGTATGTATAAATATATATATATACATATATGAAATGTTACTGTATATATATATTTCATTGCTGCTTCATTTCTAATATTTCAATTCTCTCTATCTACACATGATATAACTTTGAATAATTTTTTTAAGTATATTCACTTTAGAATATTTAATTGAAGTAAAATATTTATTTCGTTGATTGTAAAATTTTTGTTTAGAAATTATAAAATAAGATTTAGTTTATTATTTATTTATAAGTGAATGTATGTTGATGGTTGAATATTATAAAGTGAAAAGATTGAATGAGTATATTGTTATTTTATTTAGTTATTATAAATTAATTAATGGAATCGATGAATAATAATATTTAAGATGAAATATTTATTTCGTTGATTGCAAATTTTAATTTAGAAATTATGAAATAAGATTCAATTTATAATTTATGTTAATGAATAATGTTGAAAATTGAATATTATAAAATGTAATAAGTATAAGTATTGTTATTTTATTTAGTTGTTATGATTTATTAATTACAATTTATAAATAATATTTAAAATAAAATATTTATTTCGTTAATTGCAAATTTTAATTTAGAAATTATAAAATAAGATTCAATTTATAATTTATGTTAATAAATAATGTTGATAGTTAAATATTATATAGTGAAATAAATGAGTATAATTGTTATTTTATATAGTTGTTATGATTTATTAATTACAATTTATAAATAATATTTGAAATAAAATATTTATTTATCTTATTGCAAATTTTTTTCATAAATTAAAAAATTAAATTTTATTTATAATTTATATAAATGAATAATGTTGAAAATTGAATATTATAAAGTGAAATAAGTATAAGTATTGTTATTTTATTTAGTTGTGATAATTTGTTAATTACAATTAATAAATAATATTTAAAATAAAATATTTATTACATTGATTGCAAATTTTTATTTATGAATTATAAAATAAGATTTAATTTATAATTTATATGAATAAATAATGTTGAAAATTGAATATTATAAAATAAAATAAATGAGTATTGTTATTTCATTTAGTTATGATTTATTAATTAGAATTAAAAAATGATAATATTTAAGATATATAATTTGAAAATTATGTTATATTGGTAGTGTAGAATTTTAAATTGAAAATGTTTCTTGGCTCAAAGAGGAAAAAAATTGTCAATGGTATCGTGTTAATTTTTTATTCATCACCTGGAGAAAAGCACACATTTTCGTTTCTTTTTTTTTTTTTTTTCCTCTTCTCATTGTCTTGAGGTACTTGTAAGGTCCCTTCAAGTTGTAATTTCACGATAAGAATCGTTGAAAACGTTATTGAAAGCAGTGGAAGAGACATTAAATTTGAATTGCTTGCATACTACACCACGTTTACATTCATACAAAGTGAAATTTATATGTACATTCATCTGTCAGCCTTGGGTTTAAAAAAGAGTGTATTAAAATAAAAAAAAAAAATGTACAATAAGGAAAAAAAAAATTGTAAAAGCTTATAACTTTCTGAGTCATTAGTTTAGTTTAGAAAGTATCTACATATACTTGGAATAAACAAACACAAAAACTTTTAACAATCAGATTGATACATAAAAAAAAAAAAAAAAACATTTACTACTACCAATAATGAATCTTCACAAATACTTTTATAATAAGCAACAATGTTTTTAATGCTCATCTTAAAATTCCTCGTAAAACTATCCAATTGAATTTCATCAAGTGAAAGGTTTCAAATAATAATCATTAAAAATATTTACGAACATAAATATATAAAACTATTCAACAATGGAATTAATTCATAGCGTTTTTTGCATTACAAATATCAATAAAAAAACGCTACGAATTAATTCCAAACTATTCAGCGAAAAAAAAAATTTTTTATTATAATTGCTTTTAATTAAACTACGAAGGAAAAATTTACAATATTTAAAATGTATTAAAATAATGTTGAGGTGTGTACCAAACGTGCAAAGTGTTAAAAAAAAAAAAAAAATGAATAAACAAATAGTAAAAAAAAAAAAAAAAACAACAAGAAAAAAAATTAGAAATAATCTACATGAAGACGTGTACGACGTGGTCGAAGGTGACATAGGAAAAATTGTGGTGTATATTGTTTGGTATGCAGACATGCCTTAGCAAACAATGAAAATTTTTCGAGCTGTTAAAAATTCCTGACGCTTAAAAATTTTTTAAATGTGCATAAATGTTTACCGAGCACATCAGTATATAAAATAATAAAAATCAAACATCTTCGTTCATTCCATTCAGCGCATAAAATTCATTTATTTTATTTTTTTTCACCCTCACTATATTCCCACCCACATTTTCCTATATTACCCATACATACATGTAACTTTAAGCTGTCTACTTTACGTGATGTATCTTCGTTTGGTTTTTTTCTCTTCGTCAAGAGGATTCGATGTGCATACTTATGTAGCCCGTGCCGAGATCGTGGCCTCAGACGAATAAATAAATCGTCGTATTAAATTCACATACGACGGCTGCATTGACTAACAAACAGGGTTAATTGTCAATTTATTCAATGTCTCAATAATACTCAGATAATTTAATTTATTTAATAAAATTATCTCCAATCATCATTATTTTAAATACAACAAACTTTAGGTTTAAAATAAAATATTACACGATAACAAAAATTCGAACTAAAAATAAAAATGGAAGATAAAAAATATAAACATGATAAAAAAATTTTCCTATCATACGTTTTTTTTATCATATTAAATAAATATTATTGGTTTTGTAACATATGATAAAATTTTATTCAAAATATCGATGTGTTTTTTTTTTTTTTTATTTATTTATGTTGGTATTATGATATTGAGGGTTTATTTTTGGTGATAATTGATAGATATGAAATGTGGAATATTTTTAATAGAAAATATTGTTAGTGATTGTAAAGGGAGTGAATAAAATTTATTTTTAAAATAAAATTGTAGATTAAATGTCATAATGATATTAATATTTATATATATTTAAATATGAAATAAATAAATACAGTAAAAATCATTTATATAAAAATGCAAAATAATATTTATATATATTTATATTTATATATGTATACAAAATAATTAAATACGAAAAAAAAAAAAAATATTTATATATAAAAATACGAAATAAATAAATATAACAAAAAATTATTCATGTCAATAAATATAAAAAAAATCATTCATATAAAAATACAAAATAATGTTTATCTATATATAAATACAAAATAATTAAATACGAAAAAAAAAAAAAAATATTTTTTATATAAAAATACGAAATAAATAAAGATAAAAAAAAATTATTCATGTAAGTAAATATAAAAAAAAAAATCATTCATATAAAAATATAATACAAAATGATTAAATACGAAAAAAAAAATTATTTATATATATTATATAAATACAAGAAATAAAATAGTAAACAAGTAGACACAATAATAAAAAATTCTTTGTTTAATAATCACTCGAGCAGATGGTGATAATAATTGCTATTAATTATTCTGACATTTAATCTACAATTATTTTATCTATAAAATAAATTTACTTCACTCCCATCACAATCAACAATCAATAATAATATTCCCAATTCAAAATACCACATCTCATTTATCAATTAATTACCAAAACAAACCCTCAACATCACAATATCAACATTAAAAAAAAAAAAAAAAAAAACAAAACATATTATTTAAAAAACATATATTTTAAATAAAATTTTTTTATAGAATTTTTTTTTTAATAGAATTACATTACAATACCAGTAGTATATATTTAATACAATAACAATAACATATATACTCATAAAAATTACACAAGAAAGATTACTAATAAGAGAATAAAATAAAAAAAAAGTCTGTATGTGACAACGCAAGTGGGAAAAGATCAGCAACATTGAATGTGCGCGTAGGTGGGTAAAGGCAGTGATAGAAGTGGGGTGAAGCATCCCCCAAACGGGCGAATAACTTCTCCTATCGTCATGGAGAAGGGGCAGGGAAGCAAGGAGAAACATAAAGAGCAAGAGAGAGAGGGAACGGGTCAAAGTGAGAATAGAATAGTGAAGCTGAAGACTATCAACCAACCAACGATGTAGAGAGACTGCCAGTGAGCAACGAGCTCTTGTGCTTGACGTGTTGTTTCATTGTATCCAACTACAATTTATATTATACCACGTGCGTCACACGACTACTTATATATTTCATATTTTTATTATCATAAATTCAATTACTATTTTAGTTTTTCTTTTTATTTTGTTATATTTATTTTAATTTTTAGTTTCAATTATTTGGTGATGAATTTATTCAATGCGATAGTATCTTTATAATTTTGTTTTTTCTGTTTTAATTTTTAATTAAATATTTGTGTAATTAATTTTTATTGTGCCAGTGTTTTTATTGTGGGTTTATGTGTTTGGAGTATTTGATTTTGGAAAAATATTGAGAGTAAGTATATTGATTTGATTTTCGTTAAAAACGATGGTAGAAATATTGTTGAATAAAAATTTTAATCAAATGAATTAATTCTGCCGTAACCTTCGGTCTTTTTGTAACATTTTCATTCAGTCATTTCCTGTAGAATGAGATATATAAAGCAATATTTTTATATTTTGTTGTACTTTTTTATTATTTTAATTCATTTAGTTAGATAATACCGTAGAAGAATAATTTTATAAATATTATATTTAGAATTAAATTTCTTTTTTCTTTTTCTTTCATTTCTTTCAATTGTGTATGGCAGTGTTTGAAGGTTATTTTTATTATCTCTGTTATCGTTGTCTGTGGATATTGATAAATAATTTTTATCTTATATAAATAAGTGTTTAATACATCCAGGTATTTTTTTAACAGATTGAAAATTCGTGTCATTTTATTTTTTTTAAATGCAGTGAAAGATTATATATCATATATGATAATTTATTTTCATTTTATTTATATATTTTTTCAATGTAATATTTACATGTATATAGTATTTTTACATTTCTATTTATGTATTTATACACGTGTTCGATAAATTGTTTCGTCGAGTGTGACTCAATCTAATTGTTATTTGCTTTGCGAGCGACGCACGTTGTATTTCAATTAAGAATATGTGTATGTACATATACATGAATGTATATTACGCGAAATACACTCGTGAATTTTTTTTAATGAATGGAACATGAAGATACGATGTAAAAGAACAAGAAAATAAAAATTAAATCCATGACAAGTAAAAACTCGTGTGTTGAAATATCACTTTATGTTCATTTATATTTGCATGCAATCTCTCGAGAAAGAAAATTAACAAATAATATTTCTATTCAATTAAAATCTATCTAATAAATAATTAAATATAAATATATTTCATTCAATAAGAAAATTATTAACAGTGTAGAAATAATATTAAAGCACAAATAATATTTTAATTTTATTGTTATATGTTATAATTTTTTAATAAAGAATTTTATTTTTATTTTTAGTTATCAATTGGCCTAATTTTTTCGCTGCCAAACCCAATTAAAGAAGAAGAATATTAATTTAAATATAAACAACAGTCAACATCAGGTAAATAAATTTTTATAATATATTTGTTTCATTGTATGAATAAAATTTTGTTTTCTGATTGAAGATTTATAAAATTTATTTTGATTTTGCATAATTGTCGTTTCGTTATTTTATATATTTTCTTTTATTTTTCAATTATTGACTGGTTGTTTGGATCGATAAAAAGGCGACAACGAGGTACCACACCAACGCAATTATTTTATTTCGTATGGGTCGTTTGGTTTCAATTGATGGCGCGTGGCAATGTAAACAACTTATCCCTCCTATCTTTTATATATCATTTATTTTTATATTTACATATATACACCCACCCACAACACATACATACACAAAATATTATTCAACTTATTTTTTCATTTATATATTGATAATTATTATGATATCGTAGTTTGATTTCATTTGAAACTATTAATCGTATAAAATATTGCAATGAAATAACGATTAAATAATAATTTTATTGATTCATTGTTTATTTACAGAGGTGAAAGAAAATTAAAAAAGATGAATTGGTAGTTGATTGATGTAATATAGTTAGCAATAAAATATTGAAAAAAATAAACAATTGGATATAAAAAAAATTTTCTCATGCAAGTTAGGTATACATGATTGTAATTAAATTTTGAAGTAACAAAAATCGATATAATACACAAAGTATTTTGATTTTTAACGAAGCAAAACAAAATGTTACATTCGACGTGGCATAGACGATAAATCAGTCGCGGTCGGCGTGAAATTATATACCAATTGCCGTGAAATTATTGTTGATGTGTAATTTTGACGAAAAAAAAAAAAATATATGCACGTATAAAGTATAGACACGTGTAAATTTATTTATTTATACACATGTGGATTTTTGTGTATATTAGAAACAAAGAATTAAATCATCATTAATGATATTATATATTGAAATATTATTATTTTATTTTATTATACAATTTTTAATTAATTTAATGAATATATAATTAAATTTTATTGAAATAAAAAATATATATTTATTATTTATTCCAATTTTTTTATATTTATATTATTTATTTTAGCATTTAATTGAGAAACAATCTGGATCTTTTATTATATGTATAACCGACCTCAATTGAAAAATTTTGAATATTTTATTTGTCATGCTGCATGTGTCAACTGTAGATAAATTTTGCCAGCATGTTTCAGCTTGTGGTTTGTTAAAATAGTAACAGAAAAGCAAGAATTTCGTATTTGAAATAATTCGTGAGCATCAGATTACGCAAAATTTTGGCAAACACTAAGCCAAAAATCATTATATCATCGCGTCAGCATTTAAATAATTTATATATTTCAAGGATAAATTCAAAAATTTATTTTTCAGAAAATATAATAAAATTAATAAAATTATTATTTTATTCTATTCATCTCTTATATTTTTTATTTTTTATTTCCAATTGAATGATCATTTCTTCATCTAACTCTGCAGTAGACTTATTCTCTGACATGTTTTTCCAATATTGTTTGAAGGATAAGAATGAGAAATAGGAGACGAAATGTTTTTCCCAATACTGAGTTACGCATGAAATCTCCTTTAGCTGACGATAAAATCCCGTCGCGACTGTCGTTGACCGTCTGCAAAGTTCTCGCTTCATTTTCCTCTATCTCCTCACTATATATATATTCTTCACTTCTTCCTCATCTTCCTCTTCTTTCTCTTCTTTCTCTTCTTCAATACACACCACGTAGAAAATCTTTCGGTGTTTACATCGAGTAAATTCTTTTCTCTGTCATGTACACCCAGAATTCTCCACTAAGCTCAACCAAAAAACTTTATCTTCACTTTATCCACATAATCTTGTGTCAAATAATAACTTATAAACATTATTTAAAATAAAAATAATAATATTACAGCAAAAGTGATATATAATATAATTCTTTGAAAAAATATTTTTGTTTATTATAAATCACACTGAAATAAATCATTTATTATTATTCTTCACTCATTTAATTAAATCTATAGTTGGTATATATGTCAACTATGACATTTTTGTCAGTTGTAAATTTGATTAATGTATTAAAATTTAAATCCATTTGGAAGATATAGATGAAATAAAAATAATTATATTATATACGAATTTTTTTTTTTTTTTTTAATTCACTCAAGGTAAAAAATCCATCGAATTATTCATCAATTAATAAACCAATATGGACAATATTATTTCTATCAAATCACTCAACATGACAATGTACTTTCAGATAGTGTCATATATTTATCTTCAATTTAAAAACTCGTTATACATATTTGCCACTAAAATAATATAACTCGACACAGAATTGTATCAATTATTTTTTAAGATGATTGAAAATCGATCGTGTTAAAATTTTTATTAAAACACATTCAACATAAAATTTAATCTACCACCTATCTATTCAAATAATACAAGAGTTAAAATCAAAATTAAATAAAAGAAGAGAAATAAAAAATAAAATAAATTTTTTCATTGAAAATATAAAATTTTTTTTTTTTATCAATATTTTATGTTTCAGATAATAATTTGATGGTATACAAATGCAGAATATGTTCGATACTAACTGATTATAATTAACAATGTGTTGAGCTGAGATAATATAATAATTAACGTGCATTAAAATTTTATGTAAAATATTTTACTGACGTTAATCATGGATGAAGACACCTGGTTATCATGGCTCCTGTTGGATCAAAGTCTTATTAGTGTGAGTATAAAAATTATCATCATTACCATCACTGTATCTCAAAAATAATTCACAATTTATTCCCTGAATAATTCATACATTATACATATCAATAATTTTAAATTAATTTAATTTTAACAGTCAATTAAATATATAAATTATCAATCAATTTATTATTTCAAAGCTTTGATGTATTTATCTATAGATAAATATTGCGTGACTGGGTTGTATATTATAAATAACGAAGATTGAGAAAGAGAAAAACGAAAAGGTATGAGTAGAAAAAAAAATATAGCACTGAGAGCTCGTTAGAAAAATCTTATGAACGTCAAAACGAATTTTCCTCTCATAACACGAAACGACATTAAAAGGACCTTTTCAAGAATTTCGCTTGGAAAGTCTTGGATGAGAGAGCAAAAAGCACAGGAAAAATAACTCGGTGGGAAAAGAAAATATATAAATAAATAAATAAATAGATAAATAAAAGTGTTGGGCTTGTATAGCTTCCGCTAATTTTATCTTCAACCTCAGAGAGATCAGTTTGTATATAAGTTGCTGCAGACTTTGTCTTGATGTATGTTTGATGCTGACAAATACGTGAAAGTCGTCGTGACATGATTCTGGTGTGTCTTTTACTCGTGTTGAAGAATTAAGTATTAAACTCGATATAGAAATAATGAAAAGTGAGAGAAAGAGAGAAAAAAAAAGTGTGAGATAAGAGGAAAAAAAAATTGTTTCACGAGGTGGAAAACTTTCTCATGTTGATAATAAATATATTTTTTGTTTTAAATATTTTTTTTTATTTATCTTAGATATATAAAAATATTTATAAATTAAAATTAAAATTGTTGATGCTCAATGCACTCTTGATATTTAATTATTTCTAATATTTTTAATAAATCAATTGGATTTATTTATGATATTTAAATATAAAACGTTCGCGTTAATTTTTATATTTATTTTTATTTTGTAAAAATTATTCAGAGACTTTTTTTTTATTAACTTTATCGTCATATTTTTATTCTAGTTCGACAAATGTTTGATATTCCACAGCAATTTGGTTGGTATAATACAATAAAAATTATAGAACTAAATTGACAGGTTTAATTTTATTTTTATCTTTATCAAAATATTGAAAAAACATTTCAACAGTGTATCAATATTTTGTAATACACATTCAAGTGTGTGCATGAATAATAGTTGTTTAAAATAACATTACGTGACTTCATTTAGATGTGCTGATGAATTTTATAATCAGTTTTATTTACTCATTTATTTATTTATTTATTTTTTTTCTGTACAACTTCTGTATGCAAATAATATATAATGTTGTATTCTACTGATCTTGCTTGATTAACTCGTCAGGAAATTGCTTTCCGTTTACATAACTCCTCAGATGATGACCAGTTGTATATAGATATAATTGTACGTATTTTATAAAATAATTGTTGAGCAAAAGTGTGGACAGTGCGAGAGATTTCACTTCATTCATTTGCGTTGTATAAAATTTCTATATTCACATTAACTATCAGGGACGATAGAAGGTCTTTTATTAATAATCTTTGCACGTGCAATTTACGAGTTGCAACAGTGCAATAGTAATATCTTGATACATTATTTCAATATATTATAAAATATTCATACATTTTATTACTTGAATTTTTACATTTATAATTCTCTCATTTTTTTTTTTTTTTTTCACGTTTCTCATTTAATGTCCTCTCTGTTCTTTTATTTAATTTTTTTTATCTTTATATGACAAGTTGAATAGTAAATTTCAGTCCTGCAAAATATTTCTATGCTTGAAATTACACAGTTGATAATAATCTTCAAATATTAACAAAGTCGTTAATCACAGAAATGTAGGAAGAAGATCAAGAGATCTCGAGTTAATTTAATAATTTTTTTTTTTTGCAGTATGTTCTGTGGAATATTCACTATTATAATGTTTAATATTATAATAATGTAAAAAAAACAAGCTTGAGAATTACTTGTATTTTATAATTTATGATTGGTATATGATAGTATAAATTTTTTTAAAATATATTCAAAGACTAGAGATTAATTCATCAGGTTTGGATTTTTTCTCTTCAATTTTATTCTATTCATTTTTTTTTTTTTCACAGTGGCATTTTTATTATTTGTCTCGTATGTTTTATTCGTCAGCACGACGATTAACAACATTGCATAATCCTAAGCGGCACGTGTCCTAGCATAAGTGAGCGTAATTGTCAATGGCGTACGCATGCTCGTACTAAAGAGAAACGTCTTTACTTGCAACGCGCGCTGATGGCAGCTTTATTATACAACGCGTGAATGCATTAAATCCGAAAATCTCGTCTATAAGCAGAAAAACGAGTTTTCTTCACATTATTTTCAACTTCCCAAGCGGGTATTAACCTTTTATATAAGTTATAAAGTCACAAATTCAATAAAAGAAAAGAAAATTATTTTTATTTTCATAATTTTAAAATCGTGTTTGGAATTAAAATGACTAAAGTATATTTTTTATTTTTATATATTATCTGTAATAATAAACACAAAATTCTTGTGTATATAACGTATATAAATTATTTATTGTTAAGGAAAATTAGAGAATAAAATAAGAAGAAAAAAAATTTTGATTTATAATTTTAAAATTTTTCGATATTTTTGTTTCAGTTGGTTTAAATTATTATCGCTAAGGGATTTTTCATTATACTTTATTTCATTTTTTGTTATATAGATGAAAGAATAAAAAAAATGACAAGTATAATAGATAAATAAAAAATTCAGTGGGAAAATAGACAAGTTTAGGGGATGGAGGGTAAAGTTTAAGCTATATCAGCAGACAATGTTCATGGTAAAGTCTATAGAGTTGAAGGGAAAAAATAAAATAAAAAAAGTCTCGGTATATTTTAATGACAAAGTTTGTATTCGCCTTTATTCCTTCCACATCCCTTTTATTTATTTATTTTTATTTTTATTTTTCATTTCGCTATTTTATCAGGTATATAGTCGTGTTGTATTTTTTTATATCGTTACTTTTTCTATAAACCAGATTACTCTGCCATTTGTTTTTTTTTCATTTTGCAATGAAACGCAACAATTCTCTTTGAATACTACTCAAACATATTTTTTTCATTGTCATTCAATATTTGTTCTTGGTCATGAAATTAAAAATAAAATAATACAAATATAAACGTAAGTTTGATAATAAAAATAAATTTACAAAATTTTCTTTCAACAAATTTAAATTAATTTGTAATTAAAATTTTTCATCAATAATAATTCTATTGGTCATTTTATTATTTCAATATTTAATATTCATAAATAAATAACAATTCTATTGTTCATTTAGTTCACAATTTATTTTTAATTAATTTATGATGCAATTTAAATTGTGGTTTATCATAATTCATTTTATTTTTTATGAAAATAAATTATATTATACACGAAAACGTGATGGATAAATTAACAATCCTTACATAATATTTTATATATTATTTTTACTTGAATAATAAATGATGAAAGTCTGCACAAGCTCATAAATATATATATTTTATAAAAATAAAGAAGAAAAAAAATTGTTGAATGATTTAAGAAAAATAAAATCCGCCTACTAATATAAATTTTTTCATCTCTAAATACTTCTTCTAATAACGAATACAATAAACAATTAATCCATCATATAATTCTATAAATAAATATAAATAAACATTAGATATAAAAATACAATGAAGAATATATTATTATCACATTATATTTTCTCAATAAAATTTTACAAATTGATTATCTCAATTTCTTCTAGAATTTTCGTTTGCTCTTTCAAAGTGACATATTTCCTCTGGACTTAAGCCCATAATCTTGGTAAGAATAAGACGTTAGTGCTCTATGTGAAGAAGAATAGACAGGAAAAAAATAAAATAATAGATGAACATATAGAAAAAAATTGAGTAATCGAAAGATAGAGTTATATTTTTTTTCACTTCGAGGACGGTGATAAAATAAGTAAGAAAATAAAAGTCTGAACAATGGAAACCATTAGATAAAATGAGAATAAATATTATAATATATTTCCCGAATAGAAAATCAATTGAAAATTCCTTTCATCATAATTTAATTTAAATTTAAATATATATTTCAAATTATTCAAATGTAACATTGATTTAAATATATATTTATCAAATAATTTTCATGGTGCTGAAGATTATATATCATGCTTTTGTATTTATTGAGCACATTGATATGTATTGTTCATCATATATCTGGGATAATTAGAGTACATAAACGTTAATTCGTGGTAACAGTACGAGATAATTACTGTTATATACGCAAATATTCATCGTTGACGTTTGTTAAATCGATATGAAGACAATTGTCATTATATATCTGCATGAAATATTTATGAAAATTTTATTTAGGATATATATTTATAGACATCACTTTCAATAAACATAAATGACACTTTTTTTCCATTACTTCATGAAGAAGAAAAAAATAATAAATATGAAAGAATAAATGAACAAACAAAAAAAAAAGATCAATTGAAATTTAATCATGAATCTTAATTAGAACTGTGGATAGTTATAATTATTTTTACAGAATATAATTTTGAAAAATATATTCATGAGTTCTATCAGCCAGAGGACATGTAGCTAATTTAATTATTCACTTTGAAATTTTGTCAGTGCTTCGTGTATATAAATCGCATGTGAACGACGCTATTTTCGCCTTGGTTTATTTATGTCGAAGCATTAATTAATTATCATCCTGGTAAATTATACACGTTTATGAGCAGAGAATTTAAACGTTTAGAATTTTTATGCACCAGTTGATATCATAATACTAATACCTCTGTGCGTATAATGAAATAAATAAATAAATGGAATATATATATAAGAAGAAATAATAAAATTTGAGAAAATAATTCATGTGTATAAATAAATATAAATTAATTTATATTTTTTATTTTTCTTTTGGAATGCACATACTTAAGAGATAAAATTTAATATAAAAAATAAAAATTTCAGGAATAAACAATAATTTATTTAGTATATTTATATGTATAGGTATATTTAATATTTTTTGTTTAAGAGTTGAATTGTCATTCTTTGGCTCTAGTGCAATTCTACAAATAGAAATTAGAGTCTATAGATAGAATTGAATAGACGTTGACCTCTAGTTAGTGTCCCTTAATTCTTTTGTCCTCGTCAAATGTGTAGAAAATATTTCTAATTATTTTTTTTTTTCACAAGTTTTATCAACTTTAAAATCCGACTTGAATAAAATAAATAAATTTTTGATAATCTCGAAAATAATTGGCAATGTAAATTAGTATTATTATCAAATTTTCATAGTCAACTTAGAAAAAAGATTAATTAAATTATAGATAAATTAATATTATAATTTTTTTTTTTCTTGATTCAAATTAAATTTAAAATTAATAGAACTTTTTTCACGTCATTGAGGAAACAAATTAACGATAAATATTTTTAATATACATATATTTTGAAGAGTAATTAAATTTAAATATAGAAAAAAGAAATAAGTAGGAAAATGAATATTATAACTTGGAAAAAAAAAATTAGAAGATTTCATTTAGAGGTGAGTGAAAGGTAAAGAAAGAGCTGTGAATAAGATGATCTATTTAAAAACTAACTTTCCACTTTAAATATAATAAAATTGCAACTAATAGTTAGTGATATAAATCCACATTGATAAATATATATCACCGATGATGAAGTAATAATATTAACGACGACAAAACACATTTAATTTCAACTTTCACTTGGAGTTATTCGCGAAATTATTTTATTTAAAATCACTAAAGAAATTATTCATTATTTTTAAAATTGTATTGTCATCTGAGTGTTCACCATTGCATGATATTATTTAATCACATAAAAATCATTGAATAATCTCAATAAAATCTTCCATTTAAAATTACAAAATAATATTCAAATATTCCTAATGAAGATCAAAGAAAAATGATTATTTTTTATTTCGACAGGTATTTTAAATAATTCAAGTGCACATTTTCTTTTTTTTTTTTATGCATGGAGGGTATTATAAGTATTCTTATTATTTATTCCTCTGACACTTTGCACGAACATATCGTAACATTGGTGAAGTAAAAGAGGCGCCGAGAATTTTTGGCAGTTGGCCTGACTTTGTTGTCTCTTAAAATAAATTTGTTGATGATACAGCAGCATCACGACATTGCATTATTTCTCGTTCACTATTTTATTTGTTAAATACTTCATTCTATCAATAAATAATATATATTAATATAATATAAATGACTGTTATAAAATATTAAACCAAGGAAATTGATCAACTGTAAACTATCAGAAACCTGCACTGTAATTTTGTCTAATTATTTAAATTTCTACACCACAAATATAATTTACACATCCCACAAGTATTACGAAATAATTGTATATACATTATTACATAAAAGTGGTTAATTCAAGCCACAAAAAAAAAAAAAAAAAACAAATAATAATATAAAAATAGATGTCACAGTTGTTTTTCACAATCGTATTCTCTCACATCACTCAATTCACGTGTCCTTGGTTACGATCGTTATTTAAAAACTTTAAAAATATTTCTGGAAACCTTGTGAGTTTTTTATCCACTAAATATTAAAATTCTCCAACTCTCACAACATTTATTTTCTTTTATAAAAATGTTATGAATAGTTATTTCATTACCATGTCAAAGCGACAAATAATATTCAAACAAAAGACAACAAAAAAAAAAAAATTAAAATTAAAAAGAATCTCATTAAATTCACATTTTACATTTAAACTATGCAATAATTAAAAGTATTAAGTGACTGATACAATGCATAAAAATCAACTTTTGTTATTTATTTCCTCCAGGAAATAAATCAAAGCTCAATTATTTTTTTTTTTTTACATCTCAACAATTGAAGTTTGTTAATTTTCCTAAATATCTCTAAAAAAAGAAACGTATATCAAGTGTTGAGCTTTTACTTTGTAACACGTTGCTTGAAATAGTTGGAAGGCATTGAAATCGACACGGTAAAATAATGCTCTTCAATTGAATATACATTGTTAAATTCAAAGAGAACAAAGCGAGTGGATGTAACAGTCATTTTTGTCTTCGTGCATGAAATCGGAACGTTTTTATAGCACCATTTGCTTCCTTTTTTTTTTCTTCTATCACTTCTATTATATATCTTCTATTCTGATCCAACTTCCATCTTCATCCTCCCTATAAGTAAACGTACCACTTTCAACCAATACTTCTATGCCATATATTCAATATCGATATTGGAAATCCATCTGATTTAGAATTTTAATGCATAAAAACGTCAAGTGTCATTCTCTCACATATTATTCTTCAGTGATTTCAATTTTATCACACTCTAATATGCATATATAAATTTAAATATCTATATATTTGTTTATAAACCTCATAAATAATATCATAATACATCAAATTAATTATACACAAGTATATTTATCTTAATAATTAAATTATTAAGAGCATATTTAAAATTATATATTTATTTAATCTTAGAATTTTTTTTTTTTTATTGTTAAACAAATATTACTTTTTAAAATACATAAAAGAGTCATTTGTGGTACTATCGCAATGAATTATTGCCCCTATATATGAATGTTATTTTCGATATATATACGGGTAAAAAAATTTCGCATTACACTGCCAATAAACGATAGTGGAAAAAAAAAAAATATATAATGTCAGTGGTAACTGCATGAAAATATAATTTGAATTATGTACACACTGGGAGACATTTTAAAGAAGCCTAAAAGCAGTCGTTTCAACCATTGTCATGTTGTTGTTACTTTTGCCACTGTAATATTAATATGCAAAACGAGAAATGCGACCTCGCACATATGTTTGTGAGTTCTACGACTGTGCACAACGATAACTGTAATGGACACTGTTGCAATTCACATATACAAACTCACTACAGTACCATTATCGTATCATTTATTTTACCTTAAATATCTTGTTTTAGAATATTTGTATAAATATTTTTAATAAACCTTGACCTACCTCACGTACATCTTGCTTTAATTTTATAATAAAATTTTGTTTTTATTGTCATTTATATTTTTATTTTTCTTCTATTTAATATTTGTTTATATAAATATAATTAATTTTAAATTTTTATTTGAAAGTTATTCAATTGTGTAGAAGAAAGATTTTGTTATATGCAAATAATTGAATGATGATAAATGATTAAATTGATGGATGAATGCTTTCTGCACATTTTATATACAAATATTATACATTATTGAATTACGAATTAAATTGAAATATCGATAAAATATTTTGTAGATGGTATTAAGGTATATAAATATACATATCCATGAAATATTCATGAAGTTAGTGATGCAGATATTAGTTATGTATATAAATATATTGATGTTTATATTACAATTTTTAAAGTTGATCCTGATTATTCAATATTACTTTGAATAGTTCAATAAAGCAGGATTCTTTCTTTACATTTTTATTACGAGAATTATTGATAGATAGATAAATATTTGAGATACATTGGTATGTATTCAGGTGGTTCTAAATAAAAATGCTTTGATTTTATGTGTTTATTAAAAAGGGGAAAGATTTATAGGCACATATAAACTTGTGAATTTTAATTAATTTTTATTATTTTTTTTTTTTTTTTATTGAATAACTTGATCAATGATTTTGAAGTTTGGCATATTTTGTCTTTATATTCTAAGCTATTATTAACAATTTTTATTTTTGTTTTTATTTTAAAATGACCGATGTACAATCCAGTCTTTTGGGAAGGTCGCAACAAGAGTTGTTAATTGGCGTGACTTGTAGCTCCTTTTGTAATTGTTTGAAATGAAAAAACCAAAATTCCGAGTGTTTATCAATGTTATAGTTTCTAGATGAACCTAAAAAAAAATTAAAAAAAAAAAAATTCACGCTTTCAAATATTTTATAAAAAAAATTTGAACTTTTAATCAAATTTTGTAACTGTTTTTGTATCAAAAATATTATTTTTTCAATAAATTTTCAATAGCAAATAGGTTCATCTAGAACGTGATATTATTAAAAAGAAGTATGTAAACTTTTTGAGTTATCGGTTTCGCCAATTTGAAAATAATAAATAAAATATAGACATATAGCCCTTTAATAATAAAGAAAAAATTACTGTTGTGTTTTTGTAATGTCTGAAAAGATTGCTGAATTTATAGAAATTAAATAATTAAACATTTTTTTCTTCATGTTTGTTTCAGAATAAGGATCTTAGACTATTTGTTTGAAAACCAACATTCCATATTGAAGACAATATTGCAATAAAATACAGCTGTGACAAGTAAATAAAATAGAGAATTTATTTCCGTGAAAGAAACACTGGAGGAGGTGAAATGTCAATTGACAAGTTGGAACCACAACGAAGCAGATATAAACCACCGGACATTGAAAGATAACGACAACCAAACATTCCACAATATTTGTCATCGATCAAAGTCATTTATTGATTTGCCAGATAATGGGACCAATTGGAATACGAGACCTACCAAGATCACACGTAAACTTAAACTCAGTTGGAGCGATCGGATAAGACCCGGTCGAAAAGCTAAAGATATTTCTTCAAGTTTATATCGTAGTAAAAATGATAATACCAACGATAATAAATCTAATAATGATAGTAAAAAATTATTAGAAGTAAATAATACTATTGTTGAAAAGTCAAATGTAAAAGTTAAACGTAGCGATTCATTTTTAAAGCGTTTTGTAAAGTCTTCAAAAGATAATTTGAGTGTTGGTTGTGAGAAATTGGTGAAGAATATTCAAAAAAGTCCACGTGTGTTAAGAAAAAAAATTCTTTCAAATGAAAATCATCCAATAGCACCATTGAGATTAAAAAAATATGAAAAACAACAGTCTTTAGAAGCTACCAAATTTTCTGATCATTGTTTAAAATTTCCAAATGAATTGGAAAAACAAAAGGGAAAGGAAATCAAATACAAAGAGGAGGAAACAGATACGCTGATTGAAGACGGTTTTCTATTTATCAGCACAAGTTACTCATTTGCCCCCGAGGGAGATGAATCTTTGTCGAATAATCTTGACGATACCTTGTCCCCAAGGTGCAAAGTCTACTCAAGTTTATGTATAGATGAGTATATTGAGTCGAATGAACGGGTGAGAGTGGAGAAAGAGGAAGAAACAAAACGTCGATCAAGTTCACGAAGCATATCTGTTGAGGATGTTGATGAGTTAATAAGATCCGAAGACAATTTTCGACTGCTTCAAGAACAAAGTAGAATTCGCCGAAAGCTAAGAAATAATTTTAATAATACAATTAAAACATCGGACAGCGACGAAGAAAGTTTGAATGATAATTCAAAGATAAATAATAAAAGTCGAAAACGTTCACAAAGCTGCCGTAATGCGTTTAAAGTCCATTTAGAAAATGCTGATAATTCTCCAAGGACACCTTGTCGAGCATTAAGAAATAAAACAAGCCTAGATTTATTTTGGAAAATCAAACAGAGCTTACGTGAATCAGCTGGTTATCGTGATATTAAAAATAAAAAGTTAAAAAATTCACCACCACCAGAAGACACGACGAGTACTTTAATTGCGAGTTCCTCAAAATCATTTCACACTGTTGATAGCAACTATAGGTCACGCGATAACATTGACTTGACTCACGACTTGTGTATAAGCGATAGAGTAACAGAGGCGACAACTAATTCACAACGGTTAGTGTCGAAACAACGTGACGACGAATGTATCGTCGACAATATCAGCAATGTCGACAATGCAACATGTAAAATTGTCGATTTTGCAAATACTTTTAAGTATAAAGTAGTGGGAGACAGTGAGAAAACATCGACAAGCTTAGCAAAAGTGGAACACACATTGGTTTCAACTGAAGCCCAGTGTACGACTGAGACACAGGTGGATTTTTCAAATCAACTTGCAATAGTAAAAGAAGATAAAAAGGAAAATTATCTTCCGGGTTTGTGTCTATATCGAGATATTTTATCAATTGAAGCAGAACGCCAGGTGATACATTGTAAAACAAATAATTTTATTGATTATTGTTTAAATAACGTCGATGAAGACTCGCATTGTTGGTCAATGGTGCGCGATTGCTTTGTATCGCCTATGCGGTTAAATAGTGAAAGTAATTTAACGGTGAATGAATGCTTATCTTCTATGAAAGAAATCGAGAGTTCATTGCAGAAGAAGGATGATAATACGGAAAAAGAATTAAGAAAATTTCATCAAAAGAAACGAAATTTTCACAAGTCTTCAAAGAATAAAATTCGTTTCAAGTGTCATTCAATAATGAAACTTATTACCAAGATGATGCGTGTTAAGGAAAAAATAATTTTTATATTTAGTGCTTTTGCTATTCTCTTTACATTTTTGCTTGTGATGGATTTACAAATGGATTTGGGTTATAGTGGTCACCATTTAGTACCAAGTCATGGTAAAGTTAGAATGGGCGACGAACCAGGTCGTGATACAGTATATAACAACTTTCGTCGTAAATTTCTTCAGCGACTAAATACAAGTAAGGAATTAACTGTTACTGATAATATATCCAGTCAGACTAGTCGTGATAATAAAATTGGTGAAAATTCAAATGTAAATGTGAATAATAATATTGAGTCTACGCAACATCATGTCGATAAATTTAGTGATCTTATGGATATTGTGGTGAATGGTGATGGGCTTGACATGGAGACTGGAGTTGTCAGGATCAGAAATGAGGATTATACAGATAACCCAACTGTCGCTGATCGTCGAGGTCTCCATCTCAGGTCAGTAATAAATGCATTTTATACAAAAATTATTCTCCATTTTAAAAGCTTTTATTTAATTTCACTTGTATTTTGTCCTGAAATTTAATAATCAATATTTTTCATTTATTATTTCTTCAACCCATTTAGAGGATACTTTAATGCAAAATAAAACACAATTTTATATTACTTTTTAACGATTGTTAAATAATACATTAACAGCTGGTGATTATCGTTTGGTTTTTAATTTATTTACCGCAAAGAAAAATATTCTACTTATTTGCACACGTTATCAATTTGAATTATTATATTTATTTATCCATCCGCCTTTGCTTGGATATATAAGTGAAATAAATTGATAAAAAAATGTGACATTTTATTGTGCAACTGATGTAAAAATAACCATGTCATAACTAAAAAAAAAAAAAAAAACAATATGCAAGTGATAATGTTACATTATTATCATGTGTTTTTGTGTTAACAAAGCAAAAGTATCGTCACACGTAAGAATATATTTTTAACAATCTAAACTCTTTATTTTATTCACAATTTATGTGCAGCTGTCAAATGTACTTAATGTATTCTCATGTATACCGAAACAATATTTGATACATTATTTTAACAACTTCTGTCGGCGAGGCCAAACATCTGTTAATAAAACTCAATGTGACTTATAATGTTATTACAAATTGTTTAATAATCCGTCTGGTATAATATCCACGTAAATAAAATAACAAGATAAATTTAAACTCACATAAATGATTAGAAATATTTTAAAATAATATTTAAATGATTACAAGTTGTGTATAATAAATTAATTTTAATTCAATTCTTCGATTATGAAATTCATTTATTTAGACAATCATTACATTCAAAGCAAGTACATTTTACAAATTGAATTTCATCACTATGTCATAATTCTTTTTATGAATTATAATAATATATTAAATATTATATATTGAATATTGAATATATTATATATTATATATATTTATTGGGGTCTAACGTTGTATAATGCCTAATTACAATTGGCTATATTGACTATATAAAAGCTCGTTTGTAGCAAAAGCTAGAATGAGACGAATAATTAAGCTGAAAGAAAAATAAAAAGAAAAAAAAACTAAAACTTTCATCATTAAAATTATAATTAATTTTATTCATTGAATTACACGAAATTGATCTTCTGGATTATGAAAGGGCAGATAATTACTCGTTATATAAATTAACATCACGATCACAGTGTTATCCAGTTAAGCATTTCATCAAATAATTAATGTACATGCACTAATCCAAATATAATAGGCAACAAAATTATTCTAAAAATAAAAATTCACTTCATAAACATTCATACATTATTTGATATTAATTGAATGGAATATTTTTCCATTGTATATTCATTTTTATTTTCAACAAAAATATCACGTAAACAAAAATAAATAAATAAATTACAATAGAATAAAAATATATGCATTCTCGCAATACAATTTTATTCACTCGTTTGTTCTGGTTTAATTATCAAAAACAGAATAAAAAATTCTACACAATATAAATAAAATAACGTAACAATATTCCCAATAAATTTCCATCTCTATCCAAACATACAACATCAAATCTCACTAAACACTCCATCAATAATAAATAAAAAAAAATCTCAAATAAGTATACTTAGATAAAAAAAAAACCCCCCAATTTATCATCAAGAAATTAAACAGCTTTCTCAATAACAAATAATTAAATTCCAATAAGCAATCAAATTCATCAACGAAATGTTGTTTACAAATTGGTAAACATTTGAATTGAATTTATAAACTTGATGACATTACAACGTATTGTTATGAAATACACTCGCGGACTTAACAACAATACAATGTTATATCCTGCAGTTTCGCAAGGAGAGTATCATGAATATAAGGGGAGTACATTGATAAAGGTTTGATATGATGAGTCCATGGATATAGTGAAGTTTAGGTGAAGGGATGAGCAAGTATATAGTGAAGCAGATAAAGCAATGTACACATATATATACATATAAAGTGAACGAGCATTTACTCTCAATGTGTGTATGCGTGTGTGCAGGTTTCATGAGACCAAACTCCACATCGTATAATGTTTGCTCGGAAATAATTCACGAGACTTGGTCGCGTCCAGGTCAGGTAAACTCCAACTGACAGCTCCTGATGCTTATATATACATACATATATACATTCATACACATGTATATTGTATATATACACTGACAGATGATCTCGCAATTCAAATCTACATGAATGTTTAGTATATCTATTTGAATAGATCGTCATTATCAACGTGGAATTATTTACGTTAATTAATATTTTTTTTTTTCTTTTTATTCTCCACAAGTTTTATTATTTTCTTTTTTTTTTTTTTCTCTTTGGGGGGTATTTAATTTATTTATTATGCATACTATGAAAATATAAATGTACGTATACATTTATTTATGAATATTTATGTGTAGATTGATATATACATATGTGTGCTGAGAGTTTGCGAATTCTAACGTGTTTTTTTTTTTTTTATATAGTTTGTAATAAAGTTGATGTAATGTGAGTTTATAATTTCCAAAAGGTAAAAGTCACATATTGCTTATGGTCTTTTTACTTGGTGGTCGTATTACACCATTTCTATGTGCTTATATACACGTACTAGAATATTTTTCACGCGACCAACTTGTTTATATGTTACCTCAAACTGTTGGGAAGGTGTATAAACGAGTCTTGATAGATGCAGTCGGGAAAAATATCCGTTGACTTGCTGTGTTTATAATTAAGTGAATTATGTATGTTCTAATTTATTAATGAACAACTGGACTTGATCTGCATACTGTGAAATAATTTATTAATTTATTTATGGAAGTTTATATATTTTTGTGTTGGGGAATAAAAATTTTGTTGCTGATAGAAAAAATAAATGAACTTTCTGCAGGATGATATTCAATTGAGAACTATTTTTTTTTTTTTTTTTTTATAGTGTGAATGATAAATAAAATAGAATTAAAGTTGTCTGATGGCGTTTGTGTTAATTTGCATTTGAGATAGGATGCAAATTATTTTGCGCATTCCAAGATTCCGGTTTTTTTAAATGCATTCGGGCATGAATGCAAAACTCGACGATTATTTTGTTACTTTTATATTCTAATAAAGTCTCATACACGATATATATTTTTAATCCTATTAAATGAAAGAAAATAATAAAATAAATTTCACTTTTACAATATTTATTTGATAAACTTTTTTATATTTTTTTTTTTTTTTTTTTTTTTTTTTTTTCAATACTTATTTAATATATAAATGTGGGAATATCAATGATATATTTTCTATTATACATGTACAATTAAGTATTTTATTTTTACTACGTATTTTGTTTTTAAAGGAGCACCTCTGATCTTTTTTATATATTTTTAAGAATTATTTTTTTGCAATTAAATTCATTCAAACATTCTGATTTTTTTATATATAAAAAAGAACATGTCTAATTATATAAAAAAAATTTTTTTGAATTTTTATATAATAAAATGGCTGAGATATGGAAGCTTAAAAGGAACTTTTTTTTTTTTTTTTTTTTTTTTTGACATG
Source organism: Microctonus brassicae (assembly GCA_918226075.1). Lineage (NCBI taxonomy): Eukaryota > Metazoa > Arthropoda > Insecta > Hymenoptera > Braconidae > Microctonus > Microctonus brassicae. The sequence continues at coordinate 11,471,495 of OW445484.1, read as the reverse complement.
ATTTTTCGAATCCAGGATATCTGAAATAAAAATTTCAAAAAGAAGGTTCTCTCTCAGCCATATTGATACTTAAAAAATAAAAAAAAAAATTTTTTTTATGTAATTTTTTATGTTAAAAAAAATCAGAATGTTTCAATAAATTTTACTGCAAAAAAAAATTTTTGAAAAAATGTGCAAACGACTAGAAATGCATCCTTAATGTATGTATAAATCCGAGAAATTTTTCATTCCCACACAATTGAAAATGATCGATTGCATATATAATATCTAATGTGAGTAAATAAATCCCAAGGGGCCAAGTTTGCTTGGACGATCATGGAGAACAAACTGATGTGGAGCTTCCATTCACTGGGTGTTAGAAAACAGCAATGGATCTCTCGAGCTTTTCTCCATTCTGCACTCATGCATTTTCCAAACTAAAGTTGAATAAATATTATTCACGATTATATTTACCTCAATAATTTTTACAATAATTATTTACTCATGGCGCTACGTTCAACAACTTATTATTTATGTTGCAGTTCATCATTAATTTCACCGAAAAGTTTATAATATTTTTGATTATATTTACACAGATAAGAGAATAATTTCAGTTCATTCAATATGAATAATTCTCTTTGAATGAGAAAATAAAAATATAACAAAAATTTTCCATCAACTTCGATAGAATTAAAATGAATTAAAATCATAAAATAATTTAGTTATTTAATATTTATTTCAGACAGAAATAATAAATCTATCTTTAGTATTATTTATTCAATCGAATAATTTTCAAAAAACTTTATTGATAATTTAATTTTGTATTTTAATAATCAGAACAATGTCTGCAATTTTTTAATTATTCATAACGAGAATATTGAAAATACTTTGTCGAGTTTATATTTTATTTTTGGATTTATAGATCATATTAATTCGATTAGAATTTTATAAATATTATGTCTAGACTTATCTAGACGTCATCGAATATTTCACATGTCTAGATTGCAAATATATAAATAAACGTGAAGTGTTGTTAATGAAAATCTATTGAATAATAATTATTCAACTACAATAAAAGCATTCAGTGTATATTTGTAATTAAAATTTTTTATACAATTTTCACATATGAATGGAAAACAAAATGGTGTTAATGTAAATTGACAAGTATATATAATATTGTTTATATACCTTGTAAATACACCTTGGCGAAATGAATCTATCAAATATTTTATCGTGTTATATTATGTGTATGTGAATTATATTTAAAATGAAACACTTGTAAAGGTGTAAACTACAATGGATTAGAATTTTTCCTAGGGAAACAATTACATACATTATTACATACATGTGTATGTACATATGTGCACATACATGAAGTAAAATGAATGGCGTGTGAAAAGAGGAAAGAGTTTATATTCATAAATAATGACCTAATTATCATGACACAATTTATTTGTGATTTAATTTAGAAAACTATTCTGTTTAAGCAGAGAAAATTATTTGAACGATAAAACGAAATTATTTACATAAAAACTCCTGTAAATTTGAATTTTAAATATATTAATTATCAACTAATTGATTTGAATCAATTATTGATTCTTAAAGAAAACTAAACAAAAAATATTCACACATTGAAAGAAAAAAAATTAAAGAAAACTACAGATATTAAATTAACTCAATATTAAATATTTTATTTTAATCGATCCAAGACGACTCAAACTGAACTCAATTATTTTGCAATTAATTATTTTACAAGCATATAATTCCAACTAGACAATAATAATTCAATTGATAACCTTTCAAAGACAAAATTGACATTTAAACAAACAAATTATTAATTTATCTTCATCACATTCATGAAAAGAATACTTAAAAAACAATAAAATAAAATGAAATAATATCAAATAAATACAATACTAAACAACAAAATAAAATCCCCAATAAATTCAATTATATATTAACATCAAACTAAAATAATTAAATTAAATAAATCAATTTTGATCGACATAAATAATTATAATATACGAACATAAAACAAAGAATTAATACACTGTAAAATCAAGTAATGACTCGTATGACGTATTTATTTACACATATATATATAATTATATATATGTATATATATTTCTATATCTCATTCACATAGATATATTATATATAACCAATAAATGACGGAGAGAAAATGAATGAGTGAGTGAGTGTGCTCGAAAAGACCGTTATTCGAGGCGTACGAATGCAAATTTGAATTTCCACCTGATTTACATAAAACGAAGTATAGTTGATGCACTGTGTGTATGTATCCTTCGGTTTATACACACACACACACGAAGAATGTGAGATAGAGACGAAGTATTATATAATAAAGGGAGGTTAGAGGGAGGTTTAGTCTACGTACAATTTACAATTACCCACTGGCGAGATCCAACATACAGATTTTGATATTCTCCATGTTGTCATCGCATTTATATATGTATATTTATATATTCTAGTGGTTTATGTGATTGGTTGTGCCACCTGCGAAACCTATTGCTTCTCTTCCTTTTACATATATATATATATATATATGTATAGGTGTATATATAATTATTAAATATGTATAATGTATATGCAGATATTTTGTGTATATGTTTGTATTTTATAATTTCAAACTCGTTTCTCAGCGTGACTTTATGGTGTTAATTCATCATGGAAAGTGTGTATTTTATATAGTGAATGTATTTCAATTGTAGAATGGGATATATGGGTGTGTTTAGAGGAAAATTTGAGTGGGTTTTTATAAGTGGAATTTGAGATTTTAAGAAATTGTATTAAATAATGGAATTAATTTGTAGCGTTTTTATCGTTATTTTTTTCACAAAAAACGCTATGAATTAATTCCAATATTTAATAATTTTATATTTGTTTAGTTTTTTTTTAAATGGGGTTGATAGATTTAATGAAATGAGGATTTTGTTTGGTGTTAATGGGTTTTTTTGATGGGTTATAGAGTATATTTGGTGTTTATTAAATATATTAATTGGCGATATTAATATTAATAGTTAATTGTATTTAAATATATTTGGATAGATTTTATTGAATTGGATTTTGTTTAGTTGGAAATGTTGTAGTTTTTTTTTTCCATTGGGTTTGTTTATAAGAAAAGCAATCAAAAATATTTTGCAATGTTAATATATTATTTTGTTAATATTTATAATTGTGTATATTGAGAAAAATATTGGATTATATTTGAGATAAATTAATTATTTACTATTAGATTGATATTTTTTTCTTTATTTGCAAGTTAATAGACTAAATTATTAATCAGCTGTGTGTTAATTGTTTTATTGAAATTATGCTATTAAAATAATCAATCTTTAATCATAGATTTTAATTTAACGAGTCTCGAATCGATACGATAAAGTTTCGATACAATCTAATATCAAATTAAGTTAACTATTTCGATTTCATTACAACATAAATGTTATGAAATTTATCTCAATATTTTTTCTAGTATGTAATAAAATCTTTATTGAAATTTTCAATGAAATATTTGCAATATTCACAAAGAAAAATTGCTTCGTTGACCCATAAAAAAAATCCACATGCAAAGTAAGCAAAATATTCACAATAATTCTATTAAATTTACCAAAATAATATCAAATTTTTTTATTAATTCAATTCATAAATTTTCACGCTATAACTATAACAATAATAATAATAATAATAATAATAATATAATCCCAATATCTAATTAACTAAAATTATCGTACATTTTCTAAATAAATAATTTAATTAGACAATAAAAAATTTCTTCCCATCCATAAATAAACAGTAAAAATTTTAAGAACTAAAAAAACATTCTACAATATAAATAAAAATAATTTAATTCATAAACAAATCATTCAATAATACAAATTTTCACATCAGTAAAAATTGCAATAAAAAAATAAATATTTAATTCCTCCAATTAGTTCTTTACACAAACAACTATATAAAGTAGAACAAAGATTTAAAAAAAAGAAAGAAAAAATAATTAGCCAAGAATACAAAGAAAAAAAAATTATACAAACAATTGTATATAATTTTCTTTATATATCACAAACTGAATTGAAATTAATTTAATATATGAGTGACATATATTATAAGGTACCTTATACGTTACATTATTACATTCATTGTGTTGCAAACATTATAAATAAAAATATATGTGTAATTTGTATGTACATATGTACACGCAATACTCCGTTATATATACAATTACGTCGCAATGAAAATTAGAATTACATTATGAAACTACATATATATAAATATATTGTACATTTACCATTAATTATACAATATAGATTTATATATAGGAAAAATTGGCCTAAAATGGCATACTATAATTAAATGACACTTAGAATACCGTTCATTTTAAAAATTTTATTTTATTGCAAAAAAAAATATTAAAAATGTCATTAACCATTTTACCCTCACTGCTATAGGTAATATGGCATATATGTAATCTTAGTTCACAGCTACATATGTCCATGCTAATATTTAAAGACAAAATCATAATTTTTTAACTGGTAAAACACATGAAATATAACTTAATTCTAAATATATTCAATAGCTAATAAGCCGTTTTACCCTAGTTTATCATTTTACGCCACTTTCCCCTTTATATGTAAATAATAATTAAAGACATGATATCGATAAATATAACATTACAATATTCATATGAGATAATTAATAAAATGTTTGAGAAAATGTCTGTTAATATTTGAATAGTCCATTGTTAAATTTATAATTGTCACGTTTTATTCCATTTATTTTAAAGACATTACCGATAATAATGAAAATAATATCTTGAATAGAATGTTAGATTGATAATGTAGGTGTACTTCAATTTATTCTCTCACGATTGTCACGCGCCGAAAATAAAAATTATCACGCTTATTGTTTTGATAGTTTGATAATTCTCAACAGATTTCGTCACGTGCGAACGCTCGATCATTCGAATTCCCGTTCGACTTTGTTATACATTTTTTTTTTTTACCTTCCTTTTTCAACTTACAATCCATGAGAGACGATAACGTAATGCGGAAATGACGATCTTTAGAGAGCGTGAGAGATTTTTAATGACTCGTTGTCGACAAAATGATCCAAATCCTTTGCGTTGTCTATTGGGAAAATATTTATAGAGAATTGTATTGATAAATAAAATAATTAACTACCTACAACTATAAACAATAGAATAATATAAATATTGTGTGAATATTATTAATGATAATAAAGACAAAGTACTTTTTTATAACGGAGGACAAAAATTTCTAAGACACCTGTGCTGCATGTTACGAAGATACTAAATTTTGAAGATGGCTATCTAAACCACCCTTTCGTCAAATATTTGAGATTCAAGCTGTATCATTTTCTTTTTTTTTTTATTTTCCATGGGTATGTGTATACTATCTCTAACCTCCAAGAAAGAGTTGACTGAACCTGAGTGTCTCTAAAGACTTTCACGTGCTGTGAGGGATGATAAAAAAAAAAGTCTCGCGTCACTCTTCTGCACTTGTCTCGCCGAAAAAAAAATATAAAAAAAAAAAAAAAACTCAAGTACATTTTACATTTGCAAGGCACTCCAAACCTTTTTACACAACTTGTCGTGTACTTCATAAATTTTTATTTTATTTATTTTTGAATATTTATCTTCATTTTTATTTTGCAGACTAATTTATTAAAAACCACCTTTCAAGATTTAGTTTCGGTGGCTCTAAAAAATATTGCAAAGAGATAAAAATAATTTGTAAAAATATTTCCTGTATTTTTTTTTTACTGTTGTTTTTATTTTTATTATTTAGTTTTTCTTTTTTTTTTTTGTCTTTATGGTGAATTTATAATAAAGTTATCACCAAGTGCACTCTAAGTATCATCATTGATTTTTATAAAACACATGCAGAGATATGCAGTGAATATTATTTCAAATGAAATATGTATATGGAGACAGGGTGAGTGAAGGAATATCTGTGAAACGTCTATTCTGGATTCAAAATTATTATTCATATACTTGATGTCGATGAGCAGCATCAAGAGTATAGAAAAGCAATGTCTAGAATATCTATATTCAAATATATAATATATACCTTATATGTATACATATACATATCTAAATATATAAACCCGAAGTGGCTGATATATGGTGATGCTTATGCTGTCGATGTTTATACAAAATGCATCGTAGATATCAACGTAGTAAGGAGAAAATACAATATTTACACAGAGATATATAGAAATTGATATTTGCATTTATTGTTTTTTATAACTAAAAGAAAAAATTTCATTCAATATTTTATATCCATTTCATAGATTTATCGATTGATTTTATATGCGAATAAAAATGTCTTTTTCACATTAGAGTTTTTCATTTGATATATTTAATTCAATATTTTTTTTATAATTTAATAGAATTCTTTAAATAGATATCAAATATTGGAATTAATACGTAGCGTTTTTATTGTTATTTGTCATGAAAAAAACGCTACGAATTAATTCCAATACTTGATAAAAATCAATTGAAAAATGTGAGAAATTATTGATTATTAATTATTATTATTATCAATTATTATCTCATCGTATTTTATAGTGATGAAAAGATATTCATCTTTCAGTTTTCAATTTTTTTTTTAATATAATGAAAATTCAAAAAAATTGATATTGAGATAATGGATTTTTTTTTTTTTTAAATAAAAATACTCAATGATATTAATTTCAAATATACCAAAATTTTATTCACTGACTTATAAACTATTTCATCTTCCTTAATTCAATATTTATATTATAGATATATATGTATTTTTTTATTGAATATAAATTTAACGGAAATAATATTTTAATTCTCATTCATTTTTAATTCCATTCTCGAGAAAATTCTCAATGAATTAACATCACTGCTCAACTGTCGGAAATGAACTGTAATTTATAATTTAATTCATCACAAATTTATCAATTCAATACGAAAAAATTGATAACACAATTATCTATAATTTAATTATTATCAATTGTAACGTAGATATATTCTATAAACGTCAGACTATTAAAAATATCTAAAATTTATTTTCATAAATTAAAAATAATATTAAAACCCAAAAATTAATTGAATTGTATTTTTACCCACTTTAAATTTCGAATTCATTTACTTCATCAAATATAAATATCATCATTTCACATGTAACTTTACCGTCAGATAATTGAAATAAAATAAAAGACACTTCAATTCAATCTTGTAATAAATACCAAGTTATAATTCAGTCTAATGTATTTTACTTCAAGATTAAAATATTTATAGTCATTTTATAATCATGAAAATTGACATGGTTGACTGACACTCGCCGCGTGCTAATAATTTCTATAAATACGGAAAAGCAAAGACCATGTACCTTATTATTATTATCATATACCACAAGATAAATAACTTGAATAATGATAATCGAATTTTCGATCGTCACAGCGTCAAACTATCTCTTTATTACGACTCTACGGTACGCCAATTTTTCCGGGCTATTAAGTCTGTTCAGAGAGCATTAATATATAGGTAGGAATATAAATATACATATATATATACATATATAGATGAAAAAATAAAAAAATAATCTTGCAACCAACTGAAAATAAAGAAGGAGTAGAACTATATGAAATTTTATATTTCATACGTAATGAATTGATGATGATTAATTATGGATTATGATCTTTGGATTTAATTAATTGATTATTCTGTGTGGAATTGTAGGGGAAATAAATATAAGTCCAAACTTTGAATTCCAAAAGGAATAAATATTAATTTATATAGTATAAAATTTGTGGATATGAAAAAAATGTAGAAAAAAAAAAAATTCTGAAGATTTTCTTATGAAATAATTGAGGCAAATTAATGGCGTAATTGGCCCTTTGATGAATGTTTATTATATGATGAAAAGAATTGCAGTCGATAAATAAATAATATTGATTTAAAATAATTAGTAATTATTTAATATAAATGTTTAATTCAATTTAATAAATTTAGTTACTGTATTTAATTTTTTTTCTCAATATATTTCATAAAATTCTTCAAGTCACGATTATATTATTTATAAAGAATATTAAATAATTGTGATTGAAAAAAATTGCAGGTAATAAATAAATAACATTTATTCCAAATAATTATTAATTATAAAACACAAATATTTAATTGAATTAAAAAAATTCAGTTACTGCGCATTTAAAATTATTATATTTTTACCATTATAAATATAATTCATCATAATATTTACTCATGTATCAAAATCTGTAAATAGAATTAATTATTATATTATTTTTGTCTTCTTAATGTTCACCAAACAGTTGGCAATAATATCTGACGCTCTCAATTCTCCCTATAATTATCATTATTCCTAATCATTAATATTTATAGCGAATAAGTTTTCGCCAATTCTAAACGCAGAAGTCTCAAATAAAAATAAATATCATGAAACAATTATTTAAACCATAAATGAGTATAATTGCTTGCATTAAATTAATTGCAAGTACCAAAACAAGTTTGGAAACTATTCTGAAAATTATTTCATCATCTATTCAAGTTCATGAACATAAACAAAGATACTTCTACATATTTGAAAGTTAAACAATATTATAAATATCCTCGTTGGCAGGATTATCAATTTTACAGAATTTTAATAATATAAAATTAATTTAATAATATATATAAATAATACATATAATTAACGTATACATAAGTATTAATATATAAATAATATATAAATAAAATATAAATAATAGATAATATAAAATTAAATTAATTAATTTTATTGATTATAATATTTACATTACATTTATTTGTTAGCTCATTATTATTGTCGTTCACTCATTAATTTATTTTTTTTTTCTACTGCGTTGTCATTTCACTCATACTCTATATTCAATATATTTAAACAAAAATATATATTTATACACATCATACACAGCATATTCATCATCAGCATTACAATAAAACATGACAAATTGACATAGAGTTGACATAAAAAAAAAAAAAAAAAAATAAAATAAAAAGGAAAATTGAATGATTGACGTATTATCGTCATGTCTCCATGGTAATCCACTCTTCCTGCTTCGTATGTGTCAACAAAAATATAATTATAATCGACGCTTGTTCATTACACACGACGGTTGGTCCTTCTCATCCCGGAAATTGACGAGCATTGCGCGCACAGAATGCCATCACAGCTTTTACACGTGCAGGACATCATACATTTACACAATCTATACACGATAAACACATATACATACACATACCTATATACATAAAATAATATGAGAGTTCACATTTTTCTAAAGCGCAGCGAAACATGTTCGATAAAATTGCACGATGGAAAATTCAATGAATAATTCTCCACTACGTGAATGTTTCTCACTGCTCACACATTTTTCTTTTTATATTTACCGTTATGCACTCATATTGTCTTGTGTATTATATACTTGTAGTCTCACATAGATGTATAATACATATATGTACATGTGTGTACTTTGAAAAATATTTTAGAAGTGTAATTTAAATCTTTATTATTGTTTATGTGAAATAATATTTTATTTGATTTGTTTTTTTTTTCTCTAGAATATTATGAAGAGTTTTATAGTTATTTAATTTTTTTTTTTTTGTGCTTAAAATATACTACTTTATGCTTGTGTATTGTTATATTTTCTGTGGAATTGTGGACCAAACCAAAAGTTACAAAAATACATAATGCACATGCTGTAGATTTTCTCACGTGAGTTGGATTTGAAAGACTTGACTGATTCAAAAGAATATCAATCTAACGCAAATACTTTTATAAAATAAATGTAAATTTATTTTATTCGTGAATATATATGTGTGAAATATTTTATAAATATAGACAAGGAATTTTTTTTTTGTGAATTATTATCATGAATAAATATTTTATAAGTGAATATAAATATTCTGATGGAATTAAAATGTTTATTGAGGAGTTGATGAATGTTTAGACAATTTTAATTATTATTTTTTTAGTAGGATAATTATTGCTGTGATTATAATTATAATTTTACTTTTAAATACGTTATGTATGTCTTTTTTTATGTATGAATGTATGTATATGGATATAAAAATGCATTTGCATTTATTTGTTTATCATGAGCGTAGCTTGAAGTGAAGTAAATTTGTACAATGAACGATTTGCAATAAGCAAATCGTTATCATTCGTCACCTTGAGGTGTAGGCTGACGAATTATCAAACGATTGTATTGAAAGCAATAAAAAAAAATAACTATACGTGTCATAAAGCAAAACACAATGGTGGAATTAACCATGCTTTACAATTTACATATATACGTATTTATATTGAATAAATAGAATAGATTTTTTTTTATTTTTGATTATTCATGTAGCAAAATAAAATTATTATGAAGATATAATTATATCTTTTTTATTTTTATAATATATTATATATTTGTTTATTATCTGTTATATTAGTCTTTGTTGAATTATGAAGCACAGTTGCAGATATAAATTTGTTTCATATAATGTTTTATAAAAAATCTGTAGATAAAAGTGAATTGTGAAATTTTATTTTTCATATGTAATAAATTGATGATGATTAATTGTCGATTATGATCTTTGGATTTAATTAATTGAATAATTCTGTGTGGAATTGTAGGGTCGATTAATATGATTCAAGCTTTGAATTCCATCAGGAATAAATATTAATTTATATAATATAAAATTAGTGGATATATAAAAGAGATTTTTAATTTTTATTGAAAAAAAAATTTTGAAGATTTTTTTATGAAATAATTAAGGGTAATTAATTACGTAATTGGCTCTTGGATGAATGTATACAATATGATGGAATAAATTGCAGATAATGAATAAATAATATTGATTTTAAATAATTATTAATTATTTAATATAAATATTTAGTTCAATTTAATAAATTTAGTTGTTGCATTTAAATTTTTTTCTCAATGTTATACTTTATGAAATTCTTCAAGGCACAATAATATTAATTATAAAAAATATCCAAAAAATATGGTTAAACAAAATTGTAGACAATAAATAAATAACATTTATATTAAATAGTTATTAATTATTAACACAAACGTTTCAAATAAAATTAAATTTAGTTACTGCATTAAATTTTTTATCTTAATGCATTTTATAATATTTTTTATGGCGCAATTAAATTAATTATAAAAAATATCAAAAAATTATGGTTAAAAAAAATTTTAGACAATAAATAAATACCATTGATATAAAATAATTAATAATTATTATATTCAACATAAAAGTATCAAATAAAATTAAATTTAATTACAGTATTTAATTTTTTTCCTCAATGTATTTTATAAAATTCTTCAAAACACAATTACATTAATTATGAAAAATATTAAAAAATAATATTTACAACTTATTTTAACACTATATCTTATCTAAAAGTATTACATTCACGTATAACACGTGACTTTCTGTACTTTATTGTCCTGGTTATCGTTCACGAACGAGTAAAGTGACATTTACAAGCAATTGCGATTTTATTTACCACAATTTATCGTATAGATCGTCGTTTCACGATAGCACGTACTAAAATTATTATTCAAAATATCTACAACAATTATAAACAACATCTAAATCGTAAATTTTATTACAATTATTTTGTACATCCCTCATTTAACTAAATTCTAAATCAAAAGTAAACAAATATAAATTATCCATCACAAATTACAACTGAATATATAATTTAAAATATTTTTTCTTAAACTAAATCAAAAGTCAATTTATATTTAAATATATATATACAATATATACATTCATATAAACAATAGTATTTTATTTTATTTTTTTCCCTTCAATTGTTTATTTGTATAATGCACTCGAAAACGTATTGACAAACTTCAAAGATTTTTTTGAAGTTGCAAATTTCCAACATTTTTTTTTTTCTTATATAGATTTGTGAATTGTATTCATGTTTTAAAGTGTGATAATGCAGTATAATAAATAAATATATAATACATACGTGTATGTGTATGTATATTTAAACATATATTCGTAAATGTAACGTCATCTTTCTCACGACAATGCCTCTTTCACTGCGAGAGATAACATTCACCATCCAAATAGTCGAGAGCAAAAACGACGACAACAACAGCAATGACAATAACATGAAATGCTCTAAAAGTCAACGATGTTCTCCATATTCGTTCTTGAATGTATAAAATAAATGAAAACAAAATTTACAAACATTTGTTAAAGAGTAAAGAAAAAAAAAGGAAATGAATAAAAAGAAAGAAAAATACAAATTTAATAAAAGATCAAATGTCATATTGAGAGTAATATTTCTTGATATGAAATTGTGTTATGATAAAAAAAACTAAATTATTATTTACATCCATACGAAAATTTATTAATCAAATTATTTATTTTATTATAAATTTAATATATTGTATACTAAAATTAATCAGTGTGAATTTATTTCGAGGAAATAAAATGAAAAACTAAACGAATTATTAGAGACTACAGAAATTTTTGTATTAAAAATCTGAGAACATGAAAAATAAAGATAAATTTTTTAGGAAAATGGGTGGGAGATTATTTTTAAAAGAATTGAAAGATATTTTAACAGAGTCATCTCATTGATTATTCATATAAATTAACTGTGCACTTGATAAAAGTATAAATAAATATTTCTCTAATGAAAATCGACAATTTTTTTTTTTCTTAATTTATTTTATAAAATTCATTGAGGTACGATTATATTAATTATTAAAAATATCGAAAAATTGGGGTTAAAAAAAGGTTGCAGACAATGAATGAATAATATTCATTCTGAATAATTATTAATTATTAAACAGAAATGTTTGGTTCCATTTAATAAAATTAGTTAATTCAATTTTTTTTCTTATAAAAATTATTGACATCCGATTATATTGATTATAAAAAATATTTAAAAATTAAAAAAACCTAAAAATAATCCAAATCAATAATCAAAAATAAATAAAAAAAATCCTGCACTTAAATGTAATTAAATAAATTAATCTAAAAAATCAAAATGAGAAAATAAATTAACTAAGCATCCAATAAAACCTACAAATAATCCAAATCAATAATCAAAAATAAATAAAAAAATCCTGCACTTGAATGTAATAAAATAAATTAATCTAAAAAATCAACATGAGAAAATGAATTAACGAAGCCATACTAACAATCAACGATGGTTTATATTGTTTGTAATTCCATCATGATTTCAAGCGTGGAAATGTTTGTTAGAGTATAAGGGCTTACAAACAACGAGGTGGTGAATCGTACACGCTTGATAGTACTCACCTTCCTGATACCAGAATTGCAACATACATACATTTTATATACACATACACACATAGATATATCATCTGAGATTCTATCTCTTATGCCCTTTATCTATATTTCTCTCTTGTCTCTAACAGCAATCCATACATGTCATTAATTCATCTCCCACTGTGTTTCTACACATTTACAACTTACTTGTCTATGCAAAATGCCGCCAATATTTACATAAGCGCAGCATCAGAAATTCTCGGGATTTCGCACGCATATATATGTACACGTTGGAATAGTCGAGACATTTAACGGTACTTGATGCATATATCAAATGCATTGCTATTACCATTGTGCGGTTATTATTACCTCTTGACTACGGAAGTTTGCTTGGTCAATACTAATTCACTTGCAATAATGATTACTTCTCAACATAGATTGATGCACGATTATATATCTTCGTTTTTATAAATATAAATATAAATATAAATATGTAGGATAGTATATTAAATTATTGGAATTAATTTATTGCAGTTTATTAAATAAAATATTGTTGAAATGATTAATAATATGTCAGTGTATACTTATGAATAATTATATAAAAATTCGGATTAGATAAATAATTTTATGAATAACATAAAAATAAGAAGAAATTCATCATCACAAATAGAAAAATTTTTACATTAAATTTAAATTAATAATTATTTAAACACGTTGAAATTTTTATTGTGCCACACTGTGCTAATTGTTCTATTTGAAAAAATGAATTTAATGTTACATAAAAAAACCACAACAAATAATTTTTGCACTTGTGACATTTCAGTGTCGCAAATGTATTTTTTTTTCCTCTTATCACTAGACATGAAAAATATTTTTATTCATTTTTAAATATTAATCAATACTCAAACTAATGAAGAATAAATAATTTATATCAACAGCATATATATACATATATATTTCTATATATATATATGTATGTGAAGCAACTTTGTATTATTTATAATAATTGGTGACACAGGTGGTTATATTCTTTGTTGCAATATTAAAGTTGTCACTTGATACTCAATGATGTGACACATGAGGGGGTTTTTGCATAACAGAAATTGAGCAGAGCAAATAGCAGGAAGGTAGAGACATGTATAAGTATGTTTATAGATAAATAGATAGATATATAGGCGTGTGTGTGTGTATGTGTTTGTATAGATTGGTGAGGAGGATGGTGATGCAGACGAGGTAGATTAGTTCAAGTCGCGAACTCAATCTACGACAGAAGATTCGGTTTGTAGTTTGTGCTCTTCTCAAGAATTCGACAATGAGAAGAGACACGATGAGATGAAATGCAGGAAGAGGAAATGAGAAGTAAAGAGAGAATATATAGATGTATATAATGTATGTGTATATACCATGAGCAAGCACTGTGAGTACACGAGAGATTTTCGTTATGAAGACTAGAATAACTAACGGAGAATATCTATGAATAATATATAAGCAAAGTGTTGAAATAAATTCGAGAATATTTTTATTTAAATATCAAACGCATGTTTTGTAATTAAGGGAGATTTTTTTAGTGTTTTGTACATTTTTTTTTTGCAGTAAAATTTATTGAAACATTCTGATTTTTTTATACATAAGAAAGTACATGTTAGATTATATAAAAACAATTTTTTTGAATTTTTTTTATATCAATATGGCTGAGATATGGCAGCCTCAAAAAAACCACGTTTTTTTTTTTTTTTTGGTTGACATAATTTCGCAATTTAGGGATATCTGAAATAGTAATTTCAAAAAGGATATTAAAATATAAGTGAGCCCCTATAGCCTGGGGATTATAATCATCAATATTCGAAATTATTTAACCCATTTTTTTAAATGACATCACCTCAAAAAAAAAATGTCGAAAAATTTCAAAGTCTGTCATTTTGTTATTTCTTACTCAAAACACTTGATTTTACCTCGGATTATAGCAGCTCACTTATATTTTAATATCCTTTTTGGAATATTTATTTCAGATATCCCTAAATCGCAAAATCATGTCAACCAAAAAAAAAAAAAAAGATGGTTTTTTTGGGGGTGTCATATCTCAGCCATATTGATATATAAAAATTCAAAAAAATTTTTTTTATATAATTAGACATGTACTTTTTCATGTATAAAAAAATCGGAATGTTTCAATAAATTTTACTGCAAAAAAAAAATTTTTGAAAAAATTTGCAAAGGACTAGAGATGCCACTTTAATTAGAATCAATATCTTTAAAAATTAATTGTAGAACAAATTCTTGATATGAATTAATATTTGAATGTTAGATGGAAATAGGATTAAGAAAGATCAATTGTATTTGTTTTAATTTTTCATCTTTGTATCTACTTTTATCCATCGTATAGACAATACATGGAAGAAATGTGTGTAATATTAGAAAAAGTTTGATGAAAAAAAAAAAAAAAAAAACCAGCCAGACAGACACATTGATCCATTTCACATTTCAATATTAAAGTTGTAGAAAAAAATATTCCATTAATACACGAGTTTATATTTTATTAATCAACTCATTGTACATTTATTTCATAGACATTTCTCATTCTTGAAATAGTTTGTGTAATAAACTATCGTTAAAAAAAATATTATAACCAATGAAACAATTAAAATCATTCAATAATTTATTTAAATTCATAAAATAAAAATTTTACCCAGTATCAAAAATAATTTCAGTTAATTATTATATTAATCTAAAATAAATATTTAATTCAATAAAATAAATATTCCTACATCAACTAAACATTATTTTTTATTCTCACTATAATATATTTCCTTTTATTTTTTAAAATATTCTTCAATCTCAAAATATTAATTTTACAAATTTTCCTACTGCATATAAAATAATTCATCATTCTGCGATATATTTTTTAAATATTTATCACTGCATATGATAGAGTTAAATGTCATTAATTCTGAATTATTATTCAACCATTAAACATCAGAATTTATAATCAACTTAACTCGACTACATTTGCATAAGTTATATTACGCACATGTTAAAAAATCTCCAGACTATTATTGCAGCTTTTTTTTTCTTTACAGCAATGCGATACCCTTTAACCTACATATAGTAAACCACATAAGTATTTAAATGTGTTGCATTGACGTGTGCACAACTGTGTGCAATATTAAACACAAATACATAAAATCAAAAGAAAGAAGAAGAAAAAAAAACTGAATAAATAAATAAAATAAAGAAAGAGTGAAATTATTAAAGAAAAACAATGAGTGATTAAAAGAAAAATATACAATATAGATTTTTTTTTGACCTACTATATGTATAACAATGGCGTTGAAAAGTAGTTTAAAATGTGATATCAGCAGTATTTTTTTCAAGCTGAAGTAGTAGTGTTAGTGGTGGTCACCATTATTGAATCGATTATTATTAAATCGCTTTTGGATCGTAACCATTTCAGCTCCATTTACCAATTATTTCTCTACGCAAAGTTTGCTCAATTTGATTCAAGGTGTAATGTCAGTTTAATACGGTACTTCATTAATTCGTTAGTGAGTAAAAAGACTGATAATTTTCTTTTTTTTTTTTCTTTTTCTTTTGTTCTCTCTAATTATTAACATTGAAACAAGTAATCCAAGTGTTGAAGTTACCTGAGGGGTTATTAACTGAACGGAAATATACTAATAGAGATGAGATTACAAATGATGCTGCTTTCAAGGTCCAAAAAAAAAAAAAAAAATTGTTCGAAGAAACAATTTTATGCTTGAGCAGATTGACTTGAAGCAACATTTTTTTTTTTTTTATTATTTTGTTTCAGTGTTGCAAAGCAATTATTTAGTAAAATAAAATTTTATAAGTAGTATTTATTTCAATTTTTAGCAAAATAAAATATTACAAGTAGTATTTATTTTAATATTCAGTAAAATAAAATATTACAAGTAGTATATTTATTTTTATAAATATATTCTTTGTTGTATACATGAAGTATCTTTTTGTTTTTATAACTTTTGTCTTATCTTTATAATAATATCTTCTTTCAATAATATATTTTTATCGCTGTAATTAAATTTTTTCTTCAATATTCTCTGATATCAAATAAAATAAAAACCGACATATGCAAAAATTACACAGCAATGTGGAAAGATAAATATTGTCAAAGCTTTGGGTAAACTAAATAATAATGTTTCAATGATATTTATTTTCTGAGTGTTGGTGATTTTCAATATCCTTGAATTTAAATTAAATATATCGTTTGTGTATTATAATAAAAAGGCAACATCACTCTTGTGTTAAATATATTCATAAACATATCCTCTAAACCTCTCATCAAAAATCTATTGTACAAAATGTACTGTATACATATTAATAAATGTATGTTATCTACATTATTTAACGAGATATAATAATTCAAGTATAGAGAGTTCACTGTACATACGAAAATAAAAATATTATAAACATTTATAATATAAAATTTTTGCACATGGAAATTTTTATTCGATTATAAAATCACTAAAGAAAAAAGAAATCAATTTCTTTTATAAAAAACTAGTTATAATCTTGATCAATAATATAAATGATTTTTAATATATATTGAATCCATCTTTAGAATATTTAGAATTTAATAAATAATAAATAATATTTTTATTAAATATAAATATCAAATTGATTCTTTTTCAAATTTATTTATAATTTAAAAATCTAACATATGAAAAAAAAAATTTTTTTTTTTTAGGTTAAGTGAAGTTAGCGCAACACGCTTGTGGCATGAGAAAAAGCTCTCGAACCAGAGTATAATGTATGTGTATATATATGTAAACACGTGTATATATAATATATATATGTATGTATGTATGTATATACATATTATCTGGCGAGTTTAAGTGAGATGGTGGTAAAAGAGAGGGTGTCATGTGGCTGGGTTGGCGGTGATAGCTTTTTCGTTGAAGCTGCGGTCCCGACCGCGACGGATAATTCGCAAAGATTTAGTGGCGTTCCGTGAAGTGGTTAGTATGCAACCCCATATGGCTCTAGGGGGTGGTTTGAGGCGTATCGCTAGTCTCCCATCTACTATAGCATCACCAAAAGTCACCCACCACCCACATGACTAACTCTATATTATGTATATCTATAAAATTGTGTATGAGTGTAGAGAGCTTTGAGAATTATACCGACACGAAGACTGTATGATGATTTTGTCTTGTGACATATCTCATTATCCACATTTCTCTTTGTTTTAAGCTTTTTTATTCCTTGCAATTGTTTTATTTTGATATATATTCATGGGAAATTAAAAATTGATATGTTTAATTTGATGTTTTTAGATTTTTTTAATCGAAATTTAAGGCATTGGTTATGAGGATTGTTGAATTAAATTTTGGTTTTTGAATATTGGAATATTTTTTGGGAGATGTTTAATTTATTTGGTTTTTTTTATTACAGTTCGGTAATTTATTTTCGATGAAAAATTATAATGCAAATTGATAATATGTTTGTGTAATATTTATTTGATAATGAGGATTATTAAATGAAATTTTGGTTTTTGAATATTGGAATATTTTTTGAGAAATATTTAATTTATTTGGTTTTTTTTTTTGTTAATATTTTTATTACAATTCAATAATTTATAATCGATGAACAATTATAATAAAAATTGATACTATGTTTGTTTATTATTTATCTGATAATGAGGATTATTGAATGAAATTTCGATTTTTGAAAATTGGAATATTTTTTGAGAAATATTTAATTTATTTGGTTTTTTTTTTTGTTAATATTTTTATTACAATTCAATAATTTATAATCGATGAAGAATTATAATAAAAATTGAAACTATGTTTGTTTATTATTTATCTGATAATGAGAATTATTGAATGAAATTTCGATTTTTGAAAATTGGATTATTTTTTTGAAAAATGTTTAATTTATTTGGAATTTTTTATTGTTATTTTTATTACGATTCAATGTTTTTTATTTCTTATATTTTTTCATATTAAGTCAACGGAATTATCAAATATTTAGTAATCAAAAATATTCCCATAGATTCAAATTTGAATATTTATAATTTTACTCTGATTCGAAGTAATATCTTCAAACACAAAAATAATATTGTTGATTATAATTTTTTTATCGTGCAATCTTCTAAATAATTTATATTTTTAATACAACCGATTGATAATTCAATAAACAAAAATACAATAATTATCAACAATCATTTTCCAAGCTTACATATTTTTTTTATCAATCAAAAAAATCATATCTACAATGCAAATAAATTTATTACAAAATACTTTATTACAAAGAGACTTTCTTCAATATATAAATGAATATCTGACATTTCGTGCACATCATTTTTTATATATATTTGTATACTTTACTTTTTGACAAACAATGAAAAAGGGTCGCGTGTACTGTTTGCCCATGGGATATTAACAACGATGAAGCGAAGAAAAAAAAAAAAAAAAAGAAATAGCAAAAGCTCATACTATAACGAATATATAACACTGATACCCATGTATATAGCTTTTTTTTTTATTTTCTCTTTCGTACACACACTACCCTGGGAAAAGCTCAGAATTTTTATTTTCCTGACTATTCCTACAAATTTCATATTTTTTTTGTTCTCCCCTTTACATCTTTCATTTCTTTATTTCTTGCTCTGTTTTGTTTTGTTTTTTTTTTTTCCATTCAGATTTTTTTTTCTCAACATCTTTCCTTTATTCTTCCGTTTCTCATGTTCATATAGATAAACCCTATTAAAACCGCCTAAAAAAAAAGACTCAAAGAGGTCATGGGGTTAAAGAAAAAAAAAAAAAAAAGAATAAGCCGCACATGAAAGATATTCCATGCATTTTAAAAAGCGCTTGGAGCAAACACGAATTACATCGACAACTTTTACATATATTATTTATGAATATTTGTTAGCGTTATACATATATATATAATGTGTATATATAAATATAAATATATATGCATAAATAATCTATTAAAACAACAGTTGAAATATTATTATAAGAATTATATACGTGATAATAATTTATAGAACGAAATTTTACTCACTGCAAAAGCTGCAATATGATAATGTTGAATAATTAATTAATTAATAAATGATTGGTTGAAATGTTTGTTTTATCTACAAAGGTAATATTTAATGATATAATTAGTTATAAATATGTATATTGTATAATAATGTGCGATAACATTTTAATAAATATATAATTGTGTATATATTAAGTGTTAGTTAATTATTTCGAATATAATTCTTAAGTGCAAACAAATCGTTTGTTTAAATTAAATAATTATTGGTTAGCAGTTAATGCCTTATTGAATAATAAATAATAAATTATTTATTGAGTGTGTAGATATTATTATTATTCATACATGATTATAATTCGTTGTTTCTCTATATAAAATATAATTTTATAACTATTAGATTTCTCGACTTTTTTATTTGTTTATCGAGTAATTATTTGTGTGTTTTCTTTTATGTTTTTTTTTTTATTTTTATTGAATAATTATAATGAAAAATTAATGAATAATAATTGAACAAGGAACTAATAATTATTTATCATAGTTGTACTTGACATATTAATAAATATTTCAAGGATAAATAAGTCTGATAGTTAAATAGAAAAATAAAAAAAAAAAAATTGAATTGTGAATTTTCTCATTTCATTTTGCAATAAGAAAATATTACTGGTGTGAAATGATGACGAGAAATAATATCGAGAATTTTTCTATTCTCCACTTTTCTTTCTCTTCTTTCACATATACACACACACACACATATATATATATATATAGATAAATATATAAAATGAATAAAAAAAGGAAAGGGCGAATCGGATAAAAATTCTTGCCTGGATTAAGAATTTAAAATTCTCAGTACATTTTCTTTGTTTTTTTATCTCGAAAAATTTTTCTCATTCTCGTTAAATGTTATTTTTTTTTCTTTCTGCACTTTAAACATTTTCATAATTATTCATATAATCTAAAAATATCGATGGATAAAAAAATAATGAAAATTGTGAAAAGAAATGAGTAAAAATATAAAAATAAAGTTTTATCAATAGTAAAGACGCGTGAGCTTGAAATTCTAGATCAGTAGACAGATTGAAAAATGTGCAAGTATTTGAAGCTAAACCACTTGAGACTTCACTATATATGAATACATATAAATAAATATATACTTATATATATATTCACTATCCTTTTACTCTGTATATGAAGATGCATTTACGTGAAATGCGTTTAGAATAACATTATACTCCTTGAAATGGAAGTTAGTAAGGAAATTGTATTGAATACAAAGCAATCGCAATGACAATAAGCCATTTTGAATATAATTCCAAATGTATATTCATAATATAATTTTTATCATAATATTTAATATAAATATTAATCAAAAAATATATAATAATACACAATTTTCTATTATAAAACATAATGTAATATAATATTATATTTTTTACAGACAAGACATGAGTACGTTGGAAAAATTTCATCTACAAATATCAAAGCTGGAACTTTATCCAAAGGATTCAAACGTTGTGGAGCAATTACTTTATGAAATGGCAACGAAGCCCATTGTTCACGTTGGTAAGTATATATTAAATATTATTACATTGTCATATCTCGGATGTTACCAATTTATTTAATTCATTCATTGTCTTTAGCGTAGGTAGTGGCACTTGAATTCATTAATCAGATGAAATATCATCAAGAAATATATATAAAGAATAAAAATTAAATCCATCATTATAAATTCATAAATACTATCATATATAATTTATATTAATAAATAACTAATTAGTACATTCATTAGTGTTAATAAAAATATATATAAACCTAAAAAAAAAAATTTTTATTATTGATTTCAGCGCAAAAAGAAGGTGGTACTCAACTCAAATTAGTTATTGACTATTCGGACGATCTTCAAGCTCTGTTTAAACCAATGAGGTGAGTGAATTCACTAGCAATGAATGAAATATTCAATGATATCTTGTTATTGGCATCGGGGTCAATGAGGGGTTTCAAGTGGCATATAAAACGTTTACTTTCAAAAGGAAGCGATGAATCAACTTAGTTCAAGAAGTTTAAATCCCAAATACTTTGTTGAATTGAGGGGTTAAAAGAAGTACAGATAAGAAGACTTTGCCAGGTTTCAAAGAGGAAGAATAACGAGTACCATTGAAACGTATATATAATAAAAGAAAGAAAAAAAAAAAGAGAAAAAACAAAAAAATATAAAAGAAAAATTGAAAGAAAGCTGCGTGACTTTATTGAATGAAATTGAAACAATAAAAAAATATGTGACGTATCATTGGATGAAAATAACTGAGTGTGCAACTACTTTTATATATATTTATACATACACATACATGTATATAAATTAATAGTATACATATAGTAAACTGAGATATGGACTAGTTTGAGTGACTTCTACTTGATCATTTCTGATTCCTATTCTCTTGTGTCTTACATTCACCCTTCAATTTCTCCCTTGTTCTCAAACGTTGGCACGAGGCACTCTGGGGCATCCACTTATGTAATTGTCCTCGTAATCCAATCGTGCTCGCATCACGACTGCATCAACGTAGACTACTATTATATTATATCGACCTCATCCCTTGAGTCATTAAATTCAACTGTCCTATTGGGACACGTGGACACACCAATTGTGATTGCTCAACACATATGTATATTATTTTATTCTTTATACTGCATATGTATATAATGGTGGATAATGATTTTTCTTCATTTCTTTCAAGCTCACGTACTTTATTACTTCATCTTGTCTATCGTTAATCCATTCGGATGTCACTGATGTCGTTAATAATTTCACTCTTTTGATCGGGGAAATAATTATATAAAATAAAGAAAGGAAAACTAATAATACAAACACTTTTTAATTATCCTTTGATGGATGTAATTGATAAAGTATTGGAATTGTGTTTATTAATATTATTTATTTGTTTTCTTATATGTCAAAGATGAATTTATTTAATGGAAAACAAAGAAAATAAAAGAACATTTGTATTTAATCCAATCTTAATTATTAATTAATTAATTAATATTAATTAATATCAATTAATATTAAATATTAAGAAATTAAGAAATATTTATTCAAAGTTGAGACTTTAGAAAAATAATTGTGGTGATAATTTATATTTATTTTTATTTATATATTTTTTTATATGTTTATCTATTCATTTATATATTATTTATAACAATTAAAATTCATTTCACAAATTTTATTATTAAATTCAAGGCGATATAATTTTACTATCCGTCGCAATTGAATCTGCTGTCACATGATTGATTGATTGAGTTTATTAAGCCTTAGCAAAAGCTTAATATTGCATAGTTTAGTATTCATAGTTATAATACAAACAGATATATTACATAATAGTAGTGTAACAAATTTATTATATAACAAAGAATGCATAATTATGCTTAGAAATTAAAATAAGAGAGTTAAGTTATCGAAATGATAAAACAGCAGTAAAATTTTGCAAATTTAATGGATAACAATTTAAAGCTAATACTATTTGATTGTATTACTATGAAGCAGAGCACGATGCATCACGCTTTATAAGCCGCAAAATAAAAAAGTAAAAAGAACACAAGCATCAATAGATCATTTGTTTATAAAAATTTGACGAAAAAGAATTGTGTGTCCTATTTAGAAAAAAATAAAAACTAACTAAAAAGTTTAAAAATATTCTTCAGCATATATATTATATACATATCTTTTTATATTTAAAATGGAAAAAAAGAAGTGAATAAACAGCAGAGAGAACAAAATTGAAGAAAAAAAAAAACTAAAAAACTAGTGAAATATATATGAAAAAAAAAAAGTGGAGAGTGAGTGGCAAGAAATTGTGAATTGGCTGTAGAGATATATACAAAGGTTATTGAGCAGAAGCAGAGAACTAGAACCAGGACCATCACCAGCAGTGAGCAACAGCAATACCAATGTACAAATGTGCACATCACCAGCTGCTTTTGGCCATAGCACTGGTTTTAAACTTCCTGGCCGAAGATTCAGAGATAAGTGGGCAATACTATATACCACCAATTGGAGAGAGACCTGGTGGAGGCGGCTTAAACTCAGTAATAAGTTCGGCAATAAGTTGCTGAAGAGAAGGAGAAAAAGTTTCTCGTATGGCCCACAGGTATATACACATCTATGTACAATTCGTTCCCATTGCGACTTGAAATATTTCTCATTACGTAGAAAATTGGCCACGATGCAGACACGAAATCGAGTTTAATATTTATATTTAATACTTTATTGATTCCATGAAATTTTCGTGCTTTATTATAATAAATCCACCATTTAACTTTCATTTATTTGTCATTATTACTGTCAAATATATATATATATATTATTCTTCTGGATTTTATTTGTAAATAATTAAAAGCTTCAGCTGTCATATTATGCGAGATATAATTTGGATTATTGAAGAGGAAAATTTAGATAAATAAAAAAAAATGTGTAGGTGAATAGTCCAGGTTAATTCTAGTGAAGATTTGGGTCGTTATGAGGGAAAGTTTTGTGTTAGCGACGACAATGATGTTGACTTCCTGTGGGACGGTGGTAATCTGTGAATCTTCGAGTTAGTGTTTTGCAAAAGTATAACATCCCCTAAAGAAGCAAGTGGAGAGAGATGAGAATGGTGAAAGAGAAGTAGTGTGTATAGTTTGAGGGAGAAAATGAGTGGAGTCAACGAACTCCCAAGAGAAAAGTTTTCTATATACGCGCTTGGTGCTTTCCCCCTTTTGCTCGTCTTTTACGTCAAAGTTTTACGCGCTGTACAAAAGTTCGTCGCAAGCTCCCTTGAGAACGCACGTCATTGTGTCCAAATAGGTACTCGTGATAACCACGGATAAATGTCGTATATACAACTACATGTCTAAATCTTGAAGGTCCAAGTCCAATAGATACTATTAAGGTCCTGTCGATTAATCGTCGTACATATTAACAATCTCCATCAGTACAAGATGTTTCAGGAGCAAATGTTGAAAAACTTTTATTCAGACACGTATTATTGTTCCTTTTTTTTCTTTCTTTTTCATCATTGGCGTTTGATGAGGTTCTTTAGGAGTAAGAAAGGTAGTTTGAAAATATTCTAATGCTAAATACTACTCCTCCTCAACATCTTCAAGTAATCGCATATTGCTAAATCTTCCATTATAAGGCGCAGATGAAAATGTAGAAATTAACCTACATAGACCCTTGTTAATATTGTGATTTTAGAGTAGAGCTATATATTCGTATTCCTTTTATTCTCCCCATCCCTATCTATCACACAGTTCAACAACGAAATATTTTTTAAATAAAATATATTTTATACACATGATGTAATAAATATATAGATAGCGTATATTTTTTAAACAATTAATTATATTTATATTTTGATTCATAGATATTTTTCAAAAAATTTCAAACGTTCTGCTAATACAGTTATTTTATTAGTTACTAGTTTTGTCTCAACTTTTTGTTTTTCTTAAGGTGATGCTGTATTATTGTACATGCATGCGATGGGTAGATATATTTAATCAGGTTAATTGAATTAATTATCACTCCTAATTGCAATAGAATTTAATTTTATCAAGACAAATATATAATACTTTATTTTTGATGTTGAGTGCGAACTGACTTTCGTGTTTTTAGAACTAACAAAAATTGTTTATAAAATTAGTGTGGAGAAAATTTATTATTTTAAAGTTGCCGATGAAAGGTCTAATATTTAATACAACACATAAGAAATAGGAGTAATTGAAAAGAATTAAAAATCGTTTAAATTGTGTTATAAATAATTTGAAGAATTTATGATGAAAGATAATAAGTATTTGCTCTACACATTATCTCAGTAAATATGTTTGAAGAGAAATTTTCGTAATGCATTCTATATAATTGTTATACATTCTATTGAACATAGGAATAGTTGAATATTATTTATAGCAATAATTTGGTAATGGGAATATAATGTATGGATTAGTTTAATTATTGTTTAATGAAAGAAAATCTTATTTTTCAAGACCTTAAACAATTACTTCAGTTGATAATATTTTTTTCGATTTTTTAGCTACACTTTCGTTATAAGCTATAACCATTTTATCCAATTTATTTTCTTCAGCTGAAAAAAATAATACACTAGTGGAAAAAATTAAATAATCAAAAAATTTTCCGTCTTTTTTGACAGATTGTATTTCAGTGAAAAATGGTCGTATCGAGTTTTCAAAAATACCATTTTGAAGCTCTGAGACTCTAGTTTTCAGATCTTATAGCGAAAAAAATTTAGAAGCCACAGTTATCATGCAATTCTAAGAAATAGCACAAAAAAAAAAATTTGTAAATTCTGTCTCTTTTTTTTTTTTGAATCCACGAACTTAGGAAAATTTTTTTCAACTAAGCCATTAATAGGATTGGATAGCTTGTTTATTCAGCTTCAATTCCTTTTTTTAAAAACCTCAATACGATCATTTCTCACTGAAGCATCAGACTTTTAACGGAAAAGGATTCTTTTGTCTTCAATCATCGATATTTCAGCGAAAAATAATCGCACAGAGAATTGAAAGGCAGTTTTGGAAACTAGAATATATTCCTTATAAGATCCTGTCACAGTTTCAATGAAAAAAAATTTTTTTTTCATCTTTAACATGAATTTAAAAAAAAAAGGAAAAAAGGGTAATTTATGATTTTTTAGAAAATTGATAAATGAATTGGAAATATCCACTCTGGAAGTTCTATATCTAAGTTTATTATAAAATAAAATATAACAATATGTATTTTAATAAATCATTCAACGTCTCTGGATATATTTTAATACATAAACTTTTAATTATCAATAAAACACAACAAACAGTCTGCGAAAAATATAATAAATTCATTATGATTTTTCTCAACGTTAAAAAAGTTCAATTAGTTAGGTAGATAATCTCCAGCAGTCTGCAAATTGTGACCACATTGGAATGATGAAAATTATTATAGCATATATAATATACATATACATATAGTTATATTTTTGTATTTTATAAGCACAAGTGCAGGTATATAGAGTAAAGCGAGTAATAAAATAAAATCTCATGGTTGCGTTAAAAGTCAAACTCACTTTCCATCGCGTTCATCCTTTAACTTTTAATCAGATGCAAATCGTGCACTAATTGCGTTGCAGCGATGAATTAATTAACCGCAAGGATTAAAAAACTAAAAAGAAAGACAGAAATTTAGTTTTATTCATAAGCTTAAAGTCACATCAACTTAAACTACCATTTTACCAATAAATAATTATATAAAATTATAATCCATCAGTAAAATTACTTTTCAAATTTATAATTATTTATCTCTACTAATTATAATGAATAAATTTCACTGCAATATTATTAATTATTTCAATTATAAATAATTCATTCATAAAATATAAAACAAACTTAAATATTAAAAATTGTAAGAGGATAATAATGTTGATTGAGAAGACAATTTTTTATTTATATATCAACACATTTGATATTGTTTATATTTCACCCTTGCTTTTATTATTTTATTTTCTGTCATATACGAACATTAATAAATGTATAAAGGACAATGAGTGAAAGGTATTAGTGTGACTGTCATGTTTGCAACATGCACTGTGCTATCACTATACCACCCAGGATAATGAATATGCCATCAACGTCAGATAGTTGTTGTGTCACTACGACGAATTGCCAAGTAGAAGAATTCATCATGATGAGTTGGTGATGATCATACTGAGAGATAGATGTTCGTAACATATAGCAAGAGCAACAGAGGAAAAGAATAATAGAACATTAAACAAGAGATAACAAGGGTGTGACGAAGAAGAAAAGGAAATGTCAAATGATATTACAGCTGACCTCCATTGAATATTACATTAGTAATAGAAAGGAAAAAGAAACAACGAAAAAATCAACAGCGAATAAATAATTCACTATTTATTTTACTTTGGTTTTAATTATTATCTTCATTCGTATTTTTAACGATGATTTATTTTCATATTTTCAATTGTAATTATCTTTTTTTAATAATTAACTTCAAATCATTAAAATAAATTGTAATGTGAATTATATTTATTTATTGTTGGTTATTAATTTGAATTAATTTTTTTAGTGGAAGAAAAATAATCGCGTAATGTCTATAGCAGAATATTTTTTTGTTTGTTTTTCAGATTTCCACGTGAACAACAGACTTTGCCCAATCATTTTTACTTCACGGATTTCGAGAGACATGTTGCCGAGATCGCGACATTTCATTTGGACAAGTGAGTTGAAAAAATAGAGAAAATAAATAGGACAATAAAACAAGAATTTTGGAGAAATAAAAAAAATGAGAATGATAAATAAATGAAATATGAATAAAGATTTATTTATTTTTAATTTTTTCTAGGCTTTTAGGCTTTCGTCGAGCTATGCCAGTTACTGGTAGAATATTAAATATAACATCTGAGATATATCAATTAGCTGAGGGTGATTTACTCAAGACATTTTTCATAAGTCCCGTTGGTAATCAGTGCTTTCATGGTCGATGCAGTTATTACTGCGATACTGGTCATGCAATTTGTGGAAATCCTGATACATTGGAAGGCAGTTTTGCAGCATTTTTACCAAATAAAGAGCTTGCAAGTCGTAAAGTTTGGCGACATCCTTGGCGTAGAAGTTATCATAAACGTAAAAAAGCACAATGGGAAAATGGTAAGATATTTCCTATATCCTTAATTAATAATTAAACTGTCAATTATAAATTTAATATCAACTATATCAATTTTTCAACACAACTCTTTTCTGTACAATTATTTTATACGAAAGCATTTGCCCAAGGCGATGTGTATAATTAAAAAAAAATAGCAATTGATAATTAATTATGAGGGATTGAAAAAAATGATACAAGTTTTTTATTTAATAAAAAATAAAAATTTCTCATTCACAGACTCGAATTATTGTTCATTGGTGAAGGAAATAGCACCGTATGATAAAGATCGTCGACTTCTTGATTTAATGGACATGGCTATACTTGATTTTCTATCAGGGAACATGGATCGTCATCACTATGAGACATTTAAATTATTTGGCAATGATACATTTACTTTACATTTGGATCACGGTCGTGGTTTTGGCAGGCCATATCACGATGAATTATCAATTCTCACACCATTACTTCAATGCTGTATGATAAGTCGAAATACCCTGGCAACACTATTGAAGTAAGTAAATATTTTTAAAATAAATATAAACAAATCTTATTCGTAAAATAATTGTAGCAAGAAAAGATAGAAAGCATTAACGAGAATGGAAATAACAATGCACGACCCACCTAAAGCATTGTCGTTCATGTCAGTAGCAGTATCTCCAACTGAAATGTCTTGATTATTAAGTTTGATGGAGCTACAGGGTAATCTTTCGTCTCCAGTTCAATCTTGCAACATCAAAGCTTGTTTTGTTCCACAATCTTGCCTTTAACTACATTCTACCACAGAATAATCTGTTCAATTTATCTTCTACTCCAGTATAATAATACAGTTCGTAATATTTTACTTATTTTATGCATACAAAAGAAGGTGAAATTACCACTTTAATTGTTTGAAAAGAAAAAAAGAGTGAAATGATAAAAAAAAAAAATCTGGCTTAGTTAAATACGGCCATTATTTATTCTTAAAATATTGCCATTGACTTTGCAAGTCAGGCGTTAAGCCGTTCTCAAGGGGAAAACCCTTGAAGAAGGCCAACAACGACTAGGCGTCGTGCTACTGGCATCGATAATGGACTATTTTCACCCTCACAATTGGTTTCACCGTTGGTTTTAGACTTTTAGAAGAAAGGAATGTATATGAGTAACAGTGGCAAAAGAGCAATGAGAGTAAGTGAGAGAATGTGTAGCAACCCTGGGGGTTGCCTCTCACGTGAATTCACCGACCAATGCGGAATTGAGTGTAAATTTAAGAGAACGCGTTTCTCTGTTCTCTCTTTGTTCTTCATTGTCTCATGGTTTGCGGTTTTGGTATATACTTCTACTCTAAATGCTTTTGCTATTCCATTCGCGTAAGTGTAGATCCAGGTTTTCTCGTGCACGAATAGCCAGCTTGAGGTGATAGTAAACCAAACTTGTCTCACACATTATATTTCCATCTATCTTATTTTGATCTTTTGCTCAAGAGACTTTTTACTCCCCAAAATTCATGAACATACAATATAGTTAGGTATTATATGGATACATTCAGCTGTAATATTGTTTTTTAATTTATAAAATTTTTATTCAAGTCTAAAGTTTATTCATCAGCAACTGAGAGAAAAAATTAATTCTAAAAAAAAAAATTTTTGATGATATTTTGTTTATTGTTAATGTAGTTTTATTTTATAGTGGAACTTTTATTTGTGTAGTAAATAAATTAATATAATTATCGAGTTTACAACTCATTCTCATTAATGAATATAAATATTTATTGAATATTTTTATTCTATCACAAATCGAATTGGTGGAATCAAAGTAGAAAAAAAATTTATTTAATTCGTGATGTCATTTCTTTATTTCGTGACATTTTTTTTTCTTCGTCATTCTTATTCATTGGAGACTATGCTGACTTCAATCGTGATTTTCCAACCGCATTATTCTACTCATTCGTCAAAGTTCAATATAAAATTATATTGAAAAAGAAAAAGAAGAAAGCGAAAGATATTGGAAATTGGAATTAGCACAAGCTACTTTATTTTTAATACATGTCACTCATTTTGATTGAAGTAAATCCGTTCATCAATTCACCAGGAATTAAAATAATTGGACAGTCACAAATAATTCACAAAATCAAATAAATTTAAATCTAATTTATACATTATCAAGATAACTTTCTACTAAAAATATCCAAATGAAACAGAAATCAATGTCACTAATTTGAAAATTAATAATTCAATCACCACAAAATCTTCTAATTTGTAAATTCATCATTTCTCATAAAATAATTAAAATTATAAATGACCAAATATCAATTCTCTTATTCAATTAAAATCATATATTCAAATCCAATAATATTAATTTAATATCCATAAAGTTTCATATAAATAAATAACTTAATAATTCATATTTATACATCCATTGATAAATTTTACTAATTTAGCGGTATAATAATATAATTATTGCCACAATGTTAATTGTATTTGCAGATACCACAATGGTCCTCAACGCCTGAGCACAGCTATGCGTCAGAGTTTGGCAAAGGATCCAGTAGCACCTGTCCTGTGGGAACCTCATTTGACTGCACTTGACAGACGGGTCAGTTTGATTTTACAGGCTATTCGTGATTGTCTAAATCGTAGCCAGGAACAAGTTGAAGAAAATGAAACGCCAAAAAACAAGAATCATTTACAGAAACATCAGGTTTCTTAATAAATAATTTAACTTCATCATATTGGTCCAGAAATTAATTTTAATTATTTGTGTGCGTGTGTATGTTTGTTTAATTGCCCTGTGAATAATGTGATACATATATGTATATTTAAATACATGTGTATGTATATGTAAATATATATATATATGTATATATATATTTTAATTAATTAAGGACCTTATTGATGAGTCAATTAAAATATCGTTCCGCCAAAGATTTAACGGACGATCCACCGATATTCTTGTTACTATTTGTAAATTATGTATATTATATAAAAAAATAATACAGCTTTTAAAATATACATATAAATTTAATTAGCTTTTAATATATATACTCATGAATAATATGTTTATTTTATATTATGAATGTGTCAAAGAATGTGGAGGATTTAGTGTTTGAAAATACTAATTCATTTTTGAAACACTCAAAATTTAATTGATATTTAAATGTATTAATAAATATATATCGCTGTATATTTATTTATTTTATTCATTTCTTTATGTTCAAATTATTATTTTTGTTTATTCAAATTATTTTGCTCGTCAATACTTTCCTCAATTGTGATTGTTATACTGAATAGATTACTCAAAATAATAGATATATTAATTAAGATAATGTTTCACTATAAATTAATTCTAGTGATTATAATTTTTTTTTTTTTCTCGTTTTTGTTCAAGACAATTGTATAAAATGTGTTTTTGAAGTAAAAAAAAATTACAACTAAAACGTTTTAAGTGTTACGTGATAATTTTTCATCAGTACTGTATATATTAAGCTGTGCTTTATTGAATATTTAATTTATTTATTGCATAAATGCAGCATTTGATATCGTGAGATGTTCAATAATATAATAAAATTGAACCAAAAACGATAATAGCTTTTGAATAAAATATTATCGTTTACAGAAATAAATATGACAAGTCTATTGTTAATTATTTTATCAAAAATGCCAACTATTTATTGTTATACTCTCATGACAAATGAGATACAGGTCACAATTATTTTTGGATTGTTTGTAAAAAAGAGTGATTTTTATAGATATATGACTCTTGCGAGTCCTTTACATCTCTCCTTATGTCACTTTGTCTCCTCTACCCAACTTAAATCCTCTTTCAGCGGCTGCAGCCGACTTTATATTAGAAGTACCCGCATTCGCACTCGATAGTGGGGAACTGCAGTAAGCCCACTATAGGTACAGCCGACCACTCAACTCCTCGTATGAGCTGGCCTCCCGCTTTACAGAGCTGCCACCAAGTCAACTCTATAATCGGTGCTTTTTCAGAATTAGATAGATTGATCCAACGAGGCTAATATTTCTCTTCCGAAAAAATACTGCGCTCTGCCGGGATTCGAACCCGAGCCGTCCGCGTGGTAGACTTTTCGCCTATCCACTCGGCCGACCGACCAACTGATTTGGATTGTTTGTATATATACATACAAATATACTGAACATACAAAAATATGTAATGACATATAATTGTGATTTATATTAAAAAATTTTTGACTATTATTACATTCAAATATTAATTTCCGTTTAATATCCCGAACAACTGAAATAATAATTGATCAAAATCTATTTATAAATAACAAAAATAATTTCTGATAATAAATTCAAACAGACTAACAAAAAAAACTAATTAAAACTAAATTTATATAAACTATTCATTTCATATAATTAAAATTAATTCGAAACGAATTTAATTTATTTATAGTGTTTAAATATTTTTTTTTTTTTCATTGTATGATTTGGTTATAATTAATAAATTGAATATCAATTTGGATATTTATTTATATAATAATGACAGATAAGTATCTATGAATTTAATTTAATAATTCAATATTAATATTTGAGTTAACAGAAAGTAACGCAAGTGTTATTATCAATAATTAATTATCCACCTTGTGTGATTATGACATTAGAAACCTGAAGCAATCCATTGCAGCTACCCACACCAACATCTCCAATGTTCAAATGTCACTCAACATCTGCCACTGTCAGTAGAGAACATGCTTGAATGCTACACATGGCAATACAACGACAAATGTTTGACCAGTACACAACGTTTACCATCGCACATACCTCATCATAGTAAATCACAAACATCTCAGCAGTACAAACTATATATATATATATATGTGTGTGTGTGTGTATATATATATTAGGGTGGATCAAAAAAATTCAGCTATTTTTTTTAACTTCCCGCACTGAAAAAAGATTCTTCTCATCTCAGTTTTCTATTTTTTCTTCAGTCCCATTTGGCGAAATTCATATCTCGCTATTACTTGATCATACAAAAAAGTTCTATTTACATTTTTTATAGGAAATTGAACGCTCTACAAAAAAGGTATCTTACAATTATTTCATAACTCTTACCGTTTAGAAGATATCGGAGGTCAAAGTTTGAAGAATTCAACAAAAATTTTTTTGTCACTCCTAAATTTTATAACTTGTAGATAAATAAATATTATAAAACGCGCAACATATATTTTTGTAAGAAATATATTATATATCTAAATATAACAATAAACATTCACACCAACAGCTATTGATTACCCAACAAATAAAAATCCCCTAACACTCAATATAAAATAAAAATCAATTAAGAAATAAAACCTCCTTGAACCAACACAAATAAATTCTTCAAGTGAAAAAAAAAAAAAATATTTTCCTATTTTTATAACTCAATATATGAATTATTGAAAAGGAACAAGAAGATGATTTGATACAAAAGCTAAAATGACAACGGTACAATATTCTATATTGAGAAATGTATTTAGAAGTTGGGTAAAAAAATAAAGAAAAAAAAGTAATTTTATTTATTTTTTCTCCCTATCCCATGAGAAATGGACAAGACCATTGGGCATCAAATAAAAATTTGTCTCGTGGGATGAAATAGAACGCATGGGAAAATCTACACAGTATCAAACAGTCCAGCAATACACAGTGTGAAATTTGTTTACGAAACTGCAAGCTCGTCGGGAACGACGAACGAAAATAGAAGTAAATGCGGGATGAGAAGAATGACTATGTATACATATATGTATTTATATATACATATATATATATATATGTCTCCTCGTTGTTGTAGACTGTGGAAAATGTGCAGGGTGGGTGGATGGGTGAAAAGTTTCTCACCCAATGTCCTCCATACACATATATAAAACCACATTTATATTTTCTCTTTTTCTTTCGATCCATCTCTGTCTGTCCCTCGACGATGCCTTTGTTGACTTTGCCGGCACACCGAATGGAATTATTGTTATTTTTACAGCGACTTCTCCAACGCTATGGATAGCAATGACCTATATATGTTGAAAACATTCTGATATACCAGGATGAACTATTGGGCTTCCATTATTCTTTTCCTTTTTACTCATTGCTTTCACGTCAATCCTCGAAGCCATCTAAAATTTAAAAATTATTTCAGATATACATGAATAAAATAATAAACATTGTGATATATCAATATTCAATTAAAATTTATGTCAGTATAAAAAATTATTTAAATTGTATTGTTATAATTTTTTGTATTTAGACTTTTTTTTTACTGTTCTTACCTGGCAATTTTTTTTATTTTGTTTTGTTTGATAGAAGTCATGGTTGGAAACAATATCTAACGATTTATAGACGGATGAATGCATTTATGTTTCGACATGATATATACATCAAGCTTTTGTTGCTATAATATGTATATTGGATGACGTTACGCTCTGACTGCCGGAAACTTTCATGCACGAGCTCCAACGCGACGGAAACCAAGTGTTTGCATACATACCAAGCATTGTATATCGTGTTATATACTCTCTTTAACTAGTCTAGAGGGATGAGACTTGCGACTTGGAGAAGATGTATACAACAAACACACTTGTTACTGTTAAATAAATATAAATAAGAATATTTTAATAATAATAGAGATTGAAAGTTTTTGAGAGTTTTTAGTTTGAAATTATAAATTGATTAATTAATTTGTTTTATTATTTTATAGATTTAGATATTTGATATTGTCATGGGAATATAGTAGAATTCATCCTTGACATGAAATAATGAGAGCATGATGATTGAATTGAATAGGTTTGGTCACGTTTCATTCAACTATAAACATTTGTGGTAAATGCACGAAGAGCACATGAGTGTTTGATTTTTCAATTGAAGCCATTTCAACGTTTTCCCAATGTTAAAAGTGTGAACGAAGAATAAAAAAAAAAAAATAGAGGAAATAAAAAAATAATAACAGACAACGAAAAAATAGCAAGAGGAAAAAAAAATAATTTGATGAAAGAAATATAACGAGATCTATATGTGAAAACGTGATGCTTTTTACGGATGTGGAAGTTGAAGAAAAAGAGATTTCATTTGTTTTTGTAGGTAGATTTATCACATTGGAGATTGTTGAGTAAATTAAATTTTAAACTGTGAAATAATGTTTAAATTTTATGGACTAACAATAGTTTTAATACATATCCTACTTTATAAATGATAATGTAAATAAATAATTAAGAATAATTATTTATGGAGAAGTCTTAAATGTTGGTGTGATTTCAAATTTTAATTCTAGGAAGAAAAATTAGGTTTATTTAATTATTTATCTACGCACACCTGGCGTGCTATGAATGAATACTAATTAAAATTATATTCCAGGTTAAAAAATGTAATGAAAATGTCACCCACAGCGCGAATAAACTGTGCTGCACAATCCAATAAATAAAGTCTATTAAACATCAACGTACAAATTAATTTCAGACAAATACCTGAATATTTTTACTTCATATTTGTTTATTCCATTTACTTTATCGATGAAAATTCTAAAAGCCCATTATTAATTCGTTTTATCTATCTAATATTAATTAATTAAATAGCATTATTATTTCCATAAATATAAATCATTTGAATAATTTTAACAAATTAAATAATTATTGCATTCTAAAAAAACAATAATATATATTTAGTTTTGTATAAACTATTATGATTCATTGAGAATTTTTCTTTTCTAATGTTAAAGATTTGTTTTATTCAAAATACAATTTTATTTTTGTATCTTTTTTTCTTTTTTATTTATTTTCATCTCTTTTTTTTTTTTCACCTTCAAAGTTTACATCACCATATGAATTGACTATACTCGACTATATACTACATATGTACACTCGATTCACATGGATTTAAAGTGAAAATGTATTCAACGGTGAAAATAACTTCCTGAGGTTGCCTGCTGGAAGCATCGACCTCAGATAGCCGGCCGACTTCCGAGCAGCATCAGAATATCTAAGATTTCGATAGAATGCATTTCAAAGAAACATTTACATAATCGCACATTCGCGTAACGTCGGACGTGACGTGACGATTTGGTTCAACATTGGTGAGAATTGAGAAGTGAAATGGCTTTAAGAAAAATCTCAGCGTGGATCTAAAATCAAAAAATTCATTGATGAAAATGAGAAAAAAATAAATAAAATAAAATAAAATAATTTGAAATATTTATAAGATAAATAAATAAATAAATAAATTTTTTTACCATTAATTAAATTGATTACTTGAGAAAAATATTTTTCTTCTGGCTGCCGAGTTTGTTAAATTAATTTTTTCATCACTTTTGCATAAACATATATGTATATGAAATTATATACACATCTATGTATTTATGAATATATATGTCATTTTGGTGAATTTGAATAATCAATGTTTGAATTTGTACGTGTTGTGTGTCATAAAGACACGTGATATTGATTAATGGCGAACAAATAATCAATTAAAGATGATTCATTTCGATAATTTTAAATCTGTGATAACTCGCGCCAAATATAAATATAAAAGAATTGTTTATATTCGGCAGCGCCACTGTATATAATACATACAAACCTTATATATCGATTCAGTTTGAAAGAATTTATATATGTATAAATACAAAAGTCAAAATCATCCAGCGAAAAATGGCTCGACCTGAGCCCACAGTTTATGATATGGCCTATCAAGGTAAAACAGCAGCAGTGAAAATTCTCGTGAATGAAAATGAAAAATTAAAAACTCAAACGGACAGTGTAAGAATTATTATAAATTAATTCATAAACTGTAATAATAGAAATAATTTTAAAGGTTATGTTTCTGTTAATATTTACAGAATGGACGAATGTTGATTCATTGGGCAGCATTAGGTGGACATAATGATATTGTTCAGCATTTACTTTCATTAGGCGTACCTGTTGATCCTCTAGATGACGTAAGAATTGTTATTTAATTAATTTTCAATTTTATTTAACGGCTTTTACGTTACCGCACACCGCCATTATAGCTAAAAATTTATGAAATCACATATTGTAATTTGATTGGACACCAATGGCATCCATATTGAATTTTCGGATACATTAAAAAGCCGCCAATATTTGAATTTCGAATATTAAATATTTTTCTTCTTTTTTTTAGACAAATATGACTCCGTTGATTCTAGCTGCTTCAGCAGGAAGAGATAAAGTTGTTGATACATTATTGAATGAAGGCGCTGATGTAAATGCACAAACATTGGAGGGACATTCAGCATTGCAATATGCAGCAAGCAAAAATTGGCAGGGAATATGTAAAAAACTTATTGAAAAACATGCCGACATTAATATTGTTGATAAAAGAGGCGCTTCACCACTGCACAGAGCTGCATCAAAGGGAAATACTGATATTGTGAAGCTGCTTTTAGAACAAAGTGGTTTAAATATCGGTAAATAAATTCTTTTTTTAATAAACATTTTGCTTGATAATAGGAGGATAATATTAAATATTTTTCTTTTTTCATTGGATGTATAATTTTGTATCTAATAATTCTTATTAGATCATCGTGACATATATGGGAATTCAGCATTGCATTTGGCATGTGAAGAGGATCGACAACAAGAGGCAAAAATGTTGGTTACAAATAATGCAAGTTTGTCATTGACAAATAAAGAAAGAAAAACTCCATTGGATCTTGCGACTCCATCATTGGTCAGACAATTAAAATTAATTATTGAAAATAAATCATCATAATATATAAAAAATGATTGTTTCAATACTTTTAATATTGTATTCAATTAACTGGCAATATTTTATAAATTGATGAATAAATGGCAGTTGATATTGATTATTATTTATTATTTTTTTTTGTTCCTTTTCATTCTAAATTTATTTTTTATGTTACTTTAGATGCAATTAATCATTAATTTTAATCATTATAAAATATATCAAAACTAGCTCGCTTTTTAAATAATGTTTTTATTAATTCGGCGGCCAGTTACTTCCTCGCATTTTCAATTATTTTTGATACGTGCTACGTGTAATTATTTGAAAAAATATCAGTTAACATGTCGCTATATATAATGGCGAGTAAATAATGGTCACAGACGAATTTTAAATTGAATATCCTATTTACATAATTTTAAATGTTATTACGAGTCATTGGAATTCATCATTGACATTATCATATAACTTTTTGATTTTTTCAAACCAATTTAAGTTTACTGCTCGATTGCCCTTGCACTTTTTATTTTTTGCTATTTTAATTCACATTCATTAGAGACAAAAAACGAGGTTACCAAATTTATTTATCATCGTGAAGGCCCTTGTTGTGTTTTTGTATAAATGTATTTGAATATAAAAAAAAAAAATTAACAAATATATTTGGAAATATAAATACTAATTTTTGTTATTCATTTTTATTTGTAAAAATTCATGTTGAAATTTTTTATTTGCTACGATAAAATGTAGAAAAAAATTTTCATAGAAAATTCTTAATTTGATTCAGGAATATTGCATTTTTTTTTGTTGTTTTATCAGGCGAAATTTGATTGTGAATTTTTCATTTTTCACCCAATTATTTAATATTATTATTTAAGATGAAAAAAGTCTCACCAATATTTCCACTGCATGAAAATTCATCAGATTTCATTTCAAAAGGTTAGAACGAACCACCAAAATACGAATCCAACAGAGAAAATAAAAATGGATTAACAATAAGAGAAACAAAAAAAAATTAAAAATTATTTTTGTTTTTTTTTTCTTTATCTTAAGTACAATTATTAGCAGGAATAATATTCAAATCATTTGATTTATTCACTTTTTTCTTTTATCATTCAAATGCAATGTATAAACTGGAGAAAATTGAAGCTTAATTAATTTCTACATTTAAATATATAAACCTACATACACACCCATATGTAGATAAATATAAATATAATGCCAAATAAAAAAAAAAAAAAAAAGAAATAATATACATGTATATAAATGCATGTGCGAATATATCATAAAAAAAAATCTTAACGAAAAAGAAAAACATAATAATAAATTGGGATGC
The DNA here is from genome assembly GCA_918226075.1 of Microctonus brassicae. Classification (NCBI taxonomy): domain Eukaryota; kingdom Metazoa; phylum Arthropoda; class Insecta; order Hymenoptera; family Braconidae; genus Microctonus; species Microctonus brassicae. The sequence goes on along the minus strand of OW445484.1, from coordinate 11,431,521 downwards.
AGAGTTTTGTACGTCGAAAGAGAAATGTTAAGATCAGAAAAAAAAAAATACAAATAATAATGCACAAATCGCGAAACGTAAAACCTTTTAAAATGAAATTAATCCTTGGCAATCATTATTTTTTTTTCTCCAGATAATCAATCACATTGTCTTATTCTTCGCACTATTACGTCTCCATTTATCATTTGTTAATTATTAAAATAATTAACCATTACCGATGTCAATGTTTTTGAGATGATTCTCTCTCATTAAAGTAGTAATAAAATAATATAATAATAAACATTAATGTCTTATCACTACCTAAAGGGTTATTTTCATTTTTGTATATAATATAATAATAATAATAATAATAATAATAATAATAAAGTAGCGATTTTACCTTTCATTTTGTTTTTCGTTTGCCAAAATTTTTATATTTTCTCTGCGTTTTTGCCAGTTTTTTTTTTTTTTTTATTGTTTCGATTATTTTCTAATTTATTCCTAACTTCTTTTTATATAATCGCTCGTGTATGTGTGTGTGTATTTATATTTATCAAGTGATATTTCAATTTTTTTATCCAATACAGTTTGAAAATTAATTTTATAATCTGCATTAAAACCGCTCGGCGGTTAGTTAGTAAGCTGTAAGTTATGTACACATTTCTTTTAACACTTTCTATTCTCTCGATGGCATCTTGTGGGAAATGGTTTATATATAAAACATACATATATATATATACCTCTAATTGAAAAAAAAAAAAAAAATAATAATAATATTAATAAGGGAAATAGAAAATTGTTTTGTCGTTTAATCCCGAAATATAATCATTCTGATTATTATTTCTATCAGCCATTTTCTTGTTATAAATTTGTTTGTTTGTTTTTTTTTTCCGTCGTTCTATTGAAAATATACTGAATTTTCGAAATACATGACGATATCGAGTTGGTGCGTTTGAACCTAAACACAGAGGTTCAATTTTCTATCTTTAATCTAACGTTCGTTATAAAACATTCTATTATGCGTTATGGAAGTTGTTACTGCATACGAGATTACGCTACACATTTTCAATTCATACTCTCTTCGCCATCAATACTCTCATCTTGGGTAGTTGAATCGTCACCAGATCCACCAGTTTGTACGGATCCACGTTTTGTAAGCCTCGCTGAACTCAAGCTCATTGCAGTGCCACCACGTCTAAATCAATGAATGAATAAATAAATAAATAAATAAATGAATGAATGAGAATTACTAATTGATATATTTATTTAATTCAATAATTTACTTGATAATACTAGGAATGAATTAAGGAAAATATTACGTGGAAAACTTTGGGAAAAGGAAATATTCTGTTGGGCAACGGAATGTAATCAGGGAGATAAACATTCTTCCATGCTATAATTAATTAATTAATTATTTGATTAATTAATAATAAGTAATTGTAAGTTGTGAAAAAAAAAATTGAAACATTACCTGAGTTTGCTTTTTAAATTTGCGACTTCACGTGTCAAATTTTCATGTGATTCAATCATTTCATCCATTTCACGTTGTGCTTTTCGTTTCAATACTTTGTGCCTGCTTAATTCTTCCTCGGTCTCATCAAGTTGTCTCTTGAGTGTTTTAACTCTAGCATTAGCCTTTTCAACTTGTTCCTTATACTGATCAGCATTACGTCGTTCATCTTCAAGTTGCAATCCCAATTCCTTTAATTTTTTATCCAATTTACGATTAATTTTCTGTTGAGCAAAGCGTTCCTTTGCCTCAGTCTCTAATTGCTCATCAAGATTACTGATTTTCGATTCAAGAGCTTGTATTGTTGCTTTTGTTTTAGCACGTTGCGCCGTTTCTAATTCAGCGAGTTTACCCTTCAATTCTTTATTTTGTCGTTCAAGTAATAATCGTTGTGATTCAAGTTTTTGTGTTGATGAACGTTCAGTTGCCAAATCTGTGGTTAATTGTTCAATTGTAATTTGTCCCTTTCTCGCACGATCAATAAATATCTCGCTGTTTGATTGTTCTTCTTCAAGTTCTTCCTCTAGCGTAGCAATTCTTGCTTCAAGACGGCGTTTCTCATCCAACATTAATGTACCTTTATTTGCATTATTATTCACTTCTTCTTGTAATTCATCACGTTCATTTTCAGCAGTACGTCTTGCGCGTTCGCTTCCCGCCAAATCTTCCGTTAATTGAAGTAAATCAGCCTCAAGACTCTTTACCCGTTTCTCAGTTTCCTTTGCACTTATTGCCAATTCATCTCTAGCCGCGCGCGCTTCCTCAGTTTCTCTCGTGCTATCTTTAATTTGTCCTTGCAACTTTTTCAATTGCTTCAATGCATCCTCTTTCACTTTGTTATGCATCTCCAATTGTTGTTCAACGTCTTTATAATCAGCCTCAAGCTTTTTACGTGCAGCAATAGCTGCAGCACGCTGTTTGCGTTCGTCCTCTAATTCAGCTTCAATATCACGTAACTGTTTAACAAGTCCACGACGATTTTCTTCTGCTTGCTCCTCCTTCGCCTGAAGTTCACGATCAAATTGTCCTCTCATAGCATGCATATTTACCTCCAATCTCAATTTAGCATCCTCAATTAACTGTAATTCATCCTCAAGTTCTTCAACTTGTGAACGTTTTTCCGTTAATTTTGATTCAAGAGCACGCTTTGCCTTCTCTAATTCGTGTACATTTTTATCTGCAGTTCCTTGATTGTTCACAAGTTCATCTAATTCTGATTGAAGACCACGACGTCCGCGCTCTAGCACCTCAACTTTTTCATTCAATTCATCCAATTCACGTGTCAATGATAACACTTTTGTTTCTTTTTCGCGCGCCTCGCGTTCCGCAGCGTCTCTCTGTTCGGCATATTGTTCAGACACAGCTTTTTCCTCCGCCAATACCTTGTCAAAGTTTTTCTGTTTCTTTTCCAATTCAATAACTTTACCTCGTTGCACTTCAAGCTCAATAGTGCTGTCCTCTAATTCGGCTTGAATTTTCCGTTTGGATTTGTCTAATTTATCATTTGCCGCTTGCAATTCTTCAACTTGACGCTGAAGAGCTTCAATATCTTTCATACAACGTTTTCTGGCTTCTTCTAATATGGCCGCAGCTTCTGCTTCCTCATCGCCACGTTTTTTTGCCTCAGCCAATTGAATTGTTAACGCTTGAACTTGTTTGTCCAATGCTCGTTTAGCTTCTTCCTCCTCTTCAAGTTGATCATGGAGAGTTTCCTTTGTACTCTCTAAGGCACGTAATTTAGAGCCCAATGCAAGCTTTTGTCTTGTTTCTTCCTCAAGTTGTTGTTGCAATTCTGTGAATTGTGATTCACATGAAGTCGATGCTTTTAATGCAGCAGATGCTTTTAATTCTGATATTTCTAATTGCTGTGAAATTGTTTCTGTTTCTAATTGTAATTTAGTCACACGTTCAGCTAATTCTTGTTTATTTCTTTCCACTTCTGCAAGTTTAGCATTCAATTCAACCAACTGTTGCTCGGCTTGTTTACGTCGACGATCAGATTCTTGTCTGCTTGCACCTACTGATCTTAATTCCGTAGCTAAATCAGCATTCTCAGCTTCTAATGATCCTTTTGCTTTTTCAAGTGTTGCTTTAGTTTTCTTCAATGCGTCCATTTGTTCATTGATTGCTGTTAATTCTTGTGTATGTTTATGACGCATTTCAGCGAGTGTTGCTTCATGAACAGACGTTTCTTCTTCAAGATTTTTCTTCAGAGTTGCTAATTCTTGTTCGCGTTTACTGCGTAATTCTTGTTGGGCTGCAGTTGTATCAAGAGAATCTAAAAGTTCATTTTTCAATGCTTCCAATTCTTCATTTAAATCGCGTTTTAATTTTTCTGCTTTACTTCGCGCAGCTTTTTCAGCCTCAAGATCCTCTTGAAGCTCGGCCAATTGTGATTCTAATTCTCTCAGGGCCTTTTGTGCTTGGGCTTTTGCCGCTGCTTCCTCATCAATCTTCAACATCACTTGATTAAGTTCCTCTTCACGTTTACCAAGTTGAAGTTGCAATTCTTCTGCTTGGGTTTTTCTTTCTGCCAATTGATCCTTTAAATCAGACACTTCAGTCTCTACTTTTCTCTTTGATCTATCAACTTCCTGTCTTTGTTGATGATCCTTGAGCAAACGTTCTTCAAGATCAGCGATTGTTGCTTCATGTTTGGCTTTTAATTTAGCTAAATGCTTTGCTTTTTCCTCCTCTTCGGCGAGAGTTTGTGACAAATCATTGGCACGCTCTTCCAACATCTTTTTTTCCTTTAATAATTTTTGATTTGTATCATCTGATAATGCAAGATCCTCCTCTAATTTTTTAATTTTTCCATCACATTGAACTTTTTCTAGTTGTAATTTTTGTCTAGCAGCTTCTTCCTCTTCGAGTTGTTCCTCTAAATCACTTATATTCAATTGAAGTTTTTTCTTCTCTTGATTTAATGCATTACTCCGTTCTTCCTCTTCTTCAATTCGCGCCTCTAGATCATGCAAAATTTCTTCGAGCTCTTGTTTACGTGCCGCTAATCGCGCACGCATCTCCTCGGCTTCAGCACAAAGTTCAACCTCTGCTTGTAATTGTTCAGCCAACATTGTCTTTTCCTCCAATGCCAATTGATATTTTCTTTCGTATTCCTGCGCCGAATGTAATTGCATATCCAATTTGTCCCGAACTTGTTTTAATTCATCCTCTTTTTGCGTTAATTTCTCCTCTTGCTTTGTCACCTCCAATAATGGCTTCACTTTCGTATACAATCGCCACCATTGCCAATTACGTAATTTCAAATACGCAGCACAATTTCGTTGAATAATACGAATTGCATTTAATTGTTGAAGACGTTTTTGATAATTACGTCGAGCAAGGAATCCACGACAGAACGCTTGGAAATTAACAATTAAATCTGTTATTTTGTAATCTCGTTCCTCTTCAAGATGCGCCAATACACCGGCACGGAAAAATATTTTTGATTGTCCAACACGATAAAGATTTGGATCGAGTTCCAATGCTTGAATCATTTTTTCACAAGCTTTCTTTCCATCCATAAAACCTTTTGGAATGACATTGGGTGTTAATAATTCGTATCTTTGACGAAATTCTTGGAATGGAATTCTATTTGGGAATCCTTGACGACAAATACGTATTCCCTCAAGTACACCATTGCATCTTAATTGATCAAGAACAAGTGGTGCATCAATTTTTCCAGCTTTTTTCTCATGATTTGGAATGATACAACGAACAAAATTTGGATTTGTATTTCTCAATGTAACCATAAGTTTAGCCAATTGCTCTTTATACAATTGCGATACTGTTCTAAACATTCCTTTTCTAGTTCTCGCACCAAATTGAGTGTCAGTGAGTGCTTGCTGTGCCATACCAACGATTTCAGCGTCTTTCCATATATGACAAACAAATGGATCTTGCGACGCTTGAAGTAAACTCACAATATTCTCATTGAGTGGATCCATATTTTTCATCAACCATTTTGCCGCTGAATAATCAACTTTACCAGCATAATGAATAATAGCAAAATCAGCAACACCACGAAAATCAGTTTTCATAAATTTCGGATGAACACTGTGTGCCCCAACGAGCTTTTCAACAAATGTTTTATCAGTAGCCTTTGGGAACCAACATTCTTCATCAAGTAATGCCATAACACCCATTGGTTTATCAATCAAATCAATTGTCGGTTGTAAATCAAGACCAAAATCAATGAATTTCCATTCAATACCTTCACGTTGATATTCCTCTTGTTCCAAAATAAACATAGTATGATTAAATAGCTGTTGAAGCTTTTCATTTGTATAATTTATGCATAATTGTTCAAATGAATTCAATTCAAAAATTTCAAAACCCGCCATATCAAGAATTCCAATAAAACTTGCACCCTGTCTCTTTGTTCTGTCCAAAGATCTATTGATTCTATTGACTAACCATCGGAACATACGCTCATAGCACGCCTTTGAAATTGCTTCTACTGCAAATTCAACTTGCTCTTTTGTTTGTGCTTTAGTGACAAAATCACGACCAACTTTTATTCGCGGCTTTAAAAATGCTTTTGTCATTTCAGTCACACTTAATCCCAATAAATGTGATATTTTTTGGGCAACTGTGTTGTCAGGTAATGTTGCTTGATCAGAATTTCTCTCTTGTCTAAATTGCATTGAGCCAAATAACATAACAGCCGAGACAATTCGAAAGATAGATGAGAAGTCTTCATTAGTCATGCCCATGATGTTCATGGATTTTACAGTAGATGAAAACTCAGCGGCGTCATCCACACCAGGAACTGGCAATGCGCCATTTGAGAGAAAAGGATATAGCTTCGGGTCTTCTAATATGAATTCTCTCTTTTGTTCTGGAGAAGCGCCAGCAAGCAACTGGTAGAATATATGAAAAGTTCTTTCATCTTTTGCTTGTCTTATAGCTCTCGATTTTTCCAACAGATATGTTTCAATATTTGCACCGGCAATGTAACCAGATGCATCGAAATTTATTCTGATAAACTTTCCCTGAAATATAAATAAAATTAAAGATAATAAGTATAAGAGAAAATTAAAAAATCATAAATAAAAAAATATAATAAAAATACTTACGAATCTCGAAGAATTGTCATTCTTTACAGTTTTCGCATTACCAAACGCTTCAAGTATTGGATTGGCTTGAAGAAGTTGTTGCTCCAGTTCACCCTGTCGTTAAAAGAAAAAAAAATTTAATACATTTTTCAACGAATCATCAATGATTACACAGCATAATTTATCATGCACAAAATCGCGATGTGATGGTTTTTTTTTCTCATCTTACAGTGATTTGTCAAAGTCAAAGACCGATTTATTCGATTGCTCATTTATCATGCCATTATTTATTCTTTAAATTATCAACATATATTTATTATATATACATATTCATATAGTTAAATACATGAGAGAACTTGTGTTCTCATCAAGGAGCGCCACTCTCGTTATCGTTAGACAAAGAAAAAGCTCTACAGACACACCCTGTCTGCCAGATTAATTCAGATATTCAATCCGTGAATGAACCACACTGTAATATGTTTATTAAACCATCACCGCGGGAATATTCCATTTTTTTTTCTTTATAAATTATTATCAAGTAAATGAACATCTATATCAAGCAATGTCCCCAACAATAATGTTGTTGTATAATCGAGGAAAAAAATAAATAAATAAATAAAACATTTATGAAACGCGTAAAAATAAAATGAACGAATTTTTTCCTATTATCATTTTCTTTTTTCTTATAAATATAAAATTAAATTATTACGATATTCATGAACTGCATAGCTTTGAAATGAAACTCTGGCAATGCATATACACATATGATCATGCATGATAATTAAACTTTCACACCTATAATCTCATAATTACCGCGAATTTCTCCGTGTTGCTTCCAGTGCTCTGGATCCACACACGCAGCAAAGAGATTTCAAAAGCATACATTATGTTAGTGACACATGATAGATAAGTATTTTGTGTGATTGATAGAAAAAAAAAAAAATAAAAAAGAAAATTAATACATGTAACAAATGGATATTAAATGGAATTTAGCAAAAACATATTTAATATATAAAACATTTGTTCATAAGCAGAGCAACATGATGAATACAGTTAAAAGCTTGGCAATTATGAATCATTATCTTAACTGTACGAAATTATTTATTTAACTTACAATGATTAATGCAGGGCTTGGAGTCTAGTTGAGTAGTCAACGTAATTCAGCACCGAAAATAAAAATATTTAATAAATTTAACAAATTATTCAATAATAAATAAAAATCTTAATATTTACTCACAAAGTAAGATTATTTATATTACTCATTTTCGTTTCTATTCAGCATATTTATTTTGTATTTGTTTAGAAACTATTATGATATGAATGAGAAGGATAAAATATATTATTTTTTAATTTATAAATTTCTTTCTGTATTTCTATTTTTGTTTTGTTCATTTCTGAACGAAAATTGTCATAAAGTTGATCAATTAAATTAGAAAAATCGAGAAACGAATGGAAAGTATCATGAGATTCTTGACCTGGATCAATCACGTGCCGAGTATAGCACGATCGGATGACGCGATCGTCAATCGATTGCGAAATATATTGCTAGTTAATTCCACTATTGGATTTTATCATGGGCATAAATCAGTAAACAAGATACAGATCAAGTTGTGTACCTATAGCTTTGACTTTGTATAGAATAAAATTGAGTATAAACTCCAACGTTGATGCTTCATATTAAAATATATATGCAAAGCATTGAATAATTTAAATAAAATAAACTGAACTATACACCAAGATGATTTCATATTACAATATAAATTTAACATTATTATCTGTAAATATTTGATATGAACCACATGTATAATGGATGAGTATTATTATTAAGAATTTTAGTTGGTCATAAAAATTATAAAAGTTATTGCGGTTGAAGAAAAATCCGGTGATTGTGGTTCAGGATATCCGACCATTAAACAAGGATATATTTTATGATTTAGCTCTTTTATCATAATCATAATGTCAACTTAAATAAACTCACTGCCAAGTGTTGAAAAGAAATAATAAAATGCCTCGAATTTCACTGACACCTACGTAATTTGATGCATCAGCTGTCAAATCAACTGACTAATATGTTTGCAATTTTATTTTCTTTTCTTTTATTTACTTATTCAGTAATTCATTTCTTTTTTTTTCTTAAATCCATTGTCCATATAAACTCTATTACTTTCCAACAAATATATAAAATATAATTTTAAAATTACAATAATATTTGATATAAACAAACGACTTACAGCATTTGATTTAGGTTTTGATGCAGCAACATATGCCAAATATTGAATAACTTTTTTCGTATTTTCCGTTTTACCAGCACCAGACTCGCCAGTACATAATATCGATTGATCTTCTCGATCTGAAAAAAATATACATACATTTAAAATTAATATAAAAATTAAATATAATAAAGAAAAAAATGGAATAATTCAACGATGTATAATTTTCCTAGATGTCACCGATATCATATACATTTGGCATCGTATTTAAATCAGTGAATGCTGACAAGTCTGATCGTGTCGGCAAACATTATTATACACTCTTATATTACGTAGACGAATGGTATGAGGGAAGAAAATGGTCGGGAATTCGAGCAAGGCTACACTGTAGTAACCATCATACAGTTGTAACGGCGTATAATCCCACGCGAAAATTCATATTTACTTCTATACAATTGTGCAACGCGCAATGATAAATAATAACAGACGATCAAATCAACGTACATACGTTACAACTTTCAGCTGAGATTAAATATTTTTTTTTTTCTTTCTATTTTTTATTTCTTCATGCATGATCATCTCAATAAAGACATATAGAAGACACGAGATGATGAACGAAACATACTATCAAAAATAGACAAATCTTCTTCCACTTTTCCGCACATTCCTCCTCTCATCCCAGACCGTGAGAAATTCCATGAATATTATTATTGTCTGTAACAAAACTTTTATTCAACACGCGACTGATAATCAAAACAATGGAATTCCAAGCATTTTTATGAATTTATTTGCGTATATAAAATGTTGAAATAAAATTAAATACACAAATTAATATCAAAATACACAATGATAAGAAATGGATTTACGTAAGTTTGCGTTCTTAATTTTTTTTTTATCAAAAAAATAAATGAATATAGTTGAACGCCTTTATCGTCTATAAACATTATCAAGTGACCATGTATATTTATGAATTATGAATTAATTATGTTAATATAAAATATAAACATTATGAATCTCGTTAAATGTATAAAGTCGCGGGTGTTTTATATATTTATCGCATTAGAAAATGCGCATATTACCTTGTAACATGGAACGGTAGGCGGTGTCCGTGATGGCAAAAACATGTGGTGGTACTTCATGCCTCTTGATACCCTTATATCGTTCCATTATTTTTTCTGTATAAATCGGCAGTCTCTTATATGGATTGACAACGACACAGAAGAGGCCGGAATATGTCTGTAATAGTAAAATAAAATTCATATTACAATTTATTATAAATATAACTGTAAATCTATGTAATTAACATTTTGGTAGTGAAAGAAAAATAATAATGTTGAAGAATAAAAAATATTAATGAGTCATAATAATACTTTTAATTAATAAATTAGATGAGTTTATCAAGATAGATTGAAGAGGCAAAAAGTGCAATAAATATTTTTCTTAGCAATTATCGTGTCGGTATTTTGATGATGGCGCCTGTATAATAACGACCAGAGAAAGGAAGAGATAAGTAAAAAAAAAAAAACGACAGGTAGAAAGGCAAAATATTATAAATTATACATATATATATGCTCGAATTTTCAAATAAAATATTGTAAAGTATTGGATGAAATATATTTCTCTTTATTTTTTTCTTCCTGACTGAATCTTTTTTTTTTTTACACTCATGAAGAGTGTATTTTAGTCTTGAGGCCTCTGTCAACCATTTTTTCTTCTTCTCACAATTTTTTTTTATATTTATTTTTTAGTCATGGCCATTGCGAGAGATGCAAACATGACATGAATCCTAAAGTGATTCATCTCGTCATATTTTCATGAAGGACAAACACATATACCATTTATATACCTTTCTCCTAAAAATACAAAACTAAATTTTTTTTTGTTCCTTTTCATTATAACTTCTCTTTTAATATTCTTCTTATTTTTTTCATACTCATATACATTTGTATTTGAAAAATATATACGAATGAATGAATGAAGCACTCAAAAGTCTGTTTCATCACTATTTCTTCCATTATATTTTTCCTCGCATTTTGTATATTATATATTATACAGTTTGCTATTTTATTTTTCTTTCACTTCCACTCACTGCCTATTTCTCATTGTAACATCAATATGCCAGATTAGCTAGACAACAAGAGTGCATTCCTCCCTCAATGAAAGCGCCACGAGGGCGTGAAAAAAAAAAAAAAAAAAATTCTTCAACACATTTCTCAAATCAGAAAAAGATTCTTGAATAAAAATATTTTTTTCAGCTTAGTCTGCACAATTTCCCATGCAAATAAATATTGAAGATATAAAAAGTACAAAATGGAATATGTTAGATCAGCAATGATGTCACAAGAGCATGCATGCATAAACATTTCATGTTGGCATGATGATGAAGATGACGTTTGTGTATCTCTCATTTTGCTTGAGCTTTCTCAGCTTTTCTATTCACTCAACTTTAATATGCATAATATATATGTATACATAAATGCTTTCACATTTTGCTCAGTTGTTTTTCTCTTTTAACGTCTCAACATCTCGCTCATTTGCGCGTAAACTTCGCAGACTCTTCTAATCCACCGTCGCACTGCGACCGTCATAAATCTTACGCATATATACATACATATACATTTATTATCTGTATATAAATGTGTGTAATACAAGCCCAAGAAGAAGATTCACCTTGAAGATCACGCGTGAACAAACGTAGCTTTAAAATAATGCTTACTCAAATTCAAATCATGAATGAAAGCTAACTAAATTCAATGACAGACACATTAATCATTTGTTAAGTTTTTCATTAAATCATGTCGTTTATAATTAATTTTCTTTTGATACATTAAACAAATGATGAAAAATAAATTATAGAAAATTAAATAACACACCAAAAATTCCATATATTAATAATAAATTTGGAACAATTGAAAAGAAGTAAAAAGTAATTGGAATAAATATGAAAAATTTCATAAGAATGAAATTAAATAAAAAATATATATATTTTTTTTTTTGACGTTTATCATTTTCTTAATATTCTTTACTATATAACAATTATTATATACATGTGTGTAAGTGTAAGCCAAACAGGAATGTTGAATAGGTCGACGACATGGGACCCCGAGAGGGACCGGTTTCGGGGACCTTCGGACACTCGTACAGCTTCGGTTTATGTTATGTATATATAAAAGCGGGTGGAGGAGGAACATTGTCGAACCTTACTGGACTTTTGTCCAAGCATGATAGTCTTTTACAAAACCCAAACCTTCAACCAAAGACAATAATAAATATATATCGTCACAAAGAAATTATTGCAATGAGAAATAAATATATATTTTCCAAATTTTTATTTCTCTAACCAAAAGACTTTAATTATTATACTGAAATATATATTTCAGATTGAAGAAATGATGAATAGTTGAAGGTAAGTATTTTATGCACACCTGAGAGGTATATATAAATTGATGAATCATAATTTTGAAGTGAGCAAACGATCGTGATGATGACGATGCGTTAAAAAAGCAAAACTGGTGATGGTAAAATAGTTAATTTAGTAGTGGTGGGAATAAAAAGCTGTATTACAACAGCCTGAAGTATATTCAACAGTTTGACGTTTTAAGAGATCGATAAAAATGCGGATGTACGTCCTTATACACTCTCTCTTTTCATATCCTTCATTCCTTCAATGTCTTCAAGACTTATAAACGAATCATCGTTTGGTTATTTATAAAAATTCCCGGATGAATATCAAAATAGTATTGATTCATTTTTATTTTTATTAATACTTTTTCTTTCTTATAATTGCCAATATATTGTCTCTTATCGCTCAATTTATCAGCGAATAAATAAAATATTTGTTTTCATAATAAATGTATATAAAGGTGAAATTACTTTTCTTTTTTTTTTTTTTTGCGAATTGATATCTAAATTAGTGAAATAAATAAATACGACTGAGAATAAAAATGCAAACGCATTTATATAAATGAATATAAATTTAAATAATTAAATGGAATGTGTGCAAACTATTATATAAATAATTTAACTAATTAATTGTTTCTTTAACTCGCACAATGATAAATCTATCGATAGATATTAACTTCTGAATATAAAACTAAACATAACATTAAATCATCAAGTGTGTCGTGAGAATGAAAATTTTTTCTCACAGAATAAATATCATCTAGTTCAAATCTATTATCCATCAATTATTATCATCTCTTGACAATAAATAACAATAAACTCGAAATATTTACCATCAAAACAAATCAAAATTGAATAAAATTCAATTGATAATACAACATTAAATATGTCAACATGAATATTATCACTGAATAAAAGTACGAAAAAATCCAAGTCGTCGTTGTTAGTTGTTTCGTAATTGCCAATATTTTTTTTATTTTTTTCATCGGATCAAATACGAGAATATGGGCTGACCATAAATGGAACTGATCTGCAGCAGCAGCAGCAGCAACAGCCCATGGTACGTATTTCCATGGAGAAGACAACACGTTTGTATTGAGCTGGATTCACGCTCGTCTCTCATTTTCTCTCTTCCACTCATCAATATTGCATAAACACACATGTATACACACTCTAGATCTCTCTATCTTGTAGATGGTGAGTTGGTGAGTTACTTCCGAAGCGGGTTAAGGACGCATCCTCCTTATAAGGACTTATCTTTTCCATTATATACACTTTATAGTAGTAGTAGAAGTTGGCTGACTCGTTGTCGTATGAATATATCCTTACTGTATTTTTTTTTTTCATCTTAAGTGCTAGTGGCACATATACATTATTTTTTTTTTTCACCTCCAACAAGAGATCGAAAGTCTCGGATTCACGTTTGGACTTTTGGTAACGATGCCAAGCCAGTCTGAGACTATTTATAATTACTCAGCAACATCATGGCGTCTTAAATGCCACAATTACAGTCAATCGATTATAATTATTTCCTGAAACTAAATATTATATATTAGCGATGTAAATATTATATATTAATGATATAGAATATTATTTATAATTATTATGTTCAATTATTTAGTGTTTTTTTTAATGAATTAAATTTTTTTAGATGAAATATTTATTTAATTTTTATATTCAAACGATGTACGAATTTATTTTTTTTATTTAAATATGTAACAACACATAAAGTTTGAGATGTTTTGTTTTTATTGTAATATTCATTGTGAAATATATAATCATATTTCAATTGTAAAATAATTAAGTTTAACTTTTGTTGCTCCTCATAAATGCACAATTGTTAAATAATAATAAAATAATATTCATGAAGAATATGATAAAGTTGTTATCATTTATTATTATTTTATATTACTGGTATTTTGGAATTTATTTATTATGTATATATTCTGATATTTATTATTAATTCTTTTTTTTTATTTCTGTATTTATTATCATTATGTTACGTGAATTTATTTTCTTTTTGAATGGTATCATATGTTGTGTCATCAATGAATCGTATATGAAAGAATTCTTTTGATTTATATACGAATACAGTAATCCATTAAGAATTTCATGTCGGTTTTTGTTATGAATTTGTGGGAGTTTCTCAGGTGCGTACAGGTGTTGTGGTACAGGTTAATTCAAGAGTTTCTCTGTTCCACCCAAAAATAAAATATCTGGACAAGCAGTAAAATAAAAAAAAATACTTTATGTATATAAATAATTTCAAAGAAATGAAAAATAACCATTTTCGTATCATCAAACAAAAATAATTCACTAATTACGAGGAGGGGAAAAAAAAAAGCACGTAATATTTAATGAACATATTTCTTTCTTACAAATGAGAAAGCCAATGTAGGGCGCATAAAACGACAGATTGTGGGCGAGTTTTTAAAACGATTTTTTTGTGGCATCATGCACCTGCCAGTATGTACTTGTGTATATACATAAATACAACAACGCAATGAGTTTATTGTTCGCGTGAAGCCAAATAAGAGCCATCAAACAAAAGAAAAAAAAAGTCAATGAACTCAGATTATCCACCACAATTATTCCATCGCGATTATCTCATCTTCTCTCCCGCATTTCTCACTATATAAAAAATTTTTTATTCACATCCAAAACAAAACCATAACATAAAAAATAAGTTCAAGAAAAAATATATATACTCATATAAATAAATGCATAATTTATTTTCGTAAATTTTAAAATGAATTAATTTTACGAACTAATAAATAATTTTCGATTTTTTGAAATACAAATTAAGAAAATGCAGGTGAGAAAAACGCGTTCGGTTAGTCCAAGTAATGCGCAGTTGGAAATATACATTAAAAATATGGATGGTGAAATGGAATAAAATAGAAATAAAAAGAATAAAAAATAAGAGAGAGCAAGAGCTGACGTGGTGAACGAAGGAGGAAAAGAAAGACGTTTATTTTTTTGCATGACATCAGCCTCGAAACGTCCCCGGACAAGGCTTGCCAGGTTGACACACATGGCTGGTCCTCTGTGTAACTTCGTGGTATATAAACGACCTTCCTGTCCCCTACATTATCCATACATAAAATATATTTCATTGTATGTATGCCTTAACTATATAAATTTACAGTTTGACTTCAAATATTGCCTAGTGTGTCACGTGGATGATAATGTATACGACTTAAAATTGACATCATCGCATGATCGTTTCTTTATTAACAGGTAAATAATACGGTTTGGATAATTTGTGTACATAACGTGTTTAAAAAAAATTGAGAAAAATCCCATTGATACTGGCAGGTAAAATACAGGCAAACTAAATTTATAATAAATCAAATTTTAATTAATTTTCACATTCAAACGATGTGCAAATTTATTTTTATATATTTAAATATGTAACAACGCATAAAATTTGTGATGTTTTGTTTTTATTGTAATATTTATTGCAGTATTATATATTGTAAATTTTTCTTATGAAAAAAAAAAAAAAAAATATTGTAGATTTTTCTTATAAAAAAAAATTTTTTTATTCAGTCAGATGAATTTAAATATCTATTCCTAAATATGAAATATTATATTAGAGTATATCTAAATAATAGGTTGTTATTTTTATCTACTTGATAATTTGTTCTAAAATTTGGATTCACTGAAATATTAATAATAAACTAAACGAAAGAAAAATTATAATAAATTAAAAAATAAAAAACAAATGGAACTAAATATTAAATTCAATTAAAATCTTTCATAACTACAACATAAAAATTTTCAATATATTAATATACATGAAATAAAATGTTTACTTAAATCATACCTACATATTCTCACTAATTTTAACAAACACACATTCAACATTCCTTTCTCTGGCGTATTACAACGTCATTTATTACAGCATTCTGGCAGTGATCACATGAATATATATGAGATATATATAAAATAACTCATAGCCACAATTGTTTGAAATGAAAGGACTTGATGAGGCTCTTTGGGTACATAAATATATTGTACATGTCCACAGAGGCTTGTATTGTGATCTAATATAACTGAGTGAAAATGTTGCGGGTGATTAAAGCGCGTCACATCGCGATTCATTGTATAAATAACATCCCAGCATATATCATTAAACTAAAAGATAATAAAAGAAAAATATACAGCAATAGAAATGAAAGGAAAAAAAATAAAATAGAGAAAGGTTGCTTGTGGTCAATTGTGGATATAAAATCTGTGCTCTATTGTGCGTCACCACAACTATATTATACACCTAAATATATATATATTTATATAATTTTATATCATGGCATAATGTCAAAGACAAAGTCACGTGGTCGAATGAATGAATAAAATTAAATTTACTTATTTATATATTGTCTCGTAGAATTAAAATTTCTCTAACAAACCATTATTATTGCGATGAATATAAATAGTAATAAATCATTGAAGAGGGATATTAATCAACTATAAATTTGTGTACAGATGTTGAAATAAGAATGAAACGATGAAAGAGAGAAAGAGAAAGAGTTGTGAAAGAAATAGTGAGTTGGTAGAATTGAGGAAAGAGATTTCTATATTTATTAAAAGTCGTCTATTTTGGCACAATGTTCAAAAATGAATGTTGGCTTCGAAGAAGGTGACAGACTATTTCTATCCATTTCAGTCCAACCTTATCCTTAACCTCGGCCAATGCATCAGAACATAGAGAGCATTCACCCACGATTATATATATTTATATGAAAATATTTATGCATGAATTATTATCTGCCGAGCAATTAGTCAGAAAATAAAACTGTTGAGAATAAAAAATAAAACAATTCTGATTAATAATTCTTGCTTTCAGACTACTTATTTTTTCCCCTAGATTAAAAATAATAATACAATAACGCTCATATCATGTACAATAATATAAAAATTAATTTGAAATTTAATCCTGTTTTATTACGATTAAAATAATATATTTATAATAATTGTTGAATCGGCTTTCGTGATTAATTCATCTCATCTTCGTCTTCAATAAATCCTATACACTATAAAATATATTTCCATTTTAATTATTGGAAATGTCTAGTCTTACAGACAGTGTAATAAACCTTCAGCACACAACTGCTGTTTAGAATTAAAATCAAAGAAACAAATACATTTATAAATTTATATCGATTTGTTAAACTATAATACACAAAAAGTATATTCATTTAAAATAAATAAACTATATAGCAATCTCAATTTTCACATTAATTCTTCATTCATAATGAGCTATATATCTAACCATTTCTTCGAATTATTTATATAAAATAAAATAATTCCTAAAATTAAAATATACCGTGATTAATTTTCTAATAGAGCGATGTGAAATAAAATCAAAAAATGATGGATAAAACTGTTCTGTCGCAAAATCGCTTTCATGATGTTTGCACAGGTGGATAAACCTGGTATAACCTTCCAGAATAAAAACGCTGGCAGAGGCCAACTACCAGCATGCACATACATACATACATATATATAAATAACGCCTACGCATGTTGATGATAAGACAAAAAAAAAAAAAAAAAAAAAAAAAAAAAGATAACAGCTCATAGAATTTCTCGGTCTACCTACGCACTATCATTCAACTTAATAGTGTCAGCAATTCTATTAGCATGAAGCATTATATACTTATGTGCCTACATTTTATTTGGTAGCATATAATATGTACATACATATATGTACATATTATATGCTACCAAAATTTAATTAGCCTGATATTATAGTGTGTAATACATTCCTACGGCATGAACTTGTATTTAAAAATTCCCGAGTGACTCGTTTGATTATTTTCTTTTCTTTTTTTTTTTTTTTTTCATTCCTTTTTTGAAGCCGTCAGAATGACGCTTGCGAAATAAACGTTTGCGTGATTTGCTAACGCTGCATATAAGAGTGAAAGAGAGAGAGAGAGAAGATTGCAGAGAGTGAAAGAATAAGATGGATAATGAGAGGGAGAGAATGAGAGTGAAAAGCCGGCGCCTTTCGCAAGACCATGAACCGGCGTGTCGTACATTTTGCAGGAACAGCGCTCGAATTTGCAAAATGGCGTCGCATTGGGTGTTCACCACATAGCGATCTAAAGCACGAATGTATATATTCACCTCTCCTCCACCTCTTTCTCTCTTATCTCACGTTATTTTTCCTCTTTCCTCTCAGCCGCCACCGCCAATCTCACTCAGCATCAACAGTCCAACATTTATATGTATTACTCTCTTTCTTCTCGTTTTATATTTATATTTTATTTTATTTTATTCATACGTCGTTGGGTATATATACTAACGTATACGCGAATCATCCACGATCGTTTCACCTCCTTCGCCATAACTTGGGCTGAATCAGTCATGCATGAGTCACTTTGGGAAAGGATCGACTAAGTCGCGAGCAGCATGAAAACAACTTTTGGCTTATTATCATTTTTTTTTTTTATATTCCTTTTGTCGTTTTCACTTTGTTTAAGGCAGAGATTTTTTAATGTTGGTAAAGAGTATTAGAAAAAAAAAAAGAAAAAGGAAAAGAAAAAAAATAAATGAATAATTTAGGAAAAATAGTAATTGATGATGGTGAAAAATGAAAAAAAAAAAACTTATATATTGGCCGATAATGTAGGTCGCCACGTTACCCTTGCTCAATTTACATAGACCGAGATTGTAATCGGTTTCGAGGTGACTTTATATAGAATTACTCATGGCGACCACCGCAGGATAAAAATCCACAGTCCGTATAAAGTCGCCTTGATATCTTATTGTTATAAATATGTACATGTGTTATATATATATACCGTAATGTTTAGTATATAAATACTTATGAGTTTGTATTGTCTTTAGTAGAAATTTTCAGCCTCTCCACTTCACAATCTTTTGTTTGTGTTAAAATGCATCAATATTCAACTTCCATTCACCCTGTTCGACCTCCTGAGTCGAAATTTCAACCCTTTCACCATAAATTTTCAACTTGAACTGTACTTTACAGTGTATTAAAACCATAAAATATATTAAACATTATTTTTTTTTACAAGAAATGATAATATAAAACGATAAATTCAACTTTGATACAGATTTATGATTTTTTTGTGTAGCTATTCTGATTTTTCAGACTCATCCAGCTGTTCTAGTGTCAATATTACATTAATATCTATATTAAGATAAAATTGTAGAGGAAATAAAAATAAATAAAATTACCACATGGTTATATTTATAAACATCTTTGATATTTTATAAAGACTATATTTAAAATCGTTAACCATATGGTATTTTATTTTTTGTTAATTCAGCACTAAATTTTCTACTATGTTATCATTCTTATTAATTTATTTATTCATTTTTTGTCGCAATAAAATTTTCAGGTATGCAGAAATTTTACTGCTTTGCAAGAAAACGATGTGGAAAAAAAAAATAAATAAATAAATAAAATGAAGCAAAATGACCGATTCAATCTACCTCATTCGTATTTAAATATATATTTATTACGAATTTTACCCTTCACCATTTATATCTCAACAGTTATCATCTTTTAAATGGAAATTTACGCATATATAAAATATATTTCTTTCATATAATATACATATATATTTATTTAAATTGCCAACAAAAATCATCCGCGTGCAATTGCCACTTATAAAAAGGAAATTATTTATCGTTGAATCGATAATTGAAGTTAAATTGTTGTCGAACACAGAGAAATGATGCGCAAATATATTCTGCATTGAGAATATTACATAAAATGTCAAACTGATGTTCAAAGAGAACTCAAGATATATATATTTACAAATGAATACGACAGAAATTCCTGTCAACCTCTAGACAAATTAATTTCAATTTAATTAATAATAAATGTGGTATATCAACAATTGTCCAACACAAACGACCAAAAATTAAAAGAAAATTTTCATTCATAATTATAATCCTCAACTAATCAAGCAAATCTTTCTAAATATTTTGATATTAATAACATTATTCTATTATATATATATATTTAATCTCAATGATTTATTTTGCTTTTTAAAAATAGAAGATAATAAAATATAAACAAATGAATTAATTATTCAATTGTTACTTAGAGACATTTAACTCTAAAGATAATAAAGACATAATTTTGGCATGAAACGAGACGTGACGAGATGATGACATGAGAGAAGTTACAAATGAAACATATATGGGGAGGTTGTCACAAAGAAAACAAAAAATAATTAACAAAAGAGGTATAGTAAGATGAGAAGCAATAATAAGACATTGAGGGGAAGGACGAAAGGAAATAAATGAAAAAATTACAAGAGCAATTCTAATTCGTTGAACAGCTGCACATAAATTTGTTATCTTATCGTATGACCTTATCACCGGAACGAACTGCATTACCAGTCGAACATATTTGCGGGTGTGACTGCTGGGGAAAAATATATATAAATGTATATAAGGAAGAAACATGTGGATAAAATAAAAAAATAATTCAATAAAGAAGAAAGTAAAAATATATAACGTAAACAAGACAATAAAATTTTCGAACAATAAAACAGCCAACAAGACTAACTGCTCTGTAACAAATCAATATAACTTTAGCACAAATTAAAGAAACAATTTATTGATAACAATACCGTAAGACATTGGACTTTTGACATTAAAAAAATGTCATGTAGATAATTGATAAAAATAATTCTATATCATCAAAACAATTAAATGAAAATTTACACAATTCTCTATTTAAAATCAATCAGCAGGAATTCAATTAATCTGTTTATTAATTTATAATTTTTAAATCTTTATCTATAGCGTATAATTATCAATTTCATAATTAATTTTCTTTTTTGTTTTTTCATTATGAATATGTGGAAGAATAATAAAACTGTAATAATCGCTAACGAGTCACCCGGGCATGTCAAGATATGTGACATATGCCTTTTTTTTTCTTTTATTTTTTATAATCACGAAGTATATGACTCAGAGGCTTGACGTTGTCGTCGTCATTATGTGGTGGAAGGTGGCCTCCTTATCAGTAATGATAATAGAGGAAGAATATAAAAAAAAAAAAAAAATTATATCACAATTAGGTCGTCGAACGATGCTCAAAATTTTTTATTGCCACAACTATTATTATTATTATTATTATTATTATTATTATTATTATTATTATTATTATATAAATATCATCATCACTATTATTGTTTATTATTGTTCCATATAAACAATTTAATTTTCAATTGAAAATAAAAGTGCTTACACATTGAAATAATTGTTGAAATGAAAGAACTTGATAAAATGATGAAAATAAATTGTGAAATATTCACGAGTAATTTGTAAAATAACTAAGACATATTTATTGATAAATAAATATATATAATATTATATAGTTATGGTAATTTTCTAATATATGTATAGCAAGAAATACCAGCGAGGAAATAATAAGTGAAATAATAAATACACGTTTGATACGTATATTACAAATATGGATTGATATAAATTGATCGTTAGTCACTTTCTTAAATAGCCAGTTATTTCATTTATTCCTTCACTTTCATTGCGATAAGTGAAGTGACTGTGCCGTGAAGGTGAGAAATAAATGACGGAAAAAGTAGAGAGTATGAGTGAAGATAAAGAAAAAAATAACGAATAGATATAAATAGTACAAAACAATTATGAGCTAATGCGACCAAGTATTTGTTAATGGTATTGATGAATTTTCACGTGGCATTACAACCATATTATATTGTCAATCTTGAGTGCATTGTAAATGACAACCAACTGTCATTTAATTAACTCATTACTATGCAACTCATTAGACATCAATTAATTTACATCTCTTTATCCCTCAAAGTTCATCAGAATAAAATGATGATGTAATGTTCTCGAAATCAGAATCATCTTGAAAAATTCGTCTCATTATTTTGTGCTCTATAAGAAATCTACCAAACAAGACGACGTAAATGAAGAAATGCAAATAAAAAAAAAACAAATTGCCAAAGATGGGCGCAAGGACAAGGTCAGAATTCCGGCGTCGCGACGTCACATTGACTTGCATGAAATTGGAATCTCGTCACTCAACCAACAGTCAAACATACATAAAAAAAGAAGAATAAAAAAATTATCAACCAGAAAAAGAAATAATAAACAAACATCATCAACAATTAAATACAATAATTTGCCCAAACAAACAAAACATAAACATGTAAAATATTACTATAAAAAATTACTACTTACATAAATAAGTCCAGAATAATATCGATCTTTGAGGTTATGTAGCACAGATGCTTCATTGAGACATGTTAATTCAGCCATGTCCTCGACCTTGTCGAATTTAGGTGGATTCATTTTTTGTATATCATCCTTTGCAACGAGTATTCGTTTGCCGGTTTCAGCAATTTCCACCTCAACTTCATCGCCACGTTCGCCTTTTATTCCAGCAGCAACAAATCCCTGACTCTCGTGTGGAACCCATACCAATTTTTTTTGCGTCCATTCTGCCTGTGTCGCTGGATCATTGAAATTATTCCTGTCGACAGATAAATAACGTAGCTCCGGATCCGACCGGTCTACCCTCGAATCACCATCCGCCATTTTTGTTTAGCCGCGGAACACAATGCGTTCCAAATAATGCGCAGTCTTTCCTTGTGTGCTCAGTAAAAATGTAACTCTCTCTCGCGCGCGCGCACACTATACACATACACATATACACAGAAAAGAGACAGCCACACACACATAAATCCCAAAAACTCTCTCTCAATTATTTTTCCTTTTTCTATTTCAAATAAATCCTCGTTTGAAAATTTATCTTAAATTATTCGTCTTCGTTTTTGCCTTAAAAAAAAAATTTTTTTTTTTTTTTTTCAATTAATTTCAAAGTTTACCGGAAAAATGAAAAAGTTAACAGGTAAAAAAAAATTGATATTTCACTTTGTGATAATATTTAATTGGATAAATTGTCTGTATTTATTGGTCACAATGTGTTGGAAAAAATGTGCGCGGCGGAATTGGACTTGAATAATGAAGGAAAAAAAAAAAAAAAAAGAAAAAAAACTGTGAATTGTTGAACTAATAAAACCGCACATGTAAGACCTCCTCTTGTCTGTAAAAATTTTTCTCTCGTTCGAGCGTTGCCGCACGACGATCCACGACGACTACTACACCTCTCAATACCGCTGTTTAAACTGGCTGGTCCGATTCCTTTATCCCCATTACACTTTCTCCCTCTCTCTAACACACTGCAGTGTATGTAGTAATAAAAAGACTTCTTTTTAGTTCGTTGCTTACTATACTGTATATATACATATAGTTTTGATGTTGTCTATAATGTCTGCCAACGCTGCCAAACAGCTCAACTCATACAATAAAATCCAACAATACATGTATGTATATACATATATAGAAGTACATATTCAACGAAGAAAATGTGTATGTGTATGAACGCAAGAGAAGACACGTTTATGTTTGAGGTTAATTCTTTGTATTGGTCTCACTTTAGATTTAGAGCCTTTAAAGTGTACATACCAACGTTATCGCTTATTTTTTCATTCTTTATTATTTTTTTTTTCATTCAATTTGTATGTGTATATGTGTATTTGATTGTAATATGTATATATTGTATTTAATTTTTCAGTGACGGTTGGTGAAAGTTCTTACAATGGCCGTTTAAATATTTGGTGGCGCTCTATGTTTTTGATGACGCGCCCCTATAAGCCGCGTTTTCATTGGGTTATTTATAGACATTGAATGAACTGATTGGATAAAATGGATGGGCATTTGAATTTTGGGCGGTTTTTAATTTAAAAAAGAAGAAAAAAACGATTACAGGTAGAATAACGTACGTATGTTTATGTATTATTTATAAATAATGATAGAGAATGTAAGATAAATGATGGAAAAATTTTATTATTGCGTATGTTTATCTATTTAATTTAATTATTCATTTAGTTATTTATTTTTTTTCCAACAATTATTACGAAATTTTACATTTCAGAAATGCTCAGGTCAATAAATCAAATTTATATTTCACGATTATTGCAATTCCATTTTCGCAAACTCGCTGGCCTACAGTATTCAAGGTAATTTTAAAAATATATAAACAACATGAGTCATGAAATATTCTTTTTTAGGTATTGTACAAGATTATTTTTCTTCTACATATGTATATCATCAATCGTGATTATTCTAATGAATTGCAGTATTGAAATAATGAAAACAATGATGTTACTCACTGGGAAAATGAAAGGAAAAAAAAAAATATATATACATACAGTAATCGCAATTGTGATAAATATTTAATTTATCTCAACAATAATAACATTGACATTTGCATTCCAATGAATAATGAAATGATTTAATTAAATAAAATACTTTGATTATAAGTTCAATTTAAAAGAAAAAAAAATCTCCATAAATGTCAATACATTATTTAATAAATTTAATTTAATATAAACAATCTTTATTTAAGAGGGCGCCATCAATCAGTGATAAATACACACATACATACAATTAATTATATACTTATATTCGCGGCATATATGACTCATATTATTTTCATGACGCAATGTAATTAAATGTATGTCAAGCAACCTGGTCTTAATTTGTGCAAGGTAATTCGCACGTTTTTGTATCGTCTGAATAAATTGCAAACGCACCAAATTCTCGACAAACTGACTAACAATTTATATATAAAATAATTATAAATGTGTGTATTTAATAATACACAATATTTATTCATTAAAAAAAAATATTTCACATCCGGACAATGATACATATCAGTTTAATAATTATTTATTATTCTATTAATAATTTTTTTCTTCTTTTTATAAATGAAAATTACGTATTGATAAATCAATTTAATGGCTGTTTATTATTTTTTTTTTTTTAGGTGAATGAAAAATTTATTTGGACAATGACGAACAGATTAAATTGAGATCAGTGAATAAACCACTTCTAAATACGGTTGAAATACTAAATAGGAAATATTTCTTTAAAGCTATATAAAGGCGGGAAATGCAATTAAGGTATCTTTTCACCGTAGCGTCTTATATAGTTACAATTGTACATTTAAAATAAATTTGATGATGTGTTCTATTTATTTGCCACATAATTCATTGCAAAATGTCGATTAAATAAAGAGATCATATGTACATCATTATTTTCATTATCATCGATTTATATAATTAATAATTCACGTTTTATCGAGGAATTTACAATTTGCCATTTAAGACAAATGACGATAAAATTTTTGATGAAATAAATCATTATATTGCGCGTTATTAAAATATTTTATTATTTATTAAATCACTTACTTGGCCTTTGCAATATCATTCTGATGTAAGTTAATATCAACATGCCAACATGTCGCTTTTCCATACCATTTTGTTTTAAATCCAAAATAATTCATGTTTATAAACATTTTTTTTTTCTTTTGTATAATATTTATTTACGATTAAATATTATGAAAGAAAAATTTCTGTCACTAAGCTCTATCGTCTTTTATTAATACAAATGACAAACGTTTAAGCTTTCATTTAATTAAAACAAAAATCTGAAATATATAATAATGATAAATTTTTATTATAATATTCAATAATTATTATTTTCAGATTTAAAAAATACTAATAATCTACAATAATGTCGTACTGTGAAATAAATGAGAAAAACGTGATATTAAATGATGGAGTAAGTATGAAAATGAATTTGTATAATTTTATTTTTTTTTTAAATCAAATAGACAAATTTATTTTATAATTATTTCAGGTGATTGTTGTTGATTTACGAAGTGATACTGTTACCAAGCCATCTGTATCAATGAGACAGGCAATATTACACGCTGAAGTTGGTGATGATGTCATGGGAGAGGATCCAACAGTAAATCGTGTGTATCATTATAATAATAAAGAAAAAAAAAAAAAGAAAATTATTGTAGTAGTAATAATCATTGATGAATATTTTTTTGTTTGATTAGAATTGGAAAAAACTGCTGCAGATTTACTTGGTAAAGAGGCTGCTATATTTGTAACAAGTGGTACAATGGGTAATTTAATTTCAAGTATGTATATGTATATACCCAAAGTTTAAAACAATTCTGTGAAATTTAACTATTTAATTGAAAGCATGTATTAAAATTTATTCATTTAACATTGTTCTTTATTTGACAATCTTTCAGTTATGACTCATTGTAATGAGCGAGGCAGTGAAATTTATGTTGGTGAAGAATCTCACATTGTTTTACATGAACAAGGCGGAGCTGCACAAATTGCAGGTGTTACTGTATGTCCACTTGAAAATAATCCCGATGGAACATTTGATTTGGGAAAACTCAAGTTAAAATTACGCGATATGAAGAATATTCATAATCCAATTTCACGAATGATTGCCGTGGAAAATACTATTAATGGAAAAGCTCTTCCGTTACAATGGATAAATGAAGTTGTAGCATTTAGTAAAGAACACAATCTTAAACTTCATTTGGATGGTGCGAGATTGTGGAATGCAGTTATTGCCAGTGAGATTCCAGTAAAAGAATTGGTTGCTGGTTTTGATTCTGTTAGTTTTTGTTTGAGCAAAGGATTGGGTGCACCTGCCGGTTCAATGCTTTGCGGTAGCAAAGAATTTATTGATAATGCACGACGTTGTCGAAAAGTATTGGGCGGTGGAATGCGTCAAGTTGGCGTTCTTGCTGCTCCTGGATTAATTGCTTTGCAAAATCGACTTAGATTACGTGAAGATCATGATAAAGCTATTACTTTAATGAATGCAATTAATAATATTGGATCAAAAATTATCTTTGTTGATCCGACAACAGTACAAACTAATATGGTTTTCATTCGCGTTAAAGAATCAACAAACATTGATGTGAAAAAATTTGCCAACAGACTTGATATAATTATGGATAATGATAAAGATGATCAAATTATTGTGAAAGTTTATGCGTCATGGCCTGAATATTTAAGGATTGTAATGCATTTGGATATAACAAATGAATTACTAGACGCTGCAATAAGAAAAATATCTTACGTTATTCGTAAAATGGATCCTGCAATTGGATATTGAATTATATTAATTGTAAATTTTAATAAATGATGCTGAATAAATTTTTTGAATGATTAAACAAAGAATATTATTTTTCCATTGAAATATTTTATTACTTTTTGCATAATAATGTTTACGTTCAAATGCGTAGAAATAATATTCACCAACCCGATACAAATTTCGTTTAAAAACAGCATAACGAAAATACAAATGCACAATTCATAGTTATGATTATACACGGCCAATATTAGCCGAAGGGACATTTGTGTTTTTTGATGTACAAAATACAATTAATGCTGTTTAATTAATTTTGAAATGCATCATTGACGGGTTCTTCCTCATCTTCATCCTCTTCACCTTCGCTCTCAAATGTATTATCAGGAATATCATACAAACGAATCATTGGCTTGTTTGGATCCTTCATAATCAAATATTTACCATCCTTTTGCTTCAAACATATATCAATAATGCATCGTAATATGCCCCAAGCATTATCCATATTGAGATTAATTTGAGTGGCAAATTCATTAGGTTTATATTGCTGTGTACCCAAAATAACGTGTTTGCTCGAGTCACGAACACTTGCACGAGATACATATCCAAACTTGAGTTGATCCGAACCAGCAAGCAGTGCTTGAACAGTCCACTTGGCCAATTTGCACGCATTATTACGCAATTCATTAGCAAGAACAGCACCACGTTGAGTGTCCAATTTTTGTCGCCATTCAACTCCATTAGCCAATTTTGAATCCCATTCATTCAATGCCTTGATAGTTAAAAATTGAGTTTCACCGTTTGGTCCTTGCATCACAGCATCATGCTCGCAACGACATATAAGTGTTACACCAGTAGTAAGATCCCATTTTCTATAACGATAAGCTACACTTGCAACATCGCCTTCTTCTTCCTCTGATATAAATGGATTACCTTCTTCAAATTTAAATCTCGGTTCATTTGACTTCAATACTTGTTGCGAAAAATTATGA
The DNA here is from genome assembly GCA_918226075.1 of Microctonus brassicae. Classification (NCBI taxonomy): domain Eukaryota; kingdom Metazoa; phylum Arthropoda; class Insecta; order Hymenoptera; family Braconidae; genus Microctonus; species Microctonus brassicae. The sequence goes on along the minus strand of OW445484.1, from coordinate 11,403,357 downwards.
TTAATAAATGTCGCTTCTAGTGCAAGATTACGTGGTGAATTGAGAGAATTTCCATCGTCTTGAGGTGGCTCAACACTAGTTTCATTCACGGTGAGCAAATCAAATTCCGTATTGTCACGTTTATCGAAAAATAATTTATCACCAATTTTTTCAATGACAATATCCCATGAATAATTGCTGCGAGTGCAACACATAATTGTTGCTAAAATAGCATCAGTGACAAATACAGTGCCTTCAGTTTTCGATAATTTACGAATTATTGGATCGTCAGTGGTGGTGACAGTATGGAATATACGATCAACTCGTTGCAATGGCTTTTCATTCTTAACATTGACACGATCATAAGTCTTGTCATAGTACTCCAATGATCCGCAGCACAATACATCCTCAGGATCTTTGATATTAGGCAATGATAATTTAGCCAATCTTGGAAAGTCCATGTCCTCAATTGTAACCCAATCAGGTCTGACAGTGACTGATGCATCACGAATTTTAATTGGCGGTTGATTTTTATGATTTCTCATTCCCTGCTGACGTCCCCAACGTTTCACTTGTCCTTTACGCTCACGTTCGCGTAATTTAAGCTTACCAAGCTGTTGCATTTGATTCAAACCACCGCGTTGACCACCACGACCGCGGAGATTACGTTGATTTTTATTAAATCGTCCACGTTGATATGGTGGTTTTTGCACACGAGTAGTGTCCACCAAATGAAAAGTGGATTCATCTTCATCATGATAGTACGCATACTGACTGCCAGATCCAAATTGTGACGCATACTTGTCTACAAATAAAAAGAATTTATTAACAGTATAGAAATTTTGAGGTTATGTCTATGATTAAAATTTTTAATTCAAACTTACTAGTGAATTTTTTATCCTGGAACGCAGCACCAGTCCAGTCGGATATCTGTTGATGAAATAAAATAAAATAGAATACTCACATTGACATTAAATGATGAAATAAAATATACAATTTTGAGGTTAAGCATATGAGCATATGGGAATAAGCCTACCTTGCCTAGCCTGTCGCCCTTTGAAAATGGCTGGTATGGTATATCCTTGAATTGATCCGGTAATTCACATGGACCCCAACCATCAATATTATTCTGAATTGCCGGTGCAACAAAATGCACTTTCTCCTCTTTTTGAGGTATCTCCTCAAGTTTATCTTCTGTCATCCTTTTTTTTAATATAAAAATTTACGTCAAGATGAAAGAGCCACAAATACGATAAATATTTTATGATGAGTGGCAGCTGAGTGAGAGCGATGCTTTTTTACTTATTCCGTTTCCGCTTGTTGTAAAATTAATTTTTTTAATAGCGAATTAGACTCCCTCAGTGTCTATTTAGTTGAAGCTCTATGTCAATATCAGAACTTTTTATCGACAGCGCTGTCATGAATTATATTTTTTATAATCGATCCCTGAAAAATAATAATTATATTTATATTAATAAATTTATATGTTATATAAAAAATGATATATTTTTTTCTTGGTATTGTTCAATCTTGATTTCATCTAATGGGTAAATAATTTACTGCACAAAATTTTTTCAATTTTATATTTTCTTATGTTTTTCCCATGTTGTCAGCACTTTAATTCGTTAACCTAACCTAACTTTCTCCGTCATGACAGTTGATACTAGTTAAAGCGTCTAAATTGAAAATACGATTACAAGAATAAAATTCACCGTTTTCATAAAATATAAATTAATTTAATTGTACAATTAAATATGAAAATGCTTAGTGATTATGAATTGTGTATTCAATTATGTACAAAACGTGGTATTATACCACCATCAGAAATTTTGGAGGCAATGAAAATTAGCAGGTAATTTAAATCCAAAGTTTGTTGACATTTCCTGTATATATTCATCGCAATGTATTTATCCTGAAAATAATACAAAATATAAAGAATAACATTAAAATGTGTACCAACTAATATTACTTATTTCAATACAATTAAATAATTTTTTTCATTTTATTTCTAGCTCACTTGGTGAATTATGTTTATCATCATTATCAATTGTCGTGCCAATATGTGAGATAATTAGTCGTATACTTACATCAAGTACGACAATAAAATGTGTTGATCTCAGTGATTGTATGCTGATATCAACTGGAATAAGCAAAATCTTGGAGGCATTAAATAATGGTTCAAACATAACATCATTGAATTTAAAAGGAAACAATATTAATGGAGCAATTGCAACACAACTTGGTGATATATTTCATCACAATAATACACTAAAGCATCTCTATATAAAATGGAATGCATTAGGTACTGATAAAGCTTCATTTGATAAATTTTGCGAAGGCCTATGTGTTAATCATAATATTGAAGAAATTGATTTGAGATATAATCAAATAAGTTCATACAGTGCTGAAGCATTATCAAATGTTTTACGTAAAAATAGATCATTAAAAATTATGAATTTAGCGTGGAATACATTGGGCCTTCAAGGAGGGCAATTAATATTAAATGGAATTAAGGAAAATAAGAGAATAATTCAATTGAATTTACGTGGAAATTGTATACCAACGGAAATAATTGAAGCTATTGATAATTGTATTCATGCTAATCAAAATAAGAGAATTATTTCTCAAGCAAATATTACAAAGACTGTTGGTGCAGGTAAAATTACTGTTTTACATGATAATTCTCATGAAATGTGTTCTACTAACAGTGATGGAGCTGTTGAAGAAGAATATCGTGTTATTAAAAGAAGAATGAGAAGAAAATTACGATCAGATGGACGTCAGAAAAATTTAATTATTGTTCAAGAACGTTATGATGAATGTAAAAAAAAATCTGATGATAATAGTTCTTTAATGTCTGTTGAAATTATGAAAGAGCACTCGAATGAAAATGATTTATGTACAAACGATGAAGCAGTGTCATCTACAAATGCTCCAGTTGATAAAAATAATTTAAAAGAAACAGAATTGATTAGAAAAATTTCTGAGGTGAATAAAATTCTTCAAGATCGTACAGTGGCAATAAATGCTTTAACGAGTGAAATTTCAATGAAAGACAGTGAAATCGAAGCAACTAAAGTGTTGTCTGATCAATTGAGACTTAAAATAAGTCAATTAGAGGATGAAAATGAAAAATGTGCGACAGAACATGTGGAAGAAATTAATAATTTGAAATTATTACAAAAATCCAATGAGGAGAAATGGATAAAAATGTATAGGGAGCTGGAGGAAGTTAACAAAACTGTAGTTGAAAAAAATAAAGAATGGGAAACAAAAGCTCGTTATTATGAGCGTGAAATTCACAAAAGTTCATTGGAAATAATTTCATTGCGCGATAAATGGATAAATAAATCTCAGTCATATGATAATTTAATTGTTAAAAGTAAAACAGAAATTCATCGTGGGAAAAAAGAATTACAGGAGAAAGAGAGTCGGTATAAAATTGAGTTGAATGTATTAAAAAATACATTAAGAGAAACAACTGAAGCATTAGAAGAGTGTCAAATTCAATTGCAAAAAAGTCGAATTGAATTGCGAGATACTTTAGTACAGTTATCAAATGTGAAATCGAAACTCACTCAAATGGAGCACACAAATGCAAAATATATTAGAATTGATGAATGTTTACAAAAAATAAAAGAGGAAAAATTAATTATAGAAGAGAAATTTGTCGATTCACAGAGAACAATTGCGAGCTTGAAACGACAAATAACAGCACTAGAAAATGAATTAATTGAGCCGCAACGACGTTACAATTTATTGAAAGACGATTTGGATAATGAAAAAGAAAAATCAACGAGATTAAAACGTGAATTGACAGAGGAAAGAGCCCACATAAAAGAGCAAGATATTCAAATGCAAATGATGAATTCACAGATTACAAAATTAAACACTCAAATAAATGATATTCAAAGGACTTATACTGATGATATACGTGAACGTGATAGAGAAAAAAAGCAACTGAAAGAAATTATTGTCAACAAAGAACGTGATTTAAATGATTTAAAGTATATTTTTTATTATCTTTACATTTCAAGTGATAAATAAATTCTTAGAATTATTTTTTTACTTTATATTAATTTCATTTTTTATTTTTAGAGCTGAAGAGGCACAACGTGCTAGTCAACTATATGCGGCATTTGGTAAATATATCAGTTCAATTAGACCTAATACAAATTCATGACAAATCGCTCATAAAAAATTTGAATTTACTAGTCAAAAAATATTTAATCAAATTCTATTTGTAAATACATTTGATATTTATCTCAAAATTATTTATTACCTTCAGTATTTCTATTTTAAATTCAAATAAATATAATATTTCATAAATCTATATCATTTTTTTTTCTTCTTTCCAACGTTTAATAATTTTACATCTGGCATTTTATTGTCGTGCTTCAAACCAAGACTTTTAAGAACACACAAGTGTCAATTGTACAAACATGTTAGTATAAAAATATAAATTATATCATAGAAGAGATATCTTTTCTCAGAGATGAAGTAATCCAAACGTCTTGGGAATATAAATATAAATTAAATAAAAAGATAAAATAAATAAATGAATGAAATTTATAGATTGCCTATAATTATTCAACGATTGTTGAATGTAAAATAATATTATGTATCAAAATACAAAATACACATGATAATTTCGAAGAATTTTCATCTCGTTATATCAAGACAAACCATAGTAGCATATAATATATCATGACACGACGTACTGTCATATATAAATAAGTATTGCAATTAAATAGACAGCGTAACACCCTATGCACTATACAACTTGGAAACAATTATCCACGCTTGCAATTCTCGTTAAACGATTTTCATCGCTTTCCTCGTATACTTTACTATTACCACAGTAACATTACCGTCATCATTGTGCCATATATTTTGCAGAGGTTTTAAACGTAAAATTACTTGTTTCGTTTTTAATGAACTTCCTTCTCGTCTCGTTCGTTAACATTATTTTTTTTTTTTATTATTTATCTTTCTCAAATGACTATTTTGTATGAGTAGAAGATAATTAATCATTTTAGTAAAATAGAGGGGAAAAAGAAATATATATAGTTGGATATATTTATAATAATTTCTTCTAACGATAGCACGAACGACGATTGACAAATTATTTTTCATAGAAAACTCACTTAAATGGAATTATGAAAATAGTATATTGACCTCATACTGTAATGTGTTGCAATTTAAATACTCACTTGACTTTTATTGCCATGCACTTTTCGCCTTTGGTTCTTGTATATTTAATACAATCTGGTATCCATTACCTTCCGGTGAATTATTAATTTCTATGAATTATTTCATAATTCAATTGCTTAACGAATGCGAAAAATATGCAGGCATCGTAAAATTATATTTTTAAATTGGAATACAAACTTTATTAATCATAGCACCAGAATATGTGAAAATAAATTTTTGCTGATAAATATATGTAATATATAATATTAAAGCACATAGTGTAATGAAGGAATGTAGGATTGAATATTCGATTGAACGATAAAAACAACAAAAATCCATTATTGATAATAAATATGTTTTTTTAATAATTTAACTTGTGTTTTTTTTTTTTTTTTTCTCGTTTACGTATTATACATTTAAGTTTTATAATATAAAATACAATTTTATCTCCATGTTCTGCTATCAGAAAAATAATATAAATTAAAAAAAAAAAAAAAAACGTGTACACATTACGTTGTTGAAACAAAAATTGAAGTTGAAATTTTAAATAAAAAAATTGATGAAAATTATTCAAAAATCAAATGAATATTTTCGTGAATTCTCGCAAAGTTTCTATATAAATAAATATATTATCATTTACTTTTCACAATTATCAACGAATATTTTTTCATTCATTTTACAATTTTTTTAAATAAAAATTCTAAATCGTACTAATCATAATTTATTATAGCAGAACTTTTATCAATATATTTATTGAAATGGCAGTTTTGGAGGCATTAATAAGTCTCATCTCAATATGGACAAACGCAAACATTAAAAAAAAAAACCAAAAAAAAAACATTTATTTATTCGTCGACGGCCACCCAATAATATTTAACTGCTAATCAGATTTATTATTTAAATACAAAACTAAGTCACTTCTCTAATATAGAGATACTATCCTGTTTAATTAACTTATGCATGAATTTGACACACACGCATCACATATAAAAATGATTATTCATGCGACATGTTTATACGCAAGCGCACATAAAAGTGAAAAAGAGTGGAAAAAAAAAAAAGAGAAAAGAAAAAATAGTGAGAGAAAAATATATTTATCTATTTAATTAATTTATATTGGTCGTATACAATGAATAATAATATGAATGCAAGTACGAATAAGTATTGCATTCGTGGGTGGCCCAACACCCTATTTTGAAACCCGCGATTCCATATCATTTGACGACGTAACATTAAAATATTAACGACATAACGATAGGTGATATATAAACAAATACACAATCTCAGGCACGCGTTTACACTCGGGTTATGTATAAAATAACTTTTAATCTTGTTGTACACCTGACTCTTTCCTGTTCAACTTGATTATACTTAAATTTATTTATTAATTTGTTTGTTTATTTGTTTATCTATTTATTATTTCTTTTTATTATTCATTTATATTTTTCCTTTTGATTTTGAGACAACGACAAAATCATCGTGGCATATTATTATTTATTTGTATATTTACATGTGTAATTATATTTTTGAAATCATTGTTTCGCAGGATTGACTAATTGAAACAAAAATAAAAAAAAATATATACATATATGTATATATATATTTATAGAATTTTTCTTATTTTGACAAACAATTCAATCGAAAATAAATACGAGTTTTGGATAATGTTTCAATTTAATTTTTGTTTTTTGTTACTTATTTTATTGTTAGTTAATTTTATGCCAGGTATGTATATGGTACCCCCTTTGATATATAGTATTTCAATCATCATGTTTTAATTTGAATTCACAGTAAAAATGATATACTATTTTTATTAATATATATGTAATGATAAAGCGTTACATTTCGAGAATTAGAATGTCGATTGAATTTCTTCGTGAATATTATGCTTTTATTGACTAATGAATTAATTTCAACTATAATAAACTGTATTGTATATAATGAGGATAAATAAGAAATTATGTACTTAAATTAATAATTCTAAATTCAGGGTTTTGCATTGAATTCATTTTCTTTTTTCTTCTATCGATTTCTTTTTCTCTTTGGTCATATATCAGTGATTTATCATTATTATTTTTTTTTTTTTTTCATGTTAAATTTCTTTAACTAATATTCTTTTTTACTGTAATTTAGCTCTGCTCGTTCACAAAACCCCGGACTTAGTAGACAATATATAGAAAAATATTTGAATACAATGAATTTGGCTAAGAAATAAAACAGAATAAGAATTTTATAATATTTCACCATTTATATTATTTAATCGAATTAGTCTTCACCATTGTATCATCACCGAATCAAATAAAAAAAAAAAAAAAAATTAAAAAAAAATAAAAAAAAAATCATCAAAACGAATATGGATACTCAGCAATATAATTTTTAATTGGTGATGGTAAATGATCGGTATTCAATTTATTTTTATTAACAACAAGTCGTGCAAGATGTGACAATGATCTCACTTGTTTAAAAAGCGGTTGTGTTAAATAAATTTGGCTGTAAAGTTGTCCACTATAATCAACCCAAACTTCACGACGATTTTCTTCAACTGTTGAATATTTAACATAATACTCTAACATTTTAATAGGACAATCAAATAGTGGCATTGCTAAAGTAAGTCTCGGTTCAGAATCTAATCTAAATCGTCCAAATAAATAATGAACTCGAACGGAAGTGGGTCCTCGTGCTGTTTGAACAGATATCGCAAAAGTATATCGGCTGTCAGAACTATCTCTCATTAACCATCGTCCAATATTAGCATTTTTTAATAAATTTTCGCTCTGTTGCCAACTAAGTCCCTCATGATACCATCCACTTGTATGAAGTAATCTCTTTACCTCAAGCAATTTAATTAAATCTTTATCCTGTGGATATTTTTCAAATCCCCATGGACATGGCATTAACCAAGAAACTGGAGTAGTTGGTGTTTCATCTCTTCTTTCAATATTTTCTGGCGTCATTGACGACGGATTAGCCGCATTCATTTGTATTAATCCACCACCATTAAAGTTATTTTTACTTCTAACTGTTGTCGGTGCTGCATTAATTGACGTATCGAAATTACTTTGATTAGTCGTTGCTGTAATATTAACTACACACTGTCCTACATTAGGTGGTAATTGAACAGTGGCATTAACTTGTATCTGCACTGAACCAGCGTTAGTATTTTCTGACGCTTTACATGTTGTAATATCAGCGCTTGGTGTCGAATTATTAACGGAAGTTGACGATAAATTACTGTCATGAGAAGAATGGCTACGTGATATACAACAGCAGCCAGATAAACGTTTTTTATTATCATTAAAATTTTCATTGTTCAATTCATTTGATGGAATTTTAGTGTTATTAAACATTTTTGATTCAGTATAATTATCGTGAGATTTTACAGACGAACATTGACGACGGATACCAGGCAATTCTTGACATCCACTTGGTGGTGAAATTAACATCATTTCTTCCGTTTTGTCTTCACTTAATGGAATTTCCTCGAAGCACCGGACCCCATTGAGTGCTTCTGAGTAATGGTCATCAGTAAAATTGATCTCGCTTGACGACAAATCCTCAGTTGACAATTTTTTTTGTACTAATAAATAACCACCACCAGATAATTTTGGTTTTATTTCAATATGCGGTGCTTGAACAACAATATCAGAATCATTATTTTGTATAACACAACCACCTGATTGTATACTTGGCGTTGCTATTGTCATTCTACCTCCAGTAAGATCACATGTATTTATTTTACAATTTGTTGATTTTACTATATTTTTCATTTGATCTATCCACAATTGACTGTCATCAAATATTCCATTACTAGACGTATGAATTTTATTCAATGAATCATGGCCCATTGATTGAATAATTGTCGGACCATTAATTATTGTTGGGGCATTTATAAAACATCCATTGTTGCTAGTATTATTATTGTTGCTGTTGTTGTTGTTATTATTATTATTATTATAACCACGTGGGACTAAAAGTCCACTGCAGTTGTAATAACTACCACTGCATTCTGAAGATGATTGTTGCATTGTTGCGCCATTTATTTGTGGGCCAGGATTGCAACAACCTGGTGCTGGAAACCGATGTCGGCAATTTGGACACATCACCGTCATCATCGTGAGTGAATTTTTCCTCTTGGCATCACCAATTCAACTCCTATAAACATACAAAACAAAAAAAAAATTATATTTCACATCAATTTTTAATAGCCAATAAAATAATTGAGTAAAATATATTACGATAATAATTATACACTTGTATTGATTAATTGCTGTCGGATAATTGTCATTGCAACTAGTAATATCACAGGGAAATATAATGTAATATAATATAAGTATGAGTTAATGTTTATTAATAGTCTCAAATAAGTGCTGATAATTATTCAAAGTTGAATGAAAAAAAAAAATTAAATACTTTGTCGATAATAACTTGGTACATGGTTATATACTCTAATAATTGCTCATTATGCGATAATGATGTGCCATTGAGTACAAGCAGATTGCGAAAGTGAGAATATTATAAATGAGAACGTATATATATGTGCACAGTATACATGTATAAATAATTGACAAAAAGAGGGGAATGACATTGAAGACAAACATACTCTTCCATAATATATATCTGTGCGTGGAAAATGATAACAAATAATAAATCAACATACATTTTTTTTTTAAATGATTGATAAGCATATACATACACTCTTTAATTTCCTTTTTTTTTTTCGTAGAAGTGTTGACAATAATATTTATCAAAAATGTTTTTGACCGAAATATTAATCATTTTCTTTCTCTCTAAAATAATTACGTTAAACCGTCGCAGAAATAATAATATATATCCAGAATACAAAACAGTATTTATATTATAATTCTTTATTTTCATGATTATTTTATATTGCATGAACTTTAACGAGAAGCAAGCAAACAAGAAGCAATAATAATTCGTGTGATGAAAGAATAATAATAAAAAGCAAAGTGTCGTTGATGTTTGATGATGATGATGCTACTATACTACACACTAAAGGCGGAAGCGGTTATAATTTCTTCGAATTCGTCACGAAAGAACAAGCCGCATTTCACAGTAAAAATTCATATCTAAAAGACTCCATGCCGGCTTCATTCTCAGAATGACCTATTGATGATGAAGCGAAACATTATAGAGAGGACCGCTAAATAAAAGGTCTTTTCGCACGCGACCATTGCGTTACTTCAGTTGTATATTTTTTTCTTTTTGTGTATATGTATAAATAATAATAATATACACTTGGCAAACGCCAAACAACACTTTTTATGTATATATACATTTCATCTTTTATTCGTAACAAACTCTTTGACGATGCACAATACAAATACTGTACCGGTATTAAATTCTACGAATTATAATTTATAATAATTTCTCAGTTGAATTATTTGCCACTGTAACACAGTTGAGAAGTCATCGGTGAAATTACGATGGCGCAATCAAATGCGCATTTTCTTGATGGAAGTTTATGTACAGATATATAAAAAGTTGAATCATCATCAGTGATTTAGAAAAAGCCCGGAGGCTAAATAAATAAAATATAATGTGGAGGAAGATATTCTATAACTTTCAGGCAATTCTCCTTGGCACGAATTCACATGAACAAAGAGGAGATACCATTGGAAATGAAGAGAAAAAAAAAAAAAAGAAAAAAAGCTGAAAGAAATAAGAGAAATTCACGACAGTGTTTAGATTTCCACGATTTCAATTTATTCCGTCCCATTTTACTTTTATATAAAATATAATATATAAAATAAATAAATAAATATAAATATTAATTCTTTATTTTTGTTCAAAATGCTAAAGTTTAATTTAGTGAAGCGAATTAATTATTAAATATATTTTATGCATTGTGAATAATTATTTTGCGTATGTAAATTAATCTTTATTGTACAAAATATATTTTAGTGTGTGATCGAGCATTTATTATAAATAAAAATACAAATAAATAAATATATATGTGTATATTAAAACTATCTAAATGTATAAAATTTTTACAAGTTTCTATATTTTTATTCAATGATGTAATCAACTTCGTTATTTAAAACTTGTTTGCAATCTACAGTGGTGTAAATGTCCAATGACGAATTGAGAAAAATTATTGTTATTTGAGCAAAATGAATAACAATATACACAAAAACAACATTACTTCTCAATTGGCCTACTACATAAAGTTTAAAAAATTGATCAACTTTTTCTCGTAATGTTTAAATGCCCGAGGTTCTTTGAATCATGAAAAATCATTGTAATCCTTGACACAGTTAAGAACAAACCTCAAACTTATATACATACACATATACTCTCTATTACAGAATTTTGTTTATTTTTCTGTTAAACACAAAGCACATAAACCGCAAGGATTAAAATAAATATATAATAAATATTATTCCCTATAAAAAAAAAAAAAGTACCTACATAATATATCCATGATAAAATAAAAATATACACGTGTTCAATAAAAATAACCCGGACGAAAGTGTGAAAAATTAAAATTCTCATCAACGAAATAAAAAAAAAGAAAAAATTAAATAAAAATAATAAAAATATATGGTTGGCGGAATTATCATTATCTTACATTGTCCATGGTGAATTGTATGGTGGTGGTGATCGTGATATTGTCCCGATCGTGTGTGTGTGTGTGTGTGTGTTTGTACATACATCCCGGTTCAAGTTGTTGCGCGCGCAGGGCAATCAACTACATGGTCGGCACGTGTGTCAGTATAAAGGTTCGTAGTATTTGTGGAGTAACGCGAAAGCAAACTTCCGCGAAACCGACTCGCTCACTCGTTGGTATAATATAGCGTGTTCACAACTTCAAGAACCCTGGTATTGTATACACACACACACACATATATATATATATATAAAATATATATGAATGTGTATGTTGCAATGCCAGAAGGCCAAGCCCCCATTTAGAAGTCTGTCGTGGGTACACCGGCATTTATAAAAGTCTACGATATAGCAATTCGCAATGCTTATATATGATAGTGGGGTGAATAGGGAGACGGGGGGAAGAGGGAGAATATTTTTTCATTGACGTTAGAAGTGCCAATATATATATATATATATATATATATATATATATATATATATATATATGTATGTATGTATGTATAATAGTTTTGTTACAATATAGGTAACTTGGACAGAATGTAAAATAATTGGAATTATCTAACATTGCTTTTGAATTTCATTAAATGCTATTTATAAAATGAAGGAGATAATTATATGGAACTTGTTATGTATATATATTTTTTTTATTCATTGAATAGAATAAAAAAATATTATCGTTTATTGGAGGAAAAGGGAATATATTTTTATTGAATTTTGCTATTTATAATAGCAAAATTCAAATGTATAAAAAAAAATTTTTTTATTTCATTGAATCTTATGAAATGTTTTTTTTATTTTAAACTTTTTCTTTTTATGGACATATTTACTATTTCTATATTCATTCACTTGGGAAACATAAAATTTAACAAATAAGGGGAAAAAAAAAATAAGTGAAGGAAAGAAAAAATATAATCATGGATGAGTTGAGAATTCTTCGAACATAGACCTCGTTACAAGATTCCATTTTGCCTCGTTTTACAGCATGATTTTCGAGACAAAAAGAAATAGAAAGGCGTGTATACATATTATATATATATATTTTACTCAATCTACGTTAATATATCAACGAACCGGATGACACTTGGTATACTCGCCACTTCATGAAGCAGAGCGTGCGCCTACCGTAAAAAAAAAAAATATTTTTAAAATTTTATTCCTGTTTCTTTGCAAGCAGACACGCATACAGAAGGTCATAAATATTTCCGGAAACAAGAATTTCGGGGTGTCATTATATTCCACCATAAAAGTCAGTCAAAGCAGACAAAATATATATTATACTTTCCTTCTTTCGTATATATTTATATTTTCCCTCACCTTAATATTTTTTCTTTATAGCTCTATTCTTCCACTGTTTAATCACCAATCATACATACTTATAACATAAAAAATTCTAAAGCTTTACATTAAATTGCATAACATTAATACATTTCTATTGAAAATTTCATATCAATTATCATATTTAATTTGCACGAGGGAATAAAACAGTAAAAGATATTTAAAAATAATAAATAATACACTTTTTAAATTCACGTTTAATAAATATTCAACATAAATGTATATATAAAAATTCATTTTTATTTTGTATGTTTAATTTATATATTTACAGTCGATGCTTCTTGCGATAAATTACTCGTTAAACGGAAATAATAAACAAAAAGGAATGAAAGAAAGAAAATAAAAAAATTTATATACTGTCTTCTATATCAGATGAGGGCAGAGAAAATGAAACAATGGCAATTACCCCGAATCCATTGGTAATGCTTTATAAATTTAAGCGTAGGAGTTTTTAATAGCTCTATTTATTTGTGGTACTATACACTTACATAAAATGGCAATAGAGAAAGAAAAAAAAAAAGATTAATACATGTATATGTATTTACATGAGTACATGCATATATTCTAATGTATATATGTATTTATAATTCAAGCTAAACTGCACGTGTAACTTGGCGTGTAATAGCTCTCAATGTTATTTCTTCAAGCGTTTGAAATTCGTAGAATAATTCGTCAATTATTCCCTATACGGAAATCAAATCAAATTACGTTTTATTTATAAATAAATACGTGAATAAAATATTATTTTACACTAACGTAATGTCAATCAATCAATTAATCAATCATAACTAAAATAAAAACAAAGAAAAACAATAAAATTGTAAAAATTATATTAAATCAATTGGAAAATAATATTGTTATTTATTTTGCTCAAAAAACAATAATTTTTATTTACTCTTGCATTTGAAAATTTATATAATAAAAAAGAAAATATTATAGATAATGAAGATAATTATATCATTAATTAAAAATTAAAACTTATGAAAAATTTTATCTATTTAAATTTAATTTTTCCATTTATTTAATAATTTCGAAATTTTAAATACTAGGAAAAAATTCATCTTGAAAATATCCAACATAATCATTTTCCCTTAATTCTCCACTTAAACTTCATTTATATAATTTTCGCCATAATAAACTATCCAAAAAATTGAAACTAAAAAAAAAAAAAATATAATATTTCCCAACATAACAAAAATAATATTTAAAATAAATTGAACCCCCATAAAAATGTCTAACAATAATACTTAGAACTGAAAAAATAAAATAAACAAAAAAATAAATACAAAAAAATAGAAAATAAAAATACACCACAATTCCAAAAAATAATTCGTTTTCCTGATGGCTTCCGTGAAAGGCCAAAAGATTTATATTTATATATATCCAATATACATAAGCAGGTACAAGTATATATACCTGAAATAGGTCTTGGGATATATCCTTCCTGGGAATGGATAATTCCAAGTAAAAGCTTCCTTTTTGCGCTACAATTTTGCACTACTATAACTAACCTCGCCCAATATCTCGCGTTGTCCATGTCGACAGCGACATTTACGAGGTCTTGGCAATAGACACTACCAGTAAAGGAATATATAACTTTTAAGGCCTCCTCGATATGGTGGACATACAAGAATATTTATTATCCAGTTTTATAAATCCAATAAGAGTAAAGACACAAAACCGATACCACAAAGTTCATGTACTCATAGATAAACACATCTATATATTCTATATACTTTAATTATATAGATGATAAAAGGAAGGAAGAGAAACATCCTGAAGGAATACATAAATACATATATATATATATAACGGACCCTGAAGCACAAACATCGGTTGCATTAGCTTGGAATGCAGTAATGATTCGTTGAGGTATTCCACTTCACTCTTTGTCGGCAATTTCGATGAACGTATTTTTTTTTTTTTTTTTTTATAGGAACAAGTAACTTACAACAACATGAAAGTGAGTGAAACAGAGAATTAAAGATAAAGGGCGTGTGTGTATTTGTGTCTGGGCCAGATATATAATATTACATTGAAGCTAAAAATTAAACAGAAAAAAAAAAAAGCAGCTGCAGTATAGAATATTTCTCGCCCAATGTGCTCGTTTTTTCCCCTACCGATCATAATGGTGAGCGCTGTCTGTAAAAGACCGTTTTTAGGAGGAAAGGTTTCCAACACCGGTTCCGAAAACACCAAGTGAAAGGACGATGGTGTGGATATACATATATATTCGTGTATGAATATAACAAAGAACGAAATATCAAAAAGAGAAATAGAACTTGAAAAGGTGGTCACAAACATATAAGGGAAATAACAGATTATATTTTTCTCTGTTTTATATTTTTTCTATATATTTTCCTTCCAGTTATACGAAAATAAAATTTCCATATTATATATTAAGACATTGCTAGTATATATTATTAAATAATATGTATATAATTATTGTATTGTATTTATTATTAATGCGAAATTGATATCAGAATAAATGGATAATTATTGTTGAATTAGAAATTTCGAAATGGAGAAATTCAATAAAGAATAAATAAAATAAAATTGTCATTTAATTTATTATTTTAATTTTCTTTTTAAGTATACTTTTGTGTACATCACGTTTTATCGTGATTTAATTTACAATTCAATTTCAATCTTTATTTTTCATCAAACTTCCTCCATTGAAACTAAATAAAGTCATACCTAATGCTAACATGGAATGCAGTGAGAGCTTTATTTTTTTTTTTTGTTCTTTTTTCTTCATTACCTACAACAATTCTTCAACGACACCATGTACATCAGGTCATAGACCATTGTAATAAAAAAACAGTAAACATTATACAGATGTATATAAAATTACCTATAGAAAAGAAAAATTGACAAAGAAGTGCCGCAATTCAGAGAATCTTAAACGCGATGTCGTTTCATTTTCCAGAAGAGAGAAAGTTTCTTTGGTGCTTGTAATGTCCGCAATGCAATTCAAGTAAGTAAATAACCACATACATATATATATATATATTTGTATATGTGTATAAACACATATAAAAAAATTAAATAAATATTGTCTATCAAGTTATGAGACATTATAATTGTATATAAGTTTGTACTTGTGTATATAAACTCGTGATTTCAATTTAAAAATCACAACACGTGCCAACGGTCGATTGGCTTAAATAATATTATAACTATGTCACGAAGTGATATATTATAAACCTCGACATTCCTAAACAAGATTATTAAATGAAATACAATACCACAAATATATATATATTATACATGCATATATGTAGATAATATTATTTCAACATAGAAATTGCTTACCTAAACTTACAGAACAGTAGTAAGTATAAAAACTGCTGATTATTAATTTCCACTTTGTCTTGTAATTAATCCCAGCACACAAATTACAATTAATATAATAGTTTAATTATTTAATTAACTAATTTATCAATTAATAAACAATTGTTTTTACAATTATTTCACCTAGATCTTTATTAATCTAAAAAAAAAAAAATATTCACTTAAATATTTAAACACTTGATAATTAATTCATTAAATTACCAATGAATTTTAATTTTATTCTCTTCTTTTTTTATGATTCAATTTCAACAAAACTTCACACATCACTCAACAGACATAAAGCAATATTTATAACTCGATATGATATATGAAATGTTATTGATAAATCGATATTTAATCATGAGACAACGAAAAATATTTTGGAATTTGTGTATAATATATTATTTAAATTTTAAACACAAAATACAATAACAACAACTCGACCCGAAGGTTGTCGGGCAACTGCGATAGCTTCGACGCGTCGTAAGTGAATGAATCTGTAATTCGTTTATGCGTTGGCGCACAGCAGTTGGCGCAGATTGTAGTGGGGATTCGCACGAGGATTTCGCTAGTAGTAGGGGACTGACTTGAGGTTATGAGTCGGACAGCGATGAAACGAATAAAGTAACGTTGAGTGGGAGATATCGTGGAAACAAGTCTGTACTTGTAGCTGATCGCTACTCAGTAGTATATACGTATAAGCTTGGATAGATATACATAGACACAGACCTTGCAGGTATGTGAACACGACTGTGATGGAGAAGATATAGACTGACATCGACATGCAGGGAAATTGTGACATATGAAAGAAGGGGAGAGAGGAGAAAAAAAAAAAAAAGACGGGGAAGCTGAGGATATAGTAGACGAGAGTGAATGTTATTTTACGAGTGTGTATTTGTGTGTGTATTTATTAATGTGTATGTGAAATATAGAGGGGGAAACGGCCTAGACGAAAAAGGTTACGGTGTAAAAGTGGATTCCACGATTTATAATTAGGGTCACATGAGGTACATTCCATTGAAACGATGTGAATTGACGGAAACTACTTACTAAGGAGAAAGGAATGAAAAAAAAAAAGGATATATATAATTTTTTTTTTTATAGTTTGTGTATCTAAGAGAAAAGTGAAAATTTTTGTGATAGAACCAGAACTTCCGCCGGATGTTTAGTAAAAAAAAAAAATGGATAATATTTATTTTTTATTGGGCTTTTTGTGTATTATTATTTTTTGCGATGGATGTGAAAGAGCTGTGTGAAAGTTTTGATAAAATTTTTATGTATATATATTATTGTTGAATAAATTGCGGGTGGAATTTAAAGAGGATAGATGCGCGTGTGAGGAGGATGTTTCTTATGTTGAAAGCCTATCAATATGACGCATTGGATGTCAATGACCTCGTGTGTATACGATGAGAGCCAAAATAACACGCGCGACAAAATGCGACGTGTTTTTTAGGCTCTTTTTTTTTTTTGTCCCTATTTTTTGGGGGGATTTATCCATGTAAAAAAAGCTGTGTTTATTTATTTTTTTTTTGTGATAAGACAGCTTGTGATGTTGTATATGTATGTATTACTTTATAATAATTATGATATACATGAAGAAATCTAGTTCATGAGTAATTTAGTAAGCTAAAAAATAAATTTATGTCGATGAATTACGAATAATTAAAAAAAAAAAATTTATGTTTGCGGTGAGAGCGTTAAGTTCCGCGTATCTAATTAATCTATGTTATTCTTGTTTTATATTCTAAGTATAGATTCACTCATGATCAGTACTTGAAAGAATCCTGATGACGTGAGAGAAAGAAAGCGAACGAGCGAATAAGTGAAGGAATAACTCGATGAGTTGTAAATATATCTTGATTGAAATGCAGAAAAAAAAAAATATAAATGGGTATAATTAAAAAAAAAAATTAATTCTCTCTCTGTTTGTGTATAAATATATACATATGAGAATTAAATTAATACACTATGCAATGGGAAAAGCTTGAACATATAATTTATACATATGTAAAAATAATTGTAAATGCAAGAACATGAAATATAATTGTTAGGAAATTTCAATTACAATAAAAATTAAATATGCTGATGATGATGTTGATAGTAATAATAATACTCAACATGCCACACAATGTTGCAATCATTGTTAATAATTTTTATATTTATTTATTATGAAAAACGAAGTAATTATATCTGTCGACATCATTTTATGTACAATAGTTCAATTCAATTTACAATTAATAATAATTATTTAATGAGAAATATGTAAGATTGAATTTGATGATATTTATAATTTAAAATGCGAATTAATGGGAATTTATATAATTTATTTTTTATTTTAATGAGTAAATATGTATAATATATATACTATATAGTTTTATGAGGATTCAAAGAAAAAAATAAATCACGCGCCAATGACCCACATTTTGCACGTTGCCAAGGTCAAAGCATTAATTTCCGTGTCCGATCGTTTGTACCGATATGCAGAACACATATATTCATACACGCATTCATGTAAATATATATACACACGAATATTTATATATAATTCCAACTATAGAAGCAGACCCTAATCATTCATATTTCGAGGAAGTCAATGTACTACTCGGAAGTACAACTAATTGACATGGCTATTTACTATATATAAATGAGAAATCAATATGACATTTATGAGGGTCCGTAGAATTTTATATTTATGGTATAGTTGGGAAGAAAAAAAAAATTGTTTTTTTTTTATTTCCTCTTCTTTTTTTCTAATTTTACAGAGAACTATTATATAAAATACATCTCCAGTAATTTGTTGAGTAGTAAATAAAGTTCTGAAAAGGAAGTTAATAAAATATTATGCAGTAAGCAGAATCAAAATAATAAAGATTCAGATAAATAAATAAATAAATAAATAATGATAAATTATATAATAATGAATAAAATAAAATTATGAAATTTCAATAAATAATTGTATATACTCATTCATATCATTAACAAATATTCAAATAAATAAATAAATAAATATATGAATTAATATTTAAACAATAATAAATAAAAAAAATTTATGAAATTTACAATCATGAAATTTCAATAAATAATTTTAAATACTCATACATATCATTAACAAATATTCAAACAAATAAATAAATAAATAAATAAATAAATAAATGAATATTTAAACAATAATATGAATAAAAAAAATTTACAAAATTTACAATCATGAAATTTCAATAAATAATTTTAAATACTCATACATATCATCAACAAATATTCAAACAAATAAATAAACCAATAAATAAATAAATAAACAAATGAATATTTATAAAATAATGAATAAAAAAAAAAATTTACAAAATTTACAATAATGAAATTTCAATAAATAATTTTAAATACTCACACAAACCATTAATAAATATTCATTTATACTCACTCATACGTCCTTATATATTATTTTAATTATATTTTTTATATTTATTCACACACAATAATTTTGTTTGTAAATATATTCAACAAGAGCTGTTGTGTACTACTGCTGCTTGATGCAACTAATAAACAAGGAGAAAGGCAAAATACAACAAACTGCACATATACATATACATGCATATATGTATGTATAAACACCTATATACTCAAGCTCTCTTGATGCATCACACAGTATATATAAGAAGGAAGTTTCTTGGGACAATGGAATGCTGCTCGAGTCTTCTTGGATTCCAGGTGGTACTCTCACATAAGACACCACCAAATACATAAAGATATAAATGTATATAAGAGTGAAAAAGACAAGACAACAAATAAAGAGAAGAAGAAGAAGAAGAAAAAAAAAACACAAGGATTGCGTTGTTGAAAGATGTTTATACAACGCTGTGTTATTGTGTTTAGATTCTCAGACGTGACGCCATTTCACTTGAACTTTGTAAATAATTTTACTGATGAAAATTATTTTATTTTATATAACTCACTGTCTTTTTAATCCGATGTGTATAAGCTTCTTATTTTTGAAATAAAAATGAGCCAAAAAGTTGTTTGTATTTTCATTTATACATATATGTATGTGTATAGCTTATACATGTTGGGTGTAATGGGGACTTCAATGTCGAGAATGCCAAGATGATTTGTGTGTGAGTGTATTTGTTGCGTGTTTCAGCATCGTAAAAATAAACCACGTGAATTGTGGTCGCTTGAACGATCTTAATTAGTCGATGAGAGTTATATCTATCTATATTGGAAGCTTTTGAAGGGACTCGACATAAAAACATGACATCTGTTCATTTTTGTTATGCTTTTATTCTATGTCTCAAAGTCCTATATGATCTTTATACACATCAGTTATTTATTATAACATTTGATAATGTATATAGAAAAAATATAAAGATTATACATAAGCTAATGTCAATTATATAATAAACAAAAAAAATTAAAGTAATGATATTTTTCGAATTATTCAAATAAATAAATAAATAAATAAATAAATAATAATGAATGAAAAAAAAAAAAATTATGATATTTCAGTGAAAATTTTAAATATTATTATGTACTATTAATGAATATTTAAATAAATAAATAATTTAGTGGATAAAAATAAATAAAAAAAAATTTATAAAAATCCAAATAAATTTTTTAACATTTGAGTTTTGAACCTGAGCTCTTCATTATCGTTTGCGAGCGATTTACCACTACGCCACCAAGTCTACTGATTTTAAAAATATTTATATTCATATATGTACTATGAATAAATAAAGGAAAAGGTGGTATGTGCTATCTTCTCTCAATTTTTTTTGGTAACAAATCATAGTTATCACTGAAGTTCTCAGCTGTTACAAAAAAGTTTGACTCGATGGCGTGATTCTAAATAAACAAAAGAATTATTCAAGTAGGTATAACATTACCACCTTCTCCTCTATTCTAATAAACAAATACATAAGTAAATAATAATGATTTAGAGAAAGTTTAAAAGAAACAAATAGAAACTATATTTAAAGATTGATTTGCGATATTGAATATATACTTGACAATAGATCATAAAATAAAAAGTTAATTATTTACTGATATAAATAACTTTAAATTGTTGGGTAATACATATGGTTTATTACAGGCGTGTGAATGATATTACTTTTTTTTTTTTCTTCCAAACTATCCATTGTCTAGACTCAGTGTAAAAATTCTCAGAAAATATTTTTTATTTTTATATATAATTAAAATTCATTACATTTATAGTTCTGACTATTCACATAATAATTCCATCCACATAATATTCACTCAAAAACAAAAACAAAAAAGCCAATCAAAAAATACTATAATATTTTTTATTCCCCTCGAATTTATTTCATTATCAATTTATTCTTCTATCTATTTTCAAAAACAATTCCAAACCACCATGTATAAAATCATTTCCATTTCTCAAATAATCTCAATTCAGATCTTCATTTTTCTGAAGATGATGACGATAATAAAGCCAAATGGCAGGTTATGTATATAAAAATATAAATATATATACATACATCAGACATACACATGCAGCATACAAACATAATCTGTCGCTCCAGGAGACTTAATGTCCATAAATATAAATATATATATATACATGCGTTACAAAATGAAAAAAATAAAAATATCAAAGATGAACTTGAGAGCGCGCGCGCATTTCATGGGGTTGTCGGTTACAGGGTGGGCGGTTACATTATATGGATTCTTAGAAGACGCACGGGGACGCCAGGTCGATCGATCGAATGAGTATATATGTGAATATATATATATATATATATAAAGAGAGGAAGAGAGAAAAAGAGAAAGGAAAACCGCGGGATATCGGGTTATGTTGAAAGGGTGCACACAAGCGCATCGTGTTCGCGTTCACGTATGGCAGTGGGCCCTTAACACACAATATATATATTTATATGTATATATATAATATATACCTACACACAAATAGATATATATATATATATATATATTGGTGTATAGTATATATATATGTGCGCGCATCGGCCGTGACTCTCGCACGAGTGCACGGCTTCCAGGAACCACGCCACGATGGCTCTTCGTCGGATCGTGGCGGCTGCAGCATAGGCGTGGCAAAACCCGCGCGTGTGTATGTATTATATATGTATGTATATATGTATAATAGAATATTATATGTATATAAATATTTATCGAAAACATACCAATATTTTTAATTAATCAATCATGATGTTTAATATTAATTATTATGGCTTATTTTTGTTTTGAAAAGAAAAAAAATTTTTTTTTCTTTTCTGTATGAATTAATTAACAATTTAATTCTCGAATATATCTGATGAACAATTCATGTTTATATGTATGTATGTATATGAATGATAAATATTCATCAATGATATATATGCCAATATTTTTAATTAATTATAGTTAATGAAATTTAATATAACTTTGTGGGTATTTTTTTTTTTTTTGAAGAAGAAAAAATTAGGGAAAAAATTTTTTCTTTTCTGTAGGATTGAAGAATAAAATTTTCCAGTATTGAAAGATTATAATTAATGTCAGATCAATTAGTTTCAGTTTAAGGAAAATTTGTTGTCAATTTTAATTAACTTTCTTCGCTTTTCCAGCTCTATATAACTTGAAAACTGTTGGTCGGAGAACGTTTGCGAACGATTTTTTGAATGAGCGAAGCCTCTGTAATTAATTTTCTATATCAAGTAGCGGAATATTTTTTTTTTTTTTATAAATTATCAGATTTTCAGGTGTAATAGACAAAAAAATAAATCGCCTAAAAATAAAACACCCTAATATATGGATATATACATGTATAAATATTCATCAAAAATATATCAATATTTTTGATTAATTAATTAATTAATACAATATAAATTATGGCTTCATATAATTAAAAAAGAAAAATTATTATTATATTCAAATCTTTTGTACATATATATATATATAAATACATTAAGAGAAAATATATAAGACTATATAATGAAGCAAGAGGGAAGAGAAAAGAGAATAAAAATCATTGTACATTATTACCTCTTCCAATTTCCATTTCATATACATCGCTCCTTCACGATCATTTTTCCCTCTATTTTTATGCTCAATCTTTCGTCTTTATATATATACATATGTATGTAGGTAGTTGCTATGTATGTGGGTATATAAGTTTTTTTTTTCTTCATTTTTTTTTTTGCTTGAGATGAGTGATCTCACTCTCTCCTTTTGTCGTGGGTTTCCACATTGGCTTTTGAAATTACACTATACATATATATATATATATATATATATATATATATATATATATATATAAAGAACGATCATCCGGGTGTTTGCATCAGCTTCTGAATTTTTTTTATAAAAATAAAAAATAGATTTAAAAAGTAAAATGAGTTTATGAAAAGATAAAGAAAAAAAATATTGAACTTTAATATGAAAAAATAATTATCAATCATTTTTTATTTGTGATTCATTTTAAATATTGGATTTAATTCTATATTCGGATATTATATATATATACTATACTATATATAATATGAAGATTGAGATTACAATTTTAATTGTGTGAGATTAAATTTTTATTTGAATTTCTTTCATATATGTATATATTTTTTTTTTTCTTTTGCTATTTAAAAGTGAAATGAAATTCTTTTATATTGGTTGGGTGAATTCTTTTATTTATGTCTAGCACGATGAGCATATTTGCCCGACGGGAGAGAGAAAGAAAGAGAGAATTTGGAAAAGGGAGGTTTTGAGAGCTGTTCGTTCGCGAAGCGCAGCTGATTCTTGGAAGGTTTCATGCCCCGTAATCTTTCGCGAATGGAGATTTCGTTTTATTCGTCTGGTTGCCCCTACGTTTATATCCTCTTTTTCTTCCTCTTCATCTTTCGCCACAACTCTTCTTTACTCTCCTCACCAATCTCTTTACATATGTACATATATACATATATATATATAATATAATATAATATAATATAAAACACAGTATATATAACCCTGGTAGAGTGCTTTAGTTTTAGAAATATGATCCCCTGTCGCCCCTTCACCGCGTCCGTCGCACACGATCGAAACTCGATCTTGAACAATTTTGTTTTTATTTTTTTTTTCGATTCTCTTGAGTGAAATATATTTTTTTTTTTTTCTTCTTCATTCTTATTTTTCTTAAGTTCCACTGGGTTATAGTTTATTTAAATTCTCGGACACGAATATTGATCGCAATCTTAAGTTGTCCGTCACTGCTCAAGATAATCGACATTGACGAGCTATCGCGTTTCAATATGTTTTTTTTTTTTTTTTTTCATTATAATTTTTTTTTTTATTCGCCAACTTACTTTGATTTATGTCAATTATTTATTTTTTGTTACTC
The DNA here is from genome assembly GCA_918226075.1 of Microctonus brassicae. Lineage (NCBI taxonomy): Eukaryota > Metazoa > Arthropoda > Insecta > Hymenoptera > Braconidae > Microctonus > Microctonus brassicae. The sequence continues at coordinate 11,378,570 of OW445484.1, read as the reverse complement.
AACAACAACAACAAAAAAATATATGCTTATGATAATAACACGACATATTTATTTTATAAATTCCGCGTATTTATAATTGGATCAATAATTATTATACATTACATTATTTTTTTATTAAAATGTATGTTTATATGTATATGTGTAATGAGTTGGATTTATTACAATTACTTCAATAATTTTTTTATATAATATAAAATTACGTTTTTATAATTTTTTTGAATTTCCAGTTTTTTTATTCTTCACAATAGATCGTTAATTCTTGGATTTATATTGAGAATAATTTTATTTACAGACTATAGATCTAAGAAAGGTTCATCGACCTTTGTCCCTACATATATAAATATATATATACATTATACCTATATGTATGTGCACATAACTCTCATCCGATGTTTATATAGCTCGAAATCAGCGTGGGTGTCTCGTCGTTATTCATTCATTTATTCTAATACTTGCGCTTTTACCTTATATAGAATTATCTATTATTAAAAAATACAAAATATAATCCCACGAAATTTCATTTAATTACACGTACAAATTTCCTTTATGAATCATCATCGAGTTCATATCGTTGATATATATATTGAGTTATATTATCATTACAATTCATCTGATAAAAGAGTTTATTCGATTATTTTTTATTAAATTTCGTCAGAAATTCATGAAGAAATTTATTAAAAATTGAAGATTAAAAGTTTATCACTGCAAGTTTGATATTTCAAGCCAAAATAAATTTGCAAGTGATGCTCTAACAATATATTGATAATCATATTCAGTTTATATAATTATCTATAATAAATAAATTTTTAAAAATGTTTAATTATCTGATAAAATATCATCAGATGATGACACCGATTTATTTCATATCAAGACAGTAAATCAAAATTAATCTGAATATTTTAGTGTTATTTTATCAAGAAGATTAATTTTTTATAATGTAAAATATGCATATGAATAGCAAACAAATTGTTATATAACAAAATTTATCAATTATATATACTTTATTATGACAGAATGGAAAAAAAAATTTTTTTAAAAGTATTTAGTGATAATTTAATATGTTTAATTAATTAAATAACTAATATATTTACTTGTGGTTAAAGTTTTTTCATTTTATATTCACCAAATAAATAAGAAACACGACATATGTGTGTATATTAAGAGAAAAAATTCGAGAAAATTCATGGGAAAATATTTTTAAATTTATCTACAAAGCGAGGATAATTTATCTTCCTGGATTATAAATAAACAACATAACCATACAGGCATACACAATTATTTCAACCTATAAATTCTCCTAAAGTAGTAAATTAACAATAAAAAAATCTATAACCAATATAAATAATATATTAATCAAAAAATAAAATATAATAAAATGAAAAAAAAAAAATATTCACAGCTTACTTTATAAATATGAGAATAAATGATACATAGATGTAAATAAACAACTTGATAATTTAACAATATTTCCTGAAAGTCGTACATAAATATGTACATACACAAAAGTGTATATAATTACTCATAATTATTGTATAATTAACAAGAGACATAATTTTTAATTGCTTCAAAGAATCATAAATTTACAACTACCCACAGAAACTTCAGCCACTAAATTCTCTAAAAGATTTAAACAATATAATACAAACTTCATATCATTAAGAAACATTCAGATTTTTTATTTACATAAAAAAGTACATGTTGAATTATATAAAAGAATTTTTTTTAAATTTTTATACATCAATATAAATCTTTTTTTGAAATTATTTCGTTTAAAAAAATTTTTTTTATATAATTTGAGATAAATTTTTTTATGTATAAAAAAAATCAGAATGCCTCAATAAATTTCTCTACAAAATTATAATTCTTAAAGAAATGTCCTAAAGACTAGAGGTGTCCCCCTTAAATAAAAAAATATATTTTTCCCAATTAGCAAATAAAAAGAAGAAAAAAAAATTTTTAAAGTTATCAGTTAACTTTGAATTAATAGATAACTAAAACGTTTTGATTAGTTTATAACTGTGTCTATATGTACGGTCATTGACTGTACCAGGAAATTGACGTTAAACCGGATGAAAATCAAAAGGTAACGGTTCATTTATACACAAAGATACATAAATAAATATAAATAAATATATTCATTTAAATATATCTTCATCTAAATGATCATTGGCCGTGTGAACTCGCAAGTTGCAATAATATTTTGAAAATAAATCTATGATAAAATCGTAACTGAATATACCAATCATTAATTAATTAGTGATTCTTCTTTTATTTATTTTTTTTCAATATTAGATTAACAAACTGAGTCAATTTAATTCTTTAAAAATTTGATTTTAATATATTTATATTAAATATAACATATAAAACTTTAATATCATTTTTTAAAAACATACGTTGATTTTTAGATATGTTTTGATAATAAATCTTTCATTCGAAATTGATTTGGAATTATTTTTCTCTTCAGTAAATTAAATAAATATATAAACAAATGAACTGTAAATATATTTAGTGTTATAAATTCAAGAAGCCAAGGTTAGGTAAGTTTATAAACTCAAAAGAACTTGAAGAATTAGTAGACTAATATCTACTTTGGCCATGTTATTTTTTCTCATGATTATATTTTCTCACGCAAGTTATATTTTCTATACTTCTCCCCATTTAATTTGATGAAATAAATTAAGTGAAGAATATTAATTATATAGATTAAGCTTAGAGGAATATAAAATAATTAAGAGAAAATATTAAAATAAATGTGGAATATACATCAGAGGAAGAAAAAAAATTTTTCTCTCATAAATAAGCTACGTATATTTAGAAACAAATCAGCTGTTCATTATTCCTCAATGGTCATTAATCAAAAAAAAAAATTATTCTCATATAATAAATATATATATATATCCATTTCATGATGAAGAATAATGATGAATAATTTTAAATTAATGACAATTTTATACGGAGAATGATACAATTGATGTGTGCGATTTGAAAATATATTTTTTGATTAATATTTAAGATTTATATCCAGAAAAAAAATTAGTTGAAGTACTCTATATTTATTTATAATAACTGCCATATTTTTTTTTTTTTTTTTCAGTTTATAAATTAAAATTAGAAAATATTCAATTTTCTCCCAAGATTTAATAAATATTTTTAGTATGTAAAATAAATAAAAAGAATTTTATTTATCATCGCTATAAAAAAATCTACGAGTTATTTTTATTCCAATTAATTATTGTTAATATATTAAAATACTTTATTGATATTTTTACCATCAAATTAAATTTTATCTCGATGTTTATTATCTTAATTTAACTCGTAGAAAAAAAATATTATTTCTATTATAGTAATAAATAATTATTTTCTCCAAGATATATATCTATAAAAAAATAAAAAATATAAAAACAAAATACACATTAAATTTTTTTTCTACGTTACCTTTTTATCAAGACTCGATATTTTCAACGTAAACAATTTTATTTATTATCCATTGTTTATATAAATATTAAATATTTTTTTATCGTCGTAATTTTTACTGCAAATTGTTATAACAATTGCCAACAGTAGCAATGAAAATTCACATTGACTTTTTTTCGCGTTAGAAATATCTAAAAAAAATTTCAGAAATTTTATTTTTATATTAAATTATTATAAAAAATAATTTTATCACTTCCACACACGTACATAAAGATACATTGGATTAAATTTTAAGTTTAGATTCAAAAATTATTTAACCTCACTTTTATATATATATATATTTAGAACTAATAATTATGTATAGTTATTTATTAATTTTTTTTCACCATTTTATTTTCCTATTGTCGTTTGGCTTTCAACACAGACAACATTCAACGTCTATTCATTCGATTCACGAATTGACTACTGGCATTTTGACAAGGCCAACTCAAGGCGTCCTCAAGAAAGGCGAAACACCGATATATATAGATATACACATAATGTATAACTGACAATTCCTGTGACCTTCTAAAACCCACTACTAGGTAGCGCTGATTAGCCATATTTTCAAAGTTACCAAGCTCCATTTTTCGGCGGCAATTTTAAATGCTTTATATTCTCTCAAATATTTATTTTTAATTTTTTTAGTTGATTGTTTGCAGTTATTTTAATGAATAAATATTTATTTAATATTTTTATTCAATAATGATGATGGAACGTTGAGATTATTTTGATTATTATAAAAGAATTGTTTAAGTGAAGTTATCGATAAGATTTTGGTGATAAAAAATTTATTAATTTAAATACAGATTTGAGAAGTTGAATATTTTTTGTTTTTTTGTTTAGATGCTAGATAATTATTAGAATGTGTATTATTTATAATTATTGTGTTTGAAATTATTGATGAAAATTAATTTTTTGCAGCTCGATGAAATTATTTTAATTAATAATTTTACCCAGAATTTTAATAAACTTAAGATTATATTATATTATATTATACAACATGTATGGATTTTAATTATTCATATAATAAGACAGTTTGTAATAATTATCTTGCATAATTGTAATTTTTTTTTCAAGAATTTTTAAGAATTAATATTCATATTCATTTACTTTGTAAACAATTTTATAATTTCCTAAATCACTATAAACGAATTTTTTTTAGTAATTAAATACAAATATAAAAAATAATTATACTAATTAATAAATTCATATACATATACAATAAAAAATTTGACAATAAAATCCAATATGTTTTTAAAATTATATAAAATAATCTAAATTATATATTATTTGTTAATTATTATATTTATAATTATAAACTATATATTAAACAATAATTCTATATTAATTCAACAAATTCCAATCGAAAAATAAAATTATTCAAAACCAATATTATTTTTTTTTTCCAAACATAACAATTAACAATCATACACTATTTATAACGTATAATTAATATAAAAAATTGTGTTATAATATAACTTTCACCATAATTAACCCGTGTATTATATTATTAAACGTCAGACCATTGAACATATCCTGGAACTGATTAATTTAATGCAAATTACCAAGTCAAGTCGCGTTTCCGCGTATGCCTTTGTCTATCCCTCTCTACCTCTCTATACATATTATACTCTCACCACTTATTTATTCACTTATTCTCTCCACCATATCATACATACATAATATACAATCACCTCAAATGTGTCAAGCAAATTACATTGACAAATTTCTAGGTAACACATATACATGAAAATAATATAAAGCCATTTTTTATCATTCAAAATTTTCACATGCCAACTTTTGTAGTCTCGATACCCATCACGACAATCATGTATACATACATATACATATATATTTATATACATATATATATGTATATATACATATGTACAGATAGATTTATTTTGTATGTACATTTGTTTCCATATCATTTATATAAATATTTTTTCCATAAATAAAACTGTAGTTTTATCTATACATTATACACAATTCATTATATTGAATATCTGTATGTATTTATATATTTAAATACATATGTATATATGTATGATAACGTGTATATAATACATTTATAAATAAATATACGGAAACAGCTCGACAAATAGTCATGAATTGGGAACGAAACAAGGAATGTTACGTGTAAATATATGATCATGATAAAATAAAAAAATGTGATAATGTCCAAATGATTGATGGAACTTTTTATATATATTTGTATGTTATATATTTATCTGTAGGAATATATATATATTTAATATATGTGTGTATTAATGTAGAAGGGAATCGAGGTGGTTTACTGAGAATTGAAAATGATATTATACGATTTTATCGAGAATTAATTATTACGTATTTTTTATATAAAAGAGTTACTTTGGAATAAGCTTTGAATGAACTATATATTAGTCATGCTATATTAAAGTATAGCAAATTATGTGGCTATATATATATCAGTGATGGGATGAAGGCTGGATTTGGCGCATGCGTACTATGATTTCTTCCTCTTTATGTGCACAATTTCGGCGCGATTGCGCAGCTCGCAGCCATCAAATTGTGAAGAGAAGGAGGAAATTCATTGTGTGCATGCGCCAACTTCAGTCCTTAGACTATCACTGATATATATGTATATATTTATTCGTTTTATTATATGCCACATGACCTCACGTGTGGCTTTAATGCATCGTACACGTAATGTTTGCTATAAAATCTTTCTCACGGCGAAGGGCAAATTTGTATGGTTAAAAATAGTTTTGTGGAATATATGTAAATGTATTTGGAGGGGGATTTATTTGATGTATTTATATGTATGGATGAAATATATATATTTTTGGAGGTTTTTTGAGTTTGTGTGGTTTAATAATACACATTTGTACGTTGAATGTTTGGGAAATATTGGGGAAAAGAATTGTAATCGGCTTAGATAAAAGATGGTGAGTTTGAATTCATTATTTTTTGAAATTTTATGAAATGTTTTGTATGAAGTATTTTTTGTTTTTTTTTTTGTTTGGGGATATTTGTATAAGGGACGACGGTTTTGAGATTAGAAATAGTGACGGGATTGGATGTAAGATAAAATAATCGCGTGTGCTTGTGTAGGTGTAATCTATACATTGGAAAATGAATTTTCATGGTGAAATATTTTGATTACGTATTCTGAGAAAAATAAAAAATATATATGATAAATTAATATTTAATTGCTTTGATATAGAGATAACTTTAATTTCTAATCATCTGATGATAATTTCGGTCATTGATAATAATTCAAAAAAAAAAAAAAAAAGAAAAAAAAAAATTTTACTTGTAATTTTATTTTCTTAATCTTTATTATGATTTTCAAAATATTCATGCTGATAAAAATTACAATAGCAACTTGAGATAATAAAAGAACAATCTAAAAAATTTGAAACGATATAAACTTTAATATAAAAAAATATTTCTTCAATTATTCTCATAACTAAAATAAAATTCCAAATTTACACTAACAATTTAAATAGATATTCATTTCTTCTATCATATATCAATACTCTTCATATCAAATCGATAAATCCTATCGAATAAAATAACTATTAATTTTTAAATAATATTTTACACAATAAAAAAATTAAAATATTAATTTTCCCTGTATAAATGCTCAAAATTAACAACAGATTATAAATATTACATCGATAACGAAAATAATTATAACATATTTATCTCTACATAAATATATTACAAATTACAAATAATTTATCTAAATAATAATAATAATAATAATAATAATAATAATAATAATCGAAAAAAAAATTAAATAAAGAAAATATATTTAATATAAAAGTTATAAATTGTGAGGACAAATATAAATGTACTTTATGATTGTTTGCATTCACATTTACATTAATATTATTTTTTTTCTTTATATTTGTTTATTATAGATAGGTTTATATATACACTTATGTATCTAACTATGTGTAAATATTTATATGTAGGTATTATGTACACTTTTATATGTATTAAAGTGTGCGTGATTGTGTTTATAATTTTTGCGTGATCACCTGCGTGCTTTTGAGTATGCCATATTTCCGTTTTTCTTTTCTTCCCCGAAACAATTTGTCTCGGTGACAGGCCATCTTATTATCTTTTTACCATACGTCATCAAATGAATAAAATCTAGCTGCATGCTCATCTTGTGGAACAAATTTATATAATATTATATGTTATACACTTGTGATATGGAGGGATCATGTAAAATTTGAATTATATGTAGAAATAATATATATGATGGTGAATAAAAAAAAAAATATTTTAGAACGGAAATGAGAGATTTACATGGACTTTTGTGCAGTATGTAATTGAAAATATAACTGATGCATAAAAATAAAAATTACTAACATTTTCCTTTGCGTGTGAATAAATTTTAGTTTTCCGTTGAAATAAAATTAATTTATGGGAAAAAATTATTTATTATATGAGATTTGAGTTTAAATTTAATTATTTTTTTTTTGTCATAGGAAGAGTGATGATTGAATTAAATTAATAATGTAAATATAATTATCAATTATTTGTAATATAGTTAGAAAAATATTTATTTCATTTATCAAATATTTTTCTTAAATTAAAAAATAATTATTTTTATAATTATATCTAATTTTTATAATTTCATAAAAAGACTAAAAATATATCTTCAATAAATTTAAGATGAATAAGATATTATTCATAATAATAAAATTAACTAACATATAAAATAATTTCGCAATTATAAAATCGATAAAAATTAACATTTATTAAAATTTCCAAATAAAAACTAAAAATATCTTCAAAAAAAAAAAGATATACTATTCATATACATACATATATCTATTATATATTCACAACTAAATTATAATATACACCCACACACATAAATAAATATAAATTCTAAAAAAAAATGAAATAAACAAAAGTGAAGTTGATTTTAACATGTGAATAGAAAAACGGTGCTGTCCATCAGAATATATACAAATGCCAATATTAACGTCAAAGAAAAATCTACTCAAATACATTATATACACACATACATATATACATATATATATATAAACAAAATACATTTAAAAAATATATATATATATCCATAAATATATATATTTGTACACATAAAAAAAATAATAAGAAGATGAGACTACTATTTCATATATTTATTTTTTTTTTATTTTATATTTTGAGTGTGGAGCATATATAGCATTACATATATGTATGTATGTATGTATATATGTATATTGTAAGGCCCCCGACGCATCTGTCTCGAAACATATATATACGTACGTCCATTGAAAGATATTTCTGGGAAGTTGAAAACCGGAGGGAAGGCAGCAGCTTTATTCAAATCAGGCCCACATCTGTTCGATGATCCTCTCTCGCGTTTGAGAAGGATCATATATGTATATATATATATATACATGTATATTACACAAATTTATATACTGCTGTGTATAAACACAGCCTACGTATATATAATACATATATATATGAATTATATACTTGTAGCATCGATAAATAAATTTTTGGATTCAAACAAGAGAAAAATTTTCGAATAATAAATCATTTGTATGCTAATGAGTATTTTAAAAGAATTACGATATAATTTAACAATATAAAAAAAATTTTATCAATGCTATTAATGTGTGTATATGTAATATATATTTGTATATATATATATATATATATATGTGGGTGTATGTATAAAATTATTTTAGAAATAAAATTGATTAATAAGAAATGATGAATTTTTTGTGTTGATAATTTTTGAAAATTCTTAATGCTTTTGCGATAGTTTAATAATATAAAAAAATTTGTATTATTGTTAGTATTGTGTATATATGTAATATATGTATAGGTGTATGTATAAAATTATTTTAGAAATAAATTTAATTAATAGGAAATGATAAATTTCATGTATAAATTATTTTTTAAGAATTCTTAATGAGCATTTTTGTGTAGAGGATTTTTATATTTTAAAAATTATGCAATAATTGTGGGGGTTGAGAATAATTATTTATCAGTTGATAAACAATCAATTTATATACATATATATTTTTACATAAGTATATATCAATTTGTAGAATATATTGGAAGAAGTGAATTTTTTTCAACCATCTGATTTTTCTTTTCTCTCGTATTTTTTCATTGTTTACAATATTTTCTTTTTCGTTTTTTTTTTTTGTGTTGTAGTTATATATATAAGCACGCACCTATGTACACATATGTTGCGATAATTGTATTAATGCACAGCTGGTTAGATTTAATTTGGTACATACAATTTAATTCTCTTAAATTGAATCCAGCTAATACAGTATAAATTACTTGGGATTTTTGTTGGATAAAAACACAAATAGAATAAATAGACAGTTCTGGGAAATACAATTTATAAATTGTTGAGTCATTTTCAAGTGACACTTGATAAACTATTTTATGGATAAAAATAAAGTATTGTAAAACACTTGGAGACATTTTATTTTAGTTTATAATCATACTGGATTTATAACAGCTGATGAAATTTATAAAAAAAAAAATTTCATAGATATTTTATTTTTAATTTTTCTTTTTTTTTTTAATTTTTTTTTATGTATTGTCATTTGTGCTTTATGTTCTCTGTTCTTCTGACACTTCAATTCATCAACGATTTACTCGTTTATTTGAAAAAAATATGTATTTATACAATCTATTATTTCACAGAATTGAAAAGTTAGTTCATATCGGAAATATACAATATGTTTATGTGTATATTTATATCCTCTTTAATGGAAATTGTTGAGATTCCGATTGTTATCAATGAGCATTTACTGGTAGTCTTTGAAATTTCTACGTAATGATTATATTTATCCATTTATATTTAAAATAAAAACAGATATATTTTATTTATTTTACAAAGTTCAAAAAAAAAAAAAAATAAAAAAGAAGAAAGAAAAGATAAACATATATAGACTGTAAATAAAACTAAAATTGATATTATAAATCATTATAGAAATGATAACCCAAATATTTCAAATTATTTATATTTAATCAAAAAATTTAATGAATATATAATTATTCAAAAAAATAATTTATTCTGATTATTTGTTTATCTATGTTTTAAAATTCATATTTAAGTTTATATGAAATTATTTACACGTCCTCTATAAAATAAAAATTCTATTTGTATTTTTCATCGAAATATTATGATTAGGTATTTTGAGAAAAATAAAAAATTATATACGAATAATTAATATTTAATTGCATTGATATAGAGCAAACTTTAATTTCAAATGATCTGAGGATAATTTCGGTTATTGATAATAATTCAAAAAATAATTTTAGTTATATTTATAATGACATTTTACTTGTAATTTAATTTTTTTAACCTTTATTATAATTTTTAAAATATTCAAATTGATAAAAATGACAATAGTAACTTCAGACAATTATAAATTTTGATAAAGAAAAATGTTTCTTCAATTATTTTCATAAGAAAAAAAATTTTAGTTATACTTATAATGACATTTTACTTGTAAATTTATTTTTTTAATCTCTAATATGATTTTTAAAATATTCAAATTAATAAAAATGACAACGATAACTTCTGATAATTAAAGAATAATCTAAAAAATTTAAAACAAGACAAATTTTAATATAGAAAAATATTTTGTTAATTATTCTCATAAGAAAAAAAATTTTTAATAATACTTTTAACGACATTTAACTTTGTAATTTTATTTTAAAAATTTTTGTCATGATAATCTTTATATACTTCATCTTTTATATAAATATACAATGACTCTAACCATAAAAATATAAAACTTAATCGACAATTTACCGATTGCAAGAATTTAAGACCGGTGTTTGATCGTTTACAAAGAAATTGTAGGCGGTCCTTTGGCTTTTCTGCGATTCCAATCAACAATTACGCACATCCTGTCATATATAATATATATATACATATATATATATATTTTGTAATCGTTATATATTCCCAAACATAACCGCAACAAAATAGTTAAATTACTGTATCCCCATAGTCGAATAATCGCGAAATAATCACACGTCAAAATATATTATTGAAAATTCGTTCGACCAATTTAAATCTCACAACTCAAACGTTAAATTAAAATTCAAAACGTGTTTAAACTCGTTAAAAATATATCTCAAATGAGTTGTTTGTCACGTAAATCAACGTGTCTAAATAAAATTCATCACACTAAAAAATTCCTTCTCACAAATTGATTATATTTATCAAAATACTATTTTAAAAATAAAAATTATTATTATCACAGTGAGTATTCAATTGCAAATTTGATATTGTACATATCAAGTATGTATTATTTACAATAATACATATATATATATTACTTTCTCATTAATAATTATTTTTTTTATATGATATTATGATTGATAATTATTTTTATATGATATTTATAAACCTGAGCTTTTGTCTATTTTTATTTAATTAATTCAATGTGTGATTTATGAATTATTTTCAGGTATATATATAATTTATTATAACTTTCAGATAGTACATATATGTTAAGTATATATGTATATATGTATATACGTAGGAATATGTTATATATTTATAGAGGGAATTTATATAAAACGCCTGCGGGATTTTGTTCACCAGTGAATTCCGTGAATTAGATTTTTCCTGATGGTTTATTTGCTCGAATCATTATTTAGTATGCAACACTCGAGTCATAATGGCCGTTAGGGGGAGGATATAAAGATTAATCTGCCTTCGAAGAAATCTTTTCACATTTTTTTTTTTTTTTTTAATATTTATATTTATATTCAATTTTTTTCCCCTTCATTCTTCTTGAGAAATTCTACAAAACAATTTTATTTATTGAACTAATAAAATAAATCTTGAAATACAATATAAATATTTTTTCTTGATATTATTTTTCATTTAATAAAATATAAAAATTGATAATATAATATATATAGTATATATGAATTTTATTTTTATGTTTCGTTAGTTTATGAATTTATTTTTTTGTAATTTATATCTTTCTTTTGCTCTTGATTTTTCATTGGAAGTTTTTTTTTTTTTATTTATATTGTGCACTTGATATCTCGTTTCAGCAAACACACATTTCTTAAAAACTCGTTAAAGTCACTATCGGTAACGACTTACCGGAACACCAATGAGGCCGACATGGTACCAACTGTTTCGCGATATATAAAGTGGTGTTTGTAATTTCATTTTTATATTTTATTTTATTTTTCAACTTCCCCTTTGATATATATTATTTGTTCGATGAAACGTATAATACTTTTGGGTATTATATTTATTTCTATCGTTTTAACACACCCTTTCTCTTCGTCCTCGCCCCTGAATTGTCGTTATTATCGATAACATGTCAATATTTCAACGAAAACGTTTTTCAAATAATCACAGAATTACCTGCAACCACACCCTATTCGACCGAATTTTGTCTGCGTCACGCGATAAATTAAATCTCACGCCCAATTGTTAGTTACCACGAATATACTTAACTAATTTTCCGAATATAAATATTAAAATAAAAAAGTGTCACGATCGATAAGAGATTTATTTTAGTGTATGGATTATTATCAAAACAGTTAAAGCGATTTAAATTTGAAGATTTTAATTCAATCAGAAAGTAATGTAGTTTTTTACAAATTCATAAAAATAAAAGATAAAAAAATTTAAACTAAAATGATATATTCATTTGAATTATTAAATATATTTCACACTTTATTCATTTCGAATATAATTACATCATTAATTAAAAATAAAAACTTGTAAAAATTTTATCTGTTTGAATTCGACGAAATTACTTTTCAAATGATCTAAAATATATAAAAAAAAATAAAAAAGGATCGAGTATAATGTTGCTAAAATTCATATGCATAAATAATAAAATTGGTCATGGCGCACGCAAAACGATTTACTGTGATAATATTATTTATTTATTTGTTTATTTATTTATAATGACGTGATTATAAATTGGAAAGTATATATTTACAAATCATTGAGTATTACAAGTAATATATCACTTAAAGATTTATTATTATTTTTTTTTTTATGCTTGGAAAAAAAATAAATAAATAAACTATTGTAATGTATCATAACTGATATCGATAAAATTATTCCACGAAATTGTCATATATATTCTTTTGATAGTTTAACTGATATGAATTTTAATAAAGAGCGAAACTATATTTTATATTGTAATATTAATTGCTATTGTGTCATTATTATTTTAATAATAATTTTTATAATAATATGTTGATGATAAATTATTGCATTGAAAAATTTCTATTGTATTTTTTTCACATTGAAATTAATTCTTATGGTATAGTTACATAATAATGTGTGGGATAAATATTTCTTTTTTTTTTATTTCAATTGATTTTATTCATGATGTAATAATTTTATTATATGTGTTTATATAGCTTGGAGAATATGTTTGTTCCATCAGATTTTTTTTTTTTAAATTCACATTTATATTTTTTTCTTCATGTTTTTTTTTTTTCTCATTCCGCGTATCGTCATTACCTGGCTATACTTCTTGAGTTTCAAGAACACTCGCGCGGTCGTGCATCGATCATTTGAGGAAGTTGTGGGTTTTTTTTTATATTCATTTTTTATTTATTTGGTTTTTTTGTTTTCATTCTCTTTTTATTTTCTCTCTTCATCTCGTTACCTCCCTCGAACGATCAGCTCGTTCATTCGCGTCAGTCAATCGATTCTTGGTATAATCACAATAACTCACCAACCAATTTTGTTGGCTTGAATATGTATATATGCTTATATAATATATAGTATGTATATCAACTATACAAATTGGAATGAAAGAAGTTTGAAATGTGAATGCATAAGAGCTGTATAACAATCAATACCAGGTGAAGAAAAAAAAAAATGGTGCATTATATATATTTTTGTGTTTAAATATAGATTGGGATATGAAGAAGACAAAAGAATAAAAAGTTTGGTTTTTTATTGTGAGGTTTGAACTCACGATTTGAGAATTTAGTAAACTGGTGTTTTTACCGATGAGACAAAAAGATGATTAATATTGTAATTATTTTTAATTGAATGATTAAATATTTCACGCAATTTTTATATTTTGTCTTCTTAACATTTTTTTATAATTGAAAAATATTTTATATATATAATAATATTTACAGTATTTTTTTCCCAATATTTTTTTATAATTAAAAAATATTTCATATAATTTTTCTTCCCAATTTTTTTATAATTAAAAAATATTTCAGATAATATAAACAATTTTTATTCTTAATATTTTTCTACAATTAAAGAAATATTTCGCACAATTTTTCTTCCCAATATTGTTTCATAATTGAAAAATATTTCAGATAATATAAACAATTTTTCTCCCTCAATATTTCTCTACATTTAAAAAAAACCAAAATTATCAAAAATTTCGTATAAATCATACATTTTCAAAAGATACATTTATCATTCTAATCTTCTGCATAAATAAATTTTTAATCTCTTAGCAAATTCAGAAGGATATAATATAGAAAAAGAAACAAAAAAAAAAAAACCAAATAAATAAAGCGAATGATGAATAAAAAAAAAAATCATTTCTTTTTTCAACTTCTGCGAACTGTCGCAATTAATTTTTTGCCCTCTACGGGAGATTTCAATTATGTCGGACCACTACTACCTACAAATACATATACATATATATCTACAACATATAAGCAAGCATACATATAAATATATGTATAGACGAAATGGCTGCCATTGAATTCGGCAAGGTTCACCCGTTTTCTAAGAATTTACGATTGCTACTGACGTTTCACTGCAGGAATTTCGATAACAATTGATTTCACAAACGATAATATATCCACGACGTCAATCATCACTTCCACGAAATGATATACATACATACACACATATTTATATATAGATTATTATCATATTGAACGCAAGATAATGACGAAAAAAAAAAAAAAATTAAAAATGTTACAAAATAAAATTATAAATACCAAAATATTATTTTTAATTTTTTTTTTGACATTAGTACTCTCATCTCACGACCCAGATTTTTGCTCGAATCTCTATTTTAACGTTTCCGCGTATCAGATTGAGTATATATGTACATGTGTGTGTATTGTATGTACATATATGTGTATATATAGAGTTGTGTATTTGGCGCATAATTCAGTGCTTAACCAGCTGGTAAATCTGGCAAAGTTCATTTTGACGTAATACGATAATTTTACAATTCAATAATAATCTACATTTTACCTTGAAGAATATAAAAAAAAAATAAAAATATTAATTTAATTGATATATATTTTAAATATCATGAATAAATAAACTTGACCACTCACATTATATATCAAATTTTTATATAAAAATTCTTAACCTTCAACATTGAACTTTAGAAATAAAAATCATTAAATAAATATAAATTATTACATCATCGAATAAATATATTCACCAATATTTAATTTAATAAATTCATTGAAAAAAAAATTATTAATATATATATATATGTACTAATTTATTCACAATAAATTCTGTCAAAATATAACAGAGACGACTTTTTTTTTTTTTTTTTAATGAATTATTTTACGAATTATTTAATTCAGTGAATTATTACGAATTTAATTCAATGACATCACCTTGATATATTTAAATGTATATATATTCAAGGATTTTATATGATATAATACAACAACAAACTGTTTTTTAAATCTTTAATAAAACCTTCACAGGGTCACAGGGTCGAAAATAAAAAAACATGTCAAGTTTCGACATTGTACAAAACAAAACATGAACTAACTGTGTGTAAATATAATCACGGGATATCGCGTGAGTGTTTATGAGGCGAACACTCGCATTATACATACACATATATATAACCTAGTAAATAAAAGAAAGAAAAAAAAAAAATTACTCGAATTCCTGAGTGAACCCGAGCTATATAAATGAATGAATGATCCACACGTGAGTATAAATTGTATACATAAATATACACAAACAAAAGATACAAAAAAAAAAAAAACATAATCGAACGAAAAAAAAATATATAAATGTACATAAAAAAAATTGTAAAAAAAAAAAAAACACTCTGAGTTTATAATGTAACAGTAGATTAAAAATGAAATTTATACATTTATTTTTATGTTTATGATTGATTGATGTATACACATGTATGTAGGTATAATATATGTATATAAGTATTTATATATTATTACTTTTATGTATCTCGGGAAATTGCACATTATTTTTGCATCAAGTTTATGTATATAGATATAAATTTCTACGAATTGTTGACAGCCAAGCACAACTGGTACTATTTCGAAGTGATCTCTGTGAATTCTTGGAAATTCTTGGTCGACACGCAGGTTAATTCAGTCGCATTAGACAACACATTTATATATATGTATGTATATATGTATGTAGGTATATATATAAGTATTTCAACACATGAAATAGATGTATATATGAATTGTTTATCAGATATATACACTGTTGAAATTAATTGTTTATTCGTAAGAGAAGAAAAAAAAATTTTTTTTTTTTTTTTTTTTCAAATGAATTAAAAGCCATAATTTATTTAAATATCGTTATTGATTGATTTGAAATGTTCGTATATTTCTGATGGATATATATAGGTATAAACTCGAAAGATTAATTGTTCATTCGTATTGAATAAAAAAAAATATTATTTTTTTTTCAATGTTTTTTGTTCCAATGAATTAATAAAGTCTATAATTTATATAAAATATTATTATTAATTAATTAAATACGTTGGTATATTTTTGATGAATATTTGTTTATCTATATATATTTATCAAATATACTCGAGAACTTAATTGTTTATTTGTTCAGAAAAAAAAAAATATTTTTTTTTTCTTCTATTTTTTTCTTTTCCAATAAAACAAAAGTCATAATTATTGTTAAACGTCATTATCAATAAATTAAATATATTGGTATATTTTTAATGAATATTTATATATTAATATATATAAAAATTGTTTATCAATTATACTCGAAAATTTAATTGTTTATTTGCTCAGAAAAAAAAAAAATATTTTTTTCTTCTATTTTTTTCTTTTCCAATAAAACAAAAGTCATAATTATTGTTAAATATCATTATCAATAAATTAAATATATTGGTATATTCTTAATGAATATTTATACATTAATATATATATAAATTGTTCATCAATTATACTTGAGAACTTAATTGTTTATTTATTTGTACAGAAAAAAAAAATTTTTTTCTCTAAATTTTTCTTTCTCAATGAAATAAAAGTTATTTATTATTATTATTATTATTATTATTATTATTATTATTATTATTATTATTATTATTATTAAATGAAATATATTGATATATTTTCAACAAATATTAAATCATAAACATATATTAATATTTATTTTCATTCATTTATATTTATTTATAAGTGTCGAAATTTTTTTCTATATTTCTTTTTATTTCTATAGAAATAAACAATTAATTTCCAATTATATCTGATAAACAATTCATTCTCAGACACATCTACAACAATAGAAAAATCATGCGCCACAAAACACGTCACGAATAAATATATATCTTCCTATATACATATTATACTGTCACAATTAATCTAATTCCAAGAAATTGTTATGTCGCAAACTGAAATAGATTTATAATTACGTATTATAATTGCACATATATATAAACATACGTATCTTAACCAGTATTTTGTCGTAATAAAAGTGATTCTAGGGAGACATTTATAAAACATAACCCGCAATTGACCTTTACTGTTTTTTTTTTTTTTTTGTTTTTTTCTTTCTTTTAATTATTTATTCATTTTCTTCTTCATTTTTTTTTTTTTTTTTTCAGGATAACACTCCATTGTTTTTATCATTTGATATATCCGTGTGTATAAACAAATGTATTTATGTATAATATTTATATTAATGTGATGAGCATTCTTTGAATTTAGATGACGTAAAAATTGTAAAGACATTCCACAGAAAGTATTTATCGTATCTCAAGGACGCATTGCAATCACAATATTTATATGTGTATATGTTTATGTGTGGATATATGTGTGAATAATATTTTTTTTCTTTTTTTTTTTGCACATACATTCAGAAAATTAAACTGATAACCAGACAAATACCTAAACGTATTTCTCCGGATTGTAAATATTTATGTATAATTTATTTAATATTGATAATAAATCCGTGGCATTTAAATGGATCAATGAGCAATCTGTTATGTGGGTCAACTGGTTCAAATATCAAGCAACAAAAAGAGAAAAAAATGAAAAATAATAATAATAATAATAATAATAACTATAATTTAATTAAAGTCTCATTTTTTTTTATCAATATAAATATTTTTATAGAATTTTTTTAATTGCAAAAAAAAAAAATTCAGAAATATGTCAAGAGTTATTATTATTAATTTTTATTTTTATTGTGCAAAATGTCTTTGAGACAAGTGATGAATGAATCCACGTGTTTTTATTTTATTTTGATATTTTGTTTTTTATTTCTTTCTTAAATTTCTTTTAATATTTTCATGATGCATTTGAAACTATGAAAAAAATGTTTAACCCTTATTTTTTATTATTTTTATTTAAACAACAAATACTGATGACTTTTAAAAAATTGTTAATGATATGATTCGTGAATTAAATCATTAAAAATTATTCCAAAGTGATAAAAAAACTCAGCACTATTTATTTTTATCATTCATGAATTTTTTTATATAATATCTTTCGCTTGAATATTTATTTATAAATGTTTTTTGGATATAAGAGAATATATTATTGTCTATTTTAGTTGAAATTTCGTTGACGTTGATGATGTTGAGGACTAATAGATAAAGATAGATTCGAATATTTACAATGAGGATCGTTAGAAAAGTCAACGAAATGTCTCGACGTCAATCTGTCTACTGACGTCGTTCATGTACATTTATTTTTATTAATATATATGTGTATATATGTATATGAACGTCGCGACGAATTTTTGTTTCGACCTACGCAAAATATGTTGAAGAAAAAAAAATACTGTAGAGCTCAAAGATTTTTTTTTTCTTCCTAGAATTAACTCACTTTGTCAAAACTCTTTTGTACGCCCTCATTTTCTTTTTATATTTTTTTTTCAAGTCCCACATTGAGAAACTGATGAATAAATTATTTATTATATCCCATTTTATTCGAACAACATTTGTATAATTTTAAAATTGGTATAATTAATATTAATTCCAATTGAAAAAAAAAAAAAAAAAAAAATAATAATGTGTAATTTTATTTATTGAATTGATATTTACAAATTAATTATTTTTTTATAATTTATAATATTAATTATTATTAATTATTTATATGATTATAAAAATAATTAATAATTAATAATATTAATTAATAATAAATAAATAAATTAAAGTATATTATTATAAATAATATTTACAATAATATTGGTATAATAAATTTTTTGTTTTTTGATTTAATAATCAGAGATTTTTATTTATTTTAAATTGATACGAATTGATATTTTTAAATTTAAATTTTTGTGGATTTAAAATAAATTACGACGATGGATAAAAAATATCAATGAACAAACGAAATAATTTATTCATGTTTAATATTTACTTTATCGATCCATTAATATTAATTTAATTCAACACATTATTCAGCATCAATTGTAAATAGTTTATCAAAAAAATAAAAAATCAATTTTTAATCATGACATTTCTATTTACTTTTGATATATATATACATATATATCTATATACTTATATCAGAAGTATATATATGTATAAAATCGTAGAGATATATGTATTAATCTCTATGTAAACAAATTTGAAACATAAAAAGGTGAATACCAGAGATAACTAAGAAAAAAATGCAGAATTATGACGTGATTTTCAATAATTAATATAAATTGGTGTTGTCATTAATTATATATAGATATGAATATTGTTTATCAGATATATTTGAGAAGATAATTGTTTATTCGTACAGAAAAAAAAAAATTTTTTTACCTAATTTTTTCTCCTAAAAAAAAAAGTCATAATTTATATTAATTATTAGCGTTAATTAGTTAATTAAAAATATTAGTACAATTTTGATAAATATTTCTTTATATGTATATATTTATGCATTTATTTATTTACTGAAGATATTTATAAATTACAAATAAATACGAAAAAATTGAAATTGAATGGAATTTAAAATAAAATCGACGAATTGAAAAAAAAAATATTTACAAGAAAAAAATTTTTTTTTCCTCTTTTTTATTTGATTTTAAATATGTAAATAAACATTAATAATTGAAATAATAAATTTTTCAAGTTTATGTACATATATGGATTTATATATATTGTTTAATGGATTAATATAACTGCTAGAATTTTGATAATAAAATTTTGTAGCCTCAATTGAGTTGGATTTTTCATCAATACATTTAAATAAATAATATTTATTTGAGATACTGAATTAATTAATTAATTAATTAATTAATTAATTAATTTCGAACAATAAATCAAATAAACAAATCAACATTAAATATTAATTTAAAATCCAACTCAGTATTAGAATTAATTTACTGTAAAAAATTATGTAAGAACTGTTGTGTAACTTAACATAAAAAATTCGCAGATAAAAAAAATTATTTCATTTTTTTTTTTTTCTACTCAAGTAAATCTATAAATCTGATAACGTCACATAATTTTCGGAATGCCTGAGTGTGTAAAGAGAAGCCTAAAGCAACTCATAATTCATCAACGAATATAATCTGTTGTGTTTTCTTCTTTCGCACTTATTACCTTTTTTTTTTTCTTTTTATTTTATTTTATTTCGCTTCGTGTTGGGATGGGCTGCAAGTGAAATTTACTTGGGCTTTCTACGAATTCTGATGGCAGCAGTTTGAGATAATATATATAAAAGAAAAGAGACCCCGTGTGGACAAGAAAACAGTTTGTATGTGTGTGTATGTATGAAAACCCTTTGTCGTCTGCGAACGAATGAGAAGATGAAGATTTACACAGCATCTAATATTGCCCATGAGTTATTATATATTTTTACTTCTTATGGTGTCCTGCATTATTATTACTACCGCAAGAGAAAGATTCTTCCGGGAATATATGGAATATTTCATATTCCGGCATGGGACCAAACACACTTCAAGGAATTATATATTGTAAGATATATAACTGTGATATATATATATATAAGTTGGTTTAGTATATATATTTGCACTTGTCTGTATGTAGTTTTTATACCTAGCAAACATTTTGTATACTTTAGAATCGAGGATTCTTGAGATAATTTCATATTTTTTTTTTTTTTTAAATTTTCAGTTGCTTCTTTAAACATTGTATGTAAAATGAAGAAATATATGTATATGTATTTTTATGTATATTTATTGAAGCTTATTTGTATTTGTTCACACAAATGAATTCTATGAATTGTTGAGATATTATGAGAAATTAAATATATTTTTGATTATTTTATCATTTTTTTTTTATTCAGAAAATTCAGTAAGGTAATATGAATTTTAATAGTTCGTTGTGAGTAATAATTGTGAATTTATTGATATGTGATTAGATTGTTTGGATGAATGAATGGATTTTAGATTTTATTTAGTTTTATTTTTTTGTCGGTTTTGAATTTATGAGTAGCTGTTGGATATAGTTAATGAATTTATATTTGAAAAATTGGCGGTTGGAGTATTGGGAGTTTTTGTTGGCTTGAAATTTTGATTGGTTGTTTATCCATTTGAATTGTGGAAGTCGATTTTTATTGGGTTATTTTTAGTGACAGTTCTCACCGTGATGGGGTAAAGATTTGCGTATGAAATTTATATGAGCGCCACGAGTGGCGGCTTTACTAAGCTCATGTTGCTCTTGATAAAACTGTGTATGATATAGATTTGCTCCCGCTCGAAATTTCAAATGAGTGTTAAATATTTTGAGGTTATATATTGATTTGATGGGTAGTTTTTATATTATCCATTGAATTATTATATAACTTTCGGAAATTTTACACACTTCAATTTGTGACACATTTTTGAATGATCTGAAACTGTCTGAATCTTTCTAAATAACCTAATTTAATTTAATACATTAAATTAGTTTGATGTACTCACCATTAATGTCCACTTCAACTCGAATAAATGTTTTCAAAATATCCATATTCGTGAACTTGCTGAATTGTCGTGATACTCGTGATGCACTATCAAACACTATTTATTCAGTTTTTAAAAATAAATTCTGGATATCAATTTCAAGAGACATACATAAAAGTAAATTAATAAAAATTACTTTGCCTCCGCATGACTTTTATCTGTTTGTTCACTGATTTTTCATTTTTTTATTTCTCGATCGCATATAAAAACAACTGTTAGAGAAATATCTATGAGCGCCACTAGTGGCAATGTCAAGAAGTTTATTTTGCTATCGAAAAAAAAATATACAAATTTATATCGAAATTTAATTATAATATATATGTTTATTAAAAACTCCAAAACGTGATATAAAATATGTTAACCTTTGTTGTGGAGATATTTCAATAATTAACATAGAATAATATTGCTAATTTAATAAAGAAAATAATTGAATGTAAAAAAATATAAAAAGAAACTTTGTGTATGTGTCACGTGACTTTTTTATCGACATTGTAGGAATCTATTTCAATACTTATCGGTATTATATTCGAAAAAAATACCGATCAAATTCAGCAGAGCCACCAGCGTCTTGAGCAACTCCCTGGAAATACATGGTGGCATTGATGAAGAGCCTATCGAAGTTGCCGCGAAACGCAAGGGCGCAAAACGCACTCTCACTTTTCCAATTTCCATCGTATGTTCTACCGGCCCTTAAGACTTAAGCGGCTTAAGACTTAAGTGCCTTAAGTACACTCAAGCATTGCACAAGTGCATGGACTGCATTGCTGTTTCATGAAATTAATTATTCTTGGTTATACTACGTGGTATTTAACTTATTTAATTGTGCAAATTGTACATTTTTGTCATTTATTAAGATAGAACCATGTCTTCACCACTTGGAATGTGTGAAACACCTGGATGTATGACTGATGCTAGTCTTCAATGTCCAACATGTTTGAAAATTGGTATTCAAGGCTCGTATTTTTGCAGTCAAGTAAGCCGACATTTTAGGTTATATGTTGAATTTAATTTATTTAAAAATTTATATCCAGGAGAGATATACATGTTCTAAATCATTAAAAATGTATTTAAAAGTTGAGGATAATTTCAATTATCGTTATGAATATTTCATTTTTTTTTTATTTATTTCAGGACTGCTTCAAAGGAAGCTGGAAAACTCACAAACTGATCCATGATATTGCAAGTGCGTTATACAATTTGAAAATATTTTTGTAGTATTTTCAATTGATGACTAGAAATATTGTTAACTCGATTAATATTATAAATATTCATTACAACAGAGGGTGAAAGCGGAAAAAAATCTTCAGATGAGTATAATCCATGGCCGTCATACCATTTTACGGGAAAATTACGTCCATTTCCAACTATACCTAAACGAGAAGTACCTAAAGGCATACAACGCCCAGACTATGCAGATCATCCTAAAGGCGTGCCATTGAGCGAGCAGGCTGTTCGAGGCTCAGCCCAAATTAAAATTTTAGATGACGAAGAAATTGAAGGAATGAGAGTAGCATGTAAACTCGGTCGAGAGGTGTTGGATGAAGCCGCAAAGGTATGCGATGTTGGTGTTACAACTGCTGAAATTGATCGAATTGTATATGAAGCATGTATTGAGAGAGATTGTTATCCATCGCCATTGAATTATCATCAATTTCCGGCAAGTTGTTGTACATCTGTAAATGAGGTGATTTGTCATGGGATTCCTGATACCAGACCGTTAAATGATGGTGACATTTGTAATGGTAAATTTCATTCATTTGTTTATAGAAAATTTCGAAATGTAATCATAAATTTATTAAATTGTTTTGAGTTGATGAAAATAATTTTTCTTTATATTTATTGCAGTTGACGTAACAGTGTATCATAATGGTTTTCATGGTGACTTGAATGAAACACTTTTGGTTGGAAATGTCAAGCCGGAAATTAAAAAACTAGTTCAAGTAACGTATGAATGCCTTTCAAAAGCCATCGATATCGTTCGACCGGGCGAAAAATATAAGGAAATTGGAAATATCATTCAAAAACATGCTCAAGCTCATGGCTTTAGTGTTGTTCGAAGCTATTGTGGCCATGGAATTCATCGACTATTTCATACTGCACCAAGTGTACCTCATTATGCTAGTCAGTTATATTCTTACAAATTTCATACAAATAAGAAACTTTTTTTTTTTGTTTTTCGATCACAAGTTATTTTTTTTCTTTGACTTTAACTAATACCAAACTTATTGTTGTAGAAAATAAAGCTGTTGGGGTAATGAAAGCCGGTCACACGTTTACTATTGAGCCCATGATATCACAAGGCTCATGGCGTGACAGCATGTGGCCGGATTGTTGGACTGCGGTCACAGCTGATGGTCAATGGTCTGCTCAATTTGAGCAAACTCTTCTTATCACTGAAAATGGCTGTGACATCTTGACAAGAAGACGAAGCAAGAATGGCCAACCTTGGTTTATGGACCGGTTGTAGTTGATTTTTAAGTGGCGTAATTTGTCTTATATCTTTTTGCCTCATATTCCTCCCCTATAATTGACCTCCATTCGTCGTATTCTTTCGTTATGTTATATAAAACATAAGATAAATCAATATTTACCCGGAATCCGAAACAATAATCATGATCGAATTACTCGTTTTTCCTGACCTTTTCAAACGTGCCTTGTATTATATTTATCCATCTTAATAATTGCAACGTTTATTGTACATAGGAAGAAAAAGATTTGAATAATTCTCATTGTGCGAATAATAAAATAACACAAACGTTATATTCGTTATTTTCTTTTTTTTTTTCTCTTATATATGAGTTTTTTTAAATCAATAATGAACCTCAGTTAAGCAATAGAATTACAAGTTTGATTAATTCCACCAATAACAAATCTTCAATATCGGTATCTAAATCTACAAATAAATATTTCAGAAATAAATAAATTATATAAATACTAGACGTACAATATACTTGCTTGTACAACCATAAATATTAAACAAACAAAAAATATCCTTGAAAGCTATTTACAAGAGCAATAAATATTGCATAATCCCGTCTTTTTACATATCAGACTTATTCCTGATACGACTACCAAATGCGGACGTTGAATCGTCATGCGAAAGGGTAGTATTTACCTCTGTTAATTGAGAATCTGAATTGTCATATTCATAATCATCATTGGTACTATCACTTGAATGCAAATTACGATAATTATCATCTTGTTCAACCTCCGGTACCATAATTCTCAACGGTCGTTTTTTTTCTTCATTTTTTTGTTCTTCTTCTTGCTCATGCTGTTCCTCCATAAATTTCTGTTGTTCATAGTGTTTATCAGCTACCTCCTGTTATCAAGCACAAAAAAATTATTGAATTATTTTGATGATAATATACTTGATTTTTTATCAATTGTTTTTGATTATTACCTGTTCTTGTTGAATTTGTTGTTGACGATATCGTTGTCGATATCTTTTTTGTGATCCATATCGTAGTCTCTGAGGTTGCTGTGAATTTTCTTTTTGCACGTCATGCGGAATATCGTCAACTTGTTCATTCACCTGATAATTATGATTGGTTGACAAAGGTTCATCATTTTGTAGATTTTCTTCATTAAATTTCTGCACGTCCTCCTCGTGATATTGCTGCCGCTGTTGTTCTTGTTCGTGTTCTTTTTGTCTTTGTTGCTGCTTTTTTAATTGTCCAATCAAATGACTATTGACATTGCCAGCAGCAGCCAATGCTGCTAATTTTTCTGCTGTTTCGCGATTTGGCAATGTTGTATAAAATTGTGTTGAAATACTAACTCCATTATTTCCAACAGTACTAAAATAATTTTCAGAGCCTGCTTGATTGACTGCATTGGAAGAACCCTGCTCATCATATTCAATATTATTCTCTGTCTGCTCGGAATTTTCTGACTGATATTCAAGATCCTGACTCTGATGAACGGGCGCATTATGACGTGTATCTGTAGGTGGTTCAGGTGCAAGATTATAATCAGCTGTTACTCTTCCCGAAGCGTAGTCTTGACCAAAAAGTATTTGTTGTTGCAGTTGTTGCTGCTGCTGCTGCTGCTGCTGCTGCTTGGTGGCTTGTTCGTCATAATTGAACGAGTGCATTTGTGGTTGGGAAAAAGTTGTTGGATTAGTTTCAGATTGTATCAGCTGGTCTAACTGTTGTTGAAGAAGATGCTGTTGTAATTGTGGTTGTTGATCTGTTGTATATTGTTCGACAAGTGGTTGTGGAAAACTATTAAGTAGATCGTATAATTGATTAGCGGATAATGGCGGTCCAGATGCTGCAGGATGACCCACATGAAGATCAGGTGCCTGGTGGCCAATATGAATATCAGACATTTGTGATTGAGACATTGATGGAGCTTGGGCTCCATTACCGAGAAATCCTACGTGAAGAGAACTTTGGAGATTTGTTTGCATTGGGATATTTGAGTGACCAAATTTGGTATTTGTGTCTATCATTCCAGATCTAGATATAGGCGGATGATTCAGATAAAGTTCATTTGTTTGAACCTCGGGTGTTGGGCCTGGAGATACTAATCGTGATGAATCAAATTCGGCTGGGAAAAATGTTGGTACAACTGTTTGGAATTCATTAGTGACATCGTGCATTTTTGTTACTTCATATGAATTTTGTGGTGGTGTTGGATTGGTTACTGGTCGTTGATATTCTGCACTTGTTCCTAAATCACCAAATCCGTAATTTGTTACTACTGCGCCTATAGAAAATATTGATTTATACAAATAATTAGCTCATAAAAATAATCTTAAGGTAATCAAGATGCTAAATATTACCTGAACCATTAGAATTGTATTCATTATAATTTGGAAGTCGACGATAATCACCCTGGCTATTATCATCATTATTTTCTTCGCCAGTATGATAAGGTTTATCAGCGAGACTCAAATTAGGCGCAGGAATTGTGTGTATTGGTCCTCTGTCATCATCAATATCACCACGATGGGTTTGGGGTAGTGCAATTAGCTCAGGTCGATATTCAGGACTGTATTCTGGTACTTTATTCATCACAGCAAATTCTTTAACTGTCGTACGTTGAGGAATAACTGCAATATTTTGTATAGGAGCTATCACAGGAATTGGATTTTTCCATTGTGTTGGTGGAACATTAAACATGGGTGGTGGTCGTAGTCTAAAAATGAAATAAAATCAAATTATATAAATTTTTTTTTTCGTGTATCAAAATAATTTACTCGTGCACACAAGTTTATATATAATTACAAATATAATTCTTTCTTATTTTTCAGATACATATACAAGAACTTTTATACACGAGTGTAACGTTGGAATAATAAATTTTAATGCATACCTGTAGTGGCTGGGTTTATTAAAAATTTGCCGTTTAGGTGGATAATTATTGCCCATGTGAATAGTGTTACCCATCGACATTCTGTGAGCAATCGGCCACGATTTTTTAAATATTTGCGGCGGTGGTAGTGGCGATGGGGGCAATGGCCTCCTCATTTTGTATCGTGCTTCTGTCATACAGAGACATATCGCCAGTAGCCACGGAATCCAACTAAATGACTAGATAAATGTTAAAAGAAAATTTGAAAGTTGGTTTATTTCACGTTAATGAAATGCAAAATATTTAGAAATATATCATTATAAATAGGTCACGTCTAAAGCTCCACAATTGTCATACATTTTTTTTTTTTTAATAATATAATTTAAATCTTTTTGTTCAATCAATTATTTACTTCATGTGTATATGAATATAATATTTATAAATGGCAAATCAAGTTTACATGGTGATTACCGATCGCAACAAGTCGGTATTTACAATCTTACCAAGTGGGACATTGTGCTACATTGTACGTGATGGGAAATGCGTTCTACACGAGCCATGTGTCTAACAACAGTACTTATTATCATTTAGCTGACGCGGTAGTTCAATGAGTGAATGTGAAATAAATGATAAAAAAAAAAAGTGAGAGAGACATGCACCTAGACAGTCATGTGGAAGTATCCATGAAAAAATTTTTGTTAGTTAATGGTAGGCGTGATTGGAACAGCGGATACGAAAGTTTGTAATGAGGAAAAGCTAATTGAAATAGGAAGGAAAAAAAAAATACATTATTTTATCATTCTATTTGGAATTTAAAAAGAATTAGAAACTTGATAATTAATTAATTTTTGATTAATTATTATTGGACTGGTGCTGTGGGATGCATGCTCGATTATGATTAAGAAAGTTTTCGAATCACATACTGGATTTTGTATATTTATTAAATTACCACTAAATATAGTTAGTGTATAAACAACAACATAAATACAACAATTGAATGTCACATGTAGATAAAATGATTTTTTTTTTTTCGATAAAAATTATTAATTGAAAAAATATTTATATATTTTGTGATTTTAATAATCAATGATTTAATAATAATAGCTGTTAATATTATTTAATATCTGAATAATGTTCAGAATTAAAAATAAAATTATATTTTTATCATTTTTATAACTGTACAAAATTCTGCGCTCAAATTAATCTTTTATAAAATGCTGCTGAGTTTATTAATCACAACTAAATACAAAATAATTTATATATACACCTTTGTTTATTTATTAATTTTTTTTTTTTCATAAAGAAATTATTAAATTGTATATAAATTAAATTAAATCATACTTACATTCATGACTATCTTCGTAAAATTCACGATACTGTACGTGAAAAAATGTTAAAATATCAAATTTAACAGATTCACTTGAATTTGTTATTTATTTATTTATTTTTTTTTCTTCACGCCACTTAAAGTGAACACCAGGAGATCGTACAGTAAGAAAGCACTGATCGTTCTGCACGCAATTAGGTCATCGTCCTTCATTTATACCTGCGTGTTGACTGTCAGTTCATCTTTCATGCCATGTCTTCTACCTCCTGGTTTCTTTCCCATTATTATATACACATATATTTATGTATATATATATTTATGTATAAATGTTTATAACTGAAATCATTTCTTTCAATTTTTTTGTCTATTTCCAATAACCATTTTGAGCTTGATCATTCATCAGCTATCCAAGTAAATCGTCTTACTAACATATTAAATAAACAAATTAAATGAACAAGTGGATCATTAGGTCAAGAATGACCTGCAATATGACGTAGCAGATTATTTTCGCTTTCACCAAAGTTATTTCAAATGTTAAAATTAATAATTTATCCCTACATAAACAAATAAATAAATAGTTTAATGAATAAAAATAAATATTATTTAATTAAAGCAGATTCAAGTGCAAAAAAATTCTATAAAAAATACTCACATTATTATTTTATTCATTTATATATATTATACCTATGTAAATATATACAATAACATGTACATATTAATTTAAAAGTGTTAATATTTTTATGAATCAAAGTTTTGTCTTGGATTAAAATTTTATACTTTTTTTCATCATCGTATATTAATTCACAAACTTTTATAAAATTTAATTATGCATATTAACTATTATAGTACATTTGAACATGTACATATGTATTGATGTATGTATTTATATGTACATTCAATAAATCATTCTTCATGTGACCTTGATTCCCTAATGTATTCATCGACCTGGATAGTGTCAAGGTTATTAGCTTTTGCCGGTTGTGAGATCAATGTACGCTTCTACTTCCGATTTGTGCATTGATCTTCTACTGACTGGATTATCCTCCTTTCTCTCCTTATATTCTTTGATATATAAATGCATTTATCGATGGGATGCATTGCTATGTGTGGTCCAGTGACCCAATAAGTTCACTCACATCTATGGTTTTTGTAATAAAAAAAAAATAATCTTGTTTAGATCCACCAAATAAATAAAAAGGAAAAATTTACACAATTAATGTGCTTATTATATAAATGTTTGTTTTATTCTTTCTTCTAATTAATATAAAATGCACTGGGTGAAATAATATTCAATTGTAAGAGAACATATGAAAGTAATAATATAATATTTATTGCGCATATGAGATTTATTTTACGGTCTTTTATTTTCTATGTAGAAGAATATTAATGAGCCCGTTAAAATGTAACTGTAAACTGTTTTTCAAGATGGTCATGGGAGATATATATTAATAGATATTGAAAATAGGTGGATGTTTATGTATATGTTTATGACAATAATACACATCGAGTTTCTTTGGTTTGAACTTTGAGATACAGAAATAAAAAGGAAACAATCAAGTATGCAGTTGCCATCTTTGTTAGTTTGAAATGTTCATTTGTTATCATAATTAATTCCACATATATACAAAGTTGTGAACAACTATTAACTTTGAAATACACCGCTAGAGTACACTACAATGCGTTGTCTCGAGTAAATATTAAATTTACTTATAGTGGAGTGCCGTAAGACATAAAAGTCGTAAAACCTCGGAACCCAGGGCCTGTAAATGGATTTGAATGAATCCTTTTGGATAGCATTTTGAAGAGCCTAAATAGAAAAGTTAAAAAAAAAAAAATTGCCGCTTTTGATTGCAACAATGAATAACAACAATTTATTGAAAAATAAAGGAGATATGAAAAAAAAAATGTTTGCAGTTCAGATTTAAGTTTTATACACAATAAATAATATGTGCATAGTAACTTTTATGTTAATTTATTATTATTTATGAAAAAATAACAAGTTAAAAAAAAGTTGTTTAATATGGCAAATTAATCAAAATCATATATATTTCGGAGCATAGACACAAATAAATTGGTAAAATACACGGAATGAAAAGAAATATGACGAGATTAAAAGAAATGAACATTTATTATTTGTTTATTGAATATATATAAATAAATGATAATATATCAATGGTCATACATAAAAAATGACAAAATTTGTATCAAATATCAATATTATTGTTGTCGTCGTCGATTTCATTTATTCGAATAATAGGCGAAGGATTAGTACAGCTGTTGCCATTACACTCTAAACAAGCTAGAGTGCAATTTAATCCACTTTTCCTGCACCCACAAGAAACTCCACACCCTGTTTTGCAGGCGCAAAAAATCATTTTCAATAATGATTGTGGAGCTGGTAGCTGCGTCATTGTTTCTGGGGTCAATATTCCACATTCATACTTCCAACCCCATTCTTCTGGTGGCATTTCTATTCCTAGCCATGCTTGAATTTGCAGATGTACTCTTTTGAAATGTCCAAGTGCGGCATCTGCAGTAGGTGGCAGATATTATCGCATGAGCGATAGAGGTGCATTTAGTTTCATAATAACTAATACACTCAGGTTTACCTCTTTTATCATTCAGAATGATTTCTGATAAAAAAAAATTCAGGGACTTCGGTATTGATTCCTGAACGTTGTCGAACATTTTATCACTAGCCGGATAAATATTATTATCATAAACCTGTGTCCGTATATGTCGTCGTAAGATTTCAGCAGCAGCCTTCAAAATGCGATATTCTTCTTTTTCTTCATCTTTCGACCTCTCATTGTACCACTTATCGCACAATATTTCGTAATGCTTATTTTTGAAGCATATAATCGTATTTGAACCGAATTTACTTGAAAATACAATATTATCGTCATAGTGCATAATAAGTCTCGTTTTTATTGTTTTATCATCTGGAATATGGTCAGTAGTTATTATGCTTTTTAATTCTGTCAGTGAAAATTGGCAGTCATCGTTTTCTTCTATGTATTTAAAAATCTGCTCCATTGCTGCGTCTACTTGTGCAATTTGGGGATGAATTTTTTTATCCCTCTGGGTTGTTTTTATAATGCTTTTTAATGATGTGTAACAATCCATATGATATCTTGCTTCCTGAGCCACTAAATCCAACACGCCTACAATTTTCTTATTAATATTACGACAATATTCACTTTGATCATTACTTATTAAATCTTGGATGGTTTTCTTGAAAGAAGAATTAGTTACATAACTAATTTTTTGTCTCTTAGCTTTTGTTTTCTTTCTTTCCTTCATCTCATCCGCCTCTTTTCCGCATAAAAAACACCTACTTTTCCAATCAAAATCAATTGACGTAGCAGTACGGAGCTTCTTCTTAGGTGGTGAGCATGATAATGTGGTGTCCTCTCTCTTTAAATATGCTTGAATACATCCTTTGTTAATATATTTTTGTCTGCATATTGCATGCACGTAGACAAATTCACGAGTATTTAAATATTGAATAAGCCCATCTGCTCTTTCAGCAGAAGCAGTTTTCAACGTTGATATCCCTCTTGTTACTTTTATTATTTCTCCTAGATCGGAATTTGATTGTGAACTTGATCCGATTTTTTCACAAATTAAGCAATTATCATTTCCATTATTATCATTATTCGACGGTTCACTCATTTTGATACGAGCCTGTAACAACAAATATTTGTAATATTAATAACTAACGTTTACATCATGATTAATGATTAATATTATTTAATTGTATTATAACATAATTTTCAGTATCGATTAATTATAAAATGTACAATCGAGTATTCACAACGTGTGTATAAGAGTATAATACGAATAAAAAACAAATACTTACTATCTATGCCACTATCTTCAAAGTTTGTTAAACACAATAATTTTCAGTAAATAGCTTTTGTCGCACTAATTGCACAATAATGAATAAATAAATGAACTGCAAATAATCAGATTCACAATAAAATATTTTATTTGGAACGCACAAAAATAGCCACGTGTTCAGCCTAGCTAGTTGCAACGTGTACTGTTGGAGACTACGCCAAGGACGCTCAGCAGCGGTTGTCTCTTCTATAAGCCCTCCTCCCCTCTCGTATCTTTATACCTACGGTCCCTTGAATGCCCAAGGACAGGTGTGTAATAATTCTCATTGCCAAAACCGAAATTTGAACAGAAATAAATTCAATTTTTCCATAGAAAATGAATGAGAACTCCAAAAAATATTAATTATTAATTTTAATAATTAAAAAATTGAAAGCGCCCAAAATTAATTTTTTAACTTTTTTATATGAGGTATCAGAAACACATTGCAAAAGGTTTCATTCAAATCCATTTACAGGCCCTGGGTTCCGAGGTATAAACCTTACGGCACTCCACTATTATACATAATATGAATATAAATATTATATAAGTAGTAAAATATATTTTTATCATTTATTTATATTTTTTAGTTATAAAATAATATTTTACAACATATCAAGAGAATAAATGTTTCACAAACAATTTGATATTGGGAAATTAAAAATGTTTTTTTCATTATTAATGGCTCAAATTAAAAATAAGAAAATATTATATTGATGCAGTATTTATAAATATTAAAGAAATCAAATAAAACAACTTCAGCTGAATTTTAAAATGAACAAAAAATAAAATAATAATAATTATGTATCGATGAATTAATAAAAGATTCACTGGACAATACCTGCAGGCAATTATGCAAAACTTTTGCCTATTTTATAGGTACAACATTCAGGGAAAAATAATAAATATTACAGACAGTAAATACTCCAGCAACATATCTTTCATCTGTACATCTTCTAGACATGCCCTGAGGATATATCATAATATACAATAATATACGTATATACATTACATATATATATATATTTATATATTTTTTTTTTATAAAACCACTAAGAAGTTTAGTCCTGTTGGCCTTGTTGCTATGTGTTTCTTTGTTGATTCACATCTTTGTATATTTTCATTTTTTTTTCCCGAGATATCGATGATAGGCACCGAGTCGATGATAATGATTTCTATGTGGATAGTATGCGTATGAGTAGACAACTGAAACAAATAATATCATAACATTCGAATTGTTTTAGTTTAAATTCTATTTCTCTTTTATTTTTTTATTTTTCTGTATTCATATAGAACAAAAATTTAATTTAGTTCTATATAAATATTTAAAGTCTTGTAAACTTCAATAGCTATAATAATAAAAAAAGTCAAAGGATTCAAAATGAAATTAAAAGACTCGACTGCGCTTGCAAATGTCAAAAGCAGGACTAACCTTTGAATTTATATTGGATGTGAACGAATAAAAAAGTCTGTGCTTTGGTAGTATACTTTACTTCCATATTTTTTTTTTTTTTCCTTGAATTCCATAACAAAATAATAAGAAAATAAGTCATATGCAAAATATATCAATTTAGAATTCATTTATAAAACAAAAAAAAGTAATAAACAAATGATAAATTTGATTAGAATTATTTTTGAGCTTGTTTTACAGCAGTAATAATAATTGAGCTGTTTAAGAAATTTTTAATTGACTATAATGATGCAATTACCAACAACGGAAGTTGCACAGATATGAATTTATATTTTCTGCAATGACAATTACCGAAATGAATAAAATAAATAAAATGCCCATCATACTTTCGCTTTGTCAACATTCATATAGATCTCCTTGTCGCTATTAGCAATGGATAATAAAAACGAAAGTCTAGTAATATATAATATGAATATATATACATATGTATACATACATATTGTTGACTGGACACTCGTGTCGTGATGGCTCATGTGGAACGATATAAATACTTTCTGTACTTTCATTGAGAGTATATTTTATATGAATCAGGTGCAATAATGATATTGATACTTGAAAATTCCCGAGAATTATATAAAAATTTCTAACCGAATTGATAATTTTACGATATTTTGATAAATATTTTCAATTACAGAAATATATTTATGTGTATATACAGACACAAAAGTAAAAATAAAAATTCATTATTTTTGATTATAAGAGATAATGTACATATATATATTTACAATATGCTGTAATTTTACCACGACTTTTTCAGTCTATCATACATATAAAATTAAAATTATACAGTGTAAATCTATATACTGTATAACATTGAGTCTTTAATTCTGAAATCAACTGCTTTTTTTACAACAATATTCCTTGATTTAATTTTTTTTGATTGTGGTAAAATAAAACTAGATCGTTTTAAATTCGGATAAACTGATGATATACCAATGCCATGATGCATTGGTATACCATAACCATTTGGCAAACCATAATTTCCAATTTCAAATGTACTTTGATATTGTTGATTGATAATAGGAATTTTCAATGATTCAAATGATGAATCAAAACCATAATTTGGTGTTTCTCCAATGAAACTTTGTGCTTCATTAATAGGCAATCGTAAATATGGATTGATAAGTGATTGTATATGTTGATAAGCTAATTGATAATCTTGATTAATGGGAATTTCGTGTGAATTTTCTTGTGAAAATTGTTGTGGATCATGACCAGGTTGATTTTGTTGTTGGTCATGTTGGTAAGCGTGACTGTAATCCGACGATGAGGGTGAAGGGTGGTTGTGCACGTGCTGTGAATCGAGATATTGATGATTTAAGGATGGTGATGGCGGTTGATCTTTATGTTCAGCTGGATTATAATCGACGTGCTCGTTGTGTTGAATGGTTTGCGGAGTCCCAGAGGTACCAGTCACTAATCCAACGAGTTTTGTGATTGTTTTAGTGTTCTTTTTTGGTATACCACCAAAACTTTCTTCCAATGCTGATAAACTCGGTTGAGAATGTTGTACATTATCATTAAGATGATTGTCATTGAGATGATTTTGTTGATGGTCCACATTAATCATTGGCTTGATGACCAGCACACCGGGCTCATTGGCTGGGTTGGCTGTAAATCGTTACGTCAGTCAGTCGCGTCCACTTTATTAGTCAAATTTTTAGCTTTTATCATTAAACTCACATACTTTATCATTTAAAACTATCTATCAATACAATTATTTTGTTAAAATGATAATGAAATTAAATATAAAATCATTCAATTCACGTAAAATAATCAATGAAATATTAATTTTGAAAATTGATAAAGATAAATATTACCTTGCGTGTTATATACAGAATTTATGGATATATACCCACATGAATTTATAGGATAATTTTTCTCATTACAAAAGCAAACAGAATTTTATCATGTTGTATGTACAATTAATATTTCTATCTACATACCAACTGAGTATTAATTATATTTAACATGAAGTTGATTGCATTGAGGGTGGTAAGGAAACAGGGAATATTATTCAAGCTATATTTTGTGTAATATTAATTCACTGCCAAGATATTTATCGTTAATTTGAATTGCTATAATGAATTCTCTCCTCTTCTCTATTTTTTTGTGTTATTATTTTCTGCATCATTGTTAATTTCCATTCATTCTTACATACTCTCTTAATTTAATTTAGTTCTATCCACAGCCACATATTTTATATAGTATAAACATACCATCTGATGGGACACCATAATGATGATGAACACTTTGTTGACTGTAAGTTCCTTCAGCACTAGGCGGTGGACCATCATAAGAGTAATCTGAAGTTAATAAATTAATGTCATTAAATTGGATATTATTTATTCTTATAAATATTATTTGTCTATTTAATTTTTGACCTAATTCAATAGTCTTTGCGATACCTTGATGTTGTGGAGCATCATAAGAATATCCCGGCGCTCCATAAGCCGGTTTTGGCTGACTAATAACAGCATTGCTTGCTATCTGTGTGCCCAGTGACGAGGCTGCTTCGCCAGCTGATGATATCAACCGACCTGTTGTTTGAACGATAAATCCACCGCCTTTAATCAAATGGCCTTTCACAGCAATCGCACCACCAGCCAAAGCTTTTAGCGCTTGAACAAGAGTATTTATAATGGCTTTTTTAAAATCCCAAATACTGAAAGATGGCTGTCCATACTGGTGTACATGAAAAGAAAAATAAGAAGAGAATTAAATTTAATATAATCAATAATATTAAAAAAAACTTTCTTAAATATATTTATAAAATTAAATATATATAAAGTATTGATATCATTGTTAGTAAACAATCTATATTTATTATAATGTGGTCACTCAAAGCGATATAGATGATCCAATATTTTTATAAATAAAATAAGATACAGATCAGGTTACAGGAGAAAACTTGATTTGAAAGAGGTTCATGGAAAAATAGAAGCAAAAGAGATGAACAGAAAGTGAACAAATATAAAAATGAGAATTGTAACATGAAGTTTCTTTTCATAGTAAATATATATTAGTATGATACTATTTGATAAATTATTATATTATAAACTGTGTTCTATTTAGAATGCTTTTAATATGTTATTGTAATAGCGACAAATCAACACAAATTTATTGATATAAATATGTCTAGGTTAAATTAAAGAAAATAAATTAAGTAATGTTCAATACATACTGGCTGAACTGGTGCTCCATATGAATCATGAGCTTGAGGACCACTAGATCCACCTGATAATCCACTGGATAAACCACCAGAGGCACCAACAACGCCATTGATTACTTTGCCAGCAATACCAGTAATAAAATCACCACTACCTGATCTTTTTATTCTTTCCTGCATTGTTGAACTATAATTGGAATCTTTAGCAATTTGATAAGCTAATGTGGCAAGCTCATCAATCCTTCTCATTGTATCTGTGTTAATTAACATTTTTTGATTTGATTGATTGCTCATATTTATATTATTGCCATTTAATATTATTTCAGAAATTTCTGGCAATTTTTTCGTTGTTATTTTCAATTTTTCTTGCTGTGTCTTTCTAAATGTTGACAATCTATTTAGCTGCGCTGCTGCCCGCTCCAAAAGGTCTTTATTTGTTGATCGTGAAGTGGAAATTGTCACCAGACTCAATGTCAATAACGCCAACAGCTGAAATATAAAAAATTCATATTCAATTTTATAGTTTATTAATGATAAAATAAATTTTAATGTACAATTATCATAAAAATAAAAAATTAATTCCATCGTGAAAGTTACTTTAGTTAGAAATTTTTCACTCACTGCCACTATATTAACAAAGGAATAAAATATGTCGGTTTGTGCTTTTAAAATGATATGAATGCGTAATTTTACAAAAGCAAAATTTATCATTACTCATGCGAACGATACAAGTCGCCCATAACTATGTATAACATGACGTATTGGAGAAAGTTTATTCCCATTCTTTTATTTATATATGCATATATATTTTATGCGAAAATTACTTTTAGAGTATTATTGTCATTTCATCAAATCTTTCACGTCAAATTGTTAATTTGAAATAGCTATCTTTAAATTTCAACCCTACTTCTTTTTATTATTGTCATCGTTCTATCATTATAATTGATATTCTTATAATTCTCCTTAAAATTATTATTATTACAGTCCATATGTAATATTAAAATAAATAAATAAGTATATTTGTACTTGTAATTAACGAAAATATAATGCTAAAATGAATTTAATAATTGAAATGTAAGTTGTGGATTTGAAGAAAAATTATTGATTGAAATAAAAGACGAGAATTGACGTGAACTTTGAGGCACATGAGTTATACCAATACAACTGTACCAACTGAGTATGATTTGTGGTTATTTTTTAGAGAAAGTCATGAAGGTGATGGGCAACAATTTATATGTGTCCCATATGACACGTATCCATGTTCCATGGTGTGTCATTTTTGTTTTCTTCCCTCTAACCCGTGTCTCAATGAAAAGTTGGGATTAAGAAAAATATGAAAACATTAATGTAAATAATATATTTATATAAAAAATAGCTGGGACAATATATTTTATTTATTTATATAATCAATGAGAAGCTATAATTTTAGGAATAAAGATTTTTGGAACCGTATATATTAAACCAAATAATAAAATAAAAATTGAAAATGTAATGTATCAATTTGTAGTTTTGTATAATATTTTGTTTCTTTATATAGAAATAGATGTTTGGGAATTGCCATGTACGAGAGGTAATAATAATAAATACTTAATAGTATTATTGAGTGAGAGTGATGTTGCCTGCCGTCCTTG
Organism: Microctonus brassicae; assembly: GCA_918226075.1. Lineage (NCBI taxonomy): Eukaryota > Metazoa > Arthropoda > Insecta > Hymenoptera > Braconidae > Microctonus > Microctonus brassicae. The sequence continues at coordinate 11,339,213 of OW445484.1, read as the reverse complement.
ATCTTGGCTGGGCATCAGTTCATAGTGTGAGCATGACCCAGATAATAATAGAGGACAAAAAAAGTATTCTGCATCTCTGATAATCATCGACATTTCATATCTTTTTTTTTTCCACCGCAGTAAAATTGATTTTACCCAATTTTATCAACGGGGAAAGTGATGTGAATTGACGTTTATATATATTGAACAATGTCATGTGTCAATGAGTGTATCCATTGTCCACTAATCATTCACTTTAAGAGTTACTTTTACACAATTTAATATTTTTGGAAATTTTTCATAAACTGCTTTGAAGAATACTATTCATTTTATTCTTCTTTTACTCACAAACGAAACGCAATTATTTATACCTCAAAAAGGCGTGAAATAGATGCATTTATACACGGAAATATCCGGTGTATATAGTATATATACTCTGTATATTTTATGGTGAGATCCTCTTGAATGTTTATAATAGCTGTGGACTCTGCACAACTTTCTCGCAGACGGATGTTCAGATGAGAGAGGAAAAAGACGATATTAATTACAAGATTCTGTTGAAAGATTTTCATCGAAGAAATTATAAAACCAAGATGACTGCACAGTCTCAAATTTATTATTTATTTATTTCATTTAAATAATCTTGTTATTGTTTCAGTATTGATCATAAATTGATAAGAAAAAAAGGAAAGAAAAAATGAAGAAGATAGTAAAATGGTCTGATGTGAACACGAGTGGGAAGTATTGAGAAAGTAGTGAATGTGCAGGATCAGTGACTTCGAAACTTCCTCGATGCAAACTTTATTGACATACAAAATGCAGAAAAGAAATATCAAATAAATTTTAATCAATTGGATTTAAAATAATCTATTTATTATATTTAATTTGTACGTTTTTTTCTTCGTTTTTTTTTTTTTTTTACTTGAATCCTCAGCTCATAATCCATTTTGTTGATTATTTTATTTATTCATTTATTCATTCTATAATTACATTCCCAATAATTTTATTCAATATTTTACTAATGAGGAAATTAATGAATGTGAATTAATTTCACATAGAATGTGAAATAATTTGCTTTTCTTTTTGTTTGGTGATTAATAAAGACACTACAAACGTACAAAATCTTGATCGTATATACCTTCATGATGGAACTTGGGGATAGCACACAGTAGTACACACACGAGCACTCTCACTTTACTCACTGAACGACATCATTGCCATTCTCCTTTACTTATATTGGACCCCCACTTTGTTCTTTACTATCCAACACATGTGCACCCTTCTTAATCAAGTAAAAAAATTAAATAAATCATACATATACAATATACATACGTATCTTAACATTAATTAGCATATTGTATAACGAGAAAATATTTATAAAATGGAAAAATTTGCCTGAAATATTTTATTTATATTTTTTTCTAACATTAGTTTATTTTATTTAGAAAACAGAAAATATTTAATCAATGTAATATGTAACTGTGTATAGAAAACATAAAAAAAACTGATAAAAAATGTTGCTGAAATTAATAAGGTATTTTATTGATTTGTTAATTGAAATATTAAATTGTATTTTCATTAAATTAAATATTTTATAATGCACTCTTACAATGTATATCTTTAAATTATTCTTCACCATCGAATTTAAATCAAATATAAAAAATTCTTACAGAGTGAAATGTATAATTTGAAATTATTTGAATGGAAAATTTAATAAAAACAAACGTGAGCATGCACATGTATCTGTACGTCAATCACATCCGCAGTCAATTGAAATTATTACAAATATAGAAGTTTAAGATTTTTTGATATAAAAAAATTACAATAATTTATTTATTATATGGAACTCTCTGACTTTATATAGCTGTGATTTCTCTTTGCTTTTTCAAAATATTACAAACCAACATTTTACTATATGAGTGAAATTAACATGGGCCAAGGAGAAACAAAAAACTTTCTCTACACAAAGTCATCTATATTTATAAATATATAAAGCATTGACATTTTGGATTATACAAAATATTCTGAGTACCTACTAAAAATAATTAAAAAATTTAATTATTTATCGTAGTATTTATAATATTATTTTATTTTCAATGTTTAAAATAAACGTCAGCAGAGTCAGTTTATTCGTAATACTTGAATTTATAATTTAAATATTATTAATAAATGCATAATGTGAAAGTAGTGTATCTGAGCGTCGTGCGTGAATTGATAACTATTCAAAAGAAATAAAAAATTGATTTCTAGAACTATGGTCATTATAATCTTGTTAAGAGAGTGAACAAGAAATCTATAATATAAAATAGTATATAATAACATATCAATAACAATTTCAGAAGATGCATAAAGAAAGTAAATCACAAATAAGTAGTTGATATATAATTCATTCCAACAAAACAAAATAATTGATTATTGTTATCCCTTATATATAAAGTTTTTCAATAATTCGAATCACAATTCCTTTACATATATATTTTCCTTCATTAAATTTTTTTTTTATTTTCCTGGACAATGAGAAAGCACGCATCGTTATTAAACATAATTTATAAAATATTAATTATTATTCGTTATATGTCTTCAAGTTTGTAACAATCATTTGTTAAAAAATTTTCTACAGATTTATTTAAAATAATAAAATATAATTTGTAATTTACAACTTTTGCACGAAACATTGTTATGTGTATATTGATTTATTTTTTTTATTTATATAATATTCATACGCATATCACTATATATACATACATATATCCGGAAACAAATATATTTTAGTTCATACAAATTTGTTATGGCTCGGTGATATTGATAACGGTGTGCGATTTTATATAGCGAGGAAGCCACTATTAAATCTGAAATTAATGGTTGTGATACACATATAAATATTATATATGTATAGCATATTTATAGTTAAATTAAAGATGAAATGGAATATTTATCATGACAATATACATCAACTCATTCAATTATATATATTTCTTTGTCTCGTTGCGCGCTAATAAATTTGTCGTTCTCCAAAATTTACAATAAAACAACTTAATTATATTTAATTCATTAAATTTATTTTTTGGCTTTTAGATATGACGAAAACTCTGCAAATTATCAATTGAAATAAAGACGAGTAAGATACTTTCTCAATTATTCTGTTACCATAATATAAATCTAAGAAAAATCAGATCATATAAATATGCTGAACACTTGTTTGTAATTTTTTAATTTTTATCGCAAACACAAAACAAGATTTACCTGGATTATTTATAAATATATACGTGTTGCATGTTTATATATATTTGGAAATTATTTTTAATATATAAACATTTTCATTTTTTGTCATTGTAATTATGTTATGATGTATAGTTTATTTATTTTTAATATAATTAATAATTGTAACGATTTTTGGAGATAATGTCAGCGGTAAATCGAAAAATATACTTATAAATTTTTATTTATTTCATCTGTAATGGAGTTTATACTTCCTATTTCTCAGAATTTGATAATATTTATACGTACGTATTACACGTGCTATTGTGTAAAAATGAGACAATATTTGTCATTAAAAAATACATTACTATTGTAGAAACAAAAATTGTGATAATAAAAAGATTTTGCTACAGGAATTAAAGGTAATATAAATTGCAGCATTGGAACAACTTGGAAAGCATTTTTTATTATGACATTCAATGCCACATTGAACTAGAACGTATTAATGTTTGACAATTACATATATAACGCCATCCTGGCAATAAACAAAAGGTCATATTGAGATGAAGAAATTTTCCATTATTACATACCACTCACTTAAATTAAAAACAACTGATGAAATAAACAATTTTTCATAATATAGTTGACATACTTTAACCAATGTCAACATTTTGCTCTATCTTTATGATTAAAAAAAAAAATATAATTAAGATTTATTACAATTATCTATATATTTTTAAATATTTCCAAAGATTTCTAAACTTTTCTCATCAACGTTGGATTAAAGAAAAAAATTTACAAGTAAATTTAGATCCTTTTGAAATGTAAAATAGAGCCTATAATGTGAATATTAGTTTATTTGTAGTAAATATAATTAATTGAATAATAATATATAGTATTTAGTATTCGAAACTAAACAGTAAAAATATGTTTAAATATAAATTGCAGATACAGAGCTCAACATATGATTTAAATTAAATATTAAGTTTATGTGAATAATGAAACTATCTTTGTAATAAATAATTATATAGAACTATATTTAATTGATGTATAAATATAAGTATATTCCATATATTATACACAATCATTTATGTATATATTTGTTTATATACATATCTTATCAACATTTATTTGCTATTTTTTGAATGATCGTAATTTAAATCGTGATATTTTATATAATTTCAAAAATGACGTTAAAAAATTTGATAAATAGGTTATTAAAACTTGACTTTATTGTTGAATACATTTGTATCAGTGGTGACGAATTAAAGTTAAATGTACAGTAATATTAAGTTTGTTATGCCAAAGATAAAGAGATAAAGTTCATTCACCTGAAATTAATTTTGGAAAATTTTAAAAATTACTTTTATGGCCAATCTCATTTTCTGCACTAAAATTAATTTTTTTTTTGTACATATAATATATAAATTATTACTCGCAAGTGTATATAGGGTCTTTTTGTGTATTTGATTATTTTACTTGTACTCTATATTATTCATAATAAACACAAAAATATTCGCAGCAAATTTAATGAACGAATTTTTATATTATTATTAAAAAAAAAAAAAAGTATTGCAGATAAATCATTGCGATAATTCATGAATATAATATATATCTATTGTAATAATCTTCTCACCTAATCGTTAACGAGAATCCTCATAATATACCATGAAAAGATAAAAAATAACATGAAAAAAAAAAAAAAATAGATTTTAAAATCATTTTCGAAGCAGTGAATACATATTAAATAAACTTAATGTATATTTAATTGTGCTTTGGATAAAATAGCTGCTTTAACCATATAAAATTTATGTAAACAATGAAGCAACAGATCAATTAATTTAATTAATTATGACATTCATATATCCAACAGCGGTTTCTATTAAAAATAAACACTGACAATTAATTTTTGTAACCCAACGCTTAAATTATATTATAAATGTCAATAAATATTTCATACAATGAGTGATCACTATTATATTTATTTTTTCATGCATATATAAATTATAAACACATATATTATACATTACAATCCATACTGTAGTGTAATATATTAAGATAAAAATATATAAATTATTCGACAATTTAACCATATATACTTATCTTTTTTTTTTTTTTTTTTCTTCACAGAAAAGAAACCTTCAAGAAATAATTTTGTCTCCAAATTGAATATCCTTTGTCTTCTTCGTTACAATGACCGAAGATAGCTGAACGTCAGAGAACCTCAATAAAATTAATCCCTCGTACATTACACCTGTATGTAATTAGCACTATATAATTTATAATCCTTACTTATACCTGATCCCCACCTCTTGTACCTCCAGTTCCTTCACTTGAGAAATAAGAATTGAGAACTCGTTTAGCAAATGAAAACTGTATTCTTAAACGACCGTTCGCTCAGTTGCTCAGAATACATGAATCGATTGTCATCGTTGGAATATCTTAGACTCTGAAATTATAATAATTTTTTGTTTTTATTATATGATTACTAGTGTATTAAATAATTAATTGTGATTTGTGATAAAACGAACGTGAATGATATTTTTAAAAAAATATTTCTTTGCTTGATAAATTTTCATTGTCTATAATAATTGCAAATTATTATTTTTTAAAATAATATTAATTGCTTTTTATACTTTAGTAAGTGCTCAAGTGTTAATTTTAAACAATTCAACATATTCAAAATATATTATTGAATTTATAATATGAATGTAAACGGAACAACAATTTGAGAGAATATTATTACGATGGATTTTATTTGATGCGGTAAAAAAGAAAATTATCATGAAACGTCGAGTGTTTGTTTGCGTTGAATAACGCGCGTCAGTGGAGGACACAAATGTATTTATGGATGAATGAACGAAGACGAAATCAAGTTCGACTAGGTGTTGTGATACGGCGGCAAATCTTGTCGGCTTCTGAACAGTACTCGTGTAAGCGTGGTAACGCTCATACCATAATTCACGTCATACATTAATTACTACATCAAGGAATATAGTGAAGACATTGTGTGTTCAGACTTGACGATAAAAGGAAAATAATTTAAGTAATAAACTGAAGGAAGACAAAAGGCGAAATAATTAAAACTTGAATAATAAAAATATAAATATTAGAAAGAAATTTCGTTTGTTGGAATAATAATAATGGCAAAATTCATTAAGTCATTGACAGAAAATAATTATTATTTCATTTCAATTGGACTACTGTTGGTAAATAATTATAAAATAAATATTTTCATTATTTTATATTGAATATTAATGAACATTTTTTTTTTATTATCATTTCTAATGTATATCAAATTAATATTGTAAATTATGCTTAATGAGGCTTATGATAATTAAATGATCAACATTATTTTATAATTTATAATGAGCTGTGACCGTTCTGCTTAGCATATCCTAATTGATTTTTATTTGTATTCAAAAATTTGAACATTCAATAGATTATGATTCATGAAAAATAATATTCACGTTTATACTTTGTTTATTTGTTTTCGATCCAGGGGAAAAAGTAATATCAAAACTGAAAAAATTATATATTATTATTCAATAATTATAATAATTTAAACATTTTAAGTGTTTAGAAAAATTATAAAATTATAATATAAATTTTTATACGTCGTGAAAATTTAATTTCATTTAATAATTTACATATATTTTTTATTATTATTTTTATTTAGTGTTTAGAGCTTTTTTCTTCAAGAATAATTTAATTATATCATTGTGAGATTATAATGATTTTGAGAGACTACTCAGTGAGTTAATATTAAAATAAAAAGTAGATGAGATGCAATCAAAATACGATATTTTATGTTAAATAAATAAAATAAATTCCATGAATTTATTCTAACGATATTCATCTTTCCTAATCAAAATTCATCGTTTATCTTTATATTTATTTCTATCGCGTTTCAATTTATCTGATTGTCAGCAAAGTATTTTTGATAACACTGACATTTCTTTCACTTGGCCTATTTTTAATCATTTATTTATTATGTTCATATCATCTTATTATTGACATATTAAAACAATATCATTATCTGTTATAAAAACACGTCTGATGTATATAAAAAAAAAAAAAAAGCCTACACAGTTAAACTTTCATAATAATTGATTGATTCCTCATCAATATTTGAAAATAAATATTTATGTCATTTCTATCAAAAATTAAATATTGATTTTGTATAAAATTTAATATTAATTATTTTTTTTTTCACAATAATAAATGAAATGAATATATTATTTTTCAGTTGATTCAAGCAATTCAGATTTATTCTCATCAAACTTCAACATGTTTCAATTGCTCTGATAAATCAAAGGATCATCATTTCATTAATCCGGAAGTGTTTCTGAAAAATGAGAAGAACTCTAGAAATAATGAGATGCGCAAAGTAAATGGGAATAAGGACCTAGTTACAAAGTCGTTGAATACATCTGTAAAAACAAGCAAACAAGTTAGAATTGATGAGCGAAGCAACCACAATGAGGAGCAATGGAGAACATTTTCATCGACAAATAAAAAAAATATTCCTAACAAGCAAAGTTATAATGAATTCCAATATAATTCTGATACACGTGAGTATATATTAAAATGTTTTTCATTCAAAATTTTTCTTCACTTGATCAAATAATTATCAATGATAAAAATATATTTGAATACTTTTTATTTGTTTATTTGTTTATTTTTTGCAGCATCACCAGAAATCCAAACTGAAAATCGAATTATATTTCCTGATGATGATACATCTCTTGAACTAGATAGCAGGTCTAATATGGATTTATGTGGAAATGACGTTATTTGTGAAAATGTTCCCAACTATCCAATTGATATAATTGAACAACAATTGGAAGAAAAACAACACTTGATGCATTTTCAAACTGAAGACGCTGTAAGTTGACACAATATTATTTTTCCCACATGAAAGCTTTCATTTAAAATTATAATCAACGGTATATATTTTTTATCTATTCATTTATTTATTTTATTATAGATTGTGGGGTTATCTAACAATAGATTTGATGATACAGAAGAGCAGGAACCACTGTGTTACACAAGAGTAATAATAAACTTTATTTCTTTTTCAGTTCATTTATTTTTCATATTGATAATTAATTTTTTAATTATTTCTCAATTAGGAACAAATTATGTATCCTAGGGGAGCTCTCACTGAATCAGATGGCTACAAATATATTGTTAATACACAGGACTTCGTTCAAGGTGTTCGAATTGAAATTTGCGTGTAAGAAATTTTAATTATTTATTTTCTCAATTCAATATAAATTACCAATACTTTAATTTGCTGCTTTATTGATGAAATATCAAAAAGAATATTTAATTTTAAAACAAATGATAGAAAAATTCCGAACAATATTTTCATTTTTCAGGAATGAATATAATCCATGTAGACTGGTCGATGGATTCGCATCAGGTTACAAGACAATGTGTGAACAAAAATTCATTTATCGTCAACTGGTTGCAGTCATAAACCAAGACGAGATCGGTCCACAATATTTTCGAATACCATCAAGCTGTTGCTGTCATGTAAAATTTGTTGGATCTTTTTGGGAACGGATTAGTAAGGGACATCAAAGACATTCACGAGATTCATCTGGCAAAGTAGAAAAATAATAAAAATCGAATGAGACAATTTATATAGACAAGAACTTCATCAAGGCAATATAAAATATTTTTTAGCCAAAATATATACTTGAATAATCTCTTCTAATTAATCAGAGATTTCATGTTAACCATAATATGATAAAAATTCGACACATTTATACCAGAAATAATAAATATCTCATAAAAAGGAAATTTCCCTTAAATGATTGTATATGAATATATATACAACAAAATATTCCAATAATTTATTCAAAAAGAGATAAAAAAAAATTATGTATTATATATATTTATATTGTTTCTACCTAGTCTTCAAGAAGATATACATGCATTCAGAATTGAATGTATTTTTATAACAATAACATAGAAAATTTCTGAATACAAAGTGATATTATTAAATTCAATAATATGAATTTATTTCATTGAAATAAATGTGTTATAAATACTAAAATTAATCCAAATGTAAAATTGCACTAGCAACATTTGTTAATTATTTAATTCAATTTTAATTTTAGTTAATATATTCTCCTCACAATCACATTGTACAACAACCTCCAATCAGGAATTTCAGCAAAATAAAAGTCTTAGATGTAGTGAATCTACTTTATAATTCAAATTGACTTCTCTTTAAATATAAATATATTATTATATAAAGGAGCTGTGCCAAAAAGCATTTACAGTGGGTTATTTGAATGAAATTAAGCTGAATTTAACTCTCAAATATGTATATTCACTTGTAAGCCCTTTTTTGCTCTACTGCTCTTTTCCAATATCTCTTTGTATTTACCTTGAAACTCTGTCCAACTATCTTCGAAACTATTCACCCGTATATATATGGAATGTAGATCAGTTACACATATAACCATATAAGTACATATAAATTATTTCCACAAATATGTTCACTGTTTTTATTTAATTTTCATCGTAATTAATTCAATGAATTGGCGCAATTAAACGTTGTATTTAAAATCAAAAATGTTTGACAATAATTCTTCAACATGATTTAAAATAATTAATATTCAATTATCCAGCTTTACAATCCAATTAAAATAAATATTTTTACTATTGTTCCATCTCAACAATTGATAATTTATATCTTTAATTAAATTTGTAATCAATAAGTATAGAAATAAAAGGGAGATAAATATTTCTGATGCAATTGCTATTGAAACTAGAAAATATTGAATTGATGACTTATATAATTGTTCGAATAAATCATTGCATCTGTTTAATTTTAAAAGGATGTATATAGCAATGATATTGCCCAGTGAGAAATTAATTGATTTACATTTTTATCCATGTGAATAGTATTGGACAGAATGCAGACGATTGAACTGGATTGACGATGCACGTGACGCCATTGGCAATTATAAATCGTTGGATCACGTACGTATTGGAAAAATTTGTTTTTTTTTTTTTTTTTTTTGCATTGATCTTTCAGGCAGTAAATACGCAATTGGACTATCAAAGAGATTCATTGTTTGTAATTGTATTGGATTAAAAAATTTTATACAGAGAAAGAGAAAAAAAAAATTTTCTTTATATCTAAAAAAAAAACAGTTGAGTGTATAAATATTTAAGAAAATTTTAAATATATAATACGTTTAAGTACTACATTACTAAATTAATTATACATATTAATGCAAAGTAACAAAATAAATAGATAAAAAAAAATTAATGTATGAATAATAACAATGAGAATTTATTTTGTTTTACTGACTGAATTCGTTCAACTACTTCAATAAATATCATTCAATTATCTCTAAATCCTAGATTACACTTCAAGTATTACTCGCAGTAATGAAATTAATCAACTTTATTTCCCCTAAATAATCCTCTTGAAAATACATCATTGAAATGAGTTAATAGTACAGATAATGGTTTTTATTAAGAGTGATGTGTTGAATTAATCATCTATATACTTTCCATAGGAAGAAAAATGAAAAATAAAAATACAAACTGCAAGTGTATACAATTAAATTAAATTCATAGTCGATTTTTAAACTATAATCTATTACTAAAATAATTCATTATCGATAAATAATAAAAAGTATATACACCTTGATTTATTTTCTTTTTAAGGAAATTGTTATGTAACATATCCACTACATATATAGATGCTGGATTATGGTACACGTGCATTGTGTACGTAACATTCAGGGTTGTACAATGAGCATAGAGAGAGTTAGAATACTGCAAGATAGTCAAGATCTCACACCACATTATCCCTTGGTAATTCGTACATGAATCTAATACAAATAAACTTATCTTGTATGCACCATGTACATGGCATTATAAACAGATTACACGTTAATTTTCGCTTAATTATATAATAAATATACTTATAAAATTAATATACTATTATTGTAAATGTGTTTATTCATTTTATCCAAAAAAATGATTACATATTTTTAAAACAATATTTTTTACAAATCTATAATTTGTAAAAGTTGATAAATATAAATAATTTTTGCTACTTATTATAATAGTCAACACAAAGTAAAAATAATAGATAATAATATGAAAAAATTAACACCTATTTTCTATGGTATTATTTTCAATTGAATGGTTCAATATATTCATACATAAATCTTTGGATTAATTCAATACCATTTACGCACCCTTAAATAAAAAAAGCTTTATGATTGCTTAAAGCAATTCCATAGGAGTGGCAATGCAGTATTTTATCCCACATATATTCTTAAAGACATTGAATCCATTGTGAGAATTAATAAGCATCAAGCTCAGTAAATTGTATTAGAATTAATTTAAGCTTGAAAGTATACAGATAATCAATTATTACTATTATTACTATGTACATACATATACTATAAATATACTTAAAGCTCCATTCCTGAACCTTTGATAAAATAATCACACTACATAATTGAATTAAGTGTAAGTAAAATTTTGGTTGAATATAATGTACTGATATAAATGAATATTTTTGTTTTCAAGTCAATTGTTTACATCATCTAAATTCTAAGGAACATAAAAAGATTTTGATACTTGTGTTAACTAGCTTATATCATCAACAGGACAATAATCCTGTTCTTCAGCTCTCAATGATAATGGTTGAATAAATACATGAGTATAAAATTAATCTTTGCACAATTTCATTCACTTGAATTTAAATTAATTGAAGGGCCAATTTTGTTAAAAGTTTTCAAGTGAGTTAACGACTCTAAGTCCATCTGCTTTAACAATAAATGTTCACTTAGAATCAGATATCTTTGCTTAATAATGCAAAAAAATTCCGCCAAAAGAATATATAAATAATTGCGTTAGCTTTTATGTCAGTCAAATTTCATTAGATACATACATCATATTTGATTATTTATGAATTATATATGAATCCTTATAAAAATAATTTCACTGTCAAAAATTTTACCATTCATACTGATTGTTTTTTCATTTTATGTAAATAATATTCATAAAATAAACGTATTATATAAATGATGACAAGCGAACTTTTATATGAATGGAAATAAAATAATGTTTACGGCCATGTCGTTTTGATTTGAAATATATATTCATAAAACCGTATAAATTCACTTGGCTATAGAGATATGAATCATAACATCATTGTAGTTTACAAAAATATACAACTATACTGTCACTGGGAAAACAATTCATTCATTTGATACAAATGTTGGTTTATTAATATGAAAACAAATTTCTATTCTAATAAATATGTATGGAAATGTTGAATTATAAATGGACTTTATTCTCATATTTTTTACAAATTTCCAATTGTCCAATTGTAAATAATTTATATATAATATAAAGAATATTGTGCAATTATACATTTTAATTATATCCAAAACGTTTCTGCATTCTCTGCTGTATATATTTTACTTTTTAAGGTCAAGTTCGTTTAATATTAAGATACACACATCTCTATAGTATCACGAGTTGAACTTCCATAATTATATGGACATCACAGATCCCCTGTACCATACTCTATACAATATTAATGAGATTATGGAAGCTGCTTTCAACAGTATGGCGTAACTAAATATATATACAGTGGTGGACAATTTAACAGTGAGACTTAAAGCAGATCTTTCATATGTTGTTCTAAGTAAATCTAATTGCTTTTCATTTATACACAAACTACAAAGCAATTTATTTTAATGATAAAACCCAAGTATTCAAATAAGTAACTTGATGAAAATTATTTGTATTTATTATGAATCAAATAATAAATCAAAATAGACACATAATATAATCGTAGCTTTAATATTATTTCGTAACATATATTGGTGACTAAAGTTTTGTACGTCAACATCGATGGAAAATCAGCGCAAATAAATCAAAAAAATCACAAGATGATGTAGGAAAATAGGAAAAAAAATAACTGGAAATATTATAAGAAATTGAGATTTATAGACAGGGCGAAAAATGGAAGAAAAAAATTATAGAGATATGCATAAGCTTCAGATATAATGAGAGTGAATTGAAGAATTGGAGCACGGAAAATGATATGCTTTTCATTGTTACTAAATATACCATAAAATTCAGTATTAATTCCATATCAATATTCTGTCTAGGTCGAGTTAATATCACTCTGACATGTCAATCAGCATAAGAGAATATATTTCAATGAGAAAAAAAAAAAAAATCTTCTTTTTTACATGTGTCATACACGCGTTCATTGATAATATTTTAATCTACATTTACACTGACGGAAATCAGCTGAAAATATACGTTGAGATAAATAAAATACGTCATGCATTGTATGCATGACGTATTTTACAATTGTAGTTTGTCATGTCACTATGTATAACTGTGATTAATGTTACAGTCAGTTAATTCCTTGGGGTATCAACAAATTGAGGTGGAAAAAAATAAATCTGATAGATCATTGTGTTTCGAAAATTATCAACCGATTTATTTTTAGTTTGGTGATATTTTTATGGACCTTTAGGTATTTTTATTTCATTTTGATATTAATGCATAAATGCATCGAATGCTTGAATGGAGCATATACGACGCAATAGAATAATAAAACGGAAATCATTAAACGAAAAATTCTAGCAAAATACAGAGAGCGCAGTTTTGTCCATTACGAAAAGATTTTTATATTTCATATTGCGGTTCGTTCGTTAATGGAGATAAAAGGATCAACACATATAATATGATATTGATGAAAGTATCATTTTATTTCTGTTTTTTTTTTTTGCTACATTAAGTTTTATGAAAAAAGTTTTTACGAATATTGTGTTGTCTTTCATTTATATCATACACATTTGGATTATTTTATGTATTTTCTTTCCGATAATATATTGGAGTTTGAAAAAAGAAATATAAAAAATTATATTTAAAAGTAAAATCAATCAATCCAAATATCGAACGACTTTTATACTAGTTCACAGTTGCAATACAATATTTCCGGGAATTTATTTGAATTTAATTTCAGATTTCTAAGTGAAAAACAGCACGGTTATGCAACGGATGTTTATGTTATACGATAGATATTATATCGTCTGTCCTTCGTCAGCTTTAGAAAATATTTAAACTACAACTGTATCTGCCACAAGGTTTCCAGATCAATTTTCATAATCGACAATTATACTCGGTGCGTAATACATAAGTTAATAGCAAAATAACTTATGGTATTTCTCCAAATAATGATTGAAGATGAAAAAATAACCCAAAGAAAATATGCAGTCATGTCAATAAAATGGATAATTATAAATTTAGCAAAGGTTCTAATCTAATACATTAATAAATTGAATAAATATTGAAGAGTAGAATGTTATAGTGGCACATATGAATTTTTATGACTTTAAAGTGACAAAGATTTTGAATGATGCGGGGGATGATATGAATTTAACCACACTGCGTCTGTGCAAACTTCTTCACCCAAGGTGCGGCAACTGAGCGGATGAATCGACGGGTTTGAAAGCCAACCACGATTCAGTCAGACTCGCACTGCTTCCGTTGAACGCACATGGACGAATTTAATAATACTAAATGATAGTATCCAACTTGAAGTTAATATTGTGCTAAAAGCTAATACCATTTCACATAATAACTATTAATAAATGATAAAAATAATTTTCAATTAATTAATTAATAATTGTTTCCTATAATAAAAATTTTTTAATCGTTTGATTTAATTTTTTAAATTGAAATATAAATATGAAAATTATTCAAGTGAATTGATATTAAAATATGAGCTTTGATTAGTGTAACTAAATCAATAATAAATAATACAAAAGTGTAAACAATCGAGATTTGATAATTAAATATTAATATTAATATTTCACATGATTTATTTGCAGTGGTTTCATTTTATTTAGACGCGATACTTACAATTTGTTATAGGTAGCAGTGAATAATTCAAAAAAATTGCCTACGGCTGACTATTCAGTGACCATGACTACTCTAATAATAGTGCCAGAAACTTTGGTATATTGTTTAATTGTAATGGGAATTTTCTATGAGGTTTGTTCACATAAATATATATATATAAATTTTTTTGTAAATACAATTTAAATATATATATCTTGAATGCAATTTCTTTCTATTATGCGTGTCCATAAAGTTTCGATTATAGTTTGTTAAAAATATGTGCATAATGCATGTTGATGCATGTATGTTTGAACATCTGTGCTTTCCATTATCTAGCAAAGGAAAAACGTTTGTATTTCTCCTTTTGAACATTTTTTACTCTTGTTTCTCAAAACTATTATTCACCTCAATTCATATATCAACAAAGGCTATAAGTAATTCAGCATTTGCTTTCATCGTGATCTTTAACATAATATGTTAATTATATCTCATCAACATAACGTAAAATTAATGAAATAAAAAAAAAAAAAGCTCACAGGCTTTTATTCATGATAGAATAATTTCAATCAGATTTTTTGCAAATGTTTTGTCAGTAATGAAATATTGCAGAGCTGCATCCACAAGTTTTGTGTTTAGTATTTCATGTCAAGAATTACATGTGCATGATATTAGAAGTAATGTTGACACGATCAATCAAGTTGTCTTGAAGGTTACATAACCAATCTAAAAAATAATATATACATACATGAGTTATATTCTTGCAATTGAATTTGATACATAGCAGCCAAAGGATATTAAAAAAATACTGAGCATTACATGACGAATGACTCTGAGAGATTTATTGGAATAGTTTCAGGCAGTTTATCCTGCTTGAAATATTTTTTTTCATAAATATCAATATTAACCTGTTCATCTCAGATTACTTAATAGAAATTTGATATTAGAATTTATAAAAAAAATAAACTGAGTTTAGCAAGACTCAATAAAATAATTAGGGCGATAACAAAGTGTTTTGTTTGCGTTGTTTTGTTTCTCAATTTTTGAAATATACTATTCATATTTTCACTGATTTATGATTGTTTCACATGAACTTTTGTAGAAGTAATTTATGAAGTTAGTTGAAGTTAGTCGTGTCACTTGGGAAAAGTGATTTTGTGATACATCGGAAAACTGTTTTGTTCATTTGATGGTCACTTGAGACTTGTAATCTACCATGAATAGAGAATCGTTTAAACGTGATAAGTTTTTTCAAAGGAATGCTATTATATAAAGTGGATATATACGGTAAGATTATTGTCACGAATAAACAAATTAATGAAGCGTGGGATGGACACATAGAATAAAATAAGAACAAGATAGGATATCAATTAAGAGATGGATCAAAAAAAAAAAAAAAAATAAATAAAAACGTTCTAATGAGAAGAAATAAAAGAGATTAAAGAGTAAAATAAAATAATGAAGTCTGTTTCAATTTATATTTTGTTTAGAATCGTGGTGAAAATCGTGACAATGAATAAATTCATTAATTATTATTGTATTATTAAATTATTTTTTATATAAGTGGCATTTTGTTTTTAATAAAAAAAAATAGTAATATCTCAAGTAATTATAATAAAGATGGAAGTTCATATTTATGTAATACTTTTAATGACTCATAATTAAACTCGAGAATAAAAAAAATTAATATACTTTATACATAACATCAGTGAAGTATATCTGTTGATACCTGAAAATTGTGAATATATTTTACGGTTTGTTTTTTTAACTAAAACGTTTCACAAACTTTATATAAATGGCATATTCACGTAGATGAACTTTCATATTTTTTAAACGTACCTTTAGCCTTTTTTTTTCTTTACATTCAGATGTTAATACGAAAAAAAGACACAACTTGTCATTTAATCCAGTATACTTTATACATATATATTATATAGGTCCCTACAAATAGGACGAGGGTCGAGACCCCATCACATTTTTCTCCGAAACATTTTTTTTCCTCAACGACCTATCAAAATTGCTATGTTATATGCTATCTCCAACACGTCTAATGCAGAATTCACAAAGAAATTATCGTGAAGTAATATCCAATTATTGATCAAATAAATTCATACAAACCCAATAAATTTTATTGTGAATATGAAATTGTATTAAATTATATTTACTCACTTGGAGGGAATTTTAATTTCATTTTATCTCTCATCCAAAGACTATTAATATTTTCCTCTTTTTTTTTTTTCTCATTATCGTAATCTCTTTCATCAGCTTTCCATTGTCATTTTTTCACATTGTAAGTTTCCACAAAGCATTGAATAATTATGAATGAAATGGCCGACAATTTAATTCACATTGATTTTTATCGGATTGAATTTTTATATTCTCCAGTTAGGAATCTGCGTGCAAACAAATAATTATGATCAGAACAAATTCTTGGTGAAGTAAAAAAGTAAAAATAATTTTTGGTAGCAACAAAACGACATACACTGATTATATAAAAGGAACATATAGGTGTCGCTGTCGGAAATTTATCTGCGTAGTTATCAAAAGTTTAAATTATAGTTGAGAGGCAAGTGATTCACTAATAAAAATGATTATTCTTATTGATATTTATATCTAAAAATATCAATACACTCTAATAAAATATCAAATCAAAAAGATATATTTAATTCGGTAAAGAATAAAATGAAATTTATTTTTAGTGTATCGACATTTTTTAGAGTATTGGCCATCATTAAATTGTTTCCTATCGACTTTTGTAATATTTTCGATAATTGCATAAAATAATAATACAATAAAAAATATGTCATACGTAATTATTAATGGTCCATCGTTAATACATTATTTGATATCTATAATTCAAATATTAAATCAAATAATATTTTTTTACAAACTGTGGATGTTACATTTATGAATGGAACTAACCTCCAATAAAAGACGCCAACGAATTTTACGTAAGAAATAACTTTGGATCTAATTTTTCCAGTACTCTTTATCACTATATTTTTTTATAAAGTACTTCACACTTATTCATTTCAAATATAGAGATCACTAGAAATAAAAATTAACAAACAAAACGTGCAAGATATACCGTGTACCACTTCAAAGTGAAATTTCCTTTTTATTCTCACTTTGAAGAAATTTCAGTTTTTGCACTGTGAGTGAATTTATCCCAGAGTGCAAGCAATGTCTTGGGATATAACATAAAGAGTGTTGATTGCAAGTAAACCCAAAGGAACAATAATAATATAACAAAAAAAAAAAAAAGGTTAGGAGGAGCGGGAATGACACTATTAAGAATTTTTTGGTGAGTGTATAACATGACAAACAAGAGAGGTTAAAAAATATTAACAAGATACCACACAAAGCTCACGAGAATAAAAAAATAAGCCCGCTCTTTTTTTTTTTTTCATTGTATTGCGTTTGTTGTGGAGAAACTTCAAAGTTTAAAAAATTGTTAAGATTCGTTGTTAAAAATAATGTCACTGAAACACGAGGAAATTATTTTCCTCTTCAAGGGCATATTCATGTATTTACGAGAAAAACACTGGCGGTTAAAAGTTTTTCCATTAAATTGTTTTAATCTAAAATCAATTTTAACCGTAATTTCTCTTCGTTCATCACATGAGATGGTATTGGTATACATCTATGAGTTGAAATAGTTGAATTAATAATTAACGATTTGAAAAATCAATTGATTATACCTGAAATAATTACATAACCTCCAATTTGTAGATTATGAATATTTTAATAATAATTCATATCATGGTACTTTACGATCCAATTCAGTTTATATTTTGGACTATTACATTTATTCTTATACATGCAATAGCACAAAATAGATGGTTTTCATTTTCTTTTTAAAGAGATTAATCAATATATCCATTGTGCGTAATCTATCTATGTCCCTACAACAATACAGCTTATCATTTTTAGTCTCATGGAGACACAACAATAAATTGCATTGACCTAAAAATGTTTGAACTAAAAATTAATGTAAAAAACTTACCAATTATTGCACATTTTTTCATAAATTCGCAAAACATAGCTG
This sequence comes from Microctonus brassicae, assembly GCA_918226075.1. NCBI lineage: Eukaryota > Metazoa > Arthropoda > Insecta > Hymenoptera > Braconidae > Microctonus > Microctonus brassicae. The sequence continues at coordinate 11,320,075 of OW445484.1, read as the reverse complement.
TATATTAATTATTCTTAAAATTTGTACTATATTTACATTCCAATAAGGCAAACTTTCAATCTAATAATATACTCAAATGCATAGTTTATTGAAAAATATTAAACTTCGATCTTGTAACAAGCACTTTAATCAAGAATAATTCTTCAATATATCTTTATTAACTGATGACATTCGAATCGTGAACAATCTTTCTTGAGATTTAAGAGCGTTTTATAACAGATTATTGAATCTGGACTTCTTTGATGATCAATGTACAAAATCGTATGAAGATTATGTGCGTTTCATAGACAATATTCAACTAAAACTCAAATCTTCAATCAAATCATAATTACTAGCAGTATCAGATGATAATCAAAATATATACAATGATGAATTTTCAGTGGTACCAAATGGTCTAGAGTACTCTAGAGGCAATTCTATTGACTGCCATTATCCATTTCCTTTGAACCTATAATTTCCATCACATGAACAATACACCTTTAATTATCAATACCATATATAATGTAATTTCAAGAAATAAATTATACTTACATATGTATTCAAATCTAAAATCACATTTTGACAATTTTAATTTTATCTACATTATTTATACGAAAAAAATTATATAAATACATTATTAAGTTACTGTAGTTTAATAATTTATCATGAAAATATTTCATGTTAATTTGTGCATAATATCATCACATCATTTTCTACTCTATCGTTGAGCAAATATCACCATCTTTGATAAATAGAAATACATACACATATTGCATGTATCCATCAATGTTTAAACAGTAAAAGGGAACAGCCACCTATGTAATGCTTGAAAATATGTCACTGAAACATTAGTAGAAGCAAATATATGTTAAATAATATATTTTGTCATAGATATTAATTTATCTCAACTGCTAACAACTCTAAAGCATTCAGATTGTTTCTTCAAATGTAAAATGGAGTGCACACACGTTAGTCATTATTACTAGTATTAATAATTTCTGCTGCTTGATACATTATTGGAATAAATTCTGATGGTATATTTATGGTTATTTTCATCACCTCAAAAGCAACTTGGAATTTTTTAATATCAACATTAAGAAATACATTCTATTACCATACTTATAATTTTTTTTTCTTGATTATTTTCTACGTTCATTTCAGTAATTGAACTCTAGAGTAACTCAATAAGTGGTGGATATAATAACTGTCCAATTAGTGCAGTAAAGATAAATTGATCAATATTATATTATTAAAATATATATATGCTTCTTCCTACTGTTAATTATTGAATTTTCAAATATTAACTTGTAGATTTAACATAATTATATTTCTTGCTACACTGTAACTCTAACTGGTATATTCTCATTCTCATATAGAATAACATGAACGATAATTAGGTGCGAAATATATCTCGAACGTCTTATTAAAATTTTATTCATAAAATTTTTTTACAAAGGGAATTTCAATTGATATTTTCATAATTATATTGAAACATTGATAGAATATTTTTATATATATTGCTTATATATAAAAGAATATATTCCATTATAATATAATTTAAAATAATAAATAAAAGTACATATATTTTTTCTGCAAATAATCTTCAGGTTTTTACTTTAATTACACAAGTATTTTTCACGAAAATATATTTATATTTTTCTACTTTGAAGTTATCTCCGCAAGAATTATATTTATTTATTTATCTCGCTGATTCAAAATGTCTTGAAAAACCATTATAGTAGATATGTATTTTACTTTTTCAGTTATAAACATCATATCCACCCACGTCTGAGTAAACCTTCCATGAAATCGTTGCAAACCTTTAGAGATGAGAAAGCTCTAGCTCATGACGAAAGCAACGAAAGAGTGATAAACTTTGTGAGTATAACTGAGAGTTTTAGCAGTACATAATTACATTTAATTTAAATAAAATTCCAAGTAAATTGCTGCATATTATATTCAATATAACTGTATTATTATTATTAATGTGTTACAGGTTTTGTTATAATATTATGTGGGTGCAAGCTGAGTGCACAGTACTGCATGTAAATGATAAAATAAGTCGTTTTTTTTTTGTGCACTCAATGTCTGGAGTGTTTCTCCATAACTGTCAATCTCCAACTGTTTTAATTTGCACATAGATAGAAAAATTTCCATTGATTGACTGGCACTACCAAATTTTTCGCCTTAAAATTTATTTTCTAATATTATTCATTGATAGTAAGCAATAAAACATTCATGTTGGTGATAATACGAATTGGAATATTTAGAGTTTTCATCAATTTCGAATCAAGTGACATTTATCCTCATTCTTATAAGACAACACAGGGATATATATAAATAGATAATATATGTATACATATATTTAAGTTTAAAGAATCGTAAATCAACACATTTACTCGTTGTTTCTTTATACGAATTTTTTTTTATTTAATTTCGTTTATTCATTTTTCACTATAAACCCTAAATTGAGAAAAACACATCGTACTTTTTTTCAATATTGTTCTTGATTTTATATAAAATAAAATTAAATATTGATTAATTAATATTTATGTGAGTTAAACGAAATCATGAATGATGTATTTGAATTAATATTCATTGAGTTTTCCATGTGATGAAAAGTAAAAAAATCAATATTGTAACATGAAAGTGATGCGAAACGCTTTTGAAGTACAGGTCTTTGTATAAATTGTATATTGAGGTTTTAATAGCGCTAAATGGCAGTAAGTCATGTAGGAAACTCATGGATTTAATGCCATTTGATTCTGAGGTCTATATATGGGGTTTTTGATATGAAAATTCTACACATCTGCTAATGAACATTTTGATATTAAAAATGTTTTCGCTTTGCATTACTTTGATCTGGTATATGTAATGTTTCTTCTTGCATACAGCTGTTCACGCACATCTAATTATATCACGTAATTAATATTTAGTTCATAAATCAAAGCAACTGCATTATTCCATATTTTAATTAATTATCAAATAAAAAATAATTATCGTGAGATAAATAAACATAGGTACACTTTTAATATTAATTAAATCAATTTTTTCCTTTGCAATATGTTTGTCTTTAAGGAGTCGTAATATAATGAAATGGAAATCGCAACTGTTCATAGTAATATGAAAGAAAAAAAAAGTTAATTTTAAATTCTCTCGGTACTTTATACTCTTTCTACTATTTTTATTTGACGTACTATTGCTTCACAAATCTATTTACTCCATGAAAATAGTGGAATGCTGGGGCATCCAATGTGCGGCCAAACTCAGTAATATTTCACGGATTTAATAAATCCATTCACTACTTCCATTAATTTTTTTTTTCATTCATTTTAAAGACTGCAACTTATTCATTTAAGTGTTAAATTCGATTTAAACGCGATGCGCGATGAATACTAAATACGAAAATTCTGGCACTTTACTGTGTGTGAATACAAATGTTACATGGTAATGTATTACGGATGATTGTCAATTTTTTATCAATAATATCAATACACCGTGATAAATATATAAAATAATAGTGTATAATATTTGAGAATTTTAGTAAATAAAATTTCTCCATCAGTATAATAGCAAATAAATTATCTTTTATATATTTTTATACATCACAAAAGTTTTCATTCATTTAGTTCTTTTCTTTACTGGCCTGAATCGTTTCATTATGCATCCATGAACTCAATAAGAATGAATATCATTCATGAAATTCATTATAAAGTAGAATACAATATAGATACACATACCTTAATATTCCACTTCAACATTGAGGCACAATCAAATTTATTAATATCCCCAGGGTATAAAACATATACAATTATAAAGGTGTTCACCTGTAACAATAATACAATTATGAAATTCTGAGTAAATGCTCAACTATACAAATGAAAATATGTAATGAATAATTACATTCTATCCCGAATTCCATCTTACAATTTTATTACTTTCCCGATGATAAATTGAATAATTAACTTATTCATAAATTTAAATCAATTTTACAAAGTAATATTAATTATGAAATAATACAGCAAACGGATTAAAATAATTAACAGATATATTCTTGAACTTTTAAAATTTGCAATTATAAAATAACATAGACATATTATTCTCATATACAAAATATTCTTAGCTATGTATAACGAACAAAAGCGACTGGAGATCTTATTACTAGACTAATGGCAAATGCATCTTAACGGCTATCATGATATTAAGTTTACTTAATTTTATATGTATATATATTTGTGTTAAAGGTATATATGAAGGTTTCGTATAAGCCAACCATGAAAATAGCCATGCTGCTATATCAAAATAAAATATCATCATGGATAAATGCGTACGAATCTTTTCCAGAGTGATGAGTAACGTGACATTATTATCAGAAGGATGTAAAGATAATATAATATTGGATATGTCACTCACCGACACCGACTACATGACTGGAACATTTCAAAATTCATCTGACAAAAATGATGATTTTATCTGTGATAATTTCCTATCACCAAGCAGCGTCTTAGCAACAATATGGTTTCAAACAACAATATACTTTTTGTATTGCACTATTTTTATCGTTGCATTACTTGGTAATCTTCTTGTTTGTTATGTGGTTTGTAATAGTCCACGTATGAAAACTGTTACAAATTATTTCATTGTCAATCTCGCTGTTGGCGATATTTTAATGACACTATTCTGTATACCCACGAGTTTTGTCAGTACTTTAATTCTTCAATACTGGCCCTTTGGTGCAGAAATGTGTCCCAGTGTTAATTATTCACAGGTAAACAAAACAAAAACAAATATAATTAAATAATAGTGATTGTCCTTCGGTAAATTATCTGAATTATTCAATTGATTGTTCACAGGCAGTGTCAGTTCTTGTCAGCGCATATACTCTCGTAACAATCAGCATTGATCGTTACGCAGCAATAATGTGGCCATTAAAGCCACGTATGAGCAAGAAACAAGCTAAACTATTGATTCTTACTGTTTGGATTGTGGCTCTCACAGTCTCATCACCAATTGCTATTGTCTCTCGTCTATTACAACCAAATGAACTTTATGAAAAATGTAATTATTATATCTGTCAAGAACAATGGTCAACTGTACATCAGCGGTAAGTTCCATTACAACATTTAACAAATATATTAATTATCTAAATTTTATGCTCTGTTACATTTTGCTGTGCGCCTGAGTATATACATTCTTCATCAATATAAAATTATAAAATGGGTTTATAAAAAGTTTAGAATTACATGAATTAAAATTTTTTTATTTTATATATTTATTCTTGAATCTCTATATATACAGCTACAACTATTCAATCGCACTGCTGGTACTACAATATCTTGTACCAATAATAGTCCTGCTGTTTACCTATATAAGTATTGGAATTCGTGTATGGGGAAAGCGTCCACCGGGTGAAGCTGAAAATACCAGAGATCAGAGAATGGCAAAATCTAAAAGAAAGGTATGTGTTTCATTTCTTATATAACTTGTAACTATATATTCATATGATTACATACAAGATGAGTTACATTCTAAAAATTTCAATATTGTCAAGAAAAAAGAAAATGAAAGGATCACTAGCAAACAAATTTACATTTGGGTTGTTTTAGCTGTATCTTATGTAGTAAAGTCAAAAGCAGATAATAAGAAAATATAAATCTTGGAATTATTCAACGGTTTTGAATTTTATATTTTTTCAATACGAATTTAATTATATTTCTATACATAAATTATTAATATTCATGTCGATTTAAGAGGGGACACGACATGGTTATATTATTAAGATTGAAAATTAATTTGAGTACTTTATTTATTCAGACCATTCTGTTCCATCTTCCTCATGTGTATTTATATATGTGTAGATATATATGTATGGAAGAGGGTAGTATGCTATCCTTTTCATTATCCAGCCCCTTAATGTTATTCTCTTGTATCACACCAAGATCAGTTCTCTCACGTCTCACTGCTATCACATCGTCAATTTCAAAGGCCCTTAGGCTTTTATGAGGATCTTGTTTGACAATGTCATTGTATAAAATTCTGAAATGAATATATATATATATAAATATATCCACCGATCATACTTTATTACAGGTCGATTCGTTCAATTTATAAGTGCAATTGATTCTGATCGACAATTCGGATTGGAATTCGTAACAATTTTGAATAAAACAATCGTAGAAAAAAAAAGTGGTTAGATCAAATCTGATTTAATCAGATCCAATTTGATGTGAAGAGATTTAAAATTTAATCCAATTTAACCTGACTAGATTCATTGCATATTTGCATGAACAATTTTAGTAGATTTTTTCTTCAATTGTCATATTGAAAAAGAAGAATTTAATATATACAAATATTTAAATTATTCCAAAAGTAAATATATACATTATAAGTGTATTGAAAGATTATGATAGATTTTCAAAAGTGATTATATCAAGAGTGCAATCGATATTGGATACAATATTCAATCATGATATATAATAAGAAATTATATTTTTTGTTGCTTTCGAAACTAATATAAATTTCGAATTCAATAGCAATTTTGTGATATTACTCAAAAGATTACATCCTACAATTTTTCCAGCCTATATATTTTATCGATTCACCTTGTAATGAACATAATACATATTTATGTATGAATATAAACTGCTTCAACAGCAGTGTGTTTTTAAAATAGTTATTTTCTACCTTATATTATTCTTTAATCTAATTATTACTTTTTCATTCAACTGTAGATTATCTATTGTGCCTGAAAAATAGAGGCACTTTTGTTCATCAAGAGATTTTCTTTTCTTTCCTATTATATTATTAATCTATTGCTCATTTATAATAATCTTAATTTTTCAAGATAAAAAATTTTAAGTATCCTCATTATTCTATACAGTGTATACACGTAATGGGCGTTGGGTGTCTATTGTGTTTGTTACAATCTGTGCATAAACATTTCACTCGATTAGAATTTGGAATTTTACGTGACACATTGAACGTGAATTTAAAACAAAAGATACAGAAACCAAAAGGGACCAGGGAATAGTTAACGATATTATCTATGGGTGATTTTGAGCTCTCTTTATTAAAATATATAACTGTAATGATGTAATTTCTATTGTTTTTATACAATTTATAAAATTTCTTTGTTATTTAATATGATTTAGAGAGATATTTACCATAATTCTTCCTGAATTTCATAGTGTAGCAGCTAAATTGTCGTCGAAAATTATGAAGGTGATGTAAAAATGTCCAATAACTTTTTTTTTGTACAAAATTTAATTATTTTTAAACTTTTGAAACGTGATATAATTTATACGATTGAAGTTTATCTCACCAATCAATATTTGAAGTTAAATAAAATTTCAAATGATGAATGTACATAAATTTGTCAATAGAGGAAAAAAATTTTCATCAAACAAAATATGTATGAACAATTATAATCAGCTCCAAAGGGAAATCAATTTATTTAGAGTATTAATTTAAATCAAGTGTAATTCTATTATTTACTTCACTTTATAATATCATAGTATACATATACTTATTGATACACCCTCAATTTATCGAATAAAGACAACTTTCCAAGTGTATAAATGTGGGACAAAGGGAGAAGAGATGCTTGAAATTGAAGTTGTGAAATTTGATCAGATATTCTCATGATGTTCATATATTAGCTGACGTTAGTTTAGTTTTAGTATCCAACAAATAACAATACCACATTGTAAAATAACACTTTCTATAAAATTTTCAGCATCATCAACTCAAAGTTTTCATCCTCTAACGAACTCTCACACAAAATTGGGGAAACACAAATCTATTAATTCAATAAACCATAATCATTATCAACCTAACTATATTTGTATTTATTTCAATAATTTTCAATTTAATTATTCAAGTTTATTAATTAAATTAACATACCAAACGTCATTGTAATTTTACTTGCATATTTAATATATTTTAACATTTTGCATTGGTCGCTCCTAAACCATATGGAGGCTTTGATGCAGTAGTTAAAAAATAATCCCCAGTTCTATATAAAACAATTCAATAAATTGATGAATAATTGAGGTACAGAAAAAAAGAAAATTGGAATAAAGAAAGTATTTATTAATAATTACGTACGCTGTTGGTGGTGTTGAGTATCCCATCACAACTTGTTCGCTGCAAGGCTGTCCCATTTCAGAGTACTTTACTCCCATAAAAGCTGTTTCATTGAGTAAAGATTCGGCATAAAATACCCAAGATAAATGATGACTGCAAAAGTCTGTGAAGAACATTCATGAAGATTAAAGTACTATAAATATTAGGGTGCTTTTTTTGAAGCGACTATTTTTTTTTCTTTGCTTAACAGACGGAATATCACTCTATACATGGGAAAAGAAATTCCCTCCAAAGATGAGTTCTTAATTTCAATATTTAGTACTCTCACCATCTATTTGAAATTTTCCCATTTGATTAACACGTAAATGTCGATTTTTTTTTTTTATTAATCTATAGCTTCACGGCATTTCATGCTATTTAATTGGTTCCCAACAGAAATTGTACAGAAATGTACAATCTTTCATTATGTTTATAGCACAATTATGTACAATGAACTACCTTACCAGTAAAAAATGTTTAAGCCGATCTTGCTCGAATTTCATGGTTTTTTCGATTTTTCTCGAAAACTATCAATTTTGCAGCAAAAGTATATGGGACCTTTTTTGTAAGAAATTCGATTTTCTATAAAATGTTATTCGTGATAAAAAACTGTAGAGCTGATATTTTTCGAGAAAAATTCAATTAAACACGTGGAAATTTGAAATTTCCCTGTTTAATCTAGATTTTAGTGCTTTTCTTAATCATAATAATGAAAATAATTATATATTTTCGTGCAGACACTGCGTGATTACCAATTGAGATTAAACTTTCTTTTATTTTTGTTTCAAAACTTTTATATATAGATATATTTTGATATTTGTGTTATAGGGGACAAATATATATATCAGGGTGTTTCACATTTAGGCGATATTTTTTTTTTTTCGAGCACATTGAAAATCTAATTATTTATGGAAAAAAAAAAAATATTCCCGTTTGAAAAAAAATTCTAAGTTAATTAGAGGCTTGGCTGTATCAAAAATTCGATTTCCCGTATGATTAACACGGGTTAGATTGTTTTTTATCGACTTCAACTCGATTTTTTCATGACAAAAAATTTTTTCTTGAAAAAATGAATTCATAGTTTTTATAGAGCATTAAATTTGCGACAAAAAAGTTGTCCACCGCAAACGCTCTCCGAGTTGCAGTTTTCGAGTTATAGAGCTGAAAAGCTGAAAATTGTGCATAATTGATAACAAATTTTCTTTAAAACGGAATTTATTGATCTGACATTAATTATTATCTTACAATAAACTCTATGAAGCTTCTATATTATTAATTAAGCATTATAGCTTTAATAGTAAGATAATAATCAATGTTAAATCAATAAATTCCAGTTTAAAAAAAAATTAATTGTCAATTATAATCAACTTTTACCTTTTCCAGCTCTACAACTCGAAAACTGTTGATCAGAGAGCGTTTGCGGTAGAGAACTTTTTGTAGCAAATGTAATGTCCTACAAAAGCTATATATTTATATTTTTCAAAAAAAAATTTTTGATTGCCGAAAAATCGAGATGAAGTCGAAAAAAAAAATTTCTTGTGTTATTTATATGAGAAATCGAATTTTTGAATGAGTGAAGCCTCTAATTAACTCAGAACTTTTTTTCAAACGGAAATATGTTTTTTTTTTATAAATTATCAGATTTTTAGATATTACAGATTAAAAAAAAGACAATAATGTAAATGTGAGCTGAAATGGTGAAAGTTGATTATAATTAATAACAAATATTCTTTATAGTGGAATTTATTGATCTGACATCAATTATTATTTTATATTAAACAAATGAATCTATTACATTGTTGATTTCAGGAACTACTGTTCATAATTAAGAAATAAATATAAGTATCAATCAATAATTATTACAAAATCATAATACAAACTGAATTCAAATCCAAATTTTCACGTACATTTGATTTTTTTAAATTTTCCTACTTATATTTGATACCACAGTATTTTTCATTGAACCCATGATATATAAGTGTAGATTAACCTCATTGTTTATTATTGAATGAATGGAAAAATTTATTTCTAGTAAATATTGTGATTTATTAATAAAAATTCTTATTTATGCCTGAAATATGAACGGTGGTTCCTAAATTCAACAATGTAAGAGATTCATTTGTTTATCATAAAATAATAATTGATGTCAGATCAATAAATTCCACTATGAAGAATATTTGTTATTAATTATAATCAACTTTCACCATTTCAGCTCACATTTACATTATTGTCTTTTTTTTAATCTGTAATATCTAAAAATCTGATAATTTATAAAAAAAAAACATATTTCCGTTTGAAAAAAAGTTCTGAGTTAATTAGAGGCTTCACTCATTCAAAAATTCGATTTCTCATATAAATAACACAAGAAATTTTTTTTTTCGACTTCATCTCGATTTTTCGGCAATCAAAAATTTTTTTTTGAAAAATATAAATATATAGCTTTTGTAGGACATTACATTTGCTACAAAAAGTTCTCTACCGCAAACGCTCTCTGATCAACAGTTTTCGAGTTGTAGAGCTGGAAAAGGTAAAAGTTGATTATAATTGACAATTAATTTTTTTTTAAACTGGAATTTATTGATTTAACATTGATTATTATCTTACTATTAAAGCTATAATGCTTAATTAATAATATAGAAGCTTCATAGAGTTTATTGTAAGATAATAATTAATGTCAGATCAATAAATTCCGTTTTAAAGAAAATTTGTTATCAATTATGCACAATTTTCAGCTTTTCAGCTCTATAACTCGAAAACTGCAACTCGGAGAGCGTTTGCGGTGGACAACTTTTTTGTCGCAAATTTAATGCTCTATAAAAACTATGAATTCATTTTTTCAAGAAAAAATTTTTTGTCATGAAAAAATCGAGTTGAAGTCGATAAAAAACAATCTAACCCGTGTTAATCATACGGGAAATCGAATTTTTGATACAGCCAAGCCTCTAATTAACTTAGAATTTTTTTTCAAACGGGAATATTTTTTTTTTTTCCATAAATAATCAGATTTTCAATGTGCTCGAAAAAAAAAAAATATCGCCTAAATGTGAAACACCCTGATATATATATTTGTCCCCTATAACACAAATATCAAAATATATCTATATATAAAAGTTTTGAAACAAAAATAAAAGAAAGTTTAATCTCAATTGGTAATCACGCAGTGTCTGCACGAAAATATATAATTATTTTCATTATTATGATTAAGAAAAGCACTAAAATCTAGATTAAACAGGGAAATTTCAAATTTCCACGTGTTTAATTGAATTTTTCTCGAAAAATATCAGCTCTACAGTTTTTTATCACGAATAACATTTTATAGAAAATCGAATTTCTTACAAAAAAGGTCCCATATACTTTTGCTGCAAAATTGATAGTTTTCGAGAAAAATCGAAAAAACCATGAAATTCGAGCAAGATCGGCTTAAACATTTTTTACTGGTAAGGTAGTTCATTGTACATAATTGTGCTGTAAACATAATGAAAGATTGTACATTTCTGTACAATTTCTGTTGGGAACCAATTAAATAGCATGAAATGCCGTGAAGCTATAGATTAATAAAAAAAAAAAATCGACATTTACGTGTTAATCAAATGGGAAAATTTCAAATAGATGGTGAGAGTACTAAATATTGAAATTAAGAACTCATCTTTGGAGGGAATTTCTTTTTCCATGTATAGAGTGATATTCCGTCTGTTAAGCAAAGAAAAAAAAATAGTCGCTTCAAAAAAAGCACCCTAATAAATATATATAATTTATTAAAGAAAAAAAAAATTAGAATAATTTCACAAATAAAAAAAAAAACTATTAAAATAAAATAATACAGTTTAAGAATATAATTCACCTTCTTCGCTGAGAGGAACGGAAATCAGAGAACAACCAGGTTGCATTCTTTTTCCATGATTTGGCCAAAAATCAATTGTCCCACTGCTAAAATTTATTCCATAAACTCCTGCGTCTGTATGAATAATCAGAACACATTTTGCATCAGTAGAACGAAGAGCGTTCACTACTCGAAAATAACTAGCAAGTGGACCCGCTGGATCTAAACCTAAATAAAATATTTATAATAACACATTTTTACTGCATAAAATAAAATTTATAATTTAACTTTTATCATACTAAGCATTTAGATAAACATGTATTCATGTATTATACTAACCAACAATTCTTGGTATGTTGGGTATGCATCTGCCTATTTCACCAGCAACGTGAGCACCCATCGAATGTGCGACTATGTTAATCTTTTCTATTTGCAATCCCGCATCTAACATATTCTGTATACCAATTGCAATCTGTTTACCAACCTGGTCAGCACTTGTCGCTACCTCAAGGTAATTTAGTGCGGCCAATTTACTCCAGTCCACAGCTATGACGTTATGATCATTGCGGCGAATATACGCTATCAATATAAAATATTATTTTATATTATTCATTTATATAATAATTTTTTAAATTGATTTATATACCATCTACTACAGAAAGGACACTTTTTTTTTCTGAATTTTCAGAAAATCCATGAATATAATACACAGTAAATTTGTTTTCATTTAAATGAGGAACCAATTCACCCGCATGCATAACATTTGTATCTTCATACTTTGATGTGCTGCCACTGACAAAAGATAACAAAAAATATACACAATTATTTAAGTGAATATTATATAGGAAAATCGTATCACAATATTTGCAAATACTTACTTGAATAAACGTAAAAATATGGTGTCAAGTTGATTTTGAGTGACAGCATTAGTCGTGAAATAAACTGCAATGAAATGTTATTCAAAGATTTAAATTTATTTTCTAATAAGGGCTTCAATTATTTTTTTATTATTATCAATAACTGTGATTGAATTGGAATATGATTAATATTAATTTATTCGACATAAAACTGAACGATATAAAGAGAAACAATTAAAAATTTTAATCCTTATTAAATTATTTTAGTTCCAATTGAATTCAATTTCAATTATACATATGAATATTTCATATTTACTTTTTTACATTATTATAAAATAAAAAATAAGTTTCTTGTACTTATACTCACGATTCTCGTTAAATATCACAAAAACAATGAGCAAAGATCGGTAAGATTCAATTTTAATAGCATTAAAAGTCAACATTATTCAAGTGTCGAATCTTTCGTTGAAGGTAATAATAATAAATCCGCACTTATAAAATGAAATGGTCACGCTAAATATAATTCTCCCCCTCCGGTCTATACATCTTATCGCAGCTTTAAAATTATTCATATCACACGGACACAAATTTATGGCGTGTTTACTCTTATCCACGTTGACAAGACCGTCCGTACAATCCTATTTTATTGCCTGACAGTGAAAAAAAAAAAAAAAAAAAAAAAGAATTACATGCGATTATCATACATTTCTTTACTTATCATCTATAATTTCTTATTATACCTCTCAATCTCAAATATATACAATCGTTGCTGTTTTTTTTTTTTTTTTTTTTTTTTTTGGCAGTTTATCTTCATTGCAGAAGTTTCATCCTTTATCCAAGCTCATTTAGACAACAAGGAAACATAATTTATAGCTACTGTTACATTATCATGAACTGTAATAGTGTGTATCTAACCACGACCCCTCTAGTTCCATCAATTACCTAGAAAAATGCTATCATGCACTCAGTTTTTTGCACACATTTCCAAAACCTCATGATAATCTTACTTAGCACGTCAAGTTATAAATAAAAGTACATATTATTTATTTGAATCATTCTCCAGTATATAATTCAATATTTAATTTCTTAATTTTTTAAGTAATCACATGATTATAAGTATTTAAAAAAATTATTTTATCAATGACAGCTGCAGTAAAAATAAAATTTATATATATGTGCATGTCTGAAGAATAATTATTTGTATATGTAAATTTTCACATTATTTTCAGCACTTTACTGCAATGATATATGTGTATATACTTGAATATATGTATACATATAATATGTAGATGTATTCATGTAAATCAAAATGCTAAATAAATCTTCTTGTGTAAAAGTAATTATATATATTGTAAAAAAAAATATTTTTCTATATTTTTCCATTCAATTTTTATAAAAACATTTATGTAAAATAACAATTGATATATAAGTATTAACATTAACGAAAGAAATAAAATTGTATTTGTATTTTATATCAGAATATATTTCTCTCATATATATTTATTTATTTGCATGACATTGAAAGGTAATAATAAATAATAATAAAAATGAAGTCAAATTTATGTATGACTGCTGGAAATGAAGAAAAAAAATAACGAAACGAATGAAGAAACTTTTAAAATATATATTGACAAACATATCCAGTTTATCTGGATTCATCAGAGCGAAAATGTTTTGTCAATTGTCGATATTGTTGGGTCATACACAATACATAAACGTTGACAATTTTTGAATCAAAAGGAACTGACAGGAAATATCAAGGCCTTTTATCGACATCAGTTTGAAGCGTTCTATTTCTTCTCATAATTTTATTGATATACTACTGAATGCCTTTCACTTCCTTTTTATTTCACCTAAATACACACAAGCTAACATTATAATATCTAGACGTGCATTGAGTTTACGACTCATAAACTTGTGTCAGTCAATAAAACAAACATAAAAATACCAATGTGAAATATAAATAAATATTTATCTGTGAATTAAATTGTGGAGATGCAGTAATTGATGATATCGTTTACTTGGGAGAAAAACAATTGGGATTTGAATCCCACAGGAATGAAATATATTTCTCTTTTTACTAGATTGTTTAACGAGATCATTTGTTGCAGGAAAGTTTTTTTTTTTTCAAGGTCCAAGATTTATTTATTATAGTATGATGAGCTCTCATTTCTTCATGTTTGTTAATGTAGTTATTTCAAACAAAAAGTTAACTGTAGCTGCAGGAAATGAAGTAAACAGGAGAAATATTTGAATGGGAAAATGAAAAAATGACAAAACAAAATAGAGAGGCAAAAATAGGATACAAACACAGAGGTATAGAAAGGAATAGACAAAGGATCATTGTATCAAAGTCAAAATTGAAAATAACAATTACAATTTTACATGTATTTTTCAATGATACAATCAAACCGAAACTTTTAATTATTATATTTTAATGTTTGTATTTATATACTGAAAATACAATTATCTAAATGAAAAATAAAATTATTTTTCAATTCAATGAATGTAACTATAATAAATATATGACGAAATGATTTCGAGTTAATAAATAATAGAACAAACAAACAAGTATATAATCAATATTTTATGAGTTGACAAAAAATAAATAAAGTATAGAACAGATATCAATATGATGAAGATAGAATAAAAAATGACGTGACACTGTAGAATTGTAATGTCCAGTAGACTCGTACGACAATCATTAATTCGGCGCCGGTTGTCAATAAAAATCCACTCTGTGATGATCGGAAAAACTTTTTTACTTTTCACCACGCAGTAAAAAGAAAAGTAATGAAATCATTCGAATTTTCCTCTTCTGCTTTTAACTCTATTTTTACTCCTTTCTATAAATTCAATGTGTCATTCCCTTCAAATTAATGTCTATTACATAAATCATTTTATAGCAGTTCTAATTTGCATGCAATCATTTGGTCACTTTCCTCTGATAAATCCACTATCAAAAAGCTTACAATTATAAATCCAACCGCTCACTCAATTATCATCTCGTCTACTCATTGAAATCAATTGCTATTAATTTTTAATTTTATCTTTTATCTATCATTTCAGATGGTTAAAATGATGATGACTGTGGTAATCGCCTTTACTGTATGCTGGCTTCCGTATAATATACTCACGGTGCGTAATTCATAATAATTTATAATATATTTCACTGTTGCTTCTATCAGCTTTCCAAATTTTCACATTAAATATAATAGTTTATTTAGATGCTTTGTGCATTTAGTACAAATATGACGATCATTATTATAAAATAATTTGTAACTTGCATGTACATAATATTGTATAATTTATATAAACTCAAAACCGATTTCATGACAATTTACATTACAAAACATCATACATATATATATATATATATCCAAACTTATTATCGGACTTATCCGCTAAATAAACAATAAAGCCACAATTCAGATCGATTGTAATCCTATTATCATGACGGATAATGAATTGAATGTCGATAAATTTTGGTCGGTTAAACCACGTAATTTTAAATATTCATTATAACATTTACTTGAATTAAATGAAACTATTAAGAATATAATTTATTATGATTAACTGCTCCACAATTATTTATTGATTTTGCTCTAAATATCAATGAAAGAATAAAAATAATGATTATTTCATACAATTATATCTTATACGTGTGTATAAAAAATACACTGACTTGCTTGCAATATCAACATTCAAAGTATATATCACTTGTATGATTAAATATTAATATAATTTTAGTAATATCATTTTTCAGGTTTTTTTGTGAACTTTAAACGAAGTTAATTTGTACTCAGTTTACTAATTTTAAAGCAAGTTAACATTCACTTTTAAAGTGGGTTTTTCTAATTTTGTGTATGACAGACCTCTATGTATCCTGTCAATTTAACATTCTGAATGTCTCACATACAGTATATTCATGTTAATAAACATTTATAATAATATTATAAAGCTTTCAGTAATATTAGGTAAATCATTAAAAATTTTCGTAGTATGTGAAAAAATAATGGGAAAGTAAATTGGGACGAATGAATAATTAGATCGTGGCTACGATTAAATTTATTTCATTTGCATTTTTAACTTAATTTCATGTAAATCGTTTGCATATTTTGTTAAATTGTATTAAAAGTAAAATTTATATTATCTTTCAGCTTATACTTGATAATAATGAGAGTATAGGCAGTTGGAATGGATTACCGTATGCTTGGACAGCACTCCATTGGCTTTCAATGTCACACTCGTGCTATAACCCAGTAATATATTGCTGGATGAATGCTAGATTTCGTTCTGGCTTTGTTACTGCACTCGGACGTGTTCCAGGCCTTGGTATATTTTTACGAAATCATTGCCACGGAATTTACAATACAAATTCAGCGGGAATTGCACTTACTGGTAAGTAATAAATCAATGAAAAACATACACAATGTAAAATGTATAAATAATATTATGCATAAGATAAGATAGAAAATTTAAGTATTATATTAAATACTGAACGTAATTTTCACTTATTTTAATATATGTAAATAATGTAAATATTATATATGAATAAAATCAGCTACTCTTCTATTCAACAATAATAACTCGATTGATTTATTTTATAGGTATCGACGGTACCAATCATTCAATTTTAAAGCGTACTAATACATGCACAACGTACATAAGCGTACGACGTAAAAATGATATCAATCACTGGACGCCGGTGAGAAGTGCTAGCTTACGTCATTGTGAATCTCTACGGCCAATTCAACCACTGCAACGTCGATTCATTCATCTTGAACGTCAAGAAGAGGAACAAATATAATATAATATAATATAAATAACATGAATAAGATAATGGAAAATATAAAACACTCCAATATATAAGTCAATTTTTAATAATTAATTTATAAGAACAATTATTAATAAATCTGATTAAATATAGTTATTTATATATCTCATGTTGTCCGGAATTTTTCGATTGGAAATAAATATTCTTGGGAATAGTTAACATTACATATAAATTTCATATATATATAATATAAAAAAATTAGAGTTTTATCACAATGTCAGATAAATAACATTTATCTGCATTAAAAGTTAATAACTATTTAAGAAAGATACTCTAACATTCGTGACTGTTTATAAAGAGACATTTAAATTTATGTTTATAAATGAAAGTAAAAGTGTTTGTAAATGCAGATATTTTAATGTTTCATATAGACCTGTCATAATGTCTGAATTCATCTTTTGTTTGTGAATTCTAAATCATTGATGTATTTATTGTATGAGAATGAAAAAGTTTTATGGAAGCTAGATGCATCGTAATTATACCATAATTTTGAACATATAAATTGAAATAAATAAGTTTAAGATATTTAATGTTTTTAAGTAATTATTGGCAATAAACAATGAATTTTATAAATGTTGTATAACTCAGAGCTTTGTATGAACCACTAGAAATTTACGTAAGTCATCTAGAGAAGTCTGATCACGATATGCAATTAATCCTCCACGATTCGAAAAGCTCGTTTCATGTTCATAATATTTAATATCTAAATCGTTAGAATTAGTATTATTTACGAATTTGGCAAAATCAATTATTCCACCACCCAAAGAACGTAATAATGCTTGAGGCCCACATGTATCCCATCGGAAAGTCGTCGGTTTAGATAAAATGTAAATATCTGCTACTCCTATTGCTATGCTAAGAATTTTATAACCTGCACCAGCCACCGCAATTAAATGATATCCATTTTCTTCGAGTTTTTCTCGTACATTTTGATCCTCAACGCGACTTATTATTGCGACCTTATTCATACCATTTGGCTTTACAAAAGAACATTGGCACTTTTCACCGTTTGAAAATCCCCAATAGCAGTGTCCTCTCCATCTGCGATTAAAATATTTCAATACAATAAATTAATTATTAAAATATGTCATGTAGACTTTTTGACTAAATAATACAATGAATACTCACTGAGAATCGTTGTTTAAGTAAAACGGTTGATTAACGACACCTAATAATGCATGACCAGAACTTCTCGAATATGCTCCAATAAGTACAGTGACACATCTTAAACCACTCAAATGCAAACCTGTTGCTTCATCCACTAAGGTTTTTCCATTAATATAATCTGCCGTTGCATCTAAGCAATAATTTAATTATCGGATATTTATATTATTTCAAAAATAATCCTCAAAACTTGCATGATATCAAAATTATAACTATTGATAACAATTTATAATATGAAAAAATAAATTTTTCTTTACCTATTGGATCTATCCAAATACCCAGATCATTTATATCAATATCAACATCACAATCATCTAAAGTTCCGTCAATGGGCACCTCCGCCAAAGTTATCTCACGATGAATTTCAATAGCAAGAAGCTGAGCAGTTTCCACATCATTGTCCAATACCACTGATAATAATTCAGTTGTTTCAGGACAAGACGGACGTACTTCTACCACTACAGTCTTTCCTAAAGTATTGCTAAATACATTTGTCTCTTCGCCCCTCACCATTTTAGCCAATTCTGGAAACTATTGATTTTTCGTACAATATTAATAATATTCAGAATGTTTTAATTTTAAAGGAATTATGGATATTACATCGAAAAATGGAGGCAGATAAATAATATAAAATAATATAAATATAAGTTTCATCATATCCTCCTATCCTATCATGATAGAATTGAATTGTTCATTAAAGTAATTTAATGATGTTGATTGAAACTTGTTAGAGCTCATCATTCGTCAATTTATTTTATTTATATAAAAAATATATGACGCATCGAACATGCTTCAATATCTGACAGCCAACAATTGTAATCTCATCATCCAAAGTTTGTTCCAAATAATAAACAATACATTTGATGATGCGTTCAAAATCAATACCAGTAATTACATTGCGGCATAAAATATTCCTAAAGCGAATTCTCACTCATGTACATTCCATGGATACACATTTGATATGAATATCTAATGTTTTCATCGAATAAAATTTTTTTACATACAAAACATGATAAAATGCAAATTGTTCATGTATTAGATCTGAAAATATAAAGTTACCTCTTGTTTAATTTCATGTCGTATACATTCTTGAATAAGAACATCGGCAAGTGTTTTGAAATCTTGAAAAAACCGGGGATTTTTTTCGTCATCCTTCTTCTCTTGTATAAGCAATTTAAACAATGCCTGATTTTGTCTACAAACTCTGGCAATGTTTCCAGCTTTCTCAGATGCCCGTAACAAAACTTTCAACAATTTAAGACCTTCTGTCATCTATAAAAAAAAAAAAAAATAATCAATTAGAATAACATTTTTTTTTTGTACACATGAATATTCATCGAATGATATCTCTAAACATGTAGAAAAGTGTAAAAGTATTATCATCAATGAGTAGAAGCCGAAGAAATTACTCGAACATATATTGCGCAATTGCTAATAATTTATTGATCCATTCAACATAGTCATTAAATGAACTACAAAACTTGAATAATAAAGAAATTTCACTCATAAAAATTGTCATTTATATTAATAACAAAGCAAGTTGTCATTTAATTACAATAGATTTTACTAAATTATAGTGGATAATTTTAAAAATTTTTATTTGTGATGGAAAGAAATTTTTTTACACCTACGTCATTTTAACCTATTATTCGTATGAATATTGGAAAATTGTTATATCATTGATAATTGAAAGTCAAAATTGGCCATAAGTTACATACCTTTAAAAATTTAGAAAATATTCTCTCTTATTGTTCAGAGTGGTAACTAAAAATAATATCAGACGCGTACAGTTGTTTGTTGTTGTACCTTCTACAGGATGCTCTCTAATGACGACTTCGTCGAACATGTTATTGAATATGACCTCGTAATCTAAAGGAAGATTCGATTATTTAAAAAATCAATGCGCATTTTATGGAAAGTGGGATGTACTGAAACTAGAATTTACAAATAATGAAAGATTGATTGGAGAAAATTACAAAAAGTGTTAACGATTAAGAAATGACTCAACTGAAATTTCTATGTCGCACAGTGAAATTTTCATGGTTGATACCTCAAATTTTACGACCCAATTGATTTAAACCATGACATGATCATTTCAATTTTTACAATCCAGTGAGAGAGTAGTATTCATATTTTGATTTTCAATGTGTCAATCAGTAAAATCGAAATACATATAAAGTTATTCCAAACTTGCATTTTCCAAAATACCGAATAATTAATGCCGGAAGTAAACATTGCCTGTGCGAAGTTGGGAACCAGCCTTTAAGTATTTGAGCGCCACTCACGAGCAATAGCATAAGTTCGAGGCAGTATTAGTTACTTTCCCAATAGCCTTCGGTGCACTCCACGAAATGCCACACTGTGCTGCCACAAGTTAGAACTATTGTGAGGCCACAGTATTTCACGTTATGTAATAAGCAAAAATCAAGTGAATTTCCCCGATCAGGGAGATCGGAGGAAGGATCCAAGATCCCATGGATTTTTTTTTTAATCCTTGGATCCTTTTTGGACTCACATCCACTGCCACAACCACCACTACCATTACCACTACTGCCACTACCACTACCGTCAAAACCAGCTTTGGAGCCAGCCTGAGAACCAGCTTCGGAGTCAGCTTTGGAACCAGCCCGGAAACCAGCTTCAGAACCAGCTTCGAAACCAGCGCGGAAACCATCTTTGGAACCAGCCCGGGAACCAGCTTCGAAACCTGCACGGAACCCAGCTTTGAATCCAGCACGGGAACCAGTACGAAAACTAGCTTTGGAACCAGCTTCGGAACCAGTCTTGGGAACTAGTACGGAATCCACCTTTGGAACCAGCTTCGAAACCAGCTCGGGAACCATCTTCGAATTGTTTATTTGAAGTTGACTTTTTTAATTTATTGATATTAATATATCCATATTATTTATTGGTATATTTTTTTATGCGATCGAGTTAATATTATTTCTTCGACGCACAAGTTTTATTGTTAAAATAGCATTTACACAATTGTTTATTATAGCATTGATTATGAGAAACTTGAAATAATTACTTGAATCATAGTCATATATAATGATACACAGGATAAATTTGTTTATGTATTAAATAAAGAAATATTAACTTCTTACAGTTCAAGAAATTTTTGTTTATTTGTTGCATTCAATTGTTGATTTTGGTTTGAAATTTGAGTAGAAATATATAAACAGCTATGAAGTATATCATATTTATGATTTATATTTAAAAAGTAACAATCATTAATCATGAAATATACAATGCAATATATCAATAATTATTCACCAAAATATAAATTAAATTTGGCAGTTTACTTTATTTTTTATTATTTGTTTCAATTATAATTAGTTCTTTACACGATTCATTTCTACACAGAAATGAATAAACAAATGAATAATTTTATAATCATCTATTTGTTGATGGTTTAATATATTATTCCTTTAAATAAAAATGTAAACGCTGGTGAAAAATGATCCCTTTTGGGATATATCCAAAACATGAGAGAGCGGTCAACAACACCCCGAACTTCGGCGCGGAACAAAAGAAATAAACGAGGGCGCGGTTTGTGCGTGACGTTGTTATATAAGTGTGTAAAGGGCATATACACAAACAAAAAATTTGTAAACAAAAAAGCTGACTCCGGTGCTGGTTTTCGTGCTGGTTCTCAGGCTGGTTCCAAAGCTGGTTTTGCTCCATTTGTAAAAGTCAAGATTACCTAGATATATTTATGAATAAGTATTCATAATTAATTTAGGTCAATATAAAGTTAAATTTTAATATTTATTGAAAGAAAATTTTTGTTTTACATGAATTAAATTATAAATAATAAGATTTGTTCAAAGTAAAATGAAATTTGATTTAATTTTAATCATGAATTCAAAACCTATTGATCCTGTTTATCATTTTGTTGAATAAAATTCATTTAGATGAACTTTCATGGTAGAGCAAAATTTCGTTAAGGGAATTGTTTGATTAATTACCCTCAAGAATAATAAAAATTTATTATTAAAAAAAAAATATATAATAGAAAAAGTCGCAAAAGAAAAGAAAAAAAATTCTACAGATACAGACATGTATAGAAAGCTCAATTAATATTTTTATATCTAATTCTATGAATTTATCCAGGTTTTTCAACAATAGAAATTTGCGCACCGGTACAGTGAAAGCTTGTAAAATCGCAGTCTTCATTTTCAGGAACGGTGTATTCATACTTGGTACCATAAAATAATTTCATATTTTCTTTTAAATGCCAAACTATATAAACTTATCGCAATTATATTCCTCATCGAACAGTAATATTAAAAAATGTTAATCATGTTTGTATGATACATGAAATAATATTCAAAGTAACAAAATATTGATTATTGATAGTTGACATTGTTTAAGATGGGAAAATCAATGAAAAAATAGCGATCGCACTAATGTACACATGTCATTTAAAATGCCAACTGTAAAACTTCGAAACGTTACTGAAAAATATAATAGATTTGGCAAAAATACAATGAAATTTTGATAGTACTAAATAGTTTTATTCTTCGGAATTAAGAATATTTTCTTCTCATATGAGAACAAATATTATGAGATTAATATCGAATAACACATTATTCATATTACACACGTCAATTAGGCAGCTTATTAATATTTTTTTGAGTGTGGTCCCATTTTATTCTCCATTGATCAATTTGAAATCATCCTCTCAATCAACATCAGTAGAATTATCAGGTTTTTTTATCACATCATTTTCAAAGAACTCTTTGAATGGATGAAATTTTTCATCAATAATTTTCAAATTATTGTCAACATCTGCTAGTATTTGATCCGTTGCGATATTCAATGTTGCATTGTTAGATTCAATGAATGTCTTCAACTGCAATTATAGAGCCAAATTATTTTGTATACATACATATAATGTAGTGATAATGTTTAAATGTTTTTTCTGATTTTGAATTACTACGTAAATAGGCACTAACTTTATCACGTTGCTTTTTGTTTCTTATTTGTTTCGCCAAATATGGGATAATCATTTTTATTTCATTAATGCTGTACTTATTCCTGAAAAGAAGCATACATAACGATTTTTTCATCAATACAAAATTTAATAGAATATGAGAAATAATGTGAACTCACAGTTTAGTTATCTCTGTATAATGGCTGTTTATAAAATTCAGCATGGCAGTCAAGCCATGCTCAATATTGTGATTAATAGAAAGATACATGAAGAAAAAAATGTTGGATGTAGGGGTTTTGACAATTGAACGAGACATATAGTTTTCCAAAACTGAGATGTTCGATGTGCACTGTATTATGGCATTATCAGAAATATTCATAGCCGTCAATTTATCCCAGATTTTTTGATCACCATTTTGTAGTCCACCACATATAATCCAATCCTTTTCATCTGCTGATAATCTGCAAGCGGTCATTTGTTTATGAATTGTTAACTAGTTCAAAAATTAGTTCAATGAAAAATCAAACTTACGCATTTGTTTCGGGATTATTCAACCAATTGAAAAGTTTTTTCTTTGCCTCAGATTTGCACAAACTTGATCCAAGTTTACAGGTCCACCTCAATGCTTCAGCTCTTTTAAGCTTCATTATGGAATCTACTTTATCGTATTGAATGGATAATACCTCTTTTTCTAATTTTTCTGATAGTTTCAAAGCAAAATCCTATGGCATAATGTATCGATTTGTTTATTGGTGTCATTCATTCTTATAACTTTTATGAAAACGTGATGGGTAGTACCTTAAAGTCTGCAGCGAGATCAGTATTTATCATTGAGCGATAAATTTTTTCAATGGCTATCCATGCCACTGACCAGGGAATGAAATCCGTTTCTTCTTTGAGATACTCTAAGAGTGATAAAAATATTTTGATATCGAGATGGCCAACCTGCACGAGATCGAATGCATCATCGAGCAACTGTGCACGATTAAGTACATGGATACGAGAATGGTTTTTATTCTTCAAATAATTTATAATTAATTCCCAGTTTTGATTATCGTAATTAACACGATAATATCCAAATAATTGTTTATTGAATATAACGAATTGGTCTTGTTTCAAATTATTTATCTCTATTGAATTCTTCGACGGATCAAACCAATGAGTGATGCTAGTGTTGGTGAAATCCAGATTGTCTTCAGTCACGAAATTTATTGGGATCCAGTATTTTTCGTTTGAGTTTGCGGTGATATTGTTCAAGAAACGCGATTGCGTTATTATGGCTTTTCCGGCTTCATAATCTCTCTTGACTGTGATGACAGGATAACCTGGTAAAGTTACCCAACTCTTCAGTATCTTTGGTAGATCGGGGATATCGGTAGATAGTTTTGTGAATTCTTTAAAAAGATCATCAGACGTAGCTGATCCAAAAGCCCTGACAATTGATAAAAACGAATGAAATAACGATACATATTTATTTATACTTTTTATTATTCACTTGACACTCACTTGGTTTTCAAATAATTCCTCAATCCAGTTTTGAATTTTTCCTCTCCAAGAACGTACGAGATCATTCGAATAATGGAACTAGCTGTAAGTGAAGTAATGTATGAAATTAGTGAGTTTCAATATACTGAGTTGTCGAGAATGCGTACATTTTGCGTAAGTAATGCCGTCGAAACCATTCATCAGATCGTCGGGACTTCTGCGTATTTGTTCTATGGGATGACTATCTAAGGCATCATCTATCAAAAATGCACCTGATTGAATGATTCCTGTCACAAACCTCTCCATCATACGCCATGAGGGATGAATCTGTAAATATATTGCATTATTATTCCATGGATTTTTGTAGAGTAATTGAAATTAATGAAGTGATTTTCTACTTGATCTGTTATGAAATACTGGAAATATGTAGCAAAACCCTCATTAAGCCATATATAATCCCACCAATCCAGGGTAACTAAATTGCCAAACCATTGGTGTGCTAGTTCGTGCGCCATTATCTTTGTAACGTATTCTATTCTCGAAATTGAACTCGAATTCTTTTTCGCGGAAATACCATTTTCCCTAAGAAAAGAATTGCTCAAATTATCAATTAAGTTAAAAGCAAGATTATCCCAAGATTATAGATTACAAACTGGTATGTGATGAGGCCCCAGTTCTCCATGGCACGATTTGAAAATGAAAGAGTTACTACGATTGAATCCATTTTCTTTAAACCGTGATCTTTGTACGGAAAATTTGTGAAATTCTCCAAACTCTTCATCAATTTTGGGCCTATTTCTTGTGCATAGTCTAAATTTGGGAGGACATTTTTGACAGCCCATACTCGAAAAATCTCATTAGTATCATCCACCATAGCGAAATCGCCAATAGCAAATGCCACTAGGTAAGTCGACATTTTTGGACTTTCAGCAAAATGTGTGATTATTCGTTTAGAGTTTTCAGAATTAATTTCTTTTCTTGCTACGTCCATGTTAGAGAGTGCAATGTATTCATCACCATGTTCGATCGAGATAGTGAAGTTTGCTTTAAAAGCTGGTTCATCCCAACATGGAAATACTTGGCGAGCCGCAATAGGTTCAAAATGAGTTGATACTATCCATCTAAATGACAAGGATAAGTGCAATTATCAACGATTGATAGACTTGGTAAATAAAACAATGAAGAATATGTTGTTATTAATTTTCACCTGTTGTCACCATTTTTAGTATTGTGACGAGTTCGATATAATCCTCGAAAACGTTTGCCTTCTTTTCCAGTGTACTTCAGTGTCAAATCACAATCAGAAACTTCATTCAATTTTTGATCAAGAATAATTTTTAAAAAGTCTGTTACATTATCAATGGAGTTTACAGATACAATTGTCACATTGTTATTAAGGTTACATTTCAAGTTAACATCTGGTGCGATTTCGAGATTTTTAGCATGCAAAATAATTTCGTTCGTAGGTTTTTTTACGTTTATACGAATCTTTGATTCGCCTTGGAATGTGAAATTTTTCCCATCAATATCAGGATTTATTTTGATTTTGTAAGAAATAGGTATGATATTATCAGGTAGACGGTAATTAATTGATGGTTCATCACGCTTTATTCGTGATAAATCATAAGAATCCGCCGATGGTGAAAATGGTATGGCTTCATTCATGGACACCAAAAGTGCCATTGCCACAAATTTACATATTATTGACATTTTTTCTCTTGCTGAAAGTAGATGAATTTTCTCATTCAGATTCTAAGGTTTTCTTACAAAAATTAATATATAAAATATATGGCTTTCACAAATGTGGTTCGAGCACCAAATATTGTGATAAAATATGTTTGCGTTTATTATAAAACTTCGTATGATTCTGCTAGAAATAGAATACATCCAAAAAGAAAAAAACTTTGAATATAATTATTTTAAAATACTTGCAAGAATATAAAGAGTTATCAGTTATAAGATAAGTAAATTATAAACATAAAACAAATTATCGCAATTTGGTTTGAGTTTTTCCTCATTGTTTCATTGTTTAGATAACTTCAAATCATTCGAAGTTTACATTTTAAAAATAATCAAATATTGGCTCATATTATGTACGAATATGTAATGCAAATCAACTATAATACATCTGAATACTATCACACAGTTCTTCATAGGATTGGATATGAAAGTTACTCTATTAGAAAATATTTTATGACAATATCTAAACGAAAATGAATTTGATAATTTTGAAAATTCATATTTTCATCTTATCTCATTGGTTCAGTTGACTTGAATAAATAATGACTTTCTTAGTGAAGTAGAATTTCGTTGAGGACTTTACTCTGAATATTCAGCATTTAAAAATTGTGTAGAATAAAAAACCACAAAAAGGATTTCGAAAGTATGGACATATATTGAAAGAATGATAAATATTCTTATACTCAAGTCTAGTTACTCACCAATATCGTACATCAATAGAAGATTGTGCACTTGTACAATGATTATCGTACCACAATATGACAGTTATGTAGCTTGTATCGATGTAGTTTTTATCATGGGAGGTGGT
This sequence comes from Microctonus brassicae, assembly GCA_918226075.1. NCBI lineage: Eukaryota > Metazoa > Arthropoda > Insecta > Hymenoptera > Braconidae > Microctonus > Microctonus brassicae. The sequence continues at coordinate 11,292,322 of OW445484.1, read as the reverse complement.
AGATACAAAGAATGTGGCATCTTCGTATTGGTTCGTCAATCATAAATTGAAACCTCACTATTATTAGATAGTAATTGTATTTCTGGCTTTTTTTAATGGATGATATGTTTTGAAATACCATTCCGCCCATGTTTCATAAAGATTTCAGTTCATTTGGCCATTATGAATAGAGTTCTAATACTGAAAATGACAACTTATTTTATTTTTAATAGCAAAATACACGTGTTAAAGTGATTAAAAAAACATTAATATATTTATACTTTTCATATCAACGGCGTATAATTGTGTGAGTGTATTATCAAGAAGTCAATTCAATTAGATATTGAAGACTGTGTATATTTTATGAAATAAAGTCATCGGTATAAATATAAATATTTTTATCGGTTCTTTTTCAATATTCAAGGTACTTCAATATTAATGACTATTATAATCACTCAGTAGTAAAGTAATAGGGATTCTATATCAAAGATAATAATCGCAGTCTTCCTGGCAATGGATTAAAAGTATTCGTTAAATATTAGTTAATTAACTATTTAATAAATTTCATTTATAAATATTACTCATGAATCAAACAGTACAGTTAAACAATGCAAGAGACTGTCTGTATCAATGTACATTAATTTTGATGATTGTGTGGAAATGTTTTTTTTTTTTTTAAACTTTTTCCGCAAATCTGTATTCAAGTCGATATATTATTTCAGTCATGGAGATTGCAGAATTTTGAGAATTCTGTGGATATTATTAACAACTTTCATTCTCAAGCTTAAACATTGCTTCAAATTTCTATAATGAATAATATATTTTTCTTTTGTGCATCACCACGATAATTATCCGTTAAATGACAATGCGATCACGATGTTTGTTATTACGTAGACTGAATGGTTTTTTATAAATGTGATAAATTGCGGCATTGTTGAATTTAATTTTTTCATTTGTTTCATCATCTGTTAATGGTCTTATTGATATGATTTTCGAAATAAATTTGGTTGATCTGCTGTGCTAATACATTGAGTTTATCGACAAGCCATTCGATACAATTGACATCTCGACATAATTTGAATTTACATAATGCATTGTCATAAGAATTTTCAAGATCTGGATGTGAAATGCATTATTATCTGAGATTCTGTGATCAAAAAGCGATTAATAAAAAGAATAGAAGGGATAAATATAATTTATAATATTACAAACAGGAAAATAATAAGTAAAATAAGCGATTGACCTACAAAAGGGGAAACCAATTCCGAAATAATTAAAAATAATAGAAAAGCGTAAAATATGCACAATTAATAAGAAATGAAGTACAGGGAATGATAGAAAATAAGGAAAAAGAAAGTGATGAAAGAGCTAAAAAAAGTGATTAAATTGAGGAATGAGAGTGGATCAGATAGTGATAGTAACAACAATGAGTATAGAAGAAAATAAGGAAAGCTTTAACAGGAACATAAACAATATGGAAAAAAGTCCTGTAGAGTTAATGAAGGAAATGCCCAGTAAACAGGGAAATAAAACAGACAACAACCAAACAATTAAGGACAGAGAAATAATTGTGTGGATGAGAAAAGGGTATAAAATAGAGAAACGTAGAACGGGAAGAGAAGAATTAAATACAGTAAAAAGAAAGGAAAAATTTGCGAAACACTATACGTACCGTGTATCTATATACGCGAAGTCCAAAGTTGGAGAAGACAACTACTATGAAAATATATATCATATATATATTGAGTTATAGTTGAAAACTCATGATTTTCAAAAAAATTCAGCCCTGGTCGTGAATTATTATATTCAGAATACTTTGAATATAATTATATCAAGTACTGAAAAATTATTATCAATTTTTATTTTTAGCTATGTGATAACTCAGGTGAAACGTTTTGATGTTTTTTCAAAATTGATAATATTATGCCCACTTGTAGAATAACAATTGTGAATCTAGTGGGGTTTTAGTTTATGATCGACAAACCAATGCAAAAATGCCACAGTCTAATGTATCTACCACTTTTTGTAAAGAATACTCCGTTGTTACAAAATATATAACTGCTAGATTGTGACACGACGATCATTGCACAAGTGCACAACCTCCTGTAGCTGTATAATATTGGTGAGTACCTAGACTTAAGTATAAAAATATTATTCATTTTCGTTTAGATATTGTTTAAATACATTTTCTAGAAATAGAAAAATTGAAATTGTGTAATTTATATATCCAACCCTATGGAAAATAATGTGATAGTATTCAGATATATTATAGTTGACTTGGCCCGTGTTTTACATTAAATTCATACATGATATAATAGCCAATATATAATTGATAACTGAATTCGTGAACGATTTTATCCACTTACACTTGGAGTTGCTGTGCTAAATTTTTTATAGCTTCTGTTAAAACTTGGCAATCCATATTGATAGGAATTATGTGAGTATATACCTTCAAGTGTAAATTTCGAATGATTTCAACCATTTTCTTATCACTATATAATGTAAAATACTCAACTGATAATTATGACTGTCGCTGCAAATTTCCTCAAGAAAACGAATATGAACTTGAAATTTAACGAATGTTTTGAAGTTATCTAAACAATAAAACAACGAGGAAAAACTCAAACCAAATCTCGATAATTTGTTTCAAGTACATAATTTACTTATCTTATAACTCTTTATATTCTTGCAAGTATTTTAAAGTAATTATATTCAAAGTTTTTTTCTTTTTGGATATATTCTATTTCTAGCAGAATCATGCAAAGTTTTATAATAAACGCAAACATATTTTATTACAATATTTGGTGCTCAAACCGCATTTCTGAAAGCCATATATTTTATAAATTAATTTTTGTAAGAAAACCTTAGAATCTCAATGAGAAAATTCATCTACTTTCAGCAAGAGAAAAAATGTCAATAATATGTAAATTTGTGGCAATGGCACTTTTGGTGTCCATGATTGAAGCCATACCATTTTCACCATCGGCGGATTCTTATGATTTATCACGAATAAAGCGTGATGAACCATCAATTAATTACCGTCTACCTGATAATATCATACCTATTTCTTACAAAATCAAAATAAATCCTGATATTGATGGGAAAAATTTCACATTCCAAGGCGAATCAGAGATTCGTATAAACGTGAAAAAACCTACGAACGAAATTATTTTGCATGCTAAAAATCTCGAAATCGCACCAGATATTAACTTGAAATGTAACCTTGATAACAATGTGACAATTGTATCTGTAAACTCCATTGATAATGTAACAGACTTTTTAAAAATTATTCTTGATCAAAAATTGAATGAAGTTTCTGATTGTGATTTGACACTGAAGTACACTGGAAAAGAAGGCAAACGTTTGCGAGGATTATATCGAACTCGTCACAATACTAAAAATGGTGACAACAGGTGAAAATTAATAACAACATATTCTTCATTGTTTTATTTACCAAGTCTATCAATCGTTGATAATTGCACTTATCCTTGTCATTTAGATGGATAGTATCAACTTATTTTGAACCTATTGCGGCTCGCCAAGTATTTCCATGTTGGGATGAACCAGCTTTTAAAGCAAACTTCACTATCTCGATCGAACATGGTGATGAATACATTGCACTCTCTAACATGGACGTAGCAAGAAAAGAAAATAATCCTGAAAACTCTAAACGAATAATCACACATTTTGCTGAAAGTCCAAAAATGTCGACTTACCTAGTGGCATTTGCTATTGGCGATTTCGCTATGGTGGATGATACTAATGAGATTTTCCGAGTATGGGCTACCAAAAATGTCCTTCCAAATTTAGACTATGCTCAAGAAATAGGCCCAAAATTGATGAAGAGTTTGGAGAATTTCACAAATTTTCCGTACAAAGATCATGGGTTGAAAAAAATGGATTCAATTGTAGTATCCCTTCCACTTACAACTCTTGCCATGGAGAATTGGGGCCTCATCACATACCAGTCTGTAATCATTGATCTTGGAATAATCTTGCTTTTAACTTAATTGATAATTTGAGCAATTCTTCCTTAGGGAATTTGGTATTTTCGCGAAAAAGAATTCGAGTTCCATTTCGAGAATAGAATACGTTACAAAGATAATGGCGCACGAACTAGCACACCAATGGTTTGGCAATTTAGTTACCCTGGATTGGTGGGATTATATATGGCTTAATGAGGGTTTTGCTACATATTTCCAGTATTTCATAACAGATCAAGTAGAAAATCACTTCATTAATTTCAATTACTCTACAAAAATCCATGGAATAATAATGCAATATATTTACAGATTCATCCCTCATGGCGTATGATGGAGAGGTTTGTGACAGGAATCATTCAATCAGGTGCATTTTTGATAGATGATGCCTTAGATAGTCATCCCATAGAACAAATACGCAGAAGTCCCGACGATCTGATGAATGGTTTCGACGGCATTACTTACGCAAAATGTACGCATTCTCGACAACTCAGTATATTGAAACTCACTAATTTCATACATTACTTCACTTACAGCTAGTTCCATTATTCGAATGATCTCGTACGTTCTTGGAGAGGAAAAATTCAAAACTGGATTGAGGAATTATTTGAAAACCAAGTGAGTGTCAAGTGAATAATAAAAAGTATAAATAAATATGTATCGTTATTTCATTCATTTTTATCAATTGTCAGGGCTTTTGGATCAGCTACGTCTGATGATCTTTTTAAAGAATTCACAAAACTATCTACCGATATCCCCGATCTACCAAAGATACTGAAGAGTTGGGTAACTTCACCAGGTTATCCTGTCATCACAGTCAAGAGAGATTATGAAGCCGGAAAAGCCATAATAACGCAATCGCGTTTCTTGAACAATATCACCGCAATCTCAAACGAAAAATACTGGATCCCAATAAATTTCGTGACTGAAGACAATCTGGATTTCACCAACACTAGCATCACTCATTGGTTTGATCCGTCGAAGAATTCAATAGAGATAAATAATTTGAAACAAGACCAATTCGTTATATTCAATAAACAATTATTTGGATATTATCGTGTTAATTACGATAATCAAAACTGGGAATTGATTATAAATTATTTGAAGAATAAAAACCATTCTCGTATCCATGTACTTAATCGTGCACAATTGCTCGATGATGCATTCAATCTGATGCAGGTTGGCCATCTTAATGTCAAAATATTTTCATCACTCTTGGAATATCTCAAAGAAGAAACCGATTTCATTTCCTGGTCAGTGGCGTGGAAAGCCATTGGAAGAATTTATCGCTCAATGATAAACACTGATCTCGCTGCAGAATTCAAGGTACTACCCATCACGTTTTTATAACAGTTATGAGAATGAATGGCATCAATAAACAAATCGATACATTATGCTATAGGATTTTGCTTTGAAACTATCAGAAAAATTAGAAAAAGAGGTATTATCCATCCAATATGATGAAGTAGATTCCATAATGAAGCTTAAAAGAGCTGAAGCATTGAGGTGGACCTGTAAACTTGGATCAAGTTTGTGCAAATCTGAGGCAAAGAAAAAACTTCTCAATTGGCTGAATAATCCCGAAACAAATGCGTAAGTTTAACTTTTCGTTGAACTAATTTTTGGACTAGTTAGCAACTTACAAACAATTGACCTCTCGCAGATTATCAGCAGACGAAAAGGATTGGATTATATGTGCTGCACTACCAAATAGTGATCAAAAAATCTGGGCGAAATTGGCTGCTGCAAATATTCCTGATTGGTCTTTAATGAAGTGCACATCGAACATCTCAGTTTTGGAAAACTTTATGTCCCGTTTTATTGCCAAAACCCCTACAAACACCAGTTTTTCAGCTATGTGTACTTTCATTAGTTATAATATTGAACATGGCGTGAATGCCATACTGAATTATATAACCAGTCATTATACAGAGATAATTAATCTGTAAGTTGTCATTATTTTCTGTATGTTGATAAATTTTACACAGTTAAAAAAAAAAACTCCTACTTCTTCTCAGGAATGGGTACAGCGTCAATAACTTTCGAGCAGATGTTTCGAAATTGTCGAAAAAAATTAAAAACAAAGTACAACGTGATAAAGTAAGAGTATAGGTTTACGAAAAAAATCAAAATCTTGAACGTATTCACTGCATCATTTGTATAATGATTTGGTTGTATAATTGCAGTTGAAGACAATCATTGAATCTAACAGAGCGTCATTGAAGGGTGCCCTTGATCAGATACTAGCAGAGGTTGACGATAATTTGAAAATTATTAATGATGAATTACATAAATTCAAAGAGCTCTTCACAACAAATGCGACACACAAACCTGATACTGCTATTGATATTGTCTCAGATAGTCCCAGCAAACTAACCAATGAAGAATAAAAATTACCAACAAAAATGATATGATGATCCTTGAAATTCTAATGGTGTTCATTGGTAATTTCCTAATTTACATTTATGTTCATTTGTATTTGTTTTGTTTTCTTTTTTTTGAGCAACATACTTAATGTAAATGAGCAATTTCATATTTCATGTGTCATGATTTATTTCATGAATCACATAAGTTGATCACTATTTCAAAAGAATTGATGCCTCATTTTCCATAATTTATATAATATTTCAGCTCAAATAAAAATTTATCCAACTCACCTTCTGTTATATTTGATCATGTCGATGTTGTCCACTAATCTGTCTAATTTATGTGTATCACTTATTTTGTCTGCATGCCCCTGTAGACTTTTATTCATGTGTATTTGATTCTATATATTGTCCACTCACTTGTTCATTCAAAATTAATACCCAAAAGTATTCTTAAAAGCAAATTGTTGTGTGAAATATTATCAGATACGCAGTTAGAGGAAAGTCTTTTTGGCGGGGAAACAAGTGATAGTGAAGATCATGTTCAGAATTTGAGTATGATTCCGAGACAAAAGATGAAAGAGAGGAGCTTGAAGATTGCCTGGAAGGTGTGGTACATTTGCCACGTCTTAGCTTGAATTTCGGGCCTTGATAAGTTTTTTATGAATGTGAATTGTTTTAGACTAATTTAAATTGAACTAATGGCTATAACACCTATTCTATTCTGAAGGAGACATATCAAACTATATCTCATACAATTTTGGTGAGGAAATATTCAATAGCGTCCGAACAACACGCGTTTGAATAACCGGATGTCCAAAACCCAATAGGTATGCCTTTTACGAATATTTTTTTGAAGTCTGCCCTTTAAGGGTTAAATAAATTTTACGTACATTTATTTAATAGCGTTCATATTTTGAGGATTTATTACATTATATAAACATAGACATATTTTTTTTATTCACTTTTATTCCATTTAACGCTAATATCTAAACTTAATTTAATTTATGCAATAGAGCTATGGATATTTTTTTCCTATATGCATGCAGAATTTCATTGTTTTATTCGGTAAAATATGCGTTGTGTTCCATAACACATATTTTCAGATTCAATAAGGATTTCATTTTTATTCCCATTCATGTTCATAATTAATATCTATTAATATTCGCATTTACATTCAAGCCATCATCCGTTCAATTTTATTTCAGCATTTGCACAAAATATTCATTTGAATTATTATCTTAATTCCTCTATCTCTTCCTTTTGTTCACACATAAACTGGAAAATTTAAACTTTCATTTTTCATTCAAATAGTGCATTGCATTTGGTTCAATAAGAAACTATTAAATGATTTTATTTGATTGAAATTTGACAAATACTCAATGTGTAATTGATATATTCGAAATAAAATCTTATTAATAAAAAATATCTCATATGAGATCTAGTGTTAGCAATTCGATTGCGCGAATAAATATTTATTTAGTTTATTTATTGAGGTCCAAAGGAAGCACAATCCTCGATGCTAATTATTTTTCATTTATTCATTAGCATCAAACAACCCAGACGCTCGTTCATTCTCACTTTCTTTCGGGTTTTCATATTATTGTCCACAAAGACGCACCTAAATAATTTTTTATTCATCAATTAGATTCCATTTTAATTTTCAATATTATGTACGTGAACTTTTCATATTTTCATTTTAACCAACATCATTTATCAGTTTAACTTTGACTTTTTGGCGATGACAACAAAAATCGTTGGACTATATAAAATAAAATATTGAATGATTGTTTTTTAGTGAATTAAATTAACTATTAATACCATGAAATTATACTATTACGTATATAATCATATATCATGCTATTAAAAATGATTAAATGCACATTTAATATCGCACGGTGTAAATACAAAATATAAAATTCAAATATAATATAAAAGCTTTTTCTTTTTTTTTTTTTTTCTTTCATATATTTAGTTTTCTCTTTCTCTCATCATCGATACGATGGAAAGTTCATTTATGCCTGTACTTTTTCGATGTAGACAATGTTCAAAAGCACCAGATATATTTCATTCTTTTTTCATGGGCCTGAAGAAAAGTTGTTAGTGCATTTTATTAATTTATAATTGAATCAAAATTAAATATATAAGAATAAATTTATATAAAATGAATAGAAAAAAAGTAGTGCATCATTAGTAAATAATTAATCAGTAGATATATATTATTCAATAAATCGAGAGCTTTGTAAATCATAAATAAATAAAAGTTAAATATTGGCAGTGAATTATGAGTTTGTGATTTAGATATAATTTAAATTATTTAAAATGATACTGTGAAGAACAATAATTCATTTTATTAATGTTATTTTTATTAATCATTCAATTAAATTCGTGCATATTCATCCCAATAAAGGATCAATAAAAGAGGCTCTCAATTATTTATTTTTTTTCTTTCAAGTTCTCACAAGACTGAATTTATCTTGTTCCCGTTCAACCTTATAATCCCGAATTATTATTTAATTGTTTTTTTGTGTTATTTCTCATCGTTTCATCATACACATCGAACCTTGGCCTGCACTTAATATATTTCAATTCCAAGGCAGGAGAGGGCGAGTTAATTGATTTTTAATTTACTTCGATCATATGGAATTTTAAAACATATTCTCATTTTAGAATTGATTCAAAAAATTTTATCTTCATATTTATTAATTGCTTCTCTTTTATTTGCTCTTGCTTTTTGATCATTGCGTGGGATTTTTTATTCTATTTATTTGATAAATAAAAAAAAAAAATTAAAACTCACGCTTATCATTTGCTTCCAACTAACGCGTGATCATTTACGATTTTTGCCAATAGTAGATATTTATATATTTATCGTTCGTGTACATTTTTATTTTTATTTTTTGTTATTTTGCATTCTGTAATTTTCTGTTAAATAATAGAGACATTATATCGCGCGTGTCATTAAATATTTTTACTTATATATAATATAATATAATATAAAGAAAGAAAAATATTAATCTTATACAAATACCCAATATGCATAGCTTAATCGATATCAATAATATTTTTATAGCTACATATGCGTATATATATTAATATACGTGTACGTATGATACATAAATTTATATAATTAGATTATATTCTTAATAATACATATCACACTGAGCCGGCTGTGTGTGTGTCCATCGGAATTTCTTCAACACAATTGTCACTCACTGCGCACGATGTAGAAAAAAAAAAATGAAACAGATTAATTTATCCAAACACACTGAATATAAAATGCAATTATGGGTTTTCATTATATATGTTCGTTTGTTTATAGATATTATTAATTTATTTCGGAATTTTTAGTAGCATTTTCGCGTGCACGTGCACTTACGAACGAGATCCACATCTTTTGTGTAGCGTCTTCCATCATTGCAAATTAGACGAACCTTTAAAAAAGAAGTTTTATCGAATTTTAATTATTTGTTTATTTGTTAGAATGATGATTGATAGAGTAGGAAAAATGATAATTTAATTATGGAAAATATTCTTTAATGTTTAATGAATGTTAAAATAATTTCTTACTTTACGACGTTTAGTTTTTCGTGGTAAGCAACATGAATTGCCACAGCTGCCCCAACATTTGGCCAATTTAACTGGTCTTCGACTGCGGCAGCCATTTTCACTGTAATATTCTCGAGTATGTTCCTTTCGACAAGTTGGCGCTGTGACAGAATAAATAGCGTAAGAAAAAACTTTAATAATTAAAAATCAAATTTTCATCAAAAGAACCGATTTATTATTTTTCATTCATTTTTATTTTTACTCTTGTGTTTATTTACCTTTCTCGCAATATCGTCCCTGCCAACCGGTTTGGCATCTGCAAGAGTATCCAGTACCAAATGGCGATGGGACACACTGTGAATCCTTACGACATTCATGACCATAACAAGGATCAATAATACTTGCACCAACAACGGAAACATCTGAAATAATAATTCGATTTATTAAAAATATAATTAAATATATAATCAATCATTGTTAAACGAAACTTTACCAGAATGATCGTGTACAACATGTTCATGTTGAAGAGAATCTTCAAGATTGCTACCAATATTTGTATCAATCACTTCAACGATATCGCGATCAGCTTCGTCAGCTTCTTCTTCAGTAGATGCACAACCAGGAGTAACACGATGCATTTTCGCGGCATTACTAAAGTCCACGAGCTTACGATTGATCCACATACCCGATATGCAGCCTGGAATAATGGAAAATAAATTAGATATTAAATAAGTTTATAGTTGAAAAAATTTTTAATCAAATGATTAATTTATTTTATTCATTCACCTTGAAAACTCGTGACGTTTCTCAAATGAAATTGTGAGAATGCAGTATTGGCAACCTCTGCTGTAATACCACCAACATACATTGGTGTATTTAATTTCAAATATTCTCTTGTGCCTTCATTGATAATACTCCTTGCTTGACCTCTATCAACTCGTAATGTAAAATTCTTCTTTATTGCAACGAGTTCAGCCATATGTGGTTTACCATCCGATACCATTTCATAGCTATACATTGTCGATGTTGGATAGTTGCCAACATCATACGAAACACGTACACGCCCGTTAAATAATTCAACGGCAATATGTTCGCCACTTTGATCCATTCCATTGTAAAGTAAAACACCGTTTTCGTGAGTGGTTGTGAATACGATGGTCACATTAGCCTCGGGCTTCGTGCGAAGCGGCTCTAGCTCGACCAGCGAGCTGTTGTCCACGAAGCTCAGGCTCGTCAGGTACTCGCATCGTTTTCCTGTTATTTCAATAATTTTTATTAATTATTATTATCATTTTTCATTCAGCTCATTTGAAATATCGTAATTCTATTTAATTTTCCAAATTCATTCTCTATATTTTTCCATATTTGTCTGCTTAATTTTCGAGTGTCTGTTCATAAACTTTTTTATCTTTTTATATGGCATTTATTTGAAAAATAAAATAGTTGTAAATAATTTCCCAGATATATCACTTCATAATTTGGATAATAAAGAGCTTTTGATTTTATTGCTCATTTGTATTAAAAAATAATCACATGGTACTTGAAAATTTTGATATCAACCACTGATTATATTGTGAAAATAAAAGAAAAAAGAAAAAAAATTCCTGTACTATTTAATTGTTAAATGAAAATAATTTTACCAGTGTAACCAGGATGGCACTGGCAGAGATAACCCGCGGCGGAATCAGAGGATGGTTGAAAGCAAGCGCCATGTTGACAATCATGATGAGCACATGGACTGGTTTGTGGATAGAGCATTGCTGGCGATGGCGCTGCTTCGCAATACCGTCCTGTGTAATCCGCCGGGCATTTACATTCATAGTTGTTTATGCCATCGATGCAAGTAGCACCGTTCTGCAATAAATAAATAAAGAAATAAACCAACCAATCAATGAATCAATATAATAAAGCAAAACTAAAATATTAATTAAAAATAATATATTGACATTTAATCTTAATTTTAATTGCTTGATATTTTTACGAACCTGGCACAGATGATCGATGCAATCATCCAAATTTGTGGAACAATTAAGGCCACTGAAACCGATCGGGCACTCGCAGCTGTAGTGGGTCCTGTGGTCAACACATCGGCCTCCGTTCTCGCATGGATCGTGTCCTTTTGTGCAAAATGGGATTTTCGTTTCGCAGTATTCTCCCATGAATCCCGGTGAGCAGTCACATCTATAGGCTTGTATGAGGTCCACGCAGGTTGAGTTATTGGCGCATCTGTTGTTTGCACAGTCGTTGACATTGTTTTCGCATCGGAGACCCTCGTAACCGGCGGCACAGTCGCAACTAACACACAACGACTTCAAGCGTTAATTGATAATAATATTGCTCGATCATTGGAATCGAGTGCAATTCGATTCACCAACGCAGGCAGTGAAATAATAATAAAAAAAAAATCATTCCAATATTCGATTTGAATTTTATTTTTCAATGCAAGCAATATATATATTTTTTTTCTTCGTGCAAATCTATTTCTTACTTTTACCAATTTAATATTCATTCCAATTATTTTAATATTGAATCAAGAGTGTGCTAATTAGTGTTTTATTTATTTTTTTTCTTGTTGTTTTATTAGTCTACTGAGTTGGTGAGTCGAGCTCACGATCCAACTCGAACTACTTTGATAAATGCTAAAAATCAATTTGTCTTTTATATTGATTTTATTTTTAATAAATAATTTTTTATCTACCTGAATCTGCCTTCCTCCAATACTTTGCAAGTTCCGGCGTTCCTGCAAGGATTTCCATAGCACGCGTCAATTTTATATTGACACCTGTCCCCATGATATCCTGGCGTGCACTTGCAATTGAACTGTCTGTCCGGTAATGTTTTACATAATCCACCGTTTTGACATGGGATTGTGTAACACACATCGCATTTGGCCATGACCTCGGCAGGTTGTTGCTTGGCTGCACGGAAGAAATGTCTACGATTAATGAGCAATTTTAGTACCGTTCTGAGAGATCCAACCAAAAAAAATCAAACTAAATAAACGGATATTCGTTAAATATCAGAAAATAAAAATAGTTATGCATTCACGCTATCAGAATTTATTGACTTATTATTTATCTTTTTTTTTTTCTTTTAAATTTTAATTACGATTTATAATTAAATTAACGTGAATTTAATACTTACTTTTACATTGAAATGCATTTGCTGGTGCTGTGAGTAAAAGTTTTTCCTTCATTGCTGGTGGTTCCATACACCGGGCAATTCCCGGTTCGACATCCAGGTTCTTTTTCACCCACTCTGCCAACCATCGCATGTGACAATCGCAATAAAGTGGATTGGCTCCCAAGGCACTATAATAAAAAATAGTTTTTTTTTAGTCATTCATTTCCAGATGGAAAAATAAATAATTTCATTTTTTGGTCGTAACACTTACAGATGAGTTATTGATTCCAAGTCATCGAATGCGCCTTCGGGAATTGTCGAAATATCATTTCCATGAAGATTACTAGTAGAATAAAAAAAAAAAGTAATAATATTATTTTCAATAAACATGACAATGGAAATCAAGAAAAATTATCACTTACATTATTCTCAATGATTTAAGTCCCGCCAGGGCGTTTCGTTGAACGCACTGAAGTTTATTGTAGCTGATTATTCTATGAAGAAAAAGAAAAAAAAAAGAATCAGTAACATAAATAATTTTATATGATAAACTTTTTTTTTTTATTCAACTTACAGATGTGATAATTTCGTTAAATTTCTAAACGTGTCATTCGATAGCATTCCAATCTGATTATTGCTCAAGTCTCTGCATGAAAATAAAAATAAAATTGTAAACAGTTATAGAAATAATTGTCGATACATAAAATTGTCACATTGATATACTCACAATCGTGTCAGCATTCTCAAATGATTGAGTCTCTCGGGTTGAATTGTTTTAATATCATTTACGCCAAGAAGTAGCTCTGTGGTTTCTGGTGGTATGCCACGAGGTATTTCTGTCAGATGTGATCTAAGACAGCTGACAACTGAACCAGCACATTGACAGCGAGGTGGACAATAATCATCACCCAAACAACCAACGCTATCACCTTGATGAAATCAAATGAAAATATTAATACAATTTATTTTTTTTTTCTTTTCGTAATGTGAATTCAATTCATAAACGTTTATCTTTTAAATACATTTATATGTTATTGTATAAAACCATGATTATGTGAATGGTTGTATTCAGGACTTACTATTGCATTTGAACTCATGTCGTGGAATGTCTTTGACGTGGGCGTCCTTTAACCTCGGTGGATCATGGCATCGTCCAATAATACCAGGCATCTCATGTGTTGTTAACCACTCGGCGAACCATGCCAAATGACAATTACACGACAACGGATTCTCTTGCATGTTGCTGTATTTAATAATATATTATTAGTCTTTATAATCTGATTATCGAGTTTGGTAATTATTTAATGGTAATAATATAGCTGATAAAAGACAGTTGTATTAGGAAATTTAATTAATTAAATGCTTACATATTACGAAGATGCGAGAGTCCTTCAAATGATCCAGGCATTACACATGTAATGGCATTCGCAGTTAAATTCCTGTTGGGAATATGGAGAAACAAAAAAAAAAAAGAAATATTTAGCGCTATTTAATACGTTTTTTTTTGTTCCTTATTTTATTTTTTATTTTTATGAGGAGAAGTTTCCTTTCTTTTTTTTTTTGTTGGTTTTTATGGGATACTTACAGAGTTTTCAAGTTAACAAGGCCATTGAACATTTTATTGTGAACTTCACGTAGTTTATTGTCAGACAGAAGTAATTCAGTGAGTTTGTGAGCGCCCTTGAATGCTGTCGCCTCGATACGTGTTATTTTATTTCTTCTCAAATCTAAATGTTGCAGCTCAGGTAGCTTTTCAAATAAATTTTCCGCTTTTATTTTTTCAATATCATTATTCCCCAATAATCTATAAAATAAAAAATAGTTAAACAATCAGTAAAGAGAAAGAAGGAATTATTATTTTTGGTTTGAGCTGATTTTTATCGTAAAATTATTGAAATAAATTATTTACAATGTTGATGTGTATATTGGTAATTCTTTTGGTATTGACGTCAGTTTTTTGTCCGAACAATCGACAGTTGCACCATTACATGTACATGGTGATGGACATGCACCAGGTAATATACATTCTCCAGCTCTTTTTGTCAGCAATTTTTCATCACCTGTAACCAATCGAAATCTCTTCGTTTACATAGGAGAATAAATCAATGTGCCTGCTCTATATTCTTTCTGCGACATTTTTATATTTGAATTATCAAGACAATTATATCTCGAACTTTTGTTACACCACGATTATATTTTCTGTGAGTTTGGTATATGAAAATGCCGATGATATCATTATATAAATATGAATAATTATCATTCTGCTCAAGATTAATTATTTATATGTAATTCAATAACATGCAATTACCTTTAACCAATTGATTATTTTAATTACTTTTAAATAGCGCAAAGTTTTTATTTTATATTTATATTATCATTTCCAATTAGTATTTTTAATTAAAACAATACGTTGATTATATGATTATGAATTTTGAAGCGTACGTACCCGTGATTGAACACAGACCACACAGCCAGCGTTTATACAAATCCGCTTTTAGTTAGTAATAATAATATTACTTAAAAATGAAATAAGAAAAAAAAAAAAAAAGGAAGAAGAAAAATATATTTGTGAAGCATTAATCTAAGCATTCACCGTGCAAAGAGATCAGAAGAGTCAAAAGAAGAGATAAACAATTCAGATGAAAGAGAACGTGTTTTCTTTATCTCTCTCTCTCTCTCTCTTCTTCATTCTCTTTCTCACTCTTCTTATTCGATCTCTAAATCTAATTTTTTTTCTTCTTTAGTCCCGTTTTCTCTAAGTGGAGACGGTCATGATGATGATGATGATGATGATGACGATGATGAGATGAAAGCATCAATATATAGGATAGTGGATAGAGGATAGAGAGAAGGTTACCGACCTGATACCATCCTGTCGAAGTAAGAAGAAGATAACCGGAAGTCGAATCGTGCTTACCCTTACATTTGAACTTTTCGTCCCGCATCACGTCAATCTTCCGTTTAGCTGCTCTCTTTGGTGATTCGCATTTAGCTCCTGATGTTTCGATTGGATTTTCATGAAGATAAAGACTTAACCATCGTAAATTACAATCGCATATGAAAGGATTTTTAGCTAGATGCCTGAAATAAAAAATCAGATATAATATTTGAAAAATTAATTTATCATTTGTTTAATTGAGATTGAAATTTATTTTGTTTAATTTATTGGTTTGATACAAACAATGTTCGTATACTGCGTAAATTGGTGAATGTTCCATTGGCAAGTGATTTAATATTGTTGTCGTAGAGTGACAGCAACGTTAAACTCGTGAGATCACGAAATAGATCGGTGCGAATACAGGAAATATCATTGGCATTCAGCAAACTGTAATGTAAATGGAAAAATAGTATGAAGAATTAATAAATATGGGTGAATAAGCAATTAATTTTATAAAATCTTGGCATTTAGATTGTAAACGAAATTAAGGTGGAATATTTTTTTTTTTTTGTTTAAAAATTCGTGCTAATAACTGTACATTGAGTCAATATGTGCTGGGATGTAATTTAAAATGCGACAAGAGACAGGAGGATTTATGAAACTCACAGTAATTGCAAGCTAGTTAGTCCTTGGAATACGCCAGCTGGTAACTCGGTGATTTTATTTCCGTAGAGAACGCTGTAAAATAAAAAAATAAAAAAATAAAATCTCTCATCACTGTTCACAATCTCCATAGAATTAACACACTGGACAGAATGAAATGATGAAGGAAAAGAAGAGAAAAATAAACTTACAGAGACTCGAGAGATTTTAATCCGTGAAATGCATCGGCTGCAACTTTTTTAATTTTATTATTACTCAAATCGATTCGTAATAATTTTCTGTATGGTGAAAATGCCTTTGGTGGTATTTCCGTAATGCTATTTTGTTCCAATCGTCTGTAAAATAAAAAACAAAATTATAAATAATTATTTCTCATAGCAGTGAATGATAAATAAATTAATCAAATTCAATATTATATTTTAAATATATATAAATTAATTTACAATTCAATGGTGTCCTCTGGCAAATGAGTCGGTACTTTTTCCAATGAATTTTCTCGACAATTAACAATCCCATTGGCACATCTGCACGGATGTGGACATTGAGGTTCAGCAGTGCATTCAGAGCCAGCGCGAAGTTCCACTAGACCTGAACACTTGAACTCGTGCTCCTACAATAAAAGTCAAATATAAATTGATTGATAATTAAATACACATCTGGCCAAAAGATCTTTTTATTCAACACCATGCAGGTTTATTTCTTCATATTGCAATTTGCAATATTTACAATAATCTAAAGATAGCCAATGTTTATAACTCTTCATTTTTGCATTTTATTTGCTTTTTTTTTTTTTTTCATTTATTATTCTTCTAATGCGTGAAAGGCGTAAAATCACCCGCACAATAAATTCGATGACTACAAAAATAACACTAGTGAAAATATTTCCCCAAGCGCATCTTCTCTTGTTTTTTCTTCTTCTTCTTCTTCTTCTTCTTCTTCTTCTTTTGCTTTTGCTTGTTCTCTCAACGTCTCGTAGTTGGTCCCATGCGTTGCACTCGTGCAGTGATTTACGGCCAATGGTATTTAAGGAAATTTATCCCATGCCCACCCACGGAATCGACGTTTTATGCCAGCCCCAAGTATACATACATAAGCTATATACGACCAAGTGAACATGAAGAAAATAGTTGATGTCACAGGATGTGCAACCAAATGATCACATCCATATAGAGAGACTCACGTTAATATTCTTGTGCATGTACCACACGATGTTGAATGATTTTTTTTTTTTTTATCACAAAATATTCTTTGTATTTATATGCAGTGGCGATTCACGAAACAGGTTTTGTTATTACATTAATATACATAAATGTATATTCCATCGTAATATTTATTTGAATATTAGTTGAAAGAATATGGGGAAAAAAAATTATAATACATTTGTTTATACTTAAAAAAAATATATTTTAAATTGTTTGAATACGTACTTGCAAGTCAACGAGATTTTGTCCTTTTAAATGTGCCGGCGATGCACATTTTGTATGTTGACCAAGTCGTGGAATACTCTTCAAATGACGTGACAACCATGCCAAATGACAATCACATGCTAAATAATTATCAGCAAGTTTGAGCGTACGTAAACGCAACAAACCAAATAGCATTTCTTTACCAAGTGTTGTCAATTTATTATTGTTCAGAGTTCTGCAATAATAAATTAAAAATTAAATTATATATAATTTCATTGCAATTATTATAACAATCAAATACATTTACTTACAATATTTCTAAATCCTTAAGTTCTCTTATTGCCCCTTCGTCAATACAAGTTAATACATTATTATCAAGTGATAAATGTTTTAAAGATGAAACTCCTCGCAATGTTTTTGGTCCAATCATTGCAATTTGATTATGACTAAGATCTCTGCAATAATAAATAAAAAACAATAAGATTAATCAATGAATGAATAAATGACAAATTAATTGTGAATATAATTATTAGAAATAAAGTTAGTTTATACAGGCAAAGGGTCAACATGATGAATGAATTATTTGTCTTTTGTCATTTTAACCTTCTGTACTTTGGGATTATTCACAAGTTTCACCTATATTTTCATGTATAAATTATTCAACTTGACGAGAGTTGTACGTGTTACTGCCAGGTCACCGTTCACTTATTATCCACGTGGATAAGTTACAGGGTGTAGTGATTAGTGGCGGTCAGCTTTATATAGTTCACTCTATAGCTCAATACTATACCATAGAGAGTGGCTTAAATCCTCTGGTTGATACATTGGATATATCCACTGCTTTAGCTGCTGCTAGAGATTTTCAAGTACAGTACAAACCACTGGAGAAACATAGTTCCAAAGAGAAACGACAGACACTCTCTGACTTTGTATAAAAAAGCTTGCTACAATCCGATAAAAATAACTGTCTTTTTCTTTTTATTTCCTTTAACCTTTCTCTCAGACTTTTGTTACCGCATTGGGAATTTATATATTTTTTTTTTCTTTTTTCAATGAGAAATTTTAATGTATTGAGAGAGTTCATTGTTCTCTCTGTAAGTATATAAAGTTCTAGACATTATATTTTATGTATTTAAAAGCTTGAGTTGTTGAAAAATGAATGTAGTGCAGGATCGCAATGAGATCAATTGGTCTGACATAGTTGTACATAGTTGAGGACAACTTTACACAGTGCTATAGAAAAGCTATTAGAATTATAATTTCATGAAATTAAACTCTACTCATATTGAATATTAATAATAATTTATTTATTTTTTTTTTTTGACATTTTATTTCAATTTTTATCTTGCAACTATCGCAGGAAAGTATTAAAGTCATTAGGTTTTAGAAAGTGCAGTAAATTATAGCAAGTTTTTATGCTTTCTTTTCTCTCATTGTTTTATATTCATAGATAAGCAATTTAAAGTAGTATTAATAATCTCAAAACTGCAATTATTATTAATACAAAAAGATTCTCATATTTCATAAAAATAATGAATGTAAAAAATATTTTTTCACATCGATTGATCTGAATCTACAACATTAACTTGACAGAAAAAATTACCACAAGTTTTACATCAAAACAAACTTCATTTTCATAATTTCATCAACTATCAATAATATTACAAACTAATTTTCTTCTTGTAGATACACATTAGGATGTTTCATTTTTAGGTGATATTTTTTTTTGTCTGTCATACCTGAAAATCTGATAATTTATAAAAAAAAACAAAATAGTTGAAGGCTTAGTGAATTCAAAAATTCAATTTCCCATATAAATGACATAAGAAAATTTTTTTTTGACTTCAACACGATTTTTCGATAATCAAAAATTTTTTTTGAAAAAAATGAATGCACAGCTTTTGTAGGGCATTAAATTTGCTACAAAAAAGTTCATTATCGCAAACGTTCTCCGACCAACAGTTTTCGAGTTGTAGAGCTGAAAAGGTGAAAGTTGATCATAATTAACTACAAAATTTTCTTTAAACTGAAATTTATTGATCTGACATTAATTATTATCTTACAATAAACACTATAAAGCTGTATTAACAATATAATAGCATCAAAAAAAATTTTTGATTGCCAAAAAATCGAGTTGAAGTCGAAAAAAAAAAAAAATTTCTCGTGTTATTTATATAGAAAATCAAATTTTCAAATTTGCAAAGCTTCTAATTAACTCAGGATTTTTGTTCAAACGTGAATATTATTTTTTTCTTTCATTATAAATTATCAAATTCTCAGGTATGACAGACAAAAAAAAATATCGCCTAAAAATAAAACACCCTAATACACATTTTAACAATAATAAAATAAATTCATAAATCTTTGAATTAAACTGCATGTGCAGGTCTTAATGATGTGACCCACGCCACACAAATATATATACACACATTATATATTTTATATTAACGCTAACCAGACATCAGTGATGATAGGTTAGAGGCCACTTGGGATACAGCTGGCCGCGTGCATATATTGGACCGTCCATTTGCTTCAAAGTTGCAATCTGTAATTATGTTCGCCGAGAACGCGAAAGAGGAAGTGGAGGATGAAGGTGAACAAGAAGGCATCAGGCCATGGAGAATCGTTGGCATCAGTCTGTATAATAGTATTATACATATACATATAGTGTCCTGTACATATATATATATGAGCCGTATGGGACTGGTAAGACAAGCGCGCGCGGGGGAGAGATTTTAAACTCCCAGTTGGCTCGACCCAATCCAGAAAGCAATTACCAAATTTCTCAATGTCCTGGCGCAAGAGCAAACGCATCTTCTGTGATGCCACATGGGAGATTGAGCCCACGACTATACTATTCACAAAGGAATTCCACTGGACATTGTCTATATACATTTGGACTGCGCCATCATCTATCCTGATATAGTTTTGTATGTTAGTACAGTATATAACAACGCTTAGATTTCCCTTGATTCCAAGTGCTTGCACAAATTATCTTCACATTGCCATATATTGTTTATATTTGGTATTGTGCATCTCTAAATTCCATTGTCGATATTATTCATCAATTATTCTGTTATTTTTTGTCTCTTCCTCATCATGATTGTCTTCATCTATTTATAAACGCATAAATATTCATATAATATTATGATCATTTCAATTAAATTTCTTCAATTGGACTTTATCCTCCGAGAATAATACGTTGAGAGTTTATTCATTTGTTTATTCTTTCAATTGCATTAATACTTAAGTGAATAGAAAATTCCAACGATTATATATTTCTTTAAATTCCCTCAATGTACATTTTTTAATACACATTTAAAAATTAAATATTCCACTGAAGACTCATTGTAGATATTATTTTTATTGATGAAACACACGTAAACAAATAAACAAATAAAAATGTAAAATTTAATTGTAGAAAATTTTACGTAGAATATTTTTTCATGATGTATGAAATGTTTATGCTTTGCACCTGTGAGCTCAAGTGGAATGTGAAGTGTTCTGTTGAACGTATATATATATCCTTGATTGCATTTACATATCATTGTATATATGTGAAGAGAAGAAAGAGAAACGGAGAAATCTATGTTTGTTTCTCTTTTGCTTCTGTTCATCCTTATACTGGTGTTGTTGATGTCGATGTTGTTATTGCACTGCAGTGCAGCTTGGTGGCTCTGTATAGTTGTTGTTGCCTTGACATCAACTATTCCAGAGACCTGTCTGTCTACCCACTTTACTGGATGATGGATGGATCTCAAGCTCAGTATCTCACATCGACGAACATAGCACACGTCTCGATTCTAGTTGCGCCATTCATCGTGTGAACGCGCGCACATTT
The DNA here is from genome assembly GCA_918226075.1 of Microctonus brassicae. Classification (NCBI taxonomy): domain Eukaryota; kingdom Metazoa; phylum Arthropoda; class Insecta; order Hymenoptera; family Braconidae; genus Microctonus; species Microctonus brassicae. The sequence goes on along the minus strand of OW445484.1, from coordinate 11,270,537 downwards.
TTTGATTCTTGTAAACCGCGAGCGGGTTATGCTTTGTGGACTCGAGTGGCAGCTGCCGAACGCAAGGAATCCAGACACACCAGACACACGGAAACGTCATCGGTTTTAATATGAGATGTATAGATAAACTATAGAAACTTAAGTTAATTTTTCTTCTTTTTATTTTGTGACTATTTGATTTGATTTAAATCACAAATGATAAATGTTTTTAAAAAATATACAATATATATACAGGATATAATTTTATTTTTCAGTTGAATGCTTTATATGTTTAATTAAAATGTGGATATAAACATTGGATTATTTATATTCGTTGATTGAGATAAATATAATGTAGACTTGTTAAAACTTGATATTTATAGTTGAGAATAATTTTCTTGATGACGTTATACAATATTGTTGGGTTATAAAGTTTATGATAAAGATATGAAACTTTGGTAATTTTTATTTACTTCACTGCATCTTGTTTGCTAAATGACGTACTCCAAAGGGAGTGCTGATGATAATTGCTTTGAACTATTAAAAATATTTCTTTATTTTCCTTTTGATTTATTTATTTTTTTTTTCGTCTCTTGTTTGTAGTATATTTTTATTTTTCTTTATCTTTGGATATAAAGTAAAGTAATGAGTTTCAAAAGAGGATATAGTGAATGGCAAAACAATAAATATAGTTTGAGTAAAGAGTTTCTTAAACACTCTAAGGAAAATGTTGCAGTTTGTTGAGTTACAATGAAAAAGAAATGAGTTAATAAATAAAGTAAATAAATGAATGTAAATAACTTACAGTCGTCGTAAGTTCATCATGTTGCTGAAGAGAGTGTCTGGGAGATAACGAATTTGATTATTATTTAGACGTAATTTTTCAACTGCTACAAGATCCTTAAATGCACCACGTTCAATTGTGTGAATTTGATTGCTTGACAATTGTCTGTAAAATAAATAAAATAAATAAATAATAAATATTTTGTTTCCCTTTTTGATTTGTCTATAAATATTTTATTAACATTATCTTTATTAATAATTTATTTTACTTACAATGCATGAAGTGTTGCCATATCTTCAAAGTCAGTCTTGAAGATAACAGAAATATTATTTCCCTGCAGGTCTCTGTAACACAAAAGAATAATTGATATCAGTAAATAAAATATCGAGTAACAATTTTGTAATTAATTCATTATAAGCAGTTGCTAAAAAAACAACTAAATAAATAAATAAATAAATAAATAAATGGTTCAGATATTTTTATCTGCCATTTAATGCTTCTTAGTATAATGATAATTTTTATCAATTGTTCAATTATGTCTGAGAAGTTTCCGCTCAAATTTTATTTATATGTATAATAAATACTTGAGGCATTTACTGTATAAAAATATTTTAAGTGTGACTGTATTACACTTGGCAAAGAGTGTAAATTCTTTTGAAACGAAACAAAAAAATTAAAAGTTTGAGGAAAAAATAAAAAAGATAAAGAAAAAAATCGTGAAAGAAAATATAAAATAAGTAAATAAAAAAAAATATTAAAAAAAGAAAAATTTGAAATAGAGTGTATATAGAAGATGAGAAAACGCAATGACGGAGGAAGTAAGTCGATGTCAGATGCAGCCGTGGTAGTTGAGTACCGACGTCCGTTATTCCCTGTTGGAAAAGAAGTTATTAAGGTTTTATTAAACTGGTTCTTTTCCGTCTGTAATTTTTTTTTATTTTTCCTCCAATTTTTTCTTCATCTTTTTTTCCCTCCCCATTCATTCATTTTTATTTTGGTCTATCGAATATAAAAGAATACTATATACAATAATAAATATATATCTTCATGAAATGATAATGAAGCTGCAGATAAGTTGAATGTGACAATTTTAAAATGATGAGAATTTTCTCGTTGTTTTGAGATAAAATGTTGAATAATAAAAAAAATATGAACCAAAGAGAACAAGCAAAAGAAAAAATGAGAGAGTAATGTTAAAAATAAATAGCCAACGCTTGTTCTTATACGACACATTTAGTTCATGACAAGTACGTGACATTGTCCCATCATTATTTTGCGCTTGGCTCAAACATTACTCTATTATCTCTCTAGCTTTATCTATTCCTCATTGTCCATCGTAAATGCAAGACACGTTCTCCGCCCCTCTTTCACCCATCAATGTGTTAATATAATCGCAGACAAAGTCTTGCAGAATATCCATATATTCTCTCCAATATCCTGATAGCAACTCAGTACTTATATATTCGATTTCATCAAAGTCAATTGAATTATGAATGTCTTCAGGCTGCGTTTGTTGGACAAGAGAGTTTACATTAGAGAAAATAAATTCAATGGGACGATATGGTGAATTGCGTAGGAGTATCAAGAGCAATGAACGAGAGAATGTGAATAATATTATGTAGTAGTCTTAGTATTATAGTAAAATAATAATAGTATAGAGAAATAAAATGGGAATTTTTTTTAATAGACTTCTGTAGTGGTTTGGTTGTGAGAGCTGGATATAAACTTGAAGAAATAGACGATGCTTCTTGACGTTGTTTTCTCTTTTGTACACTTGAGGATGTAAAATAAAAATAAAATAATGTAAAAGCTGAGCATATACGAGCGGGAGGGAAAATGAAATACAGAGTGGGAAGACTCGACAGATTTGTGCTTCTAGGAATTAGCCAGCTTGTGCGGCTTTTCACGTTAGTAACTACTGGCGTTCTTTATCTCCCTTTATTTTGCCGCATATGCTTAATTAAAATAACTTTACTTTCGCTGCTGTTTATTATAAAGCTGTGGCGCTTTCGCAGAAGCCAACGATGATAACTCGAGCGTGTCGCAGGTGCCGAAATATCGCGCGATTAATCGTCGTAATCGTTACTGCGTTGTTAATTATTAGATGTTTAATATTCATGTGATTATGGGATTATTTATAGGCATGTCAAGTTTGTATTTATATTTATTTTTGTATTGTTTGTTTTGTTTATGTTGTTGGTGAATGTTGGAGAGGAGATGTGAAGAAAAATAAACCAGAAGGAATATTTGGATTTTCTTTTTTGTATTGAATTTTTTTATTTCAATGCCTTCAGAATTTAAACAGTTGGATGAGCAATGTTTATTCATATCATCCAGAGTGTTCGATATTGTTATATGATGTGTTCCCAAGAGGAAGAAGGTGAAAACGATGAGATGATTATACAGAGTGGCAAATGTTGAATCATGAATTTTAGCAGTGTAAAATTTATAATGAAAATAAGAGAAAAATATCTTTCATCAATTCGAACACGAATTTGTATAATATTTAAACAAATTTTTATGAAACTATATGGATTATATTTGTTGCAATATAGATATTTTTTCAAGATATGGAGAAAGGTTTTTTGGATGAGTTGATATTTTAGATTTAGGCCAGTTTTACACATGAAATATATTTTGTACGAATATTTTTAGCTTGGAAAATTTCCAGAAGTCTATAATGTGAAAGTATATCAAAATGGTGAATTATGATAATATTTTCGTGATATTCTACATGACAAAATGTGTGGAATACACCCAGAAATATGAGTGTAATGTAATTCTCTTTGAAATTACATTAAAAAATTTTTTTTTCCATCGAAAATGACGAAAAAATATTTCGTAAAATTCACTTACAAGTGTCGTAAAATCTCCCAGACAATTTTCTATTAGTTAAAACAAATCCACAGCTGTTATCAATGAAAAATATTAACAGAAACCCATTAAAAAAATTTTTTTCCAGGTTTAAAAACATTAAATTATATTCTGAAATTTAAAAATTCTTTATTTTTCGCATGAAACATTTGCTTTTAAATTCAATAGATTAATCAATACAAAAATCTACCATTCCTAATAGGCCACTCTAAAATATAATAACAACACATATTAATATCCATCTCATTATAAACGTCCACAAATTCAATATCAAGATCGACCGCGATATAAATATATGTATCACCGTCGTCAGATGTAATCAAAGTTTCTAGACAACCCTCTCTCTAATCCTCCTCTTCTCTTTCTCTCCTTCGCTCTTTTGCACGTTGAGGCATGTCAAATCCACCCAGATAGTCATTTTCACCCTCGTCAGAGACTGGTCGACACCATGAGATCTCTTCCCTCATTCTCCCTCACCACATCCCCAAACAACGTCCCTAATTATTTTACAATATCCAAAACAGCTAAATCCCATCAAAAAAAAATTCAAAATCATAAAATAAATAATCAGACAATTTTCCTATATCAACTCACCCATAACTCCAATAAACACAATTACTCCTCTCCATTCTATTTTACAATTACGTATATACAATTTACTTATTATACATTACATACATTGAATGAGTCAGAAGTTGAATAGAACAGACGAAAAAATCTATATAAAAAATAAATAAATAAATAAAATTAACACACTCCGCAAAATGAAATATTGAAACATGAATCGTTTCCGGGAAAATATCACAAAGAGAATGTAATACATTGCCATGGTGAGAAGGAATATAGAAATATGATTGAGTGGTGAGTGAATAGTCTTTCATATTTTATATTCATCATAATATACACATATGTATACATATATAAATATGTATATTCATTTGGTGTTACTACAACGAAGTGTGAGACCCACGTATACATCTAAAGAGAGAAAAATTGAGTGAAAGAGAGAGGTAAACCCACGTGAACTCGAACGATAGGGTCGTATACGTGGGTAAATGTTATTATGTGCACGTCATAGACGTTCTAACGGTTGTGTTTATACATATACTTGTCTATATACTCCCTACCTCTCTTTGTAAATATGTATATTATACTTATGTGTGTGTGTGTGTGTATATGTTTGTGTAGAATATGGTTATACAAGTGCAGTTTTGTATAGGGAGAACAGCGTGACATTCGCGCTCGCGTATCCACCTACGTATTTTTTATATGAGATTCTTAATAATTATGTACAGGACTGTATTGGAAAGATTTTTTACTGTTGTATAAAAGTTCTATCGTACTAGGTTGTAACGAAGTTAGTTGTCATGTGTGCAATATATTAGGGTGTGCCATTTTTAAGGGACTTTTTTTTTTTTTTCTTTTATTTTCAACAAAAAAATCGGCTGAAAACTTATTGAACAGTGGAAAAAGAAGACTGTTTGGAGTGGCGAGCTATTAATTTTAATGTTTAGAGGTGTCTGTTTGTAATTTTTGTTTTTTCATTTGAATAACATGGGATTTTTTTTTTTTTTTTTTTTGATTTTTGTAGATCGGTTTAACAACAAAAAAGTCAAAATTTCATACATTTGGAGATTTGGATCCGAATATCTTTAGAATGGCTGTCTGTATAAAAAAAGTGCAAGAGACCTTTTTTGTAGAGCGTTCGATTCCCTACAAGAATATGCTATGAGATTATTTTTATGATGTGCAAATGTCGAGCTACAAAAATCCAAAGAAAAAAAATTTTTTTCCCATGTTATTCAAATGAAAAAAATTAAAATTACGATGAAGAACATAATTTATATTTAAAATTCAGTTTTCTAAATTATGAATTAATGTTGCTTATAAAACAAAATATAATGTTTTGATAAAATAAAATATCGATTCAATTTAATAATATATAAATTCAATAAATTGTTAGAAAAATAAAATATAACCAATATAGAAATTCAAATAAATATTATAAGTATTAAAAATATTTTTTTTTTGGTTTAAAAATTTATATAAAAATATTTAATAAGATATAAAAAACTTTGTATATACACAGTAAAAGATAATTGCTTGCAAGTATGTAGAAATACACATATATACATATAAACATAGTGAAATAAATGAAGAATTAACGGAGACGTTAATTAACCAAGTTCGCGTTAACGGTAATTAGTCGGTGTGCGCTGGCGTCGAGAATGGAGAGAATCAAGAGAGAAAGAGAAAGAGAACTAAGGCGTCGTATCGCACGGGGCGTCGTTTAGATTTAGACGCCTGATTTCCAAGCATGAAAGCGCACCGGCGGGCACGCACCCTTTCAAGTCTTCCTCTCTTCTTTCTCTCCCTCTCTCACTCTCTCTCGAGCTTAATTCTCAATTATTCATCTCCTCTCACTCTCCCTCTCTCTCTCTGAGATGCTCTTAACTCTTGCGACTGTACATATACGTATAAATGTACGTAAGTTTACTCCTTTATGGCGCACAACTTGTGCCTTGCCACATACGTGATTTATCCACTATATAATGTTACAACAAGAATAGGGATTTTCCGTTGCACTGAATACAGTAACACTGTATTTAACACACAGAGACTTGGCGATTGTCAGTAACACAAGGACGATAGAAAGGTGTATATATACCTATAGCTAATGAATAATTAACTGAACAATAGGGAGACACGTATAATTTTAAGTGACCCAAGTTTGACATGATAAATATTTGTTGTCTATTTTGGTGATAAATAATTGTTATCTCTTTGGAAATTTTGGGATGGTTGATATAATTAATATTATGGAGGATTTTTGTTTGGGATAATTGTTTATTCAAGATGATTAAATGATTAATTAGAAGAAAATATTTGCAATTAATTTGATTTAGTAATTATGTTGATAAATTTATTTATCTTATCGATTAATGGCAATTTTATTTGCTTTTTAATTTTCATAGGGAACGAGGGAATAGTTTATTATTTATTGACAATGCGATATATGTTTATTAATTAGTGTTTGTAATTATTTATTGGATATTAATAATATTTATTTTGAATATTGATAATTGGTTGATGAAATGTTTTATAAATTCATGGTTGTTTCGTTGTTGGCAAATTAAAAATCCTGAATCATTAATGACGAGTAAATAAATTTATTGAGTGAATATAAACTTCATCTAGCTTATATTATTCATTGAATATTAATAAACAATAGTTATCCACACTTAATAAAAAATGTTTCATATCCAAAAACTAAATTAACAAATGCAATTAAAAATTTATATTCAATCAATAAATTCTAAATTCAATTTAAATCCTAAATTTAAATCAACAAATCCAATTAAATTTATTCAATTACTAAATCCTAAATTAAATTTAACAATATTTCAATTTAATTATATAAAACTTTATTTATTATATCCCTTATAATGTTAACAATAAAATATATTCTTTAGTCTATACATGTATTAACGAAAAAAAAAAAAAAAACAAAAATTTATCTCGAATTTAAATTTTAATATTTTTTTTTTATATTCGATTTACTTGAAGGAATAGAATACTCTACGTTAGACGAGTTTATAGTGTACATTTTGTTTATTTATATACATATATTTATGTATATATATATAACTCTATAAAGTGTAGATATAGAATGAGAAAAGCGGATGAAAATGAAAATCTTTACAGCTGCATTTTGTGAGCACGTAAAATGGCGCGACAGGGGTGATAAAGTGAAATGACGGCGTGTTGAGACTCGTTACCAAAACCAATATATATATATATATATATATATATACATATGTATAAACATTTATACATATAGATAAGAGCTTGGTCGAAGATACAGAGCCAAAGAGAGGAACAAGTATATATGAGAAACATAACGAGAAAATGTTCGGTATTATATACACTGTCAAAAGACATTTATTATTATATTATGTATATTATGTATATATATACTGGTGCTATACATCATTGGTCGCACTGTGAAACAGGTGTTTTGAACATATAATTACCAATCTTCAAGTTAATAGCAGTATTTGCACCTCAATATAAATAAATTTTTATTTATTTTTATATTCCATTTTTTTTTTTTTTTTGAAGTTGGATAAATATATTTACTGACTGTTGATTACGTGAAATTATTTGAATTGTAGAGTACTTGGGGTGAGATTTTTTATTCCGAATAGTTGCTTGAGAGTGAATGAAAAAAATTGTGGAAATAATATCGCGAGAATGAATAAATAAAAAAATTTTTTTTTAAATGAGATATTAAATTACATGTTTGTATTGAACGTGTAATTATGCAATTGTTATATTTATATTTGTGCACTTTTTTTTTTATCTAGGCGAAGGAAATAGATATGCGGATGGAATAAGAGAAATAAAGAAGAGGATTAATTTTTTTCTTGGTTTTTTATGTTTCTTTTTTTTTTTTTTGTTTTATTTACTATCTTTTGCGCTCACTCTTGATTTTTTTCAGTGGTCTCTACACTTTTGGTGTACATTATAAGTACAGAAATACTTACTTAATGTGGTTGTACACACAAACACCTCACTCTTTCTTTGCTTTTCTCGCTTTTGGCTTTAATTCGTATCGTAAACCGCGCCAGTGGTTTTTATGCGGCTATTATACGAAGTACAAGTTTCGAGACTTGAATCCCAGTGGCTTTATCATTAGGGAACAAACACGTTTTGTGTTGGGATTCGTGACAATTTCCCCCCAACTAAATAGAAAGAAAAAGAAACGAAAAAAAAAAAAAAAAAACTTAATAAAAATTATTTTTAATTTTTTTTAATTACACAATTTTCCCCTATCGAGGTGTGAATATCATTAAATATATTTCACGTATTAAAATTTCCCTCTCCTCCAATCCTTCCCTACCGTCTGCCTAATAACATCAACACAAAATTAAATGAAATTAAAATTTAATTACAATTATAGTTAGAAAAAAAAAACCAAAAAACTTTTTGCAATATTAAAAAAAAATCCATCATTTTTTTTTTAGGATTCTACGTGTCACTGATGTGCTTTGCGTGACAGTGTGTGGTAGTGTACAAGACTTTCCTAACATTGTCTTCATTATACATCCAACAATAATAAGCTTCAACCCCAAAGGAAAAATAAAATAAATAAAAATGAATGAAATAAAAAATTTTCAAACTCGCAGTTGAGATCTTAAATACAAGTAATTATTAACATACATTAAAAATTACCTTTTAAATTTCGGATAACATTTATATTGCAACAGATAAACTAAACAAATATATCAAAAGACATTTAATTAACATAAATACCAGTAAGCTTATAATTGCTCTACATTTATCTAACGATTAATCCACCCACGCTTCATTTCACTCTGCTATTTTACATGTAACAACCATCAACATATTCAACGTCGTCAGGTAAATTTAATTGCAGGACTATAATTACCAACATAACTGCAGTAATTATACAAAGGTACACATAAAATCGACTATCAATTTATATTAATATAAACAAATGCTTCCCATTGATATTAATTATTTTTTTATTCTATATTTTACATACATGCATTTGATATTAATCCTTTCTTATTTCTATTGGAGTTATCGTCGAATTAATTCAGCGGCCATGTGGTAATATATTTAATTGACCTAAAGTATTCAACAAAAAAAAAAAAAACAATGTGGAAAAAAAAGTTAAACGCTTTCTATCGGCCTATAGTAGGTAAAAGCTAGGTATATACATGTGTAGAGAAGAGCTTCGACCTCATCTAGCCATCTTGCCCGCTAATGGATTCATAATCTTAATACGTTAAGGCTCGCGTGCCTGCGCTCAATTTAATATTATACCAACGACGATATTCGAAACTCCTGCCGCGTGACGCCACCTTTTATATTACTCTCTTGGCGTTTTTAAAACTCTTCCCACAAAAATACGAAAAAAAAAAAAAAACGACATATAAAAATAAATATTAAGGTGTTTATTGATTTGAAATCAATTATTATCTTACAATAAACATTATAAAGCTGAATCAGCAATGTAATAGCGTCAAAAAAAAATTTTTGATTATCGAAAAATCGAGTTGGAGTCGAAAAAAAAAAATTTTCTCGTGTTATTTATACGGGAAATTAAATTTTTGAATTCGATAAACTTTTAATTAATTACTCAGAATTTTGGTTTAAACGGGAATATTTTTTTTTATTATTATAAATTATCAGATATTCAGGTATGACAAACAAAAAAAAAAAACATCGTCTAAAAATTCAAGACCCTAATGAATAAAATATTTTTTTTGTTTCATATTTCGTTTTTTTTTATTTCTTCATCAGTATTGGATTATTATCAATAAATCAAAAGACAACTGGACATTAATGTCACAAAACACAGCAATGTTGGTATATATCTCATGGTTTGTGTCCTTAAAAATACATATATTCATTTATATATCTGTACATATGTAAAAGTAATGAATATGTTGTGCCGTTAAAGTTTTACCACCGTTATTTCACCCTTTGGCCAAACTACATCGCCACCATTTTGTGCACAGGGGTTTGTGGTTTAAATATGAACATCTATTTGTATGTGACAGGTATATAGCTATAACATATATGCATATACATGGATATATATATATATATATATCGCTAAGTTTGTGTAAAATAGCGGTAAAAAACGCAAACAATCCGTGGTTTGTTCGTAAAATACGTGTGGGAACACACATCGGGTTTGAAAATTGAAAAGAGCTTAAAAATGTGCTTGCAAGCGATTCATTTATTGCTTTATATATGATATCGTTCAACGAAATTTTATGTTCTCTCTGCCATATGGCCGTAAACTTATAAAAATTTGATAATGGACTGTATAAAGTTTAAAGACTAAAAGTATTTTGTTTTATTTTTCCGCAAATAAAAATTAAGAGTTTTATATTTATTATCATTAAAAAGTCTAAGTAATATACAATATATATATGTATATACATATATATTTTCATTCTTCTCTATAACCGCTTTTATGTGCACTATATACATATAGTGAATTTTATTTTTTATTCCCATGAAGTTTAATTGAATAGAAAATATTATTTATATATTTTTTTTTTTTGCCTTATTTTTTTTTTCAGGTGCATTACACTGTGAGATAATTTGTTTGAATAGAGAAATGAGAATCAGAAATTTATTCGAGTGATAAAAATCTGTCTAAATATTAGCAAATTAATTTGTTTATAATAATAATACGCAGATATATTTGTATAAATAATCGTATATGAATTTGAATAGACGTCAATCGAATAGAGTGCATTAATATTTCAAACATTAAATTAATATATATAATGATTAGAACAATTGCAAGTATATAAACGGCGTTGGCACACGTGCAAAATGTGAATGTCTTTTTTTGGCGCGTCTTGAATAAAAGGCGAGGGCGTTGTACTTTAAATATAGCGTTAAAGCACATAGGCGACGGTTTCCTGCAGAAAGATACATGTTATAGTTGGTGTATGTATATGAAAATTGGACGTAAACACGCAGAGGAGAATAAAGGAGAGACAGGGAGTGAAGAGAAAATGGAGAAGTATTTAAAAAAAAAAAGTGAGAAAATATAACGCGTTATGTCACGTTAATAACGTTCTCCCTTGACGACTATACTACTGGTCTTGTCCCATTCTCTGCTTTTATTTATTTATTCTTTTTCATTTTTACACGCGAGGAAAACGACGACTTTGAAAGTTTAATTAATGATTGTATAACTATAGTCCAAGGATTTTCATTGCTCACTACATTAGATTGAGATATCGCCATAATGCCTATTCTGTAATTTTTTTTTCTTTCCATTTTTATATGCTTTTTTTTTTTTCTCTTTGTGCAACAGTCAAGGGCTACAACTGTTGGTACACTCGTTCGCAGTAAATTATATTCTCTGTACATATGCTTTATTATTTCTTTTTCGTATGTCGACTGGGTAATTAATTCTTGTGTGTGGGACGTTAACAAATTCGTCGAGGGCCATTGCAGAAATAATCAGGCGAAATAAAATTGGATGATGATAGAATAGATTTTCCTCTCACACAATTTGTGTATTTTTAGACAGTGCAGTTTATATTTTAACCGTTTCTTCAGCCTAATGGTGTGTCGTAGGTTATGGTACATATGAAAACAAAGTTGTTGTGAATAATTCATTGTACAAGCAACCAATTTAAAACACTCACATAAAAATAAACATTACTATTTACATGAAATAAAATCACTTGAATTAATATCTACATTAAAAAAAAAAAAAATAATTTTTCTATATAATTCTTTTTAAATAAATTATTTCCATTTTTTATTATTAAATATAAAATATATATTGCAGTGTTGTAGTATATTAAAGCTCAAGATATACAGCACAAAAATTATGTGCAATATCATTGATATATACGTGTAGATGTATATAAATATAAATTCAATACAATGAAAGAGAATTTACAACGCATGAAAATAAATCTGTACAAAATATCAATATAAATCGTGTATTTTGCAATGTCGGTATTTAAAAAAATTCACGATTTATTGTTTATAAGACGTGGAGCAAGGTGAAATAAATAAATATCAAGCGTGAAAATCTGCTTTATTAATTCATGTCCGCAAATAATTGTCGTGATTTTATTGTAAAATTATGCTACAATTTTCTTCATCTTTACTAAATCAAATAAACAAATAATCCAATATACATATCTACGTATATCGATACACACCTATACATATGTATACTTATATACATATACAAGCATTTTGTCTATCGAATAAGATTGTCAAATCATGTATTACATAGTAAGATTATATACCGTGTGTACATGCTCATGAAAATTCCATCGTGTTGAAATTTATTTACGGCGGATAACAAAATCGCTTCCAACAATTCCGTTATATACCAATATATATATATATATATATATAAATATATTTTTTTTTTCTTCTATCTATTCTCTTCTCGGAAGTCTTGATAGTTTTGATATTGTAAGAAAAATCCAGAACAAAATATATATACTCGGAAAATATTTTACTTTACGTAAATATATATTTACACTCATATATGTACACATATATATATTATATATATAGATATGTATATACCAACTTGGGACATTGCCAGTGTCTTTTATGTAATGTCGTATATACCATTTCTTGTGAAGGCACAAAGTGCTGCATAAAGTGCGTTACCGTTGGCGTTGATACCTCCCATGGGTGCTAGAAATTCTTTCTCTTATTTTTCCTCTCACTCTCTCTGCCTTATTGTGCGCTCGATCGACGATACTTTATTGGTTCACGCGTTACAGATATATATATATATATATATATATATATATATATATATATATATATATATATATATATATATATATATATATATATATGTATATATATATCTACCTTGTTACACGAAAAAAAAAAAAAAGGTAAAGTTGAAACGCCGAGAGAAAGAGAATTACTTTTCACTTCTTCCTCAACTCAATAACACAAAGTAAAAAGAATAAATAAATAAAAAAAAAAATCACAACTATATATATAAATTTATTGATTTATATTTTTGTTTGAAGTAATTTTATTTATGTCAAATCACAATTTGACTTTTACACGTTTAAAAAAAATTTTGAAATAGGAAAAAAAAATTTTTTTTTCTTGTATTATTAAAATAAAAAACGTGTGAGGAAAATGTTGGATATTTTATATATATACTCTCACACTTGAAGTAAATACTAAACATGGCTGCAGTTATATATATTATATTTTGATAGATGGAAGGTTATACGAGTATATATAATATATATGCACATATGTATAATATACCACATTATACACATATTATGTGTACGTATGTGTATGTTATGGTACGTGTTGAGGTATTTTGCTTCAAGTTGTGCGAGTTGGGTGAGTAGATGACAGCCCTGTCAGACGGGTGCAACTTCTCAAATGTCATACATGTCATCTACACCACAAGCGCGTGTTGAAGATGAAACATTTACCTATAAACGTGCGCAAATTTTTTCTAACAAAAAATATTAAAACATATGGAGAAAAATTGGGCGCTCAAATGTCACGTGTTATAATATTACAAATACTTACTATGTATAAGTACATATGTATAATAATATATATTAGGGTGCTTTGTTTGAAGGGACGTTTTTGTTTTTTGTGGCATTAATGAAATTTTACGCTAAACATTCGAAAAAAAAACAAATTACTTGGTAAATCAATTTGAAATTTTCTCTATTTAATTAACAATTAAATCTAAATTTTTTTTTTATTTATGCATAGCTTCGTGGCATTTCATGCTATTTAATCGGTTATCAGAAAAAATTGTACAGAAATATTTAACGTTTTAATGTACTGATGACTAAATTTTTTTCATCGGTAAAAAATTTTAGAGCCGATTTATGCTTGAATTTCATAGTTTTTTTTTGGGTTATTCTTGAAAACTATCAACTTTACAGCAAAAATTAATGAGACCTTTTTTGTGGGGAATTAAATTTTCTACAAAATAGTGTTCTTAACTAAAATCCGTAGAGCTAATAGTTTTTGAGAAAAATCCAATTGAAATAATATCATGCAATTGTTTGATCGATTTTCATAGCATAAATGATTATAATTTAATTTTGAGCTTATTTATGTGAATGATTGAAAGGTTAATAATTGATTGGATATTGTTGTTAATAATTAGGTTGGGTTTATTGATTTTTCAGAATTTTTGTTGTGTGAATTTTGTATTTTTTGTTATATTATTTAGAGTTAAGGCGAATTATATAAAATGATATGAAGTATTTGTAATTAAATACCTCATGTTATGTGAATTAATCTAATTGTTTATTTATTCTTTGTTGATTGTATTGATTTCAGATCAATATAAATGATTACGTGATTAAATAATTTTTATCCAGGATGAAAACGACATTTTGTAATATGTAAAATTATTTAATTGCGATGGATATATTTTTATTCTTGGATTAATGTGATTAATTTATATTAGTTACATGATCAATTTATTGATTAATTAATGTTACAGATAGTAAATATATTCATACTATATTGCAGAACGCATTGGAATATCTTTATTATGATTTCATTGAAGATACAATTGGACATTACTTTGGTATTCTTATTGTATTATTGAAAAAAACTATTGATATAAATTGTAACTTCATTACATTCGTATGAAAAAATTATCCAGATAATGTAATTTATTTTACATCCATAACGAGAGCGGAAATATTAGTAAGAAAGTTTTGAAAATGATATTCAGAATATTTTCTTCGATTCTTTCTTATAAAATTTTTTTCATCAAATTCCTTTCGTGCAAATGAAACATAAAAAATAAAAAAAAATTTTTTTCTTTGTCCACTTACAGTTCACTAACTATACTGCGATACAACAAAAACTACAACTAGTACTTTTGCTATTACCTTATACTCGTTTTGAAGTCATTTCGTTCGTGACACTCGATTACATTTTTTATTTTTTATCTTGAAAAAAAAAGAAAAAAAGAAAAATTTGTCTTCAATTTTTTTTCTTCCTGAGAGAACAAACTTTGAGACGCTTCGAAGTTATTTCATTGTATAAAACTTGTAAAATCAACTTTACATATATAATAGAATACGAAAAACTTGGAATTCAAAAAGTATATGTATTACATACATACATATATATATACTATATTTACATATACTGGTATATACAAAATATGTATGTGTAGACATAGCAACAATATATAGGATGGAACGTGATACTTGATATTTTTTTTTAAACCTAAGGATACTATTGAGCATTAAGATTATTTTGTGTTGAAGTCGTCGTATCTGTAAATGCGTTAATGGAATTTATCTTTGTGTGTGATAAATAGTTACATATGTATAAATGTATATACTTCCTAGAAAGAAGAAAATAGATGAGAAAAAAAATATATATTAATGGCATTTGGACAAGAGAAAATAAATTTGAATAAAACATAAACAAAGAAAAAGTAATGAAAAATATTCTATTGAAAAATCATGAACAATTCAAAGGAATTTTTATTGCTTTGTTTAATTAATCATGAAACCTTTATTTATTGAAATATTTCAAACAATAAAAAATAATCAAAACAAATATGAAAAAATAAAAATAAAAATAAATAAATAAATAAAAAAACAAAGTTGAATTGAAATGAAAAAAATTAAAGGGAATTTTTGTGCTTTATTTTAAAATGAGGTATATTTCTTTTTTTGATAATTTATTTATTTCAAAGAGTGTGTGAAATATCACGATTGCTAATTTAATTTTTTTTTCCTCATTTTCTTTCGATTTTTTTATTTTTTTTTTTTCACTCAACTGCGACTTGGGAAATAAATGGAACGAACTGAGAACCACTGCATAAGTAATGAATGTGGATAAAAGAGATTAGACGCTTGAGCAATTCACTTTTTGCTCCGGAAGCATAACTGAAGGTTTATTAACGATTTTTCTTTTTTTTTTCGTCTACTATTCTTCTATCAAAAAAATTTTTTTTTCTTATTTTTAATTTTTTTTTTCTTCACTTTAACAAGTCTGTGTCTCACTCTCACTTTTCCACCCTTTTTTTACTTTATCCATATTCCTGACAAGCATAAGTTATACCCCATTGCCACTTTTTCCTTTGTCACATAAAATTTTTCCTTCCACATTTTATAATTTTTTAATCACGATCATTTTATATGTTCAACATTAATTAAATGGAATCATAATAGCCTTTTGAATAATTCCAAAATTAAAATTAAACTACGTTACACAGTAGTTATATATATGTATACATATATAGAAAATTGAGATCTGCATTAAATCCACACGTACTTAAGAAAATTTAGTTTGAAAATACGATTTAAATTGCGGTTTAATTTCACATATAAGAACAAAATTTTCAGTTAAATCAAATTATTATTTTTATTTTTTCCATTAACTCAAAATCCATTTTAGATTTAATTTCTATAAACAATCCTCTCACCTTAAATTACAAAAAAATATCTAACATATATCACATCAAAATTATTTTAATCCTGATATTAATAAACAATAAAATTCATCTACAACAAATTTTACTTCACTCTAATTTGTATTATAATATTTTTATCCATATATAAAAATATTTTCTGTATGTATATACATATATAATTTATAATTGCGTATAATTATATCACATAACAAGTTAACTATGTATATCCACACAATTTAAATACTAACATCCGTGAATTAACTATTCGCACATACATTTTCGTTGTTTATTTTTTTCCTTTTTAAAAAAAAACCACAAAGTAAAACTGCATTCGGTCGCGGTCAAGCGCTAAATTTTACATGAATGAATGTGAACTGCTTTCTCATCTATGTAGAAAATATACATAGGTATAATATACAGATGTATTCATATGAAAAGATGGAAAAAAAATCCAGAGCGATGATGAAGAAAAAAAAAAAAAAAACGTGATGATAACGGTGCGGCGACGTTACTTGATGCTTAACGAGCAGTATTCAATTTGACTTTCGTCGACGCGTCAGGATTTTAATGCGTTATACCCTCCGCTAGTATCATACATATATGTATGTATCTCATGCATATATATATATATACCTATCAGGAAAATATAATTTATCATTTCAAGCGTATTGCGATGAGAATTTTGAATATTATATTTCTAACGTTATTTATTTATTTTTTTTTCTGCTTTAAGAATATTTTTATACTTAGGTATGATGAAAGAGAACTTGAAATTTATCACACCGCAGAGATTTTTTTCGTGTCGTGTTGTAATTAAGAGAAATTATTGCCATCACCAAAAGAATATTTGAGATATATTTTTTTTTTTTGCAAGAATTTTAATTGGTGTAAATAATTAAAAAATTTTTGCAAGGTTTTAACGAGCATTTTTATTAATTTTTTTCTTTTTATCTCAATTTTAATTTAACAGGTATGAAAATAAAAATATAGTATTCAGAAATCGCTGTAAAATATTTTTGCAACAAAGCGCCACGTTTATTTATCATTTTGATACTATAATAAAATCACAATAAAATTTTCATTTCATTATACTTTTTGTATATAAAAACAAGATTAATTAGCCTTGTCACTATTATAAATAATCAATACACTAAACAAAAGATATTTAAATAATATATTTAATTTTATACAATATTATAAAATATAATAGAACAAATTATCCACTTGGAAAAATTATTCATGTTGATTTTAGTCTGCCAAGTTTCAACTAGTTTTGTCTCGAAAAGTTACTCTTTGACTCCAACTAAATTCCACTCTTCCCCCGACACGTATATACCTATATACAACGTATATATATATATATATGTACATATAGAAGTCTGAAACTGCTGAACAGCCTCCCGGCCAGCGTGTATAAGAAATTACTCGAGAGAACTCAAGAATTGGCTGCGATTCGATTTCGTTTTGTGCGAAAACATGTCAGGACTATATATACAAGTGTATGAACATGTATATATATTGATACATACTCACTTATATGTCTATGTACAACACAATTTTATATCAACGACCGTGAATGCAGTGTCAGTAAGTTTTCACGATTGCTATATACACGTTAAATTTCGCATCCCCTTCGGGGTCTCTCTCTCTATCCACATTCGATGTTAAAAGTTTTGCACGTTGGCTTTTTCCCATCGACATTTCCTATCAATGAACTCTTTCAAGTGCATCTATACCTCATTATACACTACATATACCAACATAAACACACACCTACTGCACTCTCAACTATACACATAACCATAAAAAAAAAAAAAAAGAAGAAATAAAATAAATATATCCACAAATAAAATAAAATAAAATAAAATAATAATTATTCTGCATTTATATTAATAAAAAAATATGTTTAGAATTTTATATTAAGTAGAAATAAACAGATATTTTATATTAACGATTTTATATATTTATTTAAATTCACGGAAATTATTTGAAGTAACATGAGAAAGTTTGATAACTATAGATAACAAACACAAATGTACTTAACTATGTTTATGTACATATGTATGTAGTATATGTAGACGGTATATGTACTCAGGTGAAAGAGTTGTGAGTGCATGATAGTCTGTTGCACCTGCCGACGATGTAGTGTATAAAGCCGAAGGGAATCGCGGCCGAGGGCTAGCTCGTTTAACCGGTACTGCCAGCGTAAAATTCTCAAGTATGCACTTAGAGTTTGCGGCCGCGAGAGAAATATGTATATACATATATACCCGTTTACATATGACTATATGTAGGTATAATACGTGCATATATACAGGGTGAACTGAAATAATAAAAGAGCCATCTCCATTATGCAGCTTGCATTGAAATATAAAAGATAATATAACGAGCAGAAAAGAAGAGTTACAACAAAAAAATAAATCTGTTTATTAATATTGTTTGATTCTATTTTTTTTTTATCTTTTTTATCATGGCATTTTGAGATGTTGTGTGTGTGTGTGTGTGTGTGTGTGTGTGTATTATGATGATAGTTTAATTGCGAAACTACTCAGTGGTATAAATATATGAACCGTTGCTGTATAGATGTTAAATATGGATTTTTAATAAGGGCCATTTGCCATATGTGCAACTTTAATATTTATATTGATGGGATATATTGATTATAGACCGATTGCACTTTGAATATTCCCCTATGTGGAAGCCCCTTGAATTTTTTATACGATGCAATTCTCCTTAGTTTTCATACTCTCGCGAAATTGCAGTGAAACTAATTATAAAAGATAACGCTAAATATTAATATTTCACATTATTGCTTTTATACATATTTCTTTTTCTTTTTTTTTTTTTTTTTGTAGTTTATAAATTGTACATTTGCATTAATTTTTAATTAACCAATCGAAATTCACATTTGGGAATGTAAATATATTCCTCTTTTATTTTGTTTTTATTTCAAGAGTTTGTTAATGTGTTTATATAAACGTGATAAAGTGAGCTTTGATGTGGTGCGATTACTAATCGAAATAGAATGCAACGATGCAAAATGATCGCGCATTGCTATATCTAATGACACACGCTTTTAACTATATAATCGTGAGCCTAAATATATATATAGATGTATATATATGTATTTATATATGTATGTATAGGAACAAACATGCGTGGTTGCATTCACGATTGTGTACTGTATATCTGAAAATGAAGCTTTTCAGGTTTAATCAGCGCAATTGTAAATGCACCGATTACATTGTGGCTATATTGGTAAACACACGCAGGAATACAACAAAATTTATCACTCTTCTCTCACTGCACACATAAAATACAAACCATTTTCGACAGTGTGTATATTAGCTTTATGCTGATATACAATTGTCGAAATCTCAATAAATTTATATTCATCAAAGTGAATGGAGAAATATAAATTATATTGATATAAATATGTGAACTTATGATACTGAATAATTAATTATATATAATAATTTCTAATTAATGGATTGGTATTATTTTATTTTTATTAGAGCTCTTATTAATTTGTGAAATTTAATTGTGAATGAATTAATCATTTTACGATAAGGAGAATAAAATATTTTTTTAACAGTTAGTGAAATTTTATGGGAAGAAAAATGATGAATATTTTTGTCTTTTTCATAATTAATAATTAATTATTAACATATGATGTAGAATAATTAATTATTACTTCATGAAAACGTTAGAGATTATACATCCCAAACATCTATAATTTTTTGAAAATAATATTCAAAATTATCAAATATTATTGTATATAATTATTAATTACTAATTATCATTTCATATAAATACACAATTATTTATGAATTATAAAATAAATCAATCAATAATACACACTGAAGATTTATTTAAAAAAAAAATAAACGAATTAAATAAATTTTTAATATACTTCAATTTTAAATTCTTCTCATAAAATAGTTTTGGAATATTGAATAAATAAAAAACAAAAATATATTACATTCATAAAACATCCCAATCAATCTCTACATACAATTTGCAAAATTACAAACAAAAATATCCCAATTAACAAATTTATTTACCCTTAATAAAATTTTGTTTTCAAAATATGAAAACTCATTCGCATCATAATACAATATAAAATAATAAAATCAGCAATTTAAATATATAATAACACTAATACAAATATTTATAAAATACATACGCTCCTGTTTAATAATATATACATTATACATATACTATGTACACATATATCCATATATATAATGCTAAAGAGAGAAGGGTTTTATTTATATAATACCTTATTTGTGCGGTGCGCGTCTTCCGTCATTCGATTCACTCGTGGGATTCTGGTTTGCCGCATTTGTTCCCACTGGGGCACACGATTCAAGAGAGAAGACTACAGCAATAGTAAAAGAGAAGTAGAACCTGAGGATAATCGACCACCCGTCGTCCTGAAACAGGACGTCCCGATTGTGTCTGGCCAGTTGGAAGTAATTCCCCGAATTGCTCTGTGTCTTGTTCATTCCCGAGCACACTTTGTGGATAAATTAAAACGATTGCCTCGTACTATTACTACTCGGTTTATAATATAATATAATATAATATAATATAATATAATATAATAAAATAATATATAACAATAATATTATTCATATGAATGAATAAACAAACTTTAATGTCTCGCAATAAAATTCAGTTGTGTTACATATTTATATATTTAAATGTATAACCAAATATTTTATTGATATAATTTAATTTTCCTAATAACGATTGAATATTAAATATGATACACGAGTTTTCATATTTATTTTTAATATAAAAATTTTATTTAATGTGTTACATTGTGCGCTGTGTCAGCAAAAAATTTTATTAAATAATTATTGGAAGCGTACGATCATTTTTAATGTTTTATACACGCAAGTTTAGCTCAATAATGCATTGAAGTCACGTGCGACATAGCAAAATGTCGCGTGCATAGTGGATCAATTTATATATATTTATGTATAAGTATAAATGTCAGTGTGTGTATGTAGAGAAATTCAGTGGAGTAAAATTGAGCACGATGTTATTACACGGGAAAATAAAAAGAAAAAAAATTATTGCTGATACAACAGAACTTTCCATTATAGGGACGAAAAGAAAAAAAATATTATACCCACAAAATTATTTATTTTAAAATTAAAATACAGCTGATGAAACAAAATGATAATTATTCAAGTATATAAATATATTTTTGGATTAAAACCTTTCATATGAAATTTACATGGGTCCAAGTAACGTAAATTGAAGTGAGGGATCAACATTTTTGCCTCGCGGCATAATCCATATACCAAGTATATATAAAATATATATAAAAGTTAGGTTGTTTTTCATAAATTATGTATCTGAGTTTCGTTTAAAAAAATTTTTTTGAATTGTTCACGGTATTAATAATCTCTTGGGTCGTTTTATCGCTCGATAAATTATTATTCTTGACATTAATTAGTATAAATATTCTGTGCGAACGGTTTTATAGTTGTCTCGATTGCGCATAATGATCTATCATGTATGTCAGAAATGATTTTATACATGTAGAAACGTTAAAACTTATGCTTGGTCGTTTTCCTGTAGCGCGTGTCTCTTCTATATACTTGTACAATTACTAAATATGTATAAGTAACTACTCTTATCTATTACTATATGTATATTTACCATTACTATTATCACTATTATATACTTCTCTACACTTAGGGGACGTGTTCTGCGTGCTAATTCATCGCTCGACAAGTTCCCGACAGAGTCTCGAGTATATTGCAATGACAGATAACATATTGGGATAAGTTTCATGAACTATTACACATTGACAGCTCATGAACAAATCATAAAATCTATAAAATGCCATGTGATATAATGAAATGAGGTTGGAAATGAATAAATAGGAGAGAAAGGAAAATTAAATTAAATATTTTGTGATATGTGTTCGTATTTATTCTTATTTTATTTTACTTTTTTTTTTTTTTTTTCAATGATTATTTGTTATTTATTTATTCATTTATTTTTATTTTTGTTAAACACAAAGTAAATTGCTACAGTGTACAGAGATTATTCATGCTGATGTCATCTGCATTGAGTAGTAATATCACGTGGCATATGTGAAACAAAAAATGTAAAGAAAATAAAATACTCTATTCATAGAATGTTTTTTTTTTCTTTTTTACGTTTTTACAATTTTATATTGGTTAAAATAAAAATATAATAGTGAATCACGGGGATATTAATAATCTTTGTGATAAATTTCAATCGAAAAAACTTTGTTTCAGATAAGATTTCATGTTTGTTTATTACAAACTGAAAGTTTTCATACTAAAAAATTTTTTATCGCATCATTTGACTCTATTTTTTATTCATCCCATATCTCTAACTAAAACCTCGTTTGTAAAATTACTCAAAAGGCACAATATATTTTTTCAATCTGCATTAAAGAATAATTTCAATTAAAAAAAAATTTAATTCGCTAACAAAAACAAAAAATAAATAAATAAATAAATAAATAAATAAATACTGCTCATCACCATTATGGCAAATATATTTTCTCGAATGTGCCACATAACCTCAAGCTCTTCGTCATAATATTAACAACAAATAATATAACGGCGTAGCTATTGCTATAGTATAATATACCTCTATTTATACGTATACACATTTACTCTCGTAAAAATTGTTTGGTGGGTGTGGTGAGCAGTTTGCCCCGCCACATTAATACATCTAAAGCCTTGCGACTCGTCATAAACCTCACAAGAGTTAGCTCTCAGGTCATTTATGACGGTGATAATAGTAAATCTAATCATCGATAGTTACCGAACGCTCGTTCAAACGTAAAATCGTTCGTTGAGTTCGAATTTCATATTTATTTCTTTACCAATACACACAAACAACATTATATAAGTATACTCTACATAAATATATATCCATATAAATATATAAAATGAATCAATACATCCATTAGTGATTTGAACATATTTATTACAACTAAAATGAAAAAGGAAAAATAATTTTTAAACAGATATAATAAAAATAACGAGATATATTGTTAAGAGACATTTATGAACATCAAGTGTTAGGTTGTTGTTGCCGTTAAGAAAATAATATATATATTTATATTCAAATCTATTAAAGGTGTGTAAGTGAGAGGAGGATGATTGATCTAAAGGGTCGGTGTTTAATATTTTAAATTAACAGGAACAAACTAGTCTTTGATTTATTAGCTAAAAGGATCCTTTTACCCTGATTTTCTATATGAATCTACGATCTATAAACTCTTGGGTAGATACCTCTGTGTGTGCTAATACAGATGGATATACACACACACACAAATGGGTGTAAAGGAAACACTAGTACGACGATACACTGCTGCGGTAATCGTTACTCTTGTCCGATGTATCGAAGCGAGAATAATTAATAGCCAATCAGTGAGTTGCATCGATGAATGTTAAGTAGTTGCTTTCATACACACAGGTATATATAATAATATATCTACGGTAATGTGAGAGTTGCATTGATGAATACACCGTGATATTAAACTTAAATGTTTTATTTAAAAATAAAAAAATTAAAATAATCCTATTTTAAATCAAAATTAAAATGAATTAATCTCAACAAAATCTTTCTACAACTGTAAATATAAATATGTGAAAGTTATTAAGGTTAAAATGTCGTGTTGAGAAGCTTGATTATTTATTTTTTTTTAATAAATTATTCTTGACTGAACGGGGAAATTTATTAGTTAATAATAAAGCGTATTAGTAATTAAGAAATAATATGTTTGTGATGATGGAGAATCCGATGCTATATAGTTGTGTGGTATTTATTAATAATTATAATTAATAAAATGCATATATGCGCTTTTAGATGAGAAAGTTATCTAGTATATATATTATATATGTATCTATATGTATGTATCTATGTATTTACGTATGTATGTAACTTTAGATACGACCTAAAGGCAATTTTTTATATTGATATTATCAACAGCGACAAATTAATAGTTTGATCAATTGATAAATTAAAATATATACGTATATAATTTTTATTTGTTTGTTAGAGAATATTAAAAAACGTTTAATCAATTAAAAACGCCATATAAAGGTTAATTATAACCATAAAAAAATCTTAATTCCTATTTAATAAACCTCGCAATTTTAAATTCAAATATAAACAAATTGATTCTAATTTCTATTAACAAAAGTTAATTATTGATATCTAATATTTAATATCGATGAAATAATCATTAATATTTGACATATTAATTTAATAAATATTGATATTTAATATAAATATCAATAAACATCATTAAATATTATTAATATGAAATAAAAAATTTTTGAAAGTGCTGAATAAAAAATCGTTATTAACAGTTAATAAATTTCCTACTTATTGTTAGTTATATGTATCGTTGTGTATACAATACATAGTATTATATAAAAATAAATTTTTATTATCCTGCAATAAATGCGAATATCGCAAGTGGATTTTTATTTTCTTCAATATAGAGAGGGTGTATAATATACAATAAACCTAATCGAAGTCGCGTTGACGGTAAGATAAAATGCCCATGGGAGTGGATTTTCAGGGCACAGTGAAGATTATCAGGATATATACATACATATATGTATATACATACATTTGTAAAAGACGGTTAGAGAGAGGCAAAGAGAACACTCGAGGGCGTTAAAGTTCACGGCCAGTTTCGTGTCGTTGCAAGACAAGAGAGCAAGAGGGAACTCAAGATATTCATCTCTTTCACCCGGATTCAGTGTGTATTTTATAACCTAGGGAGTTGGCAAGAGAAAACACGTTCGTGCTTGCTGCAAATCCACATATATATATATATGTATGTCTACATTTTACACTGTGATAATCTTTACTGTATTGGTTTTATGCACCTGGTTTTCGTATACATCAGCTATATCACCAATGTTGTATCAAGTTAGAAGCACTAGTTGTTGTGGATAGTAGTAGAGGTTATACTAACACTTGTATCATGGTATGGCCAACTTAAACCATCGACAAAATATGCGGCAGATGCACATGATGAGATAGACTTGCACAGGTTATATTCTAGAGAGACCAAAGCATTTGAATATAACGCAATGAATGTAATGTACTCCACAAATATTATTATTTCCGACTCTCTCATCTCCCTACTAATATTGCATTCGCGATAGAACACCAATGGAACAGGAGATGAGAATAGTTTGTTTGTGCAAATATATTTTGTATAAATAATAAATCTATTTATCTGTGTATGCATCTTTGTGTACCTTATTACATAGGCATTTTTGTGTATAATGATAATTGATACATGTAAATTTGGGTGTTTCATTTGTTTGTGATCCTTGAAAATTTGATAATTTATAAAAAAAAAATATATAATCCTGTTTGAAAAAAAATTGTGAGTTAATTAGAGGCTTAGCGAATTCAAAAATTCGATTTTCCATTAAAATAACACGAGAAAATTTTTTATTTGAATTCAACTTGATTTTTTGGTAATCAAAAATTTTTTTTATACTATTATATTGTTGATTTAACATTCTAGCGTTTATTGTAAGATTATAATTAATGTATAACTCAATAAATTCCAGTTTAAAGAAAATTTGTTGTTAATTATAATCAACTTTTACCTTTCCAGCTCTACAACTCGAAAACTGTTGATCGGAGAGCATTTGTAGTGGACAACTTTTTTGTAGCAAATTTAATGCCCTACAAAAGCTGTACATTCATTTTTTCAAAAAAAAAATTTTGATTATCGAAAAATTAAGTTGAAGTCGAAAAAAAAATTTTCTCGTGTTATTTATATGGAAAATCGAATTTTTGAATTCGCTAAGCCTCTAATTAATTATATGTATATTTTTTTTATGAATGATCAGATTTGCAGGTACGATAAACAAAAAAAAAGTATCGTCTAAAAATAAAACACCCTAATGTAGGCATTAGTACATCAGTTAATTCTTCTTGAATTTTTTATTCTTAATTTTATTTTGGTGGAGAATAATTTTTGACACAATTTCAAAGAGTAAAGTTGAAATTATAAAGTTTCTTTTTTTATATCTTGTTTACAGAACAATAGTCTTGAGTTAGAAGGGATGAAAGAACTTGAGAAAAAAAAATTCAAGTTAAAGGATCGCAAGTTTAAACTGGTTTGGGAATATGTAGAAAGTTTGACGAATTGTCGCGAATAGAAAGGAAAAACAGAGAGACAACTTATCGGTATTGGTAGTAGGTATGATCTATACATAAATTTACATTTATGTGTAGTTGTAGTAGTGATGCTTTACTTGCAAGCTGTACTTGAGTTTTAACCGGAAGGAGCGGAGAATTGAAACGAGAAGGGATTGTACTTTGGGTGCCACCCTCACTCAGAACTATATACGAGAAGTTTCCCGCGTTGTTAATTGTTCTCATAGCGTAATTATAACTTTTACTGGAGCCTCACTCGGATATAATTATTAATTACCAACCGGTTGTCGAACAAGGCTCTTCACGCTTTGAAAAAGGCACAAATACGCCATGCAAACCTTGTCCGATGAACAAAGCTCATCTATAAAAAACAGAGGAAAGAAATAAAAAAAAAAAATATTCAACAGTTTTAATGCAGGTACGATCAAGTTTATTAAAGCTAACTTGTATTATTATTTTTTTTTTTTATAGAATTAGATCCTTTGTGCTTATAAAAGAAAAAAATATTGAATCCAATAACTATATAAAATTTAATCATTAATCTATTAATAGTTAATTCCATCTGCTCGCTCACAGCTCTTGATAAATTATCGCTAAAACAATCCGACTTTTTTTCACTATATACAACAAAGTTTATTCTACAAAATTTCATCTATATATAAACAATTTATAATCCCTAAAATCCATGTGACACTGAGCCAAATCGGATATTGAACAATTAAAACATCGCACGAATATAAAAAAATAACTTATAAAATATTTCTCCATAACAATATTTTTTTCGCAAAGAGAAAAAAAAAATTTATTTCTCACACTACGTGAACGCAGCATTTTTTTTTCTTTTATACACATCAGGAAATGACAATCGAAAGATGAACAAAATAGTCAAATAACAATTTCCTTTCATTCCGGAAATAATAAGCCCTACGTACATAAATACATGCGTGCTCGAAGTAACAAAAGGCAACTGTACATAATATACATATTCTGCGTCGGTATATACCCATCAATGTTTATGTATAATATAGTGAGGCGGTTGCACATGACACACAAGATAGGGTATAGAGCCTCTTTACCATATCGCACGTGTCATTTGGTTATATAGATATACATATACATAGATATTAAAATATATATACATTCAGAAACGACACGTATCTTCCTTGGCCGTACACTGAAGCATCGATCAACTCTCAAAGCACAATATTGGCATGATAATCGCGGCAAGAGACAAGAGGGGGACTTTTACAATATACATACTTTGATAAACATACATACATACATGGATATATATATATATTATATACATGGATATTAGCACTTGGGCGTGGATGTGCGGTCAACAATACGAATCAACATCTTGTGTGCATCATCAACACACACACACAGTGTTTTATTCGCTTCATATTTCTAAATATATACACATACATTTAACGAATATATTACACAATGCGGAATATCTGCATTAATAATACAAAGGATGAATCATATATTTTAATCTCTCGAGACAAGTGCACATGTATATGAAAATTTCCCCTTTCAATAATTATTATTAATTTTACTGCAGCACGATGAAAAATATTAAAATAAAATATACAGAGCGAATAAAATAAAATAAAAATAATATAAAATTCGCGAGTCAAAAGGGCGCAATTGAAATTTATGAAACACAGACGACAAATAATAAAAAAGAATAATTTATATAGAGAATCAAAAATGCTCAATGATCTGGCGCTAGGCTGCACTTTATATGAATATATTTCACAACTACCATATATTACACATCCGGCTTTAATTAGTTTAAGTGTTTTCAACGGTAGATTATATAGATATATATGTATAAACAAAAGTGTACAGGGTGGTCCTCACATATATACAAATGTATATATATATAAGCGTGAGTGAACGCGTTAATGCGTGCATCAGTTGATATAATTTTACGCACACGCGATCAACTCTCATCCTTCTCTCCACTGAATATCTAAATATATATAAATGCATGTGGTGTGTGTATGTGTGTGTGTGTGTGTGTGTGTGTGTGTGTGTGTGTGTGTGTATTCTATACCTATGGTGTCCTCATGTTGTGCGTTCGTTGTTGATTCTCATTACATTACCATACTAATTGCAGTCAAAGTTCTGTTCAACGATTTATCGTTATGCGACAACGTGCCAATAAAATGATGATTCGATCATGCCAACGTACACCTCATTCTCCACCTACACACATTACACTTGTATATGTATAGATATATAATATTTACATAGGTTGAGATCGATGTTAATTATTGCAACGTGATGAAATAATAATATTTATTTAATCATCTAATCATTTATATTTGTTTTAACATTTAGGTATAAATTTTATTTTAAGTTTATCAATGAATAAATTATACAATTGTTATTTCGTGATTGATGTACAATATGTTTGTGTGTGCTTGTAAATAAATAACTTCTTGAGATGTATAGTCGATAGAAAAATTATATATTAACGTATATAGTTTTGTGTTGTTTTATTAAGACGTAAATGTAGTGATGTCCTATTTGAATGACTAAAGAACAAAATAGAATAAAAAATATAAATAAATATATACGTGGAGACTTTTGTTGCATGTGAAAGGCGCTAGTGATATTGTAGAAGGTCGAAAGCTGATAGATTTACGCTGTGGCGTATTGAAGGCACTTTCGAAATTGCATCGGACGTACGAGACATTTTTGCAGGGTGTGCACACACTTTTATAGATATAAACCTCACCTATAAGTAATAAATAGTGATACTATCAAAAGAGAGTGACAAGAAAAAAGAAATAAAAAAGATATATAAAGAGAGTTAGAACGAAAAAATAAAAAAAGTTTTGTTATTGAGTATAATAAAAAACGAAGCGAATTGTCAAGGGATTTGTGTCGTAACGGATTTTTCAAATACTTCATATACAGCTTCTCAATCACACAATAAATAAATATATATGTATATATGTGTATAATATCAGTAGAGAGGGGATATTTCCACTTGCCTCAACGCGGGAATTACATTAAAAACATTAAAATCCACCCCTTGAATACAACACCGTGTGTGTTGGTGTTTATGTGTGGCGTAACGAGTGGCTGGTGTGCGGGTACAGTCACGAGAAAATATTAACTAACCCCCTCTGTTATACTCTCGATTTGTGTATATACATATTTATATTTCTTTCCCTCTCTTGTCTGCTCCTTTACCCCATGATTGCCTTCTCACTGAAGTGTACATGCGCGCATTGAACCACAAAATAAAATTACAATTGTGCAATTATTCGTTAAATTCAAAGGTCAATTTTTATTTTTTATTTATTTTTTTTATTTTTTATATTCTTATATGTCACCATGATATTTTGCATAAGTATAAATATGTTTTTTTTTCTTCTTTAATTAAATACATTGAAGGAGTAATAAAATTTATTTCTTTTATTCACTTATTTTCATATTGATTTATTTATTTATTTGATTAATAATGCAAGAATATGGTCGGAGTGATTTATATGCACACTTGTAGGTATATAGGTTACATATATCCACATATATAATGCATATGTGCGTATTATTAAATTATGTTATGTGAACTGTTCTATCGATAAAAAAATGTTAAAGCCGATTTTTACTTTAATTTCATGGTTTTTTCGAATTTTTTTCGAAAACTATCAACTTCATAGCAAAAGTATATAAAACCTTTTTTGTAGGAAATTAAATTTTCTACAAAATGTTTCTCTTAATAAAAATCATAGGGCTAATAGTTTTCGAGCAAAATCCAATTAAACATATGGAAATTTGAAATTTTTCTGTTTAATCTAGAATTTAATGTTTTTTAATCACACTACAGCTGAAAAAAATAAATCATTACAATATTATAAATACAAAATCAATCGTATGCAATAAATCAATCAATTCATTCATCTCGAAATTCTTTTAATATTTCATAATAACATCACTTACAAATAAATAACTAAAAATTGAAACAATTGATAATTAGATTTAACATAAAATGAATAATTTTTACAATGGTTCTGGACAACTTGCAATAAATAAATATTGTTATTGATGTTCATCATTAATTAGAGCTGAATTAAATTGTATATATGTATTAATCCATACGCTACTGCAGTTAACAGAGTTTAAATTCGATGATTTTACGTAAAATGTAATCCCCGTTAGTATTCAACCCGATAGATTTATAAATACATTGCATTTCATTTATACCGCACATTTCACCATGACACATCCAACATACACTTATATATACCTATATATACACATATATCGATCGTAATACATACATATATATGTGATAAATAGACGGATGTGTACACATGGGACATTGAGACTCTTCTTAATCTCGCTTGACGTCTCCCCATGGATTTAAAAACGACTATTTCATACATCCCGATACTCTGTCATTTTATATATATAATATATAATGCAAGAAGTGTTGTAAGGGGGCGCCCGAAATATTTTCACACCCCCAAGAATGATTTTTTGTTTGCCCCTTCATTCAACCCCACAGATTATATACATTGTAACCCCATGGTGACGTCTGTTTTGTAACTATTTTCCGCCACTGCTGCATACATTCATTTCTTCCGATGACTGAACCCTCTTTTCTAAACCCCCCGGAATTTTTCCTTACGCGCATCGTTGCTTATACATATATATTCATGTTTGTAGGAAAAGAATATTGTAATGGGGGGGAGTTGTGTCATTGGCAAAGCAATTTCATGGGGCGCCCCCTTTTTACCATTTAGAATATTGCGACATACGCCTCGGGATTATCGGACGGGGGTGTTGTTAATGGGTTTTAAGGGTGGCGCCCCCCCCCCTTGTGCATCTTTTCTTTTTTGGCATTTGGAAAGGAATGATGTCGGGGCGTCTAGTTTTGGCCCCCTCTTTTGGTTTTAGTATAGAGATTATATATAGATATATATTCGCATGCGATTGAATGAATGATCGTTATGTGGGGAACAGGTTCATACACGATTCAAGTTTATCTATATATTATTTGGAAAATAATTTCGATTATATATTGTGGTGAAATTTATTTTTCTTTCTATTGTGTGTTTAATGTTGCTTTTACTAAATTTATGATGGACCTGGGTGGAATATTATTCAAGTACGTGATGCGAATAGAAATAAAAAATTATGTTATAAAATTGAAATAGTCGAATTAATATTTAAATATATTTGTTTTGAATTTTATTTTATAAATTAAATTGATAGTAATATTTTTACTTTCAATTAAACAATTTATATAATTTTAATTAATCATTTGGGATATTTTACTTTCTATATTCAATGAAAAATTAATAATTATTCCTTCACTAAATTCTAAAAACAATCCTGAATCAGCTAAATACTCAACATTACGATCTTATTTTGTGTGCCAAAATTGGCTTTACCATTTTCATATTTACATATCTACAACACCTATATCAATAATTCACTTCTCATATAACTGTTCTCACAGTTATTCGAATCACAAAGATATCCAAGTAGAATTCACCAAACTCTGTACATGCAAAATTCCATCCCACATAACTCCCCTTAAACAAATAATAAGTAGCTAAATCGACTTCACATACGTATTTCCATAATTATAATAATTTCTCTCACAAAAGTACTAAATTTACTGTAATGCATATATAACAAACAGTATCTAGACATGTATTACAGTTGTGATTACACTGCTGGTGCATTCTATACATATAACTTCAGACGTAATGTTCAGATTATGCATGTATTCATTGAATAATTGTAGGATTCGTATCTGTTTTTGCATACACATATGTTTTATATATACCTACACATACACCTATATAACTAAACATATATGCTGGATAGTATGTAAATAGCTGGTCACAAATATCTTCAGCGCCATAGACTCACACACGTGCATACTACATTAAAAAAAAAATAAATAAATAAAATGAATAAATAAATATCTAAATTAAAAAGAATAAAAACATAATTATTTTATGATAATCTTTTGAATGAAATAAAATGAAAAGATGTGATCATCACACTCTCATAGAAAATTGTAGTATGAGTCACGTGCCCAGATAATTCCCAACACAATTCAAACTCCCCTAACGATTTTTCATTTATATATTATCCACCACTTTGAGATCATCAACGTAAATAACGCACATGCATTTATGTACAGTTGACGATGATAATAATAAAAATAAAAATAATTATTATTATTGAACGAATTCATTCGTTTAAAGTAGAGAAATATATGCGATCAATGATTCGATCTTTACGATCGATTAAGCTTTTTATCGTTTGCAATTGATCGAAATAAAAATGATATTAAAATGAAAAGAAAAAATTATTTTCAAGGAGAATTATCGTTATTGCAGTGTATATCGTTGACGTAATTGAGTGAGCATTTATATATAGTATATACTCAATACATGTATATACTTATTTATATATTATACATACAGTAGAATACATCTCGTTAAGAGCGACAATCTCGTAATGTTTTAAGACACGCTATAATGAGCGTTATCTCTATATAAGTTCTACAATTGCTTTCGTGTTAATTTAAATTCTCTGTTATATATTATCATATAGATGAGTATTTTGCTCTCACGTTCAGCTATATATTTCACGTTTTCATGATGTGCGTTATCGACTTTTGCGTGTACGAACAGGTTACGAGCAATGCGCGTCATCGAATATAGTTTCAGGATACGGATATATTTAAGCGCACGCGTCCACGTGTCATATAACAACAAAATTGGGTATGAAACTGTATGAAATATTCGTAGGTACGTATATAGATATATGTATGTGTTGACAGTAGACATATGTATATATGTACATTTATTTATATGTATAGGTATGTGCACGTTTTATGTGTTGAAGGGATGAATTTTGCCGATGGCATTTGCGTGCGTTATTTGTCAGTCTATTCATGCAATGATTTTACTTTCATTCATGTAAAAAACTTTTTTACTTGATGTAACATAGTTATTTATGTATAGGATATATTTTTATATAAAATAAAAAAAAAAAAAGATTTTTTTTTTGATTTATATTTTTTGAATAAATTTTTTTTTCTTTCATTTGTTTACGTGACTTTGATGAAAAATTACTATTTGCAATTTTATATTCAAACGCGATAAGATAAAATTGATACGAAATAAACGAGGGAAAAAAAACATAAATAATTAAAAAAATATATATTAAATGCACGAAACTAACGATAGATAATATTTATAAAATTTTTTCTTTTTCCTCTAGTAATATTTCAGTTTTCCAAAATGTAAAACTAAAATATATACATATATATTTATAAACTATACATCATAGATAAATGTATAAACATAAAAAACCAATTTAAATAAAAGCTCTTGATGTCACAACAACAATATTCAAATAAAAAAATAAATATTTTCACGCGTATTGGTTGAGATAATAAAAAATGAATTGAAAAACATTTTTAAATTTATTAAAGTATATATATGTACATTTATTTTGGATTTATATTGCAGTTGAATTTCAAATTGTTTCATAAACATATATACACACTAATATATATATACACATATATGTATATATATATTATATATATATAAATTTATATATATCCAACGATTTGAAATTCAGCTGTTAATTCCGGCGTGAGTTTGTAGAGCTTGAGGGCACGTGTAATATTCTCCCGTCTACTATTTCGACGATTATAACATGTAATACGTATAGAGATAGATATATGTACATACAATACATATACATGTATACATATATGTACATACAATAGGGTCGAGTGGAGCAAAGAGAACTGTGAGTGGTGAAGAGACACGACAACAAAAGAGAAAGAGGAATAGATTTGTTTCTATGTGTCTGGGTAAGTATTGTATATGTATATATGTATATTTGTATATGGATATCACGATGTGCAGGATATATATATATGTATGTATATGTATATGCTGCGTATTTCTCTCAAAGTGTTGGTGAACATGACGCTTTGCGAATCCATTAGCTCAGGCACACTTGCATCCAACTCATCGTCACTTTATCCTTTGCTCTTTCTATATTCTTCACTGTGAATATTCACGCGCGTCCCGTTGCGAAGTAAATTGTATGTATAATGTGGGTATATTTGTATATATGTATGTATATGTAGGGATGTGTAAATGAATGTATAGATATTTTTGAGACGAATGTTTTATTTTTAAATCGTTTGAGAACTCGGGATTTATTTTTTTTAAATTTGAAATTTAATGTGAAAAAATTGTTTGATGTGTGGAGTTGTTTATTGTTGTGTTGACATTTGGGTTTGTGAGAGAAAAATAGTGGAATTATTTAGGGGAAGTTTCATTGGTGTTTTTTGCTAATTGAATGGAGATTTTGTATTTATTTTTGAGTTTAATTGAGCATTAATTGAGAAAATTGTGTGAAATTAATTTAGTTTATATAAATGGAGGTTTTCATTTGAGGGAATAATTTAGTTTTCAATGTTATGAAATAAATTTGTATTTGAATCCAATGAATAACTCCGTACAAATGAATATTTCGTTAGTTGAAAATATGAAAATCACAGTTTTTAACAAATAATTAATTATATTCATTATCACACACTGATTTTAATTGAATTACATTCCCAAATTGTATTTTACAAACAAATATATAATCTCACACGTAATTCTCTCACATTAATGTCAACTTTCAACAAATAATTATTCCAATTTAAACAGTAAAACCATCTATTCATAAAAAAAAAAAACATTTCAATCACATATTTTTCTTCTAAATTTTTTTCTCTATACCAATCATTAAATACTACTTTATATTTACCCATTAATTAATTATTATCCCGAAATATACATATATTCATTGAAAACTACACTACCCAAAACCCATAAACAAATCAACAAAATAATTCTCCTAAAAAAACAAAAACTCCAATTTAATCATTTCGAGTTGAATGATCTGATACAAAAACGTTTTAGAATAAAACAAATATAAAATAACTATTATACATATATCCAAGTCGTAAATAAATATGTATTTGCTTACATATATACATACTTATATACATATATATACATATATATAAATAGATATACATATAAAAACAGGAAATGGAGTTAAACATTGCTTGAATGCAAAAGAGATTGATCTGCACGCGGGTCGTTCGCTTTGCTTATCACACTCGTAGCAGTGAGAGAGCTGCTTTCCGCTTCCCTCGTGCGTCTATTAGCGAAACTAACGAGTCCTCGTTGAGTGCATAATCTCTCTTACTCTTACATTAACTCTCATATATACATCACATCCTTCTCTTTTCCATGAATGGGGGTTGTACCAATATCTTCTCCCCGGATCTCCTTCGTTTTGCTTTCCTCCAGGCAAGTGAACAGTTGGCGAACATTTACACATAGCCACACATGCATGCTTATTATACATATACGTAAATATATCTCTATACGCACATACAATGGTTGCTCCACTCACGGCAGTGCGAGAGCTACCGTTTCAGATTAGCATCTTTTATGTGAGGCGACCGCACACGTATATACGTGTAGCAAATACACTGTCAGATTGCCAGCCCAAGGGAGAACTTTGTCCTCTCATATACCCATATACATATACATACATATATACATATATATATATATATATGTA
Source organism: Microctonus brassicae (assembly GCA_918226075.1). NCBI lineage: Eukaryota > Metazoa > Arthropoda > Insecta > Hymenoptera > Braconidae > Microctonus > Microctonus brassicae. The sequence goes on along the minus strand of OW445484.1, from coordinate 11,234,061 downwards.
TATACATATATAATATATATGTATTTCTTTCTTCGCTATTCTCACTTTGATTTTATCTCCTCGATTCGTTCAATTTTGTTCTTTTTTTTTTTTTTTTTTCTATTATTTTTCTACTATTTTTATTTTTTAGTTTTATTTATTCTTTAGCTTCGAGCATTTTCGTCACATTTAGAAAGTAAAAATGATAATAAAAATAAAGATAACAATGGAGATAATGATAAATTATTTTTTATCTATTTTTTTTTTTATATTTTTCGAATTTTATTTGGATATATTTGTTATGTGTGGTGAATATATGAATGCAGTAGTGCAACAATAGTTGTGGTGAGACGCTCCCAGACGTAAATGTCATTATAGTGAATATAGGATTATGTAAATTTTCCTCGTTTATCTGTTGTGTCACCTACTGCGCCATTGGTGGTTAATGTCACAGATTTTTCTCTTTTTTATACGGGAAAATATTTTATACAATATTAATTTTTGTGTTTACAAATAATATTAATTCTTTTGATATATTTAAAAATATTAATATACATTTTTATTTGTTTGTATGAATAAAAATGTAATTATAATTTTAAGTGTATATGTTATTATCATTCTTTTGTTATTTTTTTTTAATATGTTTAATTTATTTATGCATTGTCACGTTAATGGAATGTTTATGCGCTTGCAGTGCTTGAATTTGTGTCAAGGGTAAACAATAACAAAGCGAGAGGTTTATTATTTTCCTGATTGTGCTTGAGTTTAATGTGTGCGACAGTTGTTCGGTCAGTTCTCCGTCGAGTTTCATGCACGACAGGTCACAACTTGTTTAGAGAGAAAGATAGACGGAGAAAGCGAGAAATTAAGTGGACAATTTGGGGCGCCGACGAATTCACGAACTGTAGTTGAATAAAATTAATAATTGTACGGTTGAATGAGAGACAATTGATAGAGGGAAAATAAAGTGCAATATATAATTCACAATTAATTTATAATAACTTTAAGTTTAAATCCCATTTATTTATTTATTCTTTTATTTTATCAAGGCACACTTTTGCTCTAAATAATAATAAAAAAATGTGTAGTACACACTTTTATATGGTGTTAATAAAATAATTATTCACAAAACTTTATCGTGGGAATTTTATAAATTTCTTTAAGATAAATAATTTATTAATCAATTTTATTTCTAATTAAAATATAATAATTAATTTGGCAGTGTTTTGTCATTAAATAAATTCAACATTAATAGATTTGATAATTAATTTCAATATCCGTGCAAACCAATCACGATAATAAATAATTAATCACAAGTGAAATTCACCTACTATTAAATTAAATCCATTTGGAATATATTTATGTGTATATATTGTGAATTATATATATAAATTTAAGGCACATTAATGATAAAGTGAAGTGAGGAGAAATAAAATAGTGAAAGAAAGAGAGAGTCGAGAAGATTTTTTTACGCTTCCCACCTATATATATTCTTCTCGCGCTCATAAATCACTTTGTTTAACGATATAGTAGTAGTGCTTGGGATCGCGGTGTGTATTGAGCGTTGCTTTTATACACTATTGAAATACACTGCATTGCTGCAGCTTGCGGAGCTGTGTAATAAGGGCGTCATGGATCATAATGTCTGTGTTGTAAAAGTGTTACTCAAGAAAGTACTCTCTTTTACTTCTTGATAAATATATACAATATATTATACCATTTACAATAAATATGTATATTCACCCAAGTTATCCATCACAATCTACAATTTAAAAAATAAAAAATTAATAAAAAAAAATAATATTAAAACAAATATCAAATAATCATCAATCATCACAACAAAATAATGTTATGATTTACTTCCCTGAATTTAAATGCAGACAAAGATATTTTTTTTTTTTATGCTTGTTAATATTTATAAAGAACAATATTCTTGTCTTAAAAATTATTTTTAATCAGAAAACTGGTTTTAGTGTGCTAATATTTTCGTAGAGGTGAAAAAAAAAAAAATACTCACGTGTCAGATTTTTTTTTTTCTTTATTTTATTTACTGTAAAAAAATTATTTATAACTTGTGTTAAATAAATTTAATTATTATTTCAAAGCAATAGAAATTATGCTGTCTATAAACAAAATCAAACAATATAACTACAATTATTAAAGTATTTTTTTATTAGAATAATAAAGTGATTAGTATCGATTTGATAAGAAAAAAGTCAACATTTCATACATTTATAACTTTGGGGTTGAATATCTTTAGAATAATTATCTTTATGAAAAAAAAGTAAGAGACCTTTTTTGTAGAGCGTTCGATTCCCTATAAAAATATGCTATGAGCTTATTTCCATCATTCACAAATACCGAGCTACAAAAATCCAAAGAAAAAAAAATTTTTCCTCATGTTATTCAAATAAAAAAATGAAAATTACGATGACGAACCTTTAAATATTAAAATTAAGAGCTTCAAACAAGCAAACAACAAATTGTCAGTCTATTTCTTCAATAAAAAAAAAACAAATTGCCTAAAAATGGCATACTCTAATACACAAATATAAATAAATATATTCATAATTATTTGAGTCGATAATGAAATATTTATTTTTCACACACGAAAGTTCAATGAAGAAAAATATCTTTATTTTATTTTTATTATGGCTTCTCAACATCCCACATGCATGAATATCATCATGATTCTTTTCATGTACACTCGCGTCGTCGTCGTCGTCGTCGTCGTCGTCGTCGCTTGATCGTTGCGCATAGTAACGTAATCGAATCGAAGGCTAAAGCGAATACCAGCATCGATGTATCGCTGCCAGCATTCGTGGCTCCAATCAAGGTAGTATTCAATGTGCTTGTTACTCGCCCGGAACTTCATCTCACCCCGCGTCACTCTTCACTATATCTGCTCCCACTTGCGCCCACACATACATTCAAACAGTAAATATATACATAGGTACATATGTGTGTAGCCGCACTGGGATAAGTTCATTATCGAGTCGTACGAAAGCACGTACGAACGAGTAGCGTCGCGTGCGTACAAGATAGAAATATATATTGAGTATACGTGCGAGTCTCCATCGCATATGCTCCAACTCTACATGCATATACATATGTATATGTGTATGTATATGTTATATGTTATATTATAATCAATAGTGTCTTAAAAATATTTTTTTTTTCTTTCATGTATAATTTTTTTTTATGCTGCGTTGAAGTTAATTGAATATTTTATTTTATTTTTTCTTCGATCTTCCTGTTGATTATACGTCGGATCTATGGTATAAAATACTGGGGGAATTAATTTTCAAAGCGGAAATGGGTATAGAGTATATATTATATATGAATGTTGTGTTTATTATTGATATCATTGAAATGAGATAGGGTTGAGGTAATATTGATGTCAATATTGGTGGTGAGAATCGTAGAGATGGATATATACGAGGGAGGAAATGCCTCACTTCTTGTTTTGCAGACAGTGATATCGTTGTCTGTAAAGTCGAGTAAAATAGTCACTATGCAGGGGAAAAAAAAAATCGTTATTATGAATTCATGTATTGTGAAGAGTTTAATATGTATATAATAAATGTATATATGGATGTATGTATGTATTTGTTTATTTATTTATTTAGTTATGTATTTATTTATCAAATATAATGATGAATAAAAAAATATAATATGCCTATGAAGAATGGGAATTGAGTTTTTTCCCCACACTCTTGCATATTGCGTGAAACGGTAATTCAATCGACGAGACGAGACGACAACGACGACTATGACAACGTTGTCAATCCACAATGCTTTCCAACATTGACAGACGTAATAATTTCATTGGATTGAGGGTGGAAATTATTTTTATTTATTTTATTTTTTCTTTTTTTTCATTATTTTTTCCAATAAAAAGCAGTGAAAAGAAATCCATGATGGCTTCGCATCTACACATTTTTTTTTATTTTTAATATTTTTGTCTCTTATTATTTTTTATTGTTATTATTAATTTTTTTTTTTTATTTCTTTAATTTTCGTATTTCAAGTACCATTCCATTCTCATAATTACTTTCACATTCATCAGCTGCGCAATATTCTAATCTATTTTTAATTCATTCCATTTTTTTTTTTTTTCATTCTTCAAAATTTAATTTCATCGGAAAGTTGAGAATTAAACACTTGGAAACGGTCGTTTATACATATATATACACATAGAACAGTGGAGAAAATTCGTATGAGGATCAATATCATCCACATATATATATAATAAAAAAAGAAAAGCCTTTATATATAACCAATGGGTAGAATTTTATGGGCATTGAACGAGAGAGTTCGCTTCCGTTATATTTTTTTTTCTCCTCTTCTTTCAATTCCTTTTCATTTTTTTTTTTTTTTCCATTCCTCTCTTTGCCTCCTGTTAAAATGCACCCCAACATTGGGGCGCTTCCACTTTCTACTCGCTTTGGGGCACGAGAGGAGCGACGGAGTGGTAGATAATTCTGTTTTAGTTTCGCATTACATCGCGATGCTTGCAAGCTCTCTCCTCTTTCTCTCTTTCATTCTCTATACGCGATGGTTGGTACGAAGCCCAGTTGAAGCAGGCATATACACGCACACACCCTTTGGCACAGTGCTTTGCAACCCCTCGAGAAATCTCTCACACTCTCCTACGTGTCTGGGCTTTCAACCCCCCAGGGCCGATTTACTTCTCTGCCTCTTTCTCGTTCCCCATCTTTTTTTATCTATTTTTTTTTTTTTCTTCATTTTCACTCGCTTGTCATTGTCAATGCGCTTCGGACTACAGCGCAACGAATAAGAATTTGACTAATGCAATCTCAGATGCTAAGAAGCCACTCTCGTTCAAACTATTGTCTTCGTTCAAGACGTAATGTCTTTATTTTAACCTCACACCTCATCACATCTCTCTATATAACTCTGTTTGTGTTGAAGAATGACTTGCCTTTCATTTTCGTAAACTGGTTGACTTTAAGACGGACTTGTAGATTTTCTTTTATTTCAATTTATATATGTACATATATATGTATATATATTCATTGAATAAAAAATATATATAGTACCTGTATGTATGCAAAGAACACGTTTAAATCTTTTTCTTCCGGTAAATCCAACAATGGCATTTGCTATTTCAAGATTTTATCTTTAGATTATTTCAAAAGCTACTTTTACTCTCTCTTTTTCCCTTCTATCTGTATTTCATCCTCGTAAAGTCGCAATCATTGAAAGTATATAAATAATTCTTACTTAAAAAATAACAAAAAAAAAAAAAACGACTTGATTAATGATTTGTAGTTTTTTTTTCTCGATTCACGTCTCCCTCTCCTTATTCTCTCTATGTAAATATTTCCTCCCCTAGTACATGAAAAAGATGAAAATGAAAAAAAAAAACGTCTCATCGTGATTACGCGCAGATATATAACAATTATTTTCCCCGTTCTCCAAAGAGACAAAAAAAAAAAAAAATGATATATGCGCTGAAAGTTTAACTTGAGTATATATACTGTATATATATTTATATTTTCCAGTTAATGCTTAGTCAAGCTGAGTTGTGACTTGTAGAAAAATCTTACCCTCGTTTGCAAACGAGCAGTATAATAATAATAATAAAAGAAATAATAATGTAACATCTCTTGGCATTTTGGACATGCAAACGGACATGTCCGGTGAGTTTTTCTTTCGTATGAAATTGAATATACATATACAATACAATATGTATATAATATAATGCATATACGAAATACTTACATATAACAAAGTTACTTCTATTCAGAGGGATGGAGAGACTGATTTATACAATAGCCATAGTCTCAAGGCAATTTGTCAAGCGCGCACGTCCTTGTGCATTTTAATTAAAATCATTCTTAAAATCCCTCATTTGAAACGTGACTCTTTCCTTTCACATTCATATATACAACTTGCATATATATATATATTGTATACTTATGTACATAATATACATATATACATATTTATATATATTTAGTGGGTATTTTTATTTTTACTCAAAGACCTTTTATATAATAAAATTTACAACCAATACATTTATTTACATTTTCAAACTGATTTCTTACAAGTTCAAACATGATATGCATTTATATACTCATATATTTATTTAATGCATGTATATAAATATGTATATATGTAAATAACTATTCACATATTGATGTTTGTTTCAAAACTAGTTTTCTTCCATTGAACGATGGGTGTATGCTTGAAAAAATTGCGAGTCTGCAGAGCAGTTTGATCATACTTCGTTTTTCATTTAATTCTCAATACCAAAAGTATCGAGAGCTTTTTATATACATTAAATTCTATATATGTATATGTGTACTTTCATTCGATGCTTTATGTTTCCCTTTCTCTCTTGTCACTTGTGTTACTCTATCTCATTTACTTTCAAACTCTTTTCGTCATTCGCTGTGTGTGTGTGTGTGTGTGATTCGACTTGAAAGATTCGTTGAAGCGTTCACCGTCGTCCGACTGGAAACGGGTCGAATCTACTGCGCCACACTCAACTTTCTCCATCGGATATTCACTATACATACTATTTTATTTATTTATTTTTTTTTCTTTTTCTCGCTCTTTATGTTTACCATCGCTCGGGCTTTTTTTACCCCTGCCCCAATAGCTTTCAATGTTCGCAGTCAACTCCCCAAATTGTATTTACGCATATCCACCTCATCCATGTCTCATTTCACAGTATCAAAATGAGTTTTTGCGCTATGTATATTGTATATATGTGCATTAGAGTGTTTCATTTTTAGGTGAAATTTTTTTTTGTCTGTTGTACCTGAAAATCTGATAATTTATATAATAAAAAAAAATATTCCTGCTTGTAAAAAAATTCAGAGTTAATTGGAGACTTATCTCATTCAAAAATTCAATTTCCCATATAAATAATACAAGAAAAAATTTTTTTTCGACTTCAACTCGATTTTTCGATAGTTAAAAATTTTTTTTGAAAAAAATGAATACACAGCTTTTGTAGGGCATTAAATTTGCTACAAAAAAGTTCCTCACAGCAAACGCTCTCTGACCAATTGTTTCCGAGTTATATAGCTGGAAAGGTGAAAGTTGATTATAATTAACAACAAATTTTCTTTAAAGTGAAATTTATTGATTTGACATCAATTATTATCTTACAATAAACACTATAAAGCCAAATCAACATTATAATATTTTTTTTTTACATTACTAATACCACCATTCACAAATATAATCCTCCATCCCTTAATTACACACATAATCAATCCATTCAATTCCATCATGCAAAATAAAATAAAAAAATAATTTAATTCTTTTTTCTCTCCTTTCAATATTCAAGCTCTTTAAATTATAATAAAATATAATCCGACAAAAAGCTCGTCACGAATTATCGAGTCCACACCCATCAACGTTACAAAGAAAGTTATATACACACTCTAATGTATGTACATAGTGTGAAGATAATATAATTTCGTAGCAGTGATAGTGAAAGATATTAGAGGGTGTATAGATCTCTCGATTTTGCGTTGTGTGTATGTTAGATGTCTGAATGTGTATCCACCCTTGCTCAACGTTGTCGTTCCCAAGGGCCACGTTTCTCTACACTCATACATTATCAATTGTATACATATATGTATACAGCTATGGATCAACCTATATATCCAAGGCTGTATAATGCTGAGAGAGTGACGCATAGGCAGTCTGCATAACTGCAGTCCCAGTGCGATTTACTCTCGTGCACGGAGACTCGCGCTGCTCGTCCATCACTCTATGTCGAGTTGTTAGAGAAAGAGACAGACATATATCTAAAAGCGACAACACTCATATAGTATAGTATATGTATACATATGTAATATGTATTTAGAATATATAAGGAGAAAAAATAAAATTTTAAATTATAGAAAAAAATTATATTTTAATTTACCAAACTTTTTCTCATATTTATTTATTTCTTTCATTTTATTTTTATCCATCAAACATTTGCTTGTAGCAATAAATTTCTTTTATTGTCAGTCGAGCACCTCGTTCAGTTATTGCGATGGGGACCATGAGAGTTTGATGTGTCTGTGTGAGGACAAATACGAGAAGATTTTGGGGAGAAAAAGAAATTGTATGTAACACAGGGGCGGGATATTGTCTTTTGTTTTATTCTTTTTTTTTTTTTTTTTGAGAATAGTATAGTCGTAGACTTTATAAGCAAGATATAGTCTTAATAAATCATGAAGAAAGTTGAGCTTGCAAGTGCGCGGGAATAATACACGTTGGGTAATAAATGAAAAACATAATAATAACGAGAAAAGTTTAATCCTTTTAGAAAACTATATAAATACATTTATATTTATTTAAATATAAAAATAAAGAAAATGAATCTGTATATATAGAAATATTTCTGAAATTTTATATACAAATTCTGTTAAAAAATTTATATTATTATATATAAATAGAATTTGTGTAATTTTACAATTGTAAAAAATAAAAGAATGTATACAAAAATTTTTGAGTAAATTTATAAAAATATTTGGAAAATAAAAATTGGAAATGGTCAAAAGATAACGTGACAGACAGTCTGGTATACTGAAAATCTGATTGTGTCATGATCAGGCGAGTGACCGAGTGGAAACTAATAAAACACCGTTATCACACACAGTGATATCATCTACATGTATCAATACATAGATGCATATATAAACATGTCGGTTGCATCATATCCACGTTAATAATCGTGCGTGAGGGTTGGTATATGTCACATTCAAATCGGTCAATCATCATGATATAAATATAAATATCCACCATTTTCCCCATTTGATCCCTCTCTCTCTCTCTGTGCGATTTTACTATTTTTATTTTCATTTTCTTTCCACTATTATTTAGTTGATGGGTGTAGTTCAATGACAAATATATAAAGTGACACCTTGTTTAAATTTGTATATAAATATATTTTATATAAATGAGTTTGTTGATGAGTTAGTGTTATAACTGTCATGACTGTGCATGTAACCCCGAGGCTCTTCTTCGTGCAGTATTATTGCTATTGAAACTGGCTTATTGCTATTGCTTCATGTCCTACTGTCGTATATTGCTATCAACGTGTCCATACAGGCACAAATGTGCACAGCTTGCACCCCATCACGTCCTATACTGTTGATTGAACGCATTCTACACTTTGGTTCATTGTCGTTATTGCCTTTGGACATATTGTCATTGTTTTATAACAAATTAATTTATTCAAAATTATTTCATTGAATATCTTCGGGTATTTTTAGACATAAACTCATCAATCTTAAATTAATAACGTCACTTTTTATTTGTTTAATTGAATTATTAATTGAACAATAAAATTGGAATATAATTTAATTTTATAAATGTTAACTTGAGGTATTGTTTGGATGATTAATTTTACAGCGAGAAAATTTCAAATTTAAACTTAAACATTTTCAGACTTGTATCAAGTCCAAGATTTTGATTATTTATAAGAATATCAATTTTTTTTGGATGGTTTATTCACAATATAATTTTAATAATTTTACTATTTTCTGTGTGTAAACTATTTATCAATATCTCCAGAGTACTTTTGATAGTATTAAATATTTTCATAACGTGTATAGAAATTTTTGAGATCGAATTTACAGAGAATTTTGTAACTGACAAATCTTTTATATTTAATTTAATTGTTCTTTATTTTTTTTTTATATTATTTATTTGTTTGATTTCGTGATGTCTTTTGGCAATATATTTTAGTTATAATATATAGAGGAATCAAAAACATATGGAGAATTTATCTGAAATATGTTAAAAGTAAAACGATAAAATTGACTGTAATTTTGCTCGAGGCTTTTTCTCATTTGTATGCATGCAAAAGCCTTTATCAAATGGCAAATGTTTCTCTCTTTCAAGAGGCTTATCGTAATACATGTGGAACATATATCAGTAACTATAAACAAAAGGAAAAGAGTGAGATATATGAGGGCACGCTTTTATACATCTATGACAGATACAATTTGCCTCTGCGTTGAAGATGAAAGGCAAATAAATCCACAAGTAGTGCACTATCTGAAATATATAAAATAAAAATAAAAGAAATAATAATAAAAAAAAAAAACAACGATGACTTTTATGTGCGTATACATACAGGGGGTGTATGTGGATTATTATTGGTTGTGGCATTATAAAGAGAAGGCAAAAGAGTACACGAAAAATTGAGGGCAAAATGTCTGTAAATAATTCAACGTCTTTCACTATTTTCATTTAAAAAAAAAAAAATATAAAAAAAAAACACACGTGTGTCTTCAAGTAAAGTGTGCGTAGATATTATATATAAGAATAAGTATATTTACAAATTTACATATACATTTGAGAAAGTCGTAGGGGAGAAAAGAAAAATCCCAAAGGACTTTTTTTTTTTTTTTTTCTTTCATATATAAATAATATTACTTTTCGTGCGAGTTTATTCATGCACATTTTCATTCATTTTCCCACACATCGTACATTCCAAAACCGCATATAAATTATTTTATCTATTTGTGACTGAAAAAAAAAAAAAAAACAGCGATAAAAAAATATACATACATATTGTAATATATTATATATTTATGAATTTTAATAACAATGAATTTTTGTTAACAATTGCGGTTTAATTTGTATAAACAATTCTTCTGTACTGATAGCCACGACTATATATAAAATATGATTTTATATTGCTTCAGTGTCGCGTCGTTGATATCACAAATGAAATATTAATTTTCACGGTTGATATTTATATTCACATAAACATTTTGTGTGTGTGTGTGTATGTAAATGCAAACGACGATTTGCAATATTCAACCCCTAGTGTAGGCATGCAGATACAGTTATGGAGGATAGAGAAAGAGGAAAATTTATATACCCGTTGTTATTATTTTCCCGAGGAAGCAACGAGGCGCAATTCCGATCGATTCAATTCCCTAATTCGCGAATGATCGTGCACCCATGGCTCGGTGAACAGTCTCATAACGGTTTGTAGCGTGTGATTTATCTATACAGTGAAATAAAGGGGGTATAGGTGTTGTAGGTATAGGTAGAGATGGTTTGTCGAACGATTCGTCGGATGGAAATGCCATGGGATTTATGGTACGTCGACGACGTCTACTCTGCCTTCGCTTCTCTCATTTTTTCTTTTTTTCTTTTTTGTTTTCTTCAATCTCCGCCAATGCTATAGCTCTTTGCTAAACCAGATTTTATCGTTTATCAATAATATCGAGATGAAAGTAAAATGCATCTAGAGCTTGAGACACTTTCAAACATTTGTCATTCAAAAGAAGCGAATAAAAAAATGGTTTTTGATACGTTCAATTGAAATTCAATTGAGTATTCTCAATAGTTTCATCGATATTTTACGAGAAATTTAATGTGTTATAAAATTTTGATTTTTAATTTGGTTAATATTATTGGAATATATTTTTTTTTTTTATAGTGAAATGGAAAAAATATTTTTTCAATTGGATAAATATTAAATTAAAATCTTTTATTTTATATATAATTTGTTTACACTTGAAAATTAAGTTCATTTTTTCGTTAACCTTTTTATGTATTTACATTATTTATTATTTTATTATAGCAAAAAATTATTTACAATGATAAAATTATTTTATTACTTTTCATTAAATGATTAATAATTATATTCTGATAAATACTACAATAATAATATAATAACTTATTATTTATTATATTTGAAAAATTCCAATAATTTCTTTTCACATTATGAAAAACGACAAAAAAAAAAATTTCAGAATATAAATCATCAAATTAATTTTTAATTCAATTCTTTTTATAATTATCATTCGATAATTAATTCAATAAATCTCTACAAATTTTAATATTTGATCAATATATTCAATTTTCAAGTTTCAAATCTCATTATATCCTCGTCAAATTAAATATATCAAAAATTTATCAATCAGCTAAAATTCACAATGAAATTTTCTACCAAAAAAAAAAAAAAAAAATAGCAATATAAAATTAATTTCATCAACATATATTCGCATAAAAATCCCAATCTTTTCTAAAACATATAACAAATACAATCCTACACATAACTCTGATATGTAATATAAATTAAAAAAATTATTTATTTGATTAATCCAAGTCAAGAAATAAATGTAAAGATTTTTATCTCTCATTTTAATATGATTGAGCGCGTTCATTTTGACAATGAGTGACGACTTTGAAGATGTTAGAGAGGGCAAAGAGATTACGCAAACTATACAAGTATTATTCAGACACCAGCTCATTTATCCAAAGACATTTAAGTATAGATATACATACATTCATATACATAACCGCAAGAAAAGTTGAGGTTATACAACGGAAATCATTGAATTATTTAAGCCGGCACAACACATCGATCATTCGTGGTCACGCGATAACGTCGTCGACGATGAAAGAAAGGTAAAAAGCAATAGTAGGTACATATAATATAGTATATATATATATATAGTAATAGATAATTCTATCGCGCGTACTTTACTTGACCTGCCTCTATTTTTTTTTTTTTCAACCTTTGCTTTAAATCATTGACCTCAATTGTCTTCTCTTCCTCGCTCTCTTTCTGATGTGTATTAAATACACACATTTTGTGTCACCACTATATCGTCGTTATTATCATCCTTGTTGCATACATACACACTCACTACATAGCTAGAGCGTGTTGTATTTTTTTTTTTTTAATCACAAGTACAATTTATTTATACATGAGATGCAAATCCGATGAGACGATGAAAAAGACTACTTGACAATCTGAGACAATCTTCCTTTCAATTATTTTTCTTTTTTATTTTCACTGTAGTTTCATGTTATTTTTTCATTTTTATCTCAACCACATGCGCACATCGATGCAATAAAATAATTTTATTTCATCATATCGAGTGTGGGTGACGATAAAAAAAAAAATAAAATATAAACACAAACAAAAATAAATCGGATTATATTTTTTCACACAACTCACTTTAGTTTTTGAGTTATATACTGCATGCATATTTGCGTGTATGATAATAAAATTGAGAAATAAATTGGTAAAGTCCAGCAACAACAATACAAGCAACAATGCAACATGGCCATGAGCAAACACGCGACGACGATGACAGGTTAGTAAAAAAAAAAAAGCACATGAAAGTGCGAAAATCACTTGACAGAGTAACGAGTTTTACTTTCATATTTATTTATTTATTTTCTTTTTCATCTCGACCCTTTTATTCACATACATTTATATATATATATATTATTTATATAAGTATATTTATTATTATTTTTCTTCGTGTGTGCAAGTGTGAATTTAACTGTGAGACAGTCTCGTTAGCAATGACGACAGAAATATCGTTACACAGTCCGTTACTTTTTGTACCTTTTTAATATTTCTTTCTTCATAAAATGAAACTAAATATTTACGCTGTTGGAAAAAATATATAATCAAAGAAAATTGTATATGAGAAATAATTTTCACACGGAATTTTATATATAAATATAAATATAAATATAGAGAATATACGAGCTAATGTGTCTGACAGCAAAAGAATAAGGTAATCGCAGTAGCTGCTCACTCATGCGCAATTTATATACATATATACATGTTTACGGATATATATATATGTATAAAAATTATATATATATAGATGTTTGCAATACAGAAGCAGATATAAACGACGCGCATAGAAGTCCTGAGGGCAAACGCGGGTAGAAAGTAAAATTACACGGTTTCTTGCTCTTCACTTCTCTCCTCTATATACACTCTCAGTATTCTTCTTGACTCTTCTTCGTCTCTCTCACCGTATCTTCTTTATCTTCTTTATCCTCTTATGTAGATATATATGTATATATGTATGTATAATATGTATTTACTCAAAGGCGTATCACAGGTGCAGTATTTCTCTATTGCGCGCGTAACTCAGGCAGCACAAATGACCGCGGGAGAATTGAATTTTGCATATTATATTTATATACATACTTATTCACGTAAACACTTTTTAAATCAGTGGAATGGAAAATATATTTTTATTATCTATTACATGTATTTGTATTTATTATTATTTTTTTTTTTCAAGTTTTATTTCCTTCTTTGAAAGTTATTTTTAATTCTGAAAGTATTAAGATAGTAATTTGATTGATGTTTTTATTTTTTTTTTTTTAAATTATGATTGTTATTTGATAATTAGTGAATTGATATTGGATAATAAGTTTTGTTTGGATGGGAATAAAAAGTATGGTGTTAGTTAATAATTGGTCAATTATCTGAGTAGAATTTTTGTATATTTCCGAGCTATAAAGTCAATATATTCTCTACGGTATTTCACAAAAGTTTCATTGACTAGAATCAACTGTTTATAAACTTGCTTGAAACCAGACAAAATATATAGTTTTAGTTTTCAGTAAGATGAAGCGTTATGTTTGTGAAAAGTAACTGGTGAGAACACGAATAAAACAATCTAAATCCCAGAATAATAAACCTGAGAAAAAAATTAACTGAAGCAACTATAAATTTATCTTATTCAAATAAATAAAACCTCTTTCAAATAAATAAAAATTCATTTGAAACAAATATAATTTATCTGAAGAAATAATTTTCTAATAAAATAAAATAAATAATGAATTTTAGTAACCAGTAGAAAATTCACCATTAGAGTATCAAACATATTCCTCATGATAAACAGATTTGTCTTTGAGTTATCGTAAAGATTCGAGAAAATGTCTTGAAGTTTCATACATAGAGATGATCTTATAAGTAGATAGATAGATAGATAGGATACTGTATGCATACATTTCTGATGTATACATATCCATTTATCTAGATAGTGTGGGAAAAGTTTCGGCTGTTTGGATTCGATGAGAAAGGGCAGTATGGAAGTTTAGATACCTCCAAGGAGTCGTTGAATTCTCTGGTGGTACCTCTTAGCGTCTAAGTAAATGCACAATGAATAAGTAAAGAGGTTCTTCTTTCAGATATCCAACGAAAGAACAGTAGGAAAATTTATATACATACATACATACATACCACCATCTTACTTTAACATATATATATGTACGCACATAAGTAAATTATGTTGGAAGGTATTCACGAGGGAATGTGCAATGGATATAGCCTCGATTGGCATTCGGAAATTTTTTCTCAATATTTTTTCTTCATTTTCCTTTTTACATCCACGTCGTTTATTTACAAAAAAAGTCCATAATGCTCTTATACATCATCCGGTTATTTTTTTTTTCTTCGTCTTTTCTTTCCTATATCACGATCAGTTTATATTCTTGCTGAAGAATCACGACCGGAAAATATTTAACAAATAATAAAAATATTAATTTAGCATATTAAAAATTCACTGAGAAGTTACTTTTATTTTTTGTACTTGTATATGTATCAAAGTAATGTTCGTTATTGGTATTTTATTATTTCATTAGGGTTAACATTTAATGTGTAACTGTAATGTTTTTCGCCCACATTTAATACGCCTACATTTATTTCATCTCCCACGCATTATATTCATTAAATAAATGATCATAAATATTTTTAAATGTATATAAACAGTAGCTAGACAATTAATGTATGGAATTAAAAATAAAATAAAAATATATATGTATAGGTATCTGATCAACGACGTTTGATAATGGAAATAGTTATTGATATAGAATAATAAAATTATTTGAATTAAAATTCTGTATTGTTTTACAAATGCATTTATGCAATTGGAAATTAATTAATTCAATTGATTCTTTTAATGACCACTACGTGGAATATTGCTTTTGGATTATCGTTTATATTTTAGTGTATATTACATATTGGTATAAAAAACAAGCATATGCTGCCACATATGGAGGGAATTTACGAAGCATGAGACACGGAATTTGTACATCTAATCGTATTACGACTGGTCCATGCACGTTTACATTTGTATTTATATTAATGTATCTGTATATGTATATATGTTTATTATATATGTATATATCTTAACGTATGTGTGTTACAACGCGTCATTAACCTTTTGCCATTTTCTATCCTGGCACATTTCCTTTAGCTTTATATTCATCGTTTCTCTCCATCTCATTTTATTTTAATTTTCATTACTTTTTTTTTTTTTGTTTGGACTTTATTTTAGAAATTGTGAGACTGCACCACATGTGAAATATATATTTTATTTTTATACGTGCATACACGAAACGTTAGATAAATTAAAATTTATGATACTTTGTTATGTTAAAAATTTTTTATTTATCTATTTATTTATTATCTCGTTATTTGTCTGAATTCAATGAATATTATTTTTACACAATTATAAATTTAAATGAATTAAATAAATGTTTTATATATTTATATGCATGGAGAGACATTGAATAATTAGTGCAATTCAAGGATTTAATTCAATCTGTATGGGGCAAGTGAGAAAAGGGGGAAGATAAATGAGGAATGAGAGATGAGAGAAAGAGATCGCGCGTTGTAAAATGAGAGGTGATAGAAAGAGGACTTGGTAACGGTTCCTTCGGGCTTTTACTACCGCGACACGCACTCTCATTGGATTCTGTAGAGTGTACACGCGAGAAACACCCGGCAATTTATTGCAATCAGTGTCTCGAGCGCGTGTTGTGGAGTGTGCAAAATGAGAGATGGAAACATGTTGTGCAGTAAATGCGAGAGAGAAAAATGAAAGGATAAAGAAAAAAAATTAGAAAATAAAATTATCGTGGGTGGCTTCTGTATATGGCAATGATACTGCACTCTTTTTTTATTATTTATAGGAGATGCTATATTTATTTATTTATTTATTTATTTATTTATTTATGGAACACGAGAGAGTGTAATGAACAGGAAATATTATTGTTTGAGAGAGTAAAAATATTGTTAGAAAATAGTTATAGAGAATTTGTTGAGAGTCAATGAATTTTTTTTATAACTCTATTTGAAGAATTATCGAAGTTTATATCTTCTTGAGTGTGGATTTATCTCGTTATTCGTCTTGATTAATTGTCAAGAAACTAGGCAAAAAAAAAAAGTCAACTTGGAAATTTTAATTAAACTAGATAAATATTGCTTCGCGTCTTTTCAATTACAGTTTAATTATTTTAAGTTATAATGTTAAAAAGGTTGTCGCAAGACAATTTAGTCAATTAATTTATTCCGAATTGATTATTTAAAAAAGGAAATTAAAATATTATCAATTGATATTTAAAAAAACTGAATAAAAAAATAAAAAAACAAATGAATCATTATTAAAACGATTTATTAATAAATTTTCAGGATATAAATAAGTAAACAAATTAATTATAGTTTCTAATTTGTCTCTTAAACAAATGCTGATAATCAAGCCATTGTATTTCGCTATTATTATCAAGAAAAAATATCGAATATCAATTAATTGATGATGAAAAAAAAATTTTTCTTTTTTTTTGGGGATAAAAAATTAATTTTCGATTATATCAAATTTCCATACAAATATATATTATACACAATGTGTATACATATTCACTGTATACTATACAAAACAGAAGTACTCTGAAAGCTGCTAGAATATAAAGAAAAAAATTCAAAAATTCCCCTCGTCATTTATTTTGCATCATTCTTTGAATTACAATAAAATATAAGAAAGAGAATAATACAAATAAAAATTCAGTTTGAATTTTTTGTCCCTCTCTTGCTCTCTCTCTCTTTCACCTACTTATACAACTAAAAAGTTTTCTATGACGTGTGTGAGGATGAGTGTGTGTATGTTTAGTTGACAGGAAGAAGTAGAAGAAGAAGAAAAAAAAAAAAAGAGTTGAATGAGACAGCTGCAGTACGTGAAATCTCCTGAGGAATTTCAATGGATGTGAGTGCGCTAGTTGTATCTATATAGTGTGACAGGGAATACGAACGAAATAGGAGAAAGATGAGAAATAAAGAGAAGGTGTATGACATATAGATATGTATATCAGTGCTTTAACCGGAAGAAAGAGGAAATCAAATGCTTCTACTACTCGCTTTCCCTTTTAGACGCGTGATATATTTATTGTATTCGCAACTGCATCTTCGATATTTGTATCAGCACAAATATATATGTATGTATATATTTTTTATAATAGTTATGTCACTTTTTGCTTTCTAACGTGTCTCTTTGGTGATATAATATTTCTGAGCACATTGCATTCCGTTCAAGCTTTAACATTCAGTGTCTTTTTATGATTTATTTTTTCTATTTTTCAATAGATACACAAATGTATCGATACAAATTTTTTTTTTTATATTTTTCAGTATGAATTGCGATGGGAAATATATTATTTTCATTATAAATGTATATGCATGTATGATGTATGTGTTTTTAATAGTTTAAAAAATTTATGTTGGATGTTTGAGAATTTTTTTTATTATTTGTTTTTGAAAAATTGAGAATAATTAGAAGAAATAGAAAATATGAAAAATATCCACGAATTCTAAACAAATTTAACGATAATTTTATTTCGCATAAAAAAAATAATAATATTTAATTACTTTCAAATTTAATTTTCAATATAATTTGAATTGTTAAAATTTATTCTTGAATTGAGAATAATTATGGAAAATAGAAAATCTGGAAAAAAATCCACGAATTCTAAACAAATCTAACGATAATTTTCTTTCGCATAAAAAAAATAATAATATTTATTTGCTTTTAAATTTAATTTTC
This sequence comes from Microctonus brassicae, assembly GCA_918226075.1. Classification (NCBI taxonomy): domain Eukaryota; kingdom Metazoa; phylum Arthropoda; class Insecta; order Hymenoptera; family Braconidae; genus Microctonus; species Microctonus brassicae. The sequence continues at coordinate 11,215,441 of OW445484.1, read as the reverse complement.
AATATAATTTGAATTGTTAACATTTATTCTTGAATTGAGAATAATTAAAAGAAATAGAAAATCCGGAAAAAATCCACGAATTCTAAACAAATCTAACGATAATTTTCCTCTACATGAAAAAGAATAATAATATTTATTTACTTTCAAATTTAATTTTGAATATAATTTGAATTGTTAACATTTATTCTTGAATCGAGAATAATTATGGCAAATAGAAAATCCGGAAAAATCCACGAATTCTGAACAAATCTAACGATAATTTTCCTCTACATAAAAAAAATAATAATATTTATTCACTTTCAGATTTAATTTTAAATATAATTTGAATTGTTAACATTTATTCTTGAATCGAGAATAATTATGGCAAATAGAAAATCCGGAAAAATCCACGAATTCTAAACAAATCTAACGATAATTTTCCTCTACATAAAAAAAATAATAATATTCAATTACTTTCAAATTTAATTCTAGATATAATTTATATTGTCAACATTTATTCTTCTAATAAAAATTGTTGCAAAATCCTAACACAAGTTTATTAATTTAATTTATCCATTATCATCTTCACTTCTCACATTTTCCCATTGATAAATTATTCTCACATATAAAATATTATTCTAACCAATACCCATTAACTTAAACATAAAAAAAAAAAAAATTACAAAATAATAAAAACATTTAATTTCACTTTTGTTATAGAGTTTCGATGTCATTTCTGTTAATAAGTCTCAAATACACACTTGTGATTCACCCTCACACACAACTACACACCATCATCCTTCATCTTCTCGCCTGTAAGTCAACCAAAATTAATTAAACACCAATTTAGCATGTCAGTAAAATTACCCTCTCGTTCCTGCTATACATCTCTCTACCTATACACAACAAAAGTATATCTTAGTTGCGTCTATGCTTTCTCCTAAAGCTCACTTACAGCGGTATAATATCCCTTATTAGACCGCGGTTCTGCAATAGGGTAACTAAAATGGTGAATGGGATTGAGGGAAAACACAGAGAAGTGAGACAAGAGAAAGTCGATGAGGGTTAGATAGAGAATGTGGTTTACTTGGCAACTCAAACATCTTTTGGCTCTCGCAATATTCGAAAACGCTTTAGTATACATATGTATAATAAGATATATATAATATTAAGGGTTTGTGTAAGAGAGAGGCATCATACGTATCTCAGAGTTTGAGGTATGGTCCAAGTGGCCAGACAGAATTAATACATGAAGATAATATAAACGTAAAAGCTGCAGCTCCGATAGTGACCTGACCACATCAAATGTTCAACGAAGCGTGAGCTATGTTGAAAATCTCTTTTGCAATTATTCTCAACTGTCAGTAATATTATATATAAAATATATATGTATAATAAATATCTATATGAATACATATATCGTAAAATTAAGCTGAGAGCTAATATAAAAGAGGTTTATAATATAATCTTGATTATATTATTGATTTAAGAATTTTTATTATCAATTTAATACTGAAATTTATTATTTTTAGTTTATATTTGAGATGAAGAACATTATTTTATTATGTATTTAGGTTATATAATGATGTATATGTGTGCAGTGTATAATATAAATTGAATATTGATTGTATTTTTTAACTTATTTTTTTATTTAGTGATATGGATTTTTCATCGATATAATAAATGTGTTGAAATTCAAATTCATTTCGCATCGATGACTGAGAATAAAGCAACGAGTAAAATCAATGTGTATGTGCGAATATGTTATATACTTGGTCGACGTGAAATAGTGCGCAAGGGCCGAGAGAAACTTTAAAAACCTTTTCACATGTGTGTGTATAGAAATGAAAGAGAAAAAAAATTGAAAAAATTTCGCACGAACGCGCGAATCATAATTTCAATGCATTTTTACGGATCTTACGATATGAGATGTACTCTATATAGACTGGCTATAATCCAAAAAGACTTTTATATTTATTTATCATTTTATTTTTTTGATTTCTTTAAAATATTTAGCAGAAAAATATCTGCTAAAATAAAATGAATAAACTTTTACGACTTGATAAAATTGAGGGAAAATATAAATTCTTTTCATCAGTTTTATCAATTAATTTCCAACGAATTTATTGTACCTATATATGTACTCGTATATATACATAAAATCGTTGAGAAAACGGGGGAAATACTTTTGCGAGTCATCGACTTGTAAATTAGTGAAGTAGACGAGAAGAAAAAAAAAAAAAAAGCATCAGTTGAGATAACGAAAGTTATGTTGAAGAACTACTGCAGTGTATATATATTATAAACATGAAAGTCTCGGATTGAATTTTCAAGGTGTAAGCATCAGTATAGTGGTATAGTAAAAGTGGTCGATTGCTCGGTGTTGAGAGAGGAAAAAAAATGAAGAAGCAAAGACGCATCGTCCTCTCTCAGACAAATGCGACGGAAGCGGGTGCCAGTGATTAAAAAAAAAAAATAATACGATGCGAAAGATGAGGAGGAATGAGAGCGCAAGAGTACTAAGATGAGAAGAAGTATTGCTGAAGAGGAAGTTCGTTGATGATGATGGTAAATTCTCCGCCACGACATCCAACGAAGATTTGCAGACGTCTCTTTACCCTCCTTCGTCCATGTCGTCGTCGTCGTCGTCAATCTGTTTATTCAATTTTTTTCACCGTTGCATAGACATTTGCACACATACAATTCTCACTATCTCTGTTCCTTCTTCACTTTCTCCTTATTTTATATACATATATCTCGTTTATTTTTTCTTTCTTTTAATTTATTTCAACCTCTACTACACTACTAATGATCTCTTGATTCTAAGTCTCCTCTCTTTTATTTTTCTCCGTGCTCTATGTGTCGTGCCGTGTTATATTCACTTTCTGCTTTTTATTTTCATTTATATAGGCGTGTTCTGACTCGTCAGTTCTGTTCAACTTATTGTCTTTTGCTTCCACGTTTTTTAGTTACGTATAAATTTACGTTGACTAGAGATACGGTGTATTCCCTTTGCGCAATTTTCTTTTTCTTTTTCTGTTCATTATTTTTTACTGTGTTTTTTTTTTTTAATGAGATTCTCAAAATACCTACAGCTTCCTTGGTTTTTACTTTTCATTCCAATTCATGAAATTATTTAAGTCTTCTTTATACAGTTTTATTATTGGGTTCATTTACTTTCGTTTCCTTTTATTTATATAACAATTTTTCTCTCTATAAAATATGATAAAAATATGAAACAAATAAATTACCATAGCTTGTAATTGGTATTTGCACACTTATTTATTTTGATTGAAGAATATCATTAGAGAATAATCAAACTGAATAATACAATTTAGTTTCAATGAATTATAATTGAATATTAATTTAATAAAAAAATAAATGTATTAAATTATTTCTTTGATGCATATTTCTTTCTATCACAAGCTCGAAGAGAATTGCTTTCATTTTCTTTTTTTTTTTTTTATATACATGCACACATATTAGATAAATTATGAAACTACTTTGAAAGAAAATACTTCATTTTTTATTACTAATTTTTTATCATTTCATTTTGCTTCTTTTTCACAGCGATTTCTTGTGGTTTTGTCAGTCGCTATGTACACGCGACAAAAGGTTCCAAAGGCGGACCACTGACTTACTATGAAAGTATATACATATATACATATGTGCTCAGTATAGTGTAGCATAACTGGGTTAACACGATTATATTATAGTCATGGCCTGTAAGCAATGTAATAGCAATAGTGAATCCCATCGCGGCCCACGGTCCACCATATATCTATGTACATACTTATATATTTATATATATACATACGTGCTCATATATATCGAGAGTGTGTATATGTATGTGTGGATTACACTAGAGACAAAATATAACAAAGGAAGAAAAACTAGAAAAAAAATTGCATGAAAGTACATATTGTAAAATGATGATAAAAAAAAATTGTAACATAATTTTTGGTGTTTGCCTGTCGTTTAGTATTTTTTAATTGATTTTATTTATTATACTTGAGTGCCTTGAGGCTAGATTATACACGTAATTTATATTATATCATTAAATATATTATTTTTCTAATTTTATTTTCATTTATAATTTTGTAAAGAAATAATTATTGAATGAATTTTTATTTCTCGTTGCTTTATTTCTCCAATTATGTACATATAATATTTATGTAATTGTTGTAGGATGAGTTCACGATTCAAAGCCAATTTAGTTCATCCAGAAGGAATACATGTAAACATATACACATAGATATATTTTATAGAAGACTAAGAGTCGTCCATTATTCGATACTATCTTCAAATAAATATATATATTACAGTGGACTTTTACCTGTATTTCTCCTACTGTATTTTATATCTATTCTCCACTCTTATAATTCTATAGACACAATTGCACACGTATAAACATCTATGTACTATATTATGTGTTCGACTTTGCTTCCTGGTTTGTTTAGCAGATATTAACGACAAACATTATGTGCAGTTTATTATATCATGTAAAAACACACAAATAGAGACAGAAAGTTTTTCCAACGACACTTATTAGCACGTGCTTGTTGATACAATAGTTTTTCAACTGGATTTTTATCGTTAATTTGATTGTCGATGTTATAAAAATCGAAATAGAAGATGAAAAAGAAAATATTAAAATACATAATGCAATAAAATTTATAAATTTAAGTTAAATATTAAATATGAGAATGAGTGTAAAAATATTCCTGCACTGATTTTTCATTTACCAATATCGCAATATCGAGTTTGGGTTTATATTCATACACAAATACACAAATTTATATAAATGCTTGTGTATATTCCTATAGATTTTAGCTTCAAAAAGATCAAGAGGATTTTACAGCCTTGGCGGCTTTATGTCGACTTTGAGAAGCCGCTCGCAAGAGTTGAGCATCAGCTGCTGGTGCGCTCTTATACGTTGTTAAGTAGAATTGAAGAAAGTACAAGAGTAAAAGAGAAAAAGATGGTGCAGGATATGCACAATTGCCTTGTGTGCGAGGCATTATATATATAAAAGCCGCGAGGTAACGCCGCGGTGGGTCCACGGGATGTTGTTCGATTCATCAGTCCGATAACGCTGAGGTAAGGAGGAAAAACTCCTCGAGATGTTATCGACAAACGGATGATGAGGATGAGGGAGAAGAAAGAGAGAAGACGTGAGATCTTATAAAGCATCGTTCGAATCATCGACAAAAGATTCGAATTGTATTTTGAGAATTTTTCTCAGCCTTGCGAGTCTTTCTGGCATATTGTAATATTATAAATAATAATTTATTCCGATGTTGAAGAGGGAATATTAAAGAATTTCCTTGAATATCAATATTTGTTGATTGATTATAAAATATTATGTAATTATTCAATTTGTTTTGTATCTCAAATAATGTTTATCTCATTCAAATAAATTATTTCATTCTAAAGAATCAAATAATTTACATACACACACACACACACATTCCATACGTAATTAAACAATCATTCATTAATCAACTAATGTTAAATATTATTGACCAAAGCTAGCAACTAAATACCCTCGTCTATTAACTTTAATTCTAGTCTATTTATCAAAGAAAAGAATCGAAAAATAAAATTAGTTTCATCTCTTCTTAATCTCTCAAACGTTTAAATTTTATCACAATATTTTATCGATTAAAAATCCAACCACAATATTCCCAAGTATAATAATAATATCAATAATAAATATAATTAATAAATATTCCCTTGGCGCATTCTAACGTGACTCAACATTCTAAGAAAATCGTTTGGCTTCATCCTAAGCATTTATGACGCTCTTACTATAATGCGGAGATAAGAAGGAGCTTATTACTCTCTCGGTCCCGCTTCAAAAAATACACTACCTTATATACACACACACACACACACACACACACACATATACATAAATAAAAAAAATAAAACTTGAGAGTTGTAAGGCGTTATCCAATCAAGTGAATGAAAATTTTCGATTTATCTGATGTTTGCTTGAAATAATCAACAAACAAATAAAAAGCTCCAGTAAAATTCAAACCATTTACACAATATATCATCAATACACTTCATCTATTGTTATATGTAATTACTATTTATCTAAATAAATATACAGATATATAATTAAACGAGTGGTGGAAGGGGTACGAGGTTGAGAATGTAGGTCATGAAGTAATTAGGCTCGATGACGCCCCTTGTGTTGCGATCTCTCGAACTGCATTAGCGATAGATATCTCTTAGTGTGTTACTGCTTCTATTCCTGCTGCTGCTGCTGTTGTTGTTGTTGTTGTTGTTGTTGTATTTAGTTGCTCTCCGAGTTAGATGGTATTCAAACTGCAGTCCAGTTCAATAGCTTTCTCACACTCACATTTACTGATACAACTATGCTGATGGAGTTTCTGACTATTTGCAAGTTTCTATATCTGCAGTGATATTCTCACCACCTCATTTCTTTTATTTTTTTTTCTTTCTTTCGAATCGCAATTCGTTCACTCTTGAGAATTCTCTAATTTTATTTTAGAATTACGTTTAGTCCACAGTGATGAAAAAGAAAAATAAATAAATAAATAAATAAAAAATCAAGGCTGAAGTAGAGACACTTCCTTTCTTTTATATTCATCCAAGTGGGTCATTTGGATGATGAAAATTCATAGAGATTAAAGTTATTACAGGCATTTTTAATTTTCTAGACTGATAAACATTTTTATCTATTTTAAATATTTTTATTAATTTTGTGGGTATTGATTTTTGTACTTTGACTGCACATGTGTAGATATGAATTAGTTATCAATTGACGTGTGCATTTATTGATTGCTCAAAGCTTAGGATAAATTCGTGTGATCTGGTATAAGTACATATAATATATGTAATACATACACATCTGCCAATGGCGATATTTGAGGATTGAGTTCACCGTTAGTGCGTAAATTTAGTTGATAATATTAAATAATATATTCCTGAATTAAGTCTCAAGTAAAGCTTCAATAAGCACATCAAAATTACCATAGCATATTCACATAATTTAATATTTCACATTTAAAATATGTTTAATAAATTTACTTAAACGACAAATGAAATTTTTCGAATAAAAAAATACCATAGAATAAAATTTTCTTTTGACTAAACTAAATACAATCATTGATATTTTTTATTCCTAGACAACTCAATAAATTTGATACTCAAATCGTAACAGTTAAAATAATCAATTAATCAAATTATAACTCAAAAAAAAAAAATACTTCTGCCTTATTAGTAAATTTTATCTGTGCTGAATTTGATTTAAATAATGGTTCATTTATTCATTCCATCGTGAAATAGAATGACGAAAAAATTATCTAGTCGAATTAAAAGTGAATAGTGAGGCAGGAGTAGTAGAAGTAGCTCTGGTTGAATATAAAAAGGATGATTGAATTATTGAGAAAAGTAGAGCATGATATGTCCGTTGGGATATATGTGAGTGACGTAGCTGCATATGGATAGGTACAGTTGGTTGGTGTGCGCTCGCGCATTATACACGGCAATATATGTATATGGATACAGAAATATATTCTCTCTCTAGTTGTATTAGTACCTCGGTGCTCTAATTACCGGCAATTACCGGTACCTAATCAATTACGGTAACGCAATCTGCCTCGCATACTATCGGTCGAGCGGTCACGTTAATTGCCCATTGCCTGTGTGCGCGTGAACATCCAAAATGCATCTACATCTCGAAATTCAATGCATTAATTATATATTTCATTAATATACAAAATCATAATTTGATATATCTATTCAAAGAGTTGATTTAACTAAATAAAGCTTTCAAATATATTCAATAAAATTTCATTTTCACGCTATTGTATTTTATAATTCGCTTCATTATTATTAAAAATTTTACAAAACCAATCTGATTATTTTATATATTTACTAGCTGAACCGATAAACGTTATTTTACCATATAAATTATTTCTAGTGAATTTTTGGTAGTTAAATTATTACTACATGTATATTACTAGCGTGAAATACGAATATTAGTGATGGAAATTCATTTTGTCACATTCTCAATTAAATTCACGTTTATATATACAAAAGAATTTATCTTTTGTACAGGTATACATTTATACTGTCTTCCATTTTTATATTTATTTCTACTTGGTGCTCGTTAATGTGACTCCATTTACCAATGATACATTTTTATCCAATGCGGACGTATATTGACCGTTACTCTGTTTCATTTGTGCACTGTAATATTGGTCTACTTCTTCCTCCCATAACCAATGGCTTTCATCCTGAATCAACTTTACGACTGCCAAGCGACAAATATATATATATATATATGTATGCTGTTGGTGTGTGGCGTATACGAGTTACAGTATTCGTAAATTTTTTTTTTACTGTTGCACAGTTTCACCTGCGACTTTTATACGATAAATATATCTTGAGACATTTTCTTTAACAAAATGTATATATTTATATTTATTTATCTATGTATATTTTAGTGAAATGAAACAGTTTTCACATCGTTATAATGTCGAGGAAATAAATTGTATTCAGTTTAAAATGCATTTAGAATTAAATTCCGCAATGACAGAATAAAACATTGAATTTTTTATATGGAATAAATCTGTGGTAAATATTATTTACATATAGATATTGCGTATATTATATATTTAAATATCTATATATGTATATATACTTATGGTATGTATAATTCTATGTAATGTATTTAGTGTAAAATCGATCGAGTATATGCGCAGATCTCTATTCATCTGCGGTGGTAATTCTAAATTGCTTGTGCTTTGCGCGTTTGAACTCGTCGCGAGTGCACGACAATCATTATTCGCGAAGCGGGAAGTTGTTACACGACTGAATAATTGGTGAAACGAGACGATTTACGATCTAACCGCACCCTCCTTTCCACGCTGAGTCGATCCCATTTGTATATAATATATTCACATGATTAATGCATAATATACAATCTATAGTTGTAATGATTTCCGTTGAAAATATTTGAAAAATTATTTGGATTATTTTACGACACGACATGACAGATAATCATGATTTCATTTCATTAATGGAATTATTATTAAAATTTTATTTCATTTAAGGATTTTAATAGAATTTATTTTTATATTTTATTTCCTCTTTGAGTGTATGAATTTTTTAGAAAAGAAAAAAATTAATAGATGAGAAAATGGATGGAAATTCATGGTGCGTTTTGTTAATGAAATATAAAAAAATTGAGTTCTTTATTTTTATTGAATTTTTTTTTAAATGGGTGATGATAAAATACCAGTCATTTCTTTCAGCTCGATTACTCGTGGTTCAGGCATACTGACCCAGTTTATATTCTATACATACGTTTGCTTGTATATATGTATATTTGTAGCCAAATGTTCACCTGAGTAATTTGGATTCTGAGTAAACATACATCAGCAGTAGTATAATATATATAAACTTTTGTTTCAATCTGCAGCGTTGAAAAATTCTGTTTATTTTTTACGTACAGTTAACAAATAACAAAAAAAAAAAAAGAGCTACATAAAAACACATGAACAATAATATATAAAAATAATAGTAAGAAAAAAAAAAAATTGAGATATGTACAGAGTAGGCAATTCGAAAAATTGCACGAGCTTGTAAGTGAAAAGTTAATGGGACAATTGCTGTTTTTTATTTTTTGTTTATATCTGAAGCGAGAATTTTAAGTTGAGATAGAATAAAATTGCTGCAGAGCAAATGGGAATAAAATGCTGTGATATTCTTCAGGGAATTTATTTTTTTTATTCCTGTATAAAGAAATAGAAAATGTAACAAATACAACGATCCTGTTGATACTTGTTGTTTATTTATTTATTTATTTCTTTTTTTTTTTCTTATTTCTTTTTTCAATTATATACAAACGATGAAAATGGTAGAAACGAAGGCAAGAGAGTTAAATGTCTGTTGATGAGAAAGTATTGTAAGAAAAGCAAGTGCATCAAATGACAAAGAGTAGACGACTCTCTTTGGCGTCTTGAAATTGTCCAGTGGGACTGAGAATAAACGTTTAGAGATAGTAAACTGCACAGTGTACGTTGCGTTCAAACGGTCCATTGTTCTGCTTGGATGCCTCGATGACCTTCTCCTCTGATGGTCTCAGTCCTCCCATATAAACGTTCACCATATGGAACGATTCTTAGTTCTATAATAGTAGGGGAATTCTATTGTATGAATTGGAGTTATAAAGAGAAAGACAATATAGCGCTTAACAGAGCGAGAAGAAAATTAATTTTGACAATAACAATGGCCAGACATTAAATTATACTGTCTCCAAAAAATTTATTATCATTAATATAATTTTATTATTATATATGTATAAATAATGTCTTTGATATTGTTCAAAATTATTGAGGGTTTCAAAATTTTGCTCATTTATTTTGTTAACTATTTTTAGAATTTTTATTAGCAATTTTATTAATGTAGTTATTTCAGATTTTATTGTTTGTTTATTAATTTAAGTATATTTTTATTTATTTATTTGAAATATTTGTGATTTTGTAATTTTAAATTTGATTGTTAATAAAAATTCGGGAAATTTGTAAGTCGTGTAATACGAATAATCTGTAGAAATATATTCGACATTTTTCTTTTATTGAATAATTTGGACTATAAAAAGCTCGATAAAAAAAAGCAGGTTTTTTTTTTTTTAGAATAGCTCTAATCAGAATCATTAATTATTTATAAAAATGTTGATCGGGGTTCGATATTTTAAAACTGTTCATCTTAACCGAATATTAAAAATACTATTTGATTTTGAATTTTTAATATAGACATTTACCGATTTAAATTCTGTTTCCAATAGAATAATTTAAAAAATAATGAACATTGATTTAAAAAATCAAAGCCATGTCCAATATGAAAGAATGCGAATTAAATAATAGAACAAAATATTTCTCTTCAATTCAAATTATCAATTTGAATTAAAATTTGTGACTTTTTATATGCGATTAAAATATATAATTTTTTAATCATTTATGCAATTGAAATCTGCACAAATATATACATATATGTATATATATCCATGAAAAATATTCAACAGTCATGAATAAATAGAAAAAAAAAAAGTTATATCAACAATTGTGAAAAATAATTTTATGCATAAAATAAATAAATTTTTTTTTCTACATTTTATCTACAACACAATTGCGATGGAATATTCAATTGTCAATTCAATATACATCCATGTGCATTTTGTCTATACATACCCATCTAAACAGACATATATCCATACACATATAAAAAATTAAAAATATATAAATATATACTCGATGAAAAATCCTCGTTTGTATGTAAAGAAAAAATGATCACTATTAAATTTGCCCGGAAGTGGATGCGCATTTGATATTTATTTGCTTTTACTGTGCATCTATGTGGCTTCAGTTATTTAAAGTAATATTGAAAAAAAAAAAAAAAAATACGAATAAAATATAACAAATAAAAATACGTAGTAAAACAAATCTATTGACTATAAACAATTTTAAAAGCTTATTCCACTGTGATATATCTTTATATATATATATTATATATTGAAATATTTCTAGATTGATTTGAAAATATTCTCGCTAGATATATGCATGTATATACATATGTATATTGTTTATTTGAACATACAAATAATGCAAACGTGCATATATATGCCAATACATTTGTGCGCATCTGGCAGTCGTGAATGCATTTTATCGTGTTCGAACGATTTTTCCATTAAAATTCGTCGAGCTAGGTCATTCCTGATAGAGTAGGTATATAAAAAATATAGAAACAATGTGAGGCAGAAAGGGGAGAGTAAATCAGATGAACCAAGGAGTGAAGATATATATCGTCGATTGATTGATTGAATTCATTAATTCATTCATTAATTTATGATTTTTAATTATCATTTCGCTACACTTCACTAAATCAATGAATTAATATAAATTAAATTTATTTAATATATTTTATAAATTATCGTATGAGAGAATTCACATTACAATTATTTTTTGGATATTTCGAATTTATTTCCTTGTAAATTTTATTCAAGAATGTTAAAATTTTTTTTTTAGGAAATTTAGTATTATTTATTTTTTATTATTTACAATTTTATTTGTGGGTTATGTTGATTTATCTGTTATTGTTGTATGTATTTATTTCTATTGTTTATTGCTTTTGCATTGGTTGATAATTATCTTTTATTTTAAATAAATATAACACACACCTTTTATTTTATTGTGTGTTTTGTTCGAGTATGAAAGTTAAGTCTAGAGCGTATTGATAAATCATTTTATATCCATTCACATTTGGAATCATTTACATTTCACAATAAAGTTCTGATTGTTTAGATTTATATTTATATTGTATTTGAACTGTCGATGAGAGATTAAGAATTTTTATCGAATAAAGTTCATCGTGTAGATGTAAATTGTTAGATACTTGAATTTATATTACCACAAATCAAAGAAACTCAAAACATAAATTGATTGATTTGCGGCAAGTGTTTGGAATTTAGTATGATGCATCGTGATTGAGTTTGCATTTATATGCAGCACTTGAAGAAGATTCTGAGAAGTTGTAGAATGTTTGGAGCAAGAGAGATCAACAGAAAGTGAAAAAAATTTTAAATAAATAAATGAATTGAATTTATTCTTTCGTATTTTATTTCAAGTTTTCCATTCATTCTTTTATTTATATATTATTTAAATCCCAGTTGATAATATTTATTACTCTGTATAATAAAATTCCCAAAACACTCGTCAAAAAAAAAAACAAAAAAATATTTGCATTTACTAATAAACATAAAAAATTAACAGTTACAGTAAAATATTTTATATTGATCATAAATATTTATTTTTCACAGTGTATTTTACAATTACAATAAAGATCATCGAAGCTTTATGAAATTTTATCGTTCAGTTGAGTATTAAATTAGTTCCAATAGCAATTCGATGTTAATTAAAGACAATAAACATGATAAATATATTAATTATTAATTTATATTCAATATAAGTCGTGAAAAAAAATAAAAAAATATTATTACCACTGGGTTAATTAAATTTTCACAAAGTAAATTGACCCTCAAAAAATTATCAACTCTTTCAATAAACCAAACAACTCTACCAACATCTCGTGATATTTTAAATAATTTTAATCGATCATGAAAAAAATAATTTCCGAATAATAATCATATTGTTGCAACTATATTTTATTCCTCTCTCTAGTTATATTTCAAATAAAATATTGGATAGAGAAGCTGTTGATTGAATACGAACGAGATATTTGTTCACATATATACATATATATACATATATACATATATGTACATATATATACATATATGTCGTTGATATATGTATAGATTTATATACAATGAGTAGAATAGTCTGTTTGGAAATAGGCTTTTTGTATATAACAATATAACAATTGGGTCACAACAAATGCACGAGTGGGTGATGGGAGATGGTACATAACAGTGTCAATACGATGTGAATACATATATAAAATCATGTATGTATATACAATATATATATATATATATATATATATATATATATAAAGTGATGAAACTCTTGTGTGTAACGAATTGGATCGCGAAAAAGAAATAACGAATTTTCGTTGACGTGTCCTGTACGTTTGAGTAGTTTTCTATTTTTATTTTACAATTTATTCAGCACATCCACTTGCATATGTTATCAACGAGTACCATTAGTAATAAAATTGACACGTAACTAGAGTTTTATACAACCAATTCATACAAGCTATTGTCAATAAAGTTTAAAACAAAATAATAGGATACAGAAATAAATAAATTTTTATTCCAAAAGTATTATCGTAATTATTTTTCTTTTCACTTTGTTTCTTATGATATAAATTTACTGAATAACAATTAACAGCTACAAAATATTTTACATATTATAATTACTCTGTTTATAATTATTATTTATATATTTGTAAAGTTTGTGTCGGATAATCGTAATTAAAAATTGTAAATTCAGTTATTTATTTGTTTTTTTTTTTTTTTTTTTTTTCAAGTACAATGCTGTGACTGTTTAACGCATGCTGTTATATATTATTCATCTAATGAATAATTATGTGGCGCGTGAGATGAGGAAAGAAAAAATGAAAAATATAAAAAAATTTTATGAATTAGTTGGCAACAGAATAATACAGTTGGAAATAAAGTTTGTGGCTTCTGCGAGTACTCGTAGGTAGTTAAAATTTTCTGAAGCTTTATTTTTCAGGCATTCTCTATTTGTCGTTTGTATATAATATACATAGATTTATGTATATATAATATATATATACGTGTGGTTATTATCATTAAGAATTTTAATTAGTTGATTCAGACGTTATATTCATTATGAGCTCTATAAATTTTTAGAAAATAATATAACACGTTGAAACAAGAAAAAAAAATAATATATAAATATAAATATAAATAAAATAGAATGAAATGAAATAAATACTGTTTTCACCCTTTATGCAACCCCGCATGGTATAAATTGCATGACACTAATTGTGTTTACGACAATTCTCCACCACTTGTTTGTCGTTATTTACAAACTGTTACCGCGTCATCGTTATTGCGTGAAAAATAAATAAATGAATGAAATTTAAATAGAAAAAAAAAAATTGTATAAAAATAAATAAAATATATATTTATTTTTCTGCAATGTGTCAAATAATTGTGATATATAAAAATACGACACTCGTTTGTTTTATATTCACTGTCAAACAATGTATATATTTAAATAAAATTTCACATTGAAATTATTTAAATATATTCATTTACAATGTAGCTTTGAAGACACCAAAGTATAGTGGCATTTATTGTACTTTAAACTATTTCTTTACCTACATTTAATTAATATAAATAGACACATGGATAATTATTATAATTTATAAATATTTATATATTTATTATGAATTTATAAAATTATTTAAAGTGCAGAAGAAAAAATTTAATCGCTTGTGACAATGAGGAACAGCTGTTTACTGGCAACGAGTGCGCAAAAAAAAAAAATAAAATGATACGAAATACTTTGCTCGTTACACAGTTAATCCATCCGCGAAGTTAGCGATTTTTACCAGTGAATTAACTTGTGCGCCCACATTACGTTTAGGGGATTATACTAGCAAGGAAATTCCTGCAGTCAAGTGTGTGTCGAGTTAAGAGAGAAAAAGAGAAAGACTCTAGGTAGAAAAAAAAAAAAGAAATAGAAGTGTGAGAGAGTACAAGTAGTGAAATAAACTTTTGCCTCTTCAAGTATTTCATGACTCGCTCATTTTCAGTACCAACGTGCACACTTGGACGCCACTCATCTGCACATGTTCTTCATAATATTATATATATATGTATGTATGTACATAAAATTATGAGCGAGACTCTGATGTGAGGCAAATTGTTTTGTTGGAGTGAAAATAACATTTAATAAATAGAAACATAATGAGAATTTATATTAAATGTAATGCAACATCCGATTATTATTTGATAATTTAATCTGTTGGTTAATTTGAGAGATTATTTTGAATACTGTATGATCCATTTAATCTTTTTTTTTATTTTAATAATCTCAGAATTTTAATTTAAACGTGAATGATGTTGATAAACTTTGCTAAACTTTGAGTTAAAGATAAATCAATTATTTTAAAAATAACGATCAACTATTTTATTTTTTAAAAGAAATTTTATATTTTATATTTTCTGTTAAACTTGATCTTGAAAATCATATTATATATATTGATAAAATAAAAAATTAAGTTAATTGAAAAGTGTTATTGATTGATATAAAATAAATTTTGGAAAATAAATTGAAATAAATTTTATAATATTTGTAAAATGATTTATTTTTCTTTTGCATTTGCATTATTTTTAAACTCATCAGTTTAAAAAATTAAAATACGACACCTGGTGTATATATGTACATACGTATACATATAAATATGATAAATGTTTAGTTACGAATGGCAAGAGTAATTAAATTAAAGAGTAACTGGGGCGCGCAAGCACGTTGTGCGGTTAATACACAATTTGTCTTAGAGTACCTTTTACTCTCTAGATATGCACTACAATTCTCGCTCTTTATCTAAATAAATGTCACTTACATATAATCCACTCCGTTATAATATCGTTTTCATCTGCAATATAATTCCCAAAGTAAAAAAATAAAATAAAATAAATCATAAATTATTTCATTTACAAAAACGAAAGAGTGAAAATTTTTATTTCATTATTTCTCCATCAAGAAATTTTTACACACTTATAAATATCAATATACCTCATTATACCGCAATAAATTGTTATTATGTTTAGTTGACTTTGAATTAAAACGAAAATATTTGTCATAAATTATTTCAAACTGTAAATCAAATTAAAATAAACAATTTTCCAAATATAAAATTTATTTTCAATAATTTTTGTTTATATCAATCAATAACGCTTTCCAATTAATTTAATTCGTCATTTTATTAACATATAATCTAATTTCAAAGATTAAGTTAAACAGAGAATATAAAATAAAAAATATCTATTAAAAAAATAAAGAGTGAAAATTTTTATTTCATTATTTCTCCATCAAGAAATTTTTACATACTTATAAATATCAATATACCTCAATCGTTTATATAAATTATCAATAGTAATTGCACTTACTACAAGTACAGCAATATACAAAAGTTGAAATAAAATGGCCGTCGTCATAGCAAAGATGTGTCTACTCACCTGTAACAGACAAAGAAGAAAAAAAGAAAATTAGTCAATTTAAAAAAAATTGCTCTGATAGTTATGTCGTTGAAAATAAAATTGCATTCTCATTATTATATCTTGATGTCGGCTCATCCATAGATATATACTACTACTCATCGATATATATATTCCATTGTCAAAGTATTATTACCAAAGCTTATGTGATAAATTGCACTTTGGAATTGTGGAAAATTGTTCAACTGGAAAATGGTCATTGCATAATCGAGCGCTTATGTCCTTTACGAATTGACGCGTATGTGCAACGCACTATATACTATGTATATAAAGTAGTAATACATAATGGATCATATATATAATAAATACATCATGTGGAGAACAACATGACAGAGATAAACGTAATGACGAAACTATCGTGTACAATTTAACAATAGACAAAGCGTTTAATAGACATGAGCAGCGATATTTCATCATACTCAATATTGTCTCACTATTGTATGTATATATTTTGCATTATTATTGTTGAGAGTATAGGTACTTGTTCAGGATATGAGTAGCAAGTTGAGGATGTTTGTATATTTACAGTCTATGCATTTTGTAGAATATTAAGGATCCCTTTTTCGATGCAATTAATATTTAATTGTCATGTGAAATAAATAGTTTGTTCGAAAAAGTTGCATGCATATAGAAAACTTTTTTATTATTAATTTTAATGAAAAAAATGATTCTTTATAAAAAATTTGGCATAGTGTGAAATGTCAAATACGATCGTCAAATATTAAATTTTTGGAACCGTATGGAGGGGATATTAAAAAATATGAATTTTGTTCAAGAGTAAAGTACCTTTATTTGTAGGAAAATTTGAAAATTGGTATTAAGAAAAGTTGATAAAAATTGGGAATTATGTTCAAATATACAATTGCATTTATGTATGATGAAAATCAGGTTTTGTTATTTTTTAATTTTTTTTTTTTCAAGTTTGATTTATATGGAAAATTTCATCATAGTTAGGTGTGATTGGATATTTGAACGTAGTTTTTAATTCTAATTAACTTCTTTTAATGAAAATTTTCAATTTTGTTATAAATAAAGGTACTTTACTCTTGAGCAAAATTTATATTTTTTGACATCATTCGTAAATGAGTGGAAAATTTTGATATTTGATGATCGTATTTTAGGTTTCAGACTACGCAGAATTTTTTATAAAGAATAAATTTTTCCGGTAAAATTAATAATAAAAAAATTTTTTTTTCATATACAATTTTTCGAGACA
This sequence comes from Microctonus brassicae, assembly GCA_918226075.1. Lineage (NCBI taxonomy): Eukaryota > Metazoa > Arthropoda > Insecta > Hymenoptera > Braconidae > Microctonus > Microctonus brassicae. The sequence continues at coordinate 11,197,490 of OW445484.1, read as the reverse complement.
CACTGTATATGCAAGAGTAATATTGTATTCTCTTTTGTTATTGTTACATTAATGATATTCTGTGGATGGAATATAAGTGGACCAGACGTGTTTGATCATGTTTCCATTAAATAATCGATATTACAAATATTTGAAATTATAAATGATTAAATAATTGATGACAGTATAATATATGAACGGGATTAAAGCTTCAATTTGTTTAAATAAAATTCATTTCAATTTTCGCCAATGTAAACATTTTATCTACACATCAATGTTGAGAGGAAAAAAAATTTTTATTTAACTATATATTGTAGACATCGAAGCGAAAATCAATCTTTCTATTGAGAGCTGTGAACATCAATCAATTTTATAAAAATAAAAGAAAAAAAAAAATGAATGAAACGAAATGGGAGGAAAAAAATTGATTCACTTTTATTATTTTTATTTTTAGGATTGAAAGGTGAGTCAAAAGTGAACCGAGAGATACGCAGTGCACTCATAAAATAAAAAGTCACAGTGTCATGGAAAATATATATGCACGAGAGTGAATATAATGGATGGAAGAAGAAAAGCCGAAGTGTCTCGTTGGTTTCACAATATTTTTTTCAGTTTTATTTTTTGTACGTTTCTTCTATATTTATATATATGTAAAAAATATATACCAACAACAACAAAGAACAAAAAAAACAAACAAATCCACGCTAACGAAGGGACTTCGTATAAGATAGACGCTTTTGCAGGTTATTTTCCGCCTGTGAATTTTTTTTTCCAATCCTTTTTGTCGGTATTACTTTCTCTCTACATCTATGTATATAAATAAGTACATATATGTATGTTTATTATATACCTGTATGTACTGCGAAATAAAAAAGGTATACAGAAGTGAGAACGTCGCGGTGGCGTTGAAAAAAAAAAAAAATACGCGAGCAAAAGAGAGAATGGACGTAGGAGGCCATCGCGGAAGGAAAGCAAAAGGGCGACGTACAGAATGTAGTAGATTGTCTAGTGGATATATATGTACATATGTATATATATATATATATGTATATGTATGTATGTATGTATGTATATGTATTTTATATACATATAGGTATGTGTTGAGGTAAAAGGCCGAGGTAGCGATGCGGCATTTCGTTCGTTTGTGCGTATATCTCATCTGCATAGAAACAAGCTCGTCAGGACAATGGAGTTTCTCGTCCATTCTCAACACTGCAAACACGCACGTGCCTGTAACGACGAGTTTGTTATGTGCGTGGACCAATTGGAAGGCATATAATTATTCATTTACATTTAATATATAAAAGAATAGTCGTTTAATTATATAATATTTAAAACAAAATTTAATTTAATATAATTTTTATTCGTACAAATTTATAAAATTTGATTTAATTCAATTTGAATATTTATTTAATATTTAAAATACTGACTGATAATTTTGAATATTATAATATTTAATATTGAAAAATTACTGGGATATATTTATGATTTGAATATTAATTTATCGTGTTAAATTATGTATAATTAAAATAACGATTAAACATTGAAAATATTTTTCATCATTAATATTGTAATTAATTAGTAATATTAATAGTTTGTTATATAATAATAGATAAGTTTGGAACTTAATATTGATATTAATGGTGGGATTATAATTAAACTTAGAAAATATACTTCATCATTAAAATTAATCTATAAATGAAGAAAAGAAATAAAGTAAGTAAATAATAATACAAGGATAAATTGAAAGGTAAAATAAAAAAATAGTGTATGAAGATTAACAGAAGTGATGGAAGTCACAAAAGAGAAGGCCATGTTTGGTATGGAACAGATTCCACAAGGTATTAACTAAGAGATATGGGCTTTTGTGTTCGCTTTTCTTCTCTTGCTTTAACCCAATCGCGATAGACGAAAGAAGAAGTCTTCTCTCACCTCACTACTAAACTCTTACTTACTCTCTCTCTTTCTTTAGGTTACATATATATATGTATACGTATATACACACACAAACACACTATACATGATCGGGATATTCCGTCTATGGAGGCTCATTTTATTTCTTCTCTTCACTTTTTTCATTCCCCATTTTTCTTCCGCTCTTTCGTATTATTCTTTTTTTTTCCTTTCATTTTTTTGTTCCTCTGTCTGTCCCGCTCTCTCTCTCTTTCTCTATTTTTCTCGTCTTTCCTACACTATCTTTTAGCGTCTCCGGCGGATATCGTTATCTCAAAATTGGCGGAATAGCGATCTTTTCACCAGAGCGAAAGAGTTTGGCGAGCGATGAGAAGAAGTAAAAGTTAGTTGGTAATACTTCTACAGTAGTGTACTAGTAATATTGAGTGAGATGCATTTATATATGTATATATATATTGATTAGTTTTGTTCAAAGAGTGTGGAATTTTATCATATCAAAGTCACAACTTCACTCTCAATTTATTTCTTTTACGATATAAAGTTCATAACGATTATTCAACTTTTCAGTTATGAATTTTATTTTCATTATTTTTTTCGTTTTGTTTCTAATGAAAAAATAAAAAAAGTCTAATAAAATTTTGCAATTAAATAACAAACAGGATAATATTATGAACTGTATATTGTATGATACAATAATGAACTAATAACACAGAGTTTTTTCAACTCATAAACAAAAGTTCTGTCCAAGTAAAATTCCAAATGATTTAAAACTAAACTATAACTGCAGAACGCTCGAACTTTTGTGTTATGCATATATTATACTCTTGAATATTTCGCCCACGGGATTTCATAAGAGACAGGTGCAACACTGTTAACTATATATATTCACCTCTTTATCTTTGTCATTGTATAGTTGTCTAGAGACTCTGCCAGATAGAAATGAAATTGAGTCCAAGGAATTTTAATAATTCTACAGAATAACTTAAAGGTAAAAGACACAAGACTTTTTACTTTTTGCTCTTTTATTCAATTTTACATTGTCTCTTTCTCGCTTTTTATTGCTCAATGCATTTCTGGACTCTATTTCGAGTCCTCAACAGGATGGTACACGTTTCAACTCACAATAATCTATATCTACCATCAAGAAATGATATGAAAAACGACATAGACGATGAAGAGAATACGAAGAAGAAGAAGAAGAAGAAGAAGTACGTATAACTTTCAATTGTCGCATTCTTATCTTTTATGCATCACATCTACTACATATATATTTACGAGTTGGCTTCACTAACCTCAATATATTTCGAATCCAATATTATGGTAATATCATGTATCCAATGACGCAGGTGTGCTAGTTGCTATTCGTTCAAACGAATGCAAGTTAACTTGTGCAAAACCAGAATGACAATAGAATTGCGATCGATGATTGGTCATGTAGAGAACAGAAAAAAAAAAAAACAAGACGAAAAGAATTGATATACAGAAAAAAAAAAAAGGAGAAAATTCTTTTTACGTATAAAATGTACAACAATAACAAGTAGAGAATGCGGGTGGTTTGTGTGTCTGTATATTGATGATATAGTTTGTGAGTTTACTGGACGATAGTGGTGTTATATATACATATAACATTCGTGTATTCGCGTTTTTTTCCTGTTCATTCAAGCGTGGATTGAACGAAGCACTTTTAATCACTATTCAGACGGGATTGGTGAAGGCTGAAACCTCAACTGCGCTCATCTATACTTGGTATACACACACACACATATTATAGTTAACCGGAAATTGTGTACGTGTGTGTGTGTGAGAAAGAGAGAGAGAGAGAGAGCAAGGAAGGAGAATGAAAAAAGTGGTACGAATAGAGCTTTGGTGAATATTCTGCAATGGGAAAATTTTTCTTCTTTTTGTTTTGAGTTTTTTTTTCATTTTTTTTTTATATGTACAGTGGTCTCTCTAGTAGTGACCGTAACTCGCCACTAGAGAATGCTGCGGAGAATAGCGATGAGGTGGATGAGAAGTGCGGGAATGTGTACTAGGGGAATTGGGGAAGAAAAAAAAAAAACTGTGAAGAACAATTGAAGTTGGGTGCAGTCGCCTATTTTTTCTGTGTTTGCATGGTGTAACGCACTATGAGTATATGCACATGGTGCTTGCAATTTGTAGGCATATTTTTTTTTTTTCTTGTTTCTTTTATTTATAATGATAGATATATCTACGTTTATTTATATAAATAAAATTGAATGCGCGAGACAATAGATATATTGAAAATGGCAAATTGTGGATGGGAAAAAAAAAAAATAAATAAATATATTTTTCTACTGGAATAAAAATTTTTATTTTTAATCATATTGTGGTACTGAATAGAAAAATAAAATATTGAAGAATAAATAAAATAAAAAATATTGGATAAAAACAATTGAAAGGAATGATATTTGGGAGAGGGGGGGGGGGGGGCGAATATATATATATATATGTGTTAGTTATTTATGATAGAGTATAGTTGAAAGCCAAAAGGGTACATAGACTCGACCGTCAACCTCTATTTTCTCTTTCAAAAAGCAAATTCATATTTCAAAGCGGAATAAATAAAATAAAAAAAAACGAATGATAATAATAATAATAGAATACCATCCGATCTATATATATTTTCCACAGACAGAGGAAGTTGCGGAGACGCGGGTTTGAAGATAAAAATGATGTATACATGTACACACATATATATATAAACACTACAAGAGTGCATGGTGTGGCTTTTACTTTTTTTCGAGTGACAGTTTGCGATAAAATGAAGGGAAAATGCCTGGAATATAAATATATAAAACCACTGTCGTTTACATACAAAAAATACATACACAAACATTTTTTCATATTAACTTTATAAAAAATATCTATCTATATAAATAAATAAAAATATATAAATGAATAAATGTATGATAAAATAATTGAAAGAATAATATAAAATATTTTGATATATTATCATTTGTTTAAAAAAATTTATTTTTACATTTGAATATCTATAATTTACATATTTATATATTTATTATATAAATTCATAATGATATATTTACATATATGAATTAAAAAATAATAAAAAAAAAAAAAAAAACAAACATAATAAATTATAAATTAAAAAATGTAAATATAAATTCTATAAAATCATTGATAGCATATATATGTATTATATTATAAATATAAATTTTATCATACATAATTATATTTCTAATAATGTTAAATATTAAATTTTATTACATAATCAGATTAAATAAAATAAAAATAAAATAACAAGCTCGAGTATAACAAGTGAATAAAAATGATAATAATTCGTTTGACCATAATAAAATGAGAAGAAAAAGAAACATTGACACAACCATTATTCAACATATGTATAATATGTACACACATGTTTATAAAAGCATTACAGCGAGAGTTGAATGTGAACATAAATTGACCTCCTCTCGCATTTCAAGCAAAGCCTGTCTAAACGTGCAATCTCAAGTGCAATGACAACGAGCAACTCGTGAAAAATCACTTTTACACATATTCACCCATTCATAATATGTATCCGCCCTTCATCCCCCCATATTTCTTTAACAAACAGGAGGTTATATACATATACACGCACGTATAAATGTCCTGTCATCATTATCCTTGTACACGCCCGTCCATTATTGCAATAGCAGCTTTGGTCAATATTAGCTCAAAGGGTTTCACTATGATTGTCTTTTATACGTATAGTAATATTCTAGTGAACTATGTATGTATATTATCTTTGAAATATTATTTATATATATCTGTATATGTTATTTACATATGGGTATATATAAACAATTGGTGTGCAGTATAGTTTATACAGCTTTGTATGGAGAAAATTGATTTTATTTCGATTGAGAATTCACGAAATTCTTTTTTCAAATTCACATACAGAAGAGAATTGAAATAATCAGCATCACAATGAACAAAAAATATATAACAATATGAAATTCTTTTATTTCAATTGGTGGAAATATTTATCTGATAAATAGAAAATTTCTTTGTTTAATATTCTCGATGGAAATAAAATAAAAATAATAAAAATATTGAAGAAAAAAAAACGCCAAATTGTCGCGTCTTTGAAAAATATGCATCATCATTTTTTTCTTTCTCTTGTCTCGTATCCACACTCTATTTGTGGAACCATCATCCATCCAATGTATAAGATATATATGTATATATGTATGTGAAAGTATATAACACAAGGGTTTAGTCGTATATTATCGCGGTGAACCCGCGTGAGGTTTGTCAAGTAAACAAAGGGTCGAAAATCATAATGTGAAGGCGTAATATTCTGTGATGCTAAGAGAAATGCTGTCGTATTTTCTCTTCAATGTTTTTCCTCGTTGTCACTTCTATATATAAATGTATATATGTATATAACTTTTTGGGAATTTATCCGACGTGCACAATCAGAGAGTGTGGCTGATGATAACTAACTGAATCCCCTAAATATAAATTTTTATTTATATTAAGGGCGATAGGTGTTTACTTTATATAGCCACAACTCTTTATATCCATTTCATCAGTTTGTGAGATGATTGATAAATCGATTGTTCGTACTTATATAATATAATATACCATAAATATTTTATCGACTGATTTATTTTATTATTATTATTTTTTTTATTCTTTACTTTTCGTTCTGATTATTATTACGTTTCTTTTGCAAATAAATACGTAGATTCGAAAGATTGTGTATGAAAGTATATAAATTCTATACTCTTGAAAATGTAAGAAAAGATGTACGATGAAATAGTGTCGTTTGTTTCTTTTTTTATTATTTTTCATTCACTCTCGTCTATCTATATAAAGTACGAATATTATTTTATAAGTTAGGAATCACATTGTGCGGTTGAATATTTTACCCAAACTTTCTTTTCCAACATAGGTCGTGAAAAAGTTCACTTCAACTATATCCTCTCACTTCTTTCATCGAGCAATTTTTTTTTTTTATGCAATGAAAAGTAAAATGAAAAAGAAAAAAATATATTCTGTCAAGATATCCACATATATATTTTATTTTTCGTTAAAAACTTTTGACGACGTGACATAAAGCGCATTTGTATAAAATAAAGTAAATAAAAAAATGATACATAGCATCGAACATAATGTGTTGAGTTTTGTAATAAAAAAATAAATAAATAAATAAATAAATAATAGTAATAACGAAAGGCGAGAGAATTCTTTTGTACAGAGATTTGCACTTGTTCTCTGTTATTCATTTTATTTTTCACGGATCGTTAGGGACTTTTGTGAAAAGTCAATTGTATATTTATCGTAACTGCAGTACTTTAGGTATTTGTATATAAGTAGGTAATGTGCATTGTATATATAATGATGGATATATATAGGTGTGTATGGATGTGTGTATGTCAAGTATAATAATATATACTAAATAAATGGACGAAGAAGACGATGACGACAACGTCAACGACGACTGAAACACGTACAAGTCGTAAATGCCAACACCTGGGGTACATAACCGCGAGTCACATACGGAGGACATAAGCATGCTGCAACATGTTCACTGCAACTGAACAAAACGAATATTCTAGTAGTACTGTGCTCCCGTTTATTCCTCTGACAACAACGTGCCTCAACCTTTTCGATTTTAATATATTATTATTCTGATAAATATATGTACCTATATACAATTTATATACAAGAAATAATAAATAAGTGAAATGTATGAAATAAAATATGAAATTTTTTATTATTATTTCAACAGGCGGTTTATAAATAATGTTGATAGTTTATGAAAAATATTTATTATTTATGTTTTTAATTGTATGAAGAAAGAATATATATGAAATTATTCATTGCATTGAGATATATGTATTTTTTTTTTTTTTTTCAAATTTATTTGTATTATTTTTGTATTAATATCAAGCAATAATTGTATTCATTTTTGTAATAATATTAAGCAATATATTTGTATTAATTTTTGTATTAATATAAAGCATAATTTGTTCTAATTTTTGTATTGATATTAAGCAATATTTTTTATCAATATTTGTATTAATATTGAGCAATATTTTTTATTAATTTTTGTATTAATATTAAGCATAATTTGTTTTAATTTTTGTATTAATATTAAGCAATATTTTTTATTAATTTTTGTATTAATATCAAGCATAATTTGTTTTAATTTTTGTATTAATATTAAGCAATATTTTTTATTAATTTTTGTATTAATATCAAGCATAATTTGTTTTAATTTTTGTATTAATATTAAGCAATATTTTTTATTAATTTTTGTATTAATATCAAGCATAATTTGTTTTAATTTTTGTATTGATATTAAGCAATATTTTTTATCAATATTTGTATTAATATTGAGCAATATTTTTTATTAATTTTTGTATTAATATTAAGCATAATTTGTTTTAATTTTTGTATTAATATTAAGCAATATTTTTTATTAATTTTTGTATTAATATCAAGCATAATTTGTTTTAATTTTTGTATTAATATTAAGCAATATTTTTTATTAATTTTTGTATTAATATTAAGCAATATTTTTTATCAATATTTGTATTAATATTGAGCAATATTTTTTATTAATATTTGTATTAATATTAAGTAATATTTGTATTAATTTTTGTATTAATATTAAGCAATATTTTTTATTAATTTTTGTATTAATATTAAGCAATATTTTTTATCAATATTTGTATTAATATTGAGCAATATTTTTTATTAATATTTGTATTAATATTAAGTAATATTTGTATTAATTTTTGTATTAATATTAAGCAATATTTTTTATCAATTTTCGTATTAATATTAAGTTATATTTGTAATGTTTTTTGTATTAATAATAAGCAATATTTTTTATTAATTTTTGTATTGATATGAAGCAATATTTCTATTAATTTTCGTATTGATATTAATTAATATTTGTATCAATGCTAAATATTATTAATATAAGAGGATTTTTACGAGTGAATAAATTAACTGAGTAATGTTAAAAATAGTTGAATAGACAATTTTGGATGGGTGTGTATAAAACAATGAAAAATTCATAAATAAATTAAATAAAACTTAAATTGCTAATAGAAAATAATTATGAAAAATAGAAAAATCTCAAATGCTGCATTAATAAATGAGAATTAATATTTATTTAAAATCAAATTAAAATTATTCTCAAGTGCATTTATTATACAATGAACATTATGAAAATTATTCCCCAAGCTCTTTATCCCCCTGTCAATATTATTTTTCAAAAAACATATAGAATAAAGAAACAAATTAAATGAATGATTCATTCCACATATGCAAAGGATTAATTTTAATTTCATTCTTTATATCAACTTCATTTTATCCACTTATGAATTTTGTATTTATAAACCCAATCATTTTATTTTTATTTATTCAATCCTCAATGAATCCCAATCACTAAAAGCATCGAGCTCAATAAATAAAATACTTCCACATATATATTAAAATCAACTATAAAATATAATAAATTATTTATTTAAATGAAATTTGAGCTACTTGACAGTAAATCCACATTCATGCGTGATATAGTATATGATTGATACGTGCATACTCGACTCACTTCAATCCACATATCATTCAAATTTGAAATGGAATTTAATTCAATATTTCACATACACTCAATCGCTTAATTTTTCATTCTTCCTCAATTTATCAACCATACCTCAAACAAACGTCATTCCATAATTATATCAACAATACATACATACCTAATTTCAAAAATTTTAAATTAAAATGCAGCCAATTGCAAATTTAAATTTTACATAAAATATATATTTTAATTTACTACAGTATCAAATTCAATGATAATTAATTGAATGCATTCATTTTAAATGCTAAAAACGATAATAATAATAATAATATAATTACGCTTGTGCATCACTAGTGAGATAGAGTGGAAAGCGTTAATGAGTTGATAGTGCGCTGTAGGAAATTCAAGAGAATTCACTCGGTTCCATCAAGTTAAAAATAAAATATAAAAAAAATTTCATTTGAAGTGTGCAATGAAAAATCAGCCAGGTTTGTGGTAAGTAGGTCAAGCATCGCTCTGGTGATTTCCGTAAAAAGAATTGTGCCTGATTATCGTAGTGACTCTATATATCTAACGAGACTATAGAGAAAGAAGAGATAAAGAGAGAGAGAAAGAGAGAGTTGTAGAGAATAGACTACTACTAAAAGTAGTATTATACAGTGCAACAGCATCTCATTGGTCTGTTACTATAACTGAGTTATCTAATATTCTGTTATCTCCTCTTCTTCATTCTCCAGCCTGTTTATTTGTTGTCGAGTTTTTCCGTTATTTTAATCAATCGATCAATAAACGCCGAGATGATGTATACATGCAAATTGATCGAGACGAATGAATTTGGAATGAAGAAAAAAAAAACTAATAAATAAATAAAATAAACATCAATATCGAGAATAAAAAAAAGTCTTGGATCAAGTCGTTAATTTGATTTTAATATTGATTTATTCATTTCAGACTTGAGTGACTTTTTTTTTTTCTTTTCTTTCTAGTGAATGTTTATATAAAAGTGTAAAGATAATTTAGAATATTTGGTTCATCAAACAAGTAATTTTATAATGTGGCTAAAATTGTTTTCCACGAGCATTCGATCGAAATATTTTGTTGAGATCGTGAGCGCGGTGAAAGAGAAAAATATTTTCACGTTCTTTCACGTATATTCTCTGGTTCCTGTCCCTTTTTTTTTTTCCCATACATTCCATGGGTCATCCATTGACCTCATCTATTGCAAAAAAGCAGGAGAGAGAAGAAAAGAGAATGAATCCCAAATTCAATTTCAAGACTGGGGTTTAGTTCACCAGTCACTGCTCCACACTATTCTCTTCTCATTCCTCTTTTTATCACGTGACGAGTCCGCGAGTTGACGTGCTTGTATTATATAGTTCATATACGCTTGTTCTCACAACTCAACACTCTATATCCTTGTGACCGGAATAACTAAATACCATAGAGCAAAGTAATTACATTTCAATTTTCAGCATGACACGTCACAACTTGTCTCGACAATATTATTTAGGGAAGAAGACGTTATATATTCCCCAACGTACGACACGTCAATCCCTCACCATACTGTCATTTATTTCAGCTACCTTGTGCATATATACATAAATATATATAATAACACATAGGTAAATATATATTGATGTATATAATAATTTCAATACATCATACATATCAACATATATTTATTTTCATATATAAAATAAAATTTTTTTTAAATATTTCTTCTTCGTTTATATTCACCATTCCTCTCTTTATGATTTTGCGTTCAACATCACCGCGTTCCACCATCCAACAACTCATCGAAATTTATGACGTGGTAAAATTACTAGCTATTTTTCGTGATATTTATGGTATCGCCGAGTTTACTCGCAAGGGCATATATATTTATTTTGCCTGAGGCAGTGAATTCACGCGGCGATTCTCTCGTTACTTTCTCACTCTCTTGCATTCTCTTTCTATCTCATCCAGTCAGGATTTATCACACGCCCTTTAACGCTTCACCATCCTCTCACAAGAAAATAAAAATAATAACAAAAATAAAATGAATATAAATATATAAATATTTCTAATATTTTTTTTTTTCCTTTTATTTTTTACTAAATATAATTTTTTATTTATTTATTTTTTTTTTTTCACACATACAGGCACGTACTTGAACGGTGCCAAGTGTCTATACAGCTCCTTTATCTCGGTCTTGTACCGCATTGCATCATATAAGAGATGATATTGTATATATATAAATATATTCTTCTTCGTCTTTCACCACTTCTATCTTGTTCTATCTATCTCGTGGCAACTCACACTCGCGTGAAAAGTATCGTATTATATATCGTATGGTCCCCGATATCTGGGTACTTATGGCACCAGCACATGCCTCGTTCTCACCCTTATTGCACCAGAGGAGACACCACTACACACCGTGTGTGCCACCGATATTGCTATACCAAAGTGGTCGCTTCCTCTTTTCAACCATCTCTTTACACTCCACCTCGTCATCGCCTTACTATTATTATATCTTTTTTTTTTTTTTTTTTTTCATCGTTCATCCCCTATTCTGTACCTTTATACTGCCGTCATCACGGACCATCGTATTCTATGTATATATATTTTCAACACTAGTCAATATATAAATTGAAACTGAACATATGTAGGTTTATGTATATATATTCGTATATGCATTGAGAATATTCATGAGATTATTTATATATTTTATGTTGTATTATATTATATCGTCTACGTTTGCAGTATTCGTTTTGACATTTTTATCAAATTTTAAATTGCTTTTTAAATAATTCAATTTCGTTTATCGTTTTATTTAAAGATATTTTTCATCGATGGATATCGTTTTAGGTATTTATATATATATATGTATGTATGTATGTATGTATGTATATATTGTGATGAAAAAACATTTCAATAATTGTAGTTACATTGCTTGAATTAGACAGCATAATTTCTATTTCTTTGAAATAATAATAAAATTTAATCAACATGAGTTATAAATAAATTTTTTTTTTATAGTAAATAAAATAAAGGAAATAAAATATCAGACACGTGAGTATTTTTTTTTAGCTTTACGAAAATATATTAGCATACTTGAAGTGATTAGTATCGATTTAATAACAAAAAAGTAAATATTTCATACATTTGGAACTTTGGGTTTGAATATCTTTAGAATGGCTGTTTTTATGAAAAAAATGTAAGAGACCTTTTTTGTAGACCATTCGATTCTCTACAAGAATATCCTATGGGCTGATTTTTAAAATGCGCAAATACCGAACTACAAAAATCGAAAGAAAAAAAAAATTTTTTTCTTATGTTATTTAAATGGAAAAACAAAAATTACGAAGAGCAACCTTTAAATATTAAAATTAAAAGCTCTGTATGTAACAGGTTTTTTTCTTTCACTGTCCAGTAAGTTTTCAACTTGGTTTTTTAATGAAAAAAAAAGTTGCTTAAAAATGGCACACCCATTTGTGTATTTATTATAATGTGATATTTTTGGTTGACTGGTTTGGGCGTGCTGTTTTATTGGAGAAGTTAATAATTAAATTGACCTTTCTATTTACATAGATATAGTAGCATTATAAATGAGCACGGTCGATGGACATTTATATTGAAAAAGTAGTTCATTCTGCATATACGTAGTTCTGTGACGTATTGGTATAGATTGAAATGGATTTTTTTTTTATTGTCTTGATTTTTCAATTGCACAGTGATGAGAAAATAATTTTGATTTCATCGAATTCATATATTTACATTTTTTATGAATGTGAATTAATGACAAAGTGATAGAATACAATTATGATATTAGTCGCGACGTGTTATATTAAATAATACAAGAGACATTATTTTTCAATCAACTAATCCATTAATTCAGAATTATTCATTACGCAGACACAGAGAGAACTAAAATAATACAAAGGTCAAATATTTAAATACCACACTAAATAAAATATTTGCAACTCAACAAAAAAATTATTCTGACAATTAAAAAAATAATTATACATTCATATTTAATTAATTCACTGAAGTAATAAAAAAAAAAAAAAAATCTAATAACATAATCATCGAATTATATTAATTAATACTTTATAATTAATAAATCTAATTAATAAAAAATCCTTTCATCACTATCAACAAAAATTCTACAAAATCATAAAATAACTCTATCAAATAAACAAAAATTACCAATTCCCTAAAAGCTAATTAAATTCAATCATTCCACAATATCAAAACAAAAGTTTCATTTAAAATCAAATAAAATATCCCAGAATCCTTATCAACATCATAAATATATTCCTAATTATCCATCAACAAACGTCGACGTTTCCCAAAGTCATTCATTTCATTTAAACGCATCACTAAATTATTCTCATTGAACATAATGAAATTGTTTCCCCAGTAATATTTTTTTTTCCAATTTATTTTATTCCTCCAACTTTACATACCATTCCTTATAATAAAGACGGCATACTTCCATATATATATACATAAAGTACGCACAATTGTGAGAAGATATCCGTTTGATAGGAGAATTCTCCGAAGACGCAATTCACCTGATGAAGCGGCGAGAAAGACCGAAATAGAGAAGAAGAGAGTCAGATACCAGACTGAGAGATGCTTTGCTGTGTCTATATATCTATATAAATATACATATACATATAGAATAATGTATAGATGAGATCGGAGCTCTTTGAGCAAGCGGCTCGTCGATAGGGTCTTCTCAATCGGCCCCTTAATTGGAAGCTTCTCTCGATCGCGCACAAGATCGTTCTCTGAAAGTAGTGTGTGCGTCTCCTTCAATGAATCGATTCCACTATTTATATGTATATGTATATATGTACGTATGTATGTATGTATGTATGTATGTATGTATGTATGTATAGGTTGACGATTTCCAGGAATGGGAAACTATTTTACAGTTAGCCCCCCTCATTTTATATCTTTCTGTTGGCAGTTTGGCCCTCGGGCAAAGTTGATGAAAGGCGACGGAGTAAATGGGCGCTGATGTATTCATGGAATTTGCGATATGCCACACGGTCCAATGTTGGATTTCTGTGGCACTATGTGCATTAGTTACTGTGTGAAATAGCCTATCGCTCTTCAATTACAATTTATGTAGTATTTGTTTTGCTTGTCTATTATAAACATCTCGCTGATTATGATTGTTGGGGGATTTATAATGAGGAATGTGTATTAGGGTGATGATGAAATGAGGGTTTAATTGTTAAATGTATAAACAAATGAAGCTAATTTTGAAACTTTGTATATAATTTATGTGAATATAACCTTGATGGTATTTATTAACGTATTTTTTTTTCTCAGCGATTTTTATTTTGCATTTTAATATTTATATGTATTTTTTTTTTTTACGCAAAAGTTTTTGGACTGAAGGAATAATGAGCATTCTTACTCTATTTGTCATTTGTAATAAGAAAATTCTTTGAATAAATTATTTGCGCGAAAAAAATATGATAAAAAAATAAAAAAGTATAGAGATGGAAAAAGTTCTTTTTCGAAGGCGGAGAAATGAATTTGGTACATACAAAAATTTAATTATATAAATGCGCACGTGTATATATACGAAATTTTCACACCCACAGCCCCATGAGGATTTGCTAATTAAAAATTGTTCAAACACAGTTGTCGGTGAGAGAAAGAGAACGAGAGTAGTTTGAACCCATGCAACTGTAATGAAAAGCGTCTGCAACTGTAATGGAAAATGTCCGCGACGGTTTGAAACTGTAATGGAAAGTGTCTGACCGCGCTTGGTATTGCAAACGTAATCGAAATTGTCTGGGGTTTGTACACCCATCGGTGTATTATATGTATATCTCTCTGGTAAACTATAACCAACATTGAGACCACATTGCAATAAAGAATAAAAATAAAACACAATAATACACAATATAAAACTGTACCATTATATGTAATGTCTAAAATATTTATCAATCCATTTACTCTGCATACACAATAAGAAATCCGTTGTCAAAATTTAAATCAAAAAGCTTCCAAGATCCACATGAAAAAAAAAAAAAAAAATTATATACAAAATCAATTAAAATAAATTTTAACGTTTATTTTTATTTACTTTCTTCATGTTCCAAAATCAATTCACATACACATATGTATATTGTCCACTATTGTAAAATGTATATAAGCAACAAGTTGCGATGAGAGTATAAAAGTTACATATATAGATACAGTGAAAAGTTATCGAGCTTTAGGTTGTGGGTTGTGGAAAAAAAAAAGAATTAAAACCAAAAAAAAAAAATTTACATATTCACATTCGTGGTTGAAACACAATGTTTCGTGCACGTATCATATATAATAATAATATTATTACTATTATTATAATAATAATTATTATTCTTACTATTATCAATTTTTTTTTTTACTCCCATGAATTTTTTTAGAAATAGAAAAAAAAAGCCCGACATCGCGTGTAAACTAAATCGAATTGTATAAAGAAAAGAGAGGGTGTAATATTAAAGAAAATATGTATATATATATGTATGTAAATATATAGTGTAGATACTATGTTGAAACATGCACGATAACTTTGTTGAAAATGACGCGCAATGATGTGTGGTGGTGAAGAAAGAGAAGGGAAAAATTAAAGTTGATTCGTAATAAATTTAACTCTTAAAACTTTAACAGCCCTATACATAAATTAATAATAATGAAAATACTTTTCAACTGTTTCCGGTGAAAAAATTATGGTTATACATATGTATGTATTCAGTATTGTTAATACTAAATATATAAACATGATGAATTATGAGGAATAATTGTAAATCTTTTTATTCTTTTTTTTTATATGCAGTGTATAATAGTGCATTCAATTTCTTTACAGTCAATTTTTCGAAGTGAACACGATAATAAAATGTACTGCTTGTTATTTTCGTTTGTTCTTCTGAGGATAAATTGATAATTTATATGCGTGAGGATCAGGTTGCTAATAGCGCTTTAACTTAATTCCCAAGAGTGAATAAATATTGTATGTAAGAAAAAAGATGTGAATTTTTTTCTCGTGTACGAACACGTCGCCTGAGGCCGCACGAAACTCACAGAAATCTACTTGAACTTTTTTGACTTTAGTTCATTTGTCTTTAAACAAAAGAAATCTATTAATATTTAATATGAATAAATTTAATTTAAGTATAATCATTGTTTATTCATTTATTTATTTAGGCTTCTTCTTATTATGAAAATGTATCGATTGATATTTGCATTCTATTTATTTTCTGTAATTTTTTTCTCAATTAGAAACTTAACTGTGAAGTACAACACGTTCAAGTGCTCATAAACTACAAATATGCTTGTGTAAATACTGAATTTAATTCAAATACACTTGAGAATAGTGAGAATTTAAATCCTGAATAACTCACTTTATTATTTTTCACCTATTTTTTCGAAAAAAAATTTCATTAAAAAGTATAAAAATAAAAACAGATAAAATATAAAACAAATATTTGCCTTGGCAGAGTTTACAAATTTTTATTACACGTTTCACGTGGGAAATCTCAGCGAATGTTTTATATCAATATACAATACATATATATGAGATATAAAAGATAAAATTATATTCAAAGGATGGATAAAATTTTCAATGGTTGTGGGCTGCTATATAGCAAAAATATTGCGGCGAATTTGCGAGACGATGAATTTGAAAATGACGATGATGATGGCTACGAGATTTCCCACGTGTCGTTGCATTGGCGTTTTGCACTCACGGTAAACTTTCTTCACGATATATCGTCTCCCTTATTCTTTTCATTCACTACATACATATACTCACTGAAAGAAAAAACGAAGAAAAAATAAATAAATAAATAAACGACTATGAGAGTAGTCAAATAAAAAATTCACTTGGTTTTATTTTATAAAGTGACTTTGAATATTTCAAAGTATAAACTTGTCATCCATAGCGCCGTATATTTCAGTTTGATTTCTTCTGGGATTTATAAAGAAATGAACTCTCATAGATTACCTTCAAGTATATGCTAACATAGATGTACATATATTTATTTGTGTATATGTATATATACATATACGCCTACGTGGTAAGAAATTTTGCATTGTTCTATTTATCAAACAGGAAATCTATATCATCTGGTGCATTTTAGTTTGAGAATAACCGACCCTAATTGCTATTATGCGGAGCATGAATGAGGGTAGATAAGTGGCTGGTATACGAAGGATTTATATATATATTAATATGTGCAAATATGTATTTTCATATGAATGGAAATTTGCGTGCGGGTGCACCCACGTTATGCAGTGATTTGAATTATTTTTATCAATCTGTTTTGTGAATTTAAGAAGGATGAATAAATGTTCAATTTTTTTTCTTTTCATAATTTTTCCTCATTTTAAAATTGTAAATTGTTGGATTTAAAGTGTCGATTACAGTGAAATTATCTTGTTAAATTATTCCTTCGTGTGAATAATAAATATATATACATGTATATACATAGATTTATACATAAACCAGATTTGAACGAATAGAAAAAAAAAAGATACAAATAAATTTATTTATTTTCTTTTTCTTCTCCATTTTTTGGATTCTCTATGCGACATTTATATGCATTTGGTAAAATAAAAAAAAAAGCATATAATCCATGCTTCATAGAGCATAAATTATTTTTTTTCACGGATCAACTGATAAAATAAACGAAGATTTAAAAAATCAAAAAATAGATATGAAAATAAAAATAAATCTCAATATTTTTATTTTCTTTTTCAAAATGCACTCATGTGCATATATTTCCATCCATACATACATACATACATACATACATACATACATACATACATACATACATACACACCACATGTATATAAAAAATTTTTTTTTTTGAATATTTACAAACTTTATTTTTCTCTCACACTCCAATACTTTCTATATATTTATTTATTTATATTTTCTATTTCACGTTGTCCAGAAGTTACTTCCATTTCATACACACTATATTGTACCAAAGTATATAAATATATATACACATATATATAAAATATATACATATAGACTGCGCGCACGTGTATCACGTCAAGAACACGTCACAAAGAATTTTATAAGGAAGAATAAAGAAGAGTTAGAAGGATGTATATACATCCTTCTAACTCTTATATATATATATATATATAAAGTTATACGAAAGGAAGAGAAGAAGAGTGTGAAAGGTGTAGAGAGGAAAATGACGTAAAGGTATATGACGAGAAACGAAATACGAAAAGCAG
This sequence comes from Microctonus brassicae, assembly GCA_918226075.1. Taxonomy (NCBI): domain Eukaryota; kingdom Metazoa; phylum Arthropoda; class Insecta; order Hymenoptera; family Braconidae; genus Microctonus; species Microctonus brassicae. The sequence continues at coordinate 11,178,793 of OW445484.1, read as the reverse complement.
TAGCCTCTACATATGGGAATATAGCTTGGCGAGAACAAGACTGTTTAGACGCAGTAAACATGTTTTTACCCGTTCACACGAACACACACACACACACACACTAAGAATGAACCGAACTCCCTCGAGGTCTTTTTCCTCCAGACACTTTTATGAGTGTGTGCTGCATATACGTAAGCGTGAATATACACTATAAAACATGCTATAAATAAAATAAAATGAAATAAAATAATAATTTTTTTCATCACAAACAAAAAAAAAAATTTAGAAATATGAAATTATATAATTTGTGATAGAATTTTATTTTAATTTTTAATATGATTTATTTTCTATATGTCGAATGATAATCAAGCGATTGTATGCGTTTGATTGTAACTTTATTATATGTAGCGTTTCGTTTATTGTTATTGTTTATATCAAAGACATGAAAGACACGCATATACATGTCATGCAAAAAGTATGATGGTGTAATTGAAGGGTGAAACGTATGAGCCTATAGTAACGAAAGTCTTGCACGCATTTATTTTCTTTTTATTTTTATTTTTATTTTTATTTATTTATTTATTTTTTGTATGTATATCTATCTATATCACGTACAAAGTAATGTATATAACTGCTGTAGAACCGTCTGACGATGGGCAATATAATCGACTGGTCGTCGCCAAGTGGAATGTGTGTAGAAAAAAAAAAAAAATTACGGAAAAGAGAAACACGCACATATAAATGTATATATATACATATATATTTATGTATATAGACATACGTATATAGATTACAGAGCGCTTTTTTTGTGCGTAATGACTTTGAGTCACGTAAAGGTTTTGAAATATATAGAGAGAATTCCTCGAACACTCTGCCCATTTCCGTCTGGCATGAGGGAGGATATGACGCGCGATGCAAGCTCGTTACATACCTTTTTTCGCGTCTATATTAAGGTACACATGTATGAAAATATATAAATACACAGTTGTTGAAAATTTATCAGATGATTCGGACATTTTTCGATAGGCGTTTATATTCGCATTTATTATTTTATATTTAATTAATTTCGATTGATGAATACATTTGGAGGATAAAATTTGTATTTCGGTAATGGAAATTAAATATTTAATTGGCCGTTTTGAAATATTTAATTTTAAATATAGATTAGTCGAATGAATTTGTTGAATATTTTATCAAATAAGTTAATTTGATTTTATCGTGAATTAAATTTATTTTTTAATTTTATATAAATATTTTTCGACATTGGATATAAATTTAGATTCATTTATTTATTATAATATTGTATTGTATAAGAATTATTCTTTTTGATTGAGAGAATTGTTCTGGTAAATTATTTCCCGATAAATTTATTTTATGAAATATAAATTATTTTGTTTTGTTTTCAAGTTTTTTTATCGAGAGAAAACTCTGCGAATTGTATATTAAAATTATACTAGTGCTTTTATTTTTTATATCGGGTGATTAAACAAGAAGCCAATGATATAATACATACTTGAAAATCTCGCAAAATATATTAAAAAAATAAACTAAGAGAATGAAAAAAAAAAAATAGTGCCACATAAAAATGTAATCATTGTTTTAAAAAGTTCATAAAAACTTTCAGAATCTTGTTCATTCATTCAAAAAGATGAGATTAAAAATTGTAATGAATTTCATATCAACATTACATCAAACTGCAATACTAAATTAAAAATATACCATCTATGCATTGAGAAAAAATGGTGGTTAAAATAGTGAAATAATTAATGGATATAAATAAAAAAATATTGCATCCCTCCGCCCATACGTCGGTATAAAAGACGAACGATCCCAAAGAGTTATTTACCACATTTAATTCCTCTTTTATTTTTTCTCGATGCAAGCAATGAGATCGCGATATATTGCCAACTAAGAAATTAAATACATACATAAAACACACATATAAAAACACGCAGACATATACAAGAATGAAAGGTTTCACACAGCGTGACGTCTACGAGGAGTTTGCAATGTAATAATAAAATTAAAAATACTCATAATACACACTTTGATGCTGTAGAAATAATTGCTGGTAAATTGACCTCTTTCAATATTATTTATAATATCAATTAAAGTCGTTCAGACATTAATTCATGCACGTATATATATAATAACGCTTTATCTTGCTACAATGATTAATAAAAAATCAACGAAGATAATAATAAAAAAAGTATAATATTTTATTTAATTGACTGAAATTTATCAATTATTTTAATTTGTAATTTTTCATTTCATATGACATGTTAGTTGGAGATATTTATGTTGAGCTCTATATAAAGTGTCAGTGTTTTTACTAATAGATTCACGAATACATTGCCAGCAGTAGCAGCATCATCAGCGCCAGTGGCACCAGGGTGCAGACAGCATTGTGCTGAAGACATGGACTTGAATGAAGACACTAGTCCAGCTGTACAGCGAGTGCTTGCGCATATATTTATGTATGTGTGTATGTATATGAGTTGATGGATGGCCTAGGTCCTCATGAGGACCATTAGCACCCTTCGTGTGTCCAAACGATGAATCTCTAAAGTGAGGGAACTTTGTTCCACATCACCTTTTATTTTTTTTTTTTCTTTTCTTTTTTCTATTTTATTCCATACTATTTTTTCTCATTCACTAAAAAATTAATATGACAATGTCGATGACATACAGATGACCCAGACACATCTATGAATATTATTCAATGATTCAAGGGATTAGTTTTTTAGTATCTTTAGCTATTTATAAATATTGATTGAAGAATGAAAAATTGTGAATTCTTGAAATTTTTCGTTTTGATTAAAATTTTTTCACTGTTTTTAATTTTTAATTGGATATTTATATTTTTATTTTCTATTTGCATTCTGGGAAAAGAAGGATTATAGGTTAGGGGATAATCTGAGGTTGATTAATTTTGATAAATTTTTGATAGTTTGAAATTCTAAAAATTTGGGAATAAAATTTTTTTTTTTAAAGTTTTATTCATTAATGCTTGAATGATGGTTGGAAATATTTCACATAGACATCTGGCAGATGTTCAAGAATAGATACAGGATACCTAACTATGATCTCGTATTAGAATTCTAAATATTTAAGATAATTGAAGAATTCTTTGATAATGATTTAAAATTTTTAGATATTAATAAAAACACCTTTTGTGTTACTAATATGAGGAAGTTCTTTAATAAATTCCGTTATTGAATCGTAAACTGGGTAATTAAATATAATTATTATCACTTTCTTGAAATTAAAGATGCGAAAAAAAAGAAAAATCTAATTGCAGCTTATAAATTTTAGCATGACATTAATTATTAATGTTAGAATTCAACTGAAATTGTCAGATTGAATATATTATCATATTGTATCAATTAATAATTAAGAAAAATAGCATGAAGTTAAATTAATTTTAAATTATTGTATTTGTATTTAAGAGTTAAGACACATATATTTATTTCTACGAATAATTCACAGGCAACATTTGTTACACGTTCATTTCGTCTGTCTATCGCTGTCAAACATTAATCAAGTGATAATTACTAAACCTGAAAATTAAAATTCTACTATTCGTTTAGTGAATACTAAACTTTTAGCACAAAGTAATCCACTAAATATTTCACAATTCTATTCTAGATATCGAGTTTTATTAGAAATAACTATCATTGCAATAAATCTCATTGATTATTTCATTAAAATAACTATAATCATTGACACATTTCCACATAAAAAAAAAACAAAAACAGATTTAAAAATTCCTATATCAATTTTAAATTCATTCTATAATTTTTTATCAACACTAAACCATCTTTTACAAATAGTTTAATGAAAATATCGAAATTCAATATGTCAAAAGTTACAATAGCAACTTGCAAAACAAGTACATGCCTGGATACAATCATTCATACGTCCTCGAACAAATTTTAATTAAATCAATCAATACATAGGTATTCACTCAACTATACCGATAAATCATTCAGGATAATTCATTAAATAATTGTATGAAACACCAAAAGCAAACCTGCACTCGCTCTCACATTTATATTCCTTTTATTTTTATATTTATCTCATTATACATATGACGTAGATGTTGACAATAATGAGTCCCTGTCGAGTAATATATTATGACATGTCTCTCTCATATTATTCATCCCAGACCGCTCTTCATTCTGTCTAAAAGTAATCGTGCTCCTTGTAAAAAATATAATGGTGACGTGATATAAAATATAAAAAAATAAAATTCTCTTGAATAGTAAAAGAGAGAAAATTGAAATTTCCACGTCACGTCTTGTCTTGAAAATACGCCACCAAATATTTATAGAGGAGGACTATTTCATGAGATGGATAGATGTTTTATAGAAACACAGGGTCCATGTTTCTTCTATATAACATGCTAAGGTGTCATTTCCCCTTCTGTATAATGGAGGTGAGAGTGAAAAGGGACAGTGTATAGTATAGTACTTTTCTAACCCCCTTAACACTAAAGCCCACTCAACTGTATATATAGATGACCATGGTGCGTGTGCACACGTGTGGTCCCAGTAGACATTTTATCTTAATATTTTACTTCAATGAAAAAGAAAGAAAAAATAAACCGATATTATAATAATACAAAAATACATTTAATCATTTTTATTACAAACAATTTTACTTGTGTATTTTTTCTATATCATCGACTGATGTATATATTATTTTATTCATTTTCCTTTTGTTTCATAGAAGTTCTCACAACTTTACACAATTTTACAAGAAGTTAAAATGAAATAATGAAAAAAATATGACTGTATTTGTTGTCACCCTCACTATTATCTTATCGTTGAGTTTAAATAACTAATGCAATGGATTGTTGTCTAACCTAACTGTACATATGTATACGTATCAGTGTATGTAATTTTCTCTGTGAAAAAACGATCGATGACTACCGACAACTGAATTGAACACGTCATAACGTTTCATGTCTAGTTACAAGTCATTTTATTATAAAGAAATGAAATAAAAAATTCATTATGTAAAATTCGCTTTTTAAAAATTTTATATATATTAAAATATTATTCCAGATTTTTTTAACACATTCTTGAATGAAGTTTATGATTGAGAAGAGTGAAATACAATATAATGCAAGCTTGTATAATAATTTGAAAGAAGAAATTCTAATTGGTGCAGATAAAAAAATTTTTTTAATGTTTCAGCATAGAATTTTTTTGGTTTATTTTTTAAATGCTCCCAGTGTTGTGTAGATCGAGCATTATATATGACATGCTTATCGATCATGTTCAGTTAACACACGCCCAACCCTCTGATAATAAATATATGTATACATGCGACCGCTGAATGCGATAAAACAAGTTTTTGGTCTTGTATATTGATCAATGATGTATAAAATAAACGAATGCTTTTCACTATGCATAAAGTTTGCATATCAAGTTGGTTAAGTGTTTGACAGTTATCATAATGTCAGAATATTATCTATAGGCTCTCTGTTAAAACACGTGCTAAATTATCGTATAAACAAATATAATAAAATAATCATCAATATTGCAGCAAATAATTCATGTTAAGATATTGATAAGATAAAATTTTTTAGTATATCAACTTATTTTTTTTTTCTGATTCATTTCAATTAATAAAATTTATTTTATATAAATCCAGTTTGAATTAATTAACATTTATTAATAGAAATATGTCTGATTGAATATTTAATCACATGCAGGATGAAATCAGTAAAATAATAAAATAGTTTATGAAATATTTAAAGAGTAAAAAATTTCTCTTTGATAATAAATATAAAATTTATAAAATTTGTGAATATTTTGTTCATTGTTTCTATTTTTTTTTTTTTTCAAGTGGGATGTCTTTTAATTTTATGTAATATCTATCTGAATGAAATCTAAAAAAATAAAATAAATCGCCTGCTAAAAATCATTGAGCTTAAAATAAAGTATAGCAATAATTCAGGTTACTTTTCAAACCGATGAAATATTTATTTGTATGAAAAATTCGTATTTATATTTATGAAGAAATAAAACTCCCGAAGACTTGATCAAAATAACCAAGTGAATAATTACCCAGACACTTCGTTATATTGCATAAAAAAATACTAAAACAGTGACCACAAAAAAAAAAAAAAAATAACTATGAAAGTCCAAAGAAAATAATTGTAATTTTTCCAGTAACAATATTCATTTTTCTAAACGATTTAATTACCCAATAAAATAATCAAGTAAAAAAGGATCTAATAAGCTTCCATCAATTATCATTCCAATAGTTAATTAACAATAATAATAATAAAAAAAATGCATTTACTTGACTGTCATTACTGTGAAATTATCGCTTTTATTAATGCAACGATGTTCAGTGCCCTTTGTTGCACGAAAATTAATCGACTAGTTCATTCTCGTTCACACCCCTTTTCCCACACAAATATATACATATAAATTATACATATATACACACAGACTGACGCTTGCGGTCAGTTGAACATCGTGTTGCCGGAAAATGTGTAAAAATTTATATATAAAAGCAGTTCGACTGTCTCTACACGTGAAAATAATAAAACAAAAAAATTTTATTCAACCCTATATTCACATTGAATTTGCAATAAGTATATGCACATTTCGCAAAAACTAAAATTTATATATTATAGTATATACATATACATATGTTTATATGTATTAGTTAAACCAGACTGGATATCCGGTTTTATTTGCAAAAGCTCACGCGGCCAAAACAAAACGAATAACATTGAACAATCCCGACTGAATAATTAGTGAGAACTGAAAATGAAAGTCGTTTGACAGTGTGCGATATTTGAATGCTCATGTGCATGCACACTCACACTTATTTGACACTCCAACTATACATCCCCGTATGTAAATATATCTATTTACCTATGTGTACATATATATATATGTATAAGTGGAGTAGGTGTATACACAATGAATGTGTAACCCTGACGACCGTTTTAGCTTCATCGCAATTTCATCGCTCCCGCTTTTATCAATATATATATGCCTTTATATGTATGTATGCAATTGCGTTGAACGTTGAATGTACGCGAGAGAGGCCACTTTGATAAATCGCATAGTCACTATTAACGCTCGCAACGTAGTTGGGTTCAATTGTCATGGAGAGGATGATTAAATTTAGGAAAAATAAAATTGAAAGAAAAAAAAAATATATCAATTTATATTTGTATGAAGGAAATTGTTTTATTATTATTATTATTATTATTATTATTATTATTATTATTATTATTATTGTTATTATGCATAACTGGTATAATATTACAGTGTGATAAGAGCTGATGAGGTATTGAAATATTTTTTTGAATTTAAAAGCGCTGAATCGAGGGAAAAATTTTTATTTTTATTATTTGAAGTTTGTGAAATGGTGGGAATAAGTTTATTGATATGTATTGATATATTTTATAGTTTGTGTGCGAGTATAAATGCGTTTTTTAATATTTATGTGCGGAATATAAGCTGATAAATTTCGGGATTGATAAATATTTTTATTAATTTATTTTCAGTTTAAGTATGGAGTAAAATGGAGGATTTTATTTTATCAATTTTATATGGATTTAACTTGTAACAATTTGCTAAGATTAATTTATTCATACATTGATAAATAATGTTAATAAAAAAATAATTGTCACAGAAAAAAAATTATATTGGGTATTAATTTAATAAAAAATATTAATTTTAATAATATTCTCCGACAAATTATAATTGTACTGAGCTAGTTAGATTAACCTCAAGCAATTTAAATGATAATTGTAATTTTCGTGCTTATATGTAGTGACAAAAACACACCTGAGAGTGCAAAAATGAATAAAAAAGAAAAAAAATATTCGAGTTAAATTGAAACAGAATCTTCCAGTACAAATATTATATCTATACACACATTTCTAATCTGATCAGAATTTCGAGGACGTTGCCGTTTCATTAATTGGACCACTGGGTGTTTCAACCAATAAACGCAAAACCACTTCACATAGTAAGAGATAGACAGAAGTGTTAGTGTAATATCTCTGTGTTTCTATCTTCATCTTGTACAATCTCACTTGCTTTTGGTCAATATACCGAGCATTTCATAGCGTAAAGCTATGGCTGATGTCAATTCAGTTTAGCAAAGCATGACCGTGTGTGTGTGTGTGTGGTTTCATGTGTGTATACACTACTGAGTGGAGGTGGGATATAGAGCAAAGAGGAGGTTGGTAGATATGCAGTGGATATAGGTGCTGATGGCGCAAATGTCGACAGATGCTCCACATCTATAGATGCATATCTATATGTGATATTTAGGTATGTAAAGCTATCATCATGTACATGCATTGTTTGTATGTTGTCCTAACTAACGATCGAGTTTGTGGACGAATGTGATTGGTTGCGATGAATGTGGGGTGTGAAAGGAGTAAAGAAATTTATGAAATTGTGATAATTATTATTTTTTTGTTCATTTTATGAGCGATGATATTTTGATTTTGTTTTTGTTCTTTAATATTTTATCATCTTTTATTATTGACTATTCAATTGTTTTATTGATTTATCGTCAGTTTATTGATTGATATTTAGTAGTTATTTTATTTATGATGGTTCTTTTATGGGAATGTTTGAATTATAAATTTTTGGTGAATTTATGGTTAGGTGAAAAATATATATTGCTATGGCTTTTATAAATTATTTGAATGTATTTTTATGTAATTTAATAAAGTGTCAGTATGATTATTTGCTTTATTATGATAATGATTGATTTTTGAATCGTTAACTAATAAAGAATAAATAATGCATTAGTGAAAAAAATTAAAGGGTCAAAAAAAATTTTCGTAAATTTTTACAAGTTTTTTGAAAGACTGTATTTCGGTGAAAAATGATCGTATGAAGTTTTTAAAAAATGCATTTTGAAGCTCTAAGATTATAGTTTTTAGATCATGTGGTCAAAAAATTTTAGGAGAAATAGCACGAAAAAAAAAAAAATTCGCAAAATTTTTTTTTTTTTGAGTTCATAAATTTGAAAAAATTTTTTTTTAGTTAAATCATTATTTGGATTGGATAGCTTGTTTATTCAGCTTCAATTCTATTTTTTAAAAATCTCGATACGACCATTTTTTACCGAAATACAACCTGTCAAAAAACACGGAAAAATTTTGGAAATTTTTCTGACCCTTTAAATTTTTTCCACTAATGTATAATTACATTGTACCTAATTAATTAATAATTTGTTTATTATTAAAATTGTCGCAATAATCAACTGAACTGAAAAACTTTTTAAAAAGTCATCCAAAAATATTCAAAAATCATTTACAAAACATAAAAAAAATATCTAAATATTCAGTAAAATTCACTTCGTCTTTTCATATAAATTACATTCCAACAATTCATTCCACATCCTTAATTTTGAAATTTGTGCTGAGCAAGTTTCTTCAAAGTTTCACAATCTAAACAAAAGTTACTAAAAAGTACTAAATTTAATATTACCAATCCTACCACAAACCTGCTATGACATCACAACAAGTTACCAATAATATCCAAGTAAAATTTTAAGATACTTATAAATTATAAATACAAACACAAGTGATAGTAATTTCTATAAATAAAATATCAGAAGATTAATTTCAGTAATGACTGAAATGCTTAGATATATATTTATTCGAAAGTAGTTTTAGTAAAGTGGTCGACGAGAAATTGTGGTGACGGTGGTTGTGCGGTCGTGGTCCTGCAACCATCAGGAATATCAATGTAACCAACCTTGCAATAAATCCCTGTTTATCAAGATGCGACTTGCTTGCTATATTACATACTGCAGCTTGCGGCAAACGTTCGCGCACAAGTGCCACACGTCTCCATCGTTGTCGTCATCGAGCTGCAACTAAACCTCCAACTCTTTATACGCTCATATATATACATATATAAACATTGAAATGTTTATGCATATACATACATACATATATATTATTTGTATGTACGCAGGTTTGTTGAGGACCTTGGAAGTAGTAAGCGTGGGCGATTTAAGAGCGTACGTGCCCCGGCGCGCGAATCTCTGGAACAATTTCGCCGACTGCTTTTATCCCTAAGGGAACAAGACGACTGCAGTGAAAAAAAAACAAAAAAAAAAAAATAGCATAAAGGTAAAAATAAAAAATAAATAAAGTAAAATAAAATTACGGAAATAAAAAAACAAAAATTATCCGCAGAATTTTTAAATTAGATTTATAAAATATTATTTAAAAAAAACCAAAAGAGCTTAAGTGTAAAGTAGAAATATTTTTATTTAAATTAAACATAATATTTTAATTATAAATTATTCAAATTAAACAATACAAAAAAATAAATAAATCAAAAAGATTTTTTCATCATTGAATCAAATATTTTAAACATAACGAAATTATTTGTAAATAATGTTCAACTGATGATATAATACACTTTGAAAATATCTCAAAGACATTTATTAACATTCTATTTTTCTTCTCGCGATCTATCATAAATATATAGGTAAATTGTATATTCAATTGCCAGTTAACAATTGTACAAATGCGATTTCATCACGCGCACTTTCCCATACATATATACAATTTTACGTTTGCATTATTATAGATCGTGTGCACAACAGTCACATTATATATTATCCTTGTATTTAAATCTACACATACACATACATATACATATACATTATATACATATATACCCAAACCTAGTTACATACATAGATAAATATGTGCAGAGATCCCTGAGGGGATTGGCGTGCACTGCGTGTCTTTTCTTGTTCGTTCAGGCTCAGACAAGAAAGATTCAGGAAAATAATTTAACTATGTACAATATAACATATATACGAATGTATATGAATATGTATATATATATATATATATATATATATATATATATGTGCATATATATATACGTGTACATGCAATAAATAAAATATAAGTGCATAAGAATATGTGCAAACGCAAGTGTTGGCTGCGCGTATTTATACTTCGTCTATTCTGAACGAATGTATATACGCACGCTTATGTATACATATATATGAGAATATACATACATATATATGTATATATGTGTATATAAACGTTGTTTTTTATGAATAATGATAATGCCAAGCTCGTTGAGGCCCCGCAGGAACAATACCCGAGTTATGCCCGCGCTCTTCATTCTCTCGTTCACCTCTAGCTCATTCTCTTTTATTCTTTGTATATATTTTGCATGTGGGTGGACGTCAAGCTGCCCTTAAAAAAAAGGAAAAGAATAAAGTAAGGAAAAAAACACAACGAAACTAAATAAACGAAGGGAAAAAAATTACCTGCACTCTCTTCCGCGCGGATTTTTTAGTGAAAAAAAAAAAGGAGAAAAAAAATTATCCAAAGACACTTATTCACGCGTATACCACAAATATATATACCATCAAGGTTACTACATCTCGTGACGTTAATTAAAAGCACGACATTCTATATATACATATATACATATATAATATTTTTGTATGTGTCTGTGGGTGGATGTTATTTTAAAACTACGCAACTCATTCTGACATTTAATTTTCATCAAAGCTATTTCTCCCGCAGCACTTTCGGGTATTACAAGGATATAAGTCTTGTGTAGACACACCCCTATCTTTTACACACTTTGCGACGTTGTCTTATAAATTCACCAGTGATACAAATCAAAATAAAATTGATGGTAAAAAAAAATATATATATAAATAACAATATCGTATTCATTTGTATACGAGGAAAAATATTTTACTTCATATTTAAAAACACACATAAATTCATTTACATCCTGACATTTCTCACGAAAATACTTATATCAACATTCCAATAAATATATAATATACGTGTATATAGGTACATAAACTTATATACACATAAATATATAAGATAAGAATAGTTAGAGGAGCAAAGTCATGACAAATGTTGGATAAATGTCTTGTGTTCGCTAACTGGAGTATTGTTATGCCAAGCGATTCGGTTAACTCTTCGCTCTTATAATATTATATATTATGTGTCTTCTATATATACATATACATATATCCTTTCTCTCCTTTTATTCATTTTCTTTTGAGCATTGCGCATTCGTCACGGAGTATTTTCAACGTAGATATATTCAACGACGCGGAAATAAAGAGGCGCGAAGATATTAAGTGGTAAAACTGACTCAATGGAGAAACGACGCAGGATAATATCACTCATCGTTTTTTTTTTTTTTTCTTCATCTTCCATCCCTTTTATTTCTTTCATAATTTCTCTTTTATCCTCTCATTCGTATTATTATATTCATGTATTGATATAACATCGTATATGTGTCGTTGTTTGAGATTTTATAATTAGAAATCATGGCACTAAACATCTTGGCTGTGCTCCCGAAAGTGTTGAAAAATATGAGCCGTCAAAATATCGTATAGTAATAATTTAAATGATTGTACAAGTGAGTGAGGTGACGTGTGTGGTAGGTATTTTACTAGGGGGCGTTTTATCAAATATATGTATGTGTATACAGTATATATAGACAGTTAAGTCGTAATAAAAATGCGCAAAAGGCACGTCTAATAAACCGGCTAATAGGATACGTTATACGAGTTGAAACTTGATGTGACCTTGGAATAAAATAATGTATAGTCATTTGTGTTCACGTCTGTCTTAATGACGATGTCTAATATATATCTACGATAGATGATAGAAAAATTTCACTTCATGTAGGTAATTAAAAAACAAAACAAAAAAATAAAACGCACGTGATTGTAAAAATTCTTTTTATTGTAGAAAGAAAAAAATTAATTCTTTAAAAATCTTTTTCATTCAACGTTTTTTTCTTTTTTATTTTTTTGGTGACAAATTGACGAACGGAAATAACCGGGTGGGCTTGTGTGACGATTGTTAGACAGAACGTGGATTGAAATTGCCACGATAGTGAAACACACAGCAAGAGAAATGAAACGGCAAAAGAGAATGGAATTGAAGATAAAAAAAAAAAAATTAAATAAAATAAAAAAGAGAATGTAATTGATGTCCTGCGTTTTTACGATAGAACGTGAGACAGAATTCCTGAGTATTTTTTATTTTTATTTTTCATGGTCACTGAGAGAGAGAGAATAGAATGAGGGAGAAAAATAAAAAAGACTGAGGTGAGTTTGGGCTGATACTTAATCTTCATAATCACTGCAGCACATTATATATACTTATATTAAACAAAAAAAATCATCAAGTATGAATGGTCTGGTGTTGCACTCAGTGGCGAGACAGATAATCGTCCTCTCAGCCAAAAGCTCCCGAACTCAACTGATTAATCACCAAAAATTCTCTCCTTATCAGTCGAAAGAAAAAAAAAAGAAAAAGAAAAAAAATTGAAAATTAAAATAAAGTAAAAAAAATATTACAATACCAAAATATATATTTTTTCTCATTCACCTCTCGTAACATATATAAATAATAAATTATATAAATTATATAAATAATAAATATAAATATTAAATTATAAAAAAAAAAAAATTAACATCCGCTGTCACAGATTTACACATCTTTCTTTAATTGCCTCTTTTTTTTTTTTCTTTCGTGTTCTTCTGTCTCTTTCATTTCCACTCTTGATACCATAAACAAAAAGAATACGGTAACTATATATATATATACATACAATATACATATATATATATATATATGGTCGTTTAAATTCATTCGTCACTCGTTTCTTCTTCGCATTTAAATTTTTATTTTTTCTATTTTCCTGTTCGCACGTGCATCCAGTTATTTTTTTTTTTTTCATTCATGTTTTTGGTAGCGCCTGTGGGTGGTCCTGAATAATAACTGCAAAATTATTATTTTAATTTCACTGATATTGATATTGACATAAACATAAATATACATTGTATATATAATTCGCGATATTTTTTATATACAATAGTTTTAGTACACAACGATTGCATTTATTTTTTTTATCAATTATTTTTTGCTGATATAATTCATTGATATTTATACTTTGTACTGTTTATATTTATTTAACCGACCTCCTTTTACCCTATCGTTTCATGATATGTCCGGTATTGTGCATGTATATATGTATTGTCATGTCACACAATTGGTACACGCTACTGTACTTGCATGTATGTATGTATGTATATGCATGGATGAATATATAATCCAATATGACATGTATGACAGTGTACACGTAATCGCGTTTGTTTGTAATTCAAAGCCGTGAAGCCAATGGAGAGACGTCGTGTGCGGTGAGAAGAGTTGTAAGCTGCTGTAAGCCAATCGAATTGAATACATCACGTTGGAAGAGAGACAGAGAGAGAGAAAAAAAAAAAGAAATTAAAATTTTAAATTTAATAAAAAAAATTTTAAATTGGAAAAAAAAAAATTTAATTGATGAAATTTATATAATGATATTATAAAGTTGATATTTAATTGAATTTTGATTTTTTTTTTTATGTCGATATTAATAGTTTTTATTTGAATAACTTTATTATAATTATATGAAAATTTGCATAATGAAAAAGATGATAAAACGAGTTGCGGATAAATATAATTTGTGATTTTATTATTAGTAGTAAAATTAATAAATGTCAAAGATAAATTACTATTTTGTTAATGTGAGAAATAATTTTTTTATATTTTTTATTTTGAATAAAAATACAAAAGAAAAAAAATTAGAAAAAATTTATTTTATTGAATTTTTGTAATCAAACATTTTGATATTATAAATTAACTCGTATATATATATATATATATATATATGATGGATATTTATTTAGTGACATATTTCAATATATAAACAAATGATTTTATGTTTATGATTCTTATGGGAAAATTTTAAAATTCATTAATTGTAAATTTAAATGCACTTTGTTGTCACATAAAATAAAGTTTCTACATAAATTAAATGTCATTCATGATCATTTGTTTATTTTACACCGTTGTATGAAATTTCTCTCACCCTCTATCTTCATATACTATACATATTAATATTTTATATTATGTCACTCATGTGGTCCAGCATGATATTGAAAAAAAAATCCATCAACATTTACTCATACCATCATCACCTCTGTCACATTCAAGTTAATAATTTCATAATAATTTGAAATATCCAATAATTAACATCACATAACAATTGACAATTATTAATTAAATTAAATTTGTGTTTTCAATGTATATTTATTATTTATAACACCACCGAAAATTCAAAATGTTCATTAGGGTGTTTCATTTTTAGGCGAAAAAAAATTTGATCGTATTCAAAAATTCAATTTTCCATAATTTAACACGAGAAAATTTTTTTTTTCAACTTCAACTCGATTTTTTGTTAATCAAAAATTTTTTTTCATGCTATTACATTGTTGATTCAGCTTTACAGCGTTTATTGTAAGATAATAATTAATGTCAGATCAATAAATTCTAATTTAAAGAAAATTTTGTTGTTAATTATAATCAACTTTCACCTTTCCAGCTCTACAACTCGAAAACTATTGGTCGGAGAGCGTTTGCAGTGAACAACTTTTTTGTAGCAAATTTAATGCCCTACAAAAAGTTATATATTCATTTTTTCCAAAAAAAATTTTTGATCACCGAAAAATCGATTTGAAGTTGAAAAAAAAATTTTTTCGTGTTATTTATATGAAAAATCGAATTTTTGAATTTGCTAAACCTCTAACTATTTTTTATTTTTATAAATTATCAGATTTTCAGGTATGACATTCATATGTACATTCATACAAATAAAATTTATCGATTTCGTTTACATTTAATTCACATTATAATAAATAAATAAATAAATAATCCACATATTTTATATGAAATAAAAGAGATTAAAAGTTTCTTCGTCGCCAAGAGGAAGTAGTATTTTCAGTTATACTTCGTCTTATCCTCTGGCTTTTTGCTGTTTCGATTGGTGTATTATACAGCTTGAGAAAGAGTGGAAAGGATAAAGCGAATGTGTACAAGTGAGAAACTTAAACGAGAGACTTCCGGTGGCTTCAGGTATATATGAGAGAAAATCTCTTGGGCAAGATGATACGGGAGAGAAGCGATGCTGCGCAGAGGATTAACGTTAATTCGTCGACAAACGGGTCGAAAGAGAGAGGGAGAACGACTTGTACACAATGCGAGAAGCGTTTGTCAAGAGTTGGATTTATCTTTTTTTTTTTTCTCTCTTATTTCCTCGTTTGTATTTGAAATTTCTCTCTTTTTCATCTTTTTATTTTCTGCGTCTTGCTATATACGCGCGCGCGCACACAATTTTATTCCATGATCATCAGATACTTCTTCATTGTATGTATGTGTACATATTTGTGTACTCTGCTTTGGAAACTCTTGAACGTAGGCACGTAAAACTCCAATGCGCGCAGTCAACGTTTCTATATGTACTGATGCAGAAATCCTCAATTTAATCTCATTCATCTTTTTTTTTCTTCCTCAAATATTTCTTTTTTACTGCATTTCTTTTTTTGCACTTTATATGTATATGTATATGTATATGTACATGTATATATAAAGCTCTTTTTTTTTTTTTATTCGCTTAGAATTCGTTCTGTCATGAACTTGTTATATAAAATTGAATTGCATTGTTTATACTTGTATTTTAAATTTTTTTTTTTTTTTCTTGTCAAAGATTTAATATTGTGTACTGATTTTTTTATTTATTTAAAACAATATTAAAATTTTTTATGCATGAAATAAACTCAAATATTATTTTCATTATTAACTTTTTTTTTTTTTTAAAGTGTATTGTTATGATGAAATGTAAATTTATTTCTCGTCATTTTTATTCAATTAATTTATTAACCATTGGAATTTTATTGTGTTATTTAATGACATTGACAAAGAAGAAAAAAAAGAATTCCAAGAAATGAACTAAATTTATTAATTTGAATAATAAAATATTCGTGTTTGAAATCTCGAAATGAAAAAAAAAACAAAATTAAAATTTATTCACTTAAAATTATCACATTAAATTTTTTTTAAAATCCAAATTTTTTCTTCTCATTCAAATATTCATAAAAAATTGTTTCTCATCTAAATTTTCCCATGAAATTATCGATAATAATACATTTATATATTTTATTTTTCTCACCAACTTTCGAAAGATCGCGTGTTCATGTCGATTCGATTATTTAAACTCGTTTTTTTTTTCTTTTTTTGTATTTTCATTCCTTTATATTTAATTTCTTTTTACCATTATTTTTATTTTATTTAAATGTATACGACGGGACCATAAGACACGCGGTTATAAAAGAGAGTTTGCGCGCGAGCACCAGTCGCGATTCGTGCAAACGAAAACTGCGCTCGTGACGGTTGGGCCTCGCGGGATGTTAAACACATCCTCCTCTCCTTATATTCCTCTTCATTCTATTCCTCCCTATATTGCCACGTTCATCGCGATCGTGAGGTCGCATTAACAGTATAACCGTGCAGTATAAACTCAATGTGTGTATGTGTGTGTTAAACTGGACGCGCAAAGGCTATATAAATGCGCCATAGAGAGTGCAGATGGAGTCGACAGTAAAAGAGAAAGAAAAGGACAGTGTTTTTGACCTCCCCAGCAGGCATAAACATGCAAGAAACGAGTACCTGTTGGTTGCATCGTTGTCTCGACAATATCACAAACACTTTGAGATACCTATCATCTATACAACAAATAAAAATATCAAAAAATAATTATATTTTTTCCACTTCATCTACATTAAATATCTTTCATATGTTAATTCAATATAACATTTAATTTAATACTTTTTCCGTGTGTCGTGCGCATTAAAAAAAATTTATATAGAATATATATATATATATATATTTTTAGATATATATTATATAAAGTAGAAAAGTTGGTGGAAGAGAATCCTGTGATGGCCAGAGCAATGGGTCAGAGGGCAGTTACGTGCCAGTGTTGTTCGCGGCGAAGTACAAGGCACCTTCGTTGGGCACCTTGGGCTTCTTGCCAAGCCTCACAAATATACCCACAAACACACATACATACATATAATAAAATAACATATATTCGCAGAGAAGTCTTTCGTCTTTTCTCTTACCCTGTAGCCGCAAAACTCAGACAAAATAACGTCAACATATATATATATACACAAACACACACCTGTACTTTTGTATATACAGACTTGTTTCAACTCGTTACTCTTTTTGCCGCGCTGTAGATTCTGCATTATATATATCCTTCTATATACTACTTCTTGGCAACTGTTACTATTCCTCGCACATTTACTCAAACTAACCGACCGCTTTGTTTATTCCTCACATATGCATATATATATATATATACAATAAACACATAGAAGAAAATAAATATTACAACATTTATTCATCTGATTATTTTACTACATTTGGAATTTATCTAGTGGCAAAGTAACATAATTTTGTGGTAGATAAAAATTTTTTACACCTCAGTAAGAATTAATATATACATCTTCACTTGTATTTATATACATACACGTATATATATACCTATATATATACATATATACCTATATAAATCTACATAGATACATGAATTCGCCGGATAAATTCGTAACGACGTTATATACATAAATAAATATAATATATATAAGTTAATCTGTGATATTGTGTAGGCGGTTTTTTCACATACATATTTATTTATTTATTTATTTATATATTTATTTGTTTATTTATTTATTTAAGATACAACCAGACTTTTTAGCGTTACTATCTGCGAGGGAGCATGTGTGGAATGCGCGACCCAGACTTCCATTCGCGCACGCATTATCCTTTACATATTACGAGCTATTTATTCGATCAACCACATATATATATATATAGAATAAGTATAAGTATATGTATATATATATGGCTTCCGCACAGAGGGTCGTAAAAAAGCGTTTTGTCCTCCTCTTGGTTAGAAGTTTTAAAAATATATGTGTATCGTGGGCGAAATAAAATAGCTCGAGACGTAACAGAAAATAAGATGAAGAAAAAAAAAAATATAATACACTCATACATGTATGTATATGTTTATATGTATGTGTATGTGTATGCTATGTGCATGTAGCTATAAAAGAGTTAGAGAAAGGACGCGATGGAATACTTTTTTTTATTTTTTTTTTTTGACATGAACCTACGCAAGCAACGCGCACTTCCTCTGGGCAAAAATTTCATATAAAAACAGCCCAATTGCAAAATTTTCTGGTTTTTTTTTTTCACACTGTCTCTCTTTCTCTCACTCGTACACACGAATTCATGATCTCTTTCTATCGTGTTCCCCCCTCTGGCATCGACGAGACGGGAATTTTTATCGCGGTACATAAATTTTGCGCTCGCATCCTGGGTGGAGTATCGTCGCCAATATATATATTTCAATGCAGTGTATATATTGACATGTATATATATATATGTATGTATTTCATATATGTATAGTGTGACAGTAGCAAAAAAGAAACAAATGATAAAAATAAAAATTGCATTGAAAAAAAAAAACATGAGAAATGACATCACAATTCGTGGAAAAAATTCATGGAATAAAATTTTACCATCATTTCAATTTATTATTTACTTTAGTTTTCTTTTTTTTTTTCTTCTTATCATTTTTAATACTCAATAAATTCATTCAGTTAATAATAAATAAATATCTTTATGTATATTGTAGCCCTGTGTTGTTTATAAATAAGTAGTGCAAGGAACTAGATATCAATGGCTTACGCGTGCTCACTAAGAGAGAAATTCACCGTCGCACCAAGAGGAAAACTGAGGTTCCGGGTCGTTGATTATGTGTACTCCCACGCGAACTAAAAGCACCTCGACGCAGGTAGACCGCACGGATACGACGAGTTAACGGGTTGGAACGCATAATAGAGGTAAAAGATCGGGTGAATAACAAAATAAAAAAATAAATAAATAAATAAATAAATAAATCAACAACAAAAGGGTACTTATATATTAAGTATTATATTCCGAGACGATATAAATATGACTATAAAATATTTTTAAATATTTCGCGTGACCTTAATAAGCCTGAGAAAAAAGAAAATTGAATAAAAAAAAATTTTTATTAATTCAATCATTGTGATAAACAAATGATATCAACAAAAAAATTCAACTATACATATATACACACACACACATTTGTATACATATGATCATGTATACTTAATCAGCGCAGTAGACTAAACCGGTAATTCGAATAATTGATTAAATGCTAGAATTTACTTTGAAGAAATAGAAGCTGAGAGATAGAGGAATATTTTATATGCATATACATATATACACGTATACATATGTATATATATATATATATGAGTATGCGATTGGTAATGTGATTGACAAAAGGGCTTTTGACCCAGACAAAACGACGACCTCTCACATTAACCATCACTATATGTAGTCTGAGAATTAATTTAGTCATTGTGGGTGAGCACAGCTCTATACTCTTAGTGTAAACTGTTAGGTCTACATAATTGCACCTATGTGCTATGTAGTAAGCTTATATGTATATGCATGTATGTATGTATGTATGTATGTATGTATAAGTGTATCGACGCCAGTGATTGCGTGTCGACTAGACGAGCGTTGCGGCGCCGTTTCTCGTGTATAGTAACGCCGCGGGTACACCTTTGATGAGTGTACATATATTGCTGGACGTCATCGATGAAACATGTTTTACTCGATTAGGTTCAGGTATATCAGGTGTTTCATTTTTAGGTGATATTTTTTTTTGTCTATCGTATCTGACAATTTGATAATTTATATTGAAAAAATGAGTTAATTACAAGGCTTAGTGAATTCAAAAATTTGATTTTCTTTATAAATAATACAAGAAAATTTTTTTTTTCGACTTCAACTCCATTTTTCGGTGATCAAAAATTTTTTTTGATGCTATTGCATTGTTGATTCAGCTTTATAGCGTTTAATGTAAGATAATAATTAATGTCAAATTAATAAATTTCAGTTGAAAGAAAATTTGTTAATTATAATCAACTTTCCTAGGTCTACAACTCGAAAACTGTTGGTCGGAGAGCGTTTGCAGTAAGCAACTTTTTTGTAGCAAATTTAATGCCCTACAAAAGCTGTATATTCATTTTTTCCAAAAAAAATTTTTCATTACCGAAAAATTGAGTTGAAGTCGAAAAAAAAATTTTCTCGTGTTATTTATATGAGAAATCGAATTTTTGAATGAGATAAGCCTCTAATTAACTCAAAATTTTCAGGTAGGATGGACAAAAATAAATATCGCCTAAAAATAAAACACCCTTATATACATATGTACTGATACATATTTGAATTGGTAGATTTGCTGTTGGATATAAGCAAAGTAACAAGTCGCAATTTTGAAGATGATACACAAGAATATAATTTATTATTATTTTTTTTTTGTAGTTTCATCAATTGGTCAGGTGAATAAATATTAGGGTTGACATTTTTGTACACGTCTAGGTATATATGTATGCGTAAAAAATAATTTTTGATGGGGGATGGCTGTGTTTTCTGATGGATTCACAAAGAAGCCTGGTCGTGCGAGCAAACTAAATGACATTTCATGCAAGCACAGTATTTTTTTTTTTTTCCAGTGTGTACAAACGTTAGGTCATTCGAATAGGTGCATATTTATACATACGTGTGTATATATGAATATAATATATATATTTGCTTACACAAGAGATTTTTTATATTCGTCAAAGCGTCATCCGCGCGCAGCGATGTATATGAGTTATCGTCCAACCGCTGAAATTAATTTTGGTTGGAAA
Organism: Microctonus brassicae; assembly: GCA_918226075.1. Classification (NCBI taxonomy): domain Eukaryota; kingdom Metazoa; phylum Arthropoda; class Insecta; order Hymenoptera; family Braconidae; genus Microctonus; species Microctonus brassicae. Next base: position 11,157,112 of record OW445484.1, on the reverse strand, counting down.
AAAAAATAACTAAAAACAAAAATAAAATGTATGTACATGTATAAACGTATATATACATGTATAAATTGATATATATATAATATATATGCTGACATACATGACTGCAATAAGGGCAATTGACGCCAGAGTCACTCTTTTTATTACTACTTTTTTATTTTTTATTTTTTATTTTTTTTTTTTCGTTAAAATTTATATTTTCTCGAGTATGTAAATTTTTAATATTTTTATATTTGACGTCTATAGAACATATGGTCTACTCATCACATGACATATTGCATTGGGTTCATCATATATCTGCTAATACAGGAAAATCAAATTGGATTATTTTTTCTATATTTTTTTTTTATTCAATTTCGATCAAAGCCACACAAAATTTATTTACCTACATATATATTTTTTATCATCTACTATCGAATATAAAAAAAATTTTAAATAGAATTTGTGATCCAATCGTGTATGCCTAACGAATTAATTCCGTTGCATGTTTCCCCCGGTGTATTTTTTTAATAATATTTTATTTTATTTCCTGAAGGTTTTTCTCCAATTTTTTTTTTTTATTTTATCATTTATATTTATCCATACTTTTTTTTTTTTTTCAACTGAAAAATTTATTCAGCTGTGAAATATTACGTAGAGTGGGCATGGAGACGCGACGATATATAACAGTTGAGAGAATATAAATTGTTGAATTTTTATTTCACACGCGCGAGCGCGCACTTTTTTTGCAATATTTAAATGTATATATGTATGTTGATTTTAACGGACGTTTGTACGAGTGTTACACGCCGATTTTGACGATACTATATACATTGTACATAATAACTGGGTACTCGAGTAAACACCATCGTTAAAAAATGCGACGTAATCGGGTCGGACAGTTGAACTCGAAATAATATACAAACATTTTACCTATTTTTATTTCATTTGTAACCTGACAAATGCATTAAATCCAATCGCATTATGATATAACAAATGTATTTTAATACATACCACATCAACTATAAATTATTTAATCAAAATAATACAATAAATCCCTATATTTACATTTCAAAATAATTTTTCTCTTTCATATTTATTCTCATCAATATATATTATTTATTTTAATAAATATAACAAGGCTTCATAAATATTCAAACCAAAATAAAAAAAAAAACAATATTAATGAATTTATGAAAGGATATTATATTTATAAAAATATTCAGAAAACAACCGTGGCAAAATTAGATAAATTAAATAAAATTATAAAAATTTTATTCTCGACCACCCGCGATCTCTTAAAAAATTTATTTATTCACAAAACAAGAAATGAAAACATTTTATACATATAAATATCTACTTGGGGCGTGCCGCAGATCGCATGTGAGTTGTGTAATGCACAGGGCGAAGAAGTCCATACAAAGAAAGTTAAGTTTAAGATCAACTTGAGAATAAGCAAAAGAAAAGAAGAAGAAAAGACTGTGGGGCCAAGCCCGTGCGCACAGCGCTTGGACAGTTATAATTTGCAAAAATCGCCCGTCAATCGCGATAAGCGGTGGGCTCGATGTTTGCCAATTAGCGAACGGAGCCCTGTATTTACGGTGCACGACGGGTGTCGGCTAATGGTAAAGCCACGTCTCGTTTCTCTCCACTCGAGAGTCTCGACACAACGACCCGGGGATATACCTAACTCTCTCAAGTGCATTTGGCATTGCACACTTCACAATCAATACATTTATATACATATACATATACATTATTATCCATTGCATGTTTATAACGTCAAAGGAAATGTCCAATAGCCATACTCAGACCCATGAACATATTTATATTTATAATAAACTTGATTACAATTTATAAATCACACGAAAATAAAAGAAATATTTTAATCTTACCATGATTCCAAAGTCTAATTCAAATAAATATAAATCCTCATTGTCAACTGGTACTTACCTAAAACAGATAAAAATATAGATATTAATAATACTAATATAAAAATATATAAAAATAAAAAAATAGAATTAATAGAAAATGCGACTTGAAAAATTCATGAAATATTTAAAGTAATCTGAATGATAAATATTACTTAGGGGTGTAGTGTCTTCAAGCGTGTTTTAAGGATGAAAGTGATACGTGTGTAACAAATATATATGTATGTGTGTGTAATGAATGTATATGTTGTGGAGGTAAAGGGAGGGTTTTTAATAAAAACCGCATTACACGCGTCAAATGATTTTCACTGTGTATGTTTCGATATTCTCCTTTCGTTTCAGGCCACGTAGAAGTAATCACGCGAAACGGAGCAAGCCCATGTTGCTTCATATAAACATCATCGTATACATATGTACACATATGAATATACGTATAATATTAAACTGTGAATACATATATACGCACTTCATTGCTTTATATTCCATCGTTTCTTGCGACGTCACGTAAATACCGGCTCATGAAACTATAAATGTCTTGTTAAATTACGCGTCGGCGCAACACAAACGCTTGTTGGGTATACGTATAGGATTATTTCATACTCGGCCAGCGTAATTTTCATTTGATACGCAAAAATTATATATATTAAGTAATTATATAAAGTAAAGTAAATATAAGTTGTAGAATTTTTTTTATTTCATAGGTGTTGAATCTTGAAACAAGTTTCTGTAAGTTAAATGGACTGAGTAAAAAATATAAATGCAAAAGTTTTTTCAGTTAGACAGTACAAATATGTATATAAATATGATGAGGGTAAATTTCCTTTATGGTAAAGTATTTCGTTAGAGTTCAATGTGGATAAAGAGATAATATATATACTGATGGTGGTATTGGTTTAATGGTATTTCCATGCGACGTTATTTAAAGTAGTCAGGAAATTCTGAAACGCTTTCATGAATTTCTTCCGGAAGCTGTGCGACAATACTCCATAAGACTAAGAGAATTGTTTCCGGGTCTTATTTCTCGAGCGAAGAATATATTGAGATGAAGACTATCTGTGTATTTAATTTTATCGAGATAAAATAGTGTCTGTTTAAATTATATAATAGAGATTGCCGTTTTATGGGGTCCACTTTTGGCGCCTTAAACTTTTGATTTGTCAACTTCTATGTCTATATATTTGTTTGTGTATAATCGCAAAGACAACGAGGACGACGATGCTTATTAGCATTTTATCTAGTTATATCTTTGCTGGAGTATTTTACGTGTGAATTATTATTTTCTCTATGCATAATCGTATACATACACGTAGCACATAAGGTAAATATTAGTTCATATAAATTACCATGATGAAAAACTTCTCCAAGTTTGTGTTATATAAGCGAGAAGGCAAAGTAATGATGGTTGAGTTTGAATAAAAGAAAAAAGAAGAAGAATGAAAAAACAGAATTAAATTGAAGAAAAAAAAAAAGTCGAAGAAACGAATAATGAAGATGAAATGAATGAATGGTGTAAAAGAGAAAGGTGTGAGTGCAGTAACCAATACAGACTTGTTGAAATCGTTAGTTACAAAAGTTGCAGCTAACGAAGATCTTGTATAAATTTGTTCCAACGCCACTTGAAAAAAAAAAAAAAAAGAAAAAAAAATGCTGGTAAATTTTTTTTTCTTATCTTTTTGTAAGAGGAAAATGGGCTTTCTCTGCAGACGTTGTAGTTTCGTTTAGAACAGTCTACTTTTCGATTTATATTACACTTCCTAAAACAGAAGTATTCAAAAAAAAATATAATAATATTGAAAAGAGGAAGAGAAAATTTTGCTGCAGTGGCAGAAGAGTTTCCACTAATTCTCTATTTTTTTCTATTCTTTTCTGCACCGGTTACATCTCCCTTGTCTACACTTTTCCGCAAAAATGTTATATAGTATCTAATTTTCGCTGAACGTCGAAATAGCCGCGAGAGGGAAATCGTGTAAGCGACTCCAATGGATATACATATATGAGTATATATGTTTCTTGACACCAGCCTGGGGATATTAAATAAAGAGTCTTTCCTCTTTTTTTTTTTTTTCTTGTTTCCCTAGATTCTTCCCTTGCTGAAGGGATCGTCCCTCGGGATAGCCCAAGGGCTTGTGTTATTTTTCTCTCATCGTGGACGATCCTTACTTTTATTTTATTCCTGCCTCTTCTTTTCTTTCTTTTCTCCATTCTCATTTTGTTTCATTCCTTTCCTTTAATCTCAATAACATAAATATCATTCACTTCTATCCATACCAGTTCATTTAACCATCAACTATTAATCAGACAAATCTAACTACAATCAAAAAATTTCTTCCAACTATAAAATATATATTTCCATAGATACATCCTAACTAAAGTACAATTATAAAAATTCCTAAACTTTATAATTCATCTAATCTCTCTAATGTAGAAGACATTGAATTAATAAAATCCGTCCAACGTTGTTTTGGCGAGTCTTGAGAGAAAGATCTTTGAATATTAAATTCGCAACGTGATGTGAGTGAGAAAGAAAATTATGTGCTTTCAGTTGTGGGTAAGGAAAAGCTTGGGTTACGCTTTTGCCAGTAGTGCGGTGGCGATGGTGTTGGTGGTGCTGCTGCCGGTGCGAGTTACTTGTTCGAGGCTTAATCGTGACCAACTTTGGTAATGGTTGGATGGAAAGTGCTTGGGAAATGAGGCTAATGCCTTCTCTCGGGGCTTTTGCCTCCTTTGCTCAGCATTAAAACTTGGACAAATATTAGAGAGAACAAGAGAGAGAGAAAGAGATAAAGAGTTAATGAGAATGAGGAAAGGGGTGAAACAATGGAGTGACTCGAGTGTGTTAAATATTACCAACTTCTCTTTTACTCCCATATTTTTTCTTTCTTTCCTATTTTTTTTTTTTTTTTTCGTCACATGAAAAAGAGAAAGTATGGAAAGACAGATATAACACCTGACATGCTTTTCACCTCATCATCATGTCACATTATATTCACATGCTTTCATAGCACATGTATCCATAAAATTTCATTGGTTTTTTAATTTATTTTTTTCACTATTTCATCACTACAATATATTTTACACTCTTATATTTATATCGGTACATACATGCATTTATTATATGTGTATGGCCCACGCGCGCTTGCACGTCAAGGACTTGCAACCGGTAATTGGCCCGTAGTGCCTTTTACGTTAGGCAAATTGTGTTAATAAATCCTGTACTCATAGTACGCAGCAGTAATTTACAACAACGAGGCACGCGGGAGGTGCGATAATTAATTTATATTCGCTTCTCTTCACCTTTATTATATATAGCAACCTTTGAGCTATTCATATATTATGTGAATTGATATGTAATAATAATGTCCATACACAGGTAGATACAAGTGTGCAATTTATATTTTGTAAATATTCCCTTTGACACTTTTGTTACTTTATTCAAGTTCCAATTATATATCGTTGATTAATCAAAGGAGAAATTAATATTATTACATAGCACAAATGAAATAACCAAGTTCTGTGTCAAATATTGAACCAAGATGTTGAAAAAAAATTATACAATTAATTAGCATCGCTTGAATTTATTTTTAATATTAATATATCGATTTCAAAGACTCTACAGGGTAGTATACACATCCAATTGCTGCACATATAAGGTTATATATTATTAAAGAATATATATAAGTCGTACAGTCAGTGCAGAAATTGTTTTCACGATTTAAAGATATTATTGTGAAATATATGTTTTTGTCAATATTTTATACTTCCGATGTGGTTATTTTTTTTTTTTGTTCTTATGTATTATATCGAAGTAAAGATGATTCATGATCGTGAAATACTAAAGAGAAAAAGAGAGGGAGGATAAAAGTGGGTATATAAGTGAAAGAAAAAAAGGTACGATTTATTTTTTTGTTCAGAGCGATTGCATTGGACGTAAAAACATTAATTTTTCTCTTTTGCTTTTACTTTTTCCATCTCTCTTTTCTATATACTCCCGTTTTATATAATTCAAGTCGCATGACGAGATTATTTCGTGGGGTCAAGCGTAGATATGTGTATAGATATATATATGTGAGAGATTCTATTATACTTTCCGATGGGGTATTGAATTTCGGACCTCCCCTAACCCATTTCCGTCGCGGATAAAAGCACAACTGAAAAATGTAACTCACGATTGCTAGCTATGTGCCGACATTAGTTCGCTCTCTTATTAATCTTTTTCTTTTTCTTTTTCTTCTCCTCATCATTCAATTTCTCTCACTCGTTGCTCCACATATCAAATTTCAAGATAATATTTATATACTCTGAGGGATGCGACGAAAGAAAGAGAAAAAAAAATGCGGGGCGAGTGTATAATATATTATTTGAGTAACTGAAAGAGAAAGTAGAGAATATAGGGAAGATGAGGGCGTGGTGAAAGTTTTGGAGAGAAGAATTTTAAGCCACCCTCAAATTTAGAGTATTAAGATTAAGTTCACATGGCTCGACGAACCATGAGCTTTATACTTAAATGACCTATAAGGTTTTATTTTTACTCTCTGTCTCGCTGTGTATTATATATTTATGTTTATGTATAATATAGAGATATATATGTATTTTCGTTGTGTGTACAAGTTTCAACCCTTTCTCGTGATGCACATGGGACCAAACTGTGCGGGTTGTGGATATAATTAGTATTTATACTCCAATGATCATGAACGTTTTATAGGGGTTGAAGGGATGGAGTAAAATATTTTTTAGGATTTGAATAGTGGTGGTGATGAGGATGATGATAATGATGATGATAATGCATTTGAAAGTATCAATCTATTTTTGAATTACCAATTTCCATTACCGAAATAAATGAAAGTCTAAATAATTAGAATATTTTTGTGCAGTCGAGTATGAATATTTTTGCAATTAATTTGGAATATCACTTGGGAGAATTATATAAATTTATATTGATAAGGTTTTTTTTTTATGTTAAAGACGAGAATTTTGTACTTATTAAAATAAAAATATATAAATTTGTGTATAATTTATTTGAATTGAAAAGGTTTCATAGAGAAAAGGTTATAACTTGGATAGAGCGATTGAAATTATACAAATTATTAAATTCATTTATAAAAGAATATGGTGAATTTAATGTAACAATGAAATTATATTTAAATTAAAAAATTTCAAAATATTATTTCATAACTATGTAATCATTCTTGATGTAAAAATACAATTTTCTTTTTCTAGTTCACATATAATACACGTTATACTTGAAATGAATTTAAAGATGTCAAATTCATCGAAAAGTGTAAGTATAAAAAAAAAGCCCCCAGGAATCTTTAAATATCCTTCGCTTAAATCTAATTTATTTTCTCTCCACTCTCTTCATTTTTTCCTTTATACACTCGATACCGATTCGATTCAAGCAATGATATTTCTAACTAGAAAATGTCTCTAATGATCCACACGTGGCACTTAATTAGCCGGAAGTGTCCCTGAATTTCGAGACCCCGACAACATTTCACATTTAAAATTAAACCCCTCAGTCATTAATGCACCACATTGACTTCAAATTACCTACATACACACAAATATCTATAAGTAAGCGTGTTTCTCCACGTTTACATCATTCAATACAGCAGCAATAATAACAGTATTACACACAGACATAAGCGAATCGCGTGAGGCGAATTATTAATAATAACAATGGGGTCATATGAAATATGATATGACCTTTATGTACATGTATCGCATACGAACGTGTGAGTGGGTGGTCGTTTCAATGTTAAAAAGAAAAATCATAATACAATAAAGTATATACAATTGACAGGGTAGCATAAGTTTTATCATTGTAACAAAAATAATTCTTTTTAATATCATTTTCGAGGGTGGAACAAAAAAAAAAAAATATGAAAAACGAAATGAATAATAAAATAAACATAATAAAAAAAAATAGATGAATGAAAGTGAGGGTGAGAGTAAAGAGCTAAAGGATCTTAGACATTTATATAAGTATTCATATGTATATATATGTAGAAATATACAAGTATATAAAATATAGCAGTCGCATTTGTTGCGGTTTCACGCATTAAACCACAAGAAATGGTTTTATCTTATGGTAAAGTAGTATGGTATGTGGTGGGTGCGAATACGGTCCCGTTTGCCGAAGTTAATAAAGAAATATATGTATATATATATATGTGTGTGTATATGTACTATATAAGATTGACCATATAGCGTGGGCATTTAATATCAATTTGCTCGTCGGATACTGCCACCCTCGTTTCGTCTACGCGAAATAGGGCGGGAAAAATGCGAGGAAGGAAAGGAAAAAAAAAATGGGGTTCTTGGTATATGTCGTTTTATATACATTATGTATATGTATATAGATATGTGTATGTAGTATATAGATGTGAGGTGGGTGCGTACGATGAGGTAAAGAACTGGGGGATGAAAATTGCAGGAGAATATAAAGGCAACGTGAGAGAAAAGGGAATGACGACAGTAGACATAGTACCGGTGTGGGTAAAGGAAATAAAGGAAAATGAAGTGAAAGTGGTATAGGGATATGTTAAAGGAAGAAGATGGACGAGTAGAAAAGCGAAGGTAGTGTAGTTGTATATATACCGTTGGCGAGAGAGTTTAGTAAAGTATGAGGGTGGCTTTTTGGTTGGTTGTATGTATGGTGTGGTAGTTTTGGGGTTCCATGGAATTTTCAACGTAGATTCCAGTTGATATATATGAAGAGAAGAGAAAAATAAAAGAAACCAATGAGAATGCATTTGGTTTTTCAAAGCTTGACTATAATTCTAGTAGTTTTTTTCTTTTGTTTTTTTTGTTTAATTTTATTTCCTTTTCTTATATTCATTTTATTTTCACTTTTTCTATTTCATTTGTTTACCAAGACTGTAAAGTTGATCTTTTTTTGGCCGAATCGGAAATTTGTCGCCGAGACGCAGGCCAAGACTGAGCAAATTTCAGGTGCACATACAATTTTATAGGCGAGTATCTTAAAATATGATGTTTTAAGGATCAATACTCCTTAAAATGACAAGAACCAACCTCGTAAATGAACTGTATATAGCAACGCAACTTTTTCTTTTGTTAAATGTCCCTAAAACGTCATGTATTGACACACTCGCCTAAAAATATTAAATACATTGCCAAAATCCAGAGACAAAAAAAATCCAATTCAACAATTATTTTCTATATTATCAAATTTACAATCACTTATTGTTAGATTAAAAACTAAAGAATATATTATTTAATATTTTCGTATATATAAAACCAAATGGAAAATTCTCTCTTCTTGTTTCTCTCATTTCACATAAATAAATATAACCTCTTCTGCAAAACAGTCATTTAATTTGCAAGAACATTACATAGCGGCACAGCTGCCAGTCGTGGAATCAAATAATTTGCATTCTATGAAAGAGACCGGGTATTCTAATATATAAGGAACCAAGTGAGAACAGTATATGTATATATAATACATAAAGAGAGAGAGGATAGAAAATTATTACAAAAGATGATGGAATAGTTTGTATGGTAACACGAAAATATATACGCATTGCTAAATTCTCTTACGAGAATAGAGAGAGGTTTGGAAATTTCTCAACGCGAGGTATCTGTTCGCCTTTGTACAAATACCATCCTACCACATGCTTTACACACAGCCTCAACCACATATATACAAATACATATGTATATACATGAAGAATCTTTGTGTACAACTGATGGTTGATGCTAAAGCAGTCACATATTATTAGAGGCATGGTATGCGTACATACACGACCAAAGGCGTTTCATCAAAGATAATGCCTCAAGGATATGTATATATACAATATGTATATAATGTATGTATGTATATAGTGACGTAGAGGGTGTAAAGATTCTCGTACACCAACTGTCACTGCCATATTTTGTCTATTTGTGTATGTATATATTCGTGATGAATTTCATTCCTTTGTCTCATTTATATTCTATATTTTTTAATTTAATTATCTCTCTGTGGGATTTGTCATTTTGTTTTAATATATGTATATGTATGTATGTGTATTTATATGTATGAGTATATTGATGTATAAGAGAGAGAGAGAGAGAGAGTTTTTGAAATTATTTTGAAGAATGAAATGTAGTTAAATTTCATCAAGTTACTAACAATTACCGTCTTGAAACTATGAATAACGCGTCACTGCTTGTCTTCTGGTTGTAACCACATCATGCAAGCTTCACATCAATGGAAAGGAGCTTTTTGCGTTCTTGATTGAGATGTATATATACATATTTTACACACAATTACTCGAGTAGTTACTCAACATTTCTCATGCCTCGATTGTCAGAAATGCAATTATGCCATCGACAAACGTCAATTAAGATTTACTGAACTTTACATTTACATTCAATGTAATGTAGTAGATTTTGATGTATGCATGTGTTGTATATAATGTGAGGTACAAATGTGTTCTAATGACAGTCGTTTTGTTAGTGGAATAGTTGAAATTTAGAATGAATATTATTTCTTATTTTTTAGAGTGGAAAATTTATTTTTAATTTTATAAAATTTCGTAGATTAATCCAGAATTTTTCTCTTCATCTCTCAAATGAAAATAAAATATTTAGTAATTAATTATAAAATTGTGTTAACGAATTTTAACATATTAACTTCATGCTTTATCAAATATATTCACCGAATAAAAATTTTAATTATCAGGCATTGTATTTTTTTTTGTGAACTTTCAAAGAATATTAATTCCAATAGTTATTATAAAATCTGCTTTCTGTGTAGATATTTTATACACCCACATTTTTAAAACACAATTTGCATCAGTAATGAAAGTTAATTTCCATCTGTTATACATAGAAGTCAACATAAATTTGGATTTTTACTAAACCAATGAAAAACGGAATTAATAAATTTCCAAACTATATTTATAAATACTTTTAGTCAATGATATTAATATAATATACACTATAAACTATATAGAATTGATATGTATATTTTAAAGGTTATTTGTGTGTTACAATTCGATGTATACAACAGATAAAAAGGGAAAAATAAAAAGGAAAAAGCGACTGACAATGAGAGTAAAAGATCGACTTTCCGACGCCAAGCAAAGATATGAGTCGACAAGTTTTGACATAGACCAATAGACCATGACTCGTAACTGTTTGTTCAATGTCTCTTTGTTCATAATAATTGAAGGAGATATAATCCTGCTCCAAAAGATAATCGATAATGATAATATATATGTATACACCCAGTTTAAAATGTCACAAGAGAAATTTAACGTAAAATCTGATAAATGAATCCTTTAATTACATCAATAGAAACAAAAATCTTCAAATTCGTACTTTATAATTAATTTCCCATCATATTAATAATCAGACTAAAGCATATAAAAATTAGCTAAATTCACAAAGTAACTTCAATGATCCTTTAAATAAAATATGAAATATTCGCAAAATGAAGATATTTTTCGTTTTAATCTTCTTCATTTTCACGTAGCAGATATTTAATCTGTCTCAGAATTCATGAAAAAAATGCGAAAAAATACATCCATGATGATAGTTAGGATCTTGACAAGAACAAGAGAATCAAAAATAAAGAAAAACTAAAGTAAAAAAAAAATTGTAAAGAATATTGAGATTGTTGACTGAGGAAGACTGACAATGAGCAGTATAAAAAAGAAGAAAAAAACGATATACGTATATATAATGAAAATAAAAATCAAAAAAAAAAAAAAAAAAAAAAGATAAGGACGAGGAAAGTTCTTGAAACAGCTCCAGGCAAATTTTTCATCGAGCTTATTAGCTATTTGGCGTTGTGTGCACGACTCGGACTCTCTCTCTCTCCCCTTTCCTTTCTCTTCTTCTTCTGCATCTTCTTCTCGTTCACTTCCCGCGGTAGATATCAGAGACACGACGTCCGGAAGTCAAGAGAAGAGACATTGGGAGGGTGACAGCGCACAAGTATATAGTCTGTTCAGTAATAGTAGTGGTGATTGTATAGATAGAGGGTGTCTTCCACGTGGCCGCTTGCACCCCCAGGCTTCCGATTCATGCTACGACAGGTCTTTGTTAACTTGAAATACAGAGAGAGATAGAATGAGAGAAAGATCCCTCGACCAACGATCTAATACAGCCTCAACCTACTTAACAACCAAATGCCTACTGCCTATTCTGCTTCATCATCCTCATCATCCTCTCTATCTCTTCTACGACGACATCCAATTGTAATACGTACATACATATACATAGAATTCTATCATCATCATCATCATCATCATAGAGAACACACAAACCCACACTCAAACTGATTAGACTCGCACTCGCGATTCAGACCTCACGTCTCATTGCCTAGATGTCCCATTGTGTTGGCACATCCACTTGCCTCATTGGGCCAACCCAATTGAGGGTTTGGTGCACCATCGTATGATAGCATTTGCGAACAATTAAACTCGTGTACCACCAGAGATGGCAAATTATTCATCTCTGTATGTGATGAATCATGATATCAAATTATTTACTTGAGATATTTCATCATTAATATATTTAAAGTTAATAGTTCAATTTAATATAAATAATAGAACGTTTATTAGTGGTTTCGTATGTGTATATGTGTATATATATTTAACTATGTGTATTTACGTAAATAAATATAGATAGAATTGTTTCATGTTGCCAAGTTGCATCGTGAGAGATGTAAAGTTTTGGGCAGCGCCACCAAACAATTCTGTGGCTTCCGGTTGCCGTACGGTTGGCATCTCTCTTCTCTTTCTTTCTTTACTCTCTCCTGTTTCCCCCTCGTTCTTCTTCTACTTTGTCTAGGTATACATATATAGGAACAATGTTAAACTGGAGGTTGCAATAGCATAACTTGGTCATGAATATCGGAGTACGGAACTAATTAATTTCGCTTGGTCTCTGAAAGAGGCCAACGTGGCACATCCGCGCTCATATCCGGTAGCGTTTGCTGTTGGGAAAAATTTTGAGGTTAAAAAAAAATTGAAAAATTGCCGGGATAGTGGAGAATAGTAGAAAAATAGCCATAGAGTGATATCACTCTGGCAGTTAATATAAACGTGGCCGAGGGATGAGGAAGAAAAAGAAAACGAAACAAAAGTTGTGTCTACAACGAAGTTCATTTTCCTCTGGAGGAAAGTGGAGATCCAGCGATTATTTGTAGAGTTTTGGTTTTTTTTTTTTATACACACGGTGATGTGAATGCTCATATGTGTTTGTATTTGTTGAGAAAAATAGCCGAACTCGTTTACGAAAACTTTTTCGTTAATGTAAGTGGTAAAAAAGTCTATAAATTTTGTTTTATATTAAAAAAATATTTTTTTTTTTTAATCTCATCGCATTTCACAATTTATTAATATATAAAATAACCCAACAATTGTAGATATAAACATTTATATAATACGTTTGATATTAATTTTATTTAAAATATAAGAATTTTTTACTAGTAAAAATTAAAATATCAACATGGAATAATTTTCATACGTCTACGAAAATATTTACGAGCTGATGAATTTAAATTATATATCTATATGACTGATATAAAACTTGAAATTTTATATCCACAAATATTCATGAGCACTTATCAACATAAGAAAATTCCTATATGCACTTGGCAACCATACAATTTTATTTTATCTTTTTTTTTTTTTTGGCAATAAAAATTGCGTTATAATAAAATGAATTGCGGAAAGACGGGACCGACTGTGTATACCATAGGCTATATGAAACCGGAAGTGGGCACAAAACTTTTCAAAAGCTGTATATATATCAATTCTATGAGCATACATACACATACACATACACCAATAATACCGTGTCGTATAATAAAACAATTGAATTCCGCAAGAACGAGCGCAAGGGTGAAAATATTCTTCACTAGCTAGGGATCTCTATAACATCTTCCTTCCTGACATTATTCTCTTCCTCTCTTCTTCCTTCTCATGTTCCTCGTCATCTTGTGTATTATTATCGATAAACTATCATGTTTATTTCGTCAAAATAATAAGAAAAATCGAAAAACTCACGTTCGCAATCGTCTCGATTATTTCCCACAAAGATAAAGAAGAACAACAAAAAAAAAAAAATCGCATCGACAACTTTCATTCTTTTATTAGAGATACACTTATATATTTTTTCCTCCCGCTTTTATATTTTTCCTTTTTCTCGGGGTTGTTTCATACATATATACTTGTATTATCCGGCGCGAAACGTGCTGGCTTCAGGGCAATAACGGTCTGCCGGATAAATCCACGTAGACGGTAAACAGTGGCAAAACATATTTCAATCAAAGTTGCCTGAGAGCTAATCTCAGGGATATGGCCAAGGGGTGGTTTCTCGCTTGCGATATAGGGAAGTTTCATCGTACATTTATATACAAACCGTTCTCGGTTTCTCAAATCATATATGTATATACATATATTTTATGTATGCGGAGTATGTATAGGATTTTCTACGACAAATATATCCGATAGAAGCAACAAAATTCACGTTTAGCTTTCCTGCGTTCATACTTGTGTCGATAAAAAAAAAAAAGGAGCTTTTGTTGTATATTTTATTCCATCTTATTATATGTTACATTATTATATACATCATACTAGCATTACTTTTTTTTTTTTATTTCATTTAGATATTTTTTTTATTTGAATTTACAGTTATCGAAAAGGTATAATCAACTTTTTCATCTGTACGCTATACATGTATGTATAAAATAAAATAATGTATACATATATTATATGTACTGTAGATAATGGTATTCAATATATATTTACAAGAGATGAAATGTCAATTTGGAAATGCCTGCGAAGAAATTCATTGAATGAAAAATTAATCAGTAAAAATTGAATGAAATAAAAAAAATTTCAATTTTATTTAATAAAATGTCTTCTTGATATCCGGGAATTTTTTTAATTAAAATAGTTCAATTATTTGAATTAGGTATTCATTATATATTCAAGAAAAAATATAAGAAAATTAACTGGACGAATTATCAATAATAATTAATAGACATTCATAACTGCTTTGAATAATGCCGAAAAATTTTTCATTTCACTGCACATAATTATTTAATTTTTCTCTTCATTGATTTTTTTTATTTTATTCAGTCTGTTAGCACATACCAATTATATATAAATATACATACATATATATGTATAGTTACATGTATATATATATATTACGATACTCTTTATCGTTATTTCCTTCTCGATTATTCCCCCATGGCCATTCTCTTTCAATTACCAGTACCACGAGAATCTTAATTGCCGCCATTTCCCATCATTCCTCCTTACTTTGACGTACTATGACTATATACCTATAAATAAAGCCATTGTGTTGTGAACCAAAGCGATTCATTTTCACAAATAAAAAAAAAAATTATCACCATAACTCTCGCAGGAGAAAATAAAAAAAAAAAAAAAAATAGATAGAAACGAAAATAAGAGAGAGAGTAAGTCACATATGAATTGAGCAAAGAGTAGTTATAATTAATTTGTAGAAAAAAAAAAGTTTGTACAAAATGACTAACAAAAGGATTTGTAAAAGTTGTAGAGAGATGAAGTGAAAAAAAAAAAAATAAAAAATAGAACGAGTGAGAGAGAAAGTGAAGAAAGAGATAAAATGCAATGGGGCGTGAAGAGAGATGATGATTTGTTGAAGGAGCTCAAGCATCATTTACGGACGATGTTGGAGGATAAAATTGGGAAAATGGATTTGAAGAAGAAGAAGAAGAAAAAAAAAACGACGACTTGCAAGCTGACCGCGTAGAAAAATCACTTATCGGACATATATCAGGATATATGTATGTATAAAGATATATATATATACATATATACATTTATATATATATATATATATATATATATATATATATACATATAAATGTAGATCATCAAGTGAACAATTGAGGAAGACGGAGTAAAAATCCAATTGTAAGATTTATGACCACAACTCATCTTTTTTTTTTTATTCCTGCTCTTCATTTTGGACCATCTCTTTTCGCGTAAAGAAGACGCTACTATCGTCTTTTGCCAAATCATCCCGAAGAATGAACGAGAAAATTTTTCAACTGAATCAATGGATATATATAGCTTTGAAAAATTCAATCACTTCATCTTGAAAACGATTTATATATTCGTAAATACATGTATGTATATACTTGTATATATAAAAAAGTTGCAAGAGCATCGTTCAACTGTGATTTATCTTCGTCAAAACACCACTTTATACATACATCCATACATATAAATATCCACATACACATAAATATACACGTATATATTTTTTTTTATTGATAAAAAATTACTATTCGTCCCAGTGAGTTGCTCATTAAACTTTATAAACACGCGAACATTTACTCAGCATAAAAGATAAACAAAACGAGAACGTTAATAAAAAAAAAAAAAAAAATATGTATATATGTATGTATATATGTGTAATCACATGTATTTATTCAAAGCAAATAATTTACTTCCACCTGGAATTTATCAGAGAGAGTAAAGTAGAGAAGTGAAAAAGCAGGTGAAAAAAAAAAATTATTTCTCGTGTTGTCCGTAAAATAAATTCCTTTTCGCGGAAAGTGAACGATTTAAAATTATTCCTAATGTACTTTGGCGCTGACAAATAAACAATAAACATGATGATTGTGGTGGTTGGGCAATTTACACATGGCGTGAGGTAAAAAAAAAAAAAGGAAGATAAATAAATAAATAAAATAAAATAAAATAACAGAACAGAACATGGATACATAATATACGAGTTTGTGCTTCTTCGATGTAGTTTATGTATAGATGTGTATATAGTTCATTGAACGCACTAATGGCAGATAAGATTTTATCTGTTGTCACTGGTTTACTATCACATATAAGTGTATTCGTCGTTCATTACATATGAGGTACTCTGTTGCACTGTCAATTTTTTTCTTAATTCACGCATTGTAAAGTTGAATTATTTTCACATTTTATTTTATCTCATTTTTAGACACAATAAAAAATTTTTAACAACTATCGACACGTTGTATATAAATACTTGAATATTGTAATATGTACATATACATATTTATATATACTCGTTGTTTTATTTTATTTCTATGTCACTATTTCACGAACTTATATAAAATATAAGCGTGTTATTATATTGACGTAAAATCGACTGGAGAAAAGTGTCGAGTGGAGAGAGCTTGCGCGTGCATATAAGTTTATAGTGAAAAGTGCATTAATAATTTATATCAACTCAATAACAATATCCTCATCGTTATTTTCAATTGCAAAAAAGAAAATATATACATATGTATATAATAAGATGAAAAAGAATTTTATATGGAAGAAAATATAAAGAAAATATGTGGGCAAAAAATAATTTAATAAAATTCTCTTCCTCAGTTTTTTATATTTCTTCAATGTATATATTTTATGTATATATATATTTATATACATAGTAGATATATGTATACATATATATGTGTATATAATCTACAGTAGAGAATAATTTTGTATTATTTTTATTTACACAAATATAATTTAAAAAAATCTCAACTTCATTTGCCAACCGACGCGTCACATGGGAATGTGGTTAATAACGACACGAAATAAATTTAACTAACCAACAACAGCATCAAATTATATTCATAGACCACTGTATAATTACATTTCCGTGTATATGTATATATTTATACGTTTATTTATACCTATGTATAATTTATAAACTCATCTGCACTGCTGGGTCTATAGAGAATTGGTGACAATATCATTGCAAAGTGTAACGTTGACCTCTGCACCAGATTGCAGTTATAATAACAAAAGTTTGAGTGTTAAAATATTGTGATGAATGAATTGCACAGAGGTATATATATAATCAGAGAAAGGATTTAATTATTTCTGCTTGTGTTCACACACCAACTTTCTCAATGTTCTACGATTATTTTTATGCTATTAAAGTAAATAACAATATATGAATTTTTCTCGTTTTCCTCGTGCGTTTATTCTAATCATTTCATATCGGTTTAATTGCAAACGTCGCATATTTTTGAGGGAGATTTGTCAGGTGGGGATGGAATGATCAAAGTGAGGACAAAAGGAGCAATTTTAAGTGAGGAAATAAAAGGAAAATATATTTTAATGGGCATTTTATTTATTTATTTTTTTCTCGGCGTTGTGATAAATTTTATTCGTTTATTTATTTAAATATTGAACAATCTCATACATGAATTGATAATTATTTTCAGAAATTGCACGAAAAAAAAAATCTCCTACAGAATCATTTGTTTATTCATTCAAATATCGAAACTCAATTGGCAAAAAAAAAAAAAAAAGAATTTATTTATTACAAATTCCGAATAAATATTTAATATTCAATAATGCATTAATATTATTCATGTAAATAAATTCTCTACCTAAACAATTACACATCAACAAATATTTCAATCCCTCATAAAAAATCCTAAACAATAAATAAATAAAATTAATACCACATCATTAATATATAAATCCAACCCTGGATTTTTTTTTCCATAGATAAATTACACTTTGTCTCACCTCAATTTCTCACAACACTCTATACTAATCACTAATTACAAAATAATATTCAATATTTTACCGCATCTCACACACTGCAGTCACCTTCAAATTATATCCATACATTACCAATATAAACATTCATGCAATGTATACTACGTTATTGGTAGTGGTAGAATTTTTTTTTTCTATTTATATACATGCACATAATACCGAGGGTGGCTTCAATTGTAATTAAACTTTTCCCTTTACCCTTTTCACCACTTCTCTTGGACACTTTCTCCCTCAGTCAACGAATTCTCTCTCAAACCCTCTGCCATGTCATGTCTACTCACTAACCCTCTCTTCCTTCACCCTCTTCTCTTTCCTCGTATTTCCACCACCCATTGAACGGGGACGCGGGTGCAATTCCTCGATATAATTAGTTTTCACTGTGTATGCCCCTATATAACTTTATATACTATTTGCGCTTTCTCTGTGCTTGTGCATTTTCATCGTTCGTAAAATGTTAGCAATACTCACTTGCTGGACCGCTTTTGTGGGCGCGTACTTTTCACTCACTTCCTTTACGTTTGTATATACCTACTAGAGTTTATGTACATACATACATACATACATACATACATACATACATACATACAAGTGAAAACCCACGGATTCAATTACGATTTGTGCCTGTGGGCCAATGCCAACAAAAGCTATCCAACCATTCCCCTTCATATATCATCATATATATAAGTTATATGTACATATATATTTATATAAGTGTGTATGAACGTTCATATTTCCTTTTCCTAGTTACCTATATTGCCATATAAATTGCCAGGATCTCGTGTAAAGTTGCCAAAGTCAACAAAATCCGATACATCTATACGCAATTTTGCAGTTTATCATCACTAAATTGATAGAAAATATTATATTTTTTTTTTTTTTACTCTATTGAGTGAATGATAAAGTAAAAATAAGTAACAGAATTCACAGTTCCACCATTAAGAGATGAATTTTCATGATTTAGAATTTTATTAACTCGAATTTAGTCATTTATATTGGAATAGTGATGAAAATCAATATTGATTTTTAATGAAATGTCATCTTTATTTTTTTTTTTGTCATCTTCGAATAATATTCGCAATGATTTTTTTTTTAAATTATTAATCATTGTCTCTTTATATAACTTCAAATCTATTGGAATTTTAAACACGTTCATTCTATTCAAATTACAAACGCACAGTGTATAAAATTAAAAAATGTATAAAAATAAACAGAATGCGATGTATGATAATATTACTATAGATAAATCCGAATTATTCTCCAATATGTTGAACAATATTAAATAACCGGTTTGTACTACACAACGGCTATGTAGATTAGGGTGAGGGTGTGATAGATTTTATGCATGCCACGATGGCAGAAATTTATTTGCGCTATTCTGAAGCGAGCACATTTATTGATAAGCCATATGCGCGTACAAGAAACATGCTCGAACGTGAAATATACACAAATATTATGCATACACGTGAAGATATATTTACTAAACATTTAACATACATATATACGTAGGTAAAAACAATGTAAATAATTTTAATAATAACATTTGTTGATTTTAAAAAGAGAAAATAATATTAAAAATGAGAATAAAAATATTTTACGTTCAGTATTTTTACTTATAATATTTATAAATATTTTTTTCTCGATTTTTTTTCACATCCCTCTCCCTGTCTCTAGTGGATATATATTCTATTCTTCATAGAATATAACATCCCTCTCATTTTCATACCCAGACGATTCACCCTCGATCTCCCATTCTCAATCTCCCTCTCATGGATTACTTAATATTCCGGTTGCGTTTCGTCCGCTGAATAATCGCCTCACAGGTCTTGCACGCGCATCAGATACACACTATATATATATATATATATATATATATATATACATATAGTGTGTATAAATTGTAAAGAAAGAGAGAGGGAATATATCTCTAGTTATCCAAAAGCTGCATCCAAATTTCATTGGCGTCCTGTGGTAAATTTCAGACGAGAAATAATTTATAAAAATATCTAGATAAAATTAATGTACAAATTTTCCCATTGAGATATAAATATTAATTAGAATTTTATTTCATTTATGCAAGCAATTATTCAATTGAATAAAAAAAAATATAATGAAATAAAGAAACAAAAATATTAAGTTATGAATATATAAATGATAAATAAATTTATATTTCAAATGAAAGAAAATCATGAGAAAAAAAAAAATAATCAACGCTATAAATTAAATGTACGACTATATATTTTATGTCTTTATAAAATAGTTGTACATAGGTAATATAAGGCGTCACGTAACAAGTGCGAAACGCGTTAATTACTAACTCTGAAAATGTTTCGTCTCAAGTTCCCCCTGCTGTGTATATAAAACACATGTGTGCATTTATTATATCCACACGTTTCTATATTTTATAAACGTGTTTGTGCGTGTTTTATATACATATCAATATGGAAATATAAAATACACTTTGAACACTACTGCCTTCACAAGTCACATTGCTTGAACATAGAAAAGTGAGAATGAAAAAGTTGTGTGTGAATAAAATAAAAAAACAAAATTAAAAACCCAGCGAAAAAAGTGCGATGTTAGCGTCGCGAGTGCGCGACTAATATACCACGATAGCGTGTCGCATGATTTGCAGAGACTTTTATTGCTCGCAGATCTCACGACTCGATAATATAACATATAGAAATACGGAAGAAAAAAAATAAAAATAAAAAAGAGTCGATACACTATATTACATGTATAAAGTACGAGAGAGACTTTGCAGCAGATTGGACGACAGGGTGGCGCTACAAGTGTTCGATCGTCGGTTTCCCAACGGGTCAACCACACTCGCTTTCTCCCTTTCTTTCTGTCACCCACTCCCACACCCATTTGTAATAATAAAATCCCCATGATGTGTAAAATACAAAAGCAAAAAAAAAAAAAAAAAGAAACAAACATATATAAAAATATTTATACTACAGAGATAAAGTTTTATCCTGTCGATACCAGAATGAACTTGCAAAAATGTCATCTCTGTAATTTTAAATATATTTATTTTTTATATTCCATATCACTTAAATCAATCAACGATAATTGATTACCATTATCTCTTCATCATCACTGTCATAAAACTCACTCAATCATATAAATAAATATACTCTTTTTCAATTTTTATATATTTATTTTATCTCAAGCTCGTAATAAATAACCCATCATTATTTTCTCTTCTTTCTTTATTATTTTTATTTGTGATTTCCTCTTGTTTTATATAAATTTAATCGCTATTTTATCATCTGGATTTTCCTCCATAAAATCCCGTGATCGATGGTGAAGAAAGATGAGAAAAAAAAAACAACGAAAATAATAAATTCAAATAGTAAATAATGCAGAGGGTTATTTCATGATGCGACATACTCTATTTTGAATTTATATATTTAGGGAATATTACATACGCGACATAACTGTATATATAAACGAAGCCGCAGGTGTATGTATCGTCTGGTAAATATGGCGTAGTTGCTTTAACCCTGCTGGCTGGTTTCCGGTAAATCCACACTCAATGCCACCCCCCCAAAGTCTCGTTCATTCTCGCACGTCTGTATATAAGAATATATTCCTATATATAATATTATTCCTCTTTTCGTTCTCCTTTTAGTGTCACGTGGAATGATCGATGGCGGTCTAATCGTTCATATTTACGTGTAAATGTGTATGTCATAGCAGTGGTGTAAAACGATATATTCATCCCCGTCGTCCGTCACTTCAAATTTATTTTATTCCATTATTAATTTTCTGCATTTATTTTATTTTCAATTTTAAATTCTTTCATTATTATATTTATTATTAAATACTGATGCTCTCTGATGGTAAAATGTCGAGTGGCTCGTGTGCCACTGCTTCAAAGGCACATGCTAGAAGGGGTTGATATTCATTTATATATGTGTGAATGTGAATGAACGCACAGTTATTTCACTTTTGTGTGTGGTGTTACGGATCGTTGAATTTTACGGATTGCTAACACACGATCGCGTGGGCTCTCGTTGAAATTTCACTAAATTTTACGCTACCGCAGGCTCTCGCTATTGTCAACGGTCGACTACGGATATAGAGGATGCTCGGGCACGCGGATAAAAAGAGAAAAAACACAAGAGAATAAAAATAAAAATAAAAAAAAAAAAAAAAGGGCGAGAGAGTGATAGTGGTTGTGGTTTGTGCCGCTTGATTCGAGCAGAGAATTTCACAGCGTTTAACTGTCCCATACATTGCAGACAAGAGGAAAATGTTGAATTATTATATAATAAAATAAAATACCCCGAGAGATTTAAAAAAAAAAATGAATTATCTTATTAAATTTCGATCATATGAAAAACTTCAATTATTTATATAATTTTTTATTTTGTATTATTTGTATTTGTATTAAAAAATAATGTTTTATTTTATAATGAATATAGTTTAATGTTGGTAAATATTGATTTGTAGTTTATTTTATATTTTATTTTTATGATGTAATTTGAAATAGTTTAGTGATATTAAAATATAAAAGTGAATTTTCTTTTTTTGTTTATTTTATATATTGAGATTGCGGTTATTTTATATTGGGAGAGGATGTAGACAGTGCATGGGATGGATAAGAGAGGTAATATGAGGCAGATGATGGTGATGAGAATGAGAAAGAAGAGAAGACGAGAAATTTCCGATGAGAAAAATAAGCAATCACTTTCAGTATTACGGTTGTGTTGTGGATGTAACGCCCATACCAAGGCTGTTCAATATCCAAGATACCCTCTCGCATGAGGGATTCTCTCAATTTTATGTGAAGAAAAACGATCCAGTGAGGGAGAGTGTGTATTGCACGTCTATTGATGCAGTGAAACGTGCATTTGCTTGATGAGTATATGATGAAACGAAAGTTTATATAATATATCCTCGATATATTCGGACGTTTGTTATCATCAAAATTAAAGTAAACTATATCGAAAAGTTATTTGAAAAATATACAAAGCAGTAAATATATTTGTTGAATGTATTTTTCATCGCTTTATATTTTTCTTTAATCATTATTTCAAGCCACGATATAAAAATGTATATAAATATATTTTAAATTACCAATTAATTTTCCCGTCCATGCTTAGTTAATTGGAAAATGGTTTTTAAACATCTCAAGTCAAAAGTGCGATGTATTAAAATGAAATATTAAATAGTAATGGTAAGAAACTAAGGGGAGTTAATTAAATGAAGAATATAATAATGAAGAAAAGCGACGAGATAAATTGTGCTATATTTAAATATATATGTATCGATTTTTTTTTTTTTACACTTCTTCTATAGTCTATACATATATATAAATATGCGTAACGGAAAAAGTAAAGTGTTTTCGTGCGAAAATACGGAAATTAAAAATAAAAATTGACATGACTTAAAATTAAGACAAAAAAAAAAAATTATAAAAATATATTAATTTAATCCAATTATCGACTAACCAGTAAAAAATTCTGGTTTTATTTTTCTTCCCTTCACTTCTACTCTTATTTGGCTTCTCACAATCACACGATACCCTCTCCCCACGTGTACTTTATGGATGCGATTGAAAATGTCTGCAATAATTTCCCCAAACGTGAGTCATGACAAAATAATAAATAAATCGTTACCCTCAAGACACACATATCCAACAAAAGAATCCATACATATCATACACCCATATACACGCATACACATATGTATACATATATAAAGTACAATAATAAGTATATAGATGATGGATATAAGCATTGACTGCTTTGAGTTGTGTTAAATTGGCGGATTAAAGCAGCAGCCGCGTATTTTGACCCTGGCTGTGCTCTTCGCTCTCTCTTATATACCATTTATGTATACCATCAGAGAGGATCTTTGATACACGTCATGTTGAATACATGCCCGTGACGTTATATATACCGACCCTTATTTTCTCTCACCCTCATTCCCAACATATATATATATATACTTCTCTTTGCATCTCATATACTCCGTTTTTCACTTACTTCCTTCTCAATTTTATTTTATTTTTTTTGCTCTAAAGACTTTTCAGCTTTTTCTCCTGTCTCCTAATTTTTTTTTTTTCATATATTTTTTACACACACATGCATATATACATACATATATATGTATATAAATATATGTATATATAATATTATTGCGCGAACCACAACGTCCTTGGGTATTTACACTCCGATTGTCAGGGACGTTGAAGGCACAGAATTGCGTGCTACTTCGTCTCCTTGCATATTATATACTTATATACTTTTGTGTATGTATTTTTATAATGTATATAGATATGATTTTGTGTATGTATACTTTTGGTGTACATGACCACACAGCGGGTGCAGCTTTACGTGTGCATAAGTCGAGCGTTTGTGACCCTGCCGACGACGACGTCGTTGCAAAACCACATCACGCCGCGCCCAACTGTGTATATATACACGTACGGATTTGTATATACCTGTCTGTGCTTGTGTCTGTGTGTCACGGGGGTTTCATACTGCTTTTACGTTATATGCTACTGCGTGTGTTAATTCTACTCGCATAAATCCCAGGATTAAGGGCATACGTTATACTTAGGGAAATATGAATCGCGTGGCACTTACTTTATTTTTTGTTTTCTTTTTTTTTTTCCTTTATTATTAATTTTCCTTTTTCCCAATGGCAATTTTTATTTTGTTTTATTTTAATCTTTGCACTTTAATAGAAAGCTAGTGACTTTGATATGATAATATTTGGATTATAAAATTTGGAGAGGATTTTTATAGATTTTCGATAGAGATGCATAAAAAGAAATCTTAATATTATTTTTTTTTTTTCTTTACTCTCGTAAATTTTATTCGATTTTTTATTTTCATTTGTTTGTATTATAACACTCGAATGATGTATTTTTATTTTATATGTTTAAATATGAATGTGTGTGAGTGTATTTTGGGTTGACGAGGGTCGATCGCGTTGGATTTTTGCCGCAGGTGGAAAGGGTTAAAATAAGGGGCAAGGGAAAAAAGGGATGAATGATGCTTAAATCGTCTGACAATGAGATATTTACGAGAGAAAAAGAACGCATCTATGGCACATATCCAACGTAATTTTTATACACAATGTACACATGTACACATATATATATTATACATATTGGAAGTATATGGTGTATACAGGCATTTATTTATTTTTTTATCGCCTCGGGAGTACCATGGTGAATGCAATTGTGGGCTCGTATATTTTTCTTCGTGACTTCAGACCATATAAACGCATAAATATATATCTCACAGTCATCCCATTAGTAAAATATTCACTGGAAATATTTAAAAAAAAATAAAGAAAAAAAGATTTTTTTTCATCAAGTATAATTTTTTTTTTTTTTGGGTTATAATTATTATTTAGTACGATTCAAATATTAATTGTATAATAAAACAATTAAATATCAATTAAATGATAAAAAAAAATTAATGATTAAATCAAAATTAAATATAAATAAAAATCATTTAAATTTCGATTTTTCAACAGCCAAAAAGTTAATTGTAATTATTTAATAAAGTTATTATCAACACCTAATAAATAATTATAAAAGCTGGTCAATATGAATATTATTATTAACTGCAAATAAATCCACTCAAGTGTAATAATGTTTTGTGGTAATAAATAAAGTAATATAACATTCACTATTAATCAAAATAATTTTCCATATAAAATATTACCGCAATGTTTGAATATCCACAAAGTGAACAATTAAATTATTCACAATATTTATCCATGCAATGTCAAATTGCTTTACCAACCACTGGATAATTATTAACCAAAAAATAAAATGAAATCAACATCCCAAAATTAATTCTTCAAATCACAAAAAAAAAAAAAAAAAATCCCCTCAACAAAAACTCTTTTTTCTTTCTCTCCTTCAACCTTCAAAATAAATTACAAAAACATTATCCCACCAAAATAAAATATTCAATCACACCACAACATTAATTATACCAATAAATAAACAATTCTCCATCTATAAAACATTAAACTTTACCTATATCATTAAATCGACACTGTCTCTTTTAATCTTCACGTTTTCGCACATTTCCCAAAGGCCACTGCCAGTCCAATATGTCAGTTCATATCCACAAGATTATACATACCTATACACATGCTGACGACGGCACTATAACAGTCCGATAGTGGTACAATTCACGCGCGTGTCCGAACCTGTCATCCTCCGTACTGCTTTGCACGAAGTGTTAACACGTGTCAAATTTCTCCTCATCCTCCGTATATATATCCCTCAAACTCTCATATACACTCGTCATACAAAGCAGTATATATTTCATATACCTATATACGCATGCCTTATACATACATATATATATACATAGTACATACATAGATATACATATATATAAAACTCGTCAACCTCTCTATTGTGCTTTCTCACTATATACCAAATATCCAACTGTCGAAATGGACATTGCGGAGGTAGATCGTCGCGTTCGTTTTACAGTATAACGAGCGGATATGATGTGACATATATATGTATATATACATGTGAGTATGTATGTATATATGTATGTATGTATATATATTATCGAGGAGATTGGTCGACCACTGAGCTCTATCTCGCGGATTGATAGTTGAACAGACGACGCGCGCGCGCGACCAGTCAGTGTAATCGAATCGTTCGCATGTCGATATAACGAGATCTCGTTATTTACTAGTGATATTTCACGTCTGTTCCGGCATCGTTTGTGTATGTATATGTATATGTGATATAATATATATTAAAAGCGCTTTGGTTGCGGAGACTTCAACCGTTGAAATTCTCTTGACAGTTTTATATATTGAAGAAAATGATCGTTAAAAACTTATCTTATTTATTGAAGTAAAGTGAACGAAAAGGAAAAAATGAAGATAATAATAACATTGTTGCTTTTGTATAGAGGAAATGAGATATATATATTTTTTTTTATTTTGGAGAAAAATCTGAGTGAATTAATATAATGTATTTGAATATTTTGTTTTTAATGACGTGATGCAATATTGTGAAAAGTTTATATTATATAGGTAATTTTCTGGCGTTTTATTTTTGTTATTTGTTGTTGTAATTAAAATTTGTATTTTTATGTTGGGTCGAACATTTGTATGTAAACTTTATGTTAGTTTATATAATATAAATATACGAAATTAAACTCATACTGCCAACGGCGATTTATATTGTAGTATTTTTTTTTTGTTCGTGTTCATATTTTCCCGCGCTGCAAATTTTTACGTTTATATAAATATTTCATTTATATATTTATTTATCTATACATGTTATATTATTGTACACATATAGATATGCGAGCCAATTTCAGTTGCAATTTATTTTTGTTTTGTACGACCATCACTTTAAAATAATACATTCTCAATATATATTTGACAATAATAAAAATAAAAAATGAAATTTCCAAACGAAATACAAATACAATTATCGTGATAGTATTTTTTAATACAATATCGCAAACACTGCGACATAATAATTAAACATTTTTTTATAATACCTGAATAAAATGAGCAATGAAAAAGTGTCGAGAAATTAAAAAATAAAATAAAACTAAATAAGAAGAAGAAGAAAAAAAAACAATAGGAAAAGGGGCTGGTGTACGAATCAAGGGAAGAAAATAAATAATAAAAGTGAAACAAAGTGAAAGCGGAAGACATATTTATATATATATACATATAGACATACGCAGTTGAAGCGATTTAAATCATCATCACAAAAGGAAGAATAAAGGAACCACTATAATTTACAGAAGCAAATGGTGGGCTTTTATCCAGCACAGGTTGGCAATTAAGGATATCTCCCGGTGCTTTTACTTCATGGTAAAAAGACAATGTGGTGTTTTTTAATTGTCTACTAATCACTGACAATACAATTATCCTCCATGTAAATTATTTATATTTTATATCCACGAATTTATTATCCACCTTTCTTTTTTTTTGAAAGAGGTCTCTCAATATTTTTATCATCTTTTTTTACACTTGTCGTATTCACTATACGCCCAAATCAATTTTACCATATAAAAATATAACATTTAATTATTAATTCCGAATTTTATTTTGACTTTAAAAAAATTTTTTCTTTCATTTAATATATAAACAAGAGACATCTTCACATTCAGTGCTACTTCACTGAGCTACCTCACGCCAAGAGTAAACTGCAAAGTTTAACGACTCGTTAGGTGCCTCCCGTACCTGACGCTGACATTATACGGTGCGTTGTAAATACCCACGCATAACCTCATATACATACATATATGTGTATAAGGTATATTTACGTTCATATATACTCGTTCGCATAAAATAAGTACACATATGTGTACGTCCAGGCTTTTATGGTGCACACAGGCTTTATGGCAAATTCTCTTTCACCTCAATATATTCATATATCTATACACAAATGCAATCCACAGACACTCGTGCATATAAATATTGTTGAGAGAGAAAAGATTTAATAAAAAATAATATATACAAATGAAATCAAAAGAATTTTCTGTGAAATTTAATTTTTTACACTGTTAATTCATGATTTGAACAAGTTTGTGCTTGAACTATTAGATTGAATGTGAGATATAATGAAGTAGAATGAAATTAATTAATTAAATGTCCCAGTGACGACTGAGGAATATAAAAGATAGAGATTGAGAGGGTAAGAGGGGAGAAAAAAAAAATATGAAAGAATATTTTTACAGTCTTGTAGAAGAATTTTACCGTAACGTACAAGATGGGGTTTACATCAAAAGGATTATCCTGTGATTAATGTTTGAAATGCAACAGATGCGTGACTTTTATGTAGGTAAATATCTATGTATATAAGTCTGTACATATGTATTTATATTACCAAAGAAGGAAAAGGTGAAGAAAAGTATTTCAGAGGTGTCTACAGTTAAATATATAAATATATTTATCCCCATCAAATATACTTTTGTCATTTTTTGTCAATGGTAAATTTTTTTTTTTTTTAGCTCTCACGTCATTCATAATGTTGCTCACACTATTGCCAC
This sequence comes from Microctonus brassicae, assembly GCA_918226075.1. Classification (NCBI taxonomy): domain Eukaryota; kingdom Metazoa; phylum Arthropoda; class Insecta; order Hymenoptera; family Braconidae; genus Microctonus; species Microctonus brassicae. The sequence continues at coordinate 11,127,631 of OW445484.1, read as the reverse complement.
TGATTTTCATGTATATATGTATATATACATTTATATACATATCATTTTTATTCATCGTTTTCAATGTATTCGTCGAGAATATTTCCATTAAATTTATTATTTTTAATACTCACACATGTATGCACACGATTTAAATATATATTTTATTTAGAATTTTATTGGATACTAATGGATATATTTCAACTGAAGAAATTGATATATGTATCAATTCAATGGAATATTGTGAATTAAAAAATAAAAGAAGAATATATAATTTCAAAAAATCATTTTTGCCAATTTTTTTGCTTTAATTTTTATTAAAGCGATTAAAATTCTACTTATTGATAATATAAATACCAACAAAGCTGAACATATTCATACATATATATCTGAAAAATATATATATATCTATACATATATATATATATAAATATCAGTAATTAATATTTATATATTTATTATTCAACTTATATTACAGAGTAAAATTTTCTCTAAAATTTTTATCTCAACTCAGATTAATATTTTTCATTTTCAGCGAATTTCAATAAATGCCAGACACTGATATAAATTAAAATACCAATCTATATATCGATATATACATATAATATTCAAATATATGTGAATGATATCAACTATGGTGCTTTGGCTCGTGCACAAACTGCGCCAATTGCATTGAGAACAAATTATATAGTCGCAAAATAGTTTATATTGTCCATGAATACCATGGCACCCGATTGTTCTGACTCTACAGGGACTCTTTGGCTCAATACACATTCCATTCGATATATAATATTATTCGTACACATATATATACATGTATCTACATATGTATAGACATAAATAAATGCAAATATATCCAATGATATTATTATTTATATTTATTTTTATCTTCTTTTCTTTATTTTAAATTCTTTTAAAATCCATTAGATTTTATATTGATGATTAAATATCATGAGTCGTCCATTATATCGAAATATAGACAAATATAAAAATAAAAATTAATTTCAAAATATTTATATTAATATTAATACAAAGTAAAATGACTTCTATATTATACGATAGTGTGAAGTAAGATTAAAATTGATATACACACGTCAAATTATTTATATAAATTATCAGTGTGATGCTCATCGAATTGTAAAATATTACATGAGAAGACGTTAATTATATATGTATGATATGTTTGACGTGTCACAGTCAAACCCTTGTCAATGAATAAATACGAATATGATCGAATTTCATGGTTAAAATTAAATTGAGAATGAAAAAAAAAAAAAAAATTATAATATTTTTACGATATTTAATGGAATATAATATAAGTGTGTTTGTATGTCTATGTGTTAGGATGTTTTAGATGTTGGTTTAGAGACTATATGGTGTGTTGTGTCCATCCTATATCACTTCCACCCACTAAGCTTATACGCCTCAACGCCACGTACAACATCCGCATTCTCTTTTACATAGATAGATATAGGTAAATATATATAATATATATATAGTGTATGTGTGTAGACTTTATATGCATATATACATTTACTAGCGCATATATATCTACATTTAGTAACACTGTCTCCTCCCTTTTACCTTGGACGTTAATCTTGTAGCAAACCATACTGGAACCACGAAGCTTCTCTCCAAGAGTTTACACTTGTGAGCGACTGACGATGCACATCCAAGTTCATTATATACAATGGGATTTACTTGGAGCAGTGGAGCAACATATTAAACCAAAATCCGATTTAAAATATAACTTGCTCGAAAATAAAAAAATTTAATAAAATAAATAAATAAAGAGATGGAAATAAAATAAAAATATAATTATTTGAATTTATTATAAATTCTGTCGACTTTTTCACGATGAAAAATTTTTATTTCTCCTGTGACGATCAATTTTGATTTTTTTGTTATTAAATCCATACTAATTAGTTTATTATTGTTTTACAAATTATTGTTAATTGGAAAAATGGCTTTAGTGTGATAATATTTTTGTAAAGCTAAAAACAAAATACTCACGTGTCAGTATATTTTTTTTTCTTTATTTTATTTATTATTAAAAAAATAATTTATAATTTATGTTAAATGAATTTTATTATTATTGTCGAAGCAATAGGAAATTATGCTGTCTAAACAAAATTAAGCAATGTAACTACAATTATTGAAATATTTTTTTATTACATTAATAAAGTGATTTAATAACCAAAAAAGTCAAAATTTCATACGTTTGGAACTTTGGGTTTGAATATCTTTATAATGACTGTCTCTATGAAAAAAGTATAAGAGACCTTTTTTGTAGAGCACTCGATTCTCTACAAGAATATGCCATAAACTTATTTCTATAATATGCAAATGTCGAGCCACGAAAATTCAAAGAAAAAAAAAATGTTTCTTCCCATGTTATTTAAATGAAAAAACGAAAATTACGAAAAGCAACCTCTAAATAATAAAATTAAGAGCTCCACTTTGAACAGACTTTTTTATATATATATATATACAAATATATACACGCATGTATATAATAGTTTCAATGGCGTCTTACACAGTGGTTTGTTATAGATGTCGTACTTCACCCATATCGCGTGTCGTTTCATACTTTTTGACTTTTGCGGTAAATCCCACATAACGCAACGACTTTCACCCTCCTACACACGAAGAATTTACCAAAACCAAAAAGTAAATACACTTACACACACACACACACACCTATATACATACTCACATATAAAAACACATATATCCACACATAAAAAGAAATAAAATAAAATATAAGATCGCGAGGAAGAATTTTATCCAGAGGTTTCGTGCTACCAGAACACAAATAGTTTAATCTTTTTCTCCCCTTTTTCTTTCTCCCATTCTTTTTGTGTTTAGCTGTACACACACTTGCAAGTCTTCAGTTAAAGTATATACCTATACATATACATCTATACATATATGTATAAATAACTTGGTAGACTTTATGCTGTGGTGTCTTTGCGCTGACGTAGCACTGCTAAACTTCACGTTATACGAGCGTGAATCTGCATAATGCAACAGCAAGGTGCACTCTGTGGGTTTAATTTCATTTCTAGGATTTGTCCTTGTTGAATTAGCCACGCACCCCTTCCATAATCTCTCACTATCTTCCTCTCATTCTTCCTCATACATTATATCCACTGTTCTGACGATCGTCACGTTAGTTTAGATAATTTAATGAGTCCTATGTAGACCCCTTGTGTCCTCTCTATACTATCTTTACTTCACATACATATATATATATATATACAACTTAATTCTCATCAACCTTAGCCAGTAAATTTCTCGTGACCTATAGAGAGAATACTCTATGAAATACAAGTGAAACTATACTCGACGTAAATTTTACCATAAATTATTATGCTCATATAAATTTACACACGTACATGTAGATAGATAATTTATTAAAAATCTGTCGCAACGTATATTAATTATATTATTTTATTATTTTCTATTATGTTTCATTCGTATATTCGTGTTGCTTGTTACATTTAATTTCCGAGACAACTGAAAAAAACTCATTATTCAATTAATATCCGTACGCCCGTATCCAATCAATTTGACACATGCATTTACCATTCTTCATGTCCATTTTTAGAAATATCGAAGCACTGCGTTTTCCAACTAGTTTGAACATGTATATATGCGAAAGCGTCACGAATGCAATATCGATTGTTGTTATATATATACACATACAAAATATTATATAGATACATATGAGATATGATATCTCGATGTGCAACAGAATACCTCCACACGTGACACTCGATCTATTTATTTTTAAACTGAAGCAATTAATAAAATAATAAAAAATAAATTTAAAAATTGGTAATTTACTTTAAAAGTTGTTGCAAATGTTTTTTATTTATAACATTCATATAAAAATTAATAAGCCAATTTTTTTTTTAAGTATATACACTCCGAGGTCTATCGTATTATTTCCTGTTACAATGGTGTACATAAATTTTGACAATGGTGTGATACACGTCATAGAGTAAAGACCTTTTGGATAATGCCCTCAGTTATGGTTATATATATGTATTCATGTATGTATGCACGTATGTATGTATGTATGTATATAATAATACATATACGCATGTAATGTAACGCGAATGAACTCGAGACCGATCGTTAAAGCGACCCTACAATTTCTTTTCATCCCTCGTTTTTTTTTTTATTTTGCCCTCACTCACTCAGCCTTGGGTTTATATATATGTGTATACATTTCGTCGTATCGCCACTCCCTTGACTATTTGATACCACCGTTTTATTCTTGTCTTTTTTTTTTTTTTATTATTAACAAAGTCGTATAGCACACAATTTATTTTCAAATAAAACTATTTTATAATATACTTTACGTGGTGTACTTAAATATGGCATTGGATATTTTAAATAGTTTATTATTGGTTTTTTTTTTTTTAATTCAACCGGACGTGCAATCATTTGTTGTAATGAAAATAGTAATGACATGACACGTATGTACATACACACGACGATGGATTCATGTTTTGTAGACTTGTAGAGACACTCCTGCGTTCGGTGAATGCGCCCGATAATCTCATCGTCATTATATCTCGAAGAAGGAGAAGAAGAAGGTAATTCACGTCATTATCGATAATACCTGAGGAGAGAGCAACCAATTTGGAGGGAAAAAATGAGTGTGCGCTGTGCGGTGACGTCGCTTAGAGGGAATTTCATCTTCAGTTTTATGTTCATATACAGACAACAGTGAAGAATATTTTTCCATTTTTTTTTTTTTTTTTGATATCAGACATGTCACTACAGGAAATTTCCTGTTTTAACAAGTATAAAAATTTTCTAATCTCCGAATTTAATTTTTTATTTATAGATTTTATAACTGCCAACACTTTGTAATGATATAGTTGTATGGTATACGTAATTATTTTAATAGTTTAAGTGAATAAATAAACAAATGATCTCATTTGTAATTAAATAAAAAATGCCTCTACGTTTTTCTTGATTATAGAAATTTCGCAGAATTGTTTCAGACTGTTTGGGAGCTTTTTATTATTATCAACATAATAATTGAGCTGTCTCAATGCTTCATATAAAAATGTAGTAGCATTAATAATAAAAAAAAAAATGGTAATTAAAAAATCGTTTAATTAACGCAATAATTTTCCTGAATTTATACTTGAAATTTTGTTCTATTTTTTTATTCTTCACATCGCCCAATAAAAAATAAATAAAATCTAATAAAATATAAACATTAACCCACCATTATCTGAATAAATAAATAATAAATCAGAATGCTTGAAGAAGAAATATTTGGCAGGAAAAAAAAAAAAAAGGGAATAAAAGATGAGATAAATTGGAAATGTCTGATGAAGCAATCTTGTTTTCCCCGTTTTATTTGTACATAGATACAAACAGTGTATCGAAAAAGTGATGTTATATACGTCCAGGCTTAAAAAGAAATCGCAGAGGATAGCGAATATATACATATACAGAATGAGAAAGAAATGGAATTGTCGAGCTTATTTTTTTTGTATTTTTTTCATGAAAAAACTCGTCGAAGCGTGTCGCGGACGAACCGTGACCTCAGTTTTCGCAGAGTGAGATACTCACGGGGATCGTTGTAAATATATCTCAGCTATATGTATATATATACATATAGTTAATACATATATACATACATACATACATACATACATACATACAAATTTCGTCTCTCTTTCCGCTGTGTGACTGATTTTTCTCTGTACATTTACCATATACCCACATGTACGTATTTCTTTTACGCAAAAACGAATAGACTAAAATTTGTGGACGCTGTCGTATTTTTCAGTATCACTAAGGATTACTTTGCAGATCCATTTGTCACACGCTATTCTCTCTCACATTCACAATAAATACAAATATATAAATTCATACATTGAGTTTGTCACTTTATCTTCAATATAAGAAAGTCTAAATTATATATAATAAAAATAAAATGATATTCCACTTTAAAGTAAAATTGAAACAATTTTACTCAAGCACAAAAGCAGGATTTAAACTATAAAAAAATATAATATTTTTTCCACTCATGAATTAAAGTATTATAAATATAAATTATTTCTGCACGTTTGAACACGAATGAAAATATAATTTAGCGTTTGCAAACATGGAATATACAGATGTATTACACATAAAAAAATTGTTATAATTTACAAGGGATTATATCAAAGTATTTATATATAATAAGAGGGTGAGAGAATTATATATTTTGTAATGCGTTGAAAACCGTTAAATCTCTATCAACTTTAATACTCATCAAAACCGATGACGAAAGCTTTTAAGGGTGGAAAAACGATTGAAGATAATTGTTCAACATTCATTATATACATATGTATACATAAATGCAGCTCGCGTATTTTCACCCTCTATATTACATAGATTGTTCGACACGTTGACGATCAATGTAGGCTGAAGTGAGTATAAAAATGAGAGAAACAAGAATGAAAAATCTTGCGTTATTGTTTTCGGCTTATAACGGCCGCATGATCACTGATCTCGTCGCACACGGGGTCTTGATTCCGGCTTACTCAACTACAACTGAGCTCTTGATAGGTTTTTATTATACCTCAACCCCTCCAAAAGGATTTTATATACATATACATACCGATATATACTTCATAATTTTGCCTTTTACCTTTCTCAAACACCCTTTTATATATATCCATGATGTCTCTTCACATAGAGTGATCTACTATCTACAACCCCTAGGCATTTTTATATATACTAAATCTCTTATTAGATCCGGTTGCGACGCAGCAGTCAGTGAAAGAAATAAAAAAAATGTAGGAAAAAAAAAGAAATAAAGCCACGTTTTCATTCTAACAATCGCGTTCTCATTATTACAGTTGAGTTGGTCGTTCGATTAGGCGGAAACCAATAACGTCCGGCGTGACGATAAGAAGCCGGAAGGGTGTTATATATATATATATATATATATAGTGTCAACATATACCTATACATATGTATGTAGGTATGTATAAAGATATACGAGTAGAATGAAAGAAGAAAGTAGGGCAAAATAAAGTTGAGGGATATATAGAATGGGCAGTTTAAGATTTTATGATTCACACATATTTTACGTGGGTCTATTTTGTAATTTTAAGTATTTAAAGTATTCCACATTGTGATGTATATAATTTACTCTTTCAAAAGAATTTTTTTCAGATTTTTTACAGTATTTAATCTTTTCCATGAGGGAAATAAGGATTATTGCCAGAAAAAAAAAATGAAATTTTACTTAAAGTTGATAGAAACTCGATGAATTGTTTATTATGGTGATTTTTGGGAATTTTAGCATAAATAATTAATTCGAAACTTCGGGGCATTGAGAAAAAAAAACGCATTGGTTTGGAATTATCACGGTTTGTTTGGGATACTCTAAAAATATATAATTAATAAAAATATCCTGCCGTGATCCATTATATCTAAAGTTATACAAAATTATCCAGCAAATGTCCTTAAAATATGATTTTTCATCTCTTTTTCAGTCGAAATTATCGCTCGGAAAATTTTTTTTTCATCATGGACCAGTTATAGTGTCTTTTAGGGAATGTTTGACAGTTTTCAGAACCCTTCTTCGATTTTTTGTACGATCATTATTGACTGAGTTATTGATTATCAAAATCCGAAAAGACTTTTTTGCTCTGATTAACGATAACTCCGCAGAAAATCATCGTACAGAGCTCTTCATGTAGTCAAATTGAAGGGCATTTAATTTCCTGAAAGAAATTCATAGTAAAATCTTAAACAAAAAATTTCTAAAGTCCGTAGACTGTTTGTAAGAAATACAAAAATTACAATTTTATTTTTTTTGCTGCTTTTTTTTAAGATTACCCTAAAACCATGCAAGATAAAAAAATTTTCATTATCAGATCTGAAAACCAGACACTTGGAGCTACAATTTGCTATTTTTAATTTTGCTGTGCGATCATACTCATCCGAGTTATAGTCTGTTGAAAATCACTAAAAAATTTCGCATGTTGATTAATATCCTTTAATTTTTGCAAGTAGTGTATATCAAAAATATATAGAGCAGACTTTAGCAGACAAAAATGTATCATGATGATATAAAATTTATTATCCACTACAAAGAGCAATGAACCAGACTGCAGAATAAATTTTTTATTCACTTCTATTTAATGAACAGCTCACGTCAATTTTTTTTTCATCCCTATTTTTGTTATTTTTTTATTTTTTTCTTCCATTAATATTCGCTAATAAGTTTACCAAATGCTACATAGGAATTCATTTACCACGCCTTTCACTTCATTATTCGTCTATTAAAGTTACCGAGCTTAAATTACATACATATATACATTTATGTATGCATGTATAGATATTTTGAATCGATGATTAGACGACGATGGTCAAAGTGATGGATCCACGATGATTAAAGTAGTTTACGCAGGATCGTTATACGGTCAAAGGATAAATTTTGCTCCACACGATACAGGATACCTTTCTATATGTATATATGAATGTGTATATATGTGTGTATATGAGAGTTAAGTGGGGAGAGAGGATCTATATATATAGAACAGAATAAGAGGGAGTTGAACAACGTCGAACCTCTCGGCGCATCGAACTCGTGTGTGGCAAGGTAATTCAATTAAGTGGACTCCCTCTCTCTTCGTATATACACCCCTTTACGACAACATGAGGGTTGACTTCCAATTTCGAGTTTACCAGACACTATTAAATGTTCATCGATTAATTGATGATACGTCGTAAAGCAAAAAAAAAATTTGTGGGTTTAATATTATAATTAAAGTTGAATTAATGAGATTTTTTTAGCTAGGAATGTAAAATATTAAATATCAGAATTTAATTCGTTTCGTATTTTTTTTGTTAGTAATTAATGATTGATTTTTATGTTATTGGTGGGAACTTTTCTAGTTTTTTTATTGTCTTTTATGGGATATTTTATTAATATTAATGACATTTATTAGAGTGCTTATTCACAAAGGTTTTTTTGGTTGACAATTAATTTTTTTATATAGAAAAAAAAATTTTAATTTACACCTGTTCGATTGGTTAATTTATAATTTGTATTTTTTACCAGCAAACCGATGAAAATACTGCGAAATTAATGAAATTAAAATAATTCATAACAGATGGAATTGATAATTACACTTAAATTAATTTAGTTATTTTTTTCCTGATATTTTCCAACGTATAATTTATACAACCGAATCAAAAACTTGAAACACAAAAATAGTCAACTACGCCTAAACAATCTCGCAACAACTAATACCTATTCATAAACTCATGAAAGCAATAAAAAAAATAAAAAAAATAACAAAATAATAATTGATGACACGACGATTTTTTATTCTCCTTATTTAATTATACAAAAATAAAAAATACGACATAAAGACGAAAAAATAACAAATATTCGATTTCTCCCAAGGATTATATATCTCTTTAAGCCTTTGATTCTGTTTGATAAACGTCTCTTCTGACACGACGTGTCGAATTACTTTGTGGATAGCGGCGTGGGTCGTCGCGCGTTTGGAACGCCAACGAATTCGTCAAAGGTGGTCCGAAAATCAACCAAGAAAATATACCCACATGTACATTCATACACCCCTATATAAACTTATACATACATACATATAAATACATAAACATAACTACATACACAGACACAATCACGAAAAAAAAAAAAAAAAATATATACATAAATACATAAAACGCGAGAAAAAGACAGGAATGTACACGTTGAATTCAAGTTGAAGCGCGTCAAGTTACCCGTTATGGAATTATTACTAGTGAAATACGTTAAACACTCAAAAGTCCAGTGTTGAGTGAACACTATTGAGCATATAATATATTGTATATATAGATATATACATAAACATTTAAACATGAATATATAATTATAAATGCAAGGATACGGGTGCAATTTGTCTGTGTGTTATATTCTTGATGAAGCCAAGCGCACACGCAGGCTTAATTTAATATGTTCATGCATGTATATATATATAGTATATATATGTACACGTAGGTATATATGTAACTTATATTGATGTATGTATTTATGCATGTATGATGTTTGAAGGTAATATACGTCGGAACATTATACACTGGCTCAATCGAGTGTACTCCGACAGAGTGGTTAACCATCCGCGATACCTTGAAATCGCTCTCATTACCCGGAAGTCATGCATTAACATCAATCAATCACTCTCACTATGTCGATCGTCATTTCCAATATGTTCGGGATTCATTCAGATACCATCAAGACGAATATATATATGTTTATTTAGTAGATATATAATTCTGTTATAAACCCGTAGTATGTGAACAGTAGAACAAAATGATTTTCTTTATTTAATAATTAATAAGTAATTTATTTATTTGATTTTATGCAAATTATATCCAGAGTCGAAATTTAATTGATTCATAATATATCCAATGTGTATTTAATTATTCTTTTAGATGTTCAACTTCTTTTGATCGTGGGGAGGTTGTCTTTTACTTGGTCTAACCCTTGAATCTGAGATTTGTGCGTAGGTAACACGTTAAGAACTGGTTAAAATATCATTCGAATAGAACTTTCATTACTATTCTAAACTGTATACTAGCGATAAGTTGGAGATGTTGTAAAACGGTAAAATTTTGACTTGTTCGTCACCGTGATAGTGATTCTAGAATTTTTTAGAAGGATGGAAAATTATTAAAGGTGAAGAGAGGGAGTAATTGTATGTATAATAATTATTTATTGATGGAAAATTGGATAGGTTTAATGAATATAAGATTAGGGATTTTAATTAGTATTTTATTTATTTATAAATAAGTAAAAAACAAATGATTAAAACGCAATAAGATAATAAAATTACTATTTAGAGTCACAATTAGAAAGATGAAAGCAGCTGCAAAAAATATAGTTATAATAAAATATAAAATAAATTATAAATAATAATTTTTGTATGGCATCTAATAATTCTTTCTGTTATGATATATATTGGATAAAAATATTCACCGGCGTTAATATTTGAAGTGAATAAGTAGTTTTAATTTATTCATGATGAACGACTTTGTAATTTATTTTTTTTTTTTTTTTTTTGGTGTTGGGGTTATACTTTCTAAAAGGACAATTTTATTATCATTTCTACCGTTTTTTTCATTTGAGAAGTGGATAAGTAATATGAAGTGTCAAGGAATGAAAAAGATAGTGCATTAGAGGTAAAAAGAGTTGTCATTTATTGTGTCTCGTCGTGAATTCTTTTGAAAGCTCCTTACAGAAACGAGAAAAATAAAATGAAATATAACGGATTAAAGTATGATATCTGTATACAGACAGCGAAATTCTTGTTGAGGTTGCACTCATAACAAAATTAAATTGCTTACCTAACTACAAACACGGCAGAGAGTGTGAATTTATATCAAATATATAGTATCAACATAAATAAAAATAAAATAAATATAAAAAAAAAGAGATTTTTTTCTTTAATTGCGTTCTTAACATCGTCGTCGTCGTCTGGTACACCAAAACCTTTTCTCCATTGTCTCTAACATTTCCCACTCTTTTACTCGTCACGCGAAGAGAAAGGACTTTCTTGCTAATTTCCTGACGACGGCCCTCGGGACAAGTGAAAGACATAGTCGGGTAAAAGTGCCGAAGGGTGCGAGGTTAAGCAAGAGAGACTAAGTTAAAGATAACTATATATACATATAAGAGAAAGAGATAAACGAGATGTGTCGTCGTACCAAGGGCAAAAGGTAATCAAACTCTTGACTGCGTAGCTATTAATTTCTTACTTCGCGCTTTACGAAGGAGAAAAGCACAAGAGAGTTTGCTTGGGGAGTTTGCAAAAAAAAAAAAAAGAGACGATGTGCATGAAACATAACGATTATATATGTACCTATACATACACGCACACGAATGAACTAGACCGGAAGTCGTTAGAAGGCTTCAGGGGGTTCAACGAAATTCTTGGGAATCGTGCAAGTGACGACGACGACGACGACGAAAGGAATAATTTATCTTGAAGATACACGTATATATTATGTAGAATTATATAAAGTGAATATGTGAAATTTTACAAAGCGTGATTCGATGACGCGTGTCTCATCTAAAAATTCTTTTATCGTATTTCTTATATACATTTCATTCCACATACATACAAATATCTATACAATATAAAATGGAATGTTTGAATATATAATAAAAGAAAAAGATTGCGCTGTAAAAATTCAACGAATTCTTCGCAATTTTATCAAAATAACTTATTGAAAGATATCAAAATAACAAATAAAAGTGAACGCTTTTATAATATTTTTCTCTGTAAAATTTATAAGATTTTTCCGAGTTAATAATAATATTTTTCGTATATACAAAAAAATATTCTGAATTCACATAAAATCAAACCGCACTATTAGAATAATTCTTTTATAAACTAAATAATAATAATAATAATAATAATAAAGGAAACGTTAATAATTATGTAAAGCGATATGCTTGATTATAAACAGGAAAAATGCAGGAAAAAAAAAAAAAATATAAGAATTAAATAAAAAAAATAAAAAATAGTAACTTAACACCTGGATTTTGCGCTTCTATACGTGTATATACATAAGTTCGTTACATGATATACAAAACGTGCGTTATATTGACGACATAACGAGAATATTTACTATGGCAAAGAATAAAAAAATAACGCAAACGAAGCAACAAAAAATAATACTCAGATACATATGTATATATTATGTGGACTAAAAAAAAAAATAAAAAAGGAAAAAAAAAAAGTTATATACACGAGTGCAAAAACCACAGGAGGTCAAAGTGATTCTTAATATGTAGAAGACGAGGGTGAACGCCAAAAAAAAAAAAAAAAAACTCTTATTTATACATGGGATATTTTTTTTTCCCTTATTTTTTCTAACGTTCATTTCATTCTGTATATAACGCTCCTGACGTAGTAGCTGCGCGCTCTTTCTCTCAGGAAGTCCCTGACAAACGAAAGAGAAAAGCAAACATATACATAATCATTGGATACAAGTATAGCGACAAGTCAGGACACGATTTACACGTGTTTCACGTCATGACACACGGAGCTTCTTCTTGGTTTCTTCATCGTCGTTTTACTCAATCTCACCCTCTCTATTTTTCACAGCAATACGTAACAAGTTTTGTGAAGTGGCAACGTCACGCTCGCCCCAGGGGCGCACACACATATAGCCGCACAACTGTGAATATTATAATAATAATACATATGTATAAGAGAAAATAAATATATATATTACACGCAGAATCCCATTTTATATCTTGATGCTTTCTACCGCTGCAATATCACATAACGATGCAATTTCCGATTAACAATCTTGATAATAAAAGCCACACCATTAACTGTTTATGTGTGGGTACACTTTAATACAAAAATATTTTACCTGTAAATAATATTACGTTGCGATAAAATAATGATGTAATTATATTGTATAATAGATTAATTTAAATTCATCTGTGTAGATTAATTTAACGAGACTTTGTAGAAGGATATAATTGTCAATTAGTTATGGAAATAATTAGTTTCCCTCCTGTTGAGTAAAATTACTGATATATAAAGGAAGGAGTTGAGTGAAATGGATTATCTTGAAAATTTAAGTATTTTTCGTTATCTTCATAATTCAAGCACTCTCACAACTATGAAGTGCATCGTAATTGTATAAATATATAAATATGAAATTGTAGAACAGACTCTCATGCACAAAATAAGATCTTTATGATATTAATTTGAAATGTTTCCAACTGAAATATATTTTACTATTGTATATACATAAAATTAAATTTCGTTAAGTATTGCACTGAAATTAATTCAAATATAATTTCTCAGTTTTTGCATTATTCTCCGAAATATATTTTATATCACAAAAAGTATTATAATATATCGCAAAGTGTAAAGAGTCATCGCAGTCACGTTGTCATTTCCTGAATGGCATATCGAGACAAGAGATAATAAAAATGAAAAAAAAAAAAAAACAAGTAAAAATAAGTGAAAAAAGTAAAAGATAAAAATCTAGTTTGAGAACATCTCACCGCCGGAAGATCCATTGTGACCGGAAGAAAACTGTGGTAAAACTCGCAAGTGGATGGCGCATTTGAAGTGAAAAAAAAAAAAAAAAACAAGTTAACAAAAAATAAAATAAAAAGAGACGACGATGGATTAAAAAAGCACACGAGATCCATGGAATCTATACAATACCAAACTTTATTCTTTTTTATTTCATTCTTTCTCAACGTGATACGACGTGTCTCTTCCCCATAATATTTCCCACTCTCTCTCTAACCTATAACGTATCAAATGTTCATATATATACCTATACACACTGGGCTATTCTATTCCTATCCACTCGTTTGTCATCGATGGGGTCTCATCGTACACACCGTCAGAGCGTGAGAGAAATTATTTAACGTCCACACAATAACTAACAGCAAAAAAAAGAGATGAGAGAAGTTAGTTTTGTATGAATGAGTGAGTGAGTGAGTGAATGAGTATGAGGACCTTTTGCCCACGCCCCAAATGCCTCAATCACTGCGGGACAATTGTCCGCGTGCATGTGGCTCTTATATTTTATCTGTGTTGAAATGAGAGAAAATAAAATAATTTTCAAACGGGCACGCGTGAGTTAAGAAACGTGAGATGACTCTCCACACATATGTATACATTAATATACATATATATATATATATATCTATGTCTATATACATAATACATATGTGTATATATAGAGAGAAAGCATTTGAGGGTGTTTAAAAAGATTAAACTGTCTCAAGTGTGTTTAAAGAAGTGAAAAAAAAAAGACAAAACTAACATCGTTCACTTTATGTGTAGAATAAAATTTACTTCTGCCATTTTTTTTACTTATATACGCACACATGGATTTATATATATATATATGTATGTATATTATGTACTATGTTTCAGAGAGGGGAATAGGACGAAAGAGTATGTGTGAAATATTACAAGTGCACTTTTAATATTCTCTAGGATTTTTTTTTTCTTTTTTTTTTTACTATTATTATTATATTGAAGTAGAATATGGGAAAGGACGAGGTGTGATGGTGAAAGGGGATGGCATATATATGTGAATAAGAGCTTGTATGAGGGGAAATGAGTGGAAAAAATATATATATATATATATATAAAGTTGGTACATATGTAAATATATATGTGAATGTGTGATGAAAATGAACGTCTGTTGTTCGAATATTTTATCGTAAAGTGCACGATCTGTTTGAGGGTTTTGTCGATGCAGATATCAAATGATGGCGGATATAAATGATCGAACTTGATGTATTAAAAAAAAAATATATTCCTAGTTTTTTTTTATTTAAACTTTTCATCACACAAAAGAGTTTTTCAACATGTGTTTAAGGGAAAAAATTTTTTAATCTTATATATAAACGTATATATAGGTAGATATAAAGTATAATCTTGACTTTTATCCAGTGTATGCGTTGGAAAGTGTCAACTTGAAAATATAATACAACTAAACTGCGGGAAAAAAAAAAAGTATATATTATAAGAATAAAAAAAAAATAAAGAAACAAACTCGATTAGCTCCTGGTCTCACGACCTATTTTTCTTTTTCTTCGCCACCTTCGCAACTCCAACACCACTGCACACCCTCATTTTTCAACGTATAAAAGTCACTTTTGGAAACAACTTGAGTATAGGTTTCTTATACCACTTCTGAGAAACAAACTTTTCGGTCGTGTGACGAAAAGAAGTGAAAAAAAAATAATGAAAATGTCCCATATCGACAACCATTTATATATATGTACATTATATTTAATTTCCTAAAGGAAACAAGTAAGTATTAACGAATTGACCTGTTTCACGACAAGTTCTTGATAAACGCTCGTTGGCAAACCGGATTGAACTTGCATATTTTGCATATATAAACACAAAAATAAATATTTTCACATACACTTGAAGAATTAAATACATTCACTGCAGTGATAAATAAAATCTATTTGACTCTGGCATTAAATGTCAGGATAATTCTTTGTTTATTTATAATAATTAATTTTTAAAGCATCAACAAACTCACTGAAGAATTAACTAATTAACTAACACGACGAATAAATATATTATTTAAGTTAAATATAATATTTTATTTAAAATAAATATCATTCATTTTGTGCACGATTTTTTTCCCTATAAAAATTGTTACATTTTTAATTTATGTATACACTCATAAATAAATTATAAATAATAAATATATCCAATATTTACTCTGTTGGTTAGTTAATAAAAAAAACCTATAGTTATTTAAACTATTCCAATAGTTTAAACAACCATATTTAATATAAATTAAACCAAATATTCATTTCGAATAATTGATATTTATTTAATCCAATTTTTCCAATTCTCAAAAATTTTTTTTTTCATTTATAAAACTAACAATATCATCAATATATACACAATATTAATAATAAACATAAAATATTAATAATCAATATAAACTATTAATAATTAAAAATATATACACTAAAAATAAATCGCAAATTCAATAAAATAAATATAAAAATTTATATTATTCTTAATCCATGTAACCAAAATCAACATAAATAAGTTGGCGTGATTTTTTTTACTTGAAAAAAAAAAAATCACAAATATATATTTATATATTTAAATGATAAGATTAAATAGACGGAAAGCAGGTTAAATAACTTTATGAAAGAAAAACGATATAAATGTATGCAATATGCACATATAAATTTACATGTATATATGTATATATTTATCAGTTTACCCCCCGCTTGGGCCCGGTTTTCATTTCATCAAGAGCCTTAAAGTTTAAGCACGCGAACACGCACGTCCAAATATAATCCAATGTAATATGTCCATCGTCTGAAATATCTCAATCGTCGACGACCCATCGTGCATTTTATACTACATCTATACCGCCCAAAGCGCCTGTGTATATATATAGCCGGACGTTTCATGCGGGATCATTTTATCATACAACAATATTAAATACGTACATATATATATTCACACAATTCATCTACATACACCTATGTATTATAACGTAGATATATCTTGCTGATAGACATATCAGTGAAGAAGAGAGTATGAAACTATAAATGAACATCAAGACGGAAATGTAAACATCTATATAAATTTTATTGTATGTATGTATGTATGTATGTATGTATGTATGTATGTATGTATGTATGTCCAGCTCCATGTTGTTCTCATCTACCAATTTGTCTCTTCCTGTTGTCAAAACTGAGCTTGTATTATTCATACGTACTTGTGACACGATCTATTCATGGCATCTGTTACTTCATGTAGACAAAATTACGACTTTATACCAATTGGTTCACATCAAACATTTGCACACAGTTATATATATGTATGTAGATATTAGGGTGTGCCATTTTTAGGCAACTTAATTTTATTCGTCAAAAAAACAGGCTGAAAACTTTTTGGATGGTGAAAAAAAAAAAGCCTGTTTGAAGCAGAGCTTTTAAATTTAATATTTGGAGGTTTCTCATCGTAATTTTCGTTTTTCCGTTTGAATAATATGAGAACTTTTTTTTTTTATTTGGATTTTTGTAGGGAATTGAACGCTCTACAAAAAAGGTCTCTTAGACTTTTTTCATAGAGACAGCCATTCTAAAGATATTCAAATCCAAAGTTGCAAATGTATGAAATTTTGAATTTTTTGTTATTAAATCGATACTAATCAATTTATTATTGTCTTAAAAATTAAATCGGACTAGTTTTAATATGCTAATATTTTCGTAACGCTAAATAAAGAAATACTCACGTGTCAGATATATTTGTTTTTCTTTATTTTATTTATTATATAAAAAAAATTATTCATAACTTATGTTGAATTAATTTTATCATTATTTCGAAGCTAAACAAAATTATTAAAGTGTTATTTTAATTAATATTTATATATATATAGAAGAATGAAAGTTGAAAGTAATATATAATAAATATTTTGATTGCAATAAAAAAATGGGATGAAGTGAAATAAAATTTATATCAAATGAAAATAGAATTTTAAATTGATTTTATTTTTTACCTGCACTTCAGTTGGATTTTTATTTATCCAATCAATATATATGTACAGTTTACACATTTATTTGTGAATAGGTACGTGTGTTGAATGTATTTATATATATAGACAATGGATGAGATTAAAATTTTCAGAGTGAATCCAACGCTTGTTCAATAATAGTTTAGAGTGGTCGCAATGTCCATTACGAATAATCCCCCTTTTGTCGTTAACCAAATGAGCATTCCTCCTCGTAATTGGAGCAGTGAGAGGGTGGACTTGTATGTATATATGTATGTGTGTGTGTGCGTATGAGAGGTACAAATAGGTCCTGGGTCTTACAGTATAATCGCAAGAGTGAGAAAGATGAAGGAAAATTAAATAGAGATTGTACAAGAGGAAAAAAGTTTGCATAAAAGAAGAAGGGTCAAAAATTGCAGTATATACAAATCCCTCAAGTACACACTTATTATATTTATAAAGAGATGTGATGAGGGAGACGTTAGAATTTTTTTTATTTTTTTCAAGTCTGGCAGGAAGTGGTACAACATACATGTATACCTCCTGAAGAGTCTTTATATATATTAAACAATAGAAACAAAGATAAATAAGAACAAAAAAATATAAAACTTGAAGAGAATTAATTTAATTGAATGAAAAAATAAATTTACTCTTTGTTTTTTTTTTTAATGTAGTCTGTTTTTATTTTATACTTTTTATTCTATTAATAAATAGAGTGTGTGTGTGTATAAGGCTATTGTACAAAGTGTACAGTACTGTATATGAATGAAATATGGAAGGTAAAAGGTGTTAGATCGCAACCTACAACTCAGTTGTGTTTGTAACACAATTTTACGTTTGCATTAACAAGCCAAACGGAAGAAAATATATACACGGTTGTCTGTAATGAAATACAACCGAGATTGTCTGCCTATCCATATATTAAATTGTATTTGTACGTATATACATATGTGTATGTATATATTTAACAGAGGTTATTTTGTGTATAAATTTATAGTGCAGGGAAAGCGTGTGTGTATAATGGAGAATCGCGAGCATGTGTATAAAAGTGAATAATAGAACGAGTTATAGAGTGATCGGGTATCGTCAATTCATGTCACTAAAAACTCACATCAACCCCCCACATTTATATCTTTAATCATTATATAAATTCAACCCTCAATTTCCAATCATATCCGCACAATTGAAACTTTTTTATTACATCAAAAAAATAATTTCATTCAAAAATATCTGAAGTAATTTTTACATTCTCAAGTATTTACCTTTGTGGAGAGGAAAAAAAATAAATTAAAATTGATTCATTACTTACATATATATATATATATAATTTAAAATAATTAGAAAAAAAAAAAAAATATTAACTTGTTTAAACTTGTCTCTGCAAGTCACGAATATTAACGAATTTTTTCGTGTACAAGTTAAAAACGTTTTATTATCATTAAGAGATTTTATTTAATATTGTTGTATATATATCTATATGAATTAATTGAGAATTCAAGTCAAAGACATCATTGAAGCAATTATACTAATATATTAAACATATACATATGTATATAATAGAAATGATTTAAGTGAACGTTTTCAAATTTTATCTGTGCCATAATTTTTCTTACTTTACTGGCTTTCTCCATACGCTCGTTGTTTCTTTGATATTAATTATTTAGCTTCATCACATACGTGAGTTTAAACTATATGCGACTCTTCACTGATGTCTCCCACACACGTATACGACTTTCACGCGCGTGACATGCATGAAGTAGCGTGAAAGGAGATATATATATACATACACATAGAAAGAGAAATATAGATGAGGCACAAGCGACAAAGCATCAAGCGAGAACTCATTATGGCTTGACGAGTTTTGAGTGACAAAACTTGGCTGATGGTTATAAACAATATATGTACCACTAAATTCATATGTATATTTATATATACATGTCATTGTTGAATGTATATATACATATAAATACATATATGTAGAATGATAAAGAGAAAATTATTTAATTTTCCATTGATTTTATATGACATTTATATATCTGTCATTATATAAATTTGACATTGATATCACTTGTTATAATCCATTCAATTATCAAGTGATTCATTTGAACGACGTGGATTAATTAATGCCAAGTTGTAAAAATAGAAAAAAAAAATTGGGGAAAATAATTAAAAATAAAAAATATCAACGAGAATTTTTTTTTCTCTTTTTTTATATTTTAATAAATTTATTTATTATTAGTTTTGATCTAATTTGATAATTGTTAAGTGTATTTTCTTGTTGGTAAAAGCCAAAGTGCATTCTTAGGATAATATTGTTTGTTAAAAAAAAATGAAAATAATAAATAAAAAGTGCACACACGCACAGTAACAACAAATGAACGAAGCAAATGTCGTGTGGAATGTTTTTATTGCACGAAGAATTTACTCGGATTTGATATGGATATATTTATATGTATAAGACAAAGTGTGATGTAAAGAACTAAAGTGAATGAAAATAGAAGAAAAAGTGTTAACAATTTTTATTTATATAAATAAAATGAATTCGCGTGTTATAAAACTGTAAACATTATTTTCATGTAAAAAAAAACATTGTAATTATTTCAATGTATTTATTTTTGTTTTTCTCTTAATTTTCATCATTCTAAATTAATTCATACTTTAATACTTATAGAGAAAACAAAATGAAAGAGAGAAAGAAATGAATAAATAAAGGAAATAATGAATTTGAGAAGAATTAAATGCGGTGCTCTCGTACACTATGTGATTTTATTGTTTTAATCGCTGCAATTAAAAAAAAAAAATATACAAAATGTGCAAAACACCAATTAAACATTCGTGTCACGTAGTCAAGACAACACGGTCGTAATTTCTGACATGTTATATCCTCTCTTTTTCTCATTGCTTTTTCATTCTTTTATTTCTTTCCATTTTTTATTTCTTCTTTGAATTTTCTTCCTTTTTTTTTTTTCTCCCCTTTATTTCCACTGCCACCTCGCCTCTAATAGGCAACAAAAAACTAATTATAAAAATATAACACGTCGAGTGGAAAGTACGTGAATGTAAAGGAGGTAAAAAAAAAAAATGCGTTTAATAAAAAAAAATAAAAAAATAGTAATAAAATAAATAGAAATAAAATTAAATAACAGAATGAAAAAAAAATTGATATAATTTATTTCAATTATTTGTATGATTTAATATTTGATGATTATACATTTTTTGCTATTATATTTTTTTATTTTTCAACTTCACATGATTCAACATAGAGTGTTATTTCAGTAATTAAGATACTGCCAAGTTTATAAATGCGATTTTCAGTTTAGAGGCGGGTGATTTTCTACGCCGGGCTTCAGGGTGAAGACAAATGTCTTACGAAATGAACCAAAAACTCGCGCGTTGAGCTTTCATTATTATTATTATTATTATCCTTGTGTGTGTATATATACATATATACATATATAAATATACAAGTATATATATATATGGATAAACCTATTAATAAATGAAAGGAACAAAAAATAAAAGAACGCAGCTGGTAATTTTATATACTACATTCCACCCTAAATATTAATTATTTCATTATTTCCCTCAAATAATTTATTCAGATTTATTATTTATTTAATATATATATACATATATATATATATATATATATTCTCATTGCTAACCACATTCCCTACAAGAAAATAAAATTAATAATTAATCCTCAATATTTTGTAAACTACTAAAAAAAAAAAAAAAATTTCAAATAGACTCGTCTAATATTCAGAGCAAAATATTTCTCAGACTTTATATATACGCACCGTAAGAATGTTCAAGATATGTAAATATATTCACACACAGAAAACTTCTTTTATACATTCTCTCTTTTATTTATTTATTTATTTTTTTATTTTCACTTATTTTATCTGCGGTCGTTGTCGAGCAACGAGAAAATATGCGACACGCGGATAAGAAAAAGGCAATTGAGTATATATGTGTTCGTAGAAGTGAAAGAAAAATAATGTAAAAATATATAAAAAATAAAAAAAAAAAAAAAATGTAAAAGAAAAATAATCTAGAACATATATAGTCAAGAAACATTTTACTTACCAATTGTGTATTTCACTGGTTCAAATGAGATATCATTCCTAAATGTATTCACCAACATTTATATTCACATGAAAATACATATACACATACATGTACATATATATTAAATTATAAACAATTTCGCGGTGTGCGCGATTGCAAAGTTACCAAGGGTCAAGACTATTAATTTGGTATGCACTTCACCCAGATGTGATTTATCATCGACGCGGCTGACGGGCGTATATCACACAAGGGATGAGAGAACGAATAGTATCTATGTGTATTGAGCAATAGTGGTAGTGAATTTAGTATATAGATAGCATATGTAAAGCAATATAGCAATGGGTTATGGGTTCATTTTCCTACACATTTCATGGCTCCATTGCAAAAGTTATATACAGATAAATAGAATGTACATTTATCATTTGGTCTTTTTCATGCACATTTTAGTTTATATAATTTCTCTTTTACTATACAACACCCAACTGCACAATATTTATCGCCCTTATATTCATCCTCAACGCCCTCTTATAATACCAATATACATAAACGTGCATGAAACAAATACATACATTTATGTATAATTGTATATTAAAAAATTATTATTACACTTGTGTATATATTTATACAATTCATATTAATTTAAAATCTTTTTCTTTCATTCATTAATTTAATTATATTTCTCCATTCAAAAATCTTCATTCCACTAACTAAAAAAAAAAACAAAATGAAAAACAATATAAATAAATAAAACAAATACGTTTATCACTAATTTCTTGTTCGATAAATTATAAAACTAACGTTCCATTCCATTTATAAATAAGCAAAATAAAAATTAAAAATTATATACACATGAAGCGTAATATTCAAAGAGGAAAATAATAGTGATATGCAGGTTTATACACGCCCATATCTTCAACATATATAAATAAATATATATACACCTGAGAGAATTATATTTTAACAGGCAATGAATATATATTTGTAATATACATACATTCGCAAAGTCTTTGCGTGTTTGTGTTGAGAAATTAAGTGAGAGAAAGAGGTGTAAAATGTAAATTTACCAAGTGAAGAGAGATGATGATGCACCCGGGATGCATCACGCAAAATATTATATACATAAGTGCAGTATTATATATATATATACATATATATCGGGATGAAATCAGGTTTAGACACGCTTATATCTTCAAGTATGATTTGTGAGCTCTGGTTTATATATCCGCGCCCACATCCTCATTGCTTCCTCATCATTATTCGATGCGTATGGCATATATAATGCCTTCTATACATACAAATAGCTATATATATAATACATATATACATATATATTAATGTATTTATGTATATATACTGCAGTAATAAGCTAATGAGTCAGTTGCGTTGACACTGCACTCATCTTACGAAGCAAAATAGTTGATCTGATCTTTACCTTTATAATATCTATTGGTATATTTATATTATTTTATTTATGTGCGTGTTTGTGCAATGAGAATTGTTGCATGGTTAATTAACGTGACAAATTACTTTGACACCAAATAAATGTTAACACCAATCAACACCGTGTAATAATTATTTTTTATATTTTATACTGTATGCTGATATATTTATTCTTTTATTTTTTATTCAATTCCTTTCTCATTCAATCGATCTCATTTTTTTTTTTATTTATTCATGTAATTATATGCACGCCTTTTATTTATATTTATATATATTGAGGTGTGTAATGTAAATGTATTTTATTATTTTTTTTTTATTCACTTTCACCATACACATCTTGGATATAATTTAATTCACTTTGTTTTTATTAATTTTTTTTTTCTGTCTTTATATTTTATGGTATGTGAATTTTTTTATTTATTTATTTATAACGGGGTTGCGAGATGATCACGGTTTATGTTGAATAAATAATTGTGACAGTGGTAGAAGTGTAAGAGTAAATTAATTGAATCACTGAAAGTGGTATGTAATATATAAACGTTTGTATAAAATATTGTAGAAATTAAATTCCAGCTAAATCTTAAGAAACAATCTTTTAATAATATACAATTCTCATAAATATAAATAAATAATTTATCAACAAAAAAATAAAATAACATTCAGAAATATATACTCACATATATATGCATGAACATTTAATATAAAAAAAATTTATTTAGCTTAAAGGCAAATTTAAATAAAACACCGATACATAATAATAACCAATTGATATAATAAATTCAAAAAAACAGTTGAATAATTTAAAATAAAATAAAAATATAATTATTAAAATTATACCTTCACCTATATTATATCATTCATACATATGTATATCATTTATTAACATTAAATTATCTTTAATAATAATTATTCGTCACCTAATTGCAAGTGTAAATTTTATTAAAACACAAAATGTTCATACACAAAATGGAGTTCGCTTTATAACAAATTAAATCGTTCAACACAAGGTAAAGTTGACGTTTTGAGTTGACGTTATATATTAAGGTGTACTGTACGCTTAGATAAAGCGACAAAGTTCACTGAATGAGAAAGACATGGATGAGAAAGAGAAGAGAGTATAATCACGAGAACGAGCTTTAGTAAAACGTGTTGGTATCATGTGTGGGAAAGTTTTAGAGCACCAGCGTGCGTGGTTCTCCATATACTTAACTTAAAACATATGTACATATACAATTATATAGATATACTATACATGTATGTACAATGTTTGATGGTGGTGATGCAAAAGGTCGAGTTGAGGAGGTGCGCGAAGTCGATTGGATAAGTGCAAGAGGCGGCGTCGATATATCCACGGGGGATCGAAAGGGCGTTTCTCTTTGGTCGATCGATTGCGCTTCAAATCGACATATACTATCGACACACCATGTATATATATGTATGTATACATACATATATATAAACAAGATGGTTATATACAATAAGTATAAGAGTCAAATCTCTTTGATGCTTGTTGCGAAAGTAACGAGAGAATGTATAATCATTAAGCACTTTACTAAATCGTTTTTACTCGATTTATACTCACATATATATTTATATATATATATATATATATATAAATGTGTGTGTATAATATATATAAATGTATGTATTTATAAATAAATATTCTTTACTGAGGATATAACTGGTTTAATATACGTCTTTGATATTTTTATTGTTTCATTTTATTTTATGCAATAAATTCATCAGCGAATTGAAATGATAATTAATTGTGAATTTATTGTTATTTTTATATTATTATTATGTTATTATATATGGGTGTTTGTATATAGTTTATGTGTATTTATGTATATGTACGTGTTGGTTAATTTAATTTAATTAATTTTATTTTTTTGTGAATTGTCAAAAATATTTTTCACGTATTACTGTTAATCGTCACATTTGCTGTTTCCGCTTGTCAAATATTCCATGCAGTTTGCTTGTTTACACATACTGGAATTTTTCAACAATGCCCAACACGTACTCGACATTTTGTACCGTCGAGTAGTTGGATATATAGGGGTGAAAAGGGTTATATGTGTACAATATTGTGTATAATGTCGTGTTTTGAAGCGCACGAAATGTTTGCACAATTGGCGCATCAAATATTTGGAAGGGAGCTTTTGCGAATTACTCGCGCGATATATTGTTAGGTCATTTGTATCAAATAGGTATAGATACGTAGATTTAATTGTATTTATACATATAGATATTTCAACTATAATACAGTTTGTTGTATGTATGTATGTATGTATGTATGTATGTATGTAGACGATGATGGGGTAGTTGTTGTTGGCTCGCGCATTTGGCGAAAGAAATTGTTGGGAAAACTTGACGAGGCCAGAAGTGTAAACTGGGTCAGCTACGTGTCACATCTGATGCTGCACTTGTTTATTTCTTTATATTTTTTATTATTCCATTTTATTTTATTTTATTCCAAAATTTCGTAGTTCTATTTATAAATCAGAACCCGTCTGGTTTTTAAAGCCAAGTTTGATTATATTTTGTTTCCAAAGATCTTTTCTCTCACATGAAGAAAAAGAGATTGCGAATAATGTGCGCAAGTTTTATCAAAAATACTTTGAAGAATTATTGTCTCATGCCATGAATTCTTTCAAACTATCAAAGGCTATTTAAATATCTCAAATGATATTATTTTTTAAAATTTATTCTCTAATAAAGAATTAAATAATTGTATATATATTTTTTAGTTAATTAAATATTGCATGAACATTGAGCACGTCAGTGAACATTCTCAAGTTAATAATTCGTTAAATTCAACAGCGATGGTGAAAATAAAGAGCTATAGGCGAAATAATGTTTTCAAGATGGGTGCGGAAAACAAGATTTACGTCTTGGAGCTCTCACGCGTTTCGTTCTCGCCGTGGCGCCGCCAGCATCTGACGGGAATAGAAATTGCATTGGTGTTGGTGGTGTACACACGTGCCATACGATGCGAAAACCACCACTATTTAAACTGATCTTAAATAAAAAATATTTTAAATAAAACCAATTTTGTTAATTCAATTTGTTTTTTTTTTTCCCTTTTTTCTTCATATTAAAATACAGTACTTAACTTTAATAAAAATAACGTATTGTAATAATTTTTCTTTGACATATATTGTCTGGGTTTATAATAATAGACGTGAATGGTAAGAAGATACTCACAACAGATATATTATTTATACCACAAGACTTTAATGTACGCTGAAAATGTCTTCCTCATAGATAAAGAGTCTTAAAGAAAAAAATAAAATAAAAAAAAAATCTTTTATCATTTTTTTCTTATTTTATTTCATTCATTCTTACATCCACTTCACTTTCCTGATGTGTTCCATCGTTTTCTCTGAGCTCTTTGGCCACATCATTTTGCCCTATCACCCTGCACACTCTATCCTTGCCCCTCAAACATTCTCATATTTCCCCCCTTGTGCTCCTTTCATCGTTCTCTTTCTTCTTTCAAGTACGCGTTCGTGAGAGAAACAATAACAGTATACGCGCGGCCGCGGCAAGATCCCACTGTTGAAACAGGTTTTGTTCACTCGACAAACCTCCACAACTCCTTCTTCTTCTTCTTCATCTTCATCTTCTTCTTCTCTTTCTATCACTTTACTTCATACCATAATCATCTCCCTGCTCTTGTCCTTTATTGCACACACAACTCCGCCATTTCGTTGGTGCACACATTGCACAAGGACGAATATATTTGAAGGAAGAGAGAGTTTTTCAAACACAAACACACATGAACAGCAAAAAAAAAAAAAAAAAGATGGAGAGACGATAAAAGATTGAGTTGCATCTCATGAAAAGAAGAAAATGATAATGGGAAGATAAATAATTTTGTATAAAAATTATATAGAAAAATTATTCATAAAAATATTCTATTATATTTTATATTTTTTCATAAACAACAAACAAGTGTTGAGAGTAATAATTATTTATGTCTATTTAAAGAGTTAATTATCAGAATTTTTTAAAGAAAAAATAAATTATTATTAATTTTTACAGTAATTTATTTATCATTTTATTTTCATTTATTTCCTTCTATTATATTCAGCCCACTGTCTTATTTTATTTGTTATTTTAATTTTATTAATTATTTAATGGCCCCATGTTGAAATCTCTCAAACACCCACATACGTATATAATACATATATAAATACATAAACATGTATATTAGTGTGTGGTAAATTTAGATAGCGTGTGCAGCGTGCGGTCTATCACCAAACGAGGATGTGCATCAATAAACGATCATTATAAACCAAAAGACTGAGATGTTGTTAAAGGGAGCAGCAATAATTTACTGGTAATTGAAGGTTAAACCATCTTATTATGAATAATTAATATAATAAATGTTTAATATGTATAATTAGGGTTAAAAACATTTTTATGTTAACGTTATATTAAATTTATATACCTACATGTACATAACTTTTGATTGGACGATTGTACCAATCAACCAATCTGTGTAGAAAGTCAATAAATTATTCTTTACCTTCGTTTCTCTTGTGAAAAAAAAATAATATAAATAATTAAATAAATAATTGGATATTTAAAAAAAATATATCTGATCATATCATTTTATTTTTCACTTCACTGTAAAGTTGATAAATAAAAAAATTAATAAAATACAGTAGTGAATTCATTTAATTTACTCCACTTTCTCGTTTTGTTTATTCACTTTACACACATAAAATATTTTATAATAAACGATAAAGGAGGATAATAACGTGTGTGTTTAGCGTTGAATTATTTGTCACACTCTGTCGGAATTCAAGTAGAAATAACATAAATGAAGAGCTGCCCAACCATGAGAGTCTCGAATGTCGCAGAAAAAAAAAAAAAATGCCCAGACAAATGACGAGAATAAAAAGGTAAAAGAATGTGAGATAGAGCAAGGGATAAATAAACTTGAAGAACACTAAGTATATACAATTATACATATATATGTATATTTATATACATAATATAAATACATATATATGTATAAATATGAGTGAAGGCTTGTTCATGAGCCAGACAAGCGAGATTCAACTTGTTTTGACAGACGTGTTCAGTCTTGTACGAGTTTGTCTTCATATATCCTTTTCTCATACAGTCCCTTCAATCTTTCATCTCTTTTTTCCTTCATATTTGTGCCTTAGTCACCTTCTCTTTATCCTCCAAAACCCACACCCAACTCTCATTCTGCACCCCACATTTTTAATAATCATTTTAGGAAAATAAATAATAAAAAAAATCCAGAGAAAATAAAAAAATTAAAAATTAAAATATTTTATATATAAAATATATTATTCATAAATAGGAAAATTATTTTAATTTAATAATTTAAATATTTAATAATTTACAATACATATATATTTATCGAAACACGATAAAGAAAATAATTGAGACTTGTCTACTTTAAAAAGATTTATTGCTATTTACTTTATGTCATCAAGTAAATTTATATTACATATATACAAATACTTGCGTTGTTCAATTAACTTTCACCAAAGATTTATCTTATATATATATATATGTATTATATATTAATATAAATATGTATAGGTATGTATAATGAAGTAAATTGCGGTGTCTGCGCGAGCATGATGTGATAGAGATGGTTTGAAAGTACCATGTGCAAGTATTATAAATATACACAATACGTAAATATGTATGTATACATGTATATAGGCTTGGGTACGATAAAATTTGCGTAATCGAGGTGCAATGCAGCCCCCTAGAGTATCGCCATGCCAGCTAAACTCTCGAGTACCTTCATCGTACATTCGCCTTTTCGTTTCAAGCTCTATATACATATTTAGCGCCATGTATATATTCAGCTCTCTACTATAATATATTTCCGACAGTTTTCTTTCCTTCACTTGCTTGTAATATCGATCGACTTCTCGCACACACGCAGCATTTAACCCAAACCACTATTATATACATACACATATTTTATGTACGTCGTTGCGCCACCCTCAGAGTCGCATTATATATATTATATATTTTTTTTATTCTTCTCTTCTTTATCCTCACGCTCGATCGAATCTCCATGGAGTCTCCCCGTGTGCAATATTATATATATATATAAAGAAAAAGTGAACCCTCGAGAGAGGCGCGCCCGAAAAAGAAAAAGGGACTGGTTGAGGAGGAAAAAAGAAGAAAAAAAAAAAATTCCAAGAGAAAGAAAAGAAGGTGGTGAACGTGTTCGCGCTCGCAGCGGGACATACATATAAGCATTGTCCAAAAATTTAGAGCGGCGCCCCCGGAACGGATGGAAAGAGAAACACAGAGGGTGAAAGAGGAGGGCAAAAGACTGAAAATATATATACATATATACCTCTAGAAAAAAAAAAAAAAAAATGAAGGAAAGCAAGGGTGAGAACGAGTAATATAAATGTTAATGTCTCGCGGTGGTGAGAGATTCCCAGGTCAAAGGTTTGCAACGACACCAACGTCGACAACGTCTGTATATACGTCACACCAATAGATATATGTATATACATATGTGTATATAGATATACATGTAGTATATACACATGATCTAGCAGAGAAGAAAACATCCGCGAAAGTGCGAGGAAAATACATGGAAATGACATTCCAGAGTTATAATTTTTTTTTTTGTGGCCAACGAGGGCATGAAGGATGCCATCTATATATGTATGTATACATATGTAGATATATATGTGTGTGTAAGGTTGTGAAATTGTATATAACTTCCACTGGAATATATATATATTCATGACCGCACGCGCGAAGGAAACATCAACGGAAAATATATAAAGAAAGAAGGAAAAAAAAATACAAATAGAAAAAGGAAGCCTTTATATATAAAGCTTCTTGCGCGAGCTTGTAACTACCGGCGTGGTAATAAATTTTGGGACTGAAGAAGCGTCGCTTTCTCGCACCGCAACTGGCGCTAGGAAATATATTTCTTTCTCTTTTGGTTTTCTTCATTGGGTTATATAGCATCGCTCACCTCATGTTATAAGTAACAACAACGAGCAACACGATACATTGAAGAATATAATTCCCAGGATGTGCAACGTGTCCACACAGGTTTTATAACGACATTTTTCCTCTACACTTTGTCATTTTATATTTATTCATTATTTTTTTTTTTTTTTTTTATTTTTTCTAGATATTATGTGTTTTTTTATTAAAAATATGTTATCTATGTATATCAGGGTGTGCCATTTTTATGCAACTTGTTTGTTATTATATAAAAAAAACAAGCCGAAAACTTACTTTACTATTGTAATAATAAAATTCATTAAACATAAGTAAATAATTTTTTTTATAGTAAATAAAATAATGAAAAAAAATATCTGATACGTGAGTATTTTTTTTTTTTAGCTTTACGAAAATATTAGCACACTAAATACAATTTTCCAAAAATAATAAAGTGTTTAGTATCGATTTAATAACAAAAAAGTCAAAATTTCATACATTTGGAACTTTGGGTTTAAATATCTTTAGAATAACTGTCTCTATAAAAAAAGTGCAAGAGGCCTTTTTTGTAGAGCGTTCGATTCTCTATAAAAATATGCTATTAGCTTATCTCTATGATACGCAAACGTCAAGCTCCAAAAATCCAAAGAAAAAAAAAATTTTTTCCATGTTATTTAAATGAAAAAACAAAAATCTCAATGAGGAACCTCTAAATATTAAAATTAGCACACTCTAATATACATTGTATATATACTCGTATATACATGTTTCTACCAGATAGTAAATATAATTGTACAAATTTAAAGTCCTAATATTTTAATTTATATTTTATATAAATAAAATGAGAAAAATCTCGTTTGAATTTCAATGATAAATTATTTAAATTAAATTTTTGCTATTTTCATTATACGATATTAAATGCAATGAATGTGAATGGTTTATTAGTAGTATTGCAGTGTATATTTCACTCGTAACAATATAGACATGCAACCGTTAGATAGCTGTGTATCTCATGGCAAATATTCATTAGTAAGTCAATGCATGATAAGCGTAGAAAAATTGTAACTTTCAACAAGCAGAAAAATTCTGATTATTTGTTAAGTAGCTATTAGTATTATACTGTTTTCCATTTATCTTTATATATTGTATATATATTATTTTCTATAATAAATATCAATATTAAATTCAAAACATTGAAAAAGATAATAAAAAATAATAAATTAAATCTTGTTATGAATATAAATTGAAGAAAAAAAATTATGTAAATTTGTAATATTTATAATTATATTCATGTGTGTATTTAAATGACGATTAAAATAAGTGAATGAATGAAAATTTGAATATATTAGTTTTACAGTCGTACTGACCTGCAATTATTTTACTTAATCCATTGACAATGGATCCTGACTGAGAAAGGACGAAAAGGATAAGAGATAAAATGTGCGCGTGCGAATGAACAAACTGGAAGATTTGTTCGTTGACAACAGGGGCCAATGTTCGTATAAACCCCACATTGCGGTAGGGCTGGTGATTAAATAAACATATGTATATACATGGATGTACATATGTGAATTGAATATATACATATATATATCTGTTGTTATCTCTCTTACTCTAGTGTTCTTTTGCTTTAGCTTCAAGTATTAATGCTGATTTATCGCCAATCTGCTCACACCATGCGGCAAAAGTCTCAATCGAACTAAACTTCGTTGGTTATTATATTATATAGAAGTGGACAAATTGGAAATGGGCCAACTATTGCAAACTATAATCATATATAACTCTAATGTTTAATCATATTTACCCACGATGATGAATTATTATATTCATAGTTTGGATATTATTATCTATTTTCTGAATTTATATCGTTTTTCTTTGATTATTATGTATTAAAATTGTTGAAGAATTATTTTTAATTATTCTCCATGCTATTGTTTATTATATTGTAGTATGAACGAACTTTTTTATGCTGTAAAAAGTTTTTTTTATAAAGAAGAAAAATTATGAAACATTTTTTTCTTTATCAATTTATATTGAAGACTTTTTTTTTTTTTTAAGTTAATTTAAATTATACGAAATAAGATTTGTGCGAATTGAATGTTGTTAATGCTTGGCTGTTCAATAATGAATATAGTTATCTATGAAAAAATATAAATTAGTTATAAACGTGACAAATTGTATATTATCAAAAACATAAATTTAAAATTATCACATAATTATTTTTAATGAAATTACTTTCCATATTTCTATAATTATTTTTTTTTTTGCATTTCTACACGTCTTAATGTTCAAGAATAAACTACTCTTCATAGTTCTATACGCTTAAAAAATGAATTTTATACTGGAAGCAATGCATATGTTTTAGGGAAACGAATAAGTAAATTTTAGGAAAAGAAAAAAAAATTGTAAATTTTTTTTTCCTTTCCTCAACTAATCTATCGCCCTCTACCCTCTTTCGCATGCCTGTCTGTTGCCTCCGGTGATCGTGAATGCGCATAAGCATACCACAAGCACACATATAAACGTACACCTACGCCCCTAGGGGTTTTGTCGGTCGATGTAATTGTCCAAAGTCCTGAACAGAGCAATGCGATGCGCGATCACGTTCAGGAACGTTGGCAGACAAACGTTTCCCAAAAAGAAACAATAAAAAAAAAAAAAAATAAATAAAACTCAAAAATTCCAGGCAAAGAAAAACTCAAAGCAACGTATATAATAAATATATAATACATATCTATATATAAATAAATACCAAAAGCAATTCAATTTTTTTAACAATCTCGCATTGACGATTTGAAAAAAGAAATAAAAATGAAAAAATTATCGGCACGCGGTCACTAAATATAGTTATGTATACGTTGCAGCAAAAAACCACGCCCAGGGTTTTGTAATATCATGATAATCGTAGGAATGAATTAGAAAAAATGTAGATATATCTTGAAGAAAAATAAGAAACCACAGAGAGAAATAGAGTTGGAGAAAATGAAAGAAAAAAAACACTCAACAACCCCCTTAAATAATTCTTTGTTTAACTTGTGACCCCCATTGGGACCCATTAGTTCCAACATGTCGATAGTGAATCTTTGATGTGATTAACTGGGCCTCGGGATCCAAACACACCCGACAAGAGAAACCCCGTATATATATGTATATACACCCCACGTAAATATATATGCATTGAACCGTATCTTCAGAATTACTCGTGTGGAGAATTACAAAGCTGTTTAACGGAATGGACTTTGGCATGCCTGGACTAAACAATCGATTTTTCAATACATATGAATGCAATTTATATATGTCTACATTATGTATATATATATTTATATATGTATAAGTATGTACAATAAAAAATTTTATATAAAATTTCACTGAGAATTAAAATCAAATGTTGAAAAAGAAAAATAATTCTGCTTGAAATTAATATAATATTTTATATTAAATATCTAACACAAAATTTTTCCCTATTAAATTACAAAAATTTTGAGTCGATACATTTTTTAAATATCTATCATTTGTTTAACATAATATTTGTGTGTTAAATTGAATCACAAAATACTGTATTAATTCAATATAATTTTCAAACAAAAATTTATCTCAAAAAAAAAAATTCTAAACTTCTACACAAATTTTTTCACAATCTATTTAAATATATAACCGCATAACTTAAATATATATACACATATACATTCATGCATTATATATATTTATCTCAATTTACATGTAAACAATTAAATGTTTTTTATTAATTATGAATTTCAGATTTTTAATTAAATTCACAATCTGATTATTAATTCTTTTCTCTATACTGTAGAACTTTTTTCTTCATTTATTATTCTTCATCAGGTTTGTGAAAAAGAAAAGAAATAAAAGCTTCATCGATAATACATATATATATATGTATAAAAAATGTACATATATACACGTGTGAATGTTGCATATTGTACAACGAAAGTTTATGCAACTAAACGGAGAAAATTGTTTCGTGCACCCTGTGGCTCATAGAGGGTAGAGATCGACCAACCAAACCCAGGTATGTACGTAACGGTGCACTCACACGCATGTATATTAATGTTTGTATGTATCTATGTATATATGTGTATATGTCTCGACCAAGAACATAAATATTTAATGCGATTCGACGCGCTTCCCCCTGGGACAACATAACTTTTGAAATCGAGAGCACGCCACGAATTTGTTCGTGCGTGCGCACCTTTACCAAAGCTCTTTTTCTATACCATATACCATATAATATGCACATATATACTCTCCTTTCCCCTAACATTATATCGCATGCATCGTTGGCCTTTGTTACGAAATTTTTGCGCGGGTTTTAGGGACGTATTTCATTAAATTTTGTGTATATTTTTTCTTTCTATTATTTGTTTAATTTGTTTAAAGTAACAGAAAAGAAAAACATTGCAATTTATTTACGAGCATGTTTGAACAAGCTTTTTAATTGATTTTTCGTTTATTATATAAATGTATAGAATTTATGTGGACGAGGGAAAATTTTATTGTCGATTCAATAAAAATTATATTTTCTTTCGGTCTTTATTTTTTTCTTTTTTATGGCATTTGTAAATCAAAGAAGACAAAGCAGACACATTATTTTGTATTAATATTAGGGTGTTTTATTTTTAGTTGATATTTTTTTTTGTCTGTCGTACCTAAAAAAAATCTAATATAAAATTCAGAATTAATTAGAGGGTTATTATCTCATTCAAAAATTCGATTTTTCATATAAATAACACGAGGAAATTTCTTTTTCGACTTCAACTCCATTTTTTGGTATTCAAAAATTTTTTTTTGATGCTATTACATTATTGATTCACCTTCATAGCGTTTATTGTAAAATAATAATTAATCTCAAGTCAATAAATTCCAGTTTAAAGAAAATTTGTTGTCAATTATAATCAACTTTCACCTTTCCACCTCTACAACTCGAAAACTGTTGGTCGGAGAGCGTTTGCAGTAAACAACTTTTTTGTAGCAAATTTAATGCCCTACAAAAGCTGCATATTTATTTTTTCCAAAAAAAATTTTTGATTGCCAAAAAATCGAGTTGAAGTCGAAAAAAAAAAAATTTCCTCGTGTTATTTATATTAAAAATCGAATTTTTGAATTCGATAAACCTCTAATATAGTATATATGTGCATACACATGTAAAATAAATCAGCGTCATGTTATAATTCATATTGAAATGCAACTTGGAAAAATATGGTAATATACATGTATTTTAGTCAAACATACGAACTTTATGAAAAAAAAAAAAAAAAAGTGCTGGGTGTGCGTTTACATTTTATAAACTTCTGTTTACTCAGGTTAATCGAAAAAATTTTCAAGTGGTTGATGGTTTGTGTATGTAATTATATATTAGTATATACAATAAGAATTTATGCATACGTATACATTGCAAACTCTTCTGCAGTATTATTACTGATAGACTTCACACAATATTTCATGATAAATTATATTATGTATATAAATGCATTAATTCATAATATTATTAATAGATAATAAAAAATGTTCTCAAGTAGAATTTTGAAAAAAAAAAATAGATACTTTACACAATCCTGTATATAAAAAAGCAACATAATTTAACCATTATCCTCTTTAGATTTTTTTTTTCCTCATTATAATGAGCACATTCGATGAATAATAAATATTCAATGCTTCAAATTAATTGGATGTAGACACATATATTGAATTTGTATGTGTAAATACGTTCATGTGACATTTCCGATATGTCAAGATGGCTGAGAAATAAAATGAAATTAAAAAAAAAAAAAAAATATGAGTAAGAATAAGAAAAACGAGTAGACATAATATCAGATATAGAAATACGAGACATCTGTTCTTACATTCCCTTGTCTCTTTCCTCTCTTCCTCTCTCTCTCTCTCTCTCTGCTTCTACTGCTTATCTATATACATATCAAAATGTCTGAACTAACAGGTAGGCCATACATACATACATACATACATAAAGGCATGCACTCAATCAATCGAAATGATCTTTGAGACAGAAATGTGGGTGGTGAAAATTTGAAAAGAATCAACTGAGTAAAAAAAAAAACGAATTAAATTAGAAGAAAAACCAAACGCATCTAAATCGTTAAAAAAAAAAAAAAAGAGAAAAAAGAACAGCACAAATAACTTGCAAGAGCTTTTATAGATGATTTGTATTTATTTTTTTGGCCTCGTGCCCTCCATTATTTTTTTTTCTTTCTTCTCGACTCTATAACCCTCCTTTATCTACTCATGTTTATCTCTTGTCAATTAGCATTTTCTCTCCCACTTACTCACTCATTCATCCACTCTTTTTCTCTCTCTAACATGCTGTTGTTTGGATCAAAGGCAAAATTTTCGTTGCGAGCGTGCGAGGGCAAGCCTAATGTTGCCATAACTCATATAACTGCCCAAAAGTTTTCGTGAAGCTGAGACAGACAAATGGGGATGTCGTTTGGAGGTCGTAAATGCAACCTCAGGGGTAAATATATATACATATAAACATAATATAATACATAATATACATATACATATATATTTATATATATATATAGTCCAAAAGAATTATAGTATGTGATATATAAAACATCACGAAGAATATCTTTCGTTATCACGTGCCAATTAACGAGGCAACAGCAAAGGTAAAGAGACAGATGGGACAACACAGTGTAAAAGCACACCACTTTAATTAAATAAAGGATATAGACCTTCCTCTTTATATACAGTGGGATATATTCCATGTATTAAACATGGATTATACATGGTAGAATGAAAAATTATCAAGACGAAAAGTTAGAAAGATCAATAAAGAATTTTAATTCCCTGATGCAGGCTACGCGGTTTGTTGCAAAACGCATGGGAGTTAGAAAATGAAGAAGGGTGAATCAATTTTAATATTCATAATCTCTTAATAAGACATTAGATATTAATGACAGTGAATATGTATATAGGATAATTAACTCTCATTTTTTTATTTATCTTTATTTTTTTTGTTTGCATTTACGTCCCAGGACAGTCCCTGATAATGTCGATGAATAAACGGGACGGTTTTTCATTGCGCCAAATAATTTATAATAAAGATAAAATGATATATTTATGTGTATGAATATTTTACAAAATTCCCTGGCGTGTTAATGCGTTTGGAAGATTTAATTATTCTCATCCCTCTCTTTATATTAAATGTATATATACGCACACACGTGTAATCAAGGTATATATGTTCGTTGTCTGTTGTTGTTTTTGTTCACGGATTGCATATTAATCGTATGGTAATTCAATGAAACACGTTCATTAATAGTTATCTGGTATATTCATTAAATGCTCTTGTCGATTTGTTACATTGATTATTTTATCCAACCACCAAAAATACTTTTGTCATTTATAACAAACCCCAATTTTGAATTTAATTATATATTAAAATTCACTTCACCAGTATCGTTAATATACAGGGTGTTCAAAAAAGATGGGAACGGAAAAAAAATCTTGCAACATATGCGTATCAAATTGAAAAATCTCAAAATACGTATCTAATATTTTTTGAAAATCTATATCCAAAGACACCACATTTGACTCCACTCACTCGTATAAATATATATGAGTATATATTTTGTTTTTATATCGTGTTATATTTATGTACTTACAATTTTTCGGCAAGAACAGCTAAATCCCCGGGCACCTGTGTCAATCCACGTTCAGAGCAATCTAATTCTTGTCCCTCGCACGAGCACGCCCATGGACACCTTGCATTATTTAAATCTTCCATATTGCCAACATTGTCAAAACCATAACTGTCAACTCCTGTACTATGAGACGCTCCACCAAGCACTGATAAAACAAGCAATAGTCCCCAAGCACAAATAACCGAACCACAACTAACGCCTAAAAGGCGAATTGACCAACTTGGCGTCATGGCTTTAATCATAGTCAATAATTTATCGTTAATATTTTTAATTCTTTGATTAGAACCTTCAATAATTTCAATAAATTTCCTACGTTGTTTATTACTATTATTAATATTATTATTATTATTATTATTATTATTATTTGATAATGATATTATTCGTGTGATATTTTCACATGGAATGTTAACAACTTGGGTGTAAATTCCAAATTGTCCAGTTGTTGTTACACTACTGTTTGAATTATCAGCGGTAATTATTCTTGTTTGGTTCACTGTCACGTCAATAAGATTATCTTGTGCCAATGGATTTGCCAAGAAATTCGAGGACGTTCGATGGGTAAAATAATCACTTGAATTTAATGTAAGGTCAAGTTTATTTAATTGTCCTGGTGTTTGGTTTGGATCGTTTTGGTATGTTTGAATTTGTTTATTTTCACGATGAACAAATGGATTGTACGTGTGGGTTATTGCACTACCGTTTGCTGTTATATCGGTTTGGCCCGTTGGGGGGCCGTAATTGGGGCCCCCTTCTTGGCCCGAAGACCTGTACGCGCCGACAGTGGCGTTCACCACTAACGGCAACACCCGATTCTGCTCATCCCGCGACTGCAAACTCAGTGACTTTATCTTGATGCTGGTATTATTCGATTTTTTACCGTACCCCAAATGAGGGTACGTCGTATGAATATATTTCTTCGTATTTAATTATAATTATTTCACCATATACAATCATCTATTTGTAAAGAATTTTATTTTTTAGATTGTTTTATTAATTTTTATATTTAATTATTTTTTTTTGTTTTATTTCCAATCACTTGCGCTTCAATCCCGCAATTATTTTTTATTTATTATATATCTTTTTTACTGTATTACTTTTGATATTATATATTTATTTTTATTTATTTATCCAATACGAGAATTAATTTTAAATATACATGCTGGGCTTCTTCAACCAGTTATTGCGTTGCTTACACATCACCTGCAATCATAAAAGAAATAAAATTATCAAAAGGTTGTCCAGTTAAGTTATAATAAAAAAAAAAAAAACAATAAAATAAATAATAATAATTACACTAAAGAATATTAAAAGTATATTCAATAAAACTTTTTACAAATACATTAATTCTTATTCCAACTCTAACATATAAATCTCAAAGTAATTATTTTTACCATCAAAACTTAATTTTTAATATTTCATAAAAAATAAATTTTTCCAAGTGTGAAAAATATTTGGCACTTCACGTAATATTAATATTTCAAAAGTTGTCACATGAACTTAATGATAAATTATTGAAAGAAAATACAACAATATAAAAGAGACATAAAAATAAAATAAATAAATAATCATTTGTGTATACGTATAAATATATATATAAACATTATGTTGCATGTATTATACATATGTGCTGAGAATTATATATAGACAAATTTTGTCTAGATGTTTATGTGAGTGCAGTTACAAAGCCAAGCCCCTGTGCAATATCGGAAGTAAGAGAAAAATATGCTTCCGCGGCACAATCAAAGCTTCGAATGCATTCCAAGCACGCTTGAGGCAGTTTCGAGGCATATTGGAATTTTTCCACAGTACATATTCACTACGCTACCCCGTACATATATTCCTGTCTTTTCTCATGTTCACTCCAACTATTTTCTCCATCGTATTATTATTATTATTATTATTGCCATTATTTTTTTCACCTTTATTTTCTCCTCTCTCGTCTTGTTTTACCACTCTCAAATCCTGTCTAACAAACGCACATGCAAACGCTTCGCTATCTTGTTTCTGCCATTTATATAATATACATCTCTATGTACTCTTGTATATGAATATTTATATATATGTGTGTGTGTGTGGGGTATTGAAGCATCTGCGTCTAGGAATAAATAGAGGCGTGGCTGCGATTTCATATGAAAAATATATACACAAAAATGCCTTTCAATAATTGTGTATATTTTTTTTGTATTAATTAAATAAGAAAAAAATAAATAAATAAATATACGATTGTTATTTTTAGATTTGTATTTATGGGACAATTATTAAATAATAATTGAGAATTATTTTGCACGATATTGTGAAGCAAGAAAATTTTTTTTTACACAATTTTTTTATTCTTCAAAATTATTTATTATTAATGCAAACATTTGTGAAATGTATTAAACTAAAATTCAATTAATTCAACAGATGAATATCTTGGGTAAAAGATTTAACATAAAATACATAATTAATTTTACACAAAATAATTTTTCTGTTTCATAATAAATTTTTGCGTCAAAAACACTCAAAATAAATTTTCCACAGTCTTTTACAGAAAATTTTCAACTACATATATATAAATAAATAAAATATAACGACGGTGAAATAAAGTATTTGGAATAAATCAAAAAATAAAATCCTATGACTAGCAAAAATCATCACTTGTAAATAAAAAAATTTAAGTAATAAAAATATTATTCATATATAAATACACAAAATAAGCCAAATGGTATATAACATATAAATGAATTAAAATTTTATTATACAATATAATTTTACCCGTTACTCTCTCGCACTCAGTGAAGTTGGTTGGTTTGAACAGGGATCGATAACTCGATTAGCAGCCGAGCTGCCGACGGCACGTATATATATACAGTTATGTGCTTCTGAAGGTCTGGATATTATAGAAAGAGAAAAGTTTTAAGTGTACGCGCGATTGAGTGAGACGAAAGAGACGAGGTGAAAGAGGATAGTGAGTATAGAGAGTGCCTAAGTATATGAGTTACAGTCTGGCCTTGTGTGTCAGCACACATTGCGCACACGAAATATATATTCTCAAGCACTCTCGATCGAATAATATCGCTGTGCTTGCCTCTAATGTCAAAGTTGAGCTTGTGTGTATATATAATAGTAAAGCAGAAGCAGAATATAATGCACAGATGCACTATCCTGCACTTTCCATACATATACACTTGTACACATATTTATATACATGTGTATATATAAACTTGACAATGTTATGCATGAGAATTATTCATTGTAGTCATGTCATCTAACTCAACTCTTACTGAATTCTGAATTAATTATCAACGTTAGCGAATATTAATTGAATCTGAGTACTTAACCAAATTTTTTTTCTTTTTTTTTTTTATATATAAAAGAAGAAAAGAAGAAAAAAATTTTTTTCTCTTGAATTATAGAGTGACTTTGATATAAGGATTTAAATGTACAGAGATCGTGTACAGGTAAGTGCTGGTTTAAATTTGATGAACCAAAAGAAGAACTTGATTATAATAAGTGTATGTATATAATATAGAGAGATATTATATGTGAAGTTTATTAGAATTAATGAAAGAGCGAGGAAAAAGAGAATGATGACGAGGAGCTGATAAAGAAAAATCAAATTTTCTATGTTGACTTTTGAAATGCAATTTTTTTATATACGTAGTATGCTTGTGTATATGTGTATGTGTATGTGTGTGTAAGTAAGAGGGAACTGTGGACGTAGCTGGCGTGAGCCATGAGAAAATATAGTGAGAGTTCAAAGAGAAATGTGGATTCAGTGGAAAACCTAATTTGTGAAAAGTCGACCGTCCAGGGAATTGTCTTCGAAAGAATTCGCTTGAATTTCACGTTTTTTTTTTTTTAATGTCTTTTATGTATATACATATATATGTATTATGTATATATGTATTTTTTTTTCTTTCAATTGAAACCTTCTTCTTCGTGAAAAGACCACATTGTGGTTCAGTTGAAACAAAGTGACATGAAAAAGGCCGATCTATAAAAATGTTTCATTTCAATTTGCTATAAATTTTTTTGTGTCTTTTTCACACTATTTTTTATAGAATTTTTATAATATTTGTAAATTTTTTTTGGATATTTCGTAGTTTTGTATTTTTTCAGTTTGGTTTGTAGAATTCATCTTGTTTTTTTCATTCTCAATCATTGTTCATTTATACACATTAGGGTGTTTTATTTTTGGGCGATATTTTTTTTGTCTGTCGTACCTGAAGATCTGATAATTTATTTAAAAAAAAAAAAAAAACGAATATTCC
Organism: Microctonus brassicae; assembly: GCA_918226075.1. NCBI lineage: Eukaryota > Metazoa > Arthropoda > Insecta > Hymenoptera > Braconidae > Microctonus > Microctonus brassicae. Next base: position 11,085,153 of record OW445484.1, on the reverse strand, counting down.
CGTTTGAAAAAAAATTACGAGTTAATTAAAGGCTTGTCTCATTCAAAAATTCGATTTCTCATATAAATAACACGAGAACATTTTTTTTTTTCGACTTCAACTCGATTTTTCGGTAATTAATAATTTTTTTTTGATGCTATTACATTGTTGATTCAGCTTTATAGCGTTTATTGTAAGATAATAATTAATGAAAAATCAATAAATTCCAGTTTAAATAAAATTTGTTTTCAATTATAATCAACTTTCACCTTTGCAGCTCTACAACTCGAAAACTGTTGGTCGGAGAGCGTTTGCAGTAAACAACTTTTTTGTAGCAAATTTAATGCCCTACAAAATCTATAAATTAATTTTTCCCAAAAAAAATTTTTGATCTCCAAAAAATCGAGTTGAAGTCAAAAAAAAAAATTTTTCTCGTATTATTTATAAAGAAAATTGAATTTTTGAATTCGATAAGCCTCTAATTAACTCAGAATAATTTTACAAATGGGAATATTTTTTTTTTTCAATAAATTATCAGATTTCCAGGTAAGACAGATAAAAAAAAATATCGCCTAAAAATAAAACACCCTAATCCACACGCATTTTTCCATCGTGTAAATTAATTTATCCGAGTTGAATGAACGCAGTGCTCGGAAATTCTTCACTTACATATAAATAAATTCATACATACACGCATGAATACATATATGTATAGACATATTCAATATAGTTTTAGCTGCCATGGAGAGCAATTGCACACGATTCGAGAGACAATTTAACGCAAATTTTCTATACTATCCACAATACACACACGTTCATTCGTACAATATCCTTTCAAACTGTAATAAACCATGTATTTACTCCTACTAATGCTACTAAAAATACCACACAAATACATATATCCATATCTCACTATACATTTACTTGTAAACATAAAAACATTCGAAGAGGCCTCTTTTAAGTAGCATAAAAAACAAAACAAAAAACCCAAAATAAATTTATAGGTTGGTTGCTCGCCGATGGGATCCGTTTCTTTATATTTATATTTCTTCGTCTTCTTTAATATTTATCTTCTTCTTCCCTGATCACTTCAAACCAATATTGTACTCTTATCTTCGAATACATTTGTAAAACCACTCATGACAAGAATTTCTCAGTTTCATGCATGAAACGACATCAAACCGATAGAGATATTTGTTTTCTCTCATATCGAGAAAATATGTTTAGATATATATCATCGACATGACTACCAAGACATTTAAATTCCATTGAAAAAATTCATGCCACATTCTAACTGATACTACATTTCGAAAGAATAAATTAAAAAAATAAATAAAACAACAGCAAAACATTTAGAAAAATAAATAACAATATTTCTACATTAATTAATATATCTAATGAATGAGAATTTATCAAATTTATAATTTTAATTAGTGCACTGAAATTAATCCTAAGCATAATTATTTTTGTATGTAATATATAATATATACATAATACATATATATATGCTGTATGTTTAGTAGAAATTAGAAACGCAAACTAAAAGAATATTTATTTATATTTACATTCAAACATGAACGATAATTAATGACAAAATATGAGGAATTTCTCACACGTTCATTGATTAAACAAATATACATAAATATATATTTTACGACAGTAAATATATATATTTATGTTTAATACAATATACCACTAAACATTGTCACTAATAATTATTAATTATTACACTACATGGATTCAAAATAAATGTTTACCTTTACGTGTATATATATTTATATTTCAGTATAACCACAAATATATAAATTACCACTGTATTTATGTATTAATAATGTCGGTTTATTCATTCATGCTTAAATATTATCATCGAATTGCTTTCATTTAATTCCACATTAATATACTAATTATTTTATAATTACAATTGAAATATATACACATGAGAGAATTCAATTAAACATTTGGAAAATATCATTAATGTATTTATTTGTGAAACAAATAATTATTAAAGTCAATAAAAATATTTATAATTATATACATACATATTGTATATATATATATATATAAACAGTGAATATTGTTTTTTAAAATATAATTTTGTGTTGGTTTTGTGTGAATGTTTGAGCTGAGAAATTTAAAAGAATTAAAATACGCGATGCAAACACGCATAGAATATTATACAATTATATTTATATTTTATTGGAGATGCGTGTATATATTTGGAAGTATTATATATGCAGAGATCATACATAAGAGCGATTGAAAATAATGATCGACTATATATAATAGTCGACATGCCAAAGCGTTATGCTTCAACGTCAATTTTTCTTTTTTTTTTTCTTTCGTTTATTTATTTTTGTATTTTATTTCTTTTCTTTATATTTCATCGTTTCTTCCACAGCAATTTTGCTACTCTTCTCTTTCTTCTTCTCTGGTATATGTATATGTATATATTTATATGTTTTTTGAGTGATTATGAATTTAAAATGAACCCCATTACACCCTCATATACAGCTTCTTTATTTCTTCTTTTTGATGACCCTCTTGCACACACTTTCCATAAGTAATAATACTTATTTATCACGCAGAAGCATATTCGTTTCATTTTTTATTCTCAACACTTTTGTTTTTTCTTTTTCTGAGTATTTTTTAACTTTATGATTTTTTTTTTTATATTTACATGAGAAATATTGGTGCACTTCACCCTTTTATTCAAGATTTTAATGCACATTTGTAAGAATTATGAGGGATTTTTTATTTTAGTTTACTTTAGAAATTGAGTTGAGTATATTTAGTCGATATTATGAAAATATCATTTAATGGCAAAAGCGTAAAATGGATTTTTAAAATAATATAAAAGAAAAAATTATCGTTTGTTTATTTCTTCATCTTTTAGTTTGATTTAAATTATATGTATATTTGTATGTTTATTGATCTGTAAAAATTTGTGATTGTAAATTGGAAAGATAAAAGAAAATGTTTTTAAATTAGAAAAATGATATTAGTTTTAATAAACTGTTTCTTATTTTAAATTAAAATTCAATTTATTTCAGACTTTGATCAAAAAATTAAAACATGAATTGAAATTAAAATATTCTTGAATCGTGCATGACTTAATAATAATCAATATTAAATGAAATATTTTATCAATAGATTACTTTGACATTCATGACAGTAAATAAATTTGAAATATAAAATTCATAAATTTATAATAAACCCTGCAGGACAATCAAATAAAATACTTTATTAATTATTAAATTTTATCCATCAATTGAAACAATTTTTATTATTTAATTAAACTGAAAAATTCAATCTTGATATAAACCCAAAATATTTAAGAGAAATATACTCAACAATATCCCACATAAATAAATTCACATATCAAAAAAATGTGAAGAAATCTTTAAAAATAATTTTCTCAATATTTCTCACATTCAAAAATATATTAATAATATCATTAAATTATTATAATCAAATTCTAATTACACTTTTTTACCCCTAATATATTATATTCATCCAGTTAATAAAATGCATATAACATAAAATAATCGATTGTGAATTAAATAAAAAATATAAAGTAATAAAAGAAAATATAAGTTATCTATAAAAAAGGGTTTATGAAGTATATAAAAATGCTGAAGGGTTGTGCATGAGAGACTACACTGGATATCGTCGATTAAGCTCTTACCATGTACTATACATACACATCAGGGTGTTTTATTTATTTTTATCTATTGTAGAGTTAATTATAGGCTTAGCGAATTTAAAAATTCGATTTCTCATAATAAATAACACAAGAAAATTTTTTTTTCCCGACTTCAACTCGATTTTTCGGTAATCAATAATTTTTTTTTGATGATATTACATTGTTAATTCAGCTTTATAGCGTTTATTGTAAGATAATAATTAATGTCAAATCAAAAAATTCCAATTTAAATAAAATTTGTTATCAATTATAATCAACTTTCACCTTTGCAGCTCTACAACTCGAAAACTATTGGTCGGAGAGCATTTACAGTAAACAACTTTTTTATAGCAAATTTAATACCCTACAAAATCTGTAAATTCATTTTTTCAAAAAAAAAATATTTGATTACCGAAAAATCGATTTGAAGTCGAAAAAAAAAAAAATTATCTCATGTTATTTATACACCGAACTTTCATCGTGTTCACATGAAGTTGCTGATACACCAGCTCTCTAATACATATATGTATATATATTTTCTCACAAATAATCTCAAGTTTCTACGTGTGCGAAAGCACACACACCCCCTTCACTACCCAAAGTCTTCTCTGTCTCTCTATCATTGTATAAGGGTAGGTTTACATCCCGGGATATTAGGTTTCCCAATGCGGTTTTCAACCATCCACTCGATCGACTGATCGGTCGACTTTGCCCAAGGGAAATCACACTAGATAGTTACCTATATTTATTCCCTCCTCAGGTTAATATATACATATATAAATGTAATTCTCGTTACGTTATTCTCGAGAGATCTATATCCATAGCACCTTGAGAGAAATACAGTAAAGTCCAAGGACTATTCTATATTGAGCTTAAGTAAGATTAGATGCGAGTTAGAACAAGTCCAAAAAACTTTCTCAACGTTCATATATATATACACATCTATCAGAAAGTTTCAAAATAATTATCTTCTATGTAGGGATGATATTAATCGGAGAGTTTGTTATTTTTCTTATTTTATATTAGGTATATAAATGTATTTGTATGTACAGATATGTTATACACATTTATATTTTCTTGCGTTTGGACTCGGTGCTTTGTTCAGAAATTGAGGAGGGAATTGGTGTGATGGTACTGGTGGATATAAAGGTAGTAAAGAAGATGAAACAGATTTTTTTTCCCTCTCACATTTCTTTCTTCACCCCTTAAGAAAAGAAGAAGAAGAAGAAGAAGAAGATGAATAAGAAGCAGACGAAGAAAAAAAAAAAACATTGTCAGGAAGGAATTTCTTCCGGCAGGAGATGGAGAGCTATTCGGTAAAAATCAATTTATCCGCGGGATTGAATACACATTATATTGAGAAATGTGTGTGTGTATATATGATGGGCGGTCGTAAGAATTTTTTTTTTTTTTATTCATCATGAGAAAAGAAATGTGAAGAAGGGTATATTATCAATGTATATAACGCTATGTATTGTAAGGAATGTGATGTTATATTTCACATGAGTGCGAAGGCAAAATGTTGATTTATTTAACGGAGCGTTGTATTTATTTTCTTTTTTTTTTTTTATATAATAATTGTTACTTTTTTTTTTTTGGGTTTGATCGATTACTTTATTCTTATATTAAGTGTGTGTAATGACAGTGGAATGATGGGCATAAAATTTTGTATAATGACGATATATTCATGTAATGATGACGACGACGACGAGTACGAACGCGAAGCTTTGCAGATATCGTCGTCACATCTGGATGTTATCGCGATGGGAATTAAACTACTGTGGAAATTGTGACACGATGTAACATTATTCAATGAGATCGAGTGAGAGAACTCGTGAAAAGTCGATTAGTAACTATTTTTTTTCATTCCTCGTTTTCTCTATTGACAAGTCATGTCGAACAAGTTTGTTCCATTAACTTGAACATTTATTTTCTTATCGTTGATGTCGCAGTAGTATTTTTTTTATTTTTATATATACACACATAAATATATTTTTCATTAAATATATATTTAAAATTTATTTATGGAAATTCGATTCCACAATATATATATTATATATTATATAATTTTATATTTATTCAATATCAATTTTAAATACGTAATAAATAAATTTATTTTATATTTATGATAGAATATATATAAAATAATATTATTATTAGTTATTATCAAATTTTTTTTTTCATTTTATTTTTATGTAACTGACTTGTAATAAAAATATACGGGCTATTAAGTTTTAAGCTTGAAAAACGAAATAAAAATTGAAAACTTTTGCCGAATTTTATTTGTCTTTGGAGCTCTATCTCTTCCATGCTCCGTCAAGTTTAGGGAGGTGAGGGAAGGCCACTTCCGGCGCCCGTTTTCCTCTTATCCAGTCTTCGAATATACTCTTTGCGACGCCCGTTTGCGTATACCAAGTCCCGACGAACCAAATACTAATCGGTCTAGACTCTTCTCGCTACACTGTATTTCTCTTTTTCTCCATTCGTTTCGTCGTCGCTTTGCCTATATATTTTTTTTTGTCTCAAGCACGCGACGGCCATTCGAGTGCAAAGAAGTTTCTTCCTGGTTTCGCGAATGAGGGAAAGCAAACAGGAAAGGAAGGAAGAAAAATAAAAAAAGTACATAGAAAAGAGGGAAAAATAAAAACATTAAATGAAGACAGAGGAAGTAAAGAAAAGCAAAAACGAAATGAGTTATTTTTTTTTTTGTAATTTTTTTTTAACTTTCTGTTTACTCTCTCTCTTTTCTAAGACTATCACGCTATTAATCTTCAACTCTAGATTTTCTTTATACCCACTATATGAATCCTCTCGCTCTCTCTTGCAATCTAACTTTTTTTTCCCCTCTATAAAAATCGCTTAATTTTACAGTTTGGATAATACTAAATAATTCACGTTAGTTTTATACACAAAACTTCAAAGCTAAACTTTTGTTTATATAATTCATAAAAGTAAATATATGACAATGATACACGTTACATACTCTTTAAATAAAAATAAAAAAATAAAAAAGTGGGTTAAACATCATTTTTATTTCATATTTCTAAATATATTTTTTCTCTTTTTTTTTTTTTTTTATAAATTACACAGTCTTCAAATTACAACCAACGAGATTTTCATACTAAAATTATTCAACGCGTGTATTCATATAAACTCTGAATAAATACATGAATAGACATGAAGAGAAAAAAAATATAAAAATAAAAAATAAAAACGTTCTTGACTAACCAATGCGCAATTCACATTAAATTCAACGGCATCATCCAAGAATTATAAAAAAAATGAAGCAAAGAAGAAGAAAAAAACTGACTCTCATTTTTTATTTCTACTACGACATAATTTTCTCATTTATCTTTCGCGACGAGTTTTTTACAACGAGCTCTATACACAATTCGTAAGTCAATTGCAGACCACAACGACTCTATCATGTCATCCTCAATTTTATTAAACATTTATACAAATATATACATGTTTAAACTCTAGCCCAAGGGACTTTTTGATAATGTCATTCATTCAGGACAGCTTTAATGGTAAATCTATAATAGCACTTGCACATCATTCCCTCCTGTGTCTATTCTTCATCGTCTTGGACAATTTCCCGTTCACAAACCAATCTTTCCTCCTCATTCCTTTCTCCAAAACATTTTTTTACCTCTATATTTCGTGCTTTATTTTATTTTTTTTTTTTTCTATACACACACTACAACCGCCAGTCTCAAACTACCAATGCCATCACAATCTCTTGGCTTTTTCCGCATCCTTTGCAACCCCAACCATCGCTCTGTCAGAGCTTCAATCCTTTTCCCAGAATTTTTCTTACCCGTTTGCCCCCAGTAAAAATCGCATGGGATGCACGAATATTTTTTTTTTTATCTTCTTCTCATCTTTATCTTTTTTTCTCTTACTTTCTTTTCTCTCTACAGATAGATAGATGTATAGTCATATCTATATGTATTCGTCTTTTTCACTATCGAGGGAAACAATCCCACGGGAGAATTCAGTAGATCGGTGCCATCGGTCTCCCATCCGGGCGTCACTCACGTTGAAAGATCGATCCAAGGTGATAATCTCTCAGTAGAACGTAAAAAAGACCAACTAATCCTGAATTGTGCGCGAAGAGAACTGGCAAAATGAAAAGAGCCAATGAAGAATGGACAATCTCTTCTAGTTGACTCTGACTTATTTACTATATATGTATATATCCATAGATATCGTTATGTATTTATATAAAGAATGGAAGAAAAGGTTTTTATTGTAGATACCAAGCGCCATTTAGACTTGATAAAATAAAAAAATATAATAAAGTGAAAGGATTTCCAATTCTTTCACACAAAAATTACTTCTAATAAGTCAACATTGTCGAAAGAGTTTTTAAAAATTTCGAAACGAGTGAAATATGTATTAGGGTGTTTCGTTTGTAGGCGATATTTTTCTTTGCCTGTCGTACCTGAAAATCTAGTCTAAAATTCAGAGTTAATTAGAGGATTATTTCATTCAAAAAATCGATTTTCTACATAAATAACACGAGAAAATTTTTTTTTTCGACTTCAACTCGATTTTTCGGTAATCAATAATTTTTTTTTGATGCTATTACATTATTGATTCAGCTTTATAGCGTTTATTGTAAGATAATAATTAATGTCAAATCAAAAAATTTGAGTTTAAAGAAAATTTGTTGTTAATTATAATCAACTTTCACCTTTCCAGCTCTACAACTCGAAAACTGTTGGTCGCAGAGCGTTTGCAGTAAACAACTTTTTTGTAGCAAATTTAATGCCCTACAAAAGCTGTATATTCATTTTTTCAAAAAAAAAAATTTTGATTGCCAAAAAATCGAGTTGAAGTCGAAAAAAAAAAATTTCTCGTGTTATTTATATAGAAAATCGAATTTTTGAATGAGATAAGTCTCTAATTAATTCAAAATTTTCTTTCACACGAGAATATTTAATTTTTTTTATACATTATCAGGTTTTTAGATACGACAGACAAATAAAAATATCGCCTAAAAATGAAACATTTTAAATCAATATATAAATCACACATCGATATTTATAATTATTTTTATAATCCTATCGCCGATATATTTGACTGAATTTTTAAATAATATAAATAACAAAATGTTGATGTAATAATTCAATCGAACACTCAAAGAATTAACGAACTCTACAATGAATTACTCTATAAATAAACATATAAGCCTTTATAATATTTATATTTTTCATTTATATTCATATTCATCAATGAAATAAAAATAAAAAAATACAATTACCACGTGTTTATTAATTAACAATGAATTACTATTAAATTAGTTCATAATCCAATTAACAGAACGACGTAATATAATAAAGTTATTTAAAGTCCAATTATTATTAAAATTGTAATCCGATCAACTTTATTTACAGTTATACTAATATATACACTGATGATAATTTATTTAATAATAAATATCTCAAGTTTAATAAAGAGATATTTTTATCGTGGCTATTACCAGAAATTTTGTCCAGAAAAATTCATTGAGATATGACAAATTATTATTTTTTTTTTTAATCTTTATAAAGTGATTTCTAATAATTCCATAGTTATGCGTCATCTTATGAACATAAAGTACATCTATATATAGATATATACATATACACGTTCATGTACTTTATTCTTTACTTTAGCGCTATCTCAAGTAAAGGTATAAAGACAAGTTATACTATACACTCATACCAAAAGCCAAAAAGATATAGAGTTGTGTGTGATGCAAGTCATGTTATCTACGTTATGAATAACATTTTTTAAAAATGATCTTCTTTCATACACGACCAAGACAAAGTGTGCACAGGAGAGAAAGATAAAAAAAAAAAAAAAAATAAAGAAACGTGCTCTAGGTCGTGTCAGTCGTAAGTTAAATTCTGTAGATTTCACGTATCCTCACGATAAAAAGGATCAAAATAAAAATTGCGGATAACCTACAATTCTCGGGATATCGCTGTGAAATTTTATATATAACACAAGAAAAGTATCACACACTAAAACTCATTTTCGGCTAAAACATAAAAGAATAGATATAAAAATAAAAATTGAAAACAAAAAAAAAAAAAAAAACCGAGAATTTATACTCTCCGTTTCTCTCATGTATTTACATTTATTTATTTTTTTCTTTAAATTGATTAGACATTAAATAAATTACTTTGTATATATATATATGCGTACATGTGTGCTGTGTATTTACGTGAATTTTGTTAAGAATGTGGTTACAAGCGTATAGTTATATAGAGAAATTGACCGTGTGCCGCACGACGACGACGACAACGACGTGTTTTTACGTAAGATAGCGATCGCAATGCACACACGAGTTCAATTCTTTATTCCGCACAGGCACAGATCAGTCGAGAAAGAAGAACTGAGAGAGGAACGAAAAAATAAAATAAAAATAAATAAATAAATAAATAAAAAACAAGAGAGATCCGACGGCGCACGGAGGTCCGTCCTCCTCTCTTGGCTACCGACATCGTAGCCGTGGAATTTAAACTTTCCTCTTTCATCTGGCGTCTCGTTTCTCCTTGTGGTCTTTTCACATATTTCCCTCTCTGTTTGGCTGCTTTACTCGCGAATGCTGTACGCGCAAAGACTCGTTGTGGATATATAGTATGTACCACAGGGGCTTCATGTGAATTATGATAAACGCCAAGACTGCGGATTTTTATGGCTCCGCGTGAGCTCTCCGAGTTCTTGTCCGCCGAAAAATTTCGTGCCACCAAAAATTGCTACTTGTGAGTATATACTTGTATGTGTATATTTTTATTTTATGACCTATATACGTAGGAGTATATAGAACAATAGTATTTCTCATATGAATAACAAGAGAAAATTTTTTTTTCAACTTCAACTCGATTTTTTGGTAATCAAAAAAATTTTTTTTATAGTATTACATTGTTTATTCAGCTTTATAGCGTTTATTGTTAGATAATAATTAATGACAAATCAATAAATTCCAGATAAGCCTCTAATTAACTCAGAATTTTTATTCAAATAGGAATATTTTTTGTTTTTTATAAATTATCAGATTTTCTGGTACGACAGACAAAATAAATATCGCCTAAAAGTGAAACACTCTAATGTACATGTAACTCTTTATGAATATATGATATAAGTTGTCCCGGATGTCAGATATAATTTTTTTGCTATAGATTTTCTAGAAAATTTACAATTTTTGGTGAAAAAGAATAAACAATTTCCGGGTTTGAATGAAAGTTTTGAGAGTTAAAGAGAAAATAATTAATAAAATTAAATTATTTCTCGCAATTATTCATCATTTCACTTCACCCAATATATTCTTTGATCCAATATCCGCGTGAATATATAATCAACTTCAATTCCTCATTACTCTTTTCCTCTATTTCGCCTTATATATATATATAAAAAAAAAAAAAAAAAAATTGAATATAAAAATAAAATTAAAAAGCTTCTCAGAACCTTTAGAATTAAAAATAAATAGTAATTTATTCATTATCACGTGGAATAAAACTTTATGAAATTATTAATAATTTTAATTTATACAACTAAAGCGTAACAAAAAAAAAATACCAAAAAAAAAAAAGAAATCCGTCACTTCTCCGGTGTGATTAAATGGATAATTAAAATAACTAATCTCCGTATATAATCCACACACACACACACATTCACCTATACATGTTTCATACATTTATTCATCATATGAACATTCATGACAGTAAAATGGAAAAGTGGCCATGACCCTCACACACAAACACACTCCAAAAAAAAAAAAAAAAAAAAAAAAAGAAAAAAAAACCCACTATGAACACAAAACCAACGTGTCGTAATTTCATCGAGGCTTTTCATGTACGTATTACACTACGTAATTACTAACACACCGCAAACACAACGACCTTATATACATGTACATAGATCTAATATATACATATATACATATATACATATATACATTATGCTCGCAAATTCTCTCTCATTTTTCCTCCACTTTTACACTCGTCATCTCGCATTTTACTAAATCCTCCAGGGAGTTGTAGATATGTCGAAAGTGAGGGTGGATTATTTGTACATATATATACTCTTTCACATCTATATACCTATACATACATACATACATATATACATTTATATATGTAAGGTAAAAGGGGAAAACGATATATGTCATGAAAAGTAAGAGGAATACAGAGGAGAAGGCAAAACAATTACCCTACCCTCATTGCCAAACACATTTTCGCCCTTATATATAAATATATATCTACATCAACACATACATATATATATAGACAGGCCATAGGACTATATATCCCTTGAGATATGCCTTTACTTTTTCCCTCTCTCGCTCTCTCTTATTCTTCTCGTTACAAAATAAAGGGATTGGTATATATTTAATGTATAAACGTACGATATTTTACGTATATATACATTTAGAAAATTTTTCATCCCTTATTTTCCCTCAAGAGACGTATATATAGACAATGGGGTTGAAGTCTTTATGTGATATTTGTATATAAAATCAAATACTGCATATATAAAAGCCAACGGACAGGTGAAATCGCCCGTTACTATCTTGCATGCACGCGCGTTTTCCCTACGGGTTCAAACGCGTTTATACACGTACGACAATTGATATATGTATTGCTACTAATGTATATGTGTGTATATCAATGTGAATGTGAAAGAAATAAATGGGCGGAAGGGGGATAATTGTGTGTGTATATATGTATATAAATGTGTCGTTTTATTGCTAAAGGCGACGAAAGAGTTTTTTGATTAATTATTTATTTATATAAATAGAGAAATAGATAAAGATAAATTGGGTATGTTGAGGGAGGAGTGAATTTTTGTATAAAATAAAGAATTAAATTATTTATCATTTGCAATATATTTATATAAACATTTTTTTTTTTATCTTTGATATATAATTAAAATTATTATTGAATTGAAATATTTGAGATAGTTAATCATTTTAATTATTGAATTTTATTATACTTTTTTTTTAATTATAGAGAGGGGATGTAATGAAATATTTTATTTATATTTTGTAATATATAATTTGATGGCGGTAAATGGTGTTATATTATATATAGATAATAATAATGTGTCTATTGGGATGCAGAGTCAGGTTTAAAGTTTTCGCGGCGCTAAACAATTTCATAAATGAAAATTAACGATGGGTTTATATATGTATATGTGTGTGTATACATAGTTTATGTTTATAGATGTATATAGTATTCTGTTCCCTGGACGACTGTGACAACATAACGACACAAGCCCCTACTTCCACGTGGTTACACCAACCAACATCAGTAGCGTGTGCGCCACATCCGTCAGGTCCCTATGAATAATTCAATCTTGTGTCATCCATGTTACTCTTTTTCCTTTATTTATCCGTTATTATTTCTCTACTTTTTGTTTTTTAGATACGTGGGGATATAAGAAACATACGGGAGAATGTATACAAGAAAGAAAAAAACATAGAAAAAAAAAAAAAGTAAAGAAAATATATAAAAAAAAAAATTAAAACTAAAATTCCGCAATATTGACAGAATAATTTTTTTTTTTTTTTTCTTTCGTTAATTAACCCAGAGATTTATTTAAAGAGATAAAATTTACTAAAAATATAAAAGAGAGAGTTACTTTATAAATTTTTCTTTAGATAAAAATAGGACTGTAAATAATTAGATGCCTACTTTTGAAATAATGAGCTTGGCCTTTTTCTTTATTTTTTTTCATGTTAATTTAATATTACACACGCATTTATAATATGTACATATTATAATATGAATAAATGTAATGCACACAGCTCTCTATCATCATTATTCAAAGTATAGGAATTTTTGTGTGGTTATATCATTGAGTTTGTATCAAATTAAGACCGTGTGCAATTTGTCGTAAATATACATAACTTGAGTGAAAGAGACACGGATCTGTTTAAATAAACAGATAAAGTTATATGCATCATACAGAAATACATAAAACCGCCTCAAGTGAAGTGAAACGAGTAAATGTAATCGAAACATTTCAATATAATACGCAGCTATACATATATAAATAAATAAATATAAAAGCCCGAGGCATTATTCGCGTGTTTCATTCGTCCAATAATCATTAATCTAAGAAACAAAATTAGCAACAGACAATTTCAATTATATTCCACCTTGACATGCAACAATATAAATACATATATACATATATATATATAATACATAAAACAATTGAATTATTAAACACGAAATAAATGAGACAAGTAAATGAAAATTAAAAAAATAATTGTAACGTTAAAATAAATGACAATAATGAATTTTGAAATAAATTAAGGGAATATATGATGAATTATTTTAACGCTTTATTTTGCACGTCTCTATGTGTCAATGACACGTGTCACACCTTTCACACATGTTTCATCCAATCTTTCTATATATATAAACCATTATATACAATATACATACATAACATATAATACAACGAGCGTGCATTGTTGCTTGTAATACACGTCAAATATTTTTTTTTTTGTGCGGTGCTTTGCCTGTCCAAAGTTTCTAAGTTAATCGAGCGAGGTTTGACATGAAAAAAAAAATTAACCAACGACCAACAATCGTTCAATCATCAAAGTAATATGTCTCTATTTATTTATTATTCATCATTATTTTTTTCTCTCAAATAAATAACAATGAAATTTATATTTAGTTAATGTATATATTATTATATTATATTATATTATATTATATTATATATATATAGTCAGCTATATTGTGCAATAAAGATATGTGTGTATATAAATGTTATTAATAAAGCTACCGCGTCTATTTATTTCATCTTGACTTGATCGAAACGAGTTGTTGCCTGTCGAAAATTTATTCCAAATGTTCTCTTCTTTAATATGAAAGATATCGCGCCCGTGTGCTCGACTCCTCCCCTGAATCTTATACACAAGCTTGAGAGTCTTGTAAGTATTTTTGTTTTTCTTTTATATATTTTAAAGACTGGTATAGACTTGTATAAATATATGAGAGCGCGCGCCTATAGCGTACATCCTCATTTAAATGAAATAAATCTTGTTACGAGTAATTTTCGTTTCGACTCGGCCGCGGTACCTTGAAATGATAAAGGGGTTTATGTATATATATTGTATACATATATATGAAAGAGGGCCGAGATATGTTAGGCAAGAAGTTAAGAGGAGAAAAAAATAAAACAAAATGAAGAATTAAAAAAAATTACGAAAACAAAAATAAAGTAACAGCAAAGAATGATGAACATTGTGAGGCGCCGCTCGCGCGAGGTTTTTTAAATACTATTATAATATATATGTACATATATATGTATATAGTTTACTGACATTGTATGTATATATTATATAGATACATGTATGTATCACACGCGAGACGAATGGATTTTGTTCCATCATCCAAGACTTCGTGACGATGAAATACTCTCGTAAGATGCCACACGGTATTCCATCTTTTATCGTTCTCTCATTTCTTTATTTTTTTTTTTTTTTCTGATTTTCTCTTATGACTCATGCTTTTACTCATCTTTACGCTTTAGCATAATCACCGATTTTTCGATTTTGACATGAGTTTAATAATAACTCACAATGCGAGCGTGAACAAACTCGTTCATCACAAAAAAATGAATTATTAAAAAAAAATAAATATAAAAAATCAAAAAAAAGAGTTTGCATCAGAAAATAAAATACACATTTCATCATTATAGATTCCTCTATGAATATATAATAATTCAAAAACGGATGTAGTATCTAGATGATCTTCATAAAATTATATATAAACTTCATAATACATGAAATATAATTAATGGTAGTTAAACGATCGCAAATCAAGTGTATACATAAACCCGCCGGCTAATTTAATACACTCATTGCACTCTCCTCCCTCTCTTCATGTATATATTTATATACATACATATATATATATATTGACACCTCATTGATCTATTTCCATTTATTATTTAATATATCATTATATTTTCACGTGCCTATTTATTTCTATACATACAGAAAAACAATTTTAAATTGCATCACGCAACAAAATAAAATAAATTTTATTTTCATCTATTTCAACAAAACCGCGAACGCTATTGGTCAAGTTAAACAGAACTAGTATAGAGAGAATACAAGTTTCAAGGGGAGAATTTTTTTGAAACGTTAATCCCATTCGGGGAAAAACTGCCTGGGGACTAAAACCAAACGATTGCTGCAATGGCCGCCGCGACCCCGTTGGCTGTAGAACCCATTATAAAAGCGCTCAAAATATTTAAACGCAAGTATGTATACATGTATGTACATATGGATATGTATATGTATATGCGAAACCCACGGTAATATGTATTGTGTGGTGTTCTCTTCGTCTCGCTATGTTCACCGTTTCTCGATCCGGTCGTGCACTCTATTTTTTTTTTTTTTTTTTTCATCTTGCTCCTCTTTCTCTTGCGCGTTCATTCACCAGCGACGTAGTACGTTGTGTATAAACACAAGAAATATATATATATCGTGTGTGCCTGGTACACTGAACGAATTGTGTGTGCAACGTTGGAAATATAAACACAACACAGGGGGGGAGAAGGAGACTAAAATAAAAAAAAATATATAAATAAAGCATAATCGAGCAGGTTCTTTTCCTCATGATTCTTGGAGAAATTTTTTTCTTTTTTTTTTTTTTGGTTCTTTTTCTCGCAAATTTATTTTGCTTTTGCCAATGTCTCACAGACATTCGCAAGATTTGTGTATTACTATATCGACTCTTAAACTGAATTTATATGTACATATACATGTGTGTATACATGAGTTGTGGGCTTGTAGTGGGTTCGTTGAACGTAATGTTCCTATATATTCTTGCACCTTTTGCGTTCTCATCTTTTTCATCACTTTGAAATTTCTTTTAATTCGCATTTTCAACGCGGTTTTTATGTTATTTTCTTGATGATTATTATTGTTGCCAATAATCTTTATTAGAAAGCATTTATTTTTTATTTTATATCGTGTAGAAAAATTTAATAATACAATCGAGTAGAATAAAATTGTTAATGGCACGTGCTTGAATTTTTTTTCATAAAAATTAACGTGAACTAGTAATTTTTATTTTTAAAAACACATTAGAAATATAAGAAGAATGTTTAGATCTATAATTTGAAATGAATTAATAATTAATGTATATAGAAGAAAATATAATAAACTGTATGAATTATATTATTTATTGTAATTACTCACCTAATATTATTTATTTCTATCACTTTGATCCATTCAGAATATTTTTTTTTAATTTCAAATCAACTGGAGATGTATTTGTGTTGGTTTCCTGACATCACCAGTGTAATAAAAAACAATAATTCCAGCGCACCGTATTTAATAAACAAATAAAAACCATAAAACCAAATTCACTTTTATATTAAAGACAAAATAAATGTCGCACGTAGCACGTTATTTAAAAAAAAGATATTTATATAAAACTTATTTTATTAAAAAACTAAATATAAAACTACAATCCAGCATCCTTGAGTCATTAATTTTATAATAATATTTTAAAACCAATTCACGCTTTAAAAAAACAAAAAAAACAAAATAAAATCACACACAAACAATAAATAAAAAAATAATAAACGATATTGTATAATAATCCCGCGGCAGTAAATATTATATTTTATATATTTTTTATTAACTTTAATTATTTAAACTTGATGAGAATAAAATAATGTATTTATATAATATAATTAATTTTATTAATTATTATAACGCTTTAATTCTCGCACGTATAAATTTTTAAACGCAAAAAATAATTATACTGTTTAATATAATATATACAATTTTGTCGCGAATGTACGCTGAGCACAATAGAGAAAAGAAGTGACTCAAATGCTCATACACAACCGTTCGGCTTGGCAACTCGCGCTCAACTGGTTACTCGAGGGTTGGCGCGACATCGCGTTCGTCCAATGGGCGTCGAGATTGCGCGGCGCGCGACACTCGTGCGGTACCGCTGTGGATTCATCCTGCACTTCCCCTCTATTCATATTGTGTCGACATTCAAAGGGGAATCGTCGTAGTCGATACACACACAACACAGAGACAGACATATAATATAACATACACAGACAGAAGGATGGATAAAATATCTTAGTCATTTACGAATAGACCAATATAAAATAATAATACCTGTGTAAATATATTCTTGTTTTGATTCAAGTTAAAATAGCAAATGGAAGATGTATAATAAAGGGCCACAGTAGCTACAACGTTTTGTACGATATTAAAAGGATAAAAAATAATAATAGATATGTTAAGGAGAAGAAGAAAAAAAAAAATTACTTTTCAGGGACAACGATGAGAATAAATAAAAATAATAAGAGAAATGAAGAAAGAACAATTTCTTTATCATGGAAATGCAGTTGTCTTTTTCGTATTCGTGAATAGACATAACAATTTGTAAGATATCTTCTTTTATTCTTGTGCTTATATATTTTTTATTCTTTTTAAGTTGTTTCTTTCTCTTGACTCTCTTTAATCTTTTCTTTATCATTGCTTCTTCACTTTGGCTTCCGGCCATTGGGATTTCCGCCTTGGACTTCCGTCTCTCGGACACGATTTACCATCAACTTTATATATGTATGCACATATGTATGTATATGTGTCCTTTAAAAAAGAAGAGATTGATAAAATGCCATTTGAATGAGGGACCATCCGGTGCTTTCAAATGACCTTTAGAGCTGAAAAAAAAATTTGTTTTTTCATTTTTATTTTGGCATTTTGTCTTCTCTCACTTTAATCATTCATTTGGGGATTTATTATTTATATTGTGAATAGAATAAGAAGAAGAGAAAATATTTTAATGACTTTGTAAAAATTAATGTTTATGTCTTATTATATTGGTAATGGTTTAGAGAGTTGTAGATATTTTTTTTTTTTTTTGTATTTTTATTTCTTTTGGCAGCAAGCTAAAAGTATAAGATGGAATATGTGCTTTGTTCTTTATCAGATTTGCAGTAAATAGAGTTTTTTATATTAAATTGAACGCGCGAGTTCGTTTTACTTTGTGTCTCATTCTTTTTGCACGCCACTGCATATAATTCTTCACTATGCAAGGAGCTTTTAATGCATTTGGTGTTGAGAACTTGGTTTAAACTCTCCAAACGAGTTTACAGGAAGTTCATCGTCTAAAACGTGCGACACTTAACTCCATCTTGTTATTTTATATATGTATAGAATTTTTTCTCTCCAAAACTCGACACTTTTTATCAGTCAATCTTAACATTCTGACTTGATATCTTTTTTCCTAGTCTTCTTATTTTATTTTTAGTTATTGTATACATAAATATACCGAATAAAAATACAAAATAAAAATATTCTCAATGAATTATTTAAAAATAAAATCAATTTTTATATCTATATTGATCACAATTTTTCATATTCTTTTCTATTATTCTCAATTATTTTATACAATGAAATGTAGATAAATTTTGAATAACATTTTATATTTTTTTGTTGAATGATGTGACAGATAATCTTTTGAATAAAGATTTAAGAATGTTTATATAAATATATATTTGAAGAGGTTTTTAATGTTTATTCAAAGCAAGAAAGAATGCAATGAAATAAATATATATCTTTCTAAAAAATTTTTCTTTTTTATTTTTTTTTTCTCTCTATATAATTCTTAATATTTTTTGCACACTACTTTCTTTTATTCTCATCACACATACGATACAAGTGGCAGATGTTTCCAATTGTAATCCATACACACAGAAATGAAAAAAAAAAAAAAATTCTTCTTTTCGTTAAACCAAATTTATTCAATTGAATATCAAATTCAGTAGTAAATTATCTCAATTGAATTAAATAATATTTAATCTGAATAAAATTCCATTTATCTCATATCTGCAAATTTTTTTCCAGTGTGAGTATACATATGTACAAATATATATTACACATATAATGATAGAAGCTGCGGTAATAATAAAATATTTGAAATTAAATATTTATATAATTTTACTGTTTGATTTTCATCATATCTTTTTTCTTGTTTCTTTTTCATTTTTATTATTTCTATCTGAGCAACTGCAGCAGTATATAGAAAATGTATGGGTATATTTTTTATTTCATCCAGTACGCAATTTCAAGCCTGTCATTGTAATCCATGGTGATGGACAATACGTTAAAGATGTGAAGGGGCGGCCTTTGTATTAAGCGCGAAATTTCATATTACTACAGGGAGACTATACATATACCTATATATATATATGTATTGATTCGTCATACATTCCACAGTGCATTGTTCTACAGTTTTGTACTCACATTGGCAACAGAGGAAAATGGTAAATGGATGTGAAATTAAAATTTTTAACATAAAAATAAAATAAATACTTTGAAGAAAAATGGAAAAAAAAAAAAAATAATTTTTTTTTATCTCTCTAAGTAATTTTATCGTTGAATTTATTTTAAATATTTTTATTCATATGGAAAATTCACAAATGGATTTAAAATATGAATAAGTAGTAGAAGCAGTAAAAATTTAATGCTTGTAATATTCACGATATTATCATAAAATATTTTTAATATAAAATTTTCTATTTCCTCTAAATATTTATTTATTTTCACAATTATATATACATTTATCTCTTTATCGGTTACTGCGATAAAATCAATTGGCAAATACAGATTATCGTGTTTCAATGTTGCAATTCAATTCCATCCATGTTGATTAAAAAAAAAAAAAAAAGAAAAAAAGAAAATAAAGACTATAATACAAAGAACAAATGAGAATTTATTCAATACTCATGTCATACATATAATTCTATTGTCAAAATAAAAAATATCTTTCATTCTCATTTATTAAACAAAAAAATAAAAATAAAAATCCCTTATACATATGTATACATACACTCTTACATATATTTATAAACGCTTATAAATTTAATCTCAAGTTAATATATATTTATGAGTCTACAAATCGCAATAAAATTGCGCGATACTCATGAAATATCTCATTGCTTAAATTTCTCTTTATCTCTTTACATACATATATACAAATATACACATAAACCTCTTGGGCACGAGACGACGCATTGTAAATCTGAACGATATTATTCTTGATCCGATCGACTGTCACGTCATCACGAACTGGTTGCAATTGAAAAGAGAATTTAAAAAAAAATCAAATAAATAAAATTAAATTAAAAAAACATCCCATAGTATATATCAACTTGAATTGAAAAACACGCGGTCATTCATGCTGAACGTGACTGAAACGTCATTGACACTATTACCGATCGAGGTGACGGTTAAAAGTACAAACGAAACAGACAGCTATACATATATACATATAAAAATATATATTATTAAATTGTATATATACACAAATATATATAAATGATATTGAGTGAAAAGGGGGTTGAGATTGTGCGGCAAACCACCACTGATACCGCGAAACAGCTCTCCACCATTTTATATAGGTATATTATACATACACATATACATTTACATACATATATGTATGTATATATATACCAATGGACTGAACGATAAATCGGAATTAAATCGGAATTACGATCGTATTAAACCGTCGGTGGTGTTGGCGCGTGTCTACGCAATCCCAACGAGGCTTAAACCGCCTTCTGCAAAGCATCTGGTTGTGACTCGTTATGCTATATATGTTTATGTATATATACATATGTATATATGTATGTATATAAATGCGAAATGTCCATGTAGAATCGTGTGTGAGTCGTCAGATCGTCTAAATCGCTGACCAAAAGCTCCCAGGTGCGTACGAATTCATACATGTATAATATATTTGTATTTGTGTGTGTGTGTGTGTGTGTGTATTATTAATATATGAATTCAATAACGCATGTGTGGATTAGTTTGTGTGTATGTGAATGGGAAAGAGTGCAGGGATAAGACTGACCCTCTTTGGAAATTATTGCTGTGAATTATTTAGAGAATGAGGGAAAAAATCTATTTTTTTTTTTTTGTTGTTTTAAAGTTTGTACTTTTATTTATTATTTATTGAGATGATATTGTGGGGATTATTACAGGGATTTTGGGCTGTACTATTGTTGTGGATTGGAAGATGTATGGATATATTTTTATTTGTTTGTGTTAGGGAATTTTTTGTTATATTTGAGTTGGATGATTTTAATTTTATTCACTTTGTAAATTATATATATAAAATTAATTTTAGATGATTATAAATAGGATTTTTTTCTTATTTTTAAAATTCTGAAGTATTAGTGCATGTGATGTGTTCATACATTATTATTGTTGATGTATAGATTATTTATTTACAACTTTAAATGCTTTAAATTTAATATAATTTATTTAAAATCAGTATTAAATTTTAATTCACATTTAAATTTTTATCCTCTAAAAATAGATTTCTAATTGTTTTTTATTTCATTTAACTATGTATAGCTCGAGTTATATAATTATATAAAATTATTTTCAATACCTGAAAGACAATTAATAATATTTCAAATGAAAACATAATCACGTTCCTAATCAAACAAAATATAAAAATCTCAGAATCTTCCTCAACTCTTCAATTTTTTTTTTCAACATATATCTTCAATTTATTCCTAATTCATTATTCAAAGTCCCTAGTACATCATACAGTTATACATAAATTCGAAATCTTCACATATATCCATGTGCAAACAACTCTAAAAAAATTTTTAATTTTCCACATTTTTATCTTTATTTTTACCAGCTTCTGAATTTTGCATTTAATTTCAATAACGTCCATATAATCACACACATGGACACATATGTATGTATATATACTAGGGTTCCTAGACACATTTAAAAAATGCTTTCCAAAGATGGGCTCTTAATTTTAATAGGAAGGTCCTCCTTATCTCAGTTTTCTATTTTTTCTTCAGTTCCATATGGCAAAATCCATATCTCACCATTACTTCATCGTACAGAAAAGTTCTATAAACATTTTTTGTAGGAAATTAAACGCTCTACAAAAAAGTCCTCTTGTGATTAATCGATTACTCTAATCATTTAAAAGATATTCATGACTTAAATGGATAAATTCAAAATATTTATAAGAAAACTATTAAAATCAGTACGCATTGGGATTCGAATACGAATATCTTCTAAATAATTAAAGTAATCAATTAACCACAAGAGACCTTTTTTGTAGAGCGTTTAATTTCCTACAAAAAGTGTCAATAAAACTTTTTTGTACGATCAAGTAATGGTGAGATATGGGTTTCGCCATATGGGACTGAAGAAAAAATAGAAAACTGACAATCTTTGGAGAATAATTTTTAAATGTGTCTAGGAACCAATCTTTCAGTGTTGGAAGTTAAAAAAAAATAGTCGATTTTTTCGACCCACCCTAATATATACCTATCTATACACACACACACGCACACACCTACAGATCCATACAAACATCTGTATACATAATATGTAAAGGGAGTCTGTCGAATGTCCGAACAAATCATCGTGTGTCACCAGCTCGTCACTGTCAACCAGGGATTAAAATCCAGTCGTGCTCTCTTTCTAATTTTTTTTCATCACATTCATAAATATATCTATATACATAGTATTCTACATACACATATTCATAGATATATACATACATATATATCATTTTTAGAGTAAATATATAATATAATAGTAGTATTGTTTGTTGTACGAGTTGTTGTTCGATTTACGCGCGATGCGGATTCACGCGACCAAGGGTGGCGATGAAAATAATAACACAGGCGTTATTTTAAATACACGCATGGACACGCATATACATAAGGTAACAGTGGCCATAAGGGAGGGAACATGGATTATATCGTGCATTGAGAATTCAAGTGAGAGAGGGTGATTTTTGTGTATAGATCAAAAAACAAGAATGGAGATATTTATTTTTATTGCTGTGACATTATAAAAACAAACGAGTAAACCGATTTATTTTGGATAGTTTATATAATTTATATATGTATATAATAGTAACAATAGTATGGTAATTTTTAAATGCACGTGACGCGGAAAGTTTTGTTGATTTATTTGTGATATATATTTTATTTCAGATTTCAATTAATTAAAGTATGTCACGCGGGTTAATGGTCTTAAATCGATGAATTTTCTTTTTTTGTATCATGTATTATATATTTTGCAAATGATAATTCGATTTGTTATAATCGGATGAATGTATATTAAATTCATTTGTTGAGTTTAATTAATGATAAATTGGTTTAATTCTATGGATATTAAATTAATATAACACGTATTAATTTTGGATAATATGAAAATTGGATTAAATTTCGTGTATAGAAATTGATTTGTTGTTAAATCCACAAAAGAAAGGAAATAATTAAATTTGTAATTCAAACCAATACGCGTGGGCAGAAACAATACGCGTGAACTCAATGAATTAATATATGATGCATTTATATAATATAATATTTCTATTTTATTTATTTTATTTACTTATATATATCATATAATATTATATCATATGATATTTATATATATATTAAAGAACATATATAAATAATAAATATAATCAACAAATGAATGTGATGATGTGAAAATATTTGAAATTAAATAAAATATTTTTGTATATATTAATAAAATTGGAATTATAAATGAATTTTAAAATAATTATTGATAATGTACATGACATATTTGAGATGTTAAGAATTATTAAAATGATTTTTAATGTCATATTATTGTTATTTTATTTTAATTCAATAAAATTAGATTTTTATTGTTTGATGAATTTACATTTAATTTGTTATTATATTATGAGCTATAATATAATACAGAGGGAACAAAAGCAATATTCTCATCAGTTGCACAATACGACAGGTTATTGTCACAGCCGATCATTCCAAAATGACGACGTTGAGATATCGATCAACCCAACCCCTATCGTAATTACGTTATTGTCTCTGTACAAATGGCATTGCGTATTCACTGCAAATGGAATAGCGAAGATTTACGCGTTACATTTATGACTGTACATGGTACAATGTTCGGAGTACATAGTGATATATATATTATATCTACTTTGGAGGTAAATATAATATATAAACAATGAGAAAAAAATTATTTGAAGCCAATAAATTAATTTATATTGAAATAAATATTTGTTTTAGGTAATTAATATTTATTTTATTTATTTGATGGGAATTTTTCTTTAAATTATTTTGGATTTTTTATTTATTTGTTAAAGAAATTATTGAAATATGATTATAGGGGGGAGGGGGGTAGTTGAAATTTTTTTTAAGATTAAAATTTTATTGTAAATAAATAGGAGATAATTTTTCAATAATATTTATAATTATATTTATAATTGAAGAGGATTTTTTTATTTTTTTTTTTTAAGATGTTTTAAAGATTTGTATAATATATTTATTATCAATATGTTATTGTGTTAATTGTTGATATAGTATTTTGATGAAAAATATATGAAATTATTTTTAATTGGTTTATTTACAAATTAATGAGGATGAGGGAGGAATAATTTGGATTATGATTGCTAATTGGACTGTGGAATAGATGAAATTAATTTCATTATTGTAAAATTTTTTTTGTTTAATTGCAAAACAAAAATATAAATTATTTATTGATTGGTTTATAAAATTTTCAATTTATTTCTCGACAGTCGAAAATTGATTTTGAAACACATCAATTTTATACCAATTTGATTATGTTTTTTTTTTTTTTTTTTTCATAATAAAACAATTATTTATAAAAACGTGAAGATAATGTATAAATATTATTATTATTTACTTGTTTATTTCTATCTACTTTTAAATGAAATATAAATTAATTTTTCCATTTTCTCAAATTTTTCTTACATTTTTTATTTATTTATTTATTTATCCCTTGTTTTTTCTGCTTTTTTTCATAAATTTCTGATAGGTTACCTTGTTTTGTACTATTAATCGAATATTTGCAATTAATGTCGCTTCGTATTCTGTACTGCATATGCTCGGACAGATATTAGGTCGAACTCTATATCGTACGCAATTTGCAATATAATTCAACATACACATATGTATTGACACATACAAATATGCACAAATATTCACACACATCAGATATATAAATATATGTATATTAGGATGGGTATACTAATCACATTATTATTATAATAAAAAAGTACTTCGATAATTGTTCATAATTTCTATTGCTTTGAAATAATAATAAAATTCATTTAACATAACTTATAAATAATTTTTTTATAGTAAATAAAATAACGAAAAAAAAATCTGATACGTGAATATTTTTATTTTTATAGCTATATGAAAATATTAGCATACAAAAACTAGTTTTCCAAATAAAAATAATTTTTAAGACAATAAATAAGTGATAAGTATCGATTTAATAAAAAAAAAGTCAGAATTTTATATATTTTGCAACTTTGAGTTTGAATATCTTTAGAATGGCGGACTCTATGAAAAAAGTGCAGGAGACCTTTTTTGTAGAGCCTTCGATTTCCTACAAGAATATATAGCGAGCTTATTTTTATCATGCACAAATGCCGAGCTACAAAAATCCAAAGAAAAAAAAATTTTTTTCTCATGTTATTTGAATGGAAAAACGAAAATTACGATGAAAAACCTTTAAATATTAAAATTAAAAGCTCTGCTTTAAACAGGCTTCTTTTTTCACTGTATCACTGTATGAATTTAGGGAAGAGAAATTATAATTTAATTTACCACGAATTTTAAAAATATGTCACATAATTTAACTCCAAAAAAAAAAATAATAATAAATAAATTAGAGAACTTGCAAAATTTGATCGTTTGAGTAAATTTTACTGGTTAATGTTGTTGTGTGTTTTTATTCTGTAGATAAATTAATTAATTGTAGGAAAAAAAATGTATTTGAATAGTAAATAGTGAGTGAAATTTATACTTATAGATTATTTATTGTTAATGCTCGTTTGCAAAGCTTGTAATTTGCTTCATCTTCTAATAAATGTCTTTTTACATTTATTGATAATTATACAACAATAGATAATGTGCTACAGATGATATCGAGTAATTTTACTTACTGATGATGAAGATGATATCTTTGTTGTTTATTTATTTTTATTATTATTCAACTTGTGGGTAATGTAAATTACTTTTTATTTTGTCTAAAAATGTTAAATACCCCATTAGCCAAATGCGCGCACCGATCGTGCACCGTGCGAGCACCTAGTGCACTTGATGCACTCACGGTGCACCTTAGGTGCTCGTCTACTGTGGCAGCACAGTGGACCACTAAGAAGAATTCAAATGATCCCCTATTACGTACCCGAATAGCCTTTGGTTCACTCCATGAAATTCCACTTTATATTGTCACACGTTATAACTATTATGAGGCCACAGTATTTCACGTCGTGTAATATGTCAAAAACATGTGAATTTCATTAATATTCAAGAAAAAGATCCAAGGATCCAAGGAATCTTTTCCTTTGGTTTCTTTTTTGGAGCCTTTGGATCCTTGGATTTTTTTTTGAATCCTTGGATCCTTTTTGGACTCACATTCACTGCCACAACCACCACTACCATTACCACTACTGCCACTACCACTATTACTATCACTACTACCACCACCACTACCACTACCGCCCCTACCACTACCACTATCGTCAAAACCAGCTTTGGAACCAGCCTGAGAACCAGCACGAAAACCATCTCCGGAGCCAGCTTTGGAACCAGCGCGAAAACCAGCACGAAAACCAGCTTCGGAACCAGCATGAAAACCAGCTTCGGAACCAGCACGGAAACTAGCTCGGGAACCAGCACGAAAACCAGCTTAGAAACCAGCTTCGGAACCAGCACGAAAACCAGCTTCGGAACCAGCTTCGGAACCAGCATGAAAACCAGCTTCGGAACCAGCACGAAAATCAGCCTGAGAACCAGCACGAAAACCAGCTTCGGAACCAACTTCGGAACCAGCACGAAAACCAGCTTCGGAACCAGCACGAAAACCAGCCTGAGAACCAGCATGAAAACCAGCTTCGGAACCAGCACGAAAGCCAGCCTGAGAACCAGCACGAAATCCAGCTTCGGAACCAGCTTTGAAACCAGCACGGAAACTAGCTCGGGAACCAGCACGAAAACCAGCTTAGAAACCAGCACGGTACCCAGCACGGGAACTAGCTTGGGAACCAGCACGAAAACCAGGTCCGGGGCCTGTACGGGAGCCAGTACCAAAACTAGCTTTGGAACCAGCCCTGGGAAACAGTACAGAAACCATCTTTGGAACCAGCTTCGGAACCAGCCGGGGAACCAGCTCGGGAACCAACTTCAAATTGTTTATTTGAAGTTGACTTTTTTAATTTATTGATATTAATATATTCATATTATTTATTGGTATATTTTTTTATACTATCGAGTTAATATTATTCCTTCGCCGCACAAGTTTTATTGTTAAAATAGCATTCACACAATTGTTTATTATAGCATTGATTATGAGAAACTTGGAATAATTACTTGAATCATAGTCATATAAAATGATACACAGGATAAATTTGTTTATGTATTAAATAAAGGAATATTAATTTCTTACAGTTCAAGAAATTTTTGTTCATTTGTTGCATCCAATTGTTGATTTTGGTTTGAAATTTGAGTAGAAATATATAAACAGCTATGAAGTATATCATATTTATGATTTATATTTGAAAAGTAACAATCATTAATCATGAAAAATACAATGCAATATATCAATAATTATTCACCAAAATATAAATTAAATTTGGCAGAGTACTTCATTTTTTATTATTTGTTTTAATTATAATTAGTTCTTTCCACGATTCATTTCTACACAGAAATGAATAAACAAATGAATAATTTTATAATCATCTATTTGTTGATGGTTTAATATATTATTCCACGAAGTGGCATTTCGTGGAGTGCACCGAAGGCTATTGGAGTAATAAAATTCATTATTGCAAAATTATTCATTATAATAATGATAAATTTTTTATTGAATAATTGTATATAAATATTCATTCAATTGAAGCAAAAAATAAAATCGTTATTTACAAGACGATTATAAATATTTTTAATAGATTTTATAAAATCTTTAGAGTATAAATTTCTTATTATTTTTTTTTTAATTCTATATTTTATTGACATAAATTTTAATTATTGTCTGGAAGCCGGGCACTTGTTCAGCCTTTGTGTTTTCTAACGAAAATAAAATCAATAATTATAGAAATAAGGTGTATTCAAATGCAGAACTTTAAATTTCAATGGAAAAAAATAATTATAGTAATAATAAAAATACAAAAGTACGTGGTCGATGTTATGCACAGCCTAAAATTTGTTGTTAAATATATTTTCCATTGTCCTTGCTCTTTATATAAACAATAATTAAATATATGAAAGCTGAATGAAGAAGAAAAAAATAATAAAAAGAAATTATAATATAAATAAAAAAAAATTCTAGAATACGTATTTTGTTTTTATTTGATTAATTAATTTCTGTTGTTTTTTTTTTGTAATAAATTATCTTGCATTTAATTTTGTATTGAGTTTGGATATAAAATCCATTGCCTGATTGTCACCTTTACGATGTTGCAGTGCACTTATTACATCAGTTGCTAATAAAAATATAAAAAAATAAATAAAATTAAAACAAGTTGAATGATTAATTATCAATTATTTATTTTCATTTTAATATTTTATATACTTACAATTGCTAGTTGGCCTTGATAATTTAAGATGAATTTGATCGAGTGTTTCAATATTTCCCTCCGAATCATAATTACCAATTTCATTAAATGGTAAAAATGTTTCAGCTATAAATCGTGTTCGTAAAAAATCTTTGTCTTTCACCTCAAACACAACAATAGCATTCTCAATATTTCTCTGCTCAGTTGTAAGAGGACTTTAATAATTCAAGAAAAAAAAAAAATTAATTAAATTATCATTAATATAAATTTCAAAACTTTTTCACTTACATGTTAACAGTCTCGTCAAAAAGTGGAAAAAGAGTTTCCTTTTGAACATGAGTTTTTGGTAATTTAACTTCGAAAAATTTATCCTCTGGCAGCAATCTAACTTTTACGTATGAATCACATTTACCTGTAAAATAAATTAACAAATATAAATGTAATTATAAATTTAAATAACCACAACAATATTATTATAATTAAATATATAATTTACAACGAGACATGAAGAAAACCGAGGAATCCCTACGTAAACGATACATGCAACTGTAAATGGAAATAAAAATAATTTTTATTCACAATTCATTCAATAATTTGCAAACATAAATTTTTTAAATAATTTTCTTTTTAATTTTTTTTTATGGAATTCGTGCCATGCATTTCTCCATTTAATTTCTCCATAATAATCCAGCGATAATGATCAATGATAAGATAACAGGCATCGATGAAAAAAAAAAATATTGAACAAATAAATTATATAAAAACAATTGATGAGAACGAGGTATAACAATTTTGCATAGCATTTCGCTTTACATACTTGTTTTCACCTCTCTCAGTCTTTGTTTAGACGATCGTTTATTCTTTGAATGGAGTTTGCGTTCAAGAGTCGACAGCTTGCCTATAAAATCTCCTACAAAATTAAATAAATAATAGAAAGAAAAAAAAACAAATCCTTCGCGATAATAAAAATTAATTTTCGTTCGTCTGTTTATTTTAAATTTCTTAAAATTTTTATCCACAGCACAAATCGCTACAGTCATCCATCGGCTTTCGTATTGAACAATCACAAAATATTTATCACAAAACAATAATAAAAAATAATACATCGATAAAAGAAATAAAAAATATAACAAACAAAAATAAATAACATTTGAAACAAAATTATTCATCATGTGTTTGCTAATTTTTTTTTTCAGTGCAAAACTAAAGAATATTTATAAAGAAATAAAATAAAAAATATATTATTTATATATTTAATAAAATTATTATTATTTTAATTATGATAAATTACTCACCATTACTGTCCATTGGTCGTAAATTTCTCGCATTAAGAATTTGTATCGTCAATGAATTGTCATTAAATTGTGCACGAACAGTTAATATTCCATACAAAGGCTCTTCAACTTTTTCTTGTTCCTCAACGCGTTCTAAATTATAACGATGAATTAATTCAGCTGTTTCCAACCCATGAAGATTCAACAAACGTTCAATTTTTTCCATCACTTGAACATTAGACGTTTCATCCGCACCAAGATTAAAAAAACGAATCAAAGTATGTAATGTCCGATGTAAATTAGCATAAAACGATGGTGGACGACGTTTTTCTAAATTATTATTAACCAATTTATACAATGTCTCTGACATTATTTCCCATATTACTAATAAAACACGTTCAAAATTATCCTCATTTAAATTATCATGCAATGTTGTAATATTCGAATCGAGATATTGCAATAAACGATCCATAGCATTGCTAGCAGTGTCAATAAGTTCAGCGCCCTCCATTAAATATCGACTCATTGCCGGTTGCATTTTATTCGCAACAACTTGTAATAATTCTATTATTTTATTTCTCACTGTATCCGCAGCATTGTCAATAATTAATTGTAAAGTTCGTCGACATCGTTCAGCCTCTTGTTCAGTTTTATTTTCACCAAGTGATTCAATTATTGATTCAAGTCCCAAATCATTTGCCAATGGCACAATTGATGTTCTAATATAATCAATATTATTTATAGCAAAGCACCAAGCATTTGAAACTTCAAATTTTTTATCATAAACACTGCTAGTATTTTCCAATTCATAAATTTGTTGATCGACCTTTTCAGCTTTTGCCGCCATCATATCAGCATATGAAATTGAACATTTACAAATATCATCAATTATTTTAGCTATAAATGTATATGAACCTTCAACATCTGGCCACGCCAATTGGGTCCAAAATACTTTTATCTGATAAAATATTGTCAATGTATCAACGGCACTTGAGCTATATTGAACACTTGAATCTACTGGTTGAAGTGTATCAAATTCAACTGCACGTTCAATTCGCTTTAAAGCTTTATAAACGGCAATGTCCAACCAATGTGCAACACCAGCACGAAACCACTCGTGATAATTTTGTATTTTCATATCGGATATACCGTCCATACAAAATATTGAACCCAATGTTGCATAACGCTGTAATGTTAAATAAAGTTCAAATAATGTTGTACCAAGTGTTAATTCAACTTCGTCATTACTATCGACTTCAATTCGTTTCAATCGTAAACAAACGTCCTCAATTATAATCATACACATGTCAGTTATACGTTTTTCATACATTATATAAAGTGTACGTGCGTATGGAAAATTAATTTTTTTAATAAACATCCTGTCATAATTTTCAATTGCACGCTGTAAATCACCACGAATTAGTTGAATTATTTTAATATGATATTTTAATGCGTCATCATCTGTTTCACTGCTTGGTGTATTGTTGTTTAAAATGTGATCAAACCTATAAATAAATGTATAATACAGATTAATTAAGTTAATAATAATTATAAATATATGATAAGAATTTATGTCAATGATGTATTGATAATATTTTATCGTTCAATTGTTTTTATGTATATATATGTATATTAGGGTGGGCCAAAAAGAACTTTTAATTTTTTTTCCTTTTGTTACTATGGAGATATTGTTCAAGGTGACGAAAAAATGAGCCTGTGAAAAAGGGCAGCTCTTAATTTTAATTTTAAGAGGTGTTGCGTCGTGATTTTTTATTTCCCATTTAAATAAGATAGAAATTTTTTTTTATCGTTAGAATTCTGTAGTTTATGAAGCAATAGACGGATTCAAATGATCAATACATATTTTTGTAGGAAATTGAATGCTCTACAAAAAAGGTCTCTTGTGATTAATCGATTACTCTAACCATTTAGAAAGTATTCGTATTCATGACTTGAAAGGATAAATTTAAAATATTTATTAGTAAACTATTAAAATCAGTACGCGGGAATTCGAATGTGAATATCTTCTAAATGGTTAGAGTAATCGATTAACCACAAGAGACCTTTTTTGTAGGGCGTTTAATTTTCTATAAAAATATGTATTGATCATTTGAATCCATCTATTGGTTCGTAAGCTACAAAATTCTAACGATAAAAAAATAATTTCTCATGTTATTTAAATATGAAATCAAAAATCACGATGTGACACCTCTTAACATTAAAATTAAGAGCTGCCCTTTTCACAAGCTCATTTCTTCATTATCTCGAACTATATTTTCATAGCAACAAATTAAAAAAAAAAATTAAAACTTTTTTTTAGCCCACCTCAATATTTATAAATATTTTTTTTTTTTGATATTGAAATTAGGGAAATAAAATAATTACCATTCAACACCACCTTGGATTACTGTATACTCTAATGCTTTTATAACATCAACAATAGTGCCGTCAGGTTCTGGAAACCATCCGAATAATTTTGGTGGAAATAATTCAAAATTATCTGGAACTTTCAACGAAGAAACCGACGATAAAATTCTGTTTGAAAAAAAAAAAAAAGAAGAAAAATAAGAAATGAATTCAAAATAATATATTACCAAACTTAATTATTAATAAATTAAAATAAATGATAATTTTTACACACCCCAAAATAGCGTTCATTTGTGCTAAAACATTTTTATCACCATCAGTAAGTTTACGAATTTTTCTTACACTATTTAAACATGAATAAAGAATTTTTTTAGTCGCTTCCCAAAATAATCTTTCTTCATCTTTAGAAAATAATCCATTCTCCAATGGCCTAAGTAAATCAATAATAACTTTATTAAATATTGAATAATTTAATGGATGTTGCTGATGAATTCTTGAATATTCAATCCATTGACATAATGCAACAGATCGTGATAATAATCCACGTTGTGCACTGTGTTGAAGAATTAATGATTCAGCTGCAATGGACCAACGTCCACACCAGCAATATTTTTCATATTTTTCTGTTTCAAGCTCATAAAGTAACAAAATTCGTATTAAATGCCGATGCTCTTGTGCAGCAACTTGTGTATTATGTTCAGCACTAAAAGCAAGTCTTAATTTAACAACACCACGACGTTTTGTTTTATTTTTTTTCTCCAATGAATACCACATTGTATGTCCAATTACTGGAATGTCTTTTAATGGTATTTTACATTTACCAATGAATTCATTATCATGACAGCCAGTTGTTGCTGTTACTGCTATTTCTTTAGCTAATTTTACTAAACCACGTACACCTTTAACATCTTTAACTTTACTCATTTTTTCTGGCACAGTTTCTGCTGCATCAAAGTCCCAAACTTCAAGACACAAAGCATCATTTTCAGCGTCTTCCAATGGCAATTCAAAATGTTCCTCCCAAAGTGGTGCTAATGTTGCTGTTTTTACCGCTGTATTATAACGTCGGGTTGGAGCTGAATCTAAATAAAGTGCACAAAATGGATCACTTTTTCCATTAGCGTCTTTTGATACGAGCTCTTTTGCCTCAATTACTTCAACATTTAAATGCAATACTGGAGCCTGAGAAAACAAAAAAATAATATTGTTTATCAATACATAATTTTAATTTACTTTATTTTAAGATTTTTCAATTATTTATTTACACTTACTTCCATATTTTGTGTCTCTTCGACAATTTGTAAATGAGTTTCATTATCAATTTTAAATGCATTCTGCAAATGATTTAGCAGAGTTTCTTGTTCACATTCATTCGATACATCATAACCAATTTGATGTTGTGTCATATAAACAAGTGCTGAATAAAGTTCTTCAATCTGTAAAATATAAAAAATAAATGATATTTAAAAAAATAAATTTTTTCATTTTCTTACATTCAATTCAGATGAATTAAAATATATTATTTTGTTTTTAAATACTTTGTATAAACAACTTCAAGGATAAATTAATC
Organism: Microctonus brassicae; assembly: GCA_918226075.1. Taxonomy (NCBI): domain Eukaryota; kingdom Metazoa; phylum Arthropoda; class Insecta; order Hymenoptera; family Braconidae; genus Microctonus; species Microctonus brassicae. The sequence continues at coordinate 11,050,647 of OW445484.1, read as the reverse complement.
GTAATAAACAGTTGATATTATCATGAAAGATAATTAATAATAATAATACAAGATGGATAATAAAACAATAAATATTTTATTTAATTGTCGGAATTTTCAACGAATTAATAAAACAACTCACCGTCATTGCACGAAGAATTGCATTTGTTTTACGTTCTAATTCAGCTTTTGGTACACCCCTAAATGTATTTCTATTACGATTGAGGGTATTCATCCCAACAAATGTATTTGTTACCACCATATTGTTTAAATAAAATGAATTCATATGCTTTTAAACATTTTCATTCATCACAAAATAAATTCAAAAAATTCCTATTCATTAATTAACACAACCAGAATTTTTTTGAGTTAAATAAAACACGTCATTATTATAAATTTATATTCACTAATTTTAGATGCATACAAAAATACCAACGATATTATTTCGTTATAGCAACTTAAATTAAATGATCCACTTATTCATAGTCTTTATTAATTCCTCATTTTTTGTTCTTGCTTTATTCGATTTATTTTTGTTTTATAATTATTATTCAATTGACAAAGTCATATTAATTATTTCTCTGATGACAATTGCACTCGATCTAAAACACATGATGTTAATTAATAAGAAAACTCGCGAATGAATTTATGCATTGCAGTCAAAGTAATTCCGTTGAGTGTTTTCATAATAATTTTAACGATTAAGTTTCGTCTACAATTCAACTTTAACCCAATCCCACTTACAATTCTCTTTACAATTATTATATAATATATTTATTTGTAATATTACACGCCTCGATGTCACTTTGTGTATGCACTATCTGCATACATATGTTTACCAAAATGTTTATTCAAATATTTAAAAAAAAAACAAAACACTTACAAAACTATAAGCAAAGATGAACTTATGTTTGTGACCTTTTCTACCGATAATCCTCGACCAAATGCGACTTTGATCACTGCTCTCACCTCGACCTCATGCATATCCGATCAAACCCAAGAATTTATTCCATTTTTTAATTATATGACAACTCCGCAATCGTTCACCAGGTTTAAATGTAACGTAATTTTTAATTTAATTTTATCATTACACAAATTTTTCTTTTACATTTATATTTAATAATCAAAGTTGATTTGTTGAGTTGAGGTTTCGCGATTGACTATTGAGTGAAGAGTGAACTGAGAATGCGGTATCGTTAATGTCTGTTAAATTGTTGACATCTTGCCATCAGACACGACAATAAAAAAAAAGAACTCGTTGCCACTTTTATATTGCATCAATATAAATAGTCATTGTGAGAAATAAAAACAAGATAGAAATTTAGACAAGAAGAAATTTTATATTTATAAAAAATTGTGAATGCTTTTTTTTTTCTTTTTCAATTTATTTATTCATTTATTTGATGCTGTGATTTTTTGGCAATGGTTTAAAGTAGATCACACTTGACCAGGTGACTATAAATTTTTAGGTAGTCAAATAGAAGTGGGCCGCATCCCGTTTAAACTAGCCAGTTGCTGATATGTGTATGTATACATTTAATATTGTATGTTCAACTGTGGTACACTGTGTACATATGTTAGTACAATTGTGCTCAATGAAAGATGATATACCGACAATTAGCTGATTGAATATCAAGGCACTCTTTGGCATTTATTATTCGAAATAAACCAACTCAATTTTTATTTTATTTTCTACCATTTTTTTTTTTTTGTCATTTAAATAAATTTCATTTCTAACTTCGTGTGTTCATTTCACTGTTTATCTTATTTTTATTTTTTTGTTTCAAGTTAAAATTCCTCGTGGAATTTTTTTTTTCGGAATATTTGTTTGAATTTATTTTTTTTATTTAGGACAAACCAGATGTCATTTAGTAATCTATTTTCATTCTCCTGAATGACGTGGAACTATTGCGCGAGCGATTATGAAATAATTTTTTAAATACAGTTGGCAATAAATAAACGAAAGAAAAAATTTTTAGTTCAACGAGAATAAAAATTTTCATTGTACAAAAAGAAAAAAAAAGAATATGAAAGAAAAATTCAACGATTATTTTTTTTTTTTCTTTGCTTCAGTGAAAAATATTCTTTGCTGTGTATTTTTATAATCAGCCACAATATTTCTAAAGTAAATCACTGAGGATAAGGGTTATTAAGATTTTATAACTGAATGGTACATCACAGATTGAATAACAACTCAAATAGTTTCATTCTCGAATTATCTGAGACAAGATACCACGTGTGTGTTATGGAGTTTCATTCACTCTTTGAACTCTATACAATCTTAAATTGACAGTTGTTTATCATTACACCAGTAATAATTCGTGCGAGAGATAAAATAATATTTAAAAATGTACTTTTGTCTTCATTTATCTATTTATTTATTTTCCCAATCTCTCAATGAGAGAAGAAAAAAAAATTGAAATTAATTCAGACAAGTGAAATAAATTATTGAAGACAGCAAAACACGTAACGAATGCAAATTTAACACTGCCAGGAATAGACAGTCGGACAAATCCTCGTGGTGGTGTTTCACCACGTACGTCACAGCAATTTACGAATGTAAACGGCACAAACCCGACAAGTCCCGACAGGTCCCGAATTTTTTTTTTTTCGCTTTTTACACTTTAATTTTCGTTCAAATAATTCTCTTTGTCTATTCATCCTGTCCCATTACCCTTGAGTTACACAAAGATTAATAGTTAAAATGTTCTCCTGTATAAAATTTACTCACACACAAAGACATTATTTCTGGAAATAGCTACCCTTGATCTAAATTTGTCATTTAAATGCCACATTTCAATAAAACACCATCACATTAAATTAATTAACTCATCAATGATCAATTAAAATTTTTTTAAATGAATTATATATTCTATTATCTGTTATTAAATAATTTAATGTAATTTATTTTTTTTCATTAGCATTAAAAAAATATTACACATGATTATCAAGTTTCCACGCTGACATCTGCAATTAATTAATCAATCACTTCGTATTTTTTGTTTCATTTTAAATAAATCAAACAGTTGTGGTACTGTATAAAATCACTTTAAAATACGTAATGAAAATATTGATACGACTCGCACAATGTTTCAGCTATAAATGTGTTTGTGATAATTAATTGATCTCTGTCCTCATTAAAAATAAATTTAAATATCAATGTGTATATTTGTGCAATGATAAAAAGCTCTATGTGAAATTTATGTTTCATAGCTTTCAATTAGCGCGATGAATTAATTGACAAAAATAAAAATAAATACAAATTGTGTCAATGGTTAATGTTAATGTTAATGTTTATTCAACCAAGTTATATTTATACTTACATTCCAACCAACAGCACCGACAACGATATCAAGTGCATGTTCATTGTCATCTCTGTCACTGTCTGACTCCAATAAAGCTTCAGTGGGTTCCTCAACGCTACCACCTTCACTGACAACATCATCATCATCACTAACACTTTTGATATTAGATGACGTTGGCAGTGGACCATCAGCAGCCTCCAAAGCTCGAGCTTTCTCCGCCAATAATGTTCCCAAGTTTTCGAAAAATCCACCATCTGATTCTTGAATTCTGCCAATTAAATAATAAATATTATTAAATATTTTATTCTACACTCGAATTATTGACATAAATAATCTAGAGCACAAATTATAGATGAACAAAACAAATAATGATTGATGTCGAAGTGGTGAGACAATTTGTGATGATTAATATAAAGAATAATTTTTTTTTTTACGACAATTTGGTGGAATTAATTCTACTAATTTATTTATTTACTAAATATCATGCTATTTTTGTTGTTGCCACTACCAATAATCATTAAGCTATATTTTACACGACATTTAAAAGACACAATTTAAACACTCAAGCATTTACATCATTTCATTTGTTGACATTTATCACCTTTTATGAAGGAAATTGTGAGCTACAAATTTCCAATAGATGGTTCCGACAGTTACAGGTCTGTTTTCCGGTTTCTGGGACATTCGAAAGGCCGCAATGGCATAGTAATAAGGGTGACTTGAATCACATTTATCAAAATGAGCCATTTTCAAATTGCTTTCAGTCCTTTTGAAATAAATACAAATAAAATAATTTTAATTTTTCACTATTTCATTCAATTAATTTTTCCTTCCACTTTAATTCTTTCTCTGTTTTTTTTTTTTTTAATGAAAATAATCTTTGTAGTGCAGCTCTTTAACGACTGACTCGATACTTCGAGTCTTCATCGCGTCAAGTAGATACTGAAAATAATTATAAAGCCAATGATGAAGAAGATGATCGCATATTCGTGTTTGTTCATGTTATCCCAACAATAAAATGCTTTATAGACTCAAGGAGTTGATTTTTATGATAACGTACGTTAATAAATTAGCAAATATGAATATTCACACTTCTATATAAAACCGTCATGGTTGTGTAAATATTAAATATATATTTAAATAATAAAATATGAATAGAAATCTACACAAATGCTTTGGTAATTTATTTTCTAATGCGCCACTTGAACGAATTGTATCGATATTATATTCAACTTTTATTTATTAATCTTATTATATATTATATTAAATAATAAAATGACAGTTTGGATATTTATCATTGTCAATGGGAAAAATTTATAAATAAATAATTTAAATTTCTATAAATTCAAGTGTAAAAATTATATTTCATTTAATCTTTGAACTTTAATCCAGATTGAAAAATTTTATTTATAATATTTAAATTAAATTGAGAGAACAATGAATTATCGTGATGATATTTTTGTTGTTTAAAATAAATTGGAATTATTGATAATTTTATTTTATCATTTAACAAATAATTAATGACTCATCTGCAAATGATTTTATTGTTATTTAATATTTACATGGAACAATGATGATAATATAAAACCATCTTGTTTTCTCATAGATAATATTATAAAATTCTTTTTTCCTCACTTTTATTTATCAATAATATTTTTTTTTTCCTCATGAAACTTCTCAAAGTTTTGCATTAATAATTCAACCATACAAAACAATAAAATACCATGAAATATTTCCTCACAAAAGATTATATAATTTCATAAAAATCCAATTTAAAAATTTTAAAATACTTTTTGGAGAGTGATAAAAAAATTATCAAACATTAATCTATAAATAATTGTCAATAATTTTTTTTTTTCAATTGTTTTCATGAAGTGATCACGTCTAAAAATATCTTTGATCGAATAAAAAAATAATAGAAAAAATAAACTATTATAACAGTGTGTCTGGTAAATTTTATTATCGATCTCTGATTTAAATTTTCAAGCATTCTGAAAGCAAAACACTTCCAGTGAACCAATTATGGCTTCAAGTAACATCACCTGAATATATAAATACATATATATACACATGTGTATGTACAATGTATGTATGTATACACAAGTTTCATTGCGTAAAGGTAATAATAATGCAACAAGTGAATCATAATATTGACCTTCATATTTCCATCTCAAAGAATTTATATATAAACGCCTTCTGAACACACCTTAAATTATAGTTCAAATATATTTAAAATCTATCAATAAACACTTGTAGATATATAATAAATGTTAAATATAGTACTGGTATTCCAAAGTATTACTAAAACATTGCTGGAATATTTTCCATCAAGTATTTATAGAATTAAAAACAAACTTAGTTGCTGGAAATGAAATAAAATTTAAATCACGTTCGATTTATTTGCGGATAAATTTTAATTATTTTCATTATCCACAGAGGGTCTGATAATAAATTATAATATGTATTTCAATCTATAAGAGAGAGAGTGAGAGAGAGAGGTCAACGAACTTAATAAATTAAAATAAAAATATCTGAAGAATAAGAAAATTAAATTTATATATTTTAATTTTTTCTTTACCTCATCTCATGTTGGGTTTTAGCACGATTTATTTCATCTTTATTTGCTTTTTCCTCTACGATCTTTTGATAAAACCCTTTCCACATTGTTTCTTCATCCATTGTTGTTATTTATTGTTGATTATTGACAAGAGTTTTGAGTATTTAAATTTGTTTATTTCTATACAAATTATTTTAATTTCAATTGATAGATAAACGCAGTAAAGCACTCGCGAAAATATTAAAATTATTTCAACGTGTTGTCTGGAGTTAATTGTTTAGTATAATATAAATTAGTGATTGTGTATATGATGTATAAAATGTGTAATATATGAACACTGAATGTATTTTTGGGCCAAGGATGCCGGCTGTCAGGCATCTACTACTGACCTGAACACGTTAGATTGTAAGTAAAAATACAGCTGGTATATATGTGCTCTCTAAGTGAAGTTTATCATGATATTTGCTATCAGATGGCACCACCATCCAGCGTGATTATCATGAAAAATTGTGGGAATATTAGGAATCGCTTTTGATTATTATCGTATGTAAAAAAAAAAATTATATAATTTTTATTTGAAGAAAAAAAAAAAAAGTTTCGTCGATATTTTATCGATAATGGTTTCTTCGTGATGAAATAAATTTTCGAGGCATGTCACGAGAGAAAATGGTACAGATGATAATATATATGTATGATTCATAAGCATTGTGACATCATTTATGCACGTTTGACGCCATAAATTACAAAGAAATGTAAAATAAGAGAAAAAAAAAACCTTCGGATGAACTATGGATTTGGCTATAAATATTAATTGTCAATTGTGTGATGGTATTTAAATTTATTTGATGATTTGTATTGATAAGAATAAGCGAAATGAGTAAAATAAAATTTAATGGTTGTTGTAAAAAATGTCACATTAATTATGATTATGAATAAATTATTTAAATAGAGCAGATTGTTAGATAAATATTATGGTCTAATTGTAATTTATTTTTTAGGTGAGAAATTGTAAATATAAATGGAAAAATTTAACGTTTGAAAATTAGTTTAGATGATCATGTATTATTTGTTGCTATTTAGAATTTTATTTCTTGTTGGTAAGTTAAAAATAAATATTTTTACGATTAATTAAATATTATTTGGTGATTTTGATTTGTTGAATTTACAGGATTTTTTCATCGAGAATTAATTAATGCTGAGATAAATAATAATGGAGAATTATTAATGAATAATTTTGGTTTTGATTCAAATCAATTGAAAGAAATTAAAATTGTTGTAGATAATATTTTAAAAAATTATATTAGTACACCTAATAATAAATTATCTCCACATAGAAATTCAAGTTTAACTAATATTTTAGATGTGACATTTATCAGTGAGACAATAACGAATGAAATTGAAAATACTTTTCGTAATATTGGATTGATAAATTTAAATAAAAATAAAAGACAATTAAAATTTTCAAGAAATAAAAATTCTTCTCTCACACTTGGAGATCAAATATTTAATAAAATATTTCCTTTTTTTATTAAATTATCACCAATTTTCCAGGCTGTAGTATCAACATTACAATATTATTTTCGTAAAAATAATTATCGTCAAAAGGGATATTCACAATCGGATTTTTCATTGCCAAAAATTATAACTCAAAGTTCACCGTATGAATTTAAAATTGTTTCGTTGATTGATAATTCGGAAAAATATATCAATGCATATCTAAATTGTTGGAATAATAATTTTACATTATTCAACCCATCAAAAGCATTTATAAATATTGTAAAATATCCACCAAAAATAACTGGTAAAATTGTTAAATCACGTTTATCAAAATCAATACCGAGACAGTCATATAAAAGTGATAAATTATTTACGGAATTCGATGCGATAACTTGTCAATTATTAATCGAAAATAATTCGGAAATTAAATTTAAAAATTGCTTGAAACAATTAGAATTAATTGACAAATGCGTTGAAATAACGTTCAATAAATTTCTTAAAGTTGATAAATTAAAATGGCGATCAACACGAATGTTAAAAAAAACAATAAATAATCTTGATTCGGATTGTAAAGTGGCAAAAAATAGTAATGATTTCAAATTAATTTGCCGGAAAAATATTAACAAAAGTGATGGTTTAGCTGATCGACATTTAACTCTGCTTAAGAGATTCCTTAAAAGAGTTCGCAAAATACTGTTCAAGGATAAAATATGGACTGATTTATTTCAACAAATAGATGCTTTAATCGATGGTTATAATATGATAGTTTCTCTGCAAAAGGAATCAATAACGAGATCCAAAAATCAACCAAATTTAATTAACGAATACAATAAACGTTCAAAGCAATTACATCGTTACACCAGAATTTTAACTGAAATTGAAATAAATACTATTGATCAAATACGCAGAATTACACGAAAAATTGAAGAAGTGTTAATTAAAATTGTATCAATTACAGGAATAAATTTGTCAAATAATTTAAAATCAATGAATTCTTTTGATAAAATATTTCATAATATAAAAAAGTATTTACTTAATAAATCCAATTCCACATTACCAAAAGATAAAACGTACGAAGAAATATGGAGAACTAAACGTCTAATAAAAAAAAATACTAATCATGAGCTCGCAAGTAAATTAATTTTATCATCAAATTACTAAAATTAATAATTAAATAATAAATTTGATTGATATGTTATTTATAATTTTTATTGATTCATTTTCAGTACGATCTAAAGTTCCAGTTGTTGATTTATCCATTTATTTCAACAATGATTGGCTCAAAACAATGCGAGGTCTTTCTCAAATAAATATTTATCGAAATTCAAACACAATTACTACATTGGCAAATGTATTTCTCTTAGCAACACTCTTTCATGAGTTCATTATTATTTTTGCTGAAGCTATTTTTCATCGTGAAAGAGAACCAGATATTCAATTACCATCGGTAAAAAATAATCCATTAAATTTATATAAATAAATCATTGCATAAATGCAGAATAATTATTTTTATTTCAGCCAATTCCACCAGACTTTGATCCTCCCGATGACGTTTATGAATACCCATCTTATAACGATACAGATTCAGAATATGAGAAATTACCAGAGAATTCTGATCCACACCAATCGAAGGAACACCAGAGAAACTGTTGATCGTTTTGTTATAAATAATAGAAATGAAATGAATTTATTTGAACATTAAATTTATATGACGTTTAATATTCAATAATTCATTTATGAAATTTACACGTGGTAACATTGTATAGTTGTCAATAATACATATTAGAATTTTTTCAGGATTATTTTTGAAGTGATGGAAGAATTCTAATAATAAAAATAAAATGAAGTATTAATAATTTTAATCAGTGAATTTGTTTTATACTTTGTACATTACTCATTATACCAATTTACCTTCATCTCTTTTGTCATTGTTTTGCGATAATAGTTGAATTATTTATTATACCAAGTGTATGACATTTATGATAATACTAATTCAAGTTAGAGAATTAATATAATACGATAAATTTTAATTGGTAAACTGTGAGTCAGTGGTGATTTTGCAGAGAATGTGCAACGCTTTGGTAACCGTGTGCTTGTTAGGTGAGTGATTTGAATCCATCAAATAAAGTCATAATCGAACAATTAAATAATGAAATTTTACAGTGAATTAATTTTTCAAGGCGTTGTATTTGGTAGAGTTGAATTAAGTGATACTAATAAATATGCTCAAACAAGGATTATTGGTGGAACAGGTGTTGCAATTTTTCAACGACCATTTATTGTCTCGGTTCATAAAAGACGTGAAGGTTTTGTGTGTGGTGCAGTTATTGTATCATCAAAATGGATATTGACAGCACTTCATTGCATGTAATATCAATGAATTAATATTTAATTTAACAAATATATATATATTATAATTATTATATTTATTAATTTTTTTTTTATTTTAGTCCATCGCCGCGTTTTAAGACGCAATATTATATTCGTGCTGGAACAAAATATTACGATCATGGCGGTACTTTTCATGTGTTTCGACATGTTAAAATGTACAATACATCAGTTTTACATGATTTTGGTGCAACAATACCAATTCATGATATTACTCTCATTAAAGTATTTCCACAATTTCAATTTTCGGTTAAAATTCTTCCTGCAAGATTGCCAGAGCATAATGAAGAACCACCTGATGAACTTTGGGTTTCTGGTTGGGGTATTACGGCATACGGTGTAAGTATTAATTAATATTAATAATATTTAAAGGATTATTATAATTAAATTTAAGATATAAAAATAATTGTATTGTTTGAAATTAATTATTTCATTTTGTAAATTTATTTTGTTTTTTATATAGAGTCTTTCGAGATCTCTACAGACTGTTGATGTTAATAAGGTTCCAACTAATAAATGTAAAAATATGTCCAAAATTTATGCAGTATTAATGAATGATGACCGACATATGTGTTATGGGGGTGTTAGAAAAGATTCTTGTAATGGCGATTCAGGTGGACCATTGGGATTTGAACGGACAGTTTATGGACTTGTTTCATTTGGTGAAGAGTGTGGAAAATATCCTGGAGTTTATGTCAAACTTTCGTATTATTCAGAGTGGATCAATAGTATAATAGGAAAAGATACATAAATATATAAATAAATAAATGAATAATAAAGAAAACATAAAAATAAGATTCAATTAATCATGAAAATTTTCAACTTTATTAAAATTAAATTAACTAATATTTTATATCTTCCTTTCATCATACGCAATAAAAAAATAAAAATCATATTAAAAAATATAAATATCCATAAATAATTTAATTAAAATAAATTAAAATAACAATCTCAAATTGATATTTATTTTTTTTTTATTTATTATTTGAGTTCGAATAAAAAAAAAATATTTATTGATATGTCAATAACTTTCTCCGGATGCGGGTTGAATTTTTTGTTTTATTTTTTCAATTTTCCTAAAGGATATCGTAAGATTAACAGGTGAGTTGTGATAAAGTTGCAAAAGATACGACAATGGAATCACGGATGCGTGCGTGTGGACTCTACTAGTGTGTTCAGGTCCGATGGACTCGTCAAGGAAGTCCACTACCAGCGCACAAGCACCAACATGTATTTTTTTCTTTTTATTGTTTCACACGGTTGCACATGGACTAGACAATAACAATACGTATCAAACAACGCACGTGACCACTCCCGGTATAATGTGAATATGTGAATAAAAAATAAATATATAAATATAAACATAAATGCGTGCTGGAGTCTATCGTTTACTTGGCTGACTCACCTGCACGCGTTTTTTTCCCCCTATGGCTCACACGACTTGTTTCGACCGGCATTTTAATATCTATGTACATATTCTACATCCATCCGGGGGTCTTTAAACCCACTCCACCCACGTGTATCACAAAAGCTTGTATTGAGTAATGAAAATAATAGAAAATATACACAGAAAAAAATTTTATGTAATAATTAAAATTTAATATTGGAAATTTTTTTTCTTTCAATGATTTTCACAGGGATGTTATGTTTAATTATAATAAAATATTTATATGATTTGATTTTTGATATGAATTATATAAATTAATCATTTATAATTATTTAACACAAAATTTGATAGACAAAAATTTTGTGTTAGATTTTTAATTATTATTCATTATATTTTTATGCGAATTTTTGTGTTGAAAATAATTAAGATAAAATATGAATAAAGTTTTTTATAACACAAAATATTTTACTGTGTATAAATAAAATAATGAATTATATTTACATACTCTATAATTATTTCTGGAACAATTTTTGTACGGAAACTCTTCAGTATTTCACGTTTTAATTTTTGATACCATCCATTAATAAATTTTGATTTACACGATACTTCCGTAATATTTTTTACTGTGTCATTATTATTGTCTTTTGTATTTGATAATATTAATAATGATGAAGGTTGATATGGTGAAGATAATAATACACTTGAAGATTTTTTTTTACGGCGTGGATAAATTGGCGCATTTATTTCTGTATCTGTAATTATCGATAGTTTTCTTGGATGATAATTATTACGTGAGGAAATTTCTCTCTTTCGAATTATTGGTTTGACGCGAATGAAATTACATTTATCAACAGGTTCCAACATGTTTCCTTTATTAATTTCCTTTATTTTTTATTATTTACAACCGATTATTAATTATTCTTTTACAAAACTCGTTTTATATTTCAAAAAGACGTTTTTATTTCGCACTACTATTTCTTTAGATTCTATTTATTTTTATTTATTTAAATCACTGAAGGGTTAAGTGATGATCCACCGTGGTCGGTGGTTGAATTCAGACTGAAACATGGTAAATAAAACGCGGAGAATGGTGTTTATAAATGGCGCCGGTAGCGCGGATAACGGAAAACAGGAAACCACTGAAGGGACTACTGTGAGTATTATTTTTTTCATTTATTTATTTGTTTTTTTTAATTATTCATCTGAGGCAACAGAGTTAACCATTGTATATAACTGTACTTGAGCCTTTATTGCACACATATGTACACGCTGATGTTGTCTGCACGTGTCGAAAATCATGTCTTGAAATTTTAATGGAATATTTTAATAAATAAATTTAAAAGTACTTCTATTGTGTTTCTTAGTTTGTTTTTTTTTAGGTCCCGGGTAGTTTTTTATAACAAAAGACAAAATGACAATAAAGACACGTTAGTTCACGTCTCGTGTGTGTTTTATGTGATGAGAATTTTTATTTCATCATGATTTAAAACCTGCTGATAGTTATTTTTAATGCAAATATTTATACACACAAAAATTCAATTAATATATTATAATAAATAATATTAATTCAAGGAATTAATTTATTTTTAAATTCAAAAGTTATTTAATTATTTAAAAGCCAAACTGGTTAGTTATGAATATTCAACAAAATAATAATAAATAATATAAATAAATTTATTATTGACAGAAAGAAATTAAATTAAATTTTTTTAAGTTTTGTAATTTTTTTTTTTTTCATTTAATTAATTCATAACAATTAATTTTTGAAATATAAATTGACACTATAAAAGAGTTTATGAATTAATTAATAAACAGATGAGTGAGAATTATATTTATTATTTATTTATACTCATAAATAATACAAAAATAAAATTGTTCAGGTGCTTGTTATTTAATATTAAAAATTTTTATAATTTTCAACTACATCACATATGATATCATAAAAATTACTACAATATGACTGTAGTTAAAATTCATACAATTATAAACTGTTGATATTATTAAGTAAACAATAATTCTCATCAGCTGTAAATCAAAAGATTATTATAAATTCATTTTCTTTTGCTTTGTAATCATGAACAGAAATATTCCAGAATATATTATTTAAATAACTCTATATTATATTTGACATTATTTTATTAAAGTTCACTTGTTTAATAAATGAAATAATTTATTTTAAAATATAATATCATTAACTTACATTGGAGTTGATGTTAATCGTCGTAATCGTGGATGAGGTGACCTTAAAGTAACTAATTCATCTTCTTTCACTTTGAGTTTATTCCTCTGCCAAAATTTCAAGGACTTCATTATTAATTAATAAATAATTATTCCCAAATAATAATTATTACACGGATGAATAAACAAATTATAATTGCAAGTTAAAATGCGAATTAAATAATATCATTGTGCACAGCATCGCTGATGAAATGAGACTGAAAAGGAATGAGAAATCAGTTATTTCTTTGCATGTAAGAAACTTATTTTCCTCATACACTTAGATAAAGTTTTGATGAATGATAATTATACATTGTAAAATTACGTCTGATCATATGATTATATATATAACTACAAGCGTCATACAGTGATGGATGTGAAAGAATAATACGATATTAATAAATTAATCATGTGAATGTGTATAAATTAATGGCTGAATTTTCAGGTGAATAAATAATGAGATATAATATAATAATGTGAATTTCCGGATCGTTCGGGGAATCCCAAGAGTAAAAATGGGTTTTTTTACCTACGCACTTTCGTTATAAAATTCCACGGGTAACAAATAAAGAATTCTCGTTTGGTTTTACCACACAAACGGGAAGTCTAGTGTACCGACAACATGTTTAATTTATTATACCACAATCGGTAACACAACAGGCTTTTATTTTTTTTTTTTTTTTGTAAATTAATTTATCAATAATAAAATTGAATATATTTTTTTTTTTTTTTATATTTTTCATTAACCATTCATTTATATATTGTTTTATTTCTATAGTCCTCTACATAAATATTCATGTATTTAAATATATAAAAAAAAAAATGAATTAAAAAAAAATTTATTTAATTTTAATAGTGAAAAATAAAAGTTATTAATTACTATTTTGTTAATTCATTATTATTTTTTATTATACATGATAATAAAGTTTATTTCCAACTACTATTTTGAAATCACAATTAATTATGGAATTAATTAATTATTCCATTTCTTATTTTATTATTTTTATTTAATTTTTATTTTTTTTTTTTTTCATTTCGAATTTGTCATTTTTTATCATTGTTAATATTAATATTGTTTCTATTATTAAAATGCTTTCACAAGATTGTCAGAAAAAGCACAATGCATAAAACAATATTGTCTCATGCACCACAAAATTATTTTTTTTTTTTTTTTTCATGTACATATATATATATATTTTTTTTTTCATAATTTTCTACACACAGTAATATTGCATGAACATTATTTCTTCTCTTTTTCCTTCAAATATCTTTGTGTTTATTTCTGTTTCGATTGCATTATTAATTTCTTATTATTTTTTTTTTTTTTTTATTTTATTTATTTATTATACATGTATTGGACATGTATTTAATTTCATTTGTACATAATACAAGTGTGCCACGGTCAATTGAATAGTCGTATGATAGAGTATCAGGGGAATGAAGTCGCGCGTAATTTCTGTTTGATTTAGGCCAATATACGACCATCAGGGGAATTTATATACTACATACTATATATTTATATCATCAAAAGACAATCATGCTAATGACACTTGAATGAATTGCATAAAATTATTACCTTCATGTCATACAATCGATTCAACTAATCAAATTTTTATTTTTATTATTTTTCTTATTTATTCTCTTCTATTTATATCGACATATTATTTTTTTTTTTTCTTCTTTTTCTGCTGTTTCACATTTTAATTTCATAAATTTTTCTAAATACTTGAGGTAGTGTCAACAATTGGGAAAATAAAAAAAAATTGAAATATAAATAAATAGTAATTAATAAAACAAAAAATTGATTATTAACATTTTTTAATTATCGAAATTTTTCTAATGTAAATTCTAGCTCTGAAACAATGATCCATTTATTCAAATAAATTTTACTAAGCAACTAAAAAATTAAATAATTATTCATCTATATAATTATACCGATATACAAAACAAAAAAATAAATTATTAACATTTTTTAATTATCTAAATTAATCTCATTTAAATTCTAGCTCAGAAACAATATGGTTCATTCATTCAAATAAATTTTACTAAACAACTAAAAAATTAAATAATTATTTATCTATATAATTATATCGATTGTTCTAGAACTATTATACAGTATCTGCTAATTTTTTTCGTTTATAATAATGCTGCACTGGCATTCGAAGCCACAGATTCTCGATAAAATTATTCCATAAAAAAAAAATAATAAACTTACAAAGTAAAAACAAAGTAAAAAAATTTTAATCAATTGTATATAAATTAAAAAATTATTTACGTCAATCCAACTATTGCATAAAAAAAAATAACAATCGTGAATTGAATTATTAAAATAAAAAAAAAGGTCTTATCAATGAAATAAAAAAAAATATAAAATGTTTGAAAGTAAAACATAGAAATGGAAGAAAAATGGGACAATGATACACGGTCCATTGCTGTTTTATATCTGATATCGATTTGTTTATACTGTCTGTGACTATATTAAAGTCAATTTAAGCGTAAAACATCGCGCGCATTCGCATGAATGACTGGCGCGCGTGTATGTATATATATAAATGTATATGAGAACGATGCATTAAGTGAAAAGAGATTATTGTTGAGAGCCTGGCCGACATGGGGCTCAGAAGCGGCCGAGGCACTCATCCAGCGGCCCTTTTATCCACTTATCCACCAACTATACACAACAAAATATCATACACACACGCACAAACATACATTTATGTATATATACACACTTATGTATAGTGTTAGATCTCTATTTGTAAGCTTGCGCGCGTGACAAACGCACAAATAAGCCACCACACGCGATTAATAATTGTATGTTTATCCATTTGAACATTAAACTATATATGAATATACCTAACCGACCATTCAGTATATTGCAATATCGATCTTTTGCATTTTCATCTATTTGCGCTCCGTTTTATCTTCGGCAAACGGAAAATAAACATATGTATTTATTTATATTTATATTTTTTTTTTTTTCTATAAATTTTTTCACTTATTTTAGTCATGTTGTATTGATTGTTTATATATATTTATGTACATTAGTTTTATTTATTAATCACTCGATATTGTTATTATCTCTCGTGTATTGTTCATGATTATGGATCAATTTTTTTTTTTTTTTTTTAGATTTTTTTTTTTTAGGAATGCAAGTGAAACATAAATTAAAATGTGAGAGATTTTTTTTTAATTATTTTGTTCGTAGGCCACTTGCGGCAGTGAATCGAGAGATTTTTCAGTTTTTATTTATTTTTTTTTTTTAATATTTATATGTTTATTTTGAGTTCATTTGAAATATTGAAATTAAATTTTTTATTTCTGATTAATTTAATTAATTGTATTTTATTTTGTTTTATTATTCAAAAATTATTTTAATCTAATTTGACTCAGTTACGTTTTATTTGATTATTTTGTTTCAAATTTATCGTAAAATTGTTGATGTTTTTTTTTTTTTTAATTTTCACTTTCTCGTCTTTCATTTTGTAGTAATATTATTTAATTAATATATTTGTTTATAGCGAGCGCAATTTATATTTTTTTAGCCATTTAAAATTTAACGTGAAAATATTCTACGTGAATTTATTCACCTGTTTTTTATTTTTATTTTCCCATTTTTTTTTTATTTGAACTCATGAAAATTTTTTTTTTCTCACATAATTTCGTAAGATATTTATTCAATACTCGCACAAATATTGACTAAATTGCTCATCCTTTCCTACATAATTATTATTTCATTTTATTTCCTTGTTTATTTATATTTCTCTACATCGCTCCATTCAAAATTCGCTTTATATAGCCATCAATTAAATAAATATTCACACAAATACATATACATTATTTACACCTTTGATTATGTCCTAAAGCGATAACTCAAAGTCATTCCCAAGAAAAAAAAAAGCTATTTACATTTATATCTATCGATTATAATCATCAATCATCATCATCGAACATTATTTTTATTAATTTCTTTATTTATTTATATTTATCCAATGGGTAATGCCCCAGAAAACTTATTAATTAATCTATTTATATTATATTCATATAAATGCTTTGACTAAATTATTGTCCATACACCATTCTTCGCAATATATTTGATTAAAACGTCAAAATAAAAAAGAAAAAAAAAATAGAAAAAAAAAAATTTCCTAATTTCATTTAATTTTAAATATTTTTATAATTTTTATCATTTTGTTTTCTCCAAAATTTACGTCATGTGAAAATCACCCCGGAGTATTCTCGTAAATGTTTTTTTAAATTGCTGATTAGCCAATGCATAACAAAATGGATTCATTGGACTGTTTGCATAACAAAGAAAATATGAAAACATATATAAATGTTCATTGGTGCATGGTCGATTTGAACAAAAGCCCTCAACCAATGCCATCACATGATACGGCGTCCAACATGCAACAAATGCTCCTAATATAAATGAAATTGTTCTAAATGCTTTTCTCGCACGATTTTCCGTTCTTGATTTTTGTCTACCAACAGTTGGATCTTTTTTTTGTGTTTTCGCTTTTAATCTACGACCAATTGACTTGACAAAATCACGTCGTGATCCAGTTGTACTACATTCATCTGTATCATCCTTTTTTTTCGACAATCTCTTTGGATTTTCATTAACAATAGCTGATCCAATTGGATTTACACTACTAGACGATGATAATTGCGGTGGATTATTTATTTTTTGTTCTGTTGTTGTACTATTTGACGATTCAATTGGTGTATTAACAACTGTTGTAATTGGCTGTTGCTTTGTATTTTCTCCTTGTACCGTTACTTCTGTATTGACTTTACTAACTATTGGTGAAGTTTGCGATGCGGCATTTGTCTGATGTGTTACAAATACACGTGGCAATTGTGTTTGACATGATGCATTTAATACTTGTGGATTATTTAAAGTACCATGAATATTCCCACCGCCTCCAGTTTGTTGTGCAGTTGCTCGTATCAATGCAGCTTGAAGTAAACTAGTATTAGCTGTAGACATCACACCAGCGTGTCCTAAAATAGGTGACGATGGTGCTGTTGACAGTGGATTAGCTAAACTCAATGAAAATGATGACGGTGGACTTTCATATGACGGTGAGGGTACAATAACTGAGCTTTCATCCATAAATCGTAAATCAGCCCCGTCCAATCCTGTCATTACATCATAAATACCTTGACTATAAACAGTCAATGATTTCTGTGGATCAGTCGATGATGTTGTCGATGTTGTGTCAGACACTGGTGAATTACCGCGAAATTGTGTTGGCGGAGGAATAATTTGTTGTCCATTTGATGTTCCAGAATTTTTATTTTTTAATTCACTAGACAATGAATCATTTATTTTATCGTCAATTGATTGGTATAATTCAATGTTATTTGATTTTAATGATGGCTCAGGTGTTAAAGTACAACTTGATTTTTCATGTTCAATTATATTTTCATTTTCAATAATACTATTCTCCTGTATTTTTGGCAGTGCTTGAAGTTTTGGTGATAGCGTTGATGGTTCAGGTAATGCATTAGTTGGCGATAATTTTTTTATCAATGGATTTACTTCAGCTTTAACTGGCACTGCGCCATTTAATCGACCATTTGTTGCAAACACATGAAGCGCACCAGTATGAACCATCAAACCGGCAATCGATGAACGTTTTCTTATTGCAGTATTTTGTTGATTGGTTGATGTTGTTGTGGCTCCTACTGTGCTTTCTTCATCTGAATCAAATGCCGGACTACTTGAACGTTCAGATTTTTCAATTTCCGAAGTTGTTGCACCATCACTACTCACTTTATTCATTATATTTTTATTATTTTGAATATTTTGCCCCGATTTTTTACGATTTTGATTTGTTTCATTTTTAATATTTGACGCATAATAATTTGATGTATTTACATCAACATTTGTCGTTGTCGTACCATCATTTCTATTGTCATTATCACTTGCGTCACCCGATGGTTTGTCTTGTGACATGTGGGAACTTTGATTTTTGGCAATTCCAATACCAGCAGCACGTCCAGCCATACCAGACATTGCACCAGCGCTTAATGCCACCATTGATTGCATTTTTCTCTGCTTTGCTTCACTTTTTTTTTGCATATCATACGCTGTTTTATATATACCACCATAAAGAATAAATAATACTACAAGTGTTGTCCAATAATAACCGATAATAAGGGCAGTGTTAAATACAGGATCTTTTAAAAATTGTACAGCACATTCATTTGGTTTTAAATTTCTATATCCAACAAAATGTTCCCATCCAAATATACTTATAAAAAATAATAATGCTGGTATTATCCAAGTTATAGTTACCATCCATATAACACGATTTTTCGTACGCCAACCGCGATATTTTGCTGCTATTTTAACTGAACAAAATCGATCAATTGTGATCAATAAAACGGTATATTGAGAGACGAGACAAACGGTGTAATCTACGGAGAGCCACAAGTCACACAATAACGGGCCTAAATCCCATGATCCCATCAGCACATATACTGTGTAGAATGGCATTGATACGGTACCTGACAAAAAAAGAGGGAAGAAAAAAAAAGAAAGCATTTTATTCTCATTTGTCAAATTCATTTGTGATTGATTCATGTTTTTATTTTTTTTTTTTTTTTTACTTCTTCATCTTATTTATTTATTTCTTACCAATGAGCATGTCTGTGGCAGCAAGTGAAGCGATAAAATAATTACTGGGTTGTCTTATTGTATGGTCAACGATAAATGCCAGCAATACAAGAATATTTCCACCAATTGTTAAAACAATGCACGCAGCCAAGCATAAAGCTATCAGCACTGTTTGCCATAGTTCAAAGGGTGGTTTGAACTCACCCGACTCTTGAGTATCATCACCTTCAAATAAACCAGAAAATAATTAGATAAAAAAAAAATTAATTGATACTAATTTTTATTTATTTTCTTCGTCTCAATTTTTTTTATTATTTTTTTTTCGTAGCCAATTATTTTTTTTTTTACATGAAGCGGAATTAATTCTATTTATTTCTTACCAGTGTATGATGTATTGGTGATATTGGTAACATTGTTCCATGACCAATCAGGCATAAATTCATTGTACTCGCCATTAAAATAATTCGGCTCATTTGGATCCATCCATGTTCCATTTAGTTGAGAACATTCAGCGCTCAACAGATCATAAACATAACGACAAACTTGCTTCGGTTGTTTTTGCAATTGTCTAGAAGATAAAGAAAAGAAATAAAACTTTTAAACATACCCAGTTGCAATATAATTTCATGTATACAAAGATCATTTTTGTTTGCTTGTTTGTATATCACTTGAGAATAGTCAGGAGAGTTGTTAAGTTAGTTAATATTTTAATTCTTTCTCTTCCTCTTGGAACTCTGTGGCATTTTTTCACCGCGTACTACTTTAATACAAATTTATATATACAGTATTGTGATGTGGAAAATAGAAAATGACGAGAAATATACGCTTGACTGTAAAGAAAACGACCGACCCCAATGTATTTCCTGTTGGATGGAGTGACAACTACTGTTGCTATGTGTAGTACATCGAAGTCCAAGTATATATTCGTGTCTATCTATGTGTATATATACGTGGTATGTGTAGCAACGCGACGAGTCAAAGGCTGAATACATCGAGCTTGCAGTGCACAATGAGCTTGAAATAAGCATGAATGGATAGAGGAAGAATGTATTCAAAACCCAGACGTGTTCTCTACATGACTGTAACGACGATGGAGACACACAGGTCTTTGAATCTTTACGGTTTTTTTTTTTTATTTTAAATAATTTATCATGTTGATAACAATCATATCCCAAAGGATAGATGAAACCTCCCCCCTAATGAATTGAAATCAAAAACTCATGAGTGGAAGGAAAGTGTATACGTGAATAGAGTTGAAAAAGATCATTTATATATTATTAAAGTGGTTTTGAAATGGTTTATCAATTTTCGATACTTGCAAGTTGGATAGGAGAACGCAACGTTAACAGTTTTGACATCAATAGAAAATTATTGAATAAAATCTTGAACGTCAATAGCGTGTCGTCTCGCTGAAATTGTTTTCTGTTATTGTATATTAGAAAACGTGCATTGAATTTTATAAGAAAAGTATTTATTGATTTTATAAAGTTTTGATTTAATTTGTATTTATGTTTTGGTAATAGTTTTTTTACTCTTCTTATAATATTATCAATTTATTTTATATCATAGTCAAGACTATATATGATTGATTACCTTTTTATTCTGTGTACAATCATTTATCTTCGTTTATTAAAGTGACAATGTTGAAATAAATTTACTTGAGTATCTATCGATTTTTTTTTTTGTTCACTTTTTCTTTTACTTGCAAAATAAATTGTATAGAATTTTATTTTTATTTTATCGTATATATAGATGTAATAAAGAATTTATTTCAACTTGTCAGTTTGTTTCGATGTATTTACTGTCTCATTGTTGAAATAAAAGTAACTATTGTATATTTTATATAAAATGTAACGAAAGAAATCAGAACACAACTTGTCGACATTATTCGAGACGATCAGTTGAATATCGATTCTTTGAGTGAGTTTACGAGAATGACTGAGTGGTAAGTGGGCTTTCGGCTCAATTCCGGTATTCACAAAACAAAGACTTCAAATTTAAATGACAATAGTTTATTAATAGTTTGTACATAAAATACACATATCAAAAATAAAATAGTCCAATCTCAACAACTTTTAACTCAACGTCTATAAACAAATGATAAATCCTCCAATAAAAATAAAATGATACATCATTCAAGTCATTGAACAAAGTTATCAAATGATAAAATTTTATTTCTCAAAATATAAAATATTCACGAGGAAAAAATTGCATCGAAAAAAAAAAAAAAAAAACAATACCGAAAGCAAAGAATAAATGATAAAACAAATGAATACCTTTTTTTTTTTTACCTTCTTCATAAACATATCTACATCTATATCTATACATATATGCGTAATATGAAAAAGTCAAGGGAAATTTGTGTGAAAGAGTTTTCTGAATAAGAGTTATAAGAGCGACCCTTTAAAAAAAAAAAAAATACGAAACTTGGGAATGAGAATTTACAGTTTGGATGATGCAGTGATGTGGCTTAAGCTTTGTATACCTATATTCTTATTCTATGTAATGTATCTATATACCTCTACATATATACATAGTTATATATATGTATATGAAGGAATGAGAGTAGCAAAAAAAAAAAAAAAAACTATCAACATATGAAATTGTAGTCATGGTGAAATAGTGTAAAGTATCTACCCCACATATTTTCATTATATCTATGTATAAATAAAAATATATCTACATATATATTATATATATGTGTGTATGTATATGTGTAATATGTATAGTTGTGAATTGTAGCGCAATTGTGTGAGTTAGATAGGCACTGGTTGAATGTGTTGGTGTGTATAAGCCAAATAGAAATAGCGAGATAGAAAAGAGATCATCATGATGAAATAGTATGATCGTACAGACGGATAAAGAGAGAGTAGAGTTTGAGGATGATGTAAAAATGTTGTGAAGTACTTGGGAGAGATACTGACTGATGGAAAAAAATTCCTACCGATGAACTAGATGAATCTGCACAGAGTGGAAGAGGAAAAAAATGAAAAGAAATAGAAAAAAATAAAAAAAAAAAAAGAAAGTATAGAAAAAAGAGTGAGGAATTATGAGGCACGAGGCAACAAGTACTCGGCACGGTTCCAACATTTTGTGAAATTTCAACCTATATATTATCTTCATATAGTCATGTATAGATTTTACACCCAGACTCTTAACTGTTGCATCGATTTATTATTTAACATTTTTTATTTTGTGTAATGAAATTTAATATTTGATATTATTTTATAATTATTTATTTTTCTTTTTTTTTTCGTGAAGATATTAGGGTGTTTCATTTGTTTAGCTGATATTTTTTATTGTCTGCGATACTTGATAATCTGATAATTTATATAAAAAAAAAAATAATTTCGTTTGAAAAAAAAATTTGAATTAATTAGAGGGGAAAAAATTTTTTTTTCGTCTTCAACTTGATTTTTTAGCAATGAAACATTTTTTTTTATCCTATTACATTGTTGATTAAGCTTAATAGCGTTTATTGTAAGATAATAATTAATGTCAAATCAATAAATTATCAAATTTTCAAGTATCACAGACAAAAAAAAAATATCGCCCAAAAATAAAGATATATTCAATTTTTTAATTTTTTAATTAATTAAAATATAAAGTATGTTTATCGTAAAAAATAATGTGCTATATTTTGTCTTAGATGATTTATTTATTTATTTTCCTTTTTATATTCTTTATATTCTCCTGAGAAAATCATATTTGCCATCATGTGCTGCTTTATTCCTCTCTCATTTTCTCTAGGGCAATATGATATATATGAATATAAGTTCATGTACTATATTACATATACATATGTATATATACTATATGTATGTATACCTATATGTATTTTATGTATATATGAATACATATCTGTATGGTTTACTTGCTTGTAGCTTCAGGCATGATATCTACTGTAGGCTTCAACCACTATAACACATTGCTTTCTCACCTATACTAAATTCACACAGATAACCCTAGGCAAAATAGTTGCAAACATTCATGAGGTTGGGTTTATAGTCCACACACTTCAATTCACACGATGACAAAGTTGTATCATGTACAATGAAAAATAGAATTGAAACTTTGTAAGAAAGGAAAAAAAAAAAATAAATAAATATATAAATTCGTATAAATTTTATTTTATTGCCAACGATCGATATAAAAATTATTTTTCAGTATTTTATATTCATTTTATTCTATTTTTTATTTTATTATTCCAAGTGCATGAGGAGTGTTGAAGAAAAAATAATGGGAATATAAAGTGTGTGAGGAAGAAGTGAAAAGTCTCCGGGTGCTGATAAATGCAAATGGAATTTGGAGAAAATGAGATAGTCGACGTTTGGGAATGTAAAAACTCAAGTTTTACATATATTATACATGTGAATTTATACATTCAGATCAATGTATTACTTGATGGAAATGATTATCCATTAAATTACTACCGTTTCTTTAATTATTTTTATTTATATATACACATAAATATTAAATATGTACGATTAATCTTCGATATTATTTTTATTTATTTAATTTAATCTACAAATTATTTTATGCGATAATTATAAAAGTCAAAATAAATTTCCAAATGGTACTTTATATTTATTAATATTTATATAAATTATTCTCCGATTTATTTATTTAATTTTATTCATATATCAAAGTTTCTGCATCATACAAACACGAATAGACTTGTTCAGTTTTCCCTGGGGTCGTGTCCTATTTACGTTTCTGTGTATCACGTTTTCTAAACTTTTTTCCTTCTTTCATATTCCACCACCATGCACTTGTACTGTCTCTTCACTTGGTTAGAAGCTATGGGGCTTTGAAAAAAAAAAAAAAATAATAATAAATAAAGCCGAGATGAAAGTGTATAGTGAATCTTTTTTTTTTTTTTCTTCTATTTATTTTTTTATACATCTCAAGGTTGGATAGTGGTTTTGTAGTTTGGACTGTAGGCTCAAGTTCTGAGAGTTTTGGTTCAAATATTTCTAGTGAAGTGCAGGATTAAGGGGCACCCCTTTCTCATTCTCTTCAATTTTTCTTTTTGAATTTTATTTTTATTCTGGTTTTGCAAACTAATTTCTACTCGTTACTTATTTGCAAAACTTTGTAGCTCCTTGACTCTTTTTTTTATTATTTCATTTTCATTTGCCTCTTATTAACAATGTATAATCAAATTCTTTATGCCAAAAGTATAATTGATATTAAGAATGAATAAAATAAATTATATAAATTTATTCATCAGGTTCAATAATATTAAAATAGCTAATGTATTAAACAATTGTAACTGGAAAACTTAAATGAATATATCAATTGAATTAAGATTAGTTTATAATTACTTTTACAGTATTAACGTACGGAAATAAATTTTTTCAATCAATTGAAGATAAACAAATTATTTATTGACACGCAAATTAAAATTTTCAATTACAAAATTAATTTTATTATTAAATTTTCATTCGTATATTAAAAACATTTCCTGAAAAACATATCACAAAAATATTTATTGATTTAAAATATTACAATCAGATTAAATCCAATAGTTATTTATTTATTTTTTATTTTTAATCAACAACTTCTGTTTGTTAATTCCACTTTAGTTGTTATCGCATTCAACTGTGTTGAAACACGTTTCACAAATCGTGAATTTCCACCTGACGCGAACGATAGCATACAAAATTAACAATGATAATAAATAAAAAAAAAATAAAATCAAACAAATGAATAAAAAAATTTGTATTGATTTTTCCCAATCATCGATTGACGATTTTATCAATTGTTTACAATTGCAAAAACATTGTCTCCTATTATATTTCATAATAGAGTACAAAAGGTTAAGGTGGATCGAAACAAAGCGTCGTCTGACCTTCAAAGTACTTCATCTACTTGCCAAGTAGTAACAGATAATCGTTTTTCATTCTATCAATTTATTTATTAATACCAAAGCAATTCCCAATTATTTTTAACACAACTAAAACGTCATATGCTCTGCTTGTTCTATCATTTTTCCTTTATAATTATGAAACGTTAGCGATGAGATAAGATAAACAAAGGAGACTATTACCTGAATAATGAAACTTTAGATAAGAAACTTCAACTGATAGTTCAAGCTATTATAAAGTGCTTTTAAGATTCATAAAATAGTTGGAATGTAAAATTCAATAGGTACTGTATATATACATACATTATAACATATATATGCGTGTATATATGTACATAAAAAGCAAGAGAAAGAGCCAAAACATTGGGCAAATTGTTACCGGACACAAAACGTAAATTAAATGACGATAATAACCTTGAGCTACTTAGATTTCACATGATAAATCTTTTGCAATTTTAAGGTCAAATGTTAGAATGTTAATGGTTTAATATGTATAAAATATACAAAATAAAAAATTTTTAATATATAAATAAAATTGTTTTAAAGAAAATATCACTTTTATAGTTATTATTTTTTTTTTATTTATGATTGAATAGAATTTATTTATTTATTTATTTTTTTTCATGTCACGTAACATCATTTCACTGTCAAGATATTTTATTATTTATTTATAAATGTATCCCACTGTTGGTTTAGTTACCATCGATCGTGTTCTCCTTTCCAGTTTTCAACTTCTTTTTTTCACTCACTCGTTCTTATTATTTTATGTTTTTCTCTTTTGCTCACCCTCTCAAATAAACGCCCAACAAGTGTAGCGTTTTCTTACTAGTCGTGATCTTAGAATCACGCAATATATATGCAAGAACTATAACGTGACCTGCAAAATATCGAATAACGTTTTGGAGCTTAACATTATGTAATATATAAATGGTACAGGTAATTAAATGAAAAATATTTGAGTTAAATGATAGGACTAATTTAAATTGTTAACTCGTGACTGGGATTTTATTTTTAATCGTTTAAATCTTTCGGTATAAATTATCGTTATTATTTTTGTTTATTATTTGTATTTTATTTGCGATTTATATAATGTGATTAGGAGGAAGAAAAATATTTAGTTTGAATTCAGATGTGTATTTGTGATTGAGATAGAGTGAAATTTTTTGGTGGTAATAAATTCCAAGGCTTTTTTGAAAGGTTAGTTGTGATGTAAGACGTTATACATTTATCATGAGCCCATTTCCGTCCACGTTTGACATTTTATTTTATTTTATTTTTTTTTTTAGTTTTACTGAGGACCGAACTGATTAAGATCGTCAGACAAAAGTATAGCTAAAGGTAAGTTGATGAAGAAAATAAATAAAAAAGCCAAAAAAACACAAGGATAAAGTAATTTCTTTTTTTCTTTTTTTTTTTTTTCCAAGGAAGATAGAAAAAAAAAATTAATGCTGCAAGTAGAATCGTCTATTTCAACTGGCTTTTCAATGACACAGATATTCCAACGTGAAGGTGTCACATAGAGAATAGCAAAATGCATTGACAATGAATTTTTTTTTCTCTCTTTTGTTTTTTCATTTTTTTTTTCCACTGGCAAATTGTGAATTAAACACGCGAGAGTTATTAACGCGCGTTCGCTTCAATTGTACGTCAGTGGAGGAAATTTTTTCTACACTAGTATGCTATTTAATCTATGAGAAAATGAGCACTACTGTTATTGCGATTTAATTCATTTCAAACGAAATTATATTCTCATTTTTTTTTCCTCGTAAAATCTACAAATTTATGCTATTGTAAAAAAACTTTCCTTTTTCTTTTTTTTTCATAGTGGTATTAACTCTTCAGTATGTGCGGAAGCCCTTTAAAGTTATGGTTTTCTCGTGAATATTTAAACAAAGTCTTTTTTTTTTTCTGCTTGACATCTAATCCGAGCTCCGATATTTTTCGTTTAGTTATTTTTGTTTTTTTTTTTTTTATTTCATCCCAGCCGTCCACCTTTCTCCACGATTTCCTCATTCATTCCTTTCCCCTCGTCTTTTGTATTGCTCTATCGTCGGAATGAAGTACAATCCACCTTACTGCAACCACCCCGAACAACCAGTGACGTCGATTCGTATGCCTGACCTAATTTTTTCTTCGTTCTTTTCATGATAAAAATTTCTGTCTCGTCGCTACCTACTTCAAATCTGCCCTTTATTTATTTATTTTTATCTATCTAAAAATGTATTTCGAATTTTCAATTATAGATTATGACATAATGATTGAGAAAGCAGTTGGAAGATAATGATAAAAAGTAAAAAAAATAAATAAATAAATAATAAAAAGAATTAGGAAATGTTATGCATAAGCAATAATTTGATAAAATATTATTGAAAGAAAAATAGTGAATAAATTAATATTAATATTGTTTATCATTATCTAATGATGTGAGTTATTTTTTTAATGCATGAAATAAATTGAAATTAATTTTTTTATGAGAAAATAATGATTTTGTATATTTTAAATTCAGTAATTGATTAAATTAATTCTTCAAGAAAAATGTGAATAATTAATGCAACACGTTCATTAAAAAAATCATCAATATTTACTGTGTTAAACATTTATTTCGGGGAATTGAATAACATTATAACCACTCGATGAATAATAAAAAAAGATTTTTAATTAACGAAATCATTATTCATTCAATAAGAAATAATTTCAAGATTGAATTTTTGTTTTATAAATGTCTTATTAAATATTTTCAATTTAATATATACTACTTTTTCATTATGTCTTTTAAACTACACAGAATTGCTTATTTATACAATATTTACTAAGCATATAAACGATAAATGCAAAGGTGGAATAATTCATGTGAATATAATTTTGTTTGTCCCAGTTTGAGAACGTGTGTTATCTTTACACTCTAAACATTTGCTGTATCGACAAATATTTTCTTTTATTTACAAATATTATTTTTTCTATGACGAAGATGATGATGATGATGATGATAACAGACGTTAGGGGGAGTAAATCAAGCAGGGAAAAAATATAATTTCATCATAAATAATTTTTTTCTCCACACGTTACAGTTGAAAAATGTCAAAGATAAGAGAGAGTTTATCTCACAAACGTTACTACTGCGACATATCATCGCATCGTTTTTTTTTTTTTTTATCATCAGACCTCTCCCTGCATCACATTTCGCAATCTCTTCAGGCAGGTCTGAACATTTATAGGGGGTAGATTCTTTGGGATGAAAGCTGTGTAAGCGTTTTTTATCCTCTATGCTTATTTTTTTTTTTTTTCAGTTTTACATAAAACATTTTGTTCTGCAATACAATCATACATTTGTTTTATTAAATTCTGTCCCAAAGGGTAAATTAATTTTTTTTTCTCGAACCAACATCAGAAATTAAAATGCAAATTAACTTGTTGATATTTATTTATTTAATCTATTATTCAAAATGAAATAAATATTTTAAAATATTAATAAAATATTAGATATTTAAATAGTGTAGAGGAAATGATGCTCATTTGGAATATTACATTATAAAAGTATAGGAAAACGCTATCCATTAACGAATACCAGTATTACGTAGTGTGAGTATCAACAAACAAATTGAGCATCGCTTAGAAGTAACCATATTGATAGTGCTGTGATAAATTGCATCGAAGTGAAAGTGATATCTAGAAAATTTTCAAAGTAAGTAATAAATCTGTTTGCATCTTGAGTGTAACTTATATTTATATGTTTATATTTGTATAAATCTATAGTTAAGTGTCTCAGTTGTAGAAATTAGCGTTTATTTGAGAAATTATTCGTAACACAAAATGATAAAAATATTTTAGGTTACAAATGGTTATGTTGCTAATTTGGAATATGGCTCAGGTTCCTACGTTTGTGATTACTGCAAAGACTACAAAAAATTATAATTGATTTAGATATAAGCTTGAAGTTGAATTTTTTAAATTTTATAGTTGAGATTTAAGTTTAAAGATATTTATATAGTTAATTAAAGTTGATTATTTAGGTGATTGTAATTTGGAATACACTATTCCAAATTATATTCACATTGGTTAAACCACGCCAATCTGTAATTTTGTGATTAAACCAAAATTTATCCTATTTATAATAATCCGAGGCTGTTTATTTTTATTTTATTTAAATAAAATATAAGTTTCTCGAACATTTAATTCGGCTCTTACTTTTTTATCTCTTAGCCCATGATTAATACGATTTTTTTAAAAAGTGGTTCTCTAAATTTGCATCCTTTCCTCTATCTGTTTGCCATAATTTATTATTGATTTAATTTTATCGTTTTATCATTTTTTTTAAGAGTTTTAAAAAATTCATAAATACATTATTTAGTTTGGACGATACATTTATCATTATTTTCTCGATGTTTCTCATTCAGGGCACGTAATTTTAGGCACAGATGGCCATGAAGTGTGAATAATGTCGTCGTATGAGAATATTTCTTTCACACTACGATAAAATCTACGATTGAGATTCATTTTCGTGACGATAATCTTCAAGAAAGGAATGTTAGGGATAACCTGATACGAAAGGGCGAAATGAAGTAAATTTTCAACTGGATTACTCTACCTGAATTTCCATAAGTGATAATCGATATTCATTTCAATGATTATTTTCTATAAAATAAATTTATGTAAAGCTTTGATTGAAAAATTTGAAATAATTTAATTTGATTTTAAATTTGCAATTATTTTTAGTTCATAATTTTATCTAGGATATTTGAAATTTTTTATCCAAACTATCATATTTCATACGCCATAATCCAACTATTTATTATTCAATTTATATACATGAATACTTTAAATGCATTTTGAAGTCTGAAAACGGTTTGAAACTTTTACTAAAAGTGTATATAAAGTTATTTATAAAATTGTTATTCTTCAATACTATTTTCTATTCAATTCTATTTCAAAGAATCTCCAGAGTTCTTTCATTGTATGAAATAAAAGAAAAAAAAAAAAAGAAAAGAGAAAATATTCCAATCAAATTCACGATACAGATATATAAAAAAATCTAATATTGTGCCAACATCAAAGTCGATATGTTGTGAGTAAGTAAAAAAAAAATTAATATATTGAACTATACCGATAACTCTTGACAGTGATAGATTGAACTCTCTCGGGATATTGCGTAACAAAATATAAATAAATTACTAGTTTTTTAGAAATTGAAATTAAAAAACAAATACTGAGATTTTTCATAGATGAAAAATGAGAATTTTTACAAAATTCATTATTTGTATTTTAACTATTTTTTATTCTATTTTTTATAATATTTATTTATTATTTAGGTGAAGTATATATCAACAATATGAATGTATAAGAGAATGCATGAATATCTACGCTCGAAGAAACAAATATAATTATAGCAATTATAACTATGATAATTATTTCGTTCTGTAATTTACAATGTTTTTTTTTATGGTCAATGCAACTGCATTGTTACACAATACAATATCAACATAATTATTCGTTCAATGATAATAATCATCTCTCAAAAAGTCAACTAATCAACAGGTACGTGATGAATTTATTTTTCATTTTTATACAATAATAATTATGATATAAATAAAAAATACATTCAACATTGATAGAAGGAATTCTATGAATATTGATAAGTTTTATTAATAATTATTAAATAATGTGTTGATGATGTTGAAGATTCAATTTGTTATATTTTAATATAACATTTATTAATTCATTAAATCAAATTTTATATTTCACGTTTTATGCAAATTGTTTTAATTATTTTAATTAATTTGCATTAAGTTATTTTTAAAATTGTTATGAATAATACCTCGAACTATATGAAATAATGAAAATGATAATAATGTGATCATTATTGAAATTATAACAATTATATTGATATTTAGTTTTAATATATACATTCACATTAGCAATTATAAATTTTAATTCAATTCAATGTGAAGATTAATATATTAGGGTGTGCCATTTTTAGGCAACTCATTTTTTTTATAAAAAAAAACGGCTGGAAATTTTTTCTTAATTTTAATATTTAGAAATTTGTCTTCGTAATTTTTTTCCATTTAAATAACATGGGAAAAAAATTTTTTTTACTTTGGATTTTTGTAATTTGGTATTTGCACATCATGAAAATAAGGTCATAGCATATTTTTGTAGGAAATCGAACGCTCTACAAAAAAGGGCTCTTACCTTTTTTTTATAAAGACACTCATTCCAAAGATATTCAAACCCAAAGTTTAAAATTTATAAAATTTCTACTTTTTTGTTATTAAATCGATTCTAATCACTTTATTATTGTAATAAAAAAATACTTTAATAATTGTAGTTACATTGCTTGATTTTGTTTAAACAGCATAATGTCTATTGCTTTGAAATAATAATAAAATTCAATTAACATAAGTTATAAATAATTTTTTTATAATAAATAAAATAAAAAAAAAAAACAAATATCTGACACGTAAGTATTTTTTTTCTCAGTTTTACGAAAATATTAGCACACTAAAACCAGTTTCCTGATTAAAAATAATTCCAATGACAATAATAAAGTGATTAAAATTGATTTAATAACAAAAAAGTTAATATTTCAGACATTTGGAGCTTTGGATTTGAATATCTTTAAAATGACTGTCTCTATGAAAAAAATGTAAGAGACCTTTTTTGTAGAGCGTTCAATTCCCTACAAAAATATGCTATGGAATATTCTCTATGATGCACAAATAGCGAGCAAGAAATCATTTAAAGAAAAAAAAATTTTTTCCCATGTTATTTAAATAGAAAAACGAAAATTACAAAGAACAATCTCTAAATATTAAAATTATAAAGCTCCGCTTCAAACAGCCTTTTTTTTTTTCCATCGTCCAGTAAATTTTCAGCTTGTTTTCTTGATGAAAAAAAAAAAGAAAAAGTTACCCAAAAATGGGTAATAACATATATATATTTTTTTTCTTTAAAGCTCTCGTAATAACTTCACTCTAAAATGATCTCCTTTGTCAGACAATCAACTAAAAAGAAGGACATTAATTCCCCGTTTCTCAAAACCACCATGCTTTTTTTATTTCTATTATTCTCTACGCTATTTTCTTCACCTTTCTTTGCCCATTCTATTTTCACTGCTCTATTATCATCCCATTATTTATCCTCTTTGTCCCAGAATGCGGTGATAAAAAAATTCCCCATTAAATAAAAGAAAAATAATCTTCAATAATAAAACTTGAAGAAAACTAAAAAAATTCAGAAACAAAATAAAATAATTTTTTTCGTTTGATCAAAATTAAACCTTTACAATATTCATTTAATTTTCTTTATTATCTTCTCCATTATGAAAAATTACTAAAAATAAGATAATTGTCATGTGACAGTTGCTGTGAGAATTTGTCACATGTCACAGCGGACACTTTTGTACATTATCATCTCTTGGGATGTAATATATCGTATACAGTGACTGGATCTCATTAGAGCTGATTTGCATATCATGTTTTTGAGTATGAGAACACTAACGACAATGAAAATAAGACAGATATGCACCAGAAATAGATGAGAAAGTTCACTGTGAATTCCTGAATCATGAGAAGAGCATTGCCATTTAAATTACATCATCTAATCTTATTTATTAACCTTCTATGATAATATATGTATGCTTATACATAAACGTTATGTAGATATGAGACATCTGACAAAGCATTGAGTACATATATATATACATATAAGTACATAACTATATTTATTCACATATTGCATTACGAATGATGGAATTACATTGGATGGAATATGCTCGTGGAATATTGGTTACAGTGAAGCCTTAGAGCCGTATAATTTTCGCGGAAATATTACGGTAAATCCACCAAAGAGATTTAATATATAAAATTATATATGTAATTTATTATTTGATTGATAATCAAATACATTTTGTATTTTAAATATTTTATTTGGATTTAATTTGAATTTATGTTATGATGGAATATAGAATTTTTTATTTATTTTCCATTTTACAATATGTAAATGTATTTGAATTCAATTGATAAAAAACATACACGCAGTTTTAAGACAGATATTTATGTAGATATTTGAAATATTCTCTGTTCTATATTTTATAAAATTTATAAAATAAAAATAATAAAATAAAAGAAAGTAAAGAAAAATTGTGAGTGGATAGAAATTTGTGAATGGAAGGATGCAATGATGTTATTGTATAAAATAAATTCCATTAGATGGATATATAATAAATAAACATAGGAATGTATATAAAAAAAATAAATATAAATATAAAAAAAAAGAAAAATATGAAATGGAGTTTGTGGAAAAATTTTATTTTTCAAAGTACTCCACTTATTTTAATTGCTTTGTCAGTGGCCTTTTTTTTTTCTCCTGTATTTTGTTTCATTTAATTTTTTTTTTATATTTGTTTATTGCAACGTGAATATATGCTGCATGATGTTGATACTTTGTTGAGATTTTTTTTCATCCAACGATAACACTTTGGGAGCAACGACGCTGGATATTATTGTCAACTATATAATGGAAACTTGGGGCTAAACAACGGATAGAAAAAGGGCATGACAGAGGGAGGAAGAGGGGACGAAAATTCATGTGAAATTGTTGGCTAGAGTACAGATTGATCGTGCCACCGGATGGTCCATGTACAGGTAGCAGATAAAACTTTTTTATTCACGTATATGTTAGGAGAAAAAAAGTAAACAAAATACAAAAAATCGTCCAGAGTTATTCGTCGATACAACGCGTATATAAAAAACAATAATGACAATGTATGAGCGTGCTTTAGTAGACAAAGGTGTTTGTTGAAGATGAGCTTTTTGTTGTGCTTCTCGTGCTATTTATTGTATCGAATAAAAGCCAACCAAATGATAAACATACATATATTGGTTGAAACATAAAAATAAATTGGAGAAAGTTTCTTTAAAATATATTTTTTTTTTTTTCAATATTTGTGTCGAGTAATAAAATTATCTCTTTGAAAAAAAATATTGGAGAATTTATATATTTATATATTATAGAATAATATTGACAGAGTGTATGTAAATAAAAAAAAAAACACAAAGTCATTGACCGAAGTAAAGCCAGTGGCAACAGGCTGAGATGTCTGAACCAACTTGGATATTTCTACTTATATACAAATATATTTTTTTTCTCTCGGTGAAATTTAATTTATTTGAGCAGCAAAATCACTTAGAAATATTGCCTGTATCATTGATATAATATGATATTATAAATAATAATATTTACCATTTCAAAATTAATTTAATTTAGATACAAAAATTTTTTAGAAAAAAATTTAATTTGTTAAATTTATCATCATGATTGAATTTTTTATTTTAAATCAATATAAAATTTATTCTTTGTATAAATACTAGTAGTTTAAACATTAAAAACGTTAATGATAATTATAAACAAATAAACAAATGAAAAAAATAATCTGATAATATTTTCATAAATTTTTGATTTTTTTAAAAATCTCTCACGAAGCTTTAAAATTTTAATCAATACAAGCACATTTGCAATATTAAATTGCGTCATTTAAAATATCCATTTTGATGTATATAAAAATATTTCTGCTTATTTGTTTTTTTTTTCATAATATATCGCAACAATAAAATGATTAAATTATTGATAAATGTACTGCAATTAATTCATGGTTGGCTTGAGAGCACATACACACCCTCACACATAGAGTGGTTAACACGCTCTTGTACATGGCGTCATTTGTTTGTTATAACCTACGTGTTACATATAGGTGTCTGCTTGTCGCGTCGCCGGTTGGCTTTAAAGCTCATCCACAAAGAGGCGTGTGTTCTCGTTTCTCTCTCTTGCCCACATTCTAGATGATATTGATGCTTGTATGTACAGCTACCGAGATGCTTGGATGCCCTCAAATACCCTCACTTCGCCATTTAATCCCTCTCCCATGTCTTGCTTGTTGCGGGTTTCCCTCAACACGACACATTAATCAGTCAATAAAACATTTATTAATTTTATAAAATATTTCAGACCATCTGGGTGAATAAAACTTTTACATTTATTTCAAGCAAATTATTAAATATTATTATTATTTATTTTATTTATTATTTATCATTAATTTTATTTATATATTTGGTTTTTTATAATTAGTATAAGTAAATAATATTATTATAAATAAAATTATTTATTATATTAATATTAAAGTTGACATTTTAATTATTGATGTTGCATTAAAGTATGTTGTGATTTTTATTATTTTATTGGAGCTTTTTTAAGATGATTAATGTCATGTATAAAAGTTTATTGGTATTTTTTGTTGTGAGGAAAATGTAACATATTTCTTTTATTATTGCTTTTATTTTTCTTACTTAATGTCGGTTTTTTATGTCATTTAATATCCATCAAAAGAAGTTGTTGCGTTAGATCAAGTTGAATATCTCTGTAACTATCGTCTTTTAACGTCGTGTAGTCGTATGAAGGTGTTGATGACAATGACGATGAGTAGGATAAACGAAAAGAACGAAATAAAAAGCACAAAAAAAAAAAAAAATGACAACGAGATAGAAAAAGTGTGTATGAATTTATCAAGTAAATAAACGACAACACAAAGGCAAACTTAAAGGCATTATAGAGAATCAACGTTTGTGTATATTAATACTTTAAAAAATAAATAATGGCGAATAAATACAGATGAATAAAATACGTGAAAATAATTATTAAATATTGAGAAAGGAAAAAAAAAAAAATTAATACGACAAATAAAAATTAATTTATTGATATGAATTTTTCTGTGGATTAATTTAACATTCCACAAAGCTTTTCTTTTCCTTTCTCAATAATCGTCTATCTTTATTAGTTTAAATTTATTTAAAATTTATATGCAACGTTTTTCCTCAGTTTACAAAACGAATTTTCAAGTCAAACGACACGCGGACGTATCTCGAAAACGTGACCCGAATATATACCACAATGTTGCATAATTTATTATTGTCCGTGACAGTTGTGCACACGTTTCAGCCCCTCAAACTTAATATAAAATTCTCTGTACACACAATTTATTAAGGAAAGAAGCTCAATTAAAATAAGTATATTTAAAAATAAGAAAATAATTTAAAGGTTGGCACACTTAATGTTTGTACATTAATTTAGACTGGAATGAGAATAAAAAAGAAAATAAAAGAAAAATATTGTGACGCGACTGATCGCGTGTTAACGAATTATATTTTCGTTTCATATATGTATTATATTGAAGAGAGTAAGTCTTATGTACAAAACTATTGAGTTTACATGATTACCACTCATTGCATGACAAAATTATAATTTACAATTCCACTTACACTAAACTACATGGCAATATTTATTTTTATTTTGCTTTATTTTATCATAACTGACATTCAAATATTATATTTTATTCTACTGCCAATCGAATATTTTTACTTCAAGGTTAATAAATAATTTATTATTAATTTTATGTATAATGATTTATATATACGGTTGGAAAATTTTAATTTTACGTAAATTGTTAAAGTTTATTCAAGTTTTTAAACTCAAAACATTTATCTAAGAAAAATAATTTTTTGTATAAATATATTTTGTGTTTAAAAGTTTATTTAAACTCGCTGAGTTGCTTTGAAAAATTGCTAAGGCCATGGTTGATTAACGCATTGCATTTGAGTGTATATTCTCTGTACTCATTCACCCTCTTTTCTCTGTGTAGTCGTAAATTTTTCTGCCCTCACAGATTGGCTTCAACTACGGTACATGGTGGATAAAGCAACAGGGATAGTGAATATAACAGACGGGAAACGATTGTGAGATTGAGTAAATAAACCAACGTGGATGAATGGTGGCGTTGGTGTACAAACTAACGAAGATTGACTGAACTAATTTATGCGCAATGGCCGTGGTGTGTACACAAAATATATATATATCGGTATCAAGTCAATTGGAAAGTGGATATGATATGTCATATTCAGACATTCCAAAAATAATATCTTAAAAAAAATTCACGTATATTTATTAATTTATTTATATATTTATTGATACATTTCAATTATTTTTTAATTTTTATCTTGAATTTAATAGAATTATTATTACTTTTTGTTTCTTTTTTATTGTTTTAGTGCAAAGTTAAATATTCATTTACGATTTTAGTTTTATTATTTTGAAGATTGAATATTTTTATACACTGAAAAATTTCTTATTATATAAATTATAAAAATTATAACTTGAGAATTTATT
Source organism: Microctonus brassicae (assembly GCA_918226075.1). NCBI lineage: Eukaryota > Metazoa > Arthropoda > Insecta > Hymenoptera > Braconidae > Microctonus > Microctonus brassicae. Next base: position 11,012,607 of record OW445484.1, on the reverse strand, counting down.
TTTTCTTTTTTTATATAAAATCCAATTAATTTATTTTGAAAATGTCGACATTCATGTATCCGAAACTACTATTTCATCTTTCCTTTCAACATAAAACAATTATGACATCGTGAAATTAATTCCTGCCATTTGAAAATATTTAAAAAAAAACAATATTCATTGGCCATAAATTAATTAATTTTGTTTTTAAATCAAACACTATTTTATACTCTTTAAATTTTCATATTAAATTTCTATCAAATCTAAACTATAACCCCCCAAAACATCCGCAGAATATAAAGAGGAAAATTAATAATAGAATATTTGCAAAAGTTTCATTCCCTCGTGTCAGACGCCGATATTTATTCCCCAGATATTTTTAAATCATCCAAGTAATAAAAATCTATAAATGTACCTTTGTATACACATGCATTATACATATATACACACGAATACAACGAGAATGAAGTAAGTAAGGAATAATACCAATCGACTATGTACATACATGTACTAGTGCACATATATTAAACATTCATTGTCGCGCGAACAAACCTTCTCTCGTTCACTCTCAATCCTTTATCTACTCACGTGCATATAAAAGCACATGCCTCATTCAAAAAAAAAAAAAAATAAAATAAAATACATACATATATATTCCTTATACTGCATAAAATCGTATGTAAAATAGTGTTCTGCAATCCCGAGCTTTTAATCAATTCAATATATAATAAAAATAAAATATTATTCCTACATAACTTCATTCAAAAATATTCCAATAATTCATTTATATCAGCTATTTATTTTTTATCTAAACTTTGGAATTTATTCAGCATGAAAAACATCAATAATTATTGAACGGGGGGGGGGGTAACGAATGTAGGACAAATAGTAGTACATAATTATACCGATTGCCAGAGAATTTAATTGAACACACTCCCAAATTTCCTTGAATGTATGTATTAATGTTTACATATGTGAGTTTTGTTTCTCATATGTGACGTGGTGATTCATTAATTGTTAAATCAATTTATCTACTGTCGGGATTGAATGTACCAGGTGAACTGAGAGAAGAGTTAGCAATCCTGTATTTTATTTTTTTTTTGTTCTCATACTCTTTAAATTATTTAATCATTCTCTTGAACGATATTGAATTTATATTTGTGCTGTGATGATAATAAATATTATTTGAATGTGATAATACTCACGTAACCCGCCATTTTGTGATGAAATCCGAGCCAATGGTGTAGACTGTTGATGATGTACGATTTGCATCGGTAGTATTTAAACTACTTTCCGTCCCGTTGTTACCCTCCATCCCCTGAATTAATGAGCCACATTCGAAAATTTTTAAGATGATACAATTGATTTTTGGATTGTAAAGAGGTCAGTGGTAATTGAATCACCGATGGTGATTTAATGATCTCCAAATCATCTTCAAAATAATCTGAAATATTTAAATATAATTATGTAAACTTTGTGAGAAATTAAATATTATTATTTATTGTTTCACTTCATTTTATTCATCTCAAGGAGATGAAGTATTTAAATTTTGATCAGAAATATTCTGAAGTTGATTTTAATTTAGATAAATTTTTTTTTTATGTCTTATAAAGCAGATTCGAGTCTTATAAATTTTAGTTTCACATTTGTTTAATTGGTGAATGGAGGTCGGTGCTTAATTTAGTCATTATTAATAAGTTAGCATTATGAATTTTAATTTTTTTTTCATTTGAAAATTGATTTGGATGAATTTTAGGTTTATTTTAATTTCTGCAGTCTCAATTTAGTTTGATATATTATTCCCAAGTTGGCAATGCGACAACTGCACTGTGATTAATTGATTATTAATCATAAAATTAAATATTTTATTTAATTAAATTTTATCCTGATTAAATTGTAAACAAAATTTTTGATCAATTCGTTTCAAGAGCATAATATTAATAAAGCTTTTACAAATTTTTTAATTCATTCATAAACATCATCTGTTTTATTATACTGAAATTAATTAGCTCAATTAATAAACTGCATAAAATTTTTTTTATTGAAATCGTGAATTTTTATTTAAAATAATTAAAAATTTTTAATATTATTTTATCAGTTATATTTTAATCAAATTATATATTGCAATAAAATGATTCAATATTTATTTCAAAATTTTTATAATATAATTTTATAATTGATAATTTAAAAAAAAATTTTTTAATTTCTTTTATTTCAATTATTTTAATTTTTCATTTTGATTTAATGCAATATAAATACCACTATTGTTTTGAATTTTAAGAACAATTATAATTTGATTGTTTATATTATAGAATGAATAATTATATGATTATTTATTATGCAATAAATTAAATGCTGAAATACTTGTGAGGATAATAATATTATTTGATGTGATTTTTTAATACTCTTGAGCAACATGCACGAGATAATTTCATTATACATTTGTATGCATAAGTAATAGTGAAAGAATATAAGATGAGATACAACAGCCGTTGAGGGATTATAACATTGAGATTTGTAACAGTATTCCTCTTGATAACCATAGCAACGTCGCATTAATTTACAAAACAGCCAACATTTGAATTTCTCTTTATATATTCAATCTGTATATATCATAAAATATATTACCATTATCACGTTATTTTATTGTCGTAAAAAAATTAATTACTTTTTATTTTATGCATGCATATGGTGCTCAAAATTATTTTCATCTTCCTCTGTATACACAGAATGACGAATGAAAATTTGTTTAAATTTATCGTTCATAATTTTGAAATGAGAACAGGGAAAATAAAAATAAAAATATTTATAAATTTAGTAAAGATGTCATTTTTTTTTTAAATTGGTTTCAGTTTATTTGGTCATTTTCAACAAATGTTTAGTGAGATTTTAAAAAATCGGCGAAATTTCTGGATAATTATTAATGTTAAATATCTATCTAAATTTGCAGAATAATCAAATCTCAATTTTTTTTTCTAAACTTAATTATTTTGTAAATTTAGATAAAATTCATTTCTAAAATATTTACCATAAATAATCTGTATCTGACGAAATGTTCTCTATTTTCCAAAATTCCAATAAATATTTTTCAAAAATCTCCAATTAAACCAATTAAAAATAAAAACAAAATTTTCACTGAATTTATACATAAATATTTTTATTTTTATTCCCCCTACTATTATTTAAAAATTATTTAAAAATTATAAATGATTAATTTAAGCAACTTCCCATTTGCCACTTCATATAAATATATTTATATCAACGATCATAAATTTTTTATCGAATGACAAAGTTCAAAAAAAAAAAATAAAAATCATTGGTTTATCATATCATTAAATATCCACGATACAACTCCATATCTCGACAGTTATTTAAATGACACATTTACGATAAACGTCATCCATTCGCCACCATTAACTATATTCCCTCAAAAGCTTGAAAAAAAAAAAAATTTATCATTCTAATGTTAGCAATGTCCGGCGCGCAATGTCATTTCCGTTCGGCATATAATATTTTCAAACTCAGTTCCCTCATGATGATAATAATACATAGCACACATTAATATTATACCTAAGAATATTATATACATAATACTATGTATAAAACATAAAAGCAAACGACGTGACATACATAAATTTAAAACAAAATTCCTCTTATTTGGGGGTGCATTAATGTTTTTAGTCGGCTTTATCGTTTAAACATTTTTGTATTTTTCACATCAACAGTTTTGCATTATTTATTTATTTTATATATGTATTAATTTATGTATATAAAAATATATATTTCAAAAAGGTGAAAAGGAAAAAGTAGAACGTATTAAATTAAAGCAACAATAAAATGAATTTAAAAGACTGTGAATAATTTCAATAACAAACGTGTTATGAGCTTTTGTTATTTTGAACAATAACAATAAACAAATTTTCGGTTTACTGAGCTTTTGAATGCACTACTTGTTAACAATCTCTATTTAAATATGCATTGATATTTTCATACGTGATTGCCTGCGGCAATTAACAGAGTGAATTGTGTCTGACCCATGTCATACTTTTTCACTATTTCTTGACTTTTGTATTCAATCGAAATTATTTCCATTCCTATTTATTTATTTATATATTAAAAATGATATAAATTAAATAATAAGGAAATTTGTTTAATTTTAAGTAACTTTTTAACCAAGAAAAAAAAATTATTTTGAATTATAAAATATGAAATTATGAAATTAAAAATTAATGACATGATATATTTATAAATAATTTGATTTTTTATATTTTTCATGTGAGCTACTCAGATGATGAGTAATGAAAAAAAAAATAAATAAACAAACAAGATGATGACAAGTATTTGATAAAATCCTAGATATATTCAAGATATATTTTTTTTTTTCTCTTCATTTGCAATCAGTTATAGACACAGAGATTCCTATCGAATTTATATACAAGTAACAATTACTTCCTCGATGAGATCACGTTGTCCTCGTCGTTCTCTCCATCATGTAAACACCTGTGTATACCAGCAAATGGGTGGTAGAGGGTGTTAGAAAGGCCATGGCCCTTATGCCACTCGCCATAACGAGCCATCAGGCCTTGTATCTCAATCATATCCATGGACAATGGTGAACACGACATGGCAATTTGTTTATGTCGATAACAAAAATATAACACATGCAGAATGACAAATGGGGAGTTGCTTGAATTAATCATTTATAATTTTAAAATAATGGGAGAGAAAATAAAAGTAAAAATGAAGCCAGTAAAAATGTCATTTTTATTTATAATTGGTTCCAGTTTATTTGGACATTTTTGACAGATATTTACTGAAATTTTGAATAAAAATAAACGATAAAATATCTTCAGAGGAGAATTATTAATGGTTAATATTTTAGAAATAATTTTCATCTAAATTTGCAAAATAATTAAGTTATTTTTTTGAAACTATGAAAAATTTTGTTGGATTTTGAATGAAAAATTTTAGACTTTATTATTATGCAAATTTAAATAGATGTTTTGAAAAATATATTTTATTCTTCTATTATTTTATTCATTTGTTCATTTATTATTATTTCAATTTATTATAAATATTCATCCTGGGATTTTGCTGATTTTTTAAAATCTCAATAAATATTTGTTGAAAATGTTCAATTAAACTGAAACCTATTCCATAAAAAAAAAAATGATATCTTTACTAAATTTATAATATATTTTTGTTTATCTCCCCCCCCCCCTACCTTTATTACAAATTTATAATAGTATAGATAAAGCCACATTCCATTCATCACCCTGTATATTAAAAATAGCAGTGAAAAAATTTTTTTATGTCTGTATTTTATACCTCGCATATCAGGTGTTAATTTAACAATTTTTATAAAACCTTTATTGGATTAATATTGAACACAATAAATATTTTATATAATAAAACCCAATATATATGTATATATATATATATATATAAATTTGCATATATTTCACGTAAAGTTCAGAGGCCAATATCCAATAATTGCATAATTAAACATACAAAATAATTTTTGTACTATTGAGGTCGATTATAAACACGTAGCTATGGAAACAATTCAATTAATAAAACCATTGATTGAGTGAATAAATAAATGAATAAGTAAATAAATATAAAAAATCAATAAAGAAAAATTTGAATATAAAATTAAATGAAGTTACGATAATTAGTAAGGTGTACAATAGGGTGTTTTATTTATTTTTTATCTGTTATACCTGAAAATCTGATGATGTATAGAAAAAATAAAATATTCCTGTTTGAAAAAAAATTTTGAATTAATTAGAGGCTTATCTCATTCAAAAATTCAATTTCCCATATAAATAACACGAGAAAAATTTTTTTTTTGACTTTAACTCGATTTTTCGGGTATCAAAAATTTTTTTTGGAAAAAATGAATGCACAGCTTTTGTAGGGCATTAAATTTGCTACAAAAAAGTTGTTTACTGCAAACGTTCTCCGACCAACAGTTTTCGAGTTGTAGAGCTGGAAAGGTGAAAGTTGATTATAATTGTCAACAAATTTTTTTTAAACTGGAATTTTTTGATTTGACATTAATTATTATCTTACAATAAACGCTATGAAGCTGAATCAACAATGTAATAGCATAAAAAAAAATCTTTGATTACCGAAAAATCGAGTTGAAGTCGAAATAAAAAAAAGTTTTCGTGTTATTTTAATGGAAAATCGAATTTTCGAATATTTCTGTTTCACATAAATTATCAGATTTTCAGTTACGACAGATAAAAAAAACGGAACACCCTATTGTACAATACATTATTTATTTTCTTTCGAATCATAGTGATAAATAAAACAACTATCTGTAATACATCAATATTCCGAAATGAAATTAATTATTTTCTGATTAAGTGGTATATACTGGAGTTTCAAAGACTAATTTGTTCCGGATATCTATATAAAATGATGGAGCTTGGACTATACTCCCCAGGATCACTACGACAAACTCGCGAGGGGGTTAATTATTAAATCCCCTCTGGCACGCGGCAGATGCGATCGTCGTAGTGGTATAATGAAGTTTGTATGCGGCTGGCCAATACATAGATACGAAGATTGACTGGGAAACACTGAGAGTAAGTTTAAAATGAGAGAGGAAAATTCCTTGGACATGTATTAACAATGAAGAAAATTCTGTAGCAGTGTAGTTTGTATTTGTAATTGTTGTACTATTAATAGTAATGTCAGTGATAATAGTAGTTGTATTATTAGTTATTTTAGTAGTAGTAGTAGTAGTAAAGTAGTTGTAATAATTTGTGAGGTGAAGATTTAACAAGAATTCAGTAACAGAAATTGTCCATTCCACAGTTCTATTTATATATAAACGTATTTTTTTTATTTTTTATTTTCAATTTGTTTTTTCACACTTTTATTTTTATCATTTATTTTCTCTTCGCTTTGCTACTTTTCACATCCGTTCTGTCTATCAATCCAATTACAAATAATTCAATATAATTAGGTGTTCTGAGGTAAAATATTTTTTTTATTTTTATATGTATTTTATTTTTTCTCTTTTCTATTTTTTTTATTTTTTCCATTTGCTATGGGCAAAGGAAGCGCCTCGGGATTTTACTCGATTACTGAGCGAGGAAAGAGGAATGCTTCCGGTTCGCTAGTGAAATTGGGTCAGTCTTCCGTTGTCTAAGTTATACATACACAAAGTAGAAATCGAAAAAAAAAAAAAAAAATGTATTCTCCTGTAATTTTTTTTTTCTTTCTCTCAATTGTGAATATTTGCTTGATATATTTAATATTATAAGACTTCATTTCTTTTATATGATTGTCAATAAAATGCTTTTGTTTATGAATTTTCAATTTAAAATGTCAATCGATATCAAAGTGATAAATTGCAATTGTTATTAAATTTTTCGTTGGATGATACGAATTTATTATTCACATTATCAAAGTATTTAAGTATGAAAAGGATTTGTAGTGATGAATTTTTGAGTAATAGAATTGGTTAATTTGTCTCACGCCATCATGTCAAATTAATTGGCTCCAATGCAACAGCTTTATATTTTGAGTCTCGTTTCTCTCATCAGTTTCACCACTATGATTATTGTCTCTGTGCACATTGACGAGTCCTTTCGTTTTAAATAGGGGAATAATAATGCTCTTTTTGGACACCGGGAAATAAATTAATCATCAACGATCAATAAATAATAATAATATTTATAGCAATAATACAAACGAGTATTTAATGATCTCAGCTCTTTAATATTAATTTAGTTTCAACTAATGATTCATTGAATATTAAATAATTTCACATAATATTTTATTATAATTGTTCTTACGGATAAATATTTTTTTTTTTCAATTAATTTAATTGTAAACGCAAATTAATAAGAAGTCTATTGTTAATTGTAATTTATTTGTGCATGAATTTTTTATTTAATTGTGTTCTCAATTTTAATAAAATTAAATGAATTTAATAAAAAAAATTTGGAAGATAAATTTTTAAGTAATTGAAATTTATTAAAATTTATAAATATATAATTTTTTTTCATTGCGTCATGTTGTATAGAATGTTAATAAATATGTATTTAACTATTTAAAATTGTGTTTTTGATTTTTGGAAATATAATAAAGCAATAAAATTGAATGAATTTAATAAAAAAGAAAATTTAAAAAATAAATTTTCAAGTAATTGAAATTTATTAAAATTTATAAATAAATAATTATTTGTTTATTGCGCCATGTTGTATAGAATATTAATAAATATGTTTTCAAGTATTTAAAATTGTGTTCTTAATTTTTGGAAATATAATAAAGTAAAAAAATTGAATGAATTTAATAAAAAAGAAAATTTAAAAAATAAATTTTCAAGTAATTGAAATTTATTAAAATTTATAATTAAATAATTATTTGTTTATTGCATCATATTGTATAGAATGTTAATAAATATGTTTTCAAGTATTTAAAATTGTGCTCTTAATTTTTGGAAATATAATAAAGTAAAAAAATTGAATGAATTTAATAAAAAAGAAAATTTAAAAAATAAATTTTCAAGTAATTGAAATTTATTAAAATTTATAAATAAATAATTATTTTTTATTGCGCCATGTTGCATAGAATGTTAATAAAAGTGGATTTAAGTATTTAAAACTGTTGAAAAATTTAGTCAAAAGGTTTTTGTAGATAAATTCCACCGCGTGATCCTGCCACTAAAGCTCCTTCGTCTTTAGAGATGAATGAGCTTTACCGCAAATGTTGCCTGGTGGTTTTCAGGCAACTTTGAGCTTTGCTATAAATGGTATGTAGGTGTGTGCACATTGTTATAGAGATGAGAACAAAGAGAAATAGAACTTTGTTTCTTTAAGAATAAAAATAAAAATCAATGAATAACTGATATGTAATTTTTTATTTTTTCAGAAAATAAAATTGTTTACTCGAATGAATAAACAAAATATTTAATATATTTTCAATATTCCTATTAATATTCGTTTGTTTTTATTTAAAATCACTGGTGGCATATATATATATATATATATATATATATATACATTACGATGAAAAAAATGAATAAAATTGAATGACAAGTGTGTGGGAATATGTTTGAAGCACGTGCTTTCCATCGAAACAATTTTGTATCCAGCACTTTGTTTTTTTTTTTTTTTTTTATTAGTTACACAGCTGCTCATATTTAGTTATATATTTTTCATCATTTCCCATTTTAACAATTCCCATTTCGCTGTATTTTTTTTTTTTAATATTTTTTATGTCTTGCATTTATTTCATTTTTTATACTGTAAAATTTTCTGTTTGACGATTAACGCAACATATTTATTGCGCTATTATTATTCACATACAGCGAAAATTTTGTGCTTTCAATGTGATATCACGATCTATTTGTACAGAATAAATAAAACAAAATTACTGAAGAATCAGTAATTGGATATATTTACAAACAAAATAAAATCAAAATACAAAGTAAACGATAACAAAAAAAAAAAAATAAAATTCTAGTTTAAAATTAATTCAACTTGTACTACTGACCTCTGGATGTCCTTTGCGTTTTTGTGTAGTTTTCAACGTTGTAGAAAATCATAAAAACTTTTGTTCAGTATAATAAATAAATAGAGGAAGAAGGAATTTTTTTTTTTATTCTTCATCAAATTGCATATCACGCAATGTTTTGAGAGTAACTAAAGCTCAATGAGAATTACAAGCTGTTTAATAAATGATAAATTAATATAAAAATTGGATATTAATAAAAATATAAATAAATATCAATTTAAGATATTTAATTTGTGGTTTTGGTAAATATCTCTGCGAGATAATGATTATTTCTCTACGCTTTTAAATTATGTATACATAATTCATGCAGAAATAATCCATATGAGTTTAAAGTTTAACCACAAAATTATTCGAAGCTTTTTGAATTATTTGATTTGTTTTTTAAGCACTTGTCGAGTCGCATGCAATTAACGTACTCAACTTTAGCATATACGACACCTTTTTATTTTTTCACACTTTACATTTACATTCTATCGATTAGATTCAATTGTAAAATAATTTATTATTTATTTCTAATTTTAATTCACTTCTTTTCATCAGAGTGACATAAAATCTTTAATTTTTGTGATTACATTTCATAAAATCTCTTTATTTCTTTTTCACTCATCGACCTCCTGTGGATTCAGTAATAAATTCTGTGCTAATATCACTCTTAATCCGATCGAGATAACTTTTGCACGGGTAAAATTACATAATCAAAACACATTCAGAGAAGAAAAAGTTTTTATCAGTGCATCATTCAATTGCGAAAAACTTTCGTGTTTTTCATTTTATTTTTTTGTGTGTATTTTAAACGAATGAATAAAATATTCTATCAGCTAGGTACAAGAAAATTTTAATTATGATCTCAAGTAAAGGAAAAAAAAAGTTGTGGGAAATTAATTTAATAATCTTTAAAAAGAAAAAAAAAAAAAATTAAAAAATGTCAAATCAAGTTGTTAGAAATGAGGAGATGTCGTACATGGAAAGAAAATAAATTTCCTGTTGTCCCACATGTATATATGTATATATTTATTTGTAGATATTTTTATAATACACATGACATATTCTCACGACACTCAAGAAATCGTCATAACACGTGTTGTCTTTAATCATGGCCGTATGAGTATTGCAGTAGATGGAATGAATAAAACTGTCACGTTTATTATTCAACTTTTAATATCCATGTATGATTGCTTATGAATATTATATATACATGCATAAATAAGGTATGTGTGTGATTGTAAATTATTTATTAAGATCAAAGAGACGATATCAAAGTACTAATTTTGCCTCGAGTACAAAAAGTAGAGAAATAATTATTCTAAACAAAAATATGTAGGATATATTTGAGATTTTTTTTTTTTGTTTCTAATTAAAAATTTTTATGTTCAACTTTAATTATCATTAAACTATTGGCATCACATGAGACCTCTAAGAATTATAAAAAATATCCTTATGTATGTTATGCCAATAAAAATTTTGTTGTATTATTGTTATTGATATTTATTATATTTTCATTTTTGTTAAATAAATTACACACATGAAAATTTGACCCTGAAATTTCTATCGTTTTTGCTAAAGTTATTATTATGTGAATCGATATTTATTGATTGCGTTATTCAGGAAATGTGAACGAATGCAAAGGACGAAATTTGAGTGAAGAGAAAAAAAAAAATAAAATTATTTTTATTAGTTTTCTTTTTTTATTTATTTATTTTTTTTTTTCCTTATATAAGAAGACGAAATATTTTCAGTTAATTTTCTAGTCGTGTCACGTTTTCTTATATGAAATGTTCGTGAGATATCAGAGGAGAGAAAGGACACTAATGAGATTTTTTTTTTTTTGGTATGTCCTCCGAAAAGAAAAAAAAAAAATTACAATAATAATGAAATAAAAAACAATGGGATGAGAAACAAATTTCGATGTGGGTGAAAATTTTTTTGTTGCTTACCTTGAGCAACCAGTCGCTGAGAGACTTGATGAAAAAATAGGCCTTAACTTATCGAACTTTTATTTTTTCTTTTACATTAATAAGTCATTGTCATTTTTTTTTACTGTTTTCTTCCACAAAAATTGTCACGGTAATCAGATAATGTTTAATAAAATTAATGAAATAATATTATTAACACTAAATAATTCGTGTTACAATTTATAACACAAATAATTCAATAAAATAACTTTGATTGTTTGCGTCAAGTTTATTTTTTTTTTCCTGCCACCACATTACATTTATAATTGTTAATTACCGATAATGATCACAGAGACAATTTCTGACATAATCATAAATAAAAAAACGAGAGACGAGAATGTAAGATAAATAAGAAAAAAAAAATAAACAAACAATAAAAATTATTTTTACACCCTGAAAAAAATATATTCAAGAAAAAATGAAAAATTCCAGGACATTATTGATTTATTTTTTATTTATTTTTTCTTAATTCTGATAAATTATATTTATTTCAGATTCACTGAATGGTTCTCCGCGGTGTGACGGACACGCGGCGTGAATTGAAAGTGAGCGCCGGGCTTGCGAGCGTCGACGTCGCGCGCCCCAACGTCAATTTTATTCAACGCGCAAGCGTTCAACAAACGACAAATTTTCAACCCCTCTTACCTCTATATATGTGCTCAAAACAACCACTGAGAGCGGTTATAAAGCTCATGGACGCTCGGTATACTCTTCTTTGCGTCACATTATTACTGATTTATTCTCCCTCTCATTTCTTTTTTTTTTTTATCTTTTTCACCTTCTTATCATTCATTTATTTATCAATATATTTTCATTTTTTTTTTTTTTTTTCGCGATGAATTTAAAAAGGATAAAACGAGCTTGAATAATTCTATAAATAAAATTGAGCATTGAATAAACAAATGAATTGAATTCAATAACGAATAATACAAAAACAAACAAATTTTTCTTTCTCAATCAAAAAAAAAAAAAAAAAATCCTTAATATTTCATTTTTTCTTTCTTTTTAATCAACAAAAAATAATCCATGACGCACCTGAACTATTAGACCACTGAATTAAATTTAAAAAAAAGTAAAAAGTAAAAAAAAAAAAAAAAAAATATAAAATAAAGAAAAAAACTCCGAATAGCGGCCAGGAAAATTATCTAAAAAAAAAAAAAACGACTATTATTAACAGATAGTAGTAAATAAAATAAAAAACATTTCGAATATCGAAAAATGGCCGTTATTGAGAGGTGACCGCTATTAAGAGGTGACCGCTAATAGAGGTTTTTACTGTATACATCGTGATATACCTATAGTTTATACAAAGATATAGAGTAACACCTACCTAGTGGGTCGTCGGCTCGAGGTAGGTCATGATGGGAGGGATATATTGTCCTATATATCAACATATGTATATACATATATATGTATTAATATATGTGATACGATAGTTAGTGTACCATGTATAACATACATATAGAAACCAAGGCCGTGAACGAACCTGCTGCGATCGATCGAGCAAATATTTTGAAAATGAGCTTTTATACGTGTTCTACATTGTCCATATTCAATATCGGTCTTTTGAACCTATTGTTGTTAGTAAAATCAACATAAAAATTTTTCCGTATTCTTTTTTTATTTTTAATTTTAATTAATAATTCCCCTGATGAATTATTTCTCTAATGAATAGAAAATTCAAATTTCACAGGTAATAATTCCTTTATTTTCTTATAAAACTGCATGGACGAATATTTTCTTTTTTAAATTGTTTAAATTATATAAAAGAATTTTTTTTAACTTTTTCTTTACACTGTGAATGATTATTTGCATTGATTGATCATTAAAATAAAAGGTAAACTAAAAGTGTTACACAATGTATTTTGTTTCTCCGAGGAATATAAAAAAGTATAAAATGTAAGAGTTATGTATTGTATTATTGACGGTTATATATTGTTTGGTTCACTTTACTCAAAGAGTCAAGGAGAAAAGTTGAGATGCATTAGACGTAAAAAGAGTGCGATCACATGGCTCAAAGTTACATATAACATACGATACATGTTTCATATTATATAGCCGATTATTTCCTCTATTGAAGAAGAAAATATACATTTTCTTTAATTTATCGTCAAACAAGAAATAAAAAATTTTTTCTCACTTTTCAAACGTTCAAGTTAAATCAATAAAAACTCACTATATATAATCATCCTGTCGGCATTTTTCCAGACCGGTAATTTCCCGTTTTTTCATTCCCAGACCTATGGAAAATTGTCATCTTCGTGATCACTAAAAAATGAAGAAAATAAATAGAATTAAATAAATATTAAATATAAATTCATACATGAATCTTTATCAAGTCATAAATTTTACTTTCATGTTTGCCAAATGAAACAAAAAAAAAAAAAATAATAATAATCATTTTGAAACAGACAGATGTGTATACAAGAAAGAGGTTGTTTCATTGTAAAGACCGAGAGGGGATGCCAGAGAAATTCCAGAAGTGAAGAGAGGGAAGTTGACAGAGCATGACGTCGACAACGAAGCTTGGTGAATGAAAAGAAAAGAGACCGCATTGCCTATATACACTCAGGCTGACGCTCATCATCCTCCGCTAATATTTACCTGTGCGCTCACAAAGCGGCTAGTGTATATCAAAGTAACTCACCATGTGCGCCATAGTCTATGATAAAAAATGTCCAGAACTTGTGGTCTCTATCTTAAAAACAGAGACCAAATATAAAAACGAAAGAAGAAAATAATATTCTAGCATAATTTTTATCACACTCTATAAATATAATGTTACTTTTATTTTTATATTATTATTATTATTATTATTGGGAATTAAATTTAGTGATGAACTAAATTGATTTATTCTGAGCGATAAAGTCTTTAACAATATTATCAGCAGTGCAAGTGAATTAATTTAGAAAAATAAGTAATAACGAATTTTATACACAAAATATGGATAAATGGTAGACGACGAACGATGTTTGGCGCGCAGTTTCCATAATGCTGAAGGACGAGGCGTGTCGTAATATATATATATATGTAGAGAGAGAGAACGTTCAAGCTTTCAAACGTTCTAGTAATGAAATTATGTGTGAGGCCACCTCCAACATTGCTGTTAGTGATGCCGAGTGCATGAAGATACATCACTGGTATATGTATAGAGTAGTGATATCAGTTTATTACCAAAGGCCTTAGGTCAACCCATCGACTGTACTATACACTTGTAATTACTTCGACAAATTTATAAGTAAACATAATATACTTGTCCATCTGAACTTTTAATAGAATAACAAAAAGGAAATAAGAAAGAAGAAAAATAAAAAAATGTGACATTTACACAGCTGTTAATTTTGTAATTTTTTTCAAACTCAAAATTTCCTCACAGGATGGTTAAAATTTTTATCTTAATTTAATTTAACTCAACGTCGTCCGATAAAGCACTTGGATGTGCTTCCTGATTTTACAAGCATCCGATTAGCAGGATATTTCGTGGCTCAGAGAAAACCTTTGACGCTTACAAATAATGTAAATAAATTTATATAAAGTAAATAGCTAAAGGGAGAGAATCAATTTTGCACCATCAGCCACATGCAAAACCTCCAATGCTGTTTATAGATGCGCCTTTGACATGAGTCCATTGAATCTACATGTAGATCAATATAATGTTACATAAAGATAATTACATAGGTTGCAAATAATATATACTTTGATATAATAGAATTACTCTGGTTCATTAATAAAAATAAAACAAATGGGGGGGTTTTTTTATTTTTATTTTTAAATGAACAACCAACTTGACATTTGTTTTTGTATTTTCTTTTTTTCACACTGAAAAAAATTCACATTGAGATAAAAATATCTATGCTTTCATCCAACATATTCTACGCTCTCACCCTCGTTGCTCAGAATGGTTTTTTTTTTCCTCTTCTTTCTAACACAACCGCAGGGGTAGACGCGGTCTGATATTAACGGATCGTTTCTACATTGCCGTTGGCGCGACGTCCCATCGTCGCTGCATCCCCGCGCGTGTCACATTCTCGGTCATCATGGATGATTGTAGACTGTATAGTTGGTCGCGCACGACAAGCCTGAGGGTAGTCCGTTGAAAGCCCAAGTCTCTCTACTACTATTACTGCACCCGAACTACTCCAACCACCAACCATTTTTCATCGTCCTCGTCGTTGAAAAATTCGAAGGATATTGTGAGAGGCCGACGAAAACATTTCGTGTATATATAATATCTATTCGCGATTGCCCACGGGCAAGAAATTTTTCTTGACGTCTTTCGCATGCTTCTCAAAAGAATTCACGATCAATCTTTAATAATTTGCATTTTGCAGCCTGACCTCTTACAATTTGTTTTTGAAATAAAAAAAATATCATGAGCAATTGTTATGTAAAGATTGGTTCAAGCGATTTATGTGTTATATTTATATTAGGGTGATTCATTTTTAGTGAAAATTTAGACTAAAATTCAGAGTTAATTAGAAGCTTATCGAATTTAAAAATTCAATTTTCCATATAAATAACACGAGAAAATTTTTTTTTCGACTTTAATTTGATTTTTCGGTAAACAAAAATTTTTTTTTATGCTATTACATTGTTGATTCAGCTTTATAGCGTTTATTGTAAGATAATAATTAATGTCAAATCAATAAATTCCAGTTTAAAGAAAATTTGTTGTTAATTATAATCAACTTTCACCTTTCAAGCTCTACAACTCGAAAACTATTGGTCGGAGAGCTTTTTCGGTAAACAACTTTTTTGTAGCAAATTTATTGCCCTACAAAAGTTGTACACTAATTTTTTTCAAAAAAAAATTTTTGATCATCGAAAAATCGAGTTGAAGTCGAAAAAAAAATTTTTCTTACGTTATTTATATGGGAAATTGAATTTTTTAATCCGATAAGCCTCTAATTAACTCAGAATTTTTTGTTAAACGGGAATATTTTCTTTTTCTTGATGAAAAAAATAATCGCTTAAATATGAAACACCCTAATGTACATTCTAAAAAAATTTTGTTTTTCTTATATGAAGCTCTAGAGGATTTATAAAAATTTCTGATAGACATTGCAATGCTGTCTCTCGTGGGTTTAGTTACGTTACGTGTCATCTTTCATTTTATAAATGAAATACCATGTGGAAAACTTGTGTGACAAAAGGATTTGTCGTTCATTATGACATTGTGAGATATTATTTCATGTATATTTCAAGATAAATTTACGAAATTATGCTAAGTCTCTAGTGCCTATGATGCAGATTATTAAAATTCATTGACGTTGAATATAAATTTGTATAGCAATGAAGTAAACTACAATTATATGATCATGAAAATAAAGCATAATCCATCAAGATAAATGTTATCACAAATATCATTTATTATTGGACGAATTTTCAAAGTCAAAGATAAGATTTTATATTCAATATCACAATGTATTTCTGTAATAAATCAAATTGTAATAAAAGAAAAAATAATCACTAATAAATATAAATCTACACGTATAATATTTTAATACAAATGTTGCAAAACCTCCAATCTAAATATGTCAATAACTGAAAGGGGAATATAGAATAATTAATACAAAGTTAAATCTCAAGGGTATGATATCATGAAATAGATCTTCATTTATGCAAGTCAATCACAAACACACTCCTGTTTACACTCTGCATTTAACCACCTACACATTACGCAGTAAATTGGTGCTGCTAATTAAATAAACTAGATATATCTACAGTTTAAAATTCAAGAAATCCTAGAAATGTTCACCATTTCCTAGATTAACACTCCAAATAAATTTTCAACATCACAATAATGAATTATATTTTATATTAATGCTCAAATATTTTAGAAAATATTGTTTATTTTGCTCCAACTTGAAGTAAAATAAATCGAAAGAATTATTAAGGTTATCACGAATCCAACTGAATGACGACGATCATAATGATGGCAATATCTTTAAAATATTAATTTAAAAACACATGAAGCAACCTCATTAAGTCACAGCCAGCTCATTAAATGGCTGGCTGCTTGATGCTCATTAAATCCACGTAATTATTCATCTCGAAACTCCATTCGTATTGTTTGAAAAGATTCCATTGTCCCTTGTAAGTGAAATCGAAGTTTTCTTCAAAGTATGTTAAAGCAAGAGAGAAACGAGAAAGTTTATTTGTGTTTGTGGTATATCCGATGATTTAAAAAATTATCATTTATACAAAAATCTTTACGATTTACTTGAGAAAGCTTTTGAAATGTGATATCAAGTTGATAGTTGACAAAAACATTTAATGTAAGTTATGATGAATTTGTTCTTCATGTCATTGACATTATGATTGATTACACATCGTTCAATCATTTGATAGAGGATAAAAAAAAAAAGCTCATTGATACCCTGATAATAGAAATTGTGAGCCCATACAAAAAATAATATGCAGCTAGTACTTTTATATACTCCTCTTTCTAGATAAACATGTAATCACTGTTTGAACGAATACATACATATCAGTTATATAGATAAAAGAATGCAAACATCCGAATTGAAAACAGTGCTGAATGATATTGATGAATATCCAGACACAGTTGATTAACAACAATTCAGTAAATAACATTGTGAAATAATATTCATGTCAATCAAATTCGTGATAAAATTTATTGAATGATGTTTGTTATTGTGTCTTTATTGTCCATGATATATTTGGAATATTCGTTGATCGAATGCCGAGAACTTTCACGGGTTATCCATCGATTACCAAACAATGTTCAACCAAATTCTTACGATTTGACACTGTGGATGCCAAGAACGTGGAATAATTTCACCTATGAAGGCCAAGTTCTTATTGATCTTTCAATTATTAAAAATTCAAATTCAATTACACTCAATGTTGATGATTTGATTATTCATAAAGTAAATACTACATTAATAAATAGTGAAAAAAATCGTATGAACATTTTATCACAAATTATCGATGAAGAAAAACAATTTTTTATCATTCAATTTACTAACGATTTAGAAATTGGTAATTATTCACTGTATTTAAGATTTAATGGCGAAATTCGTGATGATATATTTGGTTTTTATCGAAGCACTTATAAAGACGGTGATGAAATAAAGTAATGTAAATAATTATGATAATAATATTAGTAATAGTAATAATAATAGTTGAGAGTTTAGTTTATTTGATTAATCGTTATTAATTTATTTATTTGGTAATTTATTTAGATGGATTGCTGTGACGCAATTTTCACCAATATTCGCCCGAAGAGCGTTTCCATGTTTTGATGAACCGTATTTAAAAGCTACGTTTAAACTTGAAATTGGACATTATGGCAATCAAACTATTACATCAAATACTAAACGAGAAAAAATCCAACAAATGTATAAAATGATAGTGTATATAAAACATTATTTATATAATAGCATTAGCTAAAAAATGTTTATTTACAGCGACAATTTGAATTATTATTTAACAACTATGAAACGAACGCCAACAATGTCAACATATCTTTTAGGATGGGCAATTCACGATTTTAATTATTGTCAATTATCAAATTTAACTTCATTTGGAATGTGGTTGAGGCAGCCAATGATGGGAAAAGGTGAGCTAGCATTAAAGGAAGGTAAATTAATTTATTCCAAATTAAAATCTTGGATGGACGTTAAAAATCCAATAAGAAAATTGGAGCACGTAGCAGTTCCAGACTTTAATTTTCATGCAATGGAAAATTGGGGAATGATTACGTTTAGAGAGTCTGTAGTTCTTCTTGATAATCATGTGATTCCAACTAAATCAATTCATGAAGGACTTGGCACAATGGCACATGAATACGCACACACGTGGTTTGGAAATCTTGTAACTCCAAAATTCTGGAATGTTGCATGGTTAAAAGAGGGTTTTGCCACATACTTTTCTTACTTTGGTCGTTCGTTAGTTTATCCGGATTTAAGATTTATGGATTTATTCGTGGTGGAAAATTTACACCAAGTATTTCAAGATGATGCTGCAGATCACAATAGAACAATGAATGGCAAAAATTCTGGTGGTGCAAATGATGCTTTGGGTTTTCTTGATTTTTGTGCTTACAAAAAAGGGGCAGCAATTGTTCGAATGATAAAAAATATAATGGGCGAAGAATTATTTAAACAGGCTTTAAAATCATATTTAACAAACAGGTTAGTAATCTGTATTTTCCTACGACATATTTTTGTTTAAAATATAATTCATTAAAAAGTACTCAACATTTATTTCAGATCATATAATTTTGTCACGCCTTTAATACTTTACAATCATCTACAGAATTATACTCAACGATCAGAATCATTAGGAGGTTATATTGACATTGGAGAAACAATTGAAAGTTATGCTAACAAGCCGGGTTATCCCCTCATCACGATTATAAGAAACTATAACTCTAGCACGATAGAGATTTCCCAAGGGCGATTCTATCTAAATTTTAACTCTACTCGCACAGCACCTTCAGGATGGTGGATTCCACTGAATTTAGTTTCAAAGTCACAAAAACAGTCCAATATCTCAAAATTTGGTTCTATCTGGTTGAGTCCTGATGATAAAAAAATCTCGATAAAGGTCAATATTGATACCAAGGATTGGGTCATCTGTGATATTGATAAGACCGGATATTATCGCGTAAATTATGACATGATTAATTGGAATATATTGATAATGCATTTGGATTCAGAGGGATTCAATGGAATTAACCGAGTTGCCAGGGCTACTCTAATTGATGATGCTTTCAATCTTGCTAGAAGTGGTTACGTTGATTATAAAATACCTTTTCAACTTGGCAATTATCTTAAACATGAAACAGAGTATGAACCTTGGTTAGCTGCGGTGAGATCTTTTAATTTTCTGAATCGGATTCTTCAAGACTTGCCTGTTGTACAAAATTTACTTCAGGTAATTCAAGTTTTTCAATATACTAAAATCCCTGTATAAATGATATTCTGATTCTTGATTCAATATAATATCGTAATGACTAACGAAATATTGCAGGAATACTTTAAACTTATTATAAAACCAATTTATCAATTGTTAAATTTTCATGAAATTGAGGAGGATCAATTTCGTGTAAAACTTTTACGTAATTTGATTTTAACAACAGTTTGCAAGTTAAAAAATGCAGATTGCTTGAAAAATACAATTACTATTTTCCAAAATTGGATTTTAAATTCATCGAAAGGGTGAAATAATTGTGATTCTATAAAGTTTCTTCTTCTATATTTATTTTTATAATATAACTTTTCTCTGATATTTATATTTAGAGTTAAACCAAACCTGAAAGATATTGTTTATTGCGAGGGAATTAGAAATGGAAATTCTGAAGAATGGGAAGAAGTGTTTAAAAGATTTCTAAAAGTAGATTTACACATTGAAAAGGAATTATTGATAAAAGGTCTTGGGTGTACGAATAATGCAACACTGATCAACAAGTTAGTTAAATATTCCAAGCCAAAAATAATTGAAACAGGTGTTGATGTATTAACGACAATTGATTCATTTATTTTTCAGGCTCTTGAACTTTTCAATATCAAATAATGGCCCCGAATTACCAAAACAATACCAATTAACAATAGTTTATAATATTTTAGATGGTAATCATGAAAATGTGTATCATACGTTGAATTTCATTTCGCACAATCTAAAAAAAATTCTTCAATTTCGTGGTCATATTTTTTTAAAAAATATAATCAATGCAATCAAACTCAAAATTACCACCACAAAAAATCTACAAATGGTATCCTAATTAATAATTAATACTATTCGCAATTTCAAACATAAATGTTTATCGTATGTGAATAAAAAAGATCATTTAATTTTTACAGCTTTCATCATTTGTCGATAATAATATTGATCATCTGGGTTCATCATTAAAATCAGCTAAAGACGCAATTGAATATGCTAAAGAGATGATTGCTTGGAAAAAAGTGTATTCTCCAATTATAGCTGAACTATTTGAATTAAATAAATTGAATTCTCCATTCTGAACAGCAGCCAACAATTCCTGCATGATATCTGAAGTGTCATAGCACACCAACAGATCGCAGCACACTCCTATTCGCATTAGTATCAACATAATATATAAATAAACATTACAAACAGAGAAGTCTTGAAAAAATAAAATAAGAATTTATTTGTGATATAAATGAGAATGAAACATTAAATTTAATTTTATTCCAATCATTAAATTATCAGGAATTAATTCACAATACATTTCTTTCAGTAAATATATCTAAATATTTATTCACCAATTAAAATTTTATTTATATTTATTTTATTATTTGAATCATTTCAATTAAAATTTCTAGTTTATCAAAAAATAAAAAAAAAGTATATATTGTCCACCATTGATTTTGATTCTATTTTATAGCTTCCACATAAATATAATGAATGCATACACTTGCTTTAAATGAAACACTTTATGTTGAAGTGTATTTAAAAGGCAAACACGTCAATCGTTTAGTTGCGATTAAGTCATCATAAAACATGTCAAAGTGGTTTAATTACTACTATAAATGGTTAATCTCAAAACATTCTAGAATATATACGATGGAGTTCACATACTTTCATAATATTTTAATTGTATTTTTTATCACATTTAAATTACATGAAAATAATTTTACCATAGGCCAATTTGTGAGTGAAGTTATTCCAGAAAACTATCAGTTATTATTAAATTTCTCTGGAAACGATGATTGTTCAGTGAAAAAATGTATGTATGGAGGAGAAGTCGCTATCACAATGTTCGTAACTGGTAGAGCAACATTTACTTTACAATCAGATCCAGAAACAAAAATTAACCAAGCAAAAACAGAGTAAGTTTAATTGTCATTGAATATTTTGTATATTATTTTACATTATAAAATAATTATCAATTAAATTTATTTCAGATTATATCGTATTTATCCAAATAATACAAAAGCACCTGCAAAAATTGTAAATACAATCCATACCACTGGCGATATATCTACGATAATTGAAATTCAAGTAGAGCAAATGTTTCATATGATATCAGAATCACAATTTGAACTTATTCTTTATTTTACTCGAGAATTTGACGATCAAAGTGGAATATTTGGTGCAGATGCTGAATCTCGCAATGACACGTATTTTATTAATCTCCCTATAATTATAAATAAATATATTTATTTATAATTTTAAAAATAAAAATAAAAATTATATCAACGATTGTAATTTTATTTTCAGTATTTTAATGATGACTAATCTCATTCCAAATCGAATGCATCGATTGTTTCCTTGTCTCAGTGATCAACATAAATGGACATCAACATTTGAACTTTCATTGATTCATTCGTTAAATCACATAGTAATGACAGGAGTTCCATTAATTGAGCAAACTACAATATCACCAGACACAAATATATCAACTTATGCAATAACTAAAAAAATTCCAAATGAACATTTTTTTTTCATGATATCCCGTTATGCTTTTCATGATGCTGATCCATTAACCTTTTATTTTCCACCAAATAGTAATGATAAAGACTTTACATTCATGGCTGAATTTGCAATTAAATGTTTTCAATGGATGGGTAATTCCTCTAGTACAAATGTACCAGTTTATCCAATGATGAACATAGCACCGATTTCTAATTCATTAATTATGGATTATTATACCACACCTGGTGTAACATTACTAAAGTGAGTATGAATACATTTTACTGAAATATATAAATCATATCTACATATATAAAATTTTCGTGTCACAGTGTTTGTAACCAAACTCTTATACGAAACAGTTTGACCGATTTTTATGAAATTTTTTGTGTATATTCGATAGGCCTGAAAATAAGTGAAAACAAAATTTTTTATTTTTATTATTTTATGATTTGGCATTAAAAATACATATAACCCTTAACTTTCACCCTTCTATCACCAGCCCCCATTTTTTAATAGCAATATTAGCACTGTAATAATTCCTTTTTTTTTTTTCTTAACTACCAAATATTTTTATATTTTTTTTATAATAATTTATTGATGTATTGTAATAATTTAACTACCAAAATATTCACTAGAAATAATTTATATGGCAAAACAACGTTTGTCGTGTCGGCTACTTTCATATAAAATTATATAGAAAAAAACATTATAAATTAGTTCAGAATTTTATACAAATATTTTTTTTTACAAATCATATCAATATTGTTAATCAATTATGACCCCATTTTTGTTTTTCGACAAATTTATCTACTTCTACCAATTATATTGATAAGAATTAAATAAGAAGAAATGTAGATAAAAATCATGATTAGATAATGAAATTTAATAAAACAATTTCAAAACATTTTTGATAGGAAACAACGAGTTTTATTTAACGCTGAGGAATCATCAACGAATGATAAATTGGAATTGATAACTACTATAACTCGTGCTGTTGCAAGTCAATGGATTGGTATATTAATATATCCTAAATTACATTCTGAATTTTGGATATATCGAGCATTAGCACATTATTTTGCTGATTTTATGATGGAAGCTATGGAGCCATCATTTCGTATTAGAGAAAGTTTTTTAGCTAGAACAATTTTATGGACAAGATGTGATAGAGATCTTGATGCATCAACGACTATACCATTTTACCTCTTTGACACGTGGGATGATAAAATGTATTTTAGAAGAGAAGATTATCTGGGTTATCAAGCAATGACACTCATAGCTATGATTCATGAAATATATGACTTTAAAGACGTTGGATCATTATTGAAACACGCCTTGATGCGTTGGTATGTTAATTAATAATATATATTTATTAATTAATGAAGATATATCAATTAAAAAAATATAAAATAAGAAATAATCTGAATTCAATTAATGGAAAATCAATCAAAATATGTGAATAAATAAATTGTTTAGGGGTCAAAATGAATTTGGACCATCGCAATCACAAATGGTGAACTCATTGACAAAACAAAATGTGATTAAAATGATAAATGATTGGTCGAGAATGCCAGGGATACCTGTTATTCATGTTACTTTAGATAGAACTGAACAAAATGCTCAATTAAATCAAGTATAATCATGATTCTTAAATGTAATATTAAAATTTATTGTAGTGTAGTTTTTAATTTCAAAAATTTTTTTTAATTTTAGGAACGTTTTAATCCATCCGGACCATGGAGTGACGATCAATTTATTTGGACAATTCCAATTCGCTGCCGTAATTCGTCTACAAATGAATATTATTACGAATGGATGAAACGTAATGAGGCATTTTCAATGAAAGCTGCTGATATCAAAGATTGTCTCGTGAACACAGATACATTTGGTAAAAATTATTTTAATAAAATATTCCCAATTATGAAATGAAGAATAAAATAATTTTTTTCATGTATAATAGTTCCTTACAGGGTTAATTATCCTGAATCTTGGTGGATAGAAATTATCGCAGCATTAAAAGAAAATCCAAAAAGTATAAGTGAAATGTTAAAGATGCGAATTATCGATGATATGCTTGAGTTTTGTATAGCAGGTTATATACAAATTAGCGTTCTATTTGACTTACTTACATATTTATCTAATGAAATGGATTATTTTCCATGGCTTGCTGGCGCAAAAGCGTTCACAAAATTACGTGCAATTTTGGGCATAAGCAAAAGAGCAGATCACAAATTAAATTTTAAGGTATATTAATTTATTTACTAAAGTTTATCTATTTTTACTTGAATTAATAATTGTATTTTGCAGCAATTAACTGTTGATATTATATCTAATGTTTACGATTGGGTTGAAAAAGAAATGGCTACATTGTCAAATCCCAATGAAGCCGAGAGAAATAATAATATATTTCCAAATCATTATTTTCGCTTACATAGAAAAAATATTCTTAATATTGCTTGTGGCTTTGGACATGAAGAATGTTTACGTGATGCAGAATACCGATTGAAATGTTACATTGAAGAAGTATCAAGTGATCAATGTCAAAATGGGTTTGATTAAATTTTAATATGTATTTTAATTTTATAAAAATAAATATTTATTTTAATTATTTAATCATTGTATTAATACAGTCGTTGCTATGACCGTTGGAAAAGGTGTGTACATGATGCAGACGAACGAGAGATCATGCTTTGTCAAGGACTTAGACGTGCCAGTGTTGAAATTTGGGTTTCAGTTCTTAAATTATTAAATGCTACCGATTTATTTCCATCAGCTCGTCTTGCAATATCACGTGGACTTGCTTGTACAGAAAATCGTGATATTCTAGAAAAGTAAGTGCATATTATTCATGTTTATGTTTTCTTTACGACACGTATGTATATTAGAGTGGATCAAAAAGTTGACTACATTTTTTTAACTTCTGTTACTGAAAAATTGGTTCCTAGACCTCCTCATCTCAGTTTTCTATTTGTTCTTCAGTCCCATATGGCGAATTCCATATCTCACCATAACTTGATCGTACAGAAAAATTTTATTCACATCTTTTGTAGGAAATTGAACGCTCTACAAAAAAGGTCTCTTGTAGTTAATCGATTACTCTAACCATTTAGAAGTTATTTGCATTCGAATCTCAATGCGTACTGATTTTAAAAGTTTTTTGATAAATATTTTTAATTTATCCATTTAAGTAATGAATGCGAATATCTTTTAAATGGTTAGAGTAATCGATTAACTACAAGAAACCTTTTTTGTAGAGCATTTAATTTCCTATAAAAATATATTTTGCGCATTTTATAATATTTATTTATCTAGGAGTTATAAAATTCAGAAGTAACAAAGAAAATTTTGTCAAAGTGTTTAGGAACCAATTTTTCCGTCGATTTTTTTGACCTACCCTAATGTGTATCATTAATTTAAAACTTTAATTTGTTTAGTTATGTATATTATGTGCTTGATGATACGAAACTGTTCCCAACCGAAAATATATTTCCAATTTTACTGACTGCTGCGAGACTTAATGAAATAAATTCTCAAATAGTTTTGCATTTCATCATTAAAAATCATGGAATACTTTCTGACAGGTATACAAAAATTAATTAAAATTATTTATTTTTCATTAATATTCAACGTAGTCAAGTTCTTAATTTCATTACAGACTTGGAGTACCTCACGAATTTCACAAACAAATGCTCGCATTATCGCAAGATATATTTCTTTTAAAATTAAACAGAGAAGGAATGAATTCTCAAGGTTCACCACTTACTTATACAGAGTTGCCTAAAAGTGTACGAAAAATATTGGAGGTAAATACACTTCGAGCCAATAAACTTCGACCAGCAATGGAAGAATATCTTGATGAACATTAGAAAAATATTAACGTATAATTTCTCCATGAAAAAAAAATTTTATTCATTTTTTTTTTGTTCACTAAAATTCTCAGATTTTTTTTTAATCTTTAAATATCATTATAATAAATCAATAAATCATAAAAGCATAATTTCATTTTATTTCATGTGCACAGATTGGATATTTTACTTGAAATCATTTAATAAGTTTGTTAAATAAAATTTAAAAAAATAAATTATTATCCTATACAGTAAAAATTAAATATTTTCATTAATATAAATGTTATATCGACATCACAGTTATTTTTATTACATATTGAATGAATCCATTGGTAACCAAATATACAGAGATATCACCAGCTTATGATATCGCGAATTCCGATAAGAATATAGCCTAATTCCAAGTATTTAAGATGATAACCAAATCTTAAAATCATTATAAATACTGGCGAGTATTGCAATCACACAGATCTAGTCGTTTCATCACGCTGTTAAAAATAAAAATTACTTTTTATATATTTTAAATTTTTGTGCACGATTCTCACGTAAGTAAAATAATTTAAAAATCCCCAGTATAAATAATTTATTATTTACTACAATTAATTTACAAATTAATATATATATTTTTTTTTTATACATAAAAGGACAAAATGTCGAGTGTGCATACATTTTTGGCAACGGTCCTTTTGGTCTCGTTGGCCCAGGGTGTGCCATTCTCATCATTAATCAAATCTCCTACACCATCGCCTGAGTTAAGAATTAATTCATCAAATTTTTCTCATCTTCCTGATGATATTGAACCTATATCTTATGATATAAACCTCGCGGTAGATTTGGACGCTGATGAATTTTCATTTGAAGGCAGATCAGTGATCACTTTCAAACCCAAAAAGGATATACGTCGAATGACTTTACACATGAAGAACCTCGATATCATCTCCGGGATTATTTTAACATACGAAGATATTTCCCGGACAATACCACAAAAACAAATGATACAGCTCGATGATACGGTTGAATTACCGTTCGTCAAATTAGTGAAAGCAAATTCAACATGTGTCTTTATAACAACATATAAAGGTAAAGATAATGGAGGAAACAAAGGCTTTTACAGAACTTCATACAAAAATAGAAATGGCAAACAAAAGTAAGTATGAAAAAAAAAAATTATTCACTATTGATAATTTATATTAATTTGTTATTATTCATTTTAATTTAGATGGATGGCGTCAACTCATTTAGAACCTATTGCTGCTCGACAAGTATTTCCATGCTGGGATGAACCAGCATTGAAAGCAAAATTTAAGATTTCAATAAAACATAATAAAAAATATACTGCTCTCTCTAATATGCCTGCTGTAGCATCAATCGTTGATGAAACTAATTCCACAATGATAACAACACATTTTGCCGAAAGTCCCAAAATGTCAACTTATCTAGTAGCATTTGCAATTGGTGAATTTATTTCAGTAGATCAGGATGATCAAAATTTTCAAGTTTTTACTCGTAAAGAAGTTTTTAATGATGGCGAATATGCACTGAATATTGGACCCGCAATACTGAAAGCTTTAGACAAATATACTGGCTACTCATACGAAAAACATAATCTAACTAAGATGGGGTCACTTGCTGTACCAGAATTACCAGCTGGTGCTATGGAAAATTGGGGGCTTGTTATATACTCGTAAGTAGTAATAAATAATTAGAATTAATTTTATCTAGCTTGGTAATGTATTGAATTATTCCCGATAGAGAGAAAGAATTCTTGTATACGGAGAATGTGAGCAACACTTTACAAGAAGAAAATATCGTTGGAATAATAGCACATGAATTAGCTCATCAATGGTTTGGAAATTTAGTTACTGCTAAATGGTGGGACGATATTTGGCTTAATGAAGGTTTTGCTAATTATTTCCAGTACTTTATCACAAATCAGGTATCAAAATAAATATTTTATTTCCATAAGAATGTCGAAATTTAAGTAATCGAATTTGATATGATTTAATATATTTTTAGATTAAACCTGAATGGCGCATGATGGATCAATTTGTAACGAATAATCTTCAAGAAATAGCATTTGTAGCTGATGGTAAAAATAATAGTCATGCTATGAGTCAACCACGGAATAATAACGAAGAAATCATTAATGGTTTTGATAATATAACTTATAGTAAATGTAAGTAATATTTTGAAAATAAAATTTATTAATAAATTTGCAAACGATTCATTTGTTTAATAATAAATTTATTTACAGCTGGATCCGTGTTACGAATGATATCACATGTTATTGGAGAAGAAAAATTCCAAGTCGCATTACAAAACTATATTAAAAATAAGTGAGTTTTAAATAAATAATATGTTCATTTAATTTATAAGAAGTGAAGTTAATTAATGTGATGTTTGAACTTTCAGTGCTTTCAAATCAGTTGGCAATGATGAACTATTCAATGAACTGGTGAAAGTTAATAAGGAAAATAAAAATTTTAGAAAAATATTAGAAAACTGGGTAACAGTAGCTGGTTATCCAGTCATCACTGTTGAAATAAATGCAGAGGAAGGAGTAGCAACAATAACCCAATCACGTTTTGTAGATGAAAATGAAAAAGTGCCTGAAGATAAATACTGGATCCCACTGAATTATTTTACCGAAAATGATCTCAATTCAACAGATACTAAAGTGTCTGACTGGCTTGATCCAACTAAGAAAATTACTAACATAACTGTACCAAAAAATGAATTCATTATATTTAATAAGCAACAATTCGGATATTATCGTGTCAATTATGATGAGGAAAACTGGATTAAGATTATACACTATTTAACACACAAAAATTACAGCAACATTCATGTTCTCAATCGTGCACAATTGATTGATGATTCAATGAATCTCGCAAGAGTTGGAAATCTCAGTTACAATATTGCTTTATCTCTTATTGGATATCTTAAAAAAGAAACTGATTATATTCCATGGTCAGTGGCGTGGAGAGGAATTGAATACATCAATAAATTCGTAGCAAATACTGAATTTGCACCAATATTTCAGGTACCATGTGATAAATTACTGATAGAAATGATTATATTAATAATAAAATTATTTTTTGGTAGAATTATGTTTTGGAAATATCAGAAAATTTATTGAAGGAAGCTCAAGCAGTAAAGTCAAATGAAACGGACCACATTAAGAAACTTAATCGAATAAAAGCTTTAAATTGGGCCTGTAACATGGGATCAAGTTTATGTCGATCAGAAGCAACAGAAAACCTTATCAAGTGGTTAGATAATCCCAAAGCAAATCCGTATGTTTCATCTTTTATAACATCACATTACTAAAAATCAAACTATAATTTTTAAAATATGATTATATTTCAGATTTTTGCCAGATGATGTTGATTGGATAATATGCGCAGGAGTACGAAATGCTAATCTAACAACATGGAATAAATTACGGGAAAAATATTCCTTGGAAAATGACACAAACATTTTTAATGCACTTGGATGTACATCAGATAGTAATATTTTAAACGGATATTTAACTGAAGTTTTGAAGCAAAATAAAACGAAAATTCTTCCATCAGTATTCAAAGCAATTTGCGATGGAAGCAATGAAGGAATCAATGTCGTATTTGATTTTATTACTCATGAATATAAAAAACTTAACGACTCGTACGTTTAAACATTCATTAATTATTGAAAATTAATACTTTTATGTCTTTAATTAATTCGAGAATATTTTACTACAGTGAGGATTATGGCATGAAGCAATTGAAATCCGATATCACATCATTAGCTCGACGTTTAACAAATACAGCTCAATATAATGAAGTATAAATTTTATTGAACATTCGAAGATTTATTCACTGATATGTATTTATAATTATTTAAACATAAATTTCATTTTAATTTCAGTTGAAGGACTTTGTTAAGAAGGCAGGAAAGGAATTGAATGGCGCTGCTGATGAAGCGCTGAAAATTGTCGAAGCCAATTTGGAAACAAACAAAAGACGTTTAGAACAATTCAAAATACATTTCAAAGAAGAAACACCACCTGATGAAAATTCTGCAAATGTCTTTGCATTAACGACAATAGTATTATTCGCCTCACTAATAATTTCACAATTATATTAATTAAAATATCTATAATTTAAATATTATTATTGAAATTAATAAATAGTTTATTGCATGAAAAATATTGAGTTTAATTTAAGGTCAATTTTAATCGTTGACTTTTTATATTTTGCAATTAGTTGCAAAAGAATTTTTCGAAAGAGTGTAAAAATAGTGCAGGGCTGAGGGAAAATTAATTTATCATCAGATGACTATGTATAATTGATAAAATACGATATTCATCATTAATTATCATTACTCATTATCAATTTTTTGAAAGCAAAAATATTTTTGTATTCAAAACCTGAGAGTAATTAAATCTGAAATAAAATTTGTTTCTACTATTATTAACAAATTGCAAATGTAATATTGAGTAATATGATCTGTTTATAGTAAATTAATTAAAAAAAAAACCCCTACGAAATATTATTTTGTATCCGAGAAAAGAGAAAAAAAATCACTCATCTTCTAAAAATACATGCGAGATGAATAACTTCACTATATCAGCACTATCGAGTCATACAACTTCATATATGCACAATACGTGGGACGTAGGTTAATAAAATGAATTATTCAATTTACATTTTTATCAGTTGTCGCTTCATTTCCATCAAGAAATTACCTTGACAGAGTGAACTGTAATGGTACCAGGAAACAGTGTCAAATAAAAACAATTTTTGTGCATTCATAATCAGTTATAGAACTACTTTTTTTGTTTTTCTTATTTTCATAATGAATTATTAAATTTTGATCAATACTAAATATCAAATGATGAAGGTGAATATACGAATAATCAACTAAACAAATAAATCAACTAATCATCGATTCAAGTTACACATTAAAAATATTTAACTATGCAAACTGAATGACAAGAAAGCTATGATCACATGTAGCTTTTTTTTTTCCCCACTGAATTTATCTATTGGATTTCAAGCGTCCTGTAAAGCCAAATGTTGTGATGATTTTCTCAACTGTTGGATTCACACGATGCATGGTCCACAGCTGGATTTTAATCCAGGTGGTTATATTACGTACACAGTGCAAGTTCAGAATTAAAATATCAACAAAAATAACAGATGCGCATGTCAGACACGTGATAAAATGCTGTGCTTTCCGCTTGGTTCTCACTCAAATCCAACAGAGAATCAAGCCCTCAAAATAGAACATGTCCTATTTGTACAATCCAGTATACGTTGACGCAGCACACAATCCTTGGCGTCATCATATTCTGTATCTGCAGCCACATCAGTTGACAATCGAATCTAACAGGAAAAAATGCCTCGTGTGATCGGAGCTTAACAATTCTAATAAATCTAATAAAAAATAAATAAATTAATTAACATAAATTAGTGAAGCAATATGAGATCATCGTTGAAATAATTAATTTTAAATGGACATTAACATACCTTTACTTTATATATGAATGTTTACTTCTCTTGGGTTAAATAAGGTGCTAATTAATTTATTCTTTTTATTGTAAAGTGATACGCAATGTAATTAATATTTATGAATTTCTATAAGGTCAGTGTATCAACGAGTCAAGTCGTTTTTCGAATTGTCAGACTCAGTTTTACAAGTATGTTTGTTTGAACAAGTTTTTTGCTTCCTTATAAATCAAGAAAAAAAATAGTGTTGAAAATTTGTGTGAAATTCTTGTAAAAAAATTCTATCAAAAACGAAAAATGATTTGGATAAGGACTACAGTTTTTTTCTTAGTGCTTATTGGTCCAATGACTGATGTGGTATTTGGTCAAGATGAAAAAATATACATAGCAATGTTACTTGCTAAAGTTATTGGCTATCGATTGCCAAATGACACTATTCCTAGATCATATAATATCCAATTGGAGCCACATATTGATGCAGAAAATTTTACATTTGACGGAATTAGTACCACCATCTTTGATGTAATTTATCCAACACGCGACGTCACTTTACATGCATCTCATTTGCTAGAAATTGATAAATCATACACGAAACTTGTTTCAAACAATGGAACTATTTGGGAGCCAATTGCACAACGATGGAATCCAGTGCTTGAATTTTTTAATATTCGTTTTGGACATGAATTAGCAATTGGAAAATACACATTGAAGCTAAAGTGGTTGGGACATGAGGCACCAAATGGCAAAGGTTTTTATCGAGGAATTGACAGAAATGAAAATGGAGAAGACTCGTATGTTGTTTAATAATTATTTTTCCAATTTATTTAAAGTTTTAAAAATATACTAAAATACAAATATTATATTTATTTTAGAGTGATGGTAGCGACTCATTTTCAAGCAACTGCAGCACGCAATGCATTTCCATGTTGGGACGAACCTGGTCTAAAAGCTGAATTTGAAATTTCTATAAAACACTATCATAATCGCACTGCCCTATCGAATATGCCATTGAGACGAGAAAGTAATGCGAATGATTATAAAATTTGGAGTCATTTTGAAAAATCACCACCAATGCCAACTTATTTAGTGACATTTGTATTGGCCAATTATGATCATATTGCAACTAATAATGAGAACGTAACATTCTGGACAACCAAAGATAATTTAGCGAATGTAAAATTGGCATTTGAAGTTTGTCAAGATGTCATTACAGCAATGGAAGATTATACAGGAATTCCATATTCTCTACCTAAACTCGATCAAGTTACTATACCACAATATACATCAGGAGCCACTGAGCATTGGGGACTCATCAGTTATATGTAAATATTATAAAAATAAGTATTTAATATTAATTAATTTTTTAATAAATTATTTTTTATTATTTTTATTAAGGAAAAATGCAATATTATACAGCGTTAATGAAAGTAGCATTTTGTTACGAGATGGAGCAATACAATTAACAATTCACGAAACAGCTCATCAGTGGTTTGGAAATTTAGTAACACCAGCTTGGTGGGATGATCTGTGGCTGAGCGAAGCTTTCGCTGTATATTTCACATATAAAATATCAGATCAGGTATTTAAATAAATGAATAATATTTCTAAATTGATTAATCATAAAATAATGAAATAATATTTAGTATATTAATTTTTCTCTATACATTTAACAACAGATATTTGAACGTTGGCATGGTGTTGACTTATTTGTGTTAGAAGTTGTAAATAGAATTTCATATAATGCTGAAAGTTGGTATGGAGGTAAACATCCGATTAAATGGAATCCAGAATCGCCTGATGAAATACGAGAACTGTTTGGTCCTGTGACATATCGTAAAGGAGCAGCAGTTTTATTTATGCTGGAGCATATTTTGTCTGAGGAAGTTTTTCGTGATGGGATATCGAAATATTTAGATAAACAGTGAGTTGTTGATGATGATAATAAGTGAATTTATTTAATTAATTATTAAATATTAATGAATATTATTATGGTTTAATTCAGTCGATTTGGCTCGGTAACAACAGATGATTTATGGCGAGCATTTCAAAAATCATATGAAGACAAAGGAAGACATCCACATTTAAACATAAAGGAATTAATGGATCCATGGTTAGAGCAAACTGGATATCCATTATTAAATGTTACAAGAGATTATGAGAGTGGTTTGGCTAATGTTACTCAAATGAATGCTATTGAATCACAATCTGATAATACTTGGAT
The DNA here is from genome assembly GCA_918226075.1 of Microctonus brassicae. Lineage (NCBI taxonomy): Eukaryota > Metazoa > Arthropoda > Insecta > Hymenoptera > Braconidae > Microctonus > Microctonus brassicae. Next base: position 10,978,181 of record OW445484.1, on the reverse strand, counting down.
GATTCCAATAAGTCTTACTACACGATCACTTCCAGACTTTGCTTATACTCGACCCACCCATTGGATGCGACGTTCCAATGAGAGTTTAACTCTTTATGGAATCAACAGAGACGACTGGATGATTATAAATATTCAACAAACGGGTAAAAATAATTTTAAACTATTTAAAAAATAAATTTCATCATTATTAAAGTAATAATTGCTTTAGGATTTTATCGAGTTAATTATGATTATGAAAATTGGAAACGTCTTGCTGATTATTTAAACACTAATAATTATTACAAAATTCACGTGAGAAATCGTGCACAACTTATTTATGATTTATTATTTTTGGCATCGTATGAAGATAAATATTTTGAATTATTAATTGACGTTATGACATATCTTCATCGTGAAATTAATTATCTTCCATGGATACCTTCACTAATAGTATTTGAGAGATTCAATAGTATGCTAATAAATACACCAGCTTATGATATGTTTGAAAAATTTGCTGTGCATTTAATTTCAAATATAACGGATCATATTGGATTTGAGGATCATGCAAATGAAGATCATTTAATAACACTTGGAAAACAAGAAATTTTGCCTTGGGCTTGTGCACTTGGTCATGAAAAATGCAGAAATTCAGCAACAAATAAACTTGCAATGTTTTTTAAAGATCCAAATGAATATCCGTATGTTTTTAAATTATTTATCCAAATATCAATGGGAAATAATAAGAAAAAATTAATTAAAAATTTATTTTTAATTATTGATTTTAGTATTTCACCTGGTGCACAACGTTGGGTTTACTGTCAAGGATTAATGTATGCAAATTTAACAATTTGGGATAGAGTTATGAATGCTCACTTTGCAAATCCATTAAATCAACCGGGTTATGAACTTTTAGGATGCACCGATGATCATTATATTATGAGAAAATATCTTGCATTAGCTATGGCTGAAAATGCCAGTTTGCTTATTGAAGAATTGTCCACAGCATTCTCATCAATAATAACAGGACGACGAGAGAATTTTGATTTTGCATTGGATTATTTTATCAATCATATTGATAGAATGAGACAATAGTAAATTATAAATTATTATTAATTTCGAGAAATTATATTCAAAACCAGATTATATAAAAGTATAATTTAATTCTTTATCTTTTTCAGCTTCAATGCGAGACATCTAACGAAACGTATTGATGATATTGCTGAACAACTTAGTAGAAATATCAAAAATCCTGATCAATATGATAAGGTATTATTTATAAAAAAAATATAATTATTTCAAGTGATGATTCATTTGTTTATTTTTTCATCTATGATGATTCATTTATTTTTTATTCATCATTGCAGTTCAGGGGTTTTCTTGAGAGACAAAAGGAGCACGGAAAAATGTCTGATACAAAGAAATTGGTGGACACAGCGAGGGAGACAATGGAAGAAAGTAAAAAAATTTCAGCTCAGTTTCACGCATTGGTGGATAAAAAACCATCACTGTTTGAACTTATACATGGACCAACCTATATAAATAAGAAAGGTTAAATAAATAAAAATGTGAGGTCATGATTATTTTTTTTTTTTTTTTCATCTGCTAATTAATTGATTCGACAATTTTATGTCATACAATTTAATTAATTATTAAATATCTATATTATTTTATATGTTTTCACAATCATTTTTTTTTAATTATAATTGACACTAAAAAATTGTATTTGAACGCTAACGCAAGCGAAACAAATAAATTTCCTATGACATTCTTCCATCTAACAAATAGTATTATAAATTCTTATTATCATTGCAATAATAGATGGCATATAAACGATGATAAACAATCCTCAGGGATTTTTCAAATTAACAATTCAAATAATAATTATGATTAAATCAATATCGCTAAACAATTCATTCAATTACAATGTTATTAAATTATTCAGCAAATATTTTTTAAAAACAATCGAATGCTTTGCCTTGATTCTAAAACTATACCGACATATGCAAACAGCAAGAATTTAATAATTCATCAATGAATTATCGAAGAATATATAATGAAACATCGACAACTATAAAAGATCTATTACTTCACAAACAATTTATGATAAATTCTTTGGTTGTTGTCGAGTAACGATAGGTGAATTTAATCAATTGTTATATTATTAAAAATTGTCTTTTATTATAAAGTGGAAAAATTAATCCAAGGATGATTCGTAAGTTTATTGTCCTTTGTGTGATGTTGGTATTCACAATGGCTACAATGCCATTAAATCAACCACAAGCTCAAGATCGTCAAGATGATCAAAGACCAGTGCATTCTTTGGCTAAATCAATAATGGAAAATAGAAAGAAACAATTTGAATATCGTTTACCAAGCAATACAGCGCCACGTGTTTATATTATTGAATTAGATCCAGATTTTCTTGGAGAAAAATTCACCTTCAATGGAAATGGTACAATTATTTTTGAAGTATTGCGACCTACGTCTACAGTAACATTACACAGATCAAATCAAATGGACATTGATAATCAGGCAACAGAGTTGATTGATGAAAGTGGCAATGTCAAGAAACCAATTTCACAAGATTGGAATCCAGCTAATAATTTTTTTTCCATTAAATTTGAATCTAAATTGAATGTAGGAAATTATTCTTTGAAAATGTCATGGACTGGACGTGATGGTAATGATGATTGGTTCAGTCCCCGAAGTGGATTCTATCGTGCAGTTGACAAGGATGAAAACGGCAATCCCAAGTAAATAAATATTTATTATTATTGGATAATTTTATTTTCTGAATATATAATGTTACATTTTCTTTAGGTATCTTGTGACAACACATTTTGAACCAACTGGTGCACGTCAAGTATTCCCATGTTGGGATGAGCCTGGTATGAAAGCACAATTTGAAATTTCAATAAAGCATTATTCAAATTATACTGCATTATCAAATATGCCGGTGAAAAATCGTGAAGAATTATCTGATGGTAAAATACTAACTAAATTCGAACGATCTCCAAAGATGTCGTCGTATTTACCGTGTTTAGCAGTGGCAGACTATAAATATGTCGTAAATGCACATGGTAACATAACATTTTATACACTTGAAAGTGCATTAGATTCAATAAAATACGCTCTTGAGGTTAGTGAGAAAGTCATTCCAGCAATGGAATTTTATACTGGTGTTCCGTATGCTCTTCCAAAATTGGATCAAATAACAATTCCACAATATTCCGCCACAGCCATGGAACATTGGGGCTTAGTCAGTTATGTGTAAGAAATTCCCATGAATTATAATATTTTTTTTTAGAATTTTAGATGATTAATTAATAATTGAGAGCTATTTATATTCAAGCACATCATCAGTTTTAATCTACAATACGTCGCTTTTACCAGACATGACGGAAAAACATGACATTGAAATATTAATTGCTCATGAACTGTCCCATCAATGGTTTGGAAATCTAATTACACCTATTTGGTGGAGTGACGCATGGTTGAATGAAGCATTTGCTGCATATTTTCAATACAAAGCTCTGGAACTGGTCAGTAATTTTTATTCAAATGTGAATATTCTTGATGAAAATATAATTCTTTTTATTATACAACTATTTTTAGGTTTATCCTGAGCGTCATGTAATGGCAGACTTCATTGTTGACCATTTGAATCGTCTGTCATTTACGGCAGAGAACACTTTACATCAAGCCAGACCTATTAAATGGAATCCTACTAATAAAATTCAGATATTTCAGATGTTCAGTCAAGTTACATATGCCAAAGGTGCTGGAGTACTTCACATGTTGGATCATATGCTTGGTGAAGAAGTATTTCGTGATGGAATTCAACGATACATGAAAGTCCAGTAAGCTAATAATTTATTTATCATTAAATTAATTAGTAAATATTATTATTGCATTTTCATATTAAATAGAAAATTATTTGTTTCAGCCAATTTACGGCGGTGGTTACTGATGATCTTTGGGATGATCTTCAGGAAGCGTATGATGAAAAATATAAAGACAAACCTTTGAATGTTAAAGAAACAATGGATCCATGGATTGAACAAACAGGACATCCAATTGTTACAGTTAAAAGAAATTATGAGACGGGTGATGTAATTTTAACGCAAAAAAATGCAATGCCCACTAATAGAAATAATAAATGGAAAATACCGTTGAATTATGCGACGAAATCTAATCCAGATTTTTCTTCAACTTTACCTACAATGTGGTTCGATAAAAATAAAGACAATGTGACTATATCTAATGTCAATAAAGACGATTGGATTATTTTAAATATCCAACAAAGAGGTTTGGAATTTGACTATTTGATAATTATTTTTTGCTTCAGCAAATAATATAGAAATATTTTTAATATTTCCAGGATTTTATTGGGTCGATTATGATGATGAAAATTGGCGTCGTATTGCTGATTACCTCAATTCAGATGATTATCAAAAAATTTCACCTATAAATCGAGCTCAGCTTATTATTGATGCATACAGAATGTTTAAAAATGCAAAAGTCGACAAGATCCAACGTCTTGAAATATTGATAAACATCACGTCATATTTATATCGTGAAGTGGATCATTTGCCATGGATTCCAGCAAGAAAAATCATAGTCCATTTCATAGAGTTAATGCGTAATACTCCAGAAGAAGAGATTTTTAGTAAATATATGCTCTTTCTTATGGCTAATATTTTGGATGATATTGATGAAGATTATGAAGAATCTGAAACAAAACAATTGTTATCGCCAACTGCTTGTAGGCTTGAACACGCCGAATGTCTAAAGTTTGCCAGAAGTGTCTTTAATAAATTTATAGAGAACCCAACTACAGAAAAGTAAGTTTTAGAATGAATTTTAATTAGAAAAAAAGCCTTTCAATCAATAATTTAATCGAGAAATTGTAGATTATTCAACAATGATAACTTTTGGATTATGTGCGTCGGTCTTCAGAATGCTAACGAGACTATTTGGGACTCACTGATTGAATTAACTGATAATAACGAGACATATTATTCGCCATATGAATTTTTGAGTTGTTCAGATTCAGAAGAAATTCGCAATAAATATATGGATCGAATTCTCACAACAAATATAACAGAAGAGCCATATGAATTGCTGCGTATATTCAATACTTTTCTTGATGGTAATCGGGACAACGTGGATTATGCATTGAAATATTTTATCAATCGTTTCGAACTCTTTGAAAAATAGTAATTTTTTTATTCATTTATTTTCTCATCTTGGACCAATAATTAGCTTTGAATCAACTTATAAATTTTTTTCTCTACTCTATTTAATTTCAGCTTCGAGGAACATCATGATCCAGACTACATGACAGTCATTTTCGCAGCACTGAATCTTGCGATCAAAAATCGTGATCAATACGAAAAGGTTGGACATTGAAAACAAAATTATTCTCAATAATTTATTATCAATTAATATATTTGTTTATGAATATATATTTATACTTTTCATCATCCAGTGATAATGAATGTCACATATCCCATCAATACTAATGTATTATTACTTTTTAAATATTTTATATTCAATTCACTCAGATGATGAAAAGTTTTAAACAAATTTTAGACTTACCGCAAATTTTTCCATTGTAAATTCCATTAATTTATTTATTCATTTTCCAATGATATGTCCAGTTCAAAGCCTTCTTCGAGCCACGTTTGGAGACTTTGAAAGAAAAATATAATGAGCCTGACATGGCGACAATGTTGAAAGATGTTGAAAATGGAGTTGAAGCAGTTGAAGAACTATCAGCTCAATTTCATAACCTCATGGATAAACGTTTATTTGGACCAAATGCTATTAAGAATAATGAAAATGAAAATAAATCGTAAAAGAAATAGTTTATAAATATACAGACATGAATAAATAAAATACTAATATATTCTTTTAGAATATTACAACGAATTTTTATGATTATAACCTTCATTAAATGACTTGAAATATTATTATGCATAAAAATATTCTCACCAATATCCTGTTTTTCATCATTATCTATTCATAAATGAATAATTAATCATTAATTAATTTTCAATGGCTCAGAATTAACTATAAAACATTGTTCAATACACGATTAACAAACTAGTCATTCAGCGTTGGATGTAACGGTTCGGTCGAATAAAAAAATAACCGCCAAATTTAAAAATCAAATATGGCGACGCGAGAATTTTTTCTTATATTCTGTGTTACCGTTGGATGCGCAATTGCGTCACTGTATTCTTCTTCTCTACCTTCATCTAATTACCAACAGCGGGAAAAATCTCGTTTTCTAATAAAGACATTGGCTAAACAACAATTATTGGAGTCAAAATTTCGTCTCCCACGTCATACAGCACCAAGATTGTATATTATTGAATGGGATTTGAATATATTAGCTAGAAAATTTACTTTCAAAGGAAGTAGTAATATTATCTTTGAAGTTTTAAGACCAACTGCCATTGTTACATTACACAGATCAGATAAAATAGATATTGATCGAGAATTTACAGAAATTATCGATGAATCAAACAATACTCGAAAGCCAATTGAACAAGAATGGATATCTGAAAATGAATTTTATCTTATAAAATTTAATAGTAAATTAAATATTGGTAATTATACATTGAAAATGAAATGGTTGGGTCGTAATGCTGGTACTGATTGGTGGAATCCATTCAATGGGATTTTTCGTATTAATCCTTCATCAAAAGATAATAATCAGTATATAAATATTTTTAATAATTATTTTTATCAATATTGTTGTTTTATAAATCAATAGAAATTTATTAATTTTGTTATTGTTTTTAGATATGTTGTAACAAGTCATTTTGAACCAACCGGTGCACGTAATGCATTTCCATGTTGGGATGAGCCTGGTATGAAAGCTCAGTTTGAAATTTCAATCATACATCATTCAAATTATACTGCATTATCAAATATGCCAGTTAAAAATCATGAAGAATTGCCTGATAATAAAATATTAACAAAATTCCAACGATCACCAAAGATGTCTTCATATTTGCCATGTATTGCTGTTTCTAATTATAAGAAAGTTGAAAATTCACATGGAAATATAACAATGTATGCAAATCAACATGATTTGGAATTGGTAAAACATGCATTGGAGATCAGTGAAAAAATTATTCCAGCGATGGAACAATACACTGACATACCATATGCTCTTCCGAAATTGGATCAAATTGCTGTTCGTCAACTTTCATCTATGGCAATGGAACACTGGGGTCTCGTTACTTATATGTACGCATTGAAATAAAATTAATTATTCATTCATTCATATCTAAATGAAATCATATACTAAAATTATTTCTATTGTATTTTTAAGAGACATGGGTGTCATGTTTAAAAATAGCACATTAATACAAAATACAGTAGCTCAAGATCGTGTAGCATTTTTAGTTGCTCATGAATTAGCACATCAGTGGTTTGGAAATCTTGTGTCGCCTATTTGGTGGGAAGATATTTGGTTGAATGAAGCTTTCGCTGCATATTATCAATATAAAGTAGCGGACATGGTTAGTATTTAAAATAATTTCAATGATTTACTGTAAAAGTAAAATTGAAACTTAAATGGATCACTAATATATATTTATTGTATTCCACAATGATTAAAGATATTTCCCGATTGGAATGTCATGGATTTTTTCGCAGCAGAAATTATTAATAGCGGATCTTTTTCTGCTGAAGCATCAACTGGTGAATATTCCACACCGATTAAATGGAATCCAACTGACAAAACGATGATTGATAAAACTTTTAGTTCTGTTACATATTCTAAGGGTTCAGCTATACTTCATATGATGGAGCATATTCTTGGTGAAGAAATTTTCCGTAAAGGAATTCAGTGCTATCTTAAAAAACAGTAAATAAATTATTTTTTTACTGCTCAATATAGAAGATGAAACATCATTTGAATAATTTTTTAATTGTTCATGCAGTCAATTTTCTGCTGTGACAACAGACGATCTTTGGACAAGTCTTCAAGTAGTTTACGATGAGGAAAATGGGGATGAACAATTATTGAATATCAAAGAGACAATGGATCCGTGGTTGGAACAAAAGGGATATCCAATTTTGACTGTTACTCGAGATTATAATACCGGAGTGACAAATGTATCACAAAAAATGGCTCAATCGTATGATGTGGATAATAAATGGACAATTCCATTGACTTATGCTACTAAATCTAATCCAAATTTCACATCAACTGCACCAATTATGTGGATTAATAAAAATGAGGTTAATATTACAATACCAAATATCGACAAAGATGATTGGATTATTTTAAATATTCAACAAAGAGGTGAGTTAACTAAAAAAATTAATGCAAAATAAATTTATATATTAACTAGCTGACTCGGCAAACGTTGTTTTGCCATATAAATTATTTCTATTGAATATTTTGGTAGTTAAATTATTACTAAATATATATTACGATATATATAAATTATTATAAAAAAAATATAAAAATATTTGGTAGTTGAAAAAAAAAAAAAAAGGAGTTATTACAGTGCTAATTTGATATTTAAAAATAGGGATTGGTGGTACAAGGGTGAAAATTAAGGGTTATATGTATTTTTAATGCCAAATCATAAAATAATAAAAATTATAAATTTTTTCCAAAAAATAAAAAATAAATTTTGGGCCACCTTTATCACTTAGGGGTATAAAAAATAGTTTTTAACACGAGAATTTTATACATGTAGATTAATATTTCTAATATACTTAAATAAAATTAATTTCATTCACTTATTGTACTTGTTCGATCTCAATAGGATTTTATCAAGTAAAATACGACTACGAAAATTGGCGACGAATTGCCGATTATTTAAATTCTGATAAATATGACAATATTCATCCAGTAAATCGTGCGCAATTACTTAGGGATGCGATAAAGTTGTATAAAGAAGATCCGAAAAATGTCAATAATCGTGAACTGTTGGCAAATGTGACGGCGTATCTTCATCGGGAAACAAATTTATTACCGTGGATGCAATCAAGAGACATATTAAAACAATTCAGAACTTTAGTACAGAATACACCAGAAGAGGAAGTATTTACAAAATATTGTTTATATTTGATGGGTAAAGTGATGGATCACGTTGGTTTTAACAGCCAGAATGAAAATAGTCATGAAGCTATGAGAACACAACGATATTTAGCATCTACAGCCTGTCAATTTGGTCATGTTGAATGTCAAGGTCCAGCAAAAAATTATTTCGACGTTTATTTAAATAATCCAAAAGAAAATCTGTACGTTTATGCGATATATTCAGCAATAATCTCAAATAATTTTTATTTTTCTTATTAATCGGTTATAAAATATTATTTTTCAACAGATTTCCACGTAATGATTATTTTTGGATATATTGCATTGGACTTGGTGAATCTAATGACACAATTTGGGATATATTAATGTCATCAACGCTACCATTCCCCGATGGGAGTTTCACAAAATACAGACTTCAACTTCTTAAATGCGCAAAAACAAATGAAAGGCGCAATAAATATTTTACATTGGCAATTTCTAATAATTCATCTTTCAGTCCAATTCAAGTGAATGCTGCATTTAACGCCTTTATGAATGGTAAAAAACAGGAGGTTGATTACATACTGAAATACATCATAGAAAATTTCAACGCCATCAATGCTTTGTAAATGAATATTAATTATATTAATCAATTGATTTTTTTTTTTAGCTTCTTCGTAATTTTGTTCAATTATTTTTCTAGCTCCAAAACAGCAAAAGTTTCTCAATATCAGCAGATGGAAAGTGAACAACTCTTAAATAATTTAGCATTGAAGATCAAATCTAAAGATCAATATGAAATAGTATGTTTAATTTAAATTTTGTTGGTAAGAAAATTATACAATATAATTAGATTTTTTTTTTATATTTTAGTACAAAGGATTTTTGGATCCAATTATCAAAGACTCTCCCGATGATCTTCGTCATAAAACACTTCAGTCTATTGAACGTGAAATAAATAACACTGCCAAGTTGTTGGATGAGTTTCATGCAATTTTTGACAGCAAAATTGCTGCAGTGAATCTTATTCCGAATGAACATTCAAAATAAAAATTACAAAATCTCGTTATCTAATATTAGCCAAAATATACATATCTATGTATACATATATGCAATTATTCAACAATGTGTGACAAACAAATTAACTATAATAAATTGTATTTGTTTGATTTTATAGTCTAAAAGACAAATGAATATAATTTTATAAATTAAACTTTTCCATTTAGAAAACAAAATAACGACGAGCATACTTCAGAGTTTTTTAAAATTACTCATTTAAATTGTGATTATAATATTCAATAACAAAAAAAAACGTTACCCTTCTGCAGAGCTATTAATTTATTCAACAAAAATTATTTAATGAATAATTGAATGAATATATTAATTTAATACGCAAATAATTCTGACATATTCAAACTGTAAACATTAAATTATTCATCAATAATTTTTCCGGTGATTTTTTAGTTCAAGGACAATCTGGCATTAGGATTTGATATATTAAGAGAAAAATATAAAGAAATTGATATAGAAACTATATCAAAAAATCTTGAAAACAGAGTTAAATTAGTTGAAACGCAATTAGTTAATTTAATGAGTACTTAGACGAAACGCAGTCGACTATCAAGTTATAAATTGTGTCTTCATGCACCTAGATGTGCACTATTGACTTTACAGATGACCCAACATGTCTGTGATAACTAAACAATAAAATATAAGTTCTACAATTTAATCTCTCGAGATATCTTGAGAATACAACGTCAACAGTATCATATCTCGTTTTAATTTCTTTTGGATTATTATTTATATTCAATTGGAATTTATTGTAAAGAAACTCAATCAATGGCTGAGCATCATCTGAAGTAAAGTCTACATTGAAATCTCCTGCCAAAATTAATGGTAATTTGTAATAACTTTCTCCCAATGCTCGTGAATTCATCAGTTCATAGCAAAAAAGTCTTCTATGTAAAAAAGTTATAATATTTTGAATAGTATTATTTGGCGAAATGTATACAATTATCAAAATAATTCCTCTTCCATCTTCCACAACACATTGAGCAATACATATTTCTCCTATATTTGATTGACCAACATCGATTTCTCTCACGTTTCGTAATTGTAATTCCATATTTGAAGTAATAACTTTGTATGTATCATTAACATCATGATGAATTATAATGCGTGGAATTTGTTCGTCGTTTCGTTTGAATTTCACAATGCAATTAAAATTCGGAACATTAATATCTACATTATTATTCATCCAAGTTTCTGATAATAACAAAACATTACTGGGATTTTTAATTGTATCTGCGATATTCAAATTGTGTTTTCTGAGACTTTGACAATTAAAATTAAACATTGATAAATTTCTTGATACTGTAATAAAATCCTTAATGATTCCTCCTATTATTTCAAACCTATTTGAAGATAGCCTTCTAAATTCTTCTTGCAGTGAAATAATTAATGTATTCTCTCGTCGGTTATGATAATATTTAGATTCATTATTTGATGTTACTATACAAAGCTCTTTAAATTTTTTGGCTGACGATAACGCTAAATATTCCGACAAATGTGAGTGAGATCTATTATATTTACAGACTATTTTATTAGTTGTTTTATTTTGTGACTTGTAAAGAGACATTGCATGTCCTGACACTGAAGGAAAATAATTTCTTTTAGTAACAATTGTTTTATTGTTACTGAATTTTCTATCTTTACTGGAACAATTTATCTCTTTTATAAATACACCCAGTTTATTTGACGTTTCTGAACGAACATCAAATTCAATATCAGCTTCAGAATTATAATATAATTCCTGAAACGGGTTTGCCTCAGAAAACCTTTTTACAACATCTTGAATCTCATTTTTATTATTATTATCTGACTCATCGTTTCCATGACAAGTTTGTCGACAAATAGCAATAGTATTTTCAATTTCTAAATTAAATTCAAATTCTTTTTTATTTTCTAAAATTAAGTCTTCATTCTCATCATAAACTTTGAGATATTTCATATCAGCCAGAACGTCAGTATGTTCATCTCTAAATGGAATATGTAATGTCACCATTTCTCTTTTATATTCGTTATGTTTAAGTTTTATATCAAAATTACGATAACGAATAACTCGAGGTTTTTTTCTTACTTTATAAATATTATAATTATTTTTGTAGTATTTAGAAACAAACTGTGCTAAAGTGACATCTTCTAGATCATTAGGACGCTTTTGGTATTTATCAAACCAATCTTCTTTCCAAATATCAGTCGAATTTTCGTCAAGTTGAATCAATTCTTTTTGAGTTTTTTTAATTTTTTGTCGTTCCGTTGGCCATACGGTATTTATATAACACACATCTACAGAACTCTTCCACGTAGGTTCTCTTAGTAAGTACCAAGCTGCCTCTTGACTAGACATCTCGACGTTATTGAAAATATCAACATTTAATCTCTTCGTTATTTCCACAATATCGAACTTTGGATTTTCATTTATCAATTCAATGATCCTACGTTGCAAGTTACTTATACCTCCATTCATCTTATTAAAATATTCCCCAATGTAGGCAGCACACGAATGCTCTTCAGTGATGATTTGAAAATTCATATTTGATTTTAATATATTTAAAATAAATGGATTAAATGGATTATATAATTTTTCACTTGGCAGTCGTTTATAAAATATTGTTGGTTTAGTTATTCCAGCACGTAAAATATTACGATATTCATCTTCTGATTTAATATTATTTTTCTCATAAAAATCATCAAGATCTTGATAGTCAAATGTTTCTAAATTAGATCTAATATCAATATAGCGTTGGGAATACATTCCAAATTGCGAGTCTGTTTTTTGCATTGGTGTGAAAATTATCGTTTTACTGCATGGCATAAATGGTGATTTGAATTTACATTTTTCAGATTTGTTTGTATTATTTTCTTCAAAACATGAATAAATATGTTTATAAGTTTGACGTTCAATATTTTTTTCTGATGCCTGAGATGCAGAAACTGATACTAAACTATCAATTAATGCTATCGCTTCGTTATAATTTTTATCAAAAAAATCATCTGGAGCATTTTCAAGCCAAAGGAGAATATGCACATGAGGACTTCCACCATGTTGAAATTCAATGCGCTTGAAGTAATCAATTATTCTATATTTACCAAAAGGATTACACTCTTTTGATTGCAAAATATCCAACAGCACATTGACCAGTTTACTGAAATAAATGGCACAAGTTACTGCATCTTCATTAATTAACGTACATTTTTGCATAAAGTTTAGTTTCAATGCTGTACGTTCAGAGATGTTATCTCCATTATTTGCCAATTTATATAATAACTGAAGTAAATTCGGCCATTCAATTTCGTTGGCACTCAGGGTCATAAACGCTGTTGGTCTTCCATTTTGTCGAATAATAGCAAACAGATCTTTCTTTTTTTGTGCCCAATACCAAGGTGAATTCGGTATTGATCGAAGAAAAGCAAGATTAGATTCTATACAATTATTTACATACTGCTCTGATTCAATTTGCTGTCGCGTTATGCTATTATTTATTCCAATATGTTTAAAAGCAACAGTGAAACAATCGCGAATCCTCATTCTCATAATTTTCACAGCGACGTACAGTAAATGATGTGGAGTAACTCCGCGTCGATCTTTGCGTCTCAATTCACTAGATGCAATCATGAATGGTGTGGCCTTGATGTTATTACGAAATTTCCTAAATTGTCCAAGATAAATCGTAGGGAAAGATAATTCTTCCGCATATTCATCAAATAGTTGAGTTTTAGAAACAGAATTTTTTCCTGGTGTTATTTTCGAAATATTTTCATCGTTCCACAATAAAGTTTGTTGTTGTGCGATGAAGCAATCTTCAATGGAAATATCTTCGCTAAATTCATTCAATTTATTAATTTTAATTTGGTTGATTTTTTCTTCATCTTCATTTAAAAATGAATTATCAACAATTATTTTATAATGAATATAAAGAGGTGTATTGATCAGATACTTTAGCCATATTTTAATATTTTGCTTATCAACTAAACTATCCAAATCGCTAGACGCATGAATTTTTTCTTTTTCAATATGGATATGGACGCAATGATCGTTGTCGATATTTCGAGGAAGTTGATTTACCATTGAGTTTACTGAAATTGGAACATTAATTACCTGTCCATAAATACCACATTCTCCATGTATATGTCTTAATCTTCGTATTTGCATGAATGGAACACGCGGCGAAATTAATCGCTCCGAGATAATGTCAAGTTTTGATAGATGTGAAGGCATTTCCGGATATTTAAAACCATTATAAGTAGATAAAATTGGAATTTTTTGCGTGTCGAGAGCTGCTTTGCATGTTCCACATATCATTGCTTCAGAAATATCGTTGATATTCTATTTAAAAAAAATATATATTTATGTTATATAATACTTTCAATTTGTTTAAAAATGTTTAAAATTAAGATTAAGTAAATATTATTACAGTTATTCTTTTCAAAATTTTTTCATAACTCTTAGATGCCTTTTTCAAGTCATTCTTGAACCATAATCTTTCACAAACTGTGCAAGGATGCCCAAAAGAATTATCTTTAAACTTGGTATTAAATTTTTCGTGAGCTTGTTGATTTTTCTCATAATCATCATATTTCGAATTTGACCTATTATCATTTAGATCAGATTCATCACTGTTATTACTTGTAGATGAATCGCCACTGAAATAAATTTATTCAATAATGAATAAATATGAAATAATGGAAAATTAGTAGTAATATTGCATAAGTTTACCATTTTGTTGTAGTTGCAAGATAATGTTCTGCATTAGATTTATTATTCATGATTCTTTTTCTCTGTCTATATTCACGTGAACGTTCTGCAGCTGTTTTTGGCCTGGTTTTTCGTGGTAATTTACGTAAAAGTCCCTTCCTTTCTCTCCATTTTCTTGTTCGCTCTGCAGATGTTTTAATTTTTTTTGCTGATGATAAACTGTCTTTGCAATCTTCTGATGGAGGAACTTCGATTGAATTCAAATTTTGTTGTTGTTCTTTAAGTAGTCTTTTTCTCGCTCTAAATTCTCTGGTACGTTCTGTAGAGCTTTTTGGCGTTTTTTTCAATCTATTTATACAAATTATTATTTAAGAATTCAATTGATATCATTTGAATGCTTTCAAATACATGGAAATAATATACAAATTTAATTTAAAAATTACTTCACTACAGTAATACGTTGTTTATTAATATTATCTAAGTTCAGATTTAAAAAAATAAAATGAGATTATTCAGAACAGTATTCTACTTACATTTGCAATTGATTGTTAGTTGCAAAAATGCTCACATCAATTTGCAAATCCTGTTCTATCAACTCTGTCGTTCCACTTGGATTTCTTGTATCTAATTTTCTTCTCTTTCTCAGCGGTCCAGAAACATTATTCTCCAACTCAATCGCAGTCATATCATCCATCATGAATCTACTAATATTCACAAAAAATTGATCGACTTTAAATTCTTAATCTTAATTCACTAACCTTTAATAAAATATTTTCATACCTGTATACGTTACTGTTAACTTAATCATTCACTCGGTGTTTGCTTCATGAATACATTAATGATTATGAGCAAATGTCCATGCATAATATGCAACGAAGAACATCAGCAAGTGGTATCGTCACCGTTACGTAGCATATTTGCTCAGTTCACTCTCGTAAAGTCGCCATTAAACATAAATATATGTATAGTGAGAATGTGCGCGCGCATTCAATCACTATACAGGTATCCATTGCCTAGCGCCGCCAATTTCTTCACTCAAACAACTAATTATTTACTGAAAAATAAATGTATGTACTATAATTAAAGATTGAGAAATTAAACATTACTGATTCATTACACAAATATTGTACTGAAATGGTAGAGAAATATTTTTTTTTAGGTGAATTTGTTGAAAACGTCACAATAAATAGGTTAGTAAGCTTTAATGATCAAATGTCTCTGATTGAAATACTTCCGGTATGGAGTTTAAAATTATTTTGTCCTCCGTAGGTCAGGGGCTTTAATTCAATTGTTATTTAATGGATTAACTTAAATGTCATTTCATTTCAAAAGATACATGCCAATGAAGCAGGTGAATGGATTATTCCTCTTGTTACTTTTCTAAGTGGATATACAATGTATGACGTCGATGACAACAGTTATTAATGAGATGATTCAATATAGTTTATCATCAAATGTCATTCCAGCTTTATATGATATTAAAATGGAAAAAAAAAAATTCTGTCTACAGATGGAATAAAATTTTTAATACAACGTTGAATTTTACTGGTTATATTTATCATAACTTAATGACAATTGAAATTGTATCAAGTTTTATATTTGCAAAATAATTTTCATGCAATTAATTATCAGATAATGATTGAATCGTTATGACATAACCTAAAATTATTTGATGATATTAACATGTAGAATCAGTGCACTCTTCAACCAAGTCGATAATGGAGAGAGAATTGAAATAACCTGAATACCGTTTATGATGATGATGCACTTGGATAAATGATGATTTTCATTGCATATGGTGGATCTAAAGCTGCAGATATATATTTATAGTTATCTTAGTAATTGATATCAATAAATAAATGCACAAAAACGATAGTCAAAAATACAATTTATTCATTTATTAAATTTCAAAATGTTTTTTAATACATTATTATTAGAATGCTGATGAATTTCTTGATTTGCAACACCCGCAAACAAAACAAAAATTGATGAATGATTCATATTTAATGATACATACATGTACATATATATTTTTTTGAATTAATGATAATTTTGATATCACGCAGCGTCACCCCATTAAATTTATGAATACAAATTCAATATAATACCTAATCGAGTTTGTATATATATCATGTTGCTATAATTTAACTATAATGAAATGTAATTATCTAATAAAAATGGACTCGACAATGACAACGACGACGAAGGTAATAAATAGCCTGATACGTCCAGCAAATACTGCAGTCATAGTTCGTACAATTCGGTCAATTCATCAAGCAGCATAACACACGAAGTTGAATGGTGCGTGAATCAGCTTGGAAAAGGACGAAGGCATACATTCGCAGGTAATATTATTATTAACATAAAACCATAATTTATTTCGCATTAATATATCAATCAATAATTATTAAATGATAAAAATATTAAATTTGATAATTTAAAGATTTTATTAAGACTTTTTTGTATGCATTGATTAGAATTTTATATTTGTTCTCTTGGATTGATTGAGTTATTTATTTACTACTTGTTTAGATACACATGAATTTGTAATTAATATGAATTCGCATTGGAGTCTTGATATTAATTTAATTCTGAGGACAAAAGTTTTAATTCAATTATTATTTAATGGAATAACTTGAATGTAATTTTATTTTATAGGATGCGTAGCAATAGGGCAGGTGGATGGATTGCCCTCTTGTTACTTTTCTTAGTTGAGATACAATGTGTGACGTCCACAACAGCAGTTACTAATGAGACAATTCAATATCGTTTACCATCAAGTGTCATTCCAACGTCGTATGATGTTAAATTAACGCCACTTATTGACGAAGGAAATTTTACATTCAATGGCGAGACGAAAATTTCTATCAAGGTTTTAAATGAAACATCGAATATTACTCTTCATGCATATCATGATTTAGAGATGAATGAAAATGCAACAATTCTCATGGATGCTGATGGGAAATTGATAAAACCAATGGGTTACAACCGTGAAAATAAAACGGATTTTTTGATATTAAATTTTGAACAATCATTAAAACCCGGAAATTATTCATTGAGTTTAAAATTCTCTGGAAACATTAGCAGTGATCCTGTTGGAATTTTCAGAACGTCATATATCAATGCTAAAAATGAAAAAATGCAAGTAAAAATTTATTGGAATAATTTATTAAAAAAAAAATTAATTGAAATCATTTTAAGATAATTATTTTTCTTTTAAATATTTAATTAGATGGCTGGTGGCTACTCGGTTCTCCCCGACAAAAGCTCGTCGTGCTTTTCCTTGCTGGGATGAGCCAGCTTTGAAAGCGACCTTTAATATTTCTATAAAACATTTTCCAAATTACACCGCAGCGTCGAATATGCCAATTAAAAATCAAATTGATACAGGAAGTGGAAAAAAATGGACAATATTCAATACAACACCGCTTATGTCTACCTATTTAGTTGCATTTGTAGTTTCTGATTTTCAATGCATCTCAAATGCAAATAAATCAATAAATACATGTGTTCAAAAAGAAGCTCTTCCAGCAGCGAAATTTGTCCAGGAATTAATTAAAAAGGCTCTTCCATTATTAGAAGAGTATACAGGAATATCTTATCCATTGCCAAAACTTGATAGCTACATAATTCCTGGTGCTGATTCTGGTGGAATGGAAAATTGGGGACTTATAATTTATCCGTAAGTCATTTTGGTATGAAATAAAATAAATAAATAATTTTCTTATTCAAAATATTGAAATTAACTTTTTATTATTGTTAGTGCTTACACTTTACTCAATAAAAATTCAACTTGTGCCGCGAAGGAAGCTGCCACCGACACTTATATTCGTGAGTTAGCTAATCAATGGTTTGGAAATTTAGTTACGCCTGCTTGGTGGAAATATATTTGGATGAAAGTAGGATTTTCACGTTTTCTTCAATTCTACATTGGCGATAAGGTAATTAGATATTAAAATATATTTTAATTTTTAGTTCACACATTTACAATGAATGTTATGTTTAATTTTTATTCAACATTTTACAGATATTTCCACAATGGGAATTAATGAATGTACTTGTATCACGGGTACTTCAAAAAGGCGCATTTTGGATCGAATCTTCAAATTATTATAATTATCTTAATTGGGATCCAAAAAGCCCAGCAGAGATAAAATCACATGCATCCATGTTAGTGTATGAAAAGGCTCCAATTATGATTCATATGCTGAGTCATATTGTCGGCGAGCAAGGTCTTCGTGAAGGAATTCAAGAATATTTAAAAAAGCAGTAACGATATTTTTTTTTTTTATAAAATCTAAAACATTTTTCATTGTTGATAATTGAATTTTTATACATGACTCATTTTTTTTTTTTGTTACTAGTCAATATGGGGTCGTCACACCTGATGATTTGTGGGCGGTAATGCCAGAGATATATGATTCAAGTGAAGAAATAAAAATTAAAGACGTGATGAATCCATGGTTTGAACAAAAAGGTTATCCAATTGTAAAGGTAGTGAGAAATTATGAGAATGGCACTGCGATTGTGACTCAATCTCCTAATCTCGCGAGTGAATCATCGAACAAATGGTATATACCAATTAATTTTGCAACTGAATCTGAGCCATCTTGCACATGTACACTTCCAACACATTGGCTAAAACCCAAGGATACAAATGTTACAATTAAAGAATTGAATAAAGACGATTGGCTCATTGTCAATTTGAAGCAGTCGGGCTATTATCGTGTTGATTATGATGAAGCAAACTGGTTGAAGATCGCAAAATATTTGAATAGCGAAAATTTTACTAATATTCATGTATTAAATCGTGTGCAAATTATGAGCGATTTACTTTATATGGTCACAAGTGATCGTCAAAATTTCACTACATTTCTCGAAGTAATAAAATATTTATCTCGTGAGGTTGATTATATTCCTTGGAGTCAAGTATTCGATTCATTTTTATCATTGAAATCTAAATTTTATGACAGAAAATTCTTTGACAATCTAAAAGTTTGTATTTTATATTTATTTAATGTTTATATATTATTTCAATGGATTTATTTTGGATTTTTAATTGTAGAAATACACATTGACATTGATGAAAAATGTTGTGGACAAAATTGGCTTTGAGGAACGCTCTACAGATACATATATGATGAAACGATGGAGATCAGAGATATTAACTTCGGCTTGTTGTTATGGCCACAGTGAATGTAGGAAAATTGCCGGAGATAAATTGGTTGCATTCCTTGAAAATCCCCAGGAAAATCCGTGAGATTAATTTTTTAAATTTTATTCAATTATAAATATGATATTATAAATCACCAAAATTTAATTATGAATGATATCTATTTTAGTATGCCACCAAATTTAGAACTCTGGATTCTTACTTCCGGAGTATACAGTGAAAAAGCTCAAATATTAATGCAGGAAAAAATTGAAAATGGAGCGTATCAATATATGAGATATTTAAATGTCGCTAAAAATCAAACATTTTATCGTGAATTTGTAGAAAAAGCTATGACCAATTCAAGCATTCCAAAGAATGCAACAAGAATTGCATTTGGACAAATGAAAAATGGTGGCGATGAAAATTGGGATTATACTGTGGATTATTTCATCAATAATTCTGAACGTATTTACAAATAGTAAGTTTGTATTTTTTTATAAATGAAATATATATATTTATTTTGATTTTTTATAATTCTTTTTTTTTTTTTTTAATTCTTTATTTAGCTTCAACAACACGCGAATGGCAGCATCCATTTTGAACGATTGCATTTGGATTGCACCAACTAGTGATCGCCTGCAAAAGGTAAATAATCTTATAAATAAATAAATTATTTATCAATGTACAAAATATTTTGAAATTCGCGTGTTTTATGATCATAAAAAAATTCTTAAATCAAAAATATTTTAGAAATAATGATTTATTTAAAATTTTCAAGATATTTTGTTCATGTAAGAATATAAATTGTTAATATTTTTATCGATTTTTCGTTACTTTATCAGATAAGCGAATACGTTGATAAACACAATGAACGAACTTTCTTGTGGATGAAAAATGCAATTGCGCAGCAAACG
Organism: Microctonus brassicae; assembly: GCA_918226075.1. Classification (NCBI taxonomy): domain Eukaryota; kingdom Metazoa; phylum Arthropoda; class Insecta; order Hymenoptera; family Braconidae; genus Microctonus; species Microctonus brassicae. The sequence goes on along the minus strand of OW445484.1, from coordinate 10,957,323 downwards.
AAAAAACTCGAATGGAGTAAAACACATGCACCAACATTAAATAATTGGCTTGAGAAAGAACTTGTAAAAACTGCACCAACTGCATGAACAATTAAATAATATATACATTATATATGAATAATCCTAGAATTAATTTATTACTTTACGAATTAACATCATAAACAATAATATAACAGGATATTTTTAATTATTAAACAAACATAAATGAAAAAAAAAATATATTCAAACATTTATTAGTCAAAATATATCTAATGTAGAGAAAATTTAATTTTTATCAATATAATTTCCCAATTTATTTCCTCAAATATATAAATTTAAGCCTCTATTTGCTTCATATCATTTCTAAAAAATTAAGCAAAATTCATTTATTATATTTATATTGTGGATAAACAAATAATTTACGAAATCTTTTGACATTCAATGTCAAGATAAAATTAATAAATTGCTTATTTTTAAATATGACATTTATTTATCTATCAATGTGAAATCAATGCGAAAAATAAACATATAAAGATTATTTTTCATTGTTTGAAAATAATCTAATTGATCACTTTTAAAATTTAATATTTCGTTATGTAGCAAAAATATAAAAAATTCTCTCATTGACTAATATTTGTTGAATTGTGCTTATCATTTATTGCGTCTCACTGTTCTGGTTATTAAGATAAAAAAAAAAATGTAGAGCTATGATTTTTCATTAAATATTAGAAAAATCCATTTTATTTTATGTTTTCATATCTGTTATCTATATCAGAATATCCAGTTTTACCTATAAATATTGTGATTAGAGCTACGATATCAATTATTATTAATCACATTGACTAACATTTCATTTCTATAACAACCAGACCCAACAAGTATTATCGATAGATATTGATCAGACTGTTAAAATTATCTATTTAATCTTTCCCAACACTTGAGATTAATTTAATCAAACGCGACAAAAAAAAATTTTCCTCATCAGATCAAAGAACGAAAACATATTTTGTACCAGTTAGAGTTTAACTTTTTCCGAGATGACACCGCCAATAGAAAAATCGTTCTTATTGTTACTTATAACATCTTCATTTTTAATTCAACAAATACAAAGTCGTGATTTATTAATTGCTGAAAAAAACAAAATAAATAAAGAAAATATTCAAAGAAATTTCGAAATAATTGACGATTATTCATCAACAAATTTATTACCAAAGACATACAATATTTATTTGTCCCCGCATTTAGATCCAGCACAAAATTTCACATTTGATGGCAGCATTGAATTAGAATTACGTGTTTTAATTTCAACTGATAAAATAGTGTTAAATTATGGAAAAATTACAGTACAATCAATTACTGCAGCTGATGGTGAAACAAAATTAAATATTATTCAACAGCAATATAATCAAATGACAGAACAATATACAATTGTATTTGATTCGTCATTGAAAGAAGGATCAACAATCACAATAAAAATTATTTATTACGGAAAATTGACAGATAATGGAACAGGCTTTTATAAAAAATCATACGAGGATACCAAAGGAAATCTCAGGTAAGTATTCACATATTTTCATTAGAAATATCATTGTCTAACATATTATTATTTTATCATTATTAATTTATAGATGGTTTGCTGCAATGCAATACAAAAAAACTCGTGCTCGAGACGTTTTTCCCTGCTTCGATGAATTTAAACAAACGGCCATGATTAGAATGAACATTCTTCGTGGTGAATCACAAATAACTGCTTCCAACCTGGCACTAAATACCACCAAATCAATGTAAAAAAAAAAGATTTATTTAATTTATATCACTCTAATTATTTTTTATTAATCTAATTTAAATTTCTGATAATTTCAGTCATAGCAAAAAAATGATTTGGGATATTTATAATAGCCGCGAGCCATTATTACCAAATGAAGTAGCAATTTTCATAGCAAATTCTTCTTCATTGTCAGAAATACAAATGAAATTATATGAATGGGCTGAAGTTAATTCAGGTGATAATATTCAATATACATCATCATCAAATTCATTACTATGCATGAATGAATTATCAGACAATTTAATTTGCTTATCTGATGAAGAAATTGACAATGCAAAATATCGTTTACCCATCATTGTTACTCCCAATCATTATAAAATTAATTTACGTCCTTACATAACTCCAAACAATTTTACATTCGATGGATTTGTGGAAATAAATACCACCGTAGTTAATAATTCAAGTAAAATTTTTCTTCATGCAAGTGAATTAGAAATTACTGAAGTATTAATGACTGTAAATGGCGCATCTGTAGACAATATAATTTATTTTGAAGAGAAATATAATTTATTGACAATTGTTCCGAATGAGACAATAATAATTGGCACAGAAGTAATTATTTCAATTAATTACAAAGGAAAATTGAATTCAGCCATGCGAGGATTTTACAGAAGTTCATATACTGATGATAATAATAAAACAAAGTGAGTATTAATCTTAAATACATTATTAAAATGCCTTAATTATCTTTGATGATTATACTAATTGATGGTATTTTTATTATCTAAATAAAGATGGTTGGCAGCGACGCATTTAGAACCGGTCGGTGCTAGAAATATGTTTCCTTGTTTTGATGAACCTGCGTTAAAAGCCACATTTCAAATCAGTGTAATCAGATCAACAGATTACAAAGCAATCAGTAATACCCCACTTGAAACATCAATTAAATAGTAAGTTGATTCATTGATTTTTAACATTCCAAATTATTACAATCAAAAAATAAAAATATAAATATTTAATCGATTATTAATTATGTTTTTTTATTTTTCTATTTTTAGTGGAGATGATTTTTTGGATACTTTTAAAAAGACACCACCAATGTCAACATATCTCGTGGCATTAGTAGTGTCTGATTTTAATTTCACAATGATAAATAATAGCTATTCTGCATATGCACGACCAAATGCAATCAATCAAACAATCTATGCAGCATCAGTGATGAAACCAATTGTAGATTATTTTGAGAAATATCTTCGACATCCATATCAATTGACCAAACTTGATATGATAGCATTGCCAGACTTTGTATCCGGTGCAATGGAAAACTGGGGTCTTATAACTTATCGTGAATCAAATATGCTTTATCATCCTGAATATTCATCAATAACAACAAAACAATCTATTGCTTCTGTGATCGCGCATGAAATATCACATCAGTGGTTTGGTAATTTAGTTAGTCCTCAATGGTGGAATTATACATGGCTGAGCGAAGGATTCGCGCGTTATTTTCAATATCACGCAACGGCTCAGGTATGTAAAATCAATGAATAATAATTATTATTACTATTGAATTGAAGTGTTGAAAGGAAAGTACATGGTTAATTATTATTTTTGATTGTTAGATTGAACCTGAATGGGGATTGGAGTGTCAATTTGTTGTCGAACAACTTCAAAATGTATTTGAAATTGATGCCCGGCCCTCAAGTCATCCAATGACATATAATGTTTATAGTCCAGCTCAGATTAATGGAATATTTGATCAAATTTCGTATAATAAAGGTGGAAGTGTTTTGCGTATGGTGGAAAAAATTTTTGGAACAGAATTATTTTTTGCTGCACTTCATGATTATTTAGAAGCAAGGTTAGTGACTTTTGTTTTTTAATTGGAAGTTAGAGAGAATGGAAGAGAATTAAATTTTTTTTGTTATTATATTGTAGACAATATAAGGATGGAACTCCCGAATTTTTATTTGAAGCTTTACAAGATCAATTAAACAAGAATGGAACAATTGACCTGGATGTTAAACAAATTATGGATTCATGGACAACTCAAGCAGGATTTCCCGTGGTGGATGTTCAAATTTATAAGAATGTCGTCTCGTTGACACAACAAAGATTTTTCCTGACAAAAAATTCTATTAGTGATTCCAGTGAAATTTGGTCGATACCAATTTCTTATACATTTAAATCTAAACCTGATTTTTCTGATGTAACACCAAAATACTGGCTTAAAGCAAGACGAAGTTCTTTTACCCTAAATTCAACTGAATTCCAAGCAGATGATTGGATTATTTTTAATATTCAAGAAGCTGGTAATAAAATTCACCAAAATTTAATATTAATTTAATTTTTATTTTCAAGAAAATATTTATATTTCTGAAGATTAATTTAAAATTCTTGAATAAACATTAATATATAATGTATTTTTAGGTTATTATCGTGTTAAATATGATGATAATTCATGGAATCGTATTATTACGGTGTTGAAAAGTAAAGATTTCATGAAAATTCATGAGCTCAATCGTGCTGCATTGATTGATGATGTACTTAATCTCGCAAGAGCAGGATACGTTGATTATTTTTATGCTCTGGAAGCCACACAATATTTGACTCAAGAAACTAATTATATTCCATGGAAAGCCGCACTTAATGCCTTCAGTTATCTTAATAGAAAACTTACTGGCAAATCTACTTATGAATTATTTAAGGTAATTATTATTTTTTTATTTCGTGATGAAAATAAGGAAATAGAATTTGAAAAAAAAAAAAATGGTAATAAAAATTGATATCTATTTGTAATTTCGCGGTTTATCATAGATGGCGTTAGTTAAATCAAATATGCGCATGCGCATTGAGATTCAATACTTTACGTCAGAGTGAAAAATTCTATATGAAATTAAATTTTACCGATTTTTCAATTTTCGTTATGTGAAGATAAAAAAAGATTCCAGGCTTCTTTTAACTTATATATATATACATATTTGTCTTGTTTTTTTTTGATAACTTCAAATAGTGCAGTAGTGCCCGGGTAGCACAGTTGCCCGGATAGCTCAGACGGTAGAGCATCAGACTTTTAATCTGAGGGTCCAGGGTTCAAGTCCCTGTTCGGGCGAACATTTTTTTAATTTTTTTTTTTTCAATTTTTTTGATATATTTATATTAATTGATGTAAATGAAGCTAATCATATTTCTTTGTCAATATAAAAAACATAAATAAAATCAATTATTTTTTTTTTTGAAAATTTTGAAAAATAATTCAGTGAACGTTTTTCCCAGGCAATAAATGAAAAAAAATTTTTATAACTCATTTAGATTCGAATGAAAAATGCAAAAGACATAAATTAGTTGTGAAATATATTTTAAAATAATTTATAAATAAACAGGAGAATAAAATATTTTTTTTTCATAAATTAAAATAATACATTAAAATATATTTTTTTTTCTTCAGGTTCACATCAAAACAATTTTAACTCCAATTTATGATAAACTTGGATTTGACGAATTAAAAAATGATACACATTACGATAAATTATTGAGAAAAATTATTATCAATTGGGCTTGTGAATTTGAAATTGAAAATTGCATTGATAAATCATTAAAATTATTTAAAAATTGGAAATCCGACAAATCAAAATTGTAAGTTAAAATTACATACAAAAAACTTTTTACACATCCTTTTTTCTCATTTGATTTCCAAAATTATCCAGGGTTCCTGTAAACATAAGATCAACAATTTATTGCACAGCAATAAAATATGGTACAGAGGAAGATTATGATTTTCTATGGAATAAATATTTAGCAACTGATAATCCAGATGAAAAAAATGTTATTATAAATGCACTTGGCTGCTCTAAAAATCCGTCACGATTGGAAATATTTTTAATGAGTGCTATAAACACAAAAAATTCACCATTCCGATCTCAAGATGTTGGTAGTGTCTTCTCATCTGTTTATACTGCTGGAATTTTCGGTGCTCAAAATGCTCTCAATTTTACCATAGCACACTACAAAGATATGTACAATTAGTAAGTTACAAAAATAAATGTAAAGAAAAATAATATTTTTAATTTATATTTTTAATCTTTTTTATTTTCTTCTAGTTTTGGAAATTATAACGAAGTTGCCAATATCATTGGCAGTATATCAGCTCAACTATCAACAAAAGAATTAGTCCTTCAGGTAATAATATAAAATTCTAATTAAATAATTAAATTATTTAAATTACAAATATTTAAAGTGTGTAAAATTATTATTTAATCAATTTTATTTCTTATTTAGTTGCAAGAATTTGTTGAAACTAATTCAATTAATTTTACCATGGCTGCTAAATCTCTTGATTCATTTGTAACACGTGCACATGAAGAATTAACATGGTATGACAATAATATTCCAAGAATTTTCGAATGGTTGGACACTACTTATAAAAGCTCGGATTATCGTTTACCTAAATCAATTAATCCAATTGCATATACCATTTTTCTATCGCCCAATCTTGAAAATAATAAATTTACATTCGATGGGAGTGTTACTATTCGAATGAATGTCAATGAAAATATTACAAGCATTGTTTTACATGCCAATGAATTGACAATTAATGATATTTATGATATTGAGGTTGAGACTGATAGAAAAAAATTAGATGTCTCCAATTATTCAATGAATTCATTAACAGAAAAATTAACAATTTATCTCACCACAACTGTAAATGCTGCGACAGTTCTTGAACTGAATATTCAATATACTGGAAAGCTCAATAACAAAATGATGGGATTTTATCGAAGTTCTTATGAAGATAACAATGGAACTGTTCAGTAAATAATTTTTTATTTTATTTTATATTTTATCAATCACTGCGAAAAATATTGGATTCATATTGAAACTAAAATTCTTATTTCAATTGCGAATAGTAAATTTATTATCTGAATTATTAATTTCGTTTCAAATATTTTATTGGAATCATGTTTTTGGAATAATTTATGTCGATTTGATATTTTTAATTTAATCAATCTTGAATTGATGATGGAAATTTAATATCGAAACCATTTTGATGATGATTTATTTTAATATACTTTTAGTTTCATTTATTTTGAATTTATTTGCGTAATTTTTCGCAGTGTTGTGATTGATATTTTAAAATTGTTCAGCATTTAATAATCTTTTTTGTTCTTCAAGTTGGTTGGCATCGACACAATTTCAAAAATATGGTGCAAGGCAAGCGTTTCCATGTTTTGATGAACCATCATTTAAAGCTAAATTCACTGTAAATATTGAACGACCAAATCACTATCACACACTCAGCAATATGCCTTTACGCGTTCATGGTTTATCAGAGTAATTATTTGTCTTTCTCTTGAATATATTAATTAATATTAAGGATTAAACTTTTTTTATTTTTAATATCACTTATGATTTATATTTTATTTATTAATGCAGCAAAGTTAATCACACTTGGGATTATTATATGGAGAGTGAACATATGTCGTCATATTTGGTTGCATTCATTGTTTCTGATTTTGCATATTTGTCTAATGAGAATGAAAATTTTAAAGTTTGGTCACGACCTAATGCAATTGAATTTGCCAAAAATGCACTTGATATTGGACAAAAAGCTTTGAGCTTCTTGGAAAAATATACAGGAATTAATTACCCTATTCCTAAAATGGATCTTGCTGCTATTCCGGATTTCGCTGCTGGTGCAATGGAAAATTGGGGATTAGTCACATTTAGGTATTTATTAAAAAATGAAATTTTTTCCATTTAAATAACATGGGAAAAAAAATTTTTTTTCTTTCGATTTTTGTAGCTCGGAATTTGTTCATTATAGAAATAAGTTGATGGCATATTTTTGTGAGGAATTTAACGCTCTACAAAAAAGGACCCTTACATTTTTATCATAGAGACAGCCATTCTAAAGATAGTCGAATCTAAAGCTGCAAATGTATGAAATTTTGGCTTTTTTCTTTTTAAATCAATAGTAATCACTTTATTATTGTAATAAAAAAATTAAATACTTCAATAATTGTAATTATATTGATAAATTCGTTTAGACAGTATAATCTTCATTGTTTTTTTATTGGAAAAAATTTTTAAGACAATAATAAAATGATCAGTATGGATTTAATAACAAAAAAGTCAAAATTTTATACATTTGGAACTTTGAGTTCGAATATCTTTAGAATGGCTATCTCTATGAAAAAAATGTAAGAGACCTTTTTTGTAGAGCGTTCGATTCCCTACAAAAATATGCTATCAACTTATCTCCATAATGTGCAAATGCCGAGCTACGAAAATCCAAAGAAAAAACAATTTTTTTCCCATATTATTTAAATAAAAAAAAAAAAAAGTTGCTAATAAATAGCACATTCTATTACACCTATATACAATTTTTTTATTTATTCATTCTAATCATCTTTAGGGAATATGGTCTGCTCACATCAGAAAATATTACTTCAGCAGTCTATATGAGATACATGGCTACAACTATTGCTCATGAATTAGTTCACATGTGGTTTGGAGATTTAGTTACGTGTGATTGGTGGGAATATGTTTGGTTAAATGAAGGATTTGCTGAATATTTAGAATATCTCGTTATCGATTCAGTAAGCCATACATAATTATTTCAATTGAATCAATATTTTATTCATTCATTTACTTGAACAAATAATAAAAAAATATTTGAGAGGATTTAAATATATTTTCTTTTTTAGATTTATCCAGAATGGAATATGGAACAGCATTTTATAAGTTACGAATTACAAACAGCATTATTGAAAGACTCTTTTCCACATATGAGAGCAATGAATAATAAAATGAAAACTCCATATGATGAAGGAAAAGATTTTTCTTCTGTTGCATATGCTAAATGTGAGTTGAGAAAATTTTTTATATAAATTATATTCCATTTATAATTTTATTAATTAATTGAATAATAAAATTTTTCTGTTTATTTTTATTTATTTAGCTGCAAGTGTTATTCATATGATGCATCGTGCATTTGGTAAAGAGATATTTGCAAGAGGTTTGCATACATATCTCCATAAAAATAAATATAAAACTGGTAAACCTGAATATTTATGGTCAGCTTTGCAATTTCATGTGAATGAAAATGGCGGATTAAATACAACCAATGTGTCTGTTGCTACTTTAATGGATTCATGGGCAAGCCAACCAGGATATCCCGTTGTCCATGCAAATTTATCTCAAACTCTTTTAACACTTACACAAGTAAAAAAATTAATTATCTTTGAAAAAATTAAATTAATTATAAGAATTTTTTTTCTATATAATTTTTTATTCTTTCAGAAAAGATTTTTGGTAACTGGAAAAAATGATACAAATAACACACAATTATACTGGATTCCAATAACAATTACCACTAAATCAAATCCGAATTTCAATAATTTCACGACAATTGAATGGTTTGGAAAACGCAAACAAAGAGTGTATCGAGAAGACTTTAATAGAAATGAGTGGTTTATATTAAATGTTCAACAGTCGGGATATTATCGAGTTAATTATGAAATTGACAATTGGAATAATTTAATTAAAGCATTGAACGAAGATAATTTTGATGGAATTCCAGTAATTAATAGAGCTCAAATAATTGACGATATTTTAAATTTAGCTCGTGCTGAATATGTTTCATATGAATTGGCAATAATTGCAACACAATATCTAACGAAAGAATATCATCATTTACCATGGAGAGCATTTTTCAATTCATATTCGTATTTATATGAAAGATTTGACGGTCATGAAGTTGGTACAATGTTGCATGAATATATTTTAAAATTATCAGAGAATTTATATGAAAAATTGGGCTTTGAAGATAATGTAAATGATACACAACTTACAAAGACAAATCGACAGTTAATTTTATCATGGGTTTGTAAGCTCAATCATAATGATTGTGTTGAAACATCGAAGCAATTATTTACACTGTGGCGCAATGATACCAATATTTTGTAAGAAATTATTTATATCATAATGTAATGATTTTTGTTTTTTTGTTTTTTCATTTTATTTTTTTCATTTCAGCATTTCGCCAAATGTTAAATCGACGGTTCTTTGCACTGCATTAAAACATGGAGACTATGATGATTGGAATTTTGTATGGGATCAATATCGCAAATCAAATTTTGAATCAGATAAAATTGGAATTTTAAATGCCCTTGGTTGTAGTGAAAATGCCACAGCAATTGATCAATATTTCAACGCAATATTTTTAAAAGATAGTTTAATTCGCGATCAAAATTTCGGATATGCATTTGGATCAATTTATTCCGCTGGGAAATTCGGCGTGAATGCCAGTATTGAATTTCTTACAACAAATTACAAGAAAATTTATGCACGGTAAGTTCATAAAATTAATTTGAATTAAAAAAGTCAAACAATTATTAATCAAAAAATATATTTATATTTATTTTAGTTACGGCGAGTGGGATTCAGTTGCTAATTTATTTTCTAATGTTGCGATGAAGTTCTCAACTGAAAGCGAAATTGATCAAGTAAGTTAAATAAAAAAAATTAAGAACAATAAAATTAAAATTAAATATCTTATTAATTTATTTTTAAATGTATAATTTTCTTCCTTGATATTTTTATGATAGCTGCAACATTTTGCGAATAAAACATCAGAGGATTCAAAAGAATTATCAAAATCTTTGAAGACAATTTTAACTGACGCTAGAAATAATATGCAATTTTTCAATAAACATGAAGTTGTGATTAAAAATTTACTAATGTCACCAGCCACATCTTCTCCACCAAGTGGTGGCGGTGATGGATCTGGAAATTCTTCAAAAAATATAAATCCAGCCATTTCCCTTTTAATATTATCCGTTGTCACTGTATTAATTTTTGCACTTCATTAAATAGTCATTAATTATTATAATTATCATGGTGAAATGAATATTAATATTCACTGTATACAAATTAAAATAACTGTTTATTATCAATATTAATTATTAAATCAATAATTTTTGAGAAATTAGAGTAAAAATCATTTTTTTTTTCTTTACAGAAAATTAATTATGATATTATTTATAATAAATAACTATGTAAATACATGAATAATTGGAAATTAAAGTAATATACAATAATTTGAAAATCAGAATTTAAATCAATACTGTTGTAAAATATTGAAAAATAAATTAGAGATATTAAATTTGATTATTCTACAATTTTTCTTCTATATCTGATAATTTTGCGGATTTTTTTCTTTCTTTATGTTTCATCGATTAAACGAAATTCATAAATAATAATGAATACACTACTCTTATTATATTTACACGTACATACAAATGAAAAAATACTTCAATATTTCAATTAAATCCAAAGGCATTAATTGAAAATTAAAAATATTAGTATTAATATTAATAATAATAAATTCTTAAATAACTATCTATTTAAATCAAACAACTTACATATTAAAATTGTGACTTCACTTCTTACTCTACACATCAATATTTATCATTTTCAATTCATTCAATTGATAATAATATTATTCACTTATTTAATTTTAATTCACATATTGGTTTTTTTCAAAAGCCAATCGCGAATTGTTAAATAATTCCTATCAAACCATTTAATATTTGCATCAGCCTGCTCCACCGACTGTTGTACTGTTCTCGTTGCACTTCCCAATTCACTTGCATGCTCTTGTGCAAATTCCAATAGCTGCAAAAATTATTATAAATAACATTTTATATATCACCATTATTATTATTTCAATTGCATTAAATAATTAAATACTCACGTCTTTCAATTCGTATCTCTTAGTAATTTTTTTCGTTGCTGATTTCACAATATTATTGATAGCTAACATGGAAGATCCACAACTAAAAAAAAAAAAACAAACAAAATAAATTTAAACCATTAATTTTCTTCAATTTCCACTTTCTCAATTTCAATCAATAATAAATAAATTAATTTCATTACAATATATTATTCATTATATCATTATTATATTAAATTCATAAATTATTATATTATTACTATATCAATTAATAAATTTATTATAATATATAATATAATGAAATAAATAAATTAAATTCATCAACTCACTATTTTTTCAAACGCGCCCAATTATTTCGCAAAAAGCTAAATACAATTGGCTGACCAACAGGATTATTAGCAACTCCACTAAAAACACGTGGCGCATCTTGCTTTCTAATTCCTGAATTTTCTGTGCTTGCCCATTCAAGATAACGACTTAATATCCAAGGCTCACGTGAACATCCAAGTGCATAAAGTAATAAATCTTTTTCCGATCCAACATTTGTATTTTGATAACGCTCCCATGCAAAGTCCCATTGTGCTTGACCACCAGTACGAATTGCCGTACAATAAACAACGCTCTTTAAATTAGCTGGTATTGGATTGTCTCTATCAGGATCTGGTGAATTTTGCCAATTTTGAAATAACATTACTGCATTACGTACACAATCATCATGCTCAAATGTACACGCCCATATTAATATATCAATTCGTGTAAAGACAGTTAATTGTGGTTCACCAGGAGTATCCTTAAATCTCACTTCACGATAAACATTATCTAATAATTTCAATATGTAAACTCGAAATTGATCATAACCCAAACGTTTATTTAACATATTATCAAGATAACTTAAAGCAGTCAATGCTGATTTCCATGGGACATATTCAGTTTCACGTTCAAGATAAGACGTGACATCAAGTGCAGTTGTATAATTTAATCTTCCAGCACGTGCTAAATTTAATGCATCATCTATCAATTGTCCACGATTAATTGTTGATATATCTTTAAAATTAGTTGAATTTAAATGTTTTATAATAAGCTGCCAATTTTTATCATCATAATTAACACGATAATAACCAGTTTCTTGTAAATTAAAAATAATCCATTGATCATTTGTTGCAGGAATATCAGTTAATGTCAATGATGATTGTTCACCGCTCATCCAATAAGATGGTTTTGTATTTTGAAAATTTTTTAACGTTTCCGTTGTGTATGTTATTGGTATCCACCATAATGGTTCGCCATTTGTCACAACTGTCGTGATATTCTGTAGCATAAAACGCTCTTGACTCAATTGTGTACGTCCCATTTTGTAATCACGAATAATTGTAACAACTGGAAAACCAGTTTGCAATGTCCATGTGTCCATTATTTGATTTACCGTTACATTCTTTGATAAAACACCATCATTATGCGCTTGCTTTGTCAATGCATCCCAAAGATCATTTTGTTCAGCGCTACGATATGCTTTTGAAGTTAAATAATTAGTTAAACCACGTTTAAATACATCAGTTGTTAAAAAATGATCCATCATTCGTATTATTGATGCGCCTTTTGCATATGAAATTCTGTCAAATATTTCTGTTATTTCATCAGGATGTCCAACTTGAACGGATATTGGATGCGATGATGCTAATGCATCAAGGGTAAATACATTTTGTAATTCAAGAATGACAAATTGTTCAAGTATTTTCCATTCAGGCTCAACTGAATTAACTCCAATGTACTCAACATAATTGGCAAATCCTTCATTTAACCATAAATCATTCCACCAACTTGGTGTAACTAAATTACCAAACCATTGATGTGCTAATTCATGTGCAATAACTGTGGCAACACGTTGTTTACTGTTACTTGTTGATACACCATCTTGAAATAACATTGCTGTTTCCCTGAAAATGTTTTTAAATTTATTAAAACATTATTTCAATATTATTTATCAATTTTTTTTCTTTCATTTTCTTTATTTAATTTATCAATTGATAATTTATTAAGTTACCTGTATGTAATTAATCCCCAATTTTCCATAGCACCAGCAGCAAAGTCTGGCAATGCTACCATATCTATTTTCGGTAAAGGAAATTTAATTTGAAAATAATCTTCATAGTATTGTAATATTTTTGGTCCAATATCCAATGCATATTGCGATTGTTTAATTCCTTCATGTCGTGCCCATACACGGAAATTATTTTCTGCCATTGGCAGTACATCAAAATCTGAGACAATAAATGCAACTAAATAAGTTGACATTGGCACTGATCGTTGATAATGATCCCAAACATATGAAGCTATTTCACGACTGTAGAATAAAAAATATATTAATTTATATGAATGAGTGAAAAAAATAAAATGAATAAAAATACTTAGACATTTTTATTCATTTATTAATTATGTTGATTCAAATTTTTGATGACTTACACAGGCTCTGGGCTGCCCATTCTTGGCATATTTGATATCGATGTCATATTTTTAGGACGAGCAATACTTATTTGAAATTTAGCCTTCAATGCGGGCTCATCGAAACAAGGAAAAGCACGTCGTGCGTCGGTAGCTTGAAATTGCGTTGTAGCAATCCACCTGTAATACAATATATTCAATGATAATTTACAACAGTACAAAAAATTCTCCTCTTAAAAATAAACATGCATATATTTTAAGTTATATACATCAACAAGCGGAATTTAAATTGATCTCAAGAGTCAGAGACTTGTTTTATTTATTTATTTTTTTTTTCTTACAAAACATTTTAGTGGTTCAACCGTTCTCACGCCCGGGGAGGGTTTTATGGGGTATATATACATGAGAACAAAATTATAGGGCAGACATTAGCGCATAAAATACGACTATAATGATATAGATTCCAACCAACCCAGAAAAAATTATTCACCGTCGCGTGAGAGTTAATTTCATGAACAAAACAAAATTCTCTCAATTCCAATATTCAGTTGTTTTTTTTTTCTTATTTTTTTTATTCCCTTATTTTTTATTATTATCTAATAAAAACACTGGATTCTATAATACATGGCAAATTGTCAAGGATATTAAATAGCAATAATTTTTCGTATTAAATAAATAATTAATTACCTTGTCTGATTTCCAACGGTGTATGAACTTCGGTAGAAGCCTTGAAGATAATCATTGAGATATCCAACATATTTAAGATAAATAATATATTGTTTACCCGCTTTAAGGGTTTCAGCCGTGCGAATAATGTGAAATTGTCTGGCAGTGTCATTTGCCTGATCAATTATCTTGTACCATTTAGCAGTGTTTGAATTTAAATGGTGCTCCTTTAATGTTGTTGCTTGATAATTAATTTTCATGTCTGTGGCATGTAAAGTTATATTTTTTGTGTCCTTCGTAACGTTTACATAAATATTCACCTGTGTTGATAAACAAATGATTATTTAATCATTAAATATAAAAGATTATCACCTAATTTATAATGTTATTTAAAATTATACTGATGAATATTTTATTTAGAAAATTTTACCTCGCCGTTAAATGTAAAATTTCCTTGCCATATAAATGGCATTAATTTTATTTCATATAAATCGGGCAACACAGATCGAGGTAATCGTACATCGATACGTTTTTTATGTGGATCAGATGCAGCAAATGATCTCGCAGTGTCTTGTAAATTATCTTGTTCATCAATTATTAATTTTCTATCCAAACAAGGCGCAAAATGATATACCAATAATCCAGTTGCCACCAAACCAATGACAAATAATGTTGCTATTAAAAATGCACCACAGCGTGATATTGTGCAGCCTTTTTTACGACCAAATGTCGTTGTATGTGCGTCCATCATTGCCAATACTTCACGCGATTGTGTCATAGCATGCAAAAATCTGGAAAAAAAAATTTTTTTTTTAATAAATACATTTACACATTCTTTCATTTTATTTCCATTTATTATTTCGAAAACTTAAACGCACACATATTAACAACGTTATCGCATATCTGTAATGTCCATATCGCTAATGTTCCACAATACAAAACAATATTCCGTGTAATTTTACGCTGCTATTATAAGCGTTGCAAAAGAGTTAGGAAAAAAAAAAAAAAGAAAAATAATAAATAATACTTTTTATAGTTTGAACTTGATACAAAAAAAGATTTTATTTTTTTCTTTTATCCAAAGTATTTTAAAGCGAAATTCGACGATGAAAAATAATTGAGAATAATATTCGCGCCTGAAGGAACAGAGGGATCGTGTCAAGGATAATATCACGTGAATGGGTCATTATTTAAATATTAATAATAAATAAATATACTGTCCCAAAATTCACGCAAGAAATAATACGTTATAGTAATTTTTTTTTTATATAAATATTTGTCTCTATTTTTATTTTTATTATAATTATTTATTACAGTCCCTTTTATTTTTTTCTTGCACTTATGCTCTCTATAAACTGATGATGAATATCGTTTGTGTGGCCGGGTTTTGTAACAAGCAACACGCGTGGATATATATTTCACTAGGAACTTCAACATGCGGCGATTCAATTAACCAATTCTACAACCGTAATTACGACAGAGTGCCATCAATATATATGAACATATATTCAATGTGTATATATGTATGTGTTTAATATATATTTATGTTATATTTTATACGCTGTCGTATCGTGAGGGATTCTTGCGTTAATATAAATGGAATGGCACGAAATGACACGAGAAAATAAATTTTTATCGTGTATTGTTATGTATTATTTTTTTAGTAGATAAATTATGTTTAAATTGTAAATTATATTGAATGAAAAAAAGAGAAAAAAATTTTTTTTTATTATTTAATTAATTAATGTAATGAAGCGACAATGAACGCTCTATATAATTTCACTGTGACACATATTTGTAAATTATTTATAGTTGATAATGTGAAATTTATAAAGAGAAAAAAAAAATTATAAATTGTTAATTTAGCATGAAATTTTGATTTATGTAAAATAGTAATTTTATAATTTTTTCTCGTCAATTTATTTATGTATAAATTATTTATTATTAATGGTGTTAAGTTTATGAAGAATATAAAATTATAAATTGTTGATTTATCATGAGAAATTGATTGATATAAAATAGAAATAAATTTTGTAATTTTTATCGTTAATTTATTGATATAATTTTTTTCTAAATTTATTTTCTTATTTTTTTGATAGAATTATTTATAAGTATTGTTGTAAATTTAAACTCACTGTGTGAATCCTCAAGGTTATTCGATGTTGATTATAATTTATTTGCAAGGTTTGTGTAAAAATTATCAATTTTCCAATGGAAAAATAAATAAAATTACTGTAAAATATATTTGTGGGGAAATAAAATTAAGTTGTGTGGCTATATCGGGATTGTAAAACACTACTGATCGGCCGTACGGCCGTGGCACAACTGTGACAAGGAGACACCTCACCACATAATGTAAAAGGCCCACTCCTTCAAGCGGTTTCGCATCATTTCCTGCATTTCTTGGCTGCTTCTTTCCATCCCCACTTTATCTACCTCCATGATCATCACCATCAGCCCCACAATTCTTCCGGTATCCAATATCTATTCACCCTATTCAAACATCATCTGTTGACAAACTACTTAATACTAAAGTAAAAAAATTTTTACATACTAAATAAAATAAAAATATAAAACAATTAAAAGTATATTTAAATTTTCAAAATGTTATTTCAAAACTCCAAGCTCATTTGTAGCTAATATTCAACTCGGAGGTTAAAATTGTATAGGACATAATTTGTTGGGAAGATTCTAAAGAAAAAAAAAGTTCATATACTCTTAGATGATAAAAATTGTTTTTAACGAGTTATAATCATTCGAATAACCAATATCATGAATATAAAGTATTCAACACAGATTGTTATTTATATTTCAACACCTTTAAAATTTTTTATTTTTCACACAGATCTAATGCTATTATGAGGCATTATATATTCAATAGACATCATGGCCAATGTAAACATTATCGTAAAATATAAACTTTCACTCGTGTCGTTCATGACAAAAAAAAAAAAGTTGTTGAGTTGCTTTGTCGAATACATAATTAATATATTTTCAAGTGAAAGCATACAATTCTACTACATTCAGCAATGATGACTGGATATTTGTAGCTGGAAATATCGCAGGAAGTATTAAGTTAATAGTAAGATTTATCGACTATAATATATGAGTAACAAGCAACAAGTGATCCTAGTGCGTCATAAAATATGAATATATACACAATATATTAATATTTCTTGTAATAATTTCTGTAAACAACGAATTGAACTGTTGCGACATATTTATAATACAAGACTCACATCATTTATATGATTTTAATGAATGAATCATCTTCAATCGAATGAATAAAGTGCTGAAGGATGACAATTAATTTTAAATTATAATAATTATTGATAAATTATTTTCTCATGGCAAAAAATAATTTATAACAGTTGGAAATTTTGTGATAAAATCAATTTAATTTCGATGATTAATTTTTGGTGATATGAAGTATAAAATAAATATTGTAAAATAAAAAATAAAGTTAATTTGTGACACGAATATTTATAACAGTTATGATGTGTATTTATTATATGTATAAATTATTTTTTTTTCAAATTATCTCAATATGTCACATTAATAATTAAAAAAAAATATTTCGAAATAAATTATTATTGTAATAATATTGAGAAATAATAATAAATTTTTAATCAACCAAAGTTTGATAATATTTATGTAAAGTAATATTATTTATACATTTTTTAAAAAATATTTCAAGGTAAAAATCAATTTAATAACTTGGAAAATTTAATTTGTATATTCAAATTTTTTTTTATATTATTAAAATATTAAATAAAAAGAATAGAAAAAAATGAAAAATTTAGTTTTGAAAAATTCGTACGAATATATTACTGTATAATAAACAGTAAAAAAATTAAAAAACAATACCCCACAATTTTAAAACATAAAAAAAAAAAATTTTCTAAATATATTTAATAAAAGTTCAATATAATATTCTAAAATGAATATATATTTTCTCCATTTATTTTCTCAAATATATACGGGTCTCAAAAATCAGGAAGAGACGTGTCATTCGATCCGCCTCCCACGTCTCTTCCTTATTCGTCCTGGAGACCCTTTTCCTAAAGACATCTTGAATTACTCCATTGTGGTGTACCCTTACAAAAACAGGATACTGCACACCATCATCCAGCACGTCCGTCACTACACACTACTTTGCATAAATAAAATATATACACATGAACATTATATCGCCCTAAGTTTATTATTAACCTACACTGTACATCCTGAACTAAAGAAAAAAAAATATAAACAAATATATAAATATAATCCATTGACTCAAAAAAAAAAAAAAAAAAATGCAGAATAAAATTCTAAACTTTGATTAATATTAAAATAAATTAGAAATTCTCAATTTAATTATTTATTTATTTATTTTATTTCATAATTAATATTGAAATAACAATTTGTTAGTTGAAGGTTAGATATTGTTTAATACAAGACAGAGCTAATGAAAATTATAACGTGTGTTCTATGTTGTGATTATTCACTTGGATTCTCTTGCATTTTATATAATGTCCAATACTTTGATTGCTATTCTCTCTTTCTCTTCTTATATTTCTTCCTGTCTGTCCCTTTTTCTATGTATGTATATTTATATATATGTATATTTATGTATATAGTTGACACGTTGCGCACGCTCGTAAACTAAATCGCATAATCGGATAACGAGACGACCGCAACCGGTTACAACAACGTCCCACCATGGCGATAACGTGCAATGACTCGATAAAATTCACCGCTGAATTACCATCACCTGTATATATATATTGTGCTGGTTCAATGTAAATATTTGAAATTTTTTTCGTTCTGTTAATAGACGAAGAAAAAATTATATTAATCAATTGATGAGAAAAATTATAGAATTTTATTCTATTTTATATTGAACGAAATTTTATTTTGAATATTTTTGTTCTGGGGATTAATTAAAGAAAAATTATGTTGATCAATTAATAAAAATAAATTATAGAATTTTATTTTATTTTTATTGATCGAAATTTTATTTTGAATATTTTTGTTCTGGGGATTAATTAAAAAAAAATTATGTTAATCAATTAATAAAAATAAATTATAGAATTTTATTTTATTTTTATTGATCGAAATTTTATTTTGAATATTTTTGTTCTGGAGATTAATTAAAAAAAAATTATGTTGATCAATTAATAAAAATAAATTATAGAATTTTATTTTATTTTTATTGATCGAAATTTTATTTTGAATATTTTTGTTTTGGGGATTAATTAAAAAAAAATTATGTTAATCAATTAATAAAAATAAATTATAGAATTTTATTTTATTTTCAATGAACAAAATTTTGTTTTGAATATTTTTGTTCTGTGAATTAATTTAAAAAAAAAAATATATCAATGAGCTGATGAGAAAACTTATAAAGTTCTACTTCATTTTATATTGATTGAAATTTCATGATAAATTAAAAGTTCATAATTATTTTCTCTATTTAGAATTTTACATTGTTAATTATTTTCGTATATATTTGTTTGACTTTTCAAATTCAGTAACATTGAAAATGAAATAACTTTGTAGAATGATAAAAATTGTACTATGAAATTCTTGACTTGTTAATAATAATTGTTTACGTAATTTAAATAATTATTTAAGTTTCAAATATATAATTCATACAAGAAAATTGTCTGATAAATATTCAATTCTACGAAATAACTTTAAAAATTATAAAACTATTTTTCTTTCTGTTCAATTCATGCAATAAAAATAAATATATTCTTTTGATATATTTCATCTGTGAAACAAATCATTCAAACATATAATTTTCTCAAATTTTTTATAATTGTTTAATTTGACAAAACGATCAATGAAACAAATTAACTTTATAAAATAAATAAAAATAATTTGTGTATGATAATAAGAATTATTAATGTAATTAATTTTCTTTGTTTACATATATACCAAGAAAATAAAATATTCATTTTTAATATTTTAACAACCGGAAAAAAAATATTACATTAGTTTTTAAATTAAAGTTTTAAGTAGTTGCGAAATGGTCGAGGAAGACTCGAATGTGATGCTCCAACAGTATGTGAAATAAAATTAAAAAAAAAAATTATTAAATAACTCGGAGCAGGATGGTAAGTGGGAGAATCAAGTTTGAAATCCACTTAACTATATTGGATCATTCCACTGGTCGTTGTGCTTCCATGGCCAGACATTTTACTGCTATGATTTTTCTTCAGTAAGTGAAATAACAAATTGTCGCACTGATCTTGCAATATTGTGAAAAAAACATTTTTATATTTAAATTATTTATTTCCAAAGCTATTCAATAACAAAAATATAATTTTATATTCAAATATATATAAATATCTGTATATAAATGAATAAAAAAACGTTAGATTTGAATAATTAATCAGCATCGAATGAACTTCCAGGTCAATAAACTCATTCTAGAAAAAAAAAAAAAACTATCAAAGGTGAATGTTCACAATTAAATATTTTATTTCTCTTAAATTCTTTTAATTATTTATAAATAATTATAGTAATTTATTAATACGTTTGAACATAAATAACCAAAGATTATAAATTTTCCAATGATATTTTTTAACCTACGTTTGAAATTATATAAAATAATTAATCGAAATTTAAAACATTATTTTTGCTTCTCATTAAAATACCATGTATATTTATTAATATCACATGACTAGTAAATAATAAATATATAATCATACTCAAGTAGAAAACTCGTTTCAATCTAGCTTAGAAGATAATTTTCTCGATCCAATCCAACCTGAATTGTCAAATAAAAAAAATCATACTAATAAAAAAAAAAAAAGAAAAAGAAAAATAAATAAAAATTCTCCATCCTGGATTTCATCATTTGCTTCAAGTATATTTACCGTTGGGTGCATCTGCACAAATACGATGCAATATAAAGTAAAATGATCATAAAATACCATCTGGTAAATGAATCATAAATTCAACACTTTAATATTCAGAAATATAAAAATGAAAAAAATGAATAAATAAATGTTACTTTATACATGCTATAAATTTTGTTATGCGAAACCGGATCTTACCGTTCTACATATATATATCATTATAAATATAAAAATATTCATTAGAAGATCTAATATAAATAACAATTAACTTAAAAAAATAAATAAATAAATAAAGATTAATTCTATTTACAAAATTTTATTTTTCTTTCATCGATAAATTTTTATTTACATTGATTATAGAGAATCAATAGAAAATACCATCAATTAAAATGACGTCATACAGGTGGTATTATCAGAAGGTCATAGCTAATAATAACATCAACATAATCATCATTAAATCCCGGACAGAAAATTAACAACGTTCAAATTAATTCACAATCAATGATGATGAGTTTATGTAAGTTAAGAATTGAAATAATTATTATCTTTCGTTTATCAAAAAAATTTTTGATATCATTAATCAATTATACACATAACATAATTTTTTTATCTTAATGATTTAATGCAAAAGCAAAAAAAAAATAAAATAAATATGTATTTCACTATATGGGCGTAATTATATAGGTAGAAAAGAATGTGTGTAAGTGTGTGGTTTATGCAGTGAGTGTGCGGGCTCATCGCATGTGTAATTTAGCAGCAAACCACACAACTGCTGACATCAGTTCCTCTTTTGCCAGTACATTGAACGAACGTGTTTGTAACACCAACATTTTATTTAATACTCAAGTCTTTATAATATTGAAAAATATTTGTAAGTATATTTTGGATTTTTCTTCAATTAAAATTAACTATCATTGAATTAAATGCTCAATCATTTTTTGTTATGTCTTTTAAGAATTCTTATTGACAAGGTGAAATATAAATTGGATTATAATTAATAATAAAAAATAAAGTATGAAATAAAATTGTCAATAGAGTTAAATCAAAAATTCACAAAATTTCTGAGCATTGTGATTAATTAATTAAAATAATTTTAAAAGCTGGTAATTAAAAATTATTTGTTTATGTCTGAATTATATTATAATATCAACATATTGATAAGTTTATATATCCAAAAGTGGGAGTTTAAATTATAAAATAACATAATAATATTCATTAATTAGTGACTTGATAATTTAGATAATTTTTTTATTAATTCATTCGACGAAATTTATTTAGATTAAAAATTTTCTTCATGATTTTATGGTCATTAATTATTCATTGAAACTGTCTAGTTGATAAGTAAAAACAAAACAAAACATAATCTTAATTATACAGCCTTGACTAAAAAAAAAATAATTTAAAAAAAAATGATATAAATTGCAGCAAAAGTTTGATTGAGAAATTCTCTTATCAAAATTAATACTCAATTCAAATAATATTATATAATTTATTTACACATATAGATACAATGTTAATTATCAATATAAAATATTTTCAAACGATAAATTTATCGTTTTAAAAATTTTTCTTATCAATTTAATATTTCCATCAGTGTAAAAAAATAAATAATAACTATGCAGCACATGAATTCATTGATACAAAATAAAGTTATATCGATTATTAATATATTGTGAACATTATATTATCATATTATTATTCCAAATGAATATTTTAACGTCGAAAACCGAGTGCCAAGTCCACAAGTTAAAGTGCACACCTATACATAATTATATACACATTTATCTACAGATAAAAATATCCTACACTTAAAGTACATTTATAAGTGCTGCCAAATACGCATAATCAAATGTCCCTCAACATAAATAAATAACTAAATTTTTCATAAATAATAAACAACACAATAATTTTCATTACTAAAACATCCGCCAATAAAAATATAATTTATAAAAATTTTCCCAACTATTACTTCAATTAATAATAAACATTTTGACATTTGACTTTAATTAAAAATATTTATTTTAATATTTCAGAGCAACGATTCTATCTATGGATAAATTAGAAAAATTACACAACGTCAGACAACCTCGAATTCTATTAAGATAAAGAAAAAAATTATTTACAATAAATAGTGAACTGTCTAGTGCTCTATATCTTAACCAGTCAGTATAAATGCAAAAACGTTTGTTAAACAGACGTGTGGGTCTGCACAACCGATGAGAAAATAGAACGCGGTTGAGTATCAAAGACATATGTAGAAGACAAGTGAATGCAATGCTCATACTTAAAGTGATAAAGAAAAAAATAAACAAATAAAAAAAAACCATAAACCTCTCGCCTAAACAGAAGAAAGAAAATTCAAGGCGGTCTCTCCATTGAAAAAAAAAAAAAAAAACAAATAGAGAAGAAATATACCATTATTATTTTTTCTTTGTTCGTCGTTCTATCTCGGCATTTTGGCCCGAAGTATCTGGTTGGAAGAGAATGTCTAGGCATGAGGTTACTAACCCAGTTATTCAGTTCACTGTCGAGCAGCGAACACGACTGATCGACTTATAAACGTGATAAAAACAAAATAGATATTTATAATTTACTAAATATCAATCTTGAAATATTTGCAATTTGAATTCAATACTTTTGGATTTATAAAACTATTGTGATATTAATAAATTAAATAAAGCAAGATGTCGAGTGTTGATACAGATTTAGAAGAATTAATGTCACATTTAGGTGAATTTGGAAAATATCAAGGATGGCAATATTCATTACATGTATTAGCTGGATTAACTGCTGGATTACATATGTTAACATTGTTAACTGTTGCTGCTGTGCCACCACACAAATGTGTTGTGCCTGGATTGCAAGATGAATTAGGCAATGTTGAACTTACATGGGACAATGTACCATTGGCTGGATCAAAATATTCTAATGGTACACTATTGGATATTCCAATAACATTGGACGCTTGTACTTATTTAAATGAAAAAAATAATACAGTACAATGTGATGAATGGGTATTTGATAAAACATATTTTAAATCATCACGTGCAATTGAATGGAATTTTGTTTGTTCACGTCGATGGCGAGGTGCATTAGCTCAATCATCATATATGATTGGTGTATTTTTTGGTGCTGTAACATTAGGATCAATGGCTGATAAATATGGACGTAAAATAATATTTTGTGTATCAGCAACAGCCCAATTAATACTTGGTGTTATTGTTGCAATTATACCAGAATATTTTACATTTTTATTTGTACGTTTTGTTTATGGTATTTTTGGCTCGGCTGGTGCTTATATTACTGGCTTTGTATTGACAATGGAGATGGTTGGAGCATCAAAGAGAACTGTGTGCGGTATGATGTTTCAATTGGCATTTGCATGCGGTTTTATTCTTGTAGGATTCTGGGGATCAATAATTAAAGATAGAATGTGGTTACAAATTGTTTATGGTCTTCATAGTAGTGTTTTAATTGGACATTGGTGGCTAATGGATGAATCACCACGATGGCTTTGGGCACAGGGACGTGCAAAGGAAGCTATTGAAATAGTACAAAGAGGATTGAAAATGAATGGTGATAATACTAAATTAGATATGGCTAAATATGTATCGAAAAATCGTGCTAGAGAATCAGCGAGGGAAAATAAAAAATCTTACGGTGCTGTTGATTTATTTAAAACGCCAAATTTACGTAAAAAATGTTTGAATGTTTGTTTAAATTGGTTTGCAAATTCAATTGTTTATTATGGATTATCATTAAGCAGTGGTAATCTTGTTGGTAATCCTTATTTAATGTTAGCATTAAGTGGAATTGTTGAAGTACCAAGCTATATATTTGCAAGTTTAACAATGGATAAAGTTGGTAGACGTTGTTTAGTTAGTAGTTTTATGTTAATTGGTGGTGTTTGTTGTATTATAGCAGCATCATTACCAAAAAATTTTGATGGAGCTGGTACTGTAATTGTTACAATTGTTTTATTAGGAAAATCTTGTATTGCAATATCATTTGCAGTCATTTATAATTATACTGCTGAATTATTTCCAACTGTTTTACGTAATACTGCACTGGGTATTGGTTCAATGTGTTGTCGTTTGAGTGGTGCAATGACACCAATGATTATGCTATTGGATACATTGGATCCAAGTGTTCCAGCAACATTATTTGGCGTTATTGCACTTGTGTCAGGATTTTTATCATTGTATTTACCAGAAACTGCGGGTCAACCAATGCCGGAAACTCTTGAGGATGGTGAAAGATTTGGTGTTGGTGATACATGTTTTACAACGTGCCTTGGTAGACGTAATAACGATGAAATTATTATGAAATCTGTTAATGGTAAAAGTGGAGAAAAAATTCATGATAATGAAGAATAATTTTTTAAAAAATTTTCTTTGCATTAAATTTATAAATAATGTTGGATATATATTTTTATAAATAAGTATTTTTATATTCAAGTTATTAATAATTGTGCTTAATTCAATATGGTACTAGTGCTTATGATGAACAAAAAAAAAAAAAGAAAGAATTATTTGTTTAAAAAGAAAATGAAGAAAGAAATATTTTTTATTTTATCATAATGGAATTTTAATCATTCGAAAAAAATTTTCTGTGCGTCTTTAATGATAAATGTACACGAATAACATTGTATTCATGTGAATTTGGACGCAAAAAAAAAAATTAATGCAGGATTTAAGATATTTGTGTAAGATTTATAAAGAAATTATACTGAAAGTAATTTTGTGAAATTTTTAATTTGGTAACAAATTAAAAAAAAACTACTGTGTCTTATTCTCGCAATAAATTTCATATTCTATAGTTTATATATATATGTATACATGTACATGAAAGATAAGAACAAAGATAAATAATTGTTTTGGCAGACAAAATTCACTTTTGTTTACAAGACTGAAAAGTAAATTTTGCAAACCGTTTCGCATGCGTACTTATACATATTTTTCAACATAGTAACTCGATTCATATGATTCATTTATGTCACAATAAGTGAATCAAATCTATATTGAACAAATAACATGTTGAATAATATTAAGAGAAAAAAAAAAATAAACAAATAATTTCGTTTTAAAACGTGTGGAAAATATTTGAAATATAAATTTGTTTTTTGTATCCACTTTACAAAACAAGGTCATTTGTATAACTATTTTTAATACAAGATTATAAATAAATTGAAAAACATTTATATTTAATGCAAAAACGTATACTGTAAGACGTCATTAATATTTTTAATTTATTTACTTTTCCATTTCGCAGTCTGACAATTTAAGTATAATGAATTATTTTCTACGTCGACATTTGACAAACAAAGTCGCGACTAAATATAATTCCATAGTAAATATATTTTTTTTTTCTCACATCATACTCTACATTTTCAAAAGCATTCTAAAGGTAAGTCAACTTTAATATCCTGCGCGGAAATTATCCCAGCGTTTGAAGATAAAAGAAATAAAAAAATAAAACACAGGAAACAAAGTGAACATCTTAAAAAATAAAACAATTCAGGACAAAGTTGATTTTTTTACTGCTTGTTGCATGCAATTCCACACGGAAATTACTTTATGTTATGTTTCTAAACTGATCTTGAGTTTAAAGTGAAAATGGAAGGAAGTGCGAGAATGCAAAAGGACAGTGTGTGAAGACTCCACATCGCGTATGACCTTAATAGCACAGAACGTGCAATTTCAAGTGAATAGCTTTTTTTTTTTTCACTATATTCACTATCACCATTACCATCGCTGACATTGTCGTACGTAATGCAATATAACTAATAGCTTGTCTCTTCTGTCTTGTGGATAATGGAAAAAGTTTTGAGAGTTTTAAAATCATCTCAAGTTTTTTTGTTTCCAATCGTGAAAGTTTCAAGTTACTATAAAGAGAAAAAATATATAAGTAAAAAAATTTCCATGCTTATATAAATGAATGTGAATGCATATATTCCGATGTAGTTATTTTATTTCTCTATTCATGGGCCATCCCTATTGTCAATGAAATGAATAACAATGGTATAAGATAGATATGTTAGGGGGAAAAAAAAGACAAAGTAACTTCAGGGGTTGATACAACCGATGACTCATTCGACTATTACTATTGATTTAAATAACTAATAATAATATAACTCCACTAAAATGAGGAATAAAATTATAATTATTAATAATTATTTACACTTTATTATAAACAAATGAATAATTAGTCTATGTTTTGTTTTATTTTTTTTTATTTTAGTGGGAGATAATAATTATCATGAAGGGAGAATGATTGAAATAATTAAATGACGTGAAAGATATTTTGTACTTTGAGCTCCCTCTTCAATTATTGTGATTATCATTAAAGTATTTTATTTTCTATGAGTGTATAAATATATATATATGTATATTTATTGAAGTAGAAATTAAATTTACAGCTGAGGGATTTTAATTTAATTTAATGTATAAGTATTAAACTTTTTTTTTTGTTTTCAGTAAATTTAAATCATTTTATTTAATTTATTATCTGTTATTAATGTTTTCGAAATTGTGTTTTCTCGAATTCAAATTTTTTTTTTTTAAGGAAAGTAATAGATATAAGTTTATAAACTAGATTGTACTAAGTGCATTTGATTAATTACAACCCTGAAAAAAATATTTCCTGACATAAAAAAATTGAATGAATAAAAATAAAAATATAAATATATTTTTTTTTTTTTTTCGTATAAAAAATTTAAATATTAATTAAAAAGCTTCTGCTTTTTATTAATACAAATGATCTTCATGTTGATAATCTCTTCAACTCACATCTAATCACCATTCAGAATAAAAAAAAAAAAAAAATGAGAAAGTTAAACATAAACAGAAAAAATTTATTTCCTCGATAAACCGGTAATGTTTAATTTATCGTTGCTATTACGTCCCACCAGTTTAATTTGCCGATATACTTATTTATTATTTTATATAACTAACGTATACTTTTGCAAACTTCCTGGTTTCTTTAAATTTTTATGTTTTATTTTATTTTAATATGAATTAACAAAAATGTTTTGTTTTATATTTAGTACTCACCTGGATAAATGCAACTACACAATTGTCCATGCGATTTCCTTCACCGTTGGAAAAATCTTCGTGGACAAGTTGGAACGATAAACGCGCACTGGGAACTGAACTCAAGCCCGGCGCCATCAGTTAGTCCAACACAAAATCCCATCATCATCATCATGTGTATATGGTGGTGCGCGCGCGTGTAAAATAACCCACCAACGAGAAGTCGACCCTGCTCCAGACTGGTTTTGTATTTTATTTTATTTTTCCCCATCTACCCTGCATAATAATTAAACACACATGATATTAATTAATTAAACATACACAATAACATCAACAATAATCCCAACTGATAAATATAAATTCTATATAATCAAAATTAATTAATATAATTTCAAAAAAATTGAAAGAAAATTTTCATTATTTTTTTTCTTCAATTTCATCACAATAATTAGATGATAGATTATTATTTCAGCATCAATTGAAAGTTTATTAGAGAAAATTGAGGGGTATTTAAACACCCCCTCGTTAATTTGTATATTATATCCTATGAATTTTTTTTCGTTTTTTTTTTTCATAATAAAAAACACAGAAATTGATGTATCATTTTCCAGTGTCATTCAAAGAGTCGATTGCATGTCCGCAGCAGTTAAGAATATATAGAGTTCACCCTAACGCAGTGCAATGACCGGTAATTTGATGTAATTTAGTGTGTAACAGACACAGTATTAAGGCCGAAATAAATATATACATATATGTAATAGTTATTTACAAATCAATCCATTAGCAATGAAATCAAATTTAAT
Source organism: Microctonus brassicae (assembly GCA_918226075.1). Taxonomy (NCBI): domain Eukaryota; kingdom Metazoa; phylum Arthropoda; class Insecta; order Hymenoptera; family Braconidae; genus Microctonus; species Microctonus brassicae. The sequence goes on along the minus strand of OW445484.1, from coordinate 10,928,050 downwards.
TTTTTATATTTATTATTCTCTATTCTATCAATTATGTATTAAAAAAGAAAAAAAAACAAACAAATAAATTTACCGACACCAAATAAATATTTAGTTCAATATAAAATGAATTTTTTTGAGCTTAATTAATTTTTTCACTTTAATTAATTTTTTTTCTTCAATGTATTATTCATTTACTGATTTATTTTGACATCAACGTCAATCTAAGTGTGAATATTTATGCACATACATATATATTTGAGCTTTATAATAATAATCATTGATGTTTGATGCCAAAGAACAAATTGCATTGTGCTGACATGTGATGTATACATAGAATGTTTACTTGTTTATGCATATATATATGTGTATGTTCGTTAAATAGATTCGTTGGATAATTGTGTTTGAGTTTAGCAATAATGAGTGCGAGTGAGATAGCGCGAGAAAGTTCAATTAATTTGAAATGACGTTACCTACCCTACGGTGCTTTTCATTATCTATTGCTATCCATGATGGAATAATTTACATTAACTTTTATATTGCTTTTTTTTTTTTTTGTTTGTTTCATATTGCTCAAAGTTCTGTGATCTAAAATTAAATGACACTGTAATTTTATCACTCATCTTTATTATCATAAATTCAATAAAAATATGTCAAAGTATTTATTTCAAAAAGATATATTTATATCAATAATTTTTTTTTTAATTTAATTTATCGATATGTACTTGATGGATTTATTGTTAATTATTTTTTACATCGCACAGGCAAGCTAATATTGTCAGCCTTAAAATTGCATTGACAATATTTTGCTGTTTATATTTATTTATGTATTTATTTGTTTTTGTTTTAAAAATATTTTTTTTATGTTTTATATATGGTTTATCTAATTTGTCAAAAGCTACTATAAAAGCATATAATTGTATAAATGGTAACTTTATAGTAATAATCGCGACCATTTGTGCGATTATTATTTGATTATTTTGTTTTATTTTATCTTTTTTATTTATTTATTCATTTTTTTTTTTTTTCTTGAATTCTTGTGATGAATATTATTAATCTTCTTCTGCATCTTCAGTGTCGATAATTGTCTTGAAGCAGAATGGTTGGAATAAATATCCATGACCTTCATAAAATTTGCTCATAAATTCCACCCTAGAAATAAAAAATAAAAAAAATGTTAAAAAAAGAAAATATATTTTATTTTATTTATCTACTTATTAATTTTTTTTTCTTCCATTTCTTCAAGCCAAAGCGATAAAGAGTAATTGAAAAAACAAAATCAAACCTACCAATGAAGCCGAAGTGTGTGAAGAAATGCTGACAAACCCTCCATCAGAACAAGAATTGCTATGGTAAAAAATGCCCACAATGCAAATGCAATAAAAATTGCAACACTTGGATAATATTCACCGTCTAATGTTAATGCCAATGTAAGTACTTTTTGCCACAACACCTCAGACAATTGTCCATGAGCAAGTGATAATGCCCAAAGTCGTAAATACGATGCTGTGTGCGAGACTGTTGATAAAATATATTCAATTGTATGAATAGCTTGATAAACCATCACATCAGAAAATGGTTCTTCTTCGTTTTCATCTGAATGCACATCACTTGCCACAGCAGCTTCACCATTTGATGGCACCATATTATGATTCTGAAGTTCAATATCCTGTGTATAATGGCCATTTTCCTATTTTAAATTAATTATACTAATGAACGTTCTTTCGTTGAATTATTTGAAAGAATTTCGAACGAAAATAATTAAGAATTCGATTTCCGGGTATATTTACCAATTGCGATGAGGATTTTTTTGCCTTGGAGCGTGTTATGTAGATGTATAATGGCTTGCCACATAGCAATATTGGAATACAAATAAGCGCTAAATATTTAAATGTGTCTTGCAATTCAGCTTGGCCATCAAACATATATGGCTCGCAAAGATGTGTTTGAGAAATTTCCGTTGAATTTGTTGGTGAAACATCATTATGTGATTTATTATCTGGTGGTGTATTCAACATCATGTTGATAAATGTAATCAGAACTGATGGTGCGCACATTGAATCAAATTTCGTTTCTGTAAATATTTTTATAATTAATTATTAAATGTAAAAATTATTAAATATTTGATATAAAAATAAATGTAAAATTTTTATTAATATTTAAAAAATTACCTTTATACGAAGCACTGTAGAGAAAATATTTAACTATCATGAGTGTTATTAAATAACCAAAAATCATGATGAAAAAAATTAGTTGGGGCAAAAATTCCAAAAAAAAACTTGCGTATTTTTTGAAGTGCCTGAAATTTAAAAAAATTATTTATTCATATAATGTTGAACTTGATTGAAAGTGATGTTGAATTGATAATGAAAAACAAAACTTACATAATATTTATGACGCTAACACACACGCCAAAAATCATGTGAACAACACCAAAAATAATTGATAATTTCATTTTATATGAATTTAAAAAGATAATTTTATTGGTTGCTAATGCCCATGCAGGATCCATTCCAACTGGATACGGCACTTGTGCATATCCTTTTTCAGTAGCGGGATCTAGTTCAAGATGTTTATTTGACATTATTCTTGATACATTATAATCAATAATCCAACTTGAGCCAAATATATTGAGCGATTTTGAGAATATATCATTGTAAATTAATCCAATGTACATTGAAAATAATCCCATTAATAAAATTATATAACGACCACCGAAAAATATTGTCCATATTTCATTATCCACTTTTTTAGCTAACAATTTTTTTTCCCATATCACCATCCATGCGCCGAATATTGTCATTATTAATCCTGTAATAATATTAATTTCAATAATAAATAATTGGAAGAAAAAATAATTGAAAACCGTGCATGAACTTAATTTATGTTTAAAATATTCAGTAGATTAATTTCAAGTTTACCATGGCCAATATCACCAAACATGATACCGAAGAGAAATGGGAACGTGATAATTGTATAAAGAGCTGGATTAGCTTCGCGATAAGAGGCAACGCCATACGAATCAATTAGTGTTTGAAATCCTCTTGTAAATCTATTAGTTCGATGAAATGTTGGTGGATTCTCGTGGCTTTGGATGACATTCAAAAACGAAGGTATTGAGCTTCCACACGAACGCTAAAATAATTTAAATTGTTAATTTGAATATCATTTCATAATTAATTTAATTCAATAAAATTATTTGTGTTGGGATATATTTAAATGAGAATAATAATACTTACTGATCCTTCTGTGAGGCAATTTTGTACGATACCTAGGTCACCAATTGGCACCCAACATTCACCGATAAGACATTTTTTAGTTACATCCATATTAAATAAATTCATTGTGTGATAAATTGCCTTCATTTTTCGAACCATTATGTTCCAATTTGGAATTTCTTTGGCGACATTGTGTAAAACTCGCTGTCGATGATCTTGAGTTTGATTCAAAACCTAACAATTAAATGAAATATATTAAATAATAGTAAAAAAAAAAATGAAGAAAAAATATATTTATAATTTAATTATTATTGATTTTTAATTGAATCTATTTTTAATGCAACAAAATTTGCATTATATTTGTAAAATAAGATTCCATAAATTGAATATATTCATTAAATGTATAAATCACTTGGCAATAATGACTGATATCAAATCTTTTTGTAAAATAATTTTTCAATTCAATTTTTTTGTCATATAAAAACTTGGCGTTTTTTTTTCTTTTTTTTTTTTGTAAAAAAGGAAAATATTACGTAAGGAAAAATAAAAATATTGATCAAATAGTAAACAAATCATTCCATTGAATCAAATCATCAATAACAATTGAAACAATTAATGAGAAACAATAAATATTAATGAATAAATTAAAATAATAATTCATAATACTCACTAAATTAAGATCTTCCAAACGTGTACGAACACCTTTCAACATTTCCAATCGTTCAGCATTAATATTCGGACACGGATATAAAGAAGCATGAAATCCAGCACACACTTTTTTAATTCGACTTTTCAATTGTTCGCCTTGGAAAAATGCAACAAATACAGTTTTATAAATCTCATTTCCCTGAATAAACATAAAAAAAAAAAACATCATTAATATAATCAACACATCACAATAAATATAAAGTTAAATACCCCCTCTTTAAATATTATTAAATATTTCCTTACTGTATTTGGATCTTCAAGTGGCTCGTCAAGTTCTGCTTGTCGTAAAAATACATTTCCACGTGATATTCTCCAAAGCATTCGCTCAAATGCTGGAACACGCTCGCGATTTACTACTCCAGAAACAAATCTAAAGCCACCAAGTAAGAATGAAAAAAGGAAAATAATTATAATCAATTGAATAAAATATAAATAATTATTTAATTTGTATTTACTCAAGTCGTCCACGTCCAGTAGCAAAATGTTGTTCCTCATTGATCAGCGCACGTGTTATTGAGTCATTAGCCTCCTCCTGTTGATCGAGAAACAGAAAAGAGCCTTGATTCTTCGACTAAACGGTAATATCGATTATACGACAAACATTCGTCGTAATGATAATGTTTAGTTGGGCCACTACAGATACCTCGGTAAAGAATACTTGAGTTTTTTCAAGTACATGTCGTAATTCCGATAATTCCAAGTAATTGCTCTTCAAATTAACTGCATTATGACTTAATTCCAATATATCATTCTCCGTTTTTTCAATATGTGCCTAAAAAATATTATATTTATTGTTATTAAATTAAATTCATTGATAGCTCTCTCGAGTCGAAATTTTTGTGCTTCTTTTAAGTCTTTTAGTAGTCAATTAAACATTCTATGGCACTTGTTGGCCTATCAACTCTACTTTAAATCTAGGATTGAACTTAGATTGATGCTTTTTACATCCAACACAACATTGTAATATTTTATTTCATAATAAAATTAAACACAAGTTCCTCCTTTACGCCCGAGGTGTTGTATTTTCTATTAAAATATTTCTAAACAACTTTCCTTGCTCCTGAAGAACCTCACTAAATGTCCAAAAATTTCGACACGGAAGATTCATAATATATTAGATAAATTTACTTCAAGATCGATAACTTCACGTGGATTTGGAGCTCTTGGCCATTCACCAATAATTTCAATAATTGGCACATTATCTTTCTTGACTTCTGCCTCAATGTATCGAAGCTTTCTTTCCATTTCATCACATCGTCTCACTTCATTGACAAATTTACGTTGAAAATGATTAACATCACCGTTCAACTAAAAGGAAAATAAATAAATAAATTCATCAATTAATATTCATATCATACAATTATGTTATTAAATATATAAAGAAAAGAAAAAAAAATTTTTACAGTAATATAAAGAGCTTTTTAAATGATATTATAATTTATTTTATTCACTTACGTCACGAAATTGAACAGTTCCGGTCTCGCCAAGTTCCGAAACTGAAAGATAACCAGCTTCTGGTTGAATAAAAAGCTGGCATAAAGCCATTTCCTCACTTCTTAGCATAGAACCCATGTTTATTATAATCGTTCAACTCCTATTCTGTAACACAAAATATAATTTTTTTTTTTTTTCTTTAAATCAACCTGTTGATTATTCATTCATCAATTAAATTCATTTATTGATTTATTTTTATTTCGTCAACTTCTGGCTACTGATTTGACTTCATAAATTTTCACAGTCACTTGTATTGCAAAGACGTCAATTGACTCTATCATAAAAACAACACTACTGTGTGATATGTTCGTGCATTCAATTTACACCGAACGTTGGTTATCAGCGATAAATGATAGTTCAGGTGTTGATAGACTAAAAAAAAAAAAAAATTCTATTTCATTGTCTCGATTATTGTATGGACGTATATACATGTTTATGTATTTGTGATTGCGACTGAGTGTGTTTGTGTGAATGTATGTATGTATCAAGTGTGTTTTTGAGCAATTGATCACGAGATTGTAATCCTTGTGACGAGTGGACACGAATTAATTGCAGCAAAAATTCAACAAACAAATGACATTGTAATTGCATACAATATGAGGAAGTATACTGAATTTCGCTGGTGTAAAAATTGTCATTAAACAATTATTTCTACCTAAACAAATACATATTTAATAATATTAATATGTGTGTATGTATAAAGTTAATTTTTACAAAACATAAATGATGTAAATTAACAAAAATAAATAAATGTTTAATCATATTAGACTTTATCCCAAACGAAAACAAAAATATATTTAAATTATATAAATTTATTGTGCATAGTAAAATCATGAAAAATAAAATTTTATAATTATCGGAAGTGAAGTTTTTTTTTTTTTTTATGGTCTGTTGAATTTTTGCATCAAGGTTATTGATGAGTTTGATAAAAAAAAATAATTTTTGTTACATTATATGCAATGTAAAAAATTAAACAAATTTATATTTCAAATATTCTGTGTTAATTTTTTTTGTTCTTCAAATCAGAAAGTTTCTTATCATTGGAAAAATTTTTTTTATCTATCTTCAGGCTCAGTGTTGTAATACACAATCAAACAAACTCATTGCAAGCATAAAGACACAAATAGATATAAAATACATTAAGTGTAAAATGAACATTCAGGTAAATAAGATTAAATTCTATGACAGTGTTTTTTTTTTTTTTTTTTTTTTTTTTTCATTGCAAGAGTGATAAGAAAAATTACTTTTACAACATTTAATTACATGAACAATTTATGAACTATAATAAATATATATAAAAATGTAGAAATTATTTAATAAAATGCGTAGTCATTCGTTTGAAAAAAAAAAAAAAAAAATTGTTATTCAATAATTTCAATTGTTTCAAGTTGAAAAAGTTGATATGTTCGGTTATTATTTATGAGTTCATACACTTAATTCGCTTAATCATTCACTATGCACTAGTATAATAAATCTATAGATATAAATGTGATGTAAACCGTTTTGTTTATGGGGAATAAGACAATTTGATATCACTATTATTTGTTAATTAATTCTACATAATTTTATACGACTTAATTAAGCATGAAAATTATTTTTCGTTACCTCGGTGGGTATAAATTTTCATTCCCTTGTCTCAATTCTTCACCAATGACAAATAATAAATGACATATGAATAAAAATATAACGAAAATTGAATCTATTTTATAAAAGAATTCTAAACATCAATAATAATACCAAATAATTTTTTCACTTAAATTATTCATAACAATAATTAAAACAAGAATTAAATTCAACTGATGAAACTGCAGGTGAGAAAATAATGTCACAAATTTATTTCAAAAATTCAAAATAAAAAAATTTCAAACTCGTATTTCAATAAAATAATCTAAACAATAATTATTAATATTCATTCAAAGCTAAATTTAAATACCCAAATATTGAATCTCATCATGAATTTGATAGTCATAATTAAAATGACAATTAATTATAAATATAAATAAAAATACTTTTAATAAAATCGAAATAGATGGAATATATTTAAATATAATTACCACAGGTCCTTCCACAATTAAACGCACCGATGCGATTTATCTTTCGACATTCACAAGTGAACCACACACTGCAAAATACTCGCAGGTAATCGAACAATATTCCACAGGTAATACCCAACAGCGTTGACGATAAAGTTTAAATCATTGGTGAAGTGGGGCATATCTTGAAAAAGTAATTACAGCCAGACAATTTAGGAATGATATTTATAAAGAAGAGGGAAGGAGGATATCTCCTTCTACCACACTGACAATATATATATTTAATTATTATGACCGTCTTATTTTCAACTGATAAGATAGGTTATCCATTCAAATAAACCCTCAATTTAAACAAATTAATATGAGCTTTCAAATTTTATTTCTAATTTAATAAATAAAAATAAAATAAATATATTTTTGTATAATACAAATATGTTTTATTCTTAATTTTTTATTTTATGGTTGGTAATATATTATGCAAAAGTTTAATTTATATTAAATATGCACATGTAAATATATATTATAAAAATGCATAGAAGGTTAAACAATAATACAATTCTTTTTTATGTATTTAACATTCTTGAAATAGCTGGTAGCAGAAAAAAAAAAAACATGTATAATTTTGTCTGGTAGTCATAAATTACGGATAAAATTCTATATTTCTTGCTTTACGACCTCTACCTATCTCCTTAGCTTATCTTACAATCATGAGTGAACTAGATTTACTGACAATTGTTGCATTACTTTGTGAATTGTAGCAGCAATCTACATCATCAAGACACAAGAAAGAAAAATATAAATTCATCATTATAATTCAGCATAAAATATATTTTATTTATTTCCATTGCTGCCATAAAAAAAATTCATGGATATTTTTGATTTATATTCATTATAAAATTTTTCAGTAAAAGAATTTTGAATGATAAAAATGGCACAAGGATTCAACTAAACAATAACGAACAAAAAGTATTAATCACGTTCAAAACAATGTCCTTTTATCCATCTGTTTAAATATATACTTGTCTGTTATGTATTTATTTTCATGTATATAATTTTTTTTTTTTGCCTGACATGTGAGGCAATAGCATTGAAGTGTCAAAGCAGGAAGTATGAAAATATTGCAATATTCAGTATGATGATTGATTGTATGTATTTTCATTGATATATAGAATGTACATATTAAATTAATCAATTATTTAATTTATTAAAAGAATTTTTTTCTTCTCATCGAAACTAACTGTAAGACCATAAAGAATTGTGAGATTAGTTACTATTGTTATCACTAGATGGCAAATATTTCTCGATAGGAATACAGAATTATTAAGGAATAAGTTAATAGTCGACAGGAAGAATAAATCGTCCTTGTCTTTGGGGAGCATAGTATTCAATGAACGTCATGTGAGGATACTGATGCTGAAACCAATAAATAAACATCCGCATCTGTATATTTCATTGGTAAAACAATGAAATATATGTGTTGCAATTTTTGAAAGGTCTCTTTACTTTATAAGGGACCAAACTATTTGTTTATATTTGTTGAGATTCAGTGTTTTATTTTGAGTGTCTCGATATAATTAAGGTAACCTTACCTGAATTAATAGAGATCCACCACATTATTTATGATAGTATTTATAAAAAATCATTCAAGTTTATTGCAAATTAAATATTGTTAGTTCCAAATGAAAATTGCATTCAAGAATTTTTGTGAAAAGAGTATTGTTCAGAATAAGTTATATCAACGAAATTTTAATGGTTATGATGGGTTTTCCCTAATGTATCTAGGTCTAAATAGCGCTTTGTTTCCTACTTGTAATAAATAGTTTGTTGTATTATTTTAGGTATGGTGACCTTGCATCACGCCATTAGGTTTGTCAGCCAATCATTAAATTGGCACTGCCTACTTTTTCCTCACTATCTACAAATTTTCTTCTCTATTTGTTTTCTCCAAGTAATATCCAAAAATTTATAGTCAGTTTACCCCATCAGACACCATAGCCAAAGGTTCAAAATTTAACTCAGTTCACGTCGACATAATACATTAAGAATACGAATTCATATGTGTAATCAAAGTTTGTTAAGAAAATTACGACAATAAATTAACTATATTATTTATCATATAAATATAACCTCTATAATAAATTGACACCTTTCCTTTCCATATCAAAAAGGTCGAAGTCTTCCAAATATATAAATAGGTGCATGCTATTAATTAATGTGCATCATTCGTGATAATATTTGGGTAACATAACCTCAAATTTGATGCGATAAAACAATAATCAAAATTGAATGAATTTATTCATAATTAAAATAAAATAAAAATTATTAATATTAAACTGATTAAATTTTTTTTTGTACTTTATCATGTGAATAAAAATGAAAAAATCGCCTTGAAAAATTTAATCTTCCTCAAAAAGAATAACTAACCATTTTTCTTTGAAATGATTTCAATTCATTTGACAATTAATTATATCTTCCCATTTTCGCCTTCCTCTTGTGCATTTTACCACAATATATTTATTTCAAAGAGTTTATCTCTACATTGTGATGAGATAAAAAAAATACAACCAAGTGTCAACTACATACATATATTAGACATCGGATTGGCTAACGGACCACGTTGTTTCTCCTGTCTCCCTCGGGTGTGCCACGCACATGAAATGCCTAAACAGTAACAACCTTGGACACCAATCAACGGACTTGAGTGACCCTAATAACCGCGTCGACAGTTGGCGCGTTTTATACTTACACTTTGCAGTGCTACATGATGAAAATCAACAGCAGCGATGAATATATATAATATATGACAGTTGAAGATGATGGATAGTCATAATACATAAATAAAAATATCATCAGAAAAACGAGAAAAATAAATAAAATAAACCAAATAGCCAAGAAAAAAAAAACTATTCAATATTCCAACCGAATGAAAACAAAAAAAAATTGTAAATAAAACGACAACTCCTTAACAATAAATTAATTAAGATAGATTTAATTGTTAATAAAATATTTCTACTCAATAAAAAATTGCCCATTTAATTTTTTTAATAAATGCAAATAAATTTTAATAGAAAATATTATTTTTCATAAATATTTATATCTAATTGGTTCTATATAAATTGATCTTTGCATTTGTCAGAGTTTATTTTATTTATATTTAATAAAGCAAAGGCAAAAATTATAATCATGCGATGCTGATAGATGAACGAGTGCAGCGAACTCTTTTGCTTTCATCAATGTATGCACATTCCTCAGGTATTTCCTGTCCATTCATTCATTCATCGTTCAAACAATTGAAACGATACAAATATAAATTCATTTATAAACACGCCTGAATTTTATTTATGAATGGACAACAGATTTTTACATGAATTCATTCTTTGTACCAAATAGTTTTATGGTGCATTCCATTTGATATTATTTAATTATTCAGAAGAACTAAGAATGTAAACATATCTCCAAAGATGTAATAAATTAAATTTTTCTTTTTATGTAACTGCTATTAGACTGTTATCAGACCGTGACATCACTCTCTCTCTTTCTCTCTCTCCACATCCTGTCATGTTCATTTAACATATCATGCATGATTATATTATGGTTGTCCGAATTTTTAAACAAATGATAAGCATTCTACAGAATCCACAGTGTTTCTTTCATTCGTTGGAATTAAGAAAAAAAAAAAAAAATAGATAATAAATTAAAATTAATTTATAATCTCAGCATAAAAATATATTCATTGTGCTAATCTATCTGAAGATAGTAATTATCAAGTTAAAAAATCCATCTCTATGTTATTAATGTTACAATAATATATTCTATTTAATTGTGTTGATCAGAATTTGATCGCTGGGTCAAGGAAAATATCTATCACCAGAAGACCAATTGCCATTCTCTTTTCCCTTTCATTCAATATTATATATTTCCCTGTAATTTAATTGTACTCGAGTTCCTATTTATTTAATTTATATAATAATAAATTTATTTTAATATAATAAAAAATTCATAATGAATTCAAAAAATTTTATGGCAAAATCTCAACAATTTTTCTTAAATTTAATTTAAAATAATTAATATATAACAAAAAATTATTCAATCATCAAACGTAACTGTTATTTTTATTTAATCTAATAATTAATAATTATAATAATAATAATCTAATAATTAATTATTTTATTTTCGTTATTTATTTAATCATAAATAATATTCGTTCTCACGCGTATTGCAATTATCTGCATGACACTGAAGTACTAGGTCAGTTTCAATTCAACCTCGTTATGATCAATCCTGATGTTAAACTAACAAGAAGCATTCATGACAATTGTCGAGTCATTAATCTAAGAAATATTAATTTTAATTATTTAATTGCATAAAAGGTGAAAACTTATTTTCTATTATTTATTTATATTTAATTTATAATATAATACTTCACAATATAAAAATAATCTATCCGCAAAGAATTTTTAATCTTTACTCAACAACTTGCAACAAATTTGTCGTCACATGCTGATTGCAGCAATAAATAATCATCTTACGTAAATGTTACTGTATTGATAGTGATTCACATTGGCTCGAGGCCATTGTATAATACTTTGTTGGTATGCAGACACTCAAAAGATAATCGTTTATTCATGCAAAGATTGTATTAATTTTTGGTGAGTATTTATCATTATTATTTTGTTATATTATAATTTAATTTAAAGATCTGTATATTTATATGTATATAAATAAATGAATGAATAAATTTAGTAAACGGTTAAATTAAGTAGATGTATTTGAGTTTTTGGGGTGAGGCGTATTTTACACGAGGGTGTAATTAATTAAACATTAATATCGATTAGAATCTCTTTTACAGGGCGGCATTTACAGACTTTTATTCCCTTTATACTCGGTTAAAATAATCGATAAACGTCCCTATACATATATGCATATGTATATATTATGTACATATGTATTTTTACCTTGTGCTTGTTCCAGCTATTGCTTGTGTATTAAAAAAAAAAAAATGTTTCTACTTGAATGAAATTCAATTTACGACGATGAAAAACAATACTTTTTTTTTTTTCCATTTCTTAATGCAATTAGGACTTTGTATTTTATAAATTTGATATGTTTGATGTTTATATTTTGTGCCACATGTGTTGAAAATAGATTAATGATAAAACCACGTTTGATTGTGATATTTGTGAATAGAATAAAAAAATAAATTCAGGAAGCTTATGTGTACATTAATAAATATAAATATTAAAAAAAATTCATGTTTATGTTTACGAAATGAATTTACAATGAGCAAACACGTTTTGCCATTGAATATTCATATTTTACTGTGTATTATTATTGCATATGTATAACGTAAAATTGTAAAAGTTATAAAAGCAATGAAATTTTTAATGAATATTATAAACTAGTCTCGCAACATTTATAATAGATTAAAGCATCAATTATATAAAACATAGACATGTCTTTATAAAATAAAATTGTGACACGATAGAAATATATTGATATTCATCCAAAACTAATTTATTTTATGCACTGGCGCTTGGCATAAGCTCAGAACTTACAGCAATATTCTATTTGTTTCCTTTGTCCTCGCTATTTTATTTTTCTTTCTCTATGTACTCGTTTCCCTTTTGTTAAATATTTTCTGGCATTGTAGCTAACAAATTTGTTTAAATACACGTTAGATCCGGCAATGCAAGATGACGTGACATTTGAAAACCTGTTGCACTTTAAATTGCACGAAGATACATTTCACATACTATTTAATTTGATAATTATTTAATTAATTTATTTATACTGATTAAATTGAGGAATAATATCAAGATACAAATTTTACTTTACGTTTGTTATTGTCATTGGATATTATTGAAATTATTTAGATGTATATTAATTAAATAAAATGTTATTAGTTGGCTTTTTATTATATGCATTGACCAATGTTGTGGACAGTGGCAGAAAATCACACGCAAATAGTCACGACCGATCGACAGACTGTAAACGACTGGGTTCGTCATTCGTGTATGTTGTAAAAGCCCCCCCATGCGCTTTCATAGCCAACGTCTATGACTAACTAAATGTAAACAGAGGTACTGCACAGCTGATCGGTTTACTATATCTAACCTCACACTCAGATAAATGTTTTAAGACTACATGTTACATTTTTTCATTATGATGGGAAAAAAGAATGTATTTGAATTGACCGAATTTTTAAAATATATATTTTTTAGGATTTTTTTACTTTAAATTAATAATATGCAATGATAAATTATGAAAGTTGATTTTACTTTTGTCAAATGTTATTTTGAATCTTTTTCTTTTTTTGGCTTCAATTACGATTATTTGTTTAATTTTTGAATTACATTTTTTATGATCTATTTTTGAATTTTTTGTTCTGTATTTTTGTACATTGTTGATGAAAAATTCTTTGGTTTATGGATTTTTATAATGTTTATCTGACGTTATTTCATTGTTATGACTAGGATTTTTTTTTTTTTTTTTTTCGTTATCGTTATTTGATGAAGTTTTAATAGAGAGTTATTGAGATTCTAAAAATATATATTCATGACGTGTGTATAAGTACGTTGAATACAATAGAAAGATAACAATTGATTGATTTTTTTTGCTATGAAAATTGTGCTTCAATTTAAAGAAGGAAATTAAATAAATATGAATGAATTGACTTTTAATTCAAGTCATTTTCTATTTGTACTAGTGATTCGATACCCATTGTCCAAATAATTTCGGTATCAGTTGTTACTGTGACTTCTGGCGATCCATCATAAGTATTTGAAGTGCTTATCATCCCACCAAAAGCTAAAGTACTATTGTCTGTAAATAAATTTAGAAATAATTTGATGAATTTAATATATTAATTGAAAGAAAAAAAAATATTATTTATAAATATTTCATGCGATTAATTTGGTTAATTCATTACCTAAATTCCATTTTAAACCTGAAGTTGTTACATTATTGGTAGATGTACCAAAAGCAATAAGACCCACCCAAGAATTATTTTTTCTTAAAACTTCCGGAATTTTAATTACATGATTTCCCGGTTGTAAAAGCCATGTTAACGAATTACTCGCAACATTTATTACTTTCACAGTATTATCTATAAATTTTTTACATTGATATAAAGTATTGATGTTGCCGATGATGTGATCAAATCTACCAGCAGTTTCCACAAATACATAAACAGCGTCAAGCTAAAAATAATAATTATTTTATAATCCATAAAGTGCAGAGAATAATAAATTTAAAAAAATGATTAGAAATGTTTTTGTTTGCTTTCATTTACATGAATATCTTTTTGTTTACACTTGACATTAAGTTGTATGAGAGCTTTGGAAAAATCAGTATGATTTTGATCTGGAGTATTGATAATAGGTACACTGATATTTTTTAATTTTTCAATTGTATCAGGTAAAATACTATCAAAATCACCAGTTACAAATGTCGGCGTGTATTCTGAACAATTTCCACGATAAACTTCATCCGCAATTTTATCTAAATATTCCATCCATCGATTAGTACCACCATCAACACAAATTTTCACTTTTGCTTTTGAATCAAAAATGAAGAATGAATAATTAATTTAATAGTTTTATTATTTGTATTAATTATTATTACATTATTCGTATGTAGTATTGAATAATAAAATTTACCTCTTCTCCACATGGGCAACACTAAACTTTTAGCTAATAATATCGGTTGATTTAAAACAACCACTGCATATTCGTGATTTGATGAACCAAAAAATATCTCCATTGGATCCCATGTTGTTTTATCATCGTTTGTGTCGTTCTGCATGTCTGATTGAATATAAATCAAAATCTATCATTCAGGAAAAAAAGTGAGGTTAGAAATTTTATAAAAATAGAAATGTGGTAATGTATTTATGTAATTATACATAAGAATTTGAAAATAAATATAATAAAAATTCTAATATTATGCACGTCATAATTAAGACATTTTTTTAAATATTTTTCGAATGATATTCACATAATGGAAGTGATGTAAATGTTGTTCTGTGATTATGGAAAAAATTTAAGATATATTTTACCTGTTGGGATGGAATAAAATCTGGAAATTACATAACGATGAAGTGGTCGAATGAGGTTCATATTTGCCAAGGATTTCATCATTCAATATCATTATTTTCATATTTGTTCTTGTATTGGCAAACATAGAAGAAAAGACAATTATAAATAATCAGTTATTTATAGATCTGAAAATGTAGTATTTGGTACAGTGAGATAATAAAATGTGAGTATTTTACTTTATCGATCACAAAACTTCAAAAATAAATGAAATAATTGATGTGAAACACTCTCCATACTTTGGCTTAAATTTGCAATATTGAGGTTATGTTCCATTGTGGCAATCACTACAAGCAAAAAACATATTTGTATTAATAATATATTTTTGTTTATATCAGACAGTATTGGTATAGTTTAAATATTTACAATTGCCAAAATGGAAATACTCATTAACAATAAGGGATAAATAAACCACAAATATCATTTCATAACCTCAAAAGCTAGGTGAGTCCACGCTGATTCCACTATAAAACACATAATGGATTTTTATTAATTATCTACAGAAAATTACCGACAGTAAAAAAGTTATCAACAAATGATATTACTTTTTAATTCACCAAATTATTTTTATAAAAAAAAAGAAGTAAATCAATATAACCAAAAATTGCAATAGAAAAATAAAAATTTTGATTATAATTTATTTTTCCATCACATTTTTCACTGATAAAAATAGTTAATAAAATATTCTTTCCTGTGTATTTTCTTCCCAATGGGATTTCAGTATTCAGGACGAAACGATCTTTGAATTCGAAAATTTTCCTTAATAAAATGTCAGAAGTATGATTGTGCACTATTTCCTTTTTCTTCTGGCAATGTGACAGTTACTCCAAGCCTCCTGCTTCTAAATGCAACTGCAGTAGCAAAAGCAGCAAAGCATCTACGACCCTTGAGAATTGTCGAATCACTGCAGAAATGTGTGCTATCATTCCTATTACAACACTCTGAAAATCCCAAGCATACAGATATATACATAGCATTTAATTTGCAAGTGGAAGACATTCCATTCTAAAATTATACGAATTACTCACTTGAATTGATGCAATTTCATTCATCCAACTGTAAATAAACCTAAAATAAAATACAAAATATTAAATAAAAAATCATACAGCTTCATATATTCAATAAAAATAATTTATAGTATGAATGCGATGGATAAAAACATTTTTGAAAACTGATACAAACTCTTTAAAATATCCTAATTCTTTATCATTTTATTTTATTTTAGCTACTCTTTCCTTTGGCATAAAGATCAGCTGTAAATCAAGGAAAATATCACCGTCTCTAGAGACTTCAAGATACATGTTTGGACTTGGAACTTTTGCGCACGATATTACTTTGGGAGTACGCAAAAAGAACTAAGGGGATTTAATTCTCATGACGCTGCAAGAAATAAAAAAAATATATGTGTGAGTACATATATCTATACATAAAATTTTTGTTCTAACATCTGGAACGTTTTCATTCCATCACGTGAATAACAATTGATTTTTTGTTGTGTTTGGTCAAAATTTACTCAATCATTGAATAAAACTGCTGAAGTTTTAATATAAATATAAATTAAAAATAATTTTTTGTTATAAATTTTGTCGCAACGTACTATAGAGGAAAGGATGCAAATTTGGAGTATCACTTTTTAAAAAAATCGTATTAATCATGGGCTAAGAGATAAAAAAATAAGAACCGCATTAAATGTTCGAGAAACTTATATTTTATTTAAATAAAAAAAAAATAAACAGCCTCGGATTATTATAAATAGGATAAATTTTGGTTTAATCATAAAATTACAGATTGGCGTGGTTTAACCAATGTGAATATAATTTGGAATAGTGTATTCCAAATTACAATCACCTAAATAATCAACTTTAATTAACTATGTAAATATCTTTAAACTTAAATCTCAACTATAAAATTTAAAAAATTCAACTTCAAGCTTATATCTAAATCAATTATAATTTTTTGTAGTCTTTGCAGTAATCACAAACGTAGCAACCTGAGCCATATTCCAAATTAGCAACATAACCATTTGTAACCTAAAATATTTTTATCATTTTGTGCTACGAATAATTTCTCAAATAAACGCTAATTTCTACAATTGAGACACTCAACTATAGATTTATATAAATATAAACATATAAATATAAGTTACGATCAAGATGCAAACAGATTTATTACTTACTTTGAAAATTTTCTAGATAGCACTTTCACTTCGATGCAATTTATCACGGCACTATCAATATGGTTACTTCTAAGTGATGCTCAATTTGTTTGTTGGTACTCACACTACGTAATACTGATATTCGTTAATGGATGGCGTTTTCCTATACTTTTATAATGTAATATTCCAAATTACCATCTTTTCCTCTACATGTTCGCCATTTTTTTTTCTTATTGACGATTTTGTGTCGAGTTTTGATCAGTGTCGCTTGGATCGTTTTCTCAGTGTGACAATTCTGGTGATATTTTCTGCCACTTTGCATTGATAATAAAAAATAAAAAAAGAAATAGACAAATTTACTGGTACAGCGACTATTCAATACAGTTCTTTATAAAATGTTCTGGTGCTCGCATTGATTTTGCGTCTACCGATGGCAGTCAAATGGCAGGTCCATAAATTTACACTCACATTCCTCGTGACTGCGAATTTAATTATTGAACTTTCACTATACATTGACTTTCTCACTGTACACCGATTGAAATTCCCTATGAAAGAATTTTCAAGCAGTAGCAGCAGTATATTTTTCACGTAGATACCCAAAACTTTTTCAACCAATCAAATATTAAAGCAAAAAGAAGAGGAATACAATTTATTAAGTTATTCATTTTTATTTTTCGGAATAAAAATTCACATTCACTGAATAAATCAAAAGTAAAAATCATTTCTATGTGCGAGACAATTATTCATTGTATATAAAACAATATTCCTCTCAGAGTAAAATTATTAAAGCACAGTTGACATTGTATAACCTCAAAGTTAGTTGAATATTAAGAAAGAAAAAAATTTTGAATTTACTTTGATATTTTAATTAATGTCGCTAAAATTATTTGAAAACAAATACTTTAATGGTAATATTTCCTCAATAAAAATCACTTATAATTCTATTTACTGTTTAAAATAAAATTATATTATCAATCAAAGTCTGAGAAAAAATTTCCAATTTATCTGACATAAGAAATATATTAAAATTGATTCAAAATAATTATTTTCTAAATGACAATAATAATGTAAATAAAATTTCACGTCTTTTTTCTACATTACATTATATATCCATACATAATAATATACATTAATCATTGTATACAAATACATACTACGTAAATAATATTGATAAAATGCAAGAAATAAAAATATTTCTTTGCAAAAATTACAATGAAAATACAAAGGACTATAACACTAGTAGTTTATATAACCAGGGGGCAAATGACATCACATTCACCTATATACCATCCAACCATATATATATAAATATATATGTATACATGCAGGTTTGTTTCGTTGGGGTGCTCTAAAACTTCCATCATGCTCGTGGGACAATATCGCATTGGTATCTGGAGGCACTTTTCACCCCTCTCACGAGAGGCCACGTCACAAGACGATCCATAATTTCCCATCCTCGTTTCTCTTTTACAAATCGTTGAAAGTCTCCAATGTCTCGTACATTCAGACGTTGATATCAACGACAAAATAGAAAAGATTCGTCTCATTGCAGTAATAGTTTTCTAAAATATCCGATTACCAATTTTTGTTCATTTTTTTTTCTCTCTTCATATACCAAAATAGATTATTTGATTAAAGAAAAAAAAGAACTAGGTCATACGTATAACAAACTGCAAATAAATAAAATTTTGGTGGAGATATTGTCAAGCGAAAAATGGTATTTTCTTTTTTTTTTTTTTATTTTGTTTTGTTTTGTTATTATATTTTTTGCTATTATTGAAGATGGAAGATCGTTTGGTTTTTGGGACGAATGAGTTGTGAATTTATCGGATGACCGATGCTCCATTTCGTTATGATTGATGGCTTTACTGTTATCCTGAGAGAACTATTCGAGTGAGAAAGAGAGATCATCGAACGGAAGAGGAAAGGATGCAGGGAAAAAGATACATATAAGTCTTGCCCTCTTTTTTTTTTTATTTTTTTTTATTCACCTTATCGTCGATCGGTTTTCCAACTCAATAGAGATGCAGAGTATATTTGCACTGGTTGTATTCACATGCGAACAAAGAAAATCAGTAGTAACTTCCTCTTTTTCCCATTTATTCTGCAGTATCTCGTGCCAAATGTTCAAAGAAAAAATAAAAATGATCAATAAAACACAAAATTTTTATGTGCAATGGACAAAAATATGGATCAATATAAATAGATTTATTCAAACGTGTGTTTCTGCATAAAAACACGAATTAATAATTCAAAAAAATTGTTGATAAAATAAATATAATTATTCATTTTCTCATTTTTAATTCTAAATCACTCAATTTTCATATCCAAAGTTTTTATATTAAATTTAACTAAATATTAATATAAATATTTTTTTCTTTCATTCTATCATTAAGATGTATTCTCATAAGATGATGAAACTGCATGATCAATCAGAGTTATCAATATAATTAGCGTTAATATGAAATTAAATAAGAAAATGAGAAATTAATTTGTTCAATGAAGCTAAAAATTTTAACAACCTTGCATTGATTTTTTTTTCTTCAATATCTTAAACAAATCAATCAAATTTCACATGAATGAACGTGTTATCATTAATAATACATCACCAATTGAATAAATAAATCTAATCTGACGTGCATATAATGATTTTTATATTTATCCCAAGTTGGCGTCGAATAAATTTTAACTTTCAACTATAATTGAGTTTAGTTTAATAATAAAATTCTATCATTTCGTGTGTATGTTCCTTAACATTATCTAACAGAGATGACGTATGTTTACATAGATAGTATGGATCATGGGGCAAATCAACGAAGACGATGAGATGCGTTGGGTGTAATGTTGAATGGTGCTGATCCAAGAAGATTATTGGTAGGTTGCCAACTTCTCTTCTCAATATGACAGCTCATCCCTTTCGGATTTCCCTTTGCATTCATCCGCATGGGGCCACTCGACCCACAATGTCGCATCGCGTTTCACTCTCTTCACCTCTTCCTTTTATCCCCAATTTCAAAGTCCAGTCTAGCGTGAATTTGCTCCACTATATTTCCCACCTTTTCGTTTATCCATCTGCCAACGGTCGACGTCGAATTAATGACAATAAAATACTCATTCACATTACACGAATTTATTCTTATATAATTTAAGAATTTATTCTGTTTTTATTTTTTTATTGATGAGAGGAAATTGGGAGTGAAGAATACTCAATCGTTCAAGTAGAACAAACACACGTCGAGTCAGACGAGCTATTCTTTTCTACTTAGAAGGAAAATTTCTTTTTCCTCTACTTTAACCTTTTTTTTTTTTCATCTTCCTTTTTTTCTCCAGCATTTCAAACTTAAATTTGAGAATGAAATGAATCGATAGCAGTGATAAATGAGTTGTCTGAAAGTATTCTCATTATCATTTTGATATTTTCTTTCTACTTATTATTGTGATTCAATTTAGAAAAGAATAAATTTTTAATTAGGTAAATTTTTGTGTTGAAATAAATTGATTTATTATTTACGAGTTTGTGGATTGAGTAGAGAGTGTAATTTGTGTAAAATAAAAATCACATTTCTTCGTTTTTGAGTAGTGACTGAGTGGAACAAGTGAATTGAAATTTTTATTACTCAACAAAAAAAATGTATCGATACATATAATTTATATATGTGTGTGAGTGTATTCACTTTTATCTCTCAAGCGATGATTTATCACATGGATTATTTATATGTATATTCTCTCGTCATATCAATAATAACCACTAAAAATACTCTGCAAACATCAATAATAAAATAACAAAAAATAAATAAAAATGATATTAAACTTGAGTTATTCACGAATGAAATAAAACAAACAAAATAATACAATACGATATAACAATAAAATAAATAAATTGTTTCTTTTTTATGAAATAATGCAGAATTTTTTTTTTTTAACATTCAATTTTCAGATTTAGTATATTTAAATATATTTATATAATTATGAAATGTTTGAATTTTAAGCTTGGAAGAATTATAAAAATCTAATGATGAAGTAAATTAAAATAAAAAAGCTCTGCTATTTTTTTTTCAGCCAATTCTACCACGAAAAATGTGAAAAACTATAAATCAATAATTAAACCGAGTTGTAATGCAAGAATTAAAATTTTTCCTTCGTTCAAAAAACGAAGAAATAATTGTGGATCAATTGATCGTAAACATTAATACTAACTTGAATACCTTGAGGTGATGGGTAAGTAGAAAAGTATTTTTGAACGTACGCGTGATGATGCTCACTACTACATATACGCTCACACAATTCTAGTGAAGCCGTCCGGTAAAACGAGATTAATGGACGTCGTTAATCTCGGATTTCGTCCTGAAACGCCGCGTGGATATGGAACGGGCGCCTCGATCATTCTCCAACCTCTAGTGCCCTTTTTGCTATACTGATCCACGCAGGTCTACCCATCGTTGTCCCAGATATGTCTTAATACACTAACATATCTGTAATAAAAGAGAAAGATTTTGGCAGACTAAAATTGAACCTCTGAGAAAATCAGACACAGTTAAGAAGATTTAATTTATAGTTGTAGGATCAGTTATAATCTTATTATCAACTATAACATATTATTTTGAGACATAAAAAAGCAAAAAGAAAATTAAGACATGATAATATATAATAATATTTTACTAACTTAATTAAGATAAATTATAATTGTGTATAGTTTCATATTGAATTGTTGAAATTTATATCAAAATGGTCTTGTTTTATGCGCCAAAGTCTGCTTTATAGTTATTTATAATTATATTTCAATTAATTTATGATTTGAAATGGATTATTTAGCTTTAAAAGTGTCTTGAATAATATAATGCAAGTCAATATAAAGATATAATTGTCATGGTTTTATCTGTATGCTTTATTAGTCATTAATATGATTTAAAGTTGTTGTCTGCCTCAACTCATTTTCTACTACTCGGCCAACATTGACAATTGCATTTGAATTTATACCCAGTGATCTGAGAATCTCACAAAATCTTGTTGCCAACCAAGTTTGGTAATTATACCCGTAAGCCATATAAAAACTCACTTTTCCATTCTGTCACTTCCGCTTCAGCATAATAGTCCAATTTTATATCTTCATAAAGTTCATAATATGAATGAAATCCTTAGAATAAAATTAAATTACGTCAATATAATTATTCCAATTTAATAATATACTTTTCCTTAACAATTATCATTTGTACACAAAATAATATAATTTACTTCGAGCGTATTTATTACTTGTTAAAATAAGACATGGATATATACCATTTTATTATTCTGTATAGAATGAATCAATTTTAATTCTTATCTTTCAGTTATTTTAAAAACAGAAAAAGTCACATGGACTTAGTTGAACTTCTTTCGCTCAATAACTTTTGTCTTTTTTATTTTCTTCATAAACTTTCAATTTATCATTCTACGCAAGAAGTGAACATCTCAGAAACTTTTCAAAGAATATTCCAATGTATATACCTTGCATATTCTATTCTTTAGATTTCATACAAAAGGTCAAACTTTTTCTCAGCACGATATCGCAACTTAATCACCAGCAATCCTAAAAATAAATAAATGAAATGAAAAAATAAAGAAATAAAAAAATATTTTATATCATCTCATAACCTCAAAATAAAATAATAAATTTCATATCTTATTTTACATTAAACTACTGCATCATTTTATAAATTAAAATAAAATACAGTGTAACCTCCAAGCATTTTATTATCAAATAAAAAAATATTTTAAATTGTATATAAATTTATATAAATATAATTTTTATTTTTTTCATATAAATGTGAATGAAAATGGATATGTTGACACTATGCTGCCGCACCTTATAGCAACTTCTGCTTTATGTCTCCTCGCATTATAAGACATTGTCGTTGTCCAAGTAAAATGTGTATGTGTGCGCGCGCAATTTCTGGTCCACAGGAAATCCCTTCCCTCTATTTTCTGTCCCATTTCTTGCCCCTTCTTTTAATATTACTCTCTCACTCAATCTTTCTCACTTATACTAGTCATATCCTTCGTTCGACCTCGTTGTCGCCAGTCGCCACTATTATTTCTCTCCTTTTTCATCGCAAATAGCACAAAGCACCGCTTTAACGTCTGTGTATACGTGACACAGTTATATGTATATTTATATGTTTATAGATATGTGTGTGTGACGGTAATATTCTCTTCATACGCCCAACGAATGTGCGGAATATTCGCTGCCGGTGGCGCCCTCGTGTGGCGTTAATTTCACTCAGCACTGTGGTCTCTAGTCTCTTCTTAAAACCCACCCTCAGTGTAGTGAGTGAAGTGCGTGCGAGAGTAGTGTCGTTAAAGTTTTGCTGCTTACGTAGACTCTGAGCGTGCCCGCGAAATTGTGCGTGAAGTTAGGTCAGTGCTTTTTTTTTTTTTTTTAATTATCTTAATAATATAAATGATGAATTAATTTTGAAAAAAACTAATTTTCATTTTTTCAATCAACAATATCAGTATTTTTATTAAATAATGACTTCATTAGACAAAAAAATTATTCCCAATTTTTATAAATTATTTTCGTTTTTCTTTTTTTGTTAATTTCATTTTTTTTTTATTTTATTTTTTCAATCAACAATATCAGTATTGTTATTAAACAATGGCCTCGTTGGAAAAAAAAAATCGGCAATTTTTATTGAATTATTTTCAACATTTTTTTTTTTGTTGATCTTATTTTTTTATTTTGAGAGAATTGCAACAATAATTTATCATTATATTTATTTGGGATTTTTTTATTTCTTTTCATTCCGTTTTAATTATAAAATTGATTGTGTGAACGACTTTACTAACGATGGCTGTATACGTTTCTTGGTGTTGGTCACATAATCGATTACAACATGGGAATGTATTACGCGTGTTTAGAATTGTTTACAAACGGACAAATAGGCGACATCAAAGTTGAGCGACGGTGCGAGTTCATTCGCGTCTCTGGTCACCCATTTGTTTACAATAGCTGATTTCAATCATTGATATAACACAAACACAATCAAATCACAAAGAACAATATTATTTACCAAGACATTTCATCATTATTATTTCACATTCATATTTATATTAAAACTTATCCTATCTATTTAAGATCCTACTTCTCAATAATCTTTGATGGAATAAAATAAAATCCATTGAAATTCAAAGAAATAATTTAAATATATTACTACTAAATTTTCTTTTCCAACGACAATATCATTCCATTTAAATCATTCTTTATCAACACTATCTTCATGTATTTTCTCTTGAGAAATAAATATTCTACAGGGTAAATGTTATGTATAAAACGAAAATAAATTTCAATTCATTTCTTATTTTATTTATTTTTTCCTTGCGGTAGAGAAAAAAAATAAACTAATGTACTTTATTTTCCCTTCTCTCTGTGCAAATGACAACGTCAAAGTCAAACTTTATACATCGAAAGCTCAATAAACATTCGTGTATCCTCTCACTGTTTTCACGTTTCCTATTTATTTACGTCGTATTTACCAAGTAGCCGCACATCCGTTTGAGAAGTTTTCCCTAAATCCAAAGAGGGAAACGATACACATTACTAAACCTCTCTCTTTCGTTCATTTTTATTTATTTTTTTCTTCTTCCTGCACCCACGACTTCAATATTGAACATAAAGTTTTCCCCCAAACGATCTCGGCAGTTATTTTCCAATCGTTTTATATTCACATAAATAAAATATCTCTACATACATATCTATATACATATTATCTACATATATATTTAGCTGACCATGCGCTTATCTAGTGAAAATCGTGCTTGCAACTCTTCTTCAAAATATTTCCAACTTTCTTTTCGGCTCAGTTGGCATTTATACATAGACCCGGCAATTTATCAAAATGCCGACTCGGCGAAAAATTACACTCTACACGTAAACATACATATATATTCTTTATACATATATATTCCTGGATATATATACATTGAAAAAAAAAAAAAAATGCCGTAAGCTTTTATCTTTCTTCTACGACCCGAACACTTCACCTTTCTCTCGTTAGGTGTACAAAATGTTCCACCACATTTTTTCTTTTTCTTTTCTCATTTTTTTTTTCCGCCTTCTACTTTATTTATTTATTTTTTTTTTTTTTAAAGGGTTATATGTATATACTGTACACATGTATATTATATGTACGTATATACTTATATACTCACATAGAGAGGGCATTTTTCGTGGTGAAAAGAGGTCGTATAAAGCGGTTGAATATACACGTAGGTCATTTATTCGTGCTCATACATTTGGGATTGCAAACAAAGAAAATTACATAGAGATATTCATGTATATATGTATATATATGTATATATGTGTGAGTGAGGGAATAAAATGTTCATGCAGAAATTAATTTTGTTCTTTATTATTTTTTTTTTTGTATGTTTGGATTTGCTCGAGAAAAATACTTTAATGAAAAATGAGTATGAGATTTTTTATTATATTCTTCTTCTTCTTCTTCTAGAAGCTTCCGTTGATACTTTCATAGCTATTATAACATCTCATCTTCATCACTTGAAAGCTCTTGCACACTTTCCTTTTTATCTTTGTTTTGGCGCCAGTAACGCAATCGAGAATGAGTTATTTCACTGTAGATTTATCTCACTGGTGATGGAACAATAGAAAGAAAAAGAATTTTTTTTTTTTTTTTTTAGGCTCGTTATAGTTGAGGGATATTGTTTTCATTTCAATTTTGTATTTTGTAAACAATTCATAACAATTATATTTATTTATTGTAATATACATAGAAGTGTTTTTTATTTTATTTTATTTTTTATTTATCATATTACTGTTTTCTTTGTTTTTTTTTTCCTACTCTATGACGCCATCACACTCAATTTACATTGAAATTTTTCTTTATTGACGTGTAGTAAAAGTTCTTTGATGTACAAGTAAAATGTACGAAATACATTTTATATTTTATTAATTAATTTTTCCTTCAGAATAAATTTCCGATCATTATTAAATTCGATCCCATTATTGCTGTGCTTCTCTTTGTAAAGAGCTGGACTATCCCCTTTGAGAATAATTATTATATTAAATTTAGAATGAAAAATAAATAAAATGAATAAGGAAATAATTAAAAAGTTTTATCTATAAAATTGTCATGATATTAATTTTACATAATAATATTTTGGAAATAAATATAATTGCATGTTTATGATAAATAAATTTAAAAAATTCATATATTTTATGCACAGTGAGCCAGAGTATACATCAGGCGTTTGAAAGAGAACAGAGAAGGGTAATTTCATAGAGAACACGGTGGGGCCAAAGGGGGTGGTTAATAATGCCCCCAATAATAGGGGAAACTCTGCGTGTATGGTTACTATCCGCGTTGGTGGTGCATGGCGCTGTTGCCGGTAATCCAGACGCTAAACGTCTCTATGATGATTTATTATCGAATTATAATAAATTGGTGCGACCAGTTGTGAACACTTCAGATGTCTTACGTGTGTGCATCAAACTCAAACTGTCGCAGCTCATCGATGTGGTAAGTTTTTAACGATAAATAAAATTTATTAAAAGTAATAAAAATTAAAAAAAAAATTTTTTTTCTTACACAAATTCAATTTAAAAATGATTTTTAATCAACGCATTATTTAGCAATGTGTAAATTATAAAATATGTTGACTCAAAATTTATCAAGTTTGACAAACAAAAATTTTTAGGTTAAAAATTGATATAAAATTTGTGTTAAAAATAGTTTAAACAAATTTTAAATGGATTTTTACACAAAATTTTTTATTGTGTTTTTATTATTTCTATTATTAGTATTAATAAGTTGTTTTGTTAATCAACGTCTGATTAATAAATAAAGAGAAGGAAAAAAAAAATTAAGAGCGTATTTTCGAAGAAATTTTAATAATGGCAAAAAAAAAAAATAATTTATAAATTTATCATCATTGTTAATTTATTAATCTAATTATCTTCTGATTAATAACAAAAATAGGAAAACAAAATGAATGCGGGCATTCAAAAGAATTTTAATAATAACAAATAAAAATAATTAAAAAAAATTAATACATTCATTATGATGATTAATTAATTTATTTAATTATCTTCTGATTAATAAAAATAAAAGGGAAACAAAATAACGGGTGTATTTGAAAGAATCTCAATAAATAAATAAATAAATAAATAAATAAATAAATAAATTGAAAAAAATAAATTAATAAATGAATAAAAAAAAATCAATAAATAAAAAAATAATTAAATGAATAAATAAAAAAAATCATCATCTTCACAACATCATTATTAATTTATTAACCTAATAACTCTCTGTTTGATTAAATAAAAAAAAAAGAAAATGAAATAAATATGTAAATTAAAAAAAAAAAATCTTAATAAATAAAAATAATTAAAAATAAATAAATTCATCATCGTCATTAATTTATTTTTTCATTCCCATCACTTGATTAATTAAACAAAAAAAAAAAAACAAAAAATAACAAAAACACAAATATAAATGTCCATTCATTGATTATTACAAAAGAATAATATAAATACACAAATTAATAAAATAAATATTATATTAAACAACAGTTTGTGTAATATTCGGGTGGAGTTTCTTGTCACTATGGCAATTGGATCGTGTGACGCAGTGGCGCGTCGAGCACCGTGGTTAAGGTCGGGGATGTATAGGGATGACGTTAAAGGTGGTGGGTGGGACACAAGTGTGGGTGAAAGCTCGTTGAGATTGTGCTATAGTGGTGTGTCGGGTCCACCGCCAAGCCTCTACATTTCTCTCTTGCACACGCTCTCTCATTTACCATTTCTCGCTATATATTACGTATATACATAATACATATACTCTCTTGCCTCGTCACAGATTATATATACCTACACAGTGTGGTCCTACACTGAAGAGCAAGATCTAAAGGGGATGAAGGGGGGTAATAATAATACCGGACTAATCCTTGACGGTGACGGTTGGCATCGCGAAATATAACACGAAAATTCGTCCCTGGGATAAATTATTTTTGAATTTAGTTCGGATAATAACATTTTTCAAATTACTCTTTTCTATTATCATTCACTAATAATAATAATTACAATTATTGCATATATAAATAATGCTATAAAAATAAAAAAATAAAAATATGCATAAAGAATAAAATTCCCAAATTTAAATAAATATAAAATAAAAACTATTACAAATATTAATTTTTTTTACAAGTGATCTTTAAAAAAAATTTTCATCGGTATTATTATTAATATTAATATTAATAATAATAATAATAATAATAATAATAATAATAAGTACTAGTATATATAATTAAGAAAATAATAAGAATAAATTAAAAATATGCATTTCTAATTTTAAATAAATATAAAAAATAATTATTACAAATGTTGATTTTTTTTTTTATTTTCATGATTGATTTTAAACAAAAAATTTTTTTTATCAATATCATTATGATTATTATTATTGAAACTAATATATATATGATTGTATATAAGTATTAAAATTATAACTACAAATTAAAAAAATCCACATAAAATATAAAATTTTTAATTTTAAATGAATATAAAAAATAATTATTACAAATATTAATTTTTTTTATGATTGATTTTCAAAAAATTCTATTATTGTTATTATTATTATTTTTTATTATTATAGTATTATTTATATATGTAATTATATTTATAATATCAATAATGATAATAATTATTATTTTTAATAATGATAAAAAATTTTTTTTTAATGATCAATTATAAAAAAAAAATTGATATTTGTAATAATTATTTTTTATATTTATTAATAATTGGTGGTATTATTAAATTCATTATTATAATTAGTTATGTATTCATTTCAAGTATATTGAAATGAGCCAGTGTATAATATTTATTTATTTATTTATTTATTTATTATAATTGCATCATTTGATGTGATTGGATGGTATATTCATCTCGAAGTAGTCAAGATTGAATAAAAGCATCAGTCATTGTGTGTGATAAATTATAAAATAACAAAAGGGATTGAAATTGAAAAATTTCAATGAGAATTGGAAAATTTTCCATGTCTCTGAGCGGCTTAAAATTATCATTGATTTATATTTATGATCCCATTCATAGTTGGTTAATAAACTAATCAACTTGATCATGGGGCATTCCATCATGATTTATGTTTAATTATTTTCAGTTGTGTGCATACAATTCGATATAGTTTGATATATTTATATAGGGCATCGTGTGGGTTTATGTTTGTAGGGGAAAAACGTAGATCATAAATTTATCAGAATGAAAATTGTTGAGCAAACTAGCTTTTCATGCAAAATAAAATATTAAATTATTAAATTATAACGATAGGGATTTTTAATATTTTATTGTAGGTATATTGAGCGATGGAAAAAAATTTTGTTGGGATTTAAAATATAAATCTTCTAATCGTTCTTTTATATTAGAATTTTGTTTCGTTTTTTTTTTTATATATTTTATTTTTGTTTCACTGATAAAAATATAGTCCGATTTTACACCACTTCTCTTAATACATCCCCGTAAAAGCGTCACTTTACTGCACATACCACTCATCGTACTGTGTTATTCGGCCGCTTTTCACAGTCGGTCATAAAATAAAAATACATATACAGTTGGTGTAACACAAAGCCCGTTAGTGGTCGATGTGCTGTTGCCTTTTCCACTTATTTTTCGATCCACTTTGTTTCAAGTTAACGAGTGTTCAGCTGGGAACAAAGAAAAAAAAAATATTTAAGTCAAGAGATTTATCTTAGCATATTTAAAACAGAGACAAAAAATATATATTGCAAATGAATGTATTTATTATATTAATGATTTAGCACAGTGATTATGTACGTGTATGGACAGACAAATGGGAAGTTGCTTAAATTAATCATTTATAATTTTGAAATGAAGACGAGAAAAAAAAAAAAGAAAAATATATTCAACTTCTATAAGGAAGGCAATTTTATTTGAAATTAGTTCTAGTTTAATTGAATTTTTATTTACAGGTTTTATTTATTTATTTATTTATTTTTTTTAAATTTAAAATATTTTTTTGGAATGAATTTTATTTAAATTTGTAGAATAACCAAGTTTTTGTTTAAAAATTACTTGATGATTCTGCAAATTTAAATGTTTTTAAAATATTTAATAATATTAATATAAGTAATAATTAATAATATAATTAATAATCAACCCTTAGCGAAATTTTGTCTATTCTTCAAAATAATTATGTGTCAATTATTATTATTATCATTATTATTAATATTGATAAACATTTTTTTTTTAAGATCAATCAAAAAAAAAATTAATATTTGTAATTATTATTTTTTATATTTATTTAAAATTTTTAATAAATATTAAATTCATATTTGTAATAATTAGTTTTTAATATTATTTGAAATTTTAAATAGATATGAAATTAATATTTGTGATAATAATTTTTTATATTTATTCAAAATTAGAAATTTTATATTTTATATGTATTTTGTTTTTAATTTTATTAATATGTTTATTGATAATTGGTGGTATTATTAAATTCATTATTATAATTTGTTATGTATTTATTCCAAGTATATTGAAATAAACCAGTGCATAATATTTATTTATTTATTTATTTATTATAATTGCATTATTTGATGTGATTGAAAAATTTTTGATTAAACTAGAACTAATCTCAGATGAAAATGACATCTCTACCAAATTAATATGTACATTTTTTTGTATTTATATGTTCATTGTTCATATATAATTAATATTGAAATTGACAAATATGAATTATTTTTCAATTGACACTTGAGCATTGAAGTGAATCCAATTTTCATGTGCGTACGTGCACGCACATATATGGAAGCACTACAATATCGAACTCAAAATGGCTTACCACCAGATCAATGATGTGTATATGTATATACGGACCATATTTGTATACATATAATATACATATGTATATGTATATCGAGTGAGATGCTGAAGAAATTTGAATATCGTATGCAAATAACTATATGAAAACAAAAATAAATAAATAAATAAATTCTATGTTGGTTTTGACAGTTTTGTTTTCGTTATTGTTCTTGATTCACGATATGTGTATTATCAAACATTCTGATATAGGTTCCAATACAAATACACATGTATGTGGCACAATTTATTGGAATTTTTCTGGTAATATCCCCCAATATGTCACCATTTTACCAACTGGATTTTTATTTATACGTTTTGTTCTTCTTTCTTCATATATTTTTTTATTTTACGAAATATATTTTTGCTGTCTTGTGACAATTTCTTCCATCGGGAATAAAATTTTCTCTTTTCTCATGTACGTATGTAGGTACAAATGCATTTATATATACATGCACATAATACATAGAAAGAATTATATATCGAAATTGAAAAATTTTCCAGCGATTTCTAAAAATTGAAATTTCATTTTCGATTTTTCATTGAATATTTCATTATTTTTTCATTTTCAATCTATTCATTTCTTCCATTCTATAATTCAAAAACATCTGTATTAAATTTACTCAATTTCAAAATTCTCTTCCTGATTGAAAAAAAAAAAAAAGTGTCTTTAAATAAATCTACATATTAAAAATAAAATAACAAAATAACAAAAAGAAATAAAATTATTTCCAAACACTAAATAATACTCTAAAAAAAATATTAAACACAATAAATTTCATAGCTTTCAACAAATTCTTTTCTCTTCTTCTTTCCAAGTGCATTATTACGCTCACATTTATTATATACAAATATATATTTTCCAAATACTCAAATGCCAGTCGCACTTATGTTTATGCGTTGGATAACACGGCTGCATAGCAAAGCTAGTGCAGGGAATGTAACATTATAACAATGTACATGTACGTGCCCGTCGCACATAGCCAATGTACGCGAAGTACAAGCATATTTATGATCATGGTGTGACGTTGGTATACTGCCACTATTGTCGGTGTGATTCATCATAGGAGTCTGCTTTGTCTATGTTTGATACTGTTATACAGCTCGTATTCTCTCGCTTTCCCTTCATACATCTGTACATTTATCTCTACTTTTATACATACATATGTGTGCACATGTAAACACAAGTACGTTATGTGTTTGTGTGTATTGGGGAAATGTGTCTGATGGGGATGAGAGAGAGAAAGAGAAAGCTCCAATGTGAATGTCGCACATCCCTGTTGTTGCCAGACCACCCAAAGTTGTTGAGCAACCTTCCACTGATTGGATTCCCCTCTAGGATTTATAGGGTTTTCGTTTTGTTTTTTTTTTTATTCTCTATATATTTTCCTCCCTGTTTCTCGCATATATTCAACATTGCTCTCACATGATGAACGAAAATACGAAACATTTTGAGCTTCTATTGGCCAACATGATACACAGAATATATATATAAATCTAAATTGCATTAAATTCCAAAAATAAAATAAAACGTGAATACAATTTTCATTAGTTCTCATTTTTTCTCTTGACGTTTTTAATATTGACGAGAACAATAAAATTTTATTTGTATGTGCGTGTGGATATATACAATATATATATATATATATTTTTTTTTATTAAATAAAAAATAGAGCATTGTATATGGAAAATACGAGAAATTTGTGTTCACTCAGTTGTAAGCTAATTTCTCTCGTTGACGTATTCACACAAGCGGCAATGCAAGACCAGTCAGACCATAGACCGCACATACATATACTTTACCTACTAGTTTGATATTATAGCTTGAATATTATTGTTGTTACATGCATTTATGTATGTATATACATCGTAATATACGTATGAAAATGTATAAATATATGTATGTATGTATATATGGATATATACATGGATAAATTCATGTACAAGTGCAACGAGTGGAACGTTATAAGCACCCGCATTGGGAAGAGGGTGCACCACTCTCTCTTGTTGTCGTGTTTAACTCTTTCTCTCTCTTTGTGTATGTGTATATGTATATGTATATTCATATTTGCATGGATTGTTTTTAATCGACGTGATAAATCATAATGTGTGTCCATTGCATACAATATTCATTTACATTTATCTAATGAGTAATAAAATGGAATTTTAATTGTGAAATAATATTCGAGTTATGATTTTTGAATTTATTAACACAATTTTTATTAATTAATTAATAAGAGGAAATGTGTATAGGAATGTGATGGGATACTTGGGATTTGGTCGTTGATTAGCTTTGTTATTGAATGTATTTTTAAAATTTTTCATGCGGAAAAATATTTGGAATGGAAATTAGAGCAAATAAAAAAATTATTTGTTTGTATTAAAACAGATTTTAATATTTTGATTGATCATTTTTTTCTTTTTATTAAAAATTATTAATATTATTAGATTGAATATTTTTAATGGTAGCTTTTTTCTTGAAATATTAATAATAATTATCAATTAGTTGAAAATTATTAGAATTTTGATTGATTTAGTATTAAAAACTGTGAATAATAATTTTAAATAAACAATTCTACTTTTGATAAATCAATTAATTTTTAAAAGACTCTTATGTCTTTTTTCTGATGAAAAGTGAGCAAGTACCAGAACATTTATCTTAATGATGCATAATATTTTAAAAGTAAAAAAAAAAAAAAAATACAGAAGTTTAGAATGAATACTTTTCTTGTTTTCTGGTCGCTCGAGGCAATGCCAGCACAAATCTATCTATGTAACCGCGCCACCATATGTATATATATACATATACATAGCAAAACCTCTTTCCAAAGAAGGATAAGAGAAAAAGGCGAACCCAAATGTCCGCGCAAAAAGGAAAGTATAGTAGAGGGCGCCACGGGAAATATAAACAACGCGCATTTTCAGGACACGTCGGCTCGGTGAGCAATGGTTATGGTAAAAGTTTCACTCCACATATACACATGTATGCACATTTATTATCAACTATATGCATATATTTTGCTTCTATATATAAATATACATATTAGTATACATATAAGTATTCAAGTATTCATTTTTCTTCATTTCTTTTTCATTTTTATTCACTTCTGGCTGGCATGATCACCAATTGCATACGTATATTTCCGAAATGTCGACAATTTGTTCATGATAATAATGTGTTTACATATGTATTAATCGTATTATGAATATATTATATCAAAGAAGAAGTATATGTGTGTAGTAATAATATTTTTATTGGGAATTGGAATGTTGAAAAATGTCAAAAATAATTTTATTGAAAATAATCTTACATGATTTGGTTAAAAATATTTTTTGTTAGTTTAATTATTTTACATATGAACTAATTTGTTTATTTGTTATTTTATAACACATAACGATTGGTTTTTAATTTTTTTTCATTGTGCTATGGAGTGAATACTTTTCTGAGACTGAATATGGCTTTACTTTCACAGTATAATTTGATAAAAGTGTAATTTTATGACATTTTTTGTGTTGCCGGTATTGGTTTAGCATTTTTAAAGTGACCGTCTAATTTTTCTTTCATTTCGTTATATTTTGGAAAGTATTTAAATTAAAAAAAATTTCAAAATTGAATAAAAACTAGAAATAATTGCAATTTCATTCTGAATAGTGTTGAAAATCTCGATTTCAATATTCAAACGTGAATAACTAAGTGATAATGACTTCGGATAATTTTTTTGTATTTTTTTCCTGAAACTACATTCGAAAACGAAAAAAATGACCATCAATTTTTTTTTGATATCGATACTTATCACAAATCTGTAATCAATTGAAAATTTTTTACCCAAAAATAAAAATTAATAACTCAGTAACAGTTTAGAATAAAAGGCTAAAAATTAGCGTGCAAGTTGCTTTCAATACGTACTAAAATATATAAAAATAATTAGCAAAATCGAAGAGGGTCGCGTCAAAACGTTGTTGATTTTGCATGGAATGCCCCATATACATATATGTAATATACAAAATTATATGCACAAAATATTTTCACTTGGTGAATTGATAGCTTGATAATAATATTTGATTTTAATTTTATATAATGTTATTTTAATGTTTGAATAAAATGGAAATAGAACAGTTCACTTTGGGGATTTTCGGCATATTTACATAATTAATATGTATATATGCGTGGGAATTTTTTAATTTACAATAAAAATAGTAAATGAGGTGAATTAACTGAATGTTGGAACGTAAATTTTAACATCCCTGTGGATATCTACTAAATATTTTACATGCTAAAATGTTTATTGTCGTGAGGATTATAATTATTTATGACTATTTATTGTATTGTGAGTATAAATGTGTTGAGGGAAAATACTAGAAGCTAAATATTAAAATAGCCAAAGAACACGAGAGTTAGCTGGGAGGATAGAGGGAGGTAAATAAATGAGAAAGTTTGTAGGAGAGTGAAATAATTATAAAAAAGTTGACTTACTACAAAAGCGTGCACTGTGAATTTTTTTCTTCATCTGATGTAAAGTACAGAACTCGGTGTACAGATGTATATCTATGCAGTGAAGCTTTTTTATTTTTTCTACCACAGCTATTAAAATGTCATTAAATATTTGCAAGTTTGCTTAGTGTCATACACATTTATATTATTCTAAAATGAAAAAAGGGTCATTGTATTCGAATGCATTAATAATTCTTTAAGTGTCGCGAATGTAAATGGAACCACAAAAAAAAAAAAAAAAAACAGGGAGGAAAATGAAATGAAAGAAAAAAAACTGATGGAAATTACTGCAATTAGTACGAGTGCAATAATTTTTCTGTTGGTTGACAAATTTCTTCTTTGGTAATTTTAATTATTCAATTATAATTTAAAATAAAATTGCATTAAATCAAAGATTTTGGTATAGTGTAAGTTTGAAATAATACAGAAGCTTCATTTATAATCGTAAATCGGTTTATCATGCGCGTTCGATTGCTTGCCAATACGCTTTTCTACCACACATCGTTAATTATTACCCTTTGTTAATTGCCAAACATTTCTCGTGCCTCTTTGCTCTCCTTTGTCCCATCGTGTGCATTCATTTCGTACACCTCTCGCTTTTCGAATCTCTCTCATTCAGTTTATCGTTCCTCTTGCTCTCCAACTTCTCGCTGTATACGTATTGGTAATTTAAAACAATAGATCTGGACATTCTCTTTCCTTGTCCTGAGAATTAATTTCCAATCCTTTCTAATTGCATGAAAATTAACTCATCAAATCTTCACGCCTACACAATTATAATTTTATTAATTGATCATGTTCAATTATAGCTTAATTTTTTCACTTTAAATGAAACAATAATTGAACAACTGATTGCCTGGAAAATCAATTAAATTATAATCAATACAAGTCAATAGTAAAAATGATTAATTTTTCATTTTTTTTTATTGAATTTAGTGAGATGTATAGAAATATATTATTTTTATTAAAAGCCATATGGCTTCGTCTTTGTAGAGAATTTAATTTTGTGGTTCCTGCAATGCGTTGTATTGTCATGAGCTTGCAATATTTTAACGTATTCTACAGCAAGTGCGTTTATGATAAATTATATATTTACCAACCAACGTATAAAAGCATCATAGATGGATACATTCCTTTGAGATGAGAACAAGCTTTACTT
Source organism: Microctonus brassicae (assembly GCA_918226075.1). Classification (NCBI taxonomy): domain Eukaryota; kingdom Metazoa; phylum Arthropoda; class Insecta; order Hymenoptera; family Braconidae; genus Microctonus; species Microctonus brassicae. The sequence goes on along the minus strand of OW445484.1, from coordinate 10,890,834 downwards.
TCAATCACACAATGGCTACCACACCCATCTCTTAACGTTCCCCTTCGGAGATGTTATGTCTGCATGCTTTTGATTAATGTTGACCTGTCACGCGTAGCTTAGTTAATTAACTACGTGACTACTGTAATTTTGTCTTGCTATAGTTATACAATATGAAAACATGAGAATACAAAGTTACGTAAAGCTGTAAGAAATATTTCTTTAATCCATTTAAATTTAGGTAACGATACTATTGAAATGGAGATAAATTAGAATTGAAATACTTGGGATTGACAAATATTTGGATATAGAAGATTTGTGAATGTTCTTAAACAAATGAATAAACAATTAGTCTAAATGTTTAGTTTAGATACTTTGAAAACAATAATTCTGCTAATCGGAGTAAAATTAACTAATAATTAAGTTTCGTGTTTGGATTTTGGTATAGAATTTGAATGTGTCGTGCGAATTGATAAAATGCATAAATAATAGAAAAGACAAGTCAAATGATGGTTAGTTTTATGTGGATAAATTTGAAAAAATAAATAGGATTTGATGTCGAAAGTTTTTTTTGATTGAATGTTTCATTGGATGACACAAGACTTGTATAAAAAACAAGAATTATCTGGTAGTTACAAACTAAACAACTATAAGAAACATGAATTACCCAATTAACTTCAGGATAAAGTGTTTAATGTGTAATTTAAGACAAGAAGAATCGATTTTAACACATAATTCATCTCTGTCCAGTCTACAATAAGTTAAGGGAGGAAATCTTGTGAAACGTCCAACTTGCCAGAAGTTTTCCTGTAGTTAAGAAAACCCGATACACATAAAGTATATCAATTTGTGGATAAATTTATGCAATTTCGTGCTGATGGGTTTTCAAGTATTTAAGATAAATGCCGGAGATTAAGCCACCATATCAAATATTAAATATAATCCCTTAAAAATAATTCTCAATTAAACTAAAATAAAATGATAGGTAGAATTTCAAGATTTTTCTTTAAATAAAAAAAAAATGATATAAATAAATTTAGAGGGTGAATGATAAATGTTAAATGGACTAGACTAAATTCCGTTTTCCCCAAATTTAATATTTACATTTCATTATGGATAGCCTGTGGATGCTTTGATAAGCATATGAGGGAACACGATCAATAATAAAATAATAACTTGTGAGTTTATTTCATCAATCTTCAAACCAAAAATAAAAAAAATTGTCATTGACACTCATGAGCTTCCACCCTTCATTACACCTTCAAAATACTTTTACCAACTCTTCAAATAACCAAAGTTCCATCATGGAAAATTCAGGAACATTCTTCCGGAGAGATCATCAAGAATGATGAGATAGAAAGGAAAAAAAAAAAATAATAGCATAATATGGACGAACAAAACTTTTTTAAGAGGGTGACAAGAAGGATTTTTTTCTTTCTCAACACTTTGTCTTACAAAATTGCTTTGTATGTACAAGCATCAGGATTGAAGTTGTATACACAGAGGGGGTTGGCTTCATCCCATATCCTTATTTCGTCGCTTCTTGGAGAATTTTCAACAAACACGTTGACACAAATGAAGATGAACGGCAGGATCGACGGGGGCATGAAGTCGTTATTCGCACTAGGCTCACCCTAATTATATCCACCAAGAAAGTAATATCATATCTTTATATCCAATGTTGATGCTTGAACTTTTGTCAATCATGAAATTCTTATTCAACAAGCCGCGAGGATTGAACCTAACAATACTAAAATTAAATTTTCTATATGATATAAAATATTAATTGAGCACTAACACGTGCCTCCATTAAATGACACATCATTTTTTATAACTGTTATTAAAACTCATGATTAAAATTACAAAATAACTAAAATAATATTCAGTGTTTATAGATAATGAAAATGAAAATGAAAATGTTTTGAAGTATATGAAATATTAAGTTCATAATTAAAATAATGGAGTAATGCGAGCGATTTATTGATCAATTTCGTACGCTAATTATGATCCTCAAGTTCTGTTTGTGGTGGGTGGAGATTAAAGTGTTTAAATGTGTTTAGATACAAATATCCAACAGTCTAAACATAAATTCTATTTATCCTCGTGCACCTAATTTCTGTATTTCAAATTAATTTTGATTTAATTAATAATTTATCGATACAAATATTATTAATTAATTTATGTATGAAACATTTGGATGAATGTTTAAAGGGCAATTAAAGCTATTCATGGACATCATATTGAATATATGTATACATCAGTTGAGTACTACAACATTATTTAATTTTTATTCGAACCCACCGTACAATTTTTCTCTTTTTTTTTTTCTACCTTTGCTCTAACCTGTACACGAATAACATCATATATACATTCTATCACAAAGGGATATTACCCAAGCGATGATGCTACAATATATATGTATACATAGAGGAAAAGAGAAAATGGCAGAGTATAGAGAGAGAATGAGAATGAAAACGACTCTCCTCGGCCTCGTTTAACTCTTCTACCCACGATCGCTAACTTTATTTATTTCGATAGTCATGCACACGATAAAAACCGATGGTTATATACCACGTTACAATTTATAGTAAAATGAATTGCACGAACGTTTTAAATATATCCCATTTTCTCACAGATGTGCCCAATTGTTGAAATAATATTGACAAGAAATTATTTAATATTTATAAATGTCAATTTAAGTTGAGAATTGTTTTTTTTTTTTGTTTCATTTTATATTAATTCGTCGGCTTTGTTTCGTTTTTAATAATAAAAAGTTATTTGCCATATTTTGAGTACTTAGTAACAGTTTATTTGTTTATTTTAATTTTAAATTGAATTTAATATCGTGGAAATTGCTATAAGAACTGCATTATAAAGTATCTTGAAATAATCTTTGACCTGGCGCATTTCTTATCTCGAGATTATACTCTTCTTATGACTTTTCTAACCGTCTTCCATTTGTATACGTATATATCTGATATTTATGTATACAGTCTTTCGGGTTATCGCGTGTTGGTATCGTCGTTATTTCAAAGCGCCATTTCTCAGTGTTTTAGAAAAAGTTTCTCTTGGCATCTTCATGATATGAAACGCAACTTTATAATACTTGACATTTTATCGTCTACGGGAAAATGAATGTGATGTGAAGAAATATTACAGCGAACACACGTGTGGCTAATATTTAACTTGAGTTGTAGCCGAAAAAAATATATAAAAAATATAGAGAAACAGAAATTTTTTCTCATTTTTTTTTTTATTATTATTATTAAACGACTGACACATGCAGATGGTGGCTTTATTTCTGTGAATAGTCTCCACTCATCATACAAGTTGAATGAAAGGAGAAAATGTGAAAAAGTCTGAAGTAGCAATGTTGTTTAGTATACACAGCAATTTACTTTCAATGTGACGCGTGAGTTTTAATAAACAAAAAAGAAAAATAAATATATACGACAAGTGAGAGGAAATAGAATGGGAACATAATATGAATTGCTTTTGTGTTTTGCCAATAAAAAGAGTCTTGAGGTGAAGTTGTTGAAAAAGAGGAAAAAAAGAGCAGGAAAATTCTGATAAATTCTGCGCGACGCCGTGAACGATAGACGTCACTTACAGTGAACATGAGAAAATTCAGGCTAGGAAGAATGAGTGAGTGAGTTCATAATAGTCACAAAGTTATACGAGAGAGCTGTAATAATAACGACCAGAAGATTAATTGAGACAAGAAAGTATATGAGATATTTAAAGTATCACAAAAGTTTTTGATAGATATGTATATGTATATTTCTTTGATGTAAAATTCAGATTGAGAAATAGTCTGAGAATGATAAAAGGTGCATTGTTTACTAGAATTACAAACGGTGATCCGATGACAGTTAATTAGAATTTTGATAACATTCTAAATAATGAATATTTGAAATTTATCGTGATAAAATTATGCGGAAATTCAAATTTTATTATCAAATCTAATTTTTTAATAAATTAATAATTGTTTAGATATCGGTGAAAATTTAATTCGTTTATTCGAAAGCTGGGTCTTTCATTATTTAATTGAATTATTAAATTTTTTTTTTTTTGAGTTTTTATGTGGTCAAATTTATATAAATCTTTTTTTGTTCTTTGTTTTCAAGAGTGTATCCATAGGATAACTGACAATGTGCAAGTTAGAATGAAGTAAAAGCTCTGATTTGGTAGTTAAGTTTGTCAGACACTGTCTTAGAAGTTGGATGATTTGAAAATGAAGATTTGGCACAAGGCAAAATTAAAGTAGATCCAATTTTGCAGATTTTCAACAGTAGACATCAGTTTACGTAAATTGGCTTTTACTAAAATTTCCTTTGTTCTTTATTTTTTTATTCATTTAGTAGAATGTTTGGCGGTCGTTAATTGGACTGCAAGATTAAAAGTGATGACATTTAGTTCTCAGAATTTCAAATTATAGCTTAATAAAAGCTGATTCGGCTAGTTTGAATATTGTTTTTGAGTCTAGAACATAAATATAACTTTAGAAAATTGTAACTTTATAGCTGACGTATTGATTGAGGGAGAATTTTCACAATAATTTATAGATCTGAAACGGAAATATGTCGTAGATTTTAGTAAACTTTTGGAGAAGCGATAAATATTTATATTATTAACGTTAAAATAATTGAGTTGAATAAATAAATATTATTTGTAAATCATTTTTTATTTATCCATATGCACATATTTATTTTTATTGTAAAAAATTAGTGTACTTGTATGCTTTATAGATTATTATTACACTAGATTCTAGTGACTAGAAGAAATTTTAGTAATTTTAAGCGTAATAAAATTTGATTTAACTATAATCGATACTTCAATTAATATCTAATTACAAATAATAATTATGGGATAACTACAAATTTCCTTCGTGTAAATTATGCGAATTTATAGATAAAATCAACTGCTTTGTGATGTAAATTGTAAGTAATTCGAAATAGTAAAAAATATTTCGAGTTTGTAGTGATAAAAATTGTGTTAATTTTATATTAAATTTCCTTCGATTATGTTAATATTTATGTTATCATTTTTATTACAAATGTATTGACTATCACGAAAACTTGGAACTGGGAAAATTGATTGCATTAATCCTTGATATCCGGTGTAAACCTGTAGTTTCCGGTATTTCACTCAGGGAATCCCTCGATTTCCGGAGACAATTTCCACATTGAATTATATTTCATCGTCAATGCAAAAACAAACAAATAATTATAATTGTATTTTATTATTTCCAACTTGATATCACATTATTAATATCAAGAATATAATAAATAAATAAATAATCGGATATAAAAAATACTCAGATCTAATGCATGACAAACTGTAAATAGAAATATTATTTTAACATATCAAAATACAAATAAAATTAATGATAATATCATATTAACAATACATTAATATTTAAATACAAACAATTGAAAATATAAAATATATTTCACGAATGTTTGATTTTTTATTCCTTTTTGTTCTCCCTTTTATTTCATATTAATCTCAATTCATCTACACAAATAAACGTAAACACGATCAGAGTGATGAACGAGCAACAATATATCTATCCTACGATTAATTTCACGAATCGGATGGTGAACATTAGTGAGTTACATTCAGACTGCTGGATAAATCTGATAATGATGACAATTATTTTAGCGAATTCGAAGCCAATGGATGAAATCGATTCAAATTATATTCATGAATTATTTTGTTGTTTTCGCAATGTATCTCTGAATTGAAAAAAAAAATACTTTACAATTATATCCATTCGTTATTTATGTACATGCGTCGTGTGCTCAACCATTTAATTTATCGTTAAACATGTGCTTAAAAAACTACTACAACAAACTTTGAAATGAATTTCGCAAAAAGCTTGGAGAGTTCTCATTCTAAATAATATAACTTGTATAATGTTGGTAGCTGGCATTTTATCGTTCACTTTTCTAGCAATTCCGTTTATGCACAATTGACTTGGCAAACATACATGGATATTTATATAAATGTGTGTATGTAAATAACAGTTCTATATACATAAGTGATAAATACTCAACGTGCTCACCAGCAAATAGAAATTCATTGAGGCAAAACTAACCAACAGATTCATCATACACGTACATATGTAATATATAATTGTATTCTATACTTACCACATTAATTTAATTACACAAAATAATTTACTATCATTAACTTGTTTACAACAAAATTTTTTATTCTATTCTTTTTTATATTTACAATGAAAAATTATTTGTAAAAGTTTTATCAAAATGAGTGTGAAGCAAAAGCTCTTTTCTTACATAATTTTTAGTCACAAATTATATTAAACACTCGCAAAGATTTATAAGTTCATCGATAAACAATAATTTCATGTTAGATTTAACATAAAATATCGCTAATTTTACATAAAATAATTGTTTATTATTTCAACTCAATTTTTTGTATCGAAATTCGATACAAAAGTAGCTGAAACATTTTTCAACAACACTTAATTATATAGATAAACAAAATTTACATTAAAAACAATTAACACAAATCTTCAATCAACTCAAAACTTTTAAACACAAATTCTGAGTGGATTTTTACAAACATTTTTCTTACTGCATACTTACACAAATGTACATGGATAAGTTAAATAATTACATCGTCGATTTCGTACTTGTGATATACAAAATACTCACGCTCTATACACGATATCATCTGCACCCATTCACGCAGACAAATATCCACCCCACACACCCACACACGTATTTTCCTGCAAGTAAATGCAAAGGATAGTTGCCTCCCTTATCAAGACCGAGTGCCCTGCACGCTTTATACCTAGCAAAAAGCCTCTTCTATATGTAGAACACTATGGCCACATTTACTCTTCCATCCTATACTACAATAGTAATACTATTATTATTACTACTACTAGTATTCTCAAGTTGACTTTGTATATGTGGCCTTATTGCGATTCTAAAACCGTTACCGATAACGCGAAACTCACGATAACATTCGTATAGTTATTCGCCCCTCCCTTAAAGTTAACCTCCATTTATATATATACATATATATCTAACGTTATAGCTCAAAATGTCGACTATATACCGGATTTCTATCAGAATATCTAGGAATTTCCGTGAATTATGTCCATCATTGCCGTTGTATCTTCATTTAATCATTGTCTTTATTTATAACTCAATGTCAAATGTTTTGTATTAATTTATTTTCTTACACAATAAAATAAATTAATTGTATTTTTGGATAAGGTTCAAATGAATAATGTTATGCAAACTCCAGAATTCTTAATTAAAAGAATTATGATATTTATTTATTATTAATGTTACGAATTCTTGGTTAATTGATAAGGTTCTTTTCACAAAATTTTGAATACAAATTTCCTTTGAAAACTGACAATATTTACTTAGTAATAAACAAATAAATTTAAGTACTTTTGTAAAGATTATTATATTTAATGTAGACTCCTATTTGGCCAGGTTGAATTATATTGACCTACTCAAACAAAATATCGATTCTTAACATGAACATTAATATTAAATGAAATATGTTTCATTTAATTTGATGTTGATGATGAATGAAGAAATCTTTGTTGTTTGTTTTATTAGTTTTTTATACGAACATTATTTATTTTGTTTCGTTACGGTAGTATGTTTTGGTATTGGAAATGTGAGAGATAAAAATTGAGTGGAAAAGTTAACGACAGATCTCTGGGTAAATGTTGAAGTTTCCTTTTCACATGGTATTGGAAAGAGGCTCCTGATGTTGGAAGTGAGAAAACATTTGGAGTATTATTATATATAGAGAAAAGAGGAATATTATAGGATAGTGCTTTTGACGCCCGTATAAATCGCGAGTTCTCTCTCGTCGCACATTACTAACGACTGACGTTAAGGGTAAGCGCAAAAGTATAGGAGGCAAAAGGAAGAAGTTGGTGCGATAAGATGTGCCACAAGTCTGGCTGCAGGAGATGGGAAATGCCATCAAAGGAAACTCACACATCAAGAAATAGCGCAAATAGATAAAGAGATGAGAAGTGAGAGGAACGATAGATAAGAACGAAAGTGTAAGTTGAATTCAATTTACTTCGTTCATAACATTTATAGATAGGATGTCGATGATGATTATTTTCAAAATTCCTTTGTTCATTTTTCGTTGTTATATATAATTTCACTTTAATATATATTCATTATTTTATTTTAAATCATTTATTATTTTGTATTGGTTAACATTTTTTTTTTTATTTATCTTATTTTATGTTCCACAATTTGATTTATTATTTAATCTTTGTATGTTTATGGTTAAGGAGTAGATTTTTCAAATGTAAAATCGTGTTCTGAGGGGAAATTTATCTTGATATGTACTTGGAATCCTCGCAATTTCCTTCGTATTTGGATAAGTAACTGGCCAAAACTGTAACACGTTATATTTGCCAGGAATTGGACAAATAACTGAAATAAAATCTTTGAAAAGTTGTCTAGTTTCTAGCAAGTTTTTAACCACTTGCTATCAGAATATTTACATTTTTATTCTATGATACACATGTATATTCATACACATACACTATTTGATTTTATATAAAATAATTAATAATTATTTTATATTTTATATTAAATGTAATTCAAAGAACGTTGGTATTAATTTTCAAAAACCAGGATTTAAGGCTATGTGACTAACTCTTTTTTTAATTGAAACTTTTAATCTCTGTCCAGTTTCTAGCTGGTTCTAAATTGATAGTTAACATTATCTAACGTGAAAACTAGTGGAAATTTATTGAAAATTTAGGAGTGGTAGATAAAAATGAATGAAATTTTTTATGAAAAATACCCAAGTCGAAATTTACGTCTTACTTCCATGCTTATAGAAGCTTTTTGAACCTCATATGATACTTCTAAGTCCTATAAGATCCTTCTTCGCGCCTACAAGTGGAAGAAATCCAAATTTCTACCACTCTACTATACAAAAATGAAAGAGGATGTAAATTATATTGTATGCATATTGTAGAAACGAAGTATGAAAGTAGGACATAAATTTTGACTCGGGTTTTCTTTATTTTTCTCTTTCATATTCAATATTCAATTGTTAGTGTGAATACAAGTTTTAATGTACTCGTATATAGATACTGTTATGCTATGAACTATATAAAATTAAATATGTGGATAAATATAAATATACATACGCATATATATTGATTTGTGCACATAAATTGCACACTCAAATGGCGGCTATTGTATGAGCGTGGTGGCCCATAAACAGTGTTATTCGATGGTACGTTGCATCTCTCAAGTTATTTGTGTGTTAATATATTTTCATGTGTGTGGCATTGCGCCAACTGGATCGACACTGTCGATATAACATTTGTGCGCTACATAAGCTAGAAAGTTTATCGTGCGGTTCACCCACTTTTGCTTAGGATTTGTTTTTATTTTATTTTTTATCTTGATGGTAGTTTGAAAAAAAAAACAAAATACCATCGATAAAATACAAGGAAAAAAATTAGGCTTTTAAGAATTGAATTTTTGTTAATTCAATGAAGCATAATTTTCTATATTATTAAATGGTTTATCATTAAATTTATCATTGAATTAAATTCGCATTTTACACAATTCGTTTGCGAGGCAATTTTTGGAAAATACAAAACAATAATTGTGTAGGATATAATATAAATTTCGGGTCACGTTTACAACGGGGTTGAACGTTTGTGTGTTGGGTAAAATTACACAGTAAAGTTCATGCTCCAGGCCAAGTTTTCGATTAGTTATATAACGAAGTTTTGTAGAAAAGTTATTTTACTTCTCTCTAACACTACGACGACCCCTCTTTTTTTTTTTCTCATTCATAAATGTGCTTTTCAATAGAAATGTAAATTTCTTAAAGTTATATATCCTTTACAGTTTGAATAAAAGAAAAAAAAAAAAGCGTCTTACAATTCAACAAATATACATAGGATTTAAAAAGAAATTGAATTTCGAAAACAAAAATTGCTATTTATTTATTTGTTACTATCGTTATTTTTCATTCTTTATATATTGATAAAAGAATATTTTCAGTAAAACCTTTGATAAATATTTGCCTGAACGATCAAATATATATACGTTTATTGAAAAATATTTCAAGCATAAATACTTGTTTTGGATATTTTTCTTCAACCACTTCGATGCATTTATGTGAGCTTTGTATCCGTTTGACCAATACAAATATGCATCTACTTTCCATATCTTTTGTTCAATACTCTGCAGTGACAACGAAATACATATAATAATATGTACATAGATAAAAAATAAAAGGAAGAATATCGATAAGATTTTATTTTTCAAAGCTGAAACATTTATAGAAAATATTTATTTGTTTTATTTTATTTCATCTTTATTTTCTCTTTTGTTTTTTATTAACCTCATGTGTATATAAATACATATACGATCAGTCGATTTTTCCACAGTAGGTTTGTCTATACATAAAAATAAGTCCCCTAGAGATTCCTCCAACTTATCCAGCAATAAGTGAAACTCCATCCATGTCTCCCTTCAAATGTTCTTCAACGTCGTCGTCGTCGTCCATAGCACGAGGGAAAACCTGGGGTCCGATCAGGAGTAGTCCTCAGGCGCTCATAACAGAGTTACTGCAAGAAAACTTTTAGCCGACAGCACTTCTCAATACTATATATATCTCCATCAAAAAGAAAGTTTCATCCGTGTCGAATTATTTTTTTTTTATCTCGCCCCTTTTTCACCCAAAATTCACAAATCCATTTTAGCCGTTAAAATAAAGGGCTGATGAAAAAGTTCAAGGATAACTATCTCAATAATTTATTTTCTCAAAAAATATTAATAAAATCCAATGTAATTTCACCTGGAGATTATGAATTTTATTAATTTTATTAATTAATTAATCACAATTCGATCGTTTGATTATAAATATAAAAATAATTGTGACATAAAAGATATATTATGCATGTTAGAAATTGTGTTAAAACTTTATCACAAAGTTTTCCAAAGACGTTAGACTTTAACCAGATCAATATATATATATTGAGAGAGGGGAGTTTTAGGTATACTAAATCTCTGGATAAGCTTGGCGCGTTTTACCCTCTGTACTCTTCCGAAAATTCGTCTTTCAAACTGCAGAACAGGCTTCGATAAAACGAGCCTCGAAACTTGGCACAATGCGGGTATAAGACGACGTATATGTATGTGTCTGTGTGGGGGTGTAGATTTGTACTATGCTACCCCCAATGGTATCATATATCTGTGTAGAAAGCATAGAAAGTATAAGAGAGGGAGAGATATAGAAGAGTTAGTTGAAAAGTATGATGGGACGAGTTGGCAACAGCTCGCTAAAATCTAACTCTTTCATACTGCTACTCCTTTTCATGTTTTTTATTTATTTTTTTTTTTTCTGCAACGCCATCTGAGTCATGACAAACTTGTAACAAAATTTGCTTCATGGTTCATATAGTATCTTGGGATGGAATTATTTTTAAACATTTATGATGAGAATTTATTCACTGGAAAAAAGAAAATGTTTCATAAGGTGAATGTTAACGAGAAAGTGAGGAATTTTTTATTTTTTCATTTTCTTTAAAGCATCTGGGGAATTTTTTTTTTCCTTTCTCGTCGTTTGTACCTGCTTAATTTTTCATTTAGAATTTTTATTACAGTAAACATTAACTCTATTATATGATGATAATTTGATAGAATTCATAGACCATCTAAAAAAAAAATCTGAATTTTAATGTTAATCGTTAGTGGCAATATCAGCAACATTACATAATGGAGTAAATGTCCACCGCAGTAGTTTTCCATTTTATAACCACGATTTACGACACTACGTGACGATTATCAAGCCGCTATATCCACGTACCATTACATCATGAAGAAAATTTCTTTCATTCTTTCAGTATTAAGAAAAAAATCTATAAATAAAATAAGATGAACACAATTCTACATTAATAAAATTATGTACAATTTCTCAACGATTCAATCAAACAATTAAAATCATCAGACTTAAAATACCATAATTAACAATCTCATCCATCAATATCAATTCCAAAATAATATTCCAAATATTCAACAATTATATATTCCAATCAAATTTTAATTCAAACTGAATTATATATACAATTCTTTTCTCAAATAAATTTCCCAAATCAATCCCAACAATATTACATTATCAAACTAATTCAAACCCTCATACAAAACCACACACAATTTATATATTAACTCAATAAAACTCAAAACCTAAATTCCCATTTCTAATTCCATATGTATTTATCATCACCATCACCATTTACCTTTTCCTCAAACTTTCCATCTTCTTACTAACATCTCTATCTTACTTATACTTATGCAGCACGATCGTACATCTCCCCAGAATAAACGTAACTCGTCTCTGCTTCTCGTCGGGTGATACATGAAACTAAAACGAGTAAAGAGACCCCAAACCAAAACCCTTATAACCCCCCCTTTTCGCCTTTTGCTCTCGCTTTAACTAAGCTGAACCCAAAGCCCAACCCCTCGTGTTAACTTCCGGATTATTTGAGTCAGTAATAACGAAAATCCCAACCTCGAAAGCTCGTCCTTTCCTCTCCCTTTCGTCTTTGTCTCCCTAGCTCTTCATTTCATTTCTTCTCTCATCAACGAAAGACCACCCATCATTTCTATACAGTGTATATTCGCACATTGTACCACGTCTCTCTTCTGATTACCCTCAGGTTTCCAACCCTCGCTGGCTCCTATCGCTCTTTCTCTTACTTCTACAGACAAAATTTAATTACTCTGACACACTCGGCCACTCCTATCTCCTTTCATTCTCTATGGCCTTACTACTACTACTACTACTACTACTACGACTTATATTACTATTACGACTCATACACGTTATATGAAACTTTGGTCCTCTAATAATTCTGTTGGGATCGACGAGTTTATATACATACAGGAAGGAGGAATATCAACCGCTATCAACCCAAAGACCAAGTTTACCATGTTAGCATATTGCAATAGCAAGTCTTCGCCATTGTTTTGTAATATTAATCATTGAACTATTAACCATTATATTATTACATTGAGGAAAAAGTAAGAATCTATCATTTGTATATTAAATCAACTGTGCGTTCGATTTTAATAATAATATATAGTAAAAATAGAGAACTTTAAAATAGAAAAAATTCTTTTCAACGATCAATGTGTCTTGTTACATGGACGCTGCTAGAGTTGAATAGAATGTCATATGTATCAAGTGGAACATTCATTTTTTTTTCCCTGCTTTATATTGCTCCTCTCCATCTCTCTTTCTCGACGTTTACATGACTTTTATACTCTTTCATCTTCACTTCTTTTTATTGCGAGACACTTCTTTCAATTCTATATGTATGTATGTTACTATCTATCTCTGCCAGTCTTTTCTTTTCATTTTTTTTTCATTTCGTCTCTTTAATTCCCATTCAGAACTTGTACACTTTCAATCTTTTTCTAATTCTCATTCGCACTTTATATTTGTTATCTTACACACATGTAGATATTTTCTATGTCTTTAGAATGAATCATATTTAAACTGAGATGAATAAATAGAAATGTTGTTTAGTTTTCATCATGGCGAAATTACAAGTGACTGGGTAAATAAACTTGTTAATTATCTTGTGATATAATACTACACTATAGCATAGAATTATTATTAATTGTTTAATTTAACAGTTGTATGTAGAATTAATTGTGAATATATAATTTTTTTATTTTTTTTCTTAATGTAATTATTTGTTGGAAATTTTTTTACTAATACCTTGGACATTTTCATGAGCAATATGTCTCACCTCATGACATTATAACGAGAAATTTGCTGAGGTTCACCGAGTACTCGAGAGAAACGCCACCGCTTAATTAGTTGTACATGAAGATGCAGCAATGTTCTATGTTATGTGCAGTTGGAAGATGTTGCAGTCTCTCTTGATGCTTTTCCTTATACTATTGCTATTTCCTTCATCTACTTAAGTATATGTGTGTACTGTTCCTTAAGATGCTGAGAAAATTAACCTCATGATTCCTTGTGATTACACAGGTGAATGGATAAAGTTAGAGAAATATTAATAAGGGATTAAGTTCTTAAAATTTCTATTTGTTTTCTCCTAAACTATTTTTACTTTGTATGTAAAGTTCTTTATTTAATTCTGTAATATCCCAATGATTTATTCTGTTTTGACTATGTCAATATAATTGTGCTAGCCTACCTGGTTTCATAGAGATTCACATTATTTATGATAGTATTTATAAAAGCATTCAAGTTTATTGCAGATTAAATATTGTTAGTTCCAAATGAAAATTGCATTCAAGAATTTTTGTGAAAAGAGTATTGTTCAGAATAAGTTATATCAACGAAATTTTAATGGTTATGATGGGTTTTCCCTAATGTATCTAGGTCTAAATAGCGCTTTGTTTCCTACTTGTAATAAATAGTTTGTTGTATTATTTTAGGTATGGTGACCTTGCATCACGCCATTACGTTTGTCAGCCAATCATTAAATTGGCACTGCCTACTTTTTCCTCACTATCTACAAATTTTCTTCTCTATTTGTTTTCTCCAAGTAATATCCAAAAATTTATAGTCAGTTCACCATTAGACACCATAGCGAAAGGTTCAAAATTTAACTCAGTTCACGTCGACATAATACATTAAGAATACGAATTCATATGTGTAATCAAAGTTTGTTAAGAAAATTACGACAATAAATTAACTATATTAATTATCATATAAATATAACCTCTATAATAAATTGACACCTTTCCTTTCCATATCAAAAAGGTCGAAGTCTTCCAAATATATAAATAGGTGCATGCTATTAATTAATGTGCATCATTCGTGATCATAATTAGATAACATAATCTTGAATTTGACGCCATAAAACAAACATTTAACACTTGATAAATATTTATATCTGATTTTGTATTTTTTTTGGGAAATATTCAGTTAGATTATTATTAGAATTGCGTTTCATGTGTTATAAAACGAGAAATAGCTCTTGATTGATTCCAGAATACAAAAAGGAAATTATGAAATATGGATTAATTTATTTTGACCTAATTTTCATTATATTTTGCTCTTCTAAATTTTTTTATATACTTTACTATTAACGTTACGAACTTGTATGAAAATAATCTTTCATCGAATTTGCTCCGCTATGTAAAAGCACAAATGAATTTATTGTTGAAAGAATTTTCAGAAAATTTGTAGAAATTATGAAAATTGTTACTGATTTTAGTAATTGAAAGTAGTCACTAAACGGTTCTGAATGATAGCCATGATATTTGTGACATATAGTTACATTGAATGCCATGATTCCCAATCCATTCACAATCCACAGCACATAGTTTTGCGTACTCAATATAAGCGTGTTATACCTATAGATCATTGTCAGTTAGAACTGCTCTACTGCATATTCAGCATTCCTGTATCGAAAGCCTCTCTGGTTTATATCGAATTAGCTCACTAAATTTCGGGTCGAGGTTATCAAGAATTGAATGATATTTGTGTATTTCTAGGTGAACATATGTATGTATTTTTATTTTTGACAGTGGATTTGTTAGAGATTTGTGAATACTCATTTAATGAATTGATTTTGTGATTTAATATTGTATAGATAATAAAAGAAAAGAAAAAAAAAGGAAAAAAATTTTGTAGGGAGATGAAATTAATATTCAATATTTATTTATTAAATCGAAAATTCAAAATTTAAATATTCTGTGTTAATAATAATATATATTTAATCACAAATATTGAAATATCTAATTTTAATATTCAAATTCCTGAATTTTAATTTTCAGTTTGTATTTTTGTAATAAATTATTTCAGTCGATTTGATTTTATTTAACTGAATTGAATTTTTTATTGAACTATTGACAACTCTCTTTGATTGTTTTTTCTTAAATTTGATGAGATTAATTTTAAGAATTTTTTAATTCACTTGACATTCATTTATATTCAATATAAACAACAATTATTTCATTTTTTCTACTCGATTTCTTATTTATTTTATTTCATTTTTCATTATTAACTCTGTGCATTTTTTTTTTCTATTTCTTAGTACTTTACTTTGTACTCGATTCTTTAATATATGACACGATGGTGTTGAATATTCTCACTTAAAATCCACCATGCAAATGGCAAAGATTTACATTTTCCTTGATTTTCACAATAATGGCGACCAACATCACCACGACAATCCCTTGTTATCTTCCACGTAAAACTATTATAACAAAAAACTTTTTTTTTTGTTATATACTCTGATCTCTTCAACCTCCTCCTTTGGTTCTCTTGGCTAGTTCGTAGTAAAACTAAGATAAAATTAAAAGAAAAAAAAAAAAAGAAATGTATAAATACATAAATACATACAATATCTAGAGCAATTTCTTGTGCTTCTATTCGTAGTGCTTTCGCCATTAGCCAAATCCCTTAAACAAAGAAACAAAAAAATTTGTATAACAAGTTGGGAAAATTTGCGTAAACCATTTGTTTTATTCACTAGAATAAAATAAAAATCTATGAAATATTTTTTTTTATTTTCATCTGCTTGAAAAATTTCCATTAATTAAAATTCATTGTTTGATTTCAAGTAATTGAGAAAACTCAACTTTCAATATGTATATGATGAATGCATAACTATATAGATACTTATGTACAAAAGCATTTGAGTTTAAGCTGTTTCCTTCATCTATACAGTCATAATGTCTGAGTCATATTCTCAGTGAAGTGATGTTATACGAGAGTTTGTCGTCTATTCAAAACAAACATTAACAGATAAACTAATTATCCAGTGTGCCTTGACTTGGTTGTGTTGACAACCTGAATTCGCACAAATGTCGTTGGGTCGTTTGCTAGAAAGGCAGTAAATTTACTTGGTTGCTATGTAACTTTCCTCAACAGAGCACGATATAAATGAATGGAATAAATGAAAAAAATAAAATAAAATAAAATAAAGGGGCGAGTAAGAAGGTCAAATTAAATTCACAAGATTCTCAACGTCTTCAGGATAATTTAGGACAAGGTTTTTTGTTGATCTTCATAGCTTCATAATTATTCCATTCTTTGCAGTTCTAATATTTTGCCAGTTTCTTTCATGAGTTTTAAAAATAGTCTAATTATTTAATGATGATAAAATAATTTTTTATGTTTTAAAATTTTTTAAATTAATTGTCCTACTTTTATCTGGGGTTCGCAATATTAGTTCTATGCTTTTAGATCGTTTTTTATAATGCGAATTGGATTAATCATCTCAATTTGCTTTAGTGATTATTGCGATATTATATTTGAAATAATTTTATATTTATTGATTTGGATTTTTTCATTATATGAACAATGTGGCAATTTTTATTCTATCAATAAAATTTGTTCCAAATTAATATCAATTGTTTAAAATTAATTCCAATCGTTTAGTGAAGTTGGTTGCTTTGATTAAGTTTTTTTTTTTCAAAAACTAATAACGATATTTTTATAATTTGAATTTTCTTGTGAGAATTTTGCCAATTTTTTTGAAGTGATTACATCGGGCAATTTTCGAGATCGATTGGCTGAATATTAGGAAAAAAAACTCGTTATTGAAAACATGTGCTTCTGACATATTCGGAATTTGAATTCAAAACTGGCGATATTAATTTTTCTTCGTAGATTTGCTGATACTAAAAACGTGCCAAATATCGTTTTGATTTATTTCTCAGTTTTCAAGATGACTTTACTAGAATTTTTGAACATGAATAGTCTGAAGACTCACTGATGTTCTTAACAGTATTACATACAATTGACAAATGAGAAGTTACCTAAATTAATCATTTATAATTTCGAAATGAAAATAAGAAAAAAATAAATATAAACTCAATAAAGATGCCATTTTTATTGAAAATTAGTTCCACTCAAATCAGACATTTCTAACAGAAACTTATTGAAATTTCCAAAAATCTCAATAAGTAAATCAATAGTTAATACATTCCCAAACTGATTTTCATCTAAATTCTCAGAACAATCCATCAATTTTTCTAAAACTATATAAAAAAAACTTTTTCAATTCCAAATAAAAAGTTTCATTGATACACAAAATTAGATACAAAAATTACTATAAATAAAAATCACCCCAAATTTAGTCTAATTTTCCAAACCTCAGTTTCAATTAAAAATTACATCTTTACCCAATCAACATCTATTTTCATTCTATTTCCCCCTTGATTCAATTAAAAATCATAACTAATAACTTCAAGCAAATTCCAGAGAATAATTACACTCAGTAATTACAAAACTAAATTTCTAAAGCGAATTTTTCATTGAATTAAACCGATAAAAAAAAAATCAAACATTAATTTATTCACAATACTTTTGAATATTTTACCCAACACAAAACTCCACATTAATAATAATAATAAATAGTAATAATAATAAATAATAATAATAATAATAATAATAATAGTGAAAATAATAATAGTAGTAATAACAAGAATAAATAGTAATAGTGAAAAATGATAATAGTAATAATGATAATAAATAATAATAATAGCAATAATAATATTAAATAGTAATAGTAAAAAAATAATAGTGAAAATAATAATAATAAATAGTAATAGTCAAAATAATAATAGTAATAATAATAATAAATAATAATAGTGAAAATAATAATAGTAGTAATAACAATAATAAATAATAATAGTGAAAATAATAATAGTAGTAATAACAATAATAAATAGTAATAGTGAAAAATGATAATAGCAATAATGATAATAAATAATAATAATGATAATAATGATAATATTAAATAGTAATAGTAAAAAAAAATAATAGTGAAAATAATAATAATAAATAGTAATAGTAAAAATAATAATAGTCAAAATAATAATAGTAATAATAATAGTGAAAATAATAATAGTAGTAATAACAATAATAAATAATAATAGTAAAAAATGATAATAGTAACAATGATAATAAATAATAATAATAGTAATAATAATATTAAATGGTAATTGTTAAAAAAAAATAATAGTGAAAATAATAATAATAAATAGTAATAGTAAAAATAATAATAATGAAAATAATAGTAATAATGATAATAATAATAATTTAAAAAAACTAAATCACGTTGGTCAATGATATCTCCATGCATTAAATACACAATTCACATGTAATCAATTTATTATGTGATATGCATGAAGCTTAATTGATCATGTCAGTAATGTGTTCAATCCTGTAAATTATCACCCACTCAAATCACTGATATATATATATATATACAGATATACATATAGATATATAGATAGCAGATAGTGGTTAGTATAATTTCGGGTGACCTCTAGGTAACAATATACACATGCTCGTAATATTCCCAGGAGACTTGATGCTCTGGTATTTACGTAATTGTTCTGAGTGAGAAAGCGTGAAGGAGAGAGAATACTACACGACGGGTTATATCCCTTGTTGGCGACGACGTTACACACTATGTAGATTGAGAGTATGCATCATCATTAGGATTATTCCGGGTGGATTATTAGCAAAATTCTCCAGTGTTGAAATATTAAATGTGAAAGTTCACGTGTTTGAATTATTAAAAAATTTAATTCACTCAATTAATTTATATGTATTTTAATTTTTGTTTTTGGAAAATGATTGGGTGAATGACAGTTTGGAGAAGTATTTTTTTTAATAAATAATACGTGTGGTTTTTTTATTTTTTAAATTTGTTTGGTTTATTTTTAAATGGACTTTAATTATTTTTCATGAATTATCTACTGATTATTGGGGTTTTATTTTTTTATTTTGGTTGTTTTACTAATTACTATGATTGCTGGGAAAGGAATTAGAAAAGATTGTAAGGAAAGTGGGATTAGAAAAAAAAAATAGTAGAAGTAACGAAATAAAGAATTTAATATTCATTTTTTTTTTCTTCTGAAATTTGGAGGAAATGTTTAGGCTTCATTATATTTGTTTATTGGTATTTAGTGCGAGTTAGACTCTTTAATATTTTGTTATTAGTTGTAACAAATTTCAAAAAGTCATTAAAAATATTCAGAATATTAATTCAGCCAATTAATTATTTAATTTAATCTACAGATTAATTTAACATACAGATTTAGTTTTGAATTTAATAAATCTATCCTCACGATTTTGTAATTTTATATTATATCATGTGAGTTGGATTTTATTAAATGTCGAATTTTTGAACGTATCACAGTATACGATATCAATTAAAAATATTCTCTCTATGAAGTTACAGTAAAAAACTAATGCTAAAACTGGCAGATTTATCAAGCGACGCAACGAGCTAAAGTTACGACTGGTTAAAATTTTATTATAAAAAAAAAAATTCTCCATTATTTTAGACAACATTACAACGAATTAATTAGTATCTGCAACTAGATATAAAATATAATACGACAGCGTCGAGACATTAAAAATAAATGAACACTAAGATAAAAATCACAGCGATAAATTTCGAATTAATTCATCAAACTGAAAAATATTAATTAGTAAATTTCCACGAGATTATTTGTGAATCAATAAAATAACTAATATCATTTTTGATTAAAAAATAAACATACTCTTTAATTTAAAAGTCCCTTAGAAAGTGGTGTCGAAAATTTCTTCTTTTACACAATTTTTTGTATTAAAATTTGCCTTAAAAATTATTTAAACAAATTTTTAGTGAACTTTTGTACGCAGAATTATTTAGAATGAAAAAATCAATCAATTCATCATCTATCCAATGTAACAAACCACAAAACGACAATAGATATCAAATATCTGTAGCAGCCATTGATTTTATAAATACATTCACAAATTTAAATGGATTTTACTCATCCCTATTTCCCATTTAATTTCCATTCATTAATATATTCAATAAACCATCACCATCAATATAAATAAATCACAATTAAAAATAAAAGTCTATTCCACGTCACAAAATATTCAACAACAAAAAAAAAAAAAATGAAACTCAAATGAACAAATGATACGAATACAATATTTAATTAAATAGAAGAGAAATAAAAAATTCCAACGATTTTGAATGACAAACTGGTCATAAACGTCAGTGGAAGTAATGTAGTACTATGGGTAGTTCTATTTAATCCAGATACTGCTATCAACTGTACACACATAGCCTCAGCCATCCAATCAAAATGTTCCTTTGTTCAGTGGATAACAGTGGAAAACCCGAAGGATAGTTTCCCTTTAACTCTTTTCTCTACGAACACGTCTGGCTTGGTTTGTACGTTAACGCTCGTCGTCTATTCGGTGGCGCGATTAAAAATTTTAGAGGTACACAGTAAGGAGAGAAAAGAGAGTGAGATGAAAAAGCTTATATTTGCTTCAGAGAAAGTCTCCGCCGTTGCTCGTTGAGTTGATGAAGCCTTGGGCGTACCACCCGATGAAAGGAGCCAAAGAATTAATATACAGATATATATTCATAAAGTAAAGTGAAAATGTCTTGTTTGAGAGACGTCACTTTGGAGTTTCACCTTTATCTTTTTCGTCAATTATAATTTTTTATACAAAATAATTTGACGAAAAATATTTATATTTAAAAAAATTCAATTCTACCATTTTTTTTATGTAGTACAGTAGCATCATCATATTATTTTATTTATTTATTTATTTATTTATATATATTTATATTTATTTTTAAATATATTTTTTTCATCATCTTCAAATCATATTTGCCTTTTTTTTGAATTGTTTTTTTCTTGTTTGATGTTTTAAAAGTCATGGGGAATTAATTTAGTTGGGAGTTACTGTTTAATTGTGATTCTCATGAGTGTCATGGAGTTGCAATTTTACCGGAAATATACAGGAAGATATATACATATATATGTATATAAATATACATGTATATACATTTGTTACTGAGGAATCATGTATGCGTAGGTTACACCATGAGTGGATTTCAGTGTACCTTGAAGCTTTTACCAACTAACTACATATTCCTCCACACTCTTTTCCTCTGGGCACAAACTATCCAACATTAAATATGTATGCATATACATTTGTTCATGTATATGTATATGAATATATATGTTTGCATTTGTATATGAAATCCTCTCATTGATCAAACATGAAAGAGATGAGATAAAAAAAATACATTAGTTTAAAAATTTAATTTGGACTAAAAATAAAAAATTAACTAAAAATTTGTTACTACTGATTTTAAACGCTGATTTTGTATAGTAGATTTTTATGATTTTATGTTGAAGTAGAAAAATGAATAATATTTTTTAAATATTTGCTAAGGTTTGTTTTTGTATTTTTTTTTTTTAAATAGAATCGCATAGATAATAATTTTGTGTAAAAGTCCACTCGAAATTTAAGTAAAATTTTTTTTTTACACGATTTTCTATTCGAAAATTATGTTGATAAAAATGATTTAGTGGAAATCAAAATGAAATATTATTAATTTTATACTAACACAAATTTTTGTGTTGAAATTTGATATTAAATTTACGTTACAAACAGTTGACATAAATTTTTAGTTCATCTTTTCACCCAAAATTTACCACTGTGTAAATATTATGTTAATTTAACATGAATTTCAAGCAAACATTGTGTGAAAAAAATTTCAACACAAATTTATGCTGGACTTTTACTCAAAATTATTCACCACAGCAAATTATACATATTATTTTAAATCCATAGTTTCTTCGATTTTTCTCGAGATCTATCAAGTTTATAGCAAAAATTAATGAGACCTATTTTGTAGGGAATTAAATTTTTTACAGAACAGTCGTCTTGACTAAAAACCGTAGAGCTAATAGTTTTTGAGAAAAATCCAATCAAATAACATCATGCAATTCATAGAAAACCAATTCAAGGTACAATTAGTTCAAATTTTCATATATTTGATTAGATTTTTCTCGAAAACTATCAATTCTACGATTTTTTTCAAGAGAACTATTTTGTAGAAAAATTAATTACCCACAGAAAAGATTCCATATACTTTTGCTGTAAAGTTGATAATTTTCGAGAAAAATCGAAAAAACCATAAAATTCGAGCAAAAATCGGCTTTAACATTTTTTAGCGATAAAGCAGTTCACAAAACATAATTTAATGATAGGCACTTTTAAAGATTGTATATTTTTCTGTACAATTTCTGCTGAGAACCAATTGAATAGCATAAAATGCCGCAAAGCAATGCATAAATAAATAAAAAAAATTGAAATTTACGCGTCTATTAAATAGAAAAATTTCAAATAAATTTCAAAAGTACAATATTAAAATTAAGAGCTCATCTTTGGTGTAAATTTTCATTTGAATATTTAGTGTAATATTTCGTCAACGTCACGAGAAAAAAAATAGTCCCCCTCAAACGAAGCACCCCAATACATACATATAAAAATAGAATTTTAAAAGCTATACGACTATTTGTTATCTTGACAATCAAAGTTTTTGACGTTAACGACAGGCCATGAACGACATCACTGCTGGTGGCGAAATTGCTTCGTGCACCAGGGCTTGTAATTGATCGTTGATTTGTAGCTGAGGATGGAGTAATTTGTAGGCAGAGATTTGTCATTCCCTTCACTCTACAGATATGTATATAATATACATACATGCACATATACATATAATATATATTCATGCACATATATAATATAATATTTAGTTGATATTGAGGAAGAGATTAGTAAATTTGTCATGCGGTTTCAAGTCACACAATGATTCGTCTGAATCATCAAAAAATATTCAACATAAGAAAATAAAGAATTTATCTGCATAATAAAATTGCTGATAACGCAATAATTAATTAGGAATAATAATAATAATAATAATAATAATAATAATAATAATAATAATAATAATAATAATAATAATAATAATAATAATAATAATAATAATAATAATAATAATAATAATAATAATAATAACAATTATATCATTTATTGTTATAATACATATACATATATATCATAATAATTATAATAATTATAATAATTATGGTAATATATACTAATGACGACAACAACAACAACAATAATAAAAATAGCAATTATTGTTATTATAATATATACACATATTTATTATTGTTATAATATATATACATACATATTATAATAATTATAATAATTATAATAATTACAATAATTATAGTAATATATACTAATGACGACAACAACAACAACAATAATAAAAATACCAATTATTGTTATTATAATATATACGTATATTTATTATTATAATAATAATAATTACAATAATTATAGTAATATATACTAATGACGACAACAATAATAAAAATACCAATTATTGTTATTATAATATATACACATATTTATTATTATAATTTATAATTATTATAATAATTATAATAATATATACTAATAACAAGAACAACAACAACAATAATAAAAATACCAATTATTGTTTTTATAATATATACACATATTTATTATTGTTATAATATATATACATACATATTATAATAATTATAATAATTATAATAATTACAATAATTATAGTAATATATACTAATGACGACAACAATAATAAAAATACCAATTATTGTTTTTATAATATATACACATATTTATTATTATAATTATAATTATTATAATAATTATAATAATATATACTAATAACAAGAACAACAACAACAATAATAAAAATACCAATTATTGTTTTTATAATATATACACATATTTATTATTATAATTTATAATTATTATAATAATTATAATAATATATACTAATAACAAGAACAACAACAACAATAATAAAAATACCAATTATTGTTTTTATAATATATACACATATTTATTATTGTTATAATATATATACATACATATTATAATAATTATAATAATTATAATAATTACAATAATTATAGTAATATATACTAATGACGACAACAATAATAAAAATACCAATTATTGTTTTTATAATATATACACATATTTATTATTATAATTATAATTATTATAATAATTATAATAATATATACTAATAACAAGAACAACAACAACAATAATAAAAATACCAATTATTGTTTTTATAATATATACACATATTTATTATTATAATTTATAATTATTATAATAATTATAATAATATATACTAATAACAAGAACAACAACAACAATAATAAAAATACCAATTATTGTTTTTATAATATATACACATATTTATTATTGTTATAATATATATACATACATATTATAATAATTATAATAATTATAATAATTACAATAATTATAGTAATATATACTAATGACGACAACAATAATAAAAATACCAATTATTGTTTTTATAATATATACACATATTTATTATTATAATTTATAATTATTATAATAATTATAATAATATATACTAATAACAAGAACAACAACAACAATAATAAAAATACCAATTATTGTTTTTATAATATATACACATATTTATTATTGTTATAATATATATACATACATATTATAATAATTATAATAATTATAATAATTACAATAATTATAGTAATATATACTAATGACGACAACAATAATAAAAATACCAATTATTGTTTTTATAATATATACACATATTTATTATTATAATTATAATTATTATAATAATTATAATAATATATACTAATAACAAGAACAACAACAACAATAATAAAAATACCAATTATTGTTTTTATAATATATACACATATTTATTATTATAATTATAATAATTACAATAATTATAATAATATATACTAATAATAATAATAACAAAAGCCATAACAACATTAATGATAATAATAATTATTATATGTAACGGAAAACCGAACTGAAATATTAATCGGTAACACTTTTTTATCATTAAAAAAAATTTGATATTTCTAAAAAAAAAAAAAAAAATGATATAAATTTTCCATGATATTTTATTTGTCATTTTAACTTCTTTTGATTAATTTCACTCCATTTACCTCTATGGGGGATATATGAAGCGGATAAAGGTGCACATGAATTTTGCAGAGCTGCTAACTTTCATCGCTTACAGCCTTAAAGTATATATACCGATATCGATTCATCGATTGGTGATGATGTTAGCGAACTGGTGTTGCGGCGTGAGCTGTGGGGAATATGTGGGGAACAAGCAACGGAGAGTGATGAGAGTGAAAAGAGGATGAAAACTAGCGATGTGAAGGGTATAATATGTATATATGTATGTATGTATAGGTGGAATTGAAGGCGGAAGAAGACCTTTGGGGAGAGTGTGAGAGATGCTCCTCCTCGTGTACGGAAGTGCATGGCGTAATGGCCGATATGAAACGCCCCAGAGCTTTATCTGCTCATACTCTTGGGTATTGCGATATATGATTTCAAGACCAATCGCCCGTCAATTAAAATCCTTTTTCTCTGTTTATTGTACATTTATTTATTTTTCTTTATTGTTTTATTATTTTTACGTCACTTCAAATGTGTTCAGCCAATTTTCTTTTCAATTTTAACACTCAATTTTCTTTGCTTTTCAACCTTCTGTAAGTACATCATCCTGAAAACTTTGAGTATAATTCGGTATTTTTATTTTTCGAATTATAATTATTTTTTTATAGTAGAAAATTTTTTTGATTATTTTTTTATGGATATTTTGTGTTTAATTTCAATATAAAAATTTGTGTTGAAGTAGAAAAATTATTTTTTATGAAATTAATATTATTTTATGGAGAATTTAACATTTAATTTTTTATTTTTTGATAAATATTGGACGAAATAAATTAATGTTAATATTTATTGTGGTGTAAATTTAAGAAATTTTATAGTGAGATAATTTTGTACTGAGAAAGTACTGCTTGAAAATTAGTCTTTCTCTTAAATTGAATCTTTCACATTGGGGTTTTACCTACGGCTTACTTCATACATGGAAACTATTCATTCGGATATACAAATACAATATTTTATCAGCTAAAACAGCAGCACGAATATTGCACGTTCCTACGTGTTTATATTTATAATATTTATTTACAAAGCTAGACGGTCAATCATGCTGAATTATTTTTTTTTTTTAGCTTTAATCTGTTTTATGATCCTTTTTTATTGGTACGTCGACATTTTGTACTCTGAAATTACTAAATCGATATAAAAAGCGAGTTGAAATGCACTGAAAAAAATATTTGATTCTCTTCAACTCAATCGATCCATCAATTGCAATTAATAAACACACACAAAATTGAAAAAAAGAAACAAAAACACTCAAATTTTATGCTTCATCACAATTTTTAGCTCCAAGTAAAATATTCTCCTTTCATAAAACCCCCAAAAAAAAAAATACTCACAAGCATAAAACCATCATTTCAACTACATTACAAATAATTTCTCCTCAATAAAACATTTAAAAAAAAAAAAAAAACTTCTCTCATATGAACAATAAATTTAATTCAAAAAAATATTTTCAGTTTATTTACCTTCCTCATAAATCCACCCTACCCAGTTATATTCATAAAAAAAAAAAAAAAAAATTATCTACATATAAAAATATTAAAATTATTTTTATCAATTTCCCAAATGACATTTTATCATAATTAAAAAAAAAAAAAAAACATTTTTTTATACATCATAAAAATATTTTTTGCCATTTTTTTCTTCACCTAAAAAATTTCATTCTATAATTTAAATTTATTGAAGAGATAAAATTAAATATATATGTACATGTTGATTTTGAGAATGATGAGTGTGACTGGGAAAGTGAGGTAAAAGCACGAGAAGAGGAATGAATCTTTGAATAATTCATAATACACCAATGGTTTGGGCTCTGTGAGAGTGTATATATCTCTCTCAGGTATCGAGGATATATGTATATGTATATCAGACGTACCTAGAGGTATATATACATATATATATGTATATATACAGTGAATTTGCGCATGGCACACGCTTCATCTGCAAGTGTAAAAGGCATCATTTGATTATGCATCCCCTGATGCTTCTCTATATTCTTCCTCTTCCTCATTTTACCTTGCAATTTCATATAAATCCACAAATTCTCGTCCGCTATCAACCAACACACAGTCATATGTATATCTATATGTACTTGTACATATATATATATGTAGTTACATGTGACATAATATTTAATCGACAGTGTACATTCACAGGGTATATATGTTAAAGGGTGAACGAACGAAAATGTTAATTGTGATCATTGCAACGATAATTTGTCACTGTCACTGGTGATTTTAAATGCAAATGTCACTTGGGTTGATTTAAATATTTATTCATTGAGATATTGATATGCTTATTTTGTTTAAAATTAGGGAGAAATAATTTTGTATTTTATTTGAGTGGAAAAAAAAATTTATTTAAATTGATTTTTTGATTTTTTTTTTTTTTCATTGATTAAATTTATTTATTTTTTGAGTGAGAGAAACTTGTTTGAGATGAATATTAATTTGTTTGCTTGGTTGGTTTATTTTGAAGATATGGTTTTGGGAATTTAATGAAGTGATGAGAGTTGTAATTTTTGTTGAGGAAATTTAATAGATTAATTAATCGTATTTTTATGTTGGAAATTCAGTGAACAATAAAGGAGACTATCCAGAAGATCAATATGATTTTTTTAAATTAGAAGTAGTAAAATAAATTCTTGAATTTGATGCGAATGGAAAATTTGTTTGCAGTGAAGAATAAAATTTCAAATGGGTATAAAGAAAAATGAGAGGTGGAAAATCGGATTTTTAAAATAGGATTCTTGGTAATGTGAATTACATTTCAGATTTTTAGTAAAATAAAAAGTAAAAAAGACACCAGAATTTTATGAATTTCTACAATTATCTAATTCTGAATTTTTTTTACACAATTCCTACTTTAAAATTTCAATAAATAACGCAATATTCATCACAAATATTACAATAAACCCTTGCAAATATTAAAAAAAATCTAATACAGATTAAAAAATTTATTTCAATTCAACAGAAAAAAATTCAATATTAAATTAAACAAAAAATATTAATTATTCAACATAAATAAATTTTTCTACTTCAACACACAAAACTTTATCTTCAAATTTATTCTATAAAATATTTTTCACCATATATTTTTATTCATCAGAGATCAATAACAAATGTAAAATATTTAAAGAGCAAATAAAATCAAATATCTCATTGCAAATCGCTCGTGTATATCCAGATGGGTGGGTGGGTTGATGAAGTACACCTGAACAGAAGATGCATGCAGTGGAAAACGAGGTCGAGTACTAATAGAAGACTGGGGTGTACAACAGCGACTAATGGGGTTGCATCGTACTCTCTGGCCTTTTGCAAAAGAGTAAAAATTCTCCCTGCCATCTCAACCATTCTTTCAATATTTTTTTCTCCCATTTTTCCTTTGTTTAATTTTATTTTTCTCATCACTTTCCCGCACTATATATTTTCCTACCCTTCCTTTTAGCAACCCCACTGTACACGCTGTGTCTCAATGGAAATGACGCCACGCCCTTGCCTGTCGGGGACGCGCAAACCCAACTTCAATGCATCTCCCACTGGTAAACCATTCATCCCCATCACTCTGACGATCCCCCTTTAGGGTGCCAACAACCTTTTCCCACCTCTCGCCCCTTATCAGCCACCACTGTGCACTCTTACCCCCTTTTTACAATTCAGATAAATGTGTAATTAGAACTTGAGAGTAGAGAATGACTCTGTGGAAACTTTAGTACTCACCGGAGTATTTAAATAATTTTTTTTTTTACTATAATTCAATTTTTTTTTCCTTCACAATTGTTAGAAATTTTATTTATTTATTTTTTTTTATATTTAATTACACTCGGATAATTTATAATACAGCTTTATTCACACATTTATATGAGAAGACTAATTAGATTTGTTTTTTTTAAAACTAAAATTAATCAACAGAATAAATTTTTTTATTCAATTCAATTTTTTTTTTAATTTAGTAATATAATTTTTAATATTCATTTGAAATTTATTTATGTGTCCTGTGTGTTATTATTATTTAGGAATGTATGTAAATTATATATATAAAACAGTTAGATTGTCGTAGCTATTGCATTAATTGGGATAGTTAGAATAGAGGACTAGAGGACTAACGAGATGATGGCAGTGCTTATCTTGTTGACGTTACACGATTAAACTAACAGCGAATAGTGCTTAGATCAGCAGAATAGATGCATAGAAGAGGCACAATCTATATAGATAAGCAGGTGCTGGATATAAAGGGGATTTATAATGATTTGCCGAGGTGAATTTTGTAACCTTCATCGATCTTATTTGTTCTCTTGGATGCCTCGACCTTAATTCAACGTCCGGTTTTAGTTCAGTTAGTGGTAGTATATGGGGCGTGACTGTGTGAGTGATGAGATGGTGTTCGTCGTCAGACCATTTGTAAATTCAATAATCGATCAATTTAATCAGGTTCATCTTCAATATTGAACCAATATTATATCAAGGAATATAATATAGGCATGAAAAGAAGAGAAAAAAATGTATGATTATTTAATACTGGCTTAGAAGTTTTTTTTTTTTTTTTCTTTATTAAATTGGTGAAAAGAAATTTTTTTCTTCGGTTGAAAAATTATTTACACTTTTTTTTTTTTAATTTAATCAAATTTGATGTTGGAATAATAATAAACATAGTGTAATAGCAAGAACTTTTTTCATTATTTTGTTGGTAAAATTTAATAAAAAAAAAATGCTGAAATTTTATTTATTTTTATATTAGTTTAATAACAATATTTATTTATTAATGAAATTTTAATAATTACTTTACGTATGTTTTAAATATTATTTGAAAGAAATCTTATTTTATTAAATTTCAATTTTTTATTTTCTTAAATTTGAATAAAAAAAATTTAATTGTTTAAAGCTACGAAAAAATTTTTTTTTCTTCATTAAATTGATAAAAAAAAATTATTCAGACTTTTTTTTTTCAATTTAATCAAATTCGTTGTTGGAATAATAATAAACATAGTGTAATAGCAAGAACTTTTTTCATTATTTTGTTAGTAAAATTTAATAAAAAAAAAAAAAATGCCGAAATTTTATTTATGTTTATTTATTATTAAACTATAGTTTAATAATAATATTTCTTTATAAATGAAATTTCAATAATTACTTCACGTATGTTTCAAATAATATTTAATATAATTGAATTTAAAGTAAATTTTTTTATTTATCAAATTTCAAATTTAATAATTCATACACATAACAATTATAAAATTAATTTATAATTTTATTTTCATAATGAAATAAAGTTAATTTGTAGTTGGTATATGTGAAAATAAATAGTTTATACATAACAACGTAGTCGTAATATTATTGTTTATATTATTGTCTCAATCATTTTGGTATATTTTCATATTCTCTCTCGTTTCTTCCGGCAACTGGTTCGTGTCCTCGTTATCTTCTCACTTCCTCTTTGCATACAATATATATATACATATATATGAAACATTTTGCTGCGCTTTCACCCTCCAATTTCTCATTGTGCATCACGTGTAGCTTACAGCCTGGTGGTACCGTCCGTTTCCGGAAAAAAAAACTACATCAAACTCGTTAAAAGTTATGTCACGTTGTACTCTTTATAATTCTCATCTTATTTTTTATTAACATGTATATTTTATTTATTAACTAATTTATTTTGTCATACACATATGTATATGAGAAAAATTAATCATATTATTTATATTATTTAGTAACAAATGAGAAGTTGAATTTATTTTTTCATAATTTTAAATTGAAATGAGAAAAAAAAAAATATGAACATGAATTAATTCAGTGCAGATGTGAATTTTATTTTTAATTGGTTCCAGTTTGATTGGACATTTCTAATAAATATTTATTTATATTTAAAATAATTAAAATAACTAATTAAAATTTTTTTTTTTAGCTTCAAAAAATTGTTTGATTATTCTGAAAATTATAATGAAAATAACTTTGGAATAATTTACCATTATTAATTATTGAATTTATAAATTATTTATTTAGGCAATTTTCCACTTGTGTTATAGATATAAACAAATTAATTATTGTTATTGTTGTTGTTATTATTCCATTGAAAAAAAAAAAAAATGAATTCAATCAATTAATTATAATTATTGACGTTCATAAATACTTGAATAAATTTATCACGTTAATTATTATTTTATCATCATTATTATCATCATATTTGTTATTATTTATTTTTATAAAATAAGTTAATTATGTTCAAGATGCAGTAAAAATTCTTTCTAAAAATAATATTTAATATTATTCACGTTAGATAAATTTACATGTCGAGAATATGTGTGTCTATGCATTCATTGACATGAAAGTGAGGTCAGAGGCTGCATATGAATACTGGTCATCTCGTACGGTAATTCAAACAGGAATTTTCATGCCTGAAGGCACTTTCCACAGGGATATGAGAGTATACATATACATATAGCTACACATATGTATTAATATACATATATGTTCATATATACTTGCTAAACGTCAGATGCACGATTGAAATTTTTATGAGAAATTTTGATTCACATAAAAAAAATTTTAATGATGAACTTTATTTACATTTTCATATCATTATCACTGATTAATATTTTATGATGATTAATAGCCAAGCTTCCAAGCGATAATATAATTAAAAAAAACAAATAAAATTATTTATTCAAATTATTCATAACGATGAATTGTTTTTTTTTTTTTTGTGAAGCGAATTTTTGTTATAAAAATTGATGAGCTTTTCATGAGCTTGCGATAATTTATATGGATTATGTGTATATTTTTTTTTTTTTTAATAAATAAATGTATATATTTCGTTTAATAATAATAATAAAAATAATAAATGGTCTATTTATTATTTTTTGCTAAATAAATTAATTATTACTAGCAAAAAATTTTTGATTATTTTACAGGAAAATTAGGGATGTTTGAGATAATATTATTTACTTTTTTTACATTTCAAATTTTTTTTTTTTTTTGATATTTTTATAAGGAATGTAATTTATATTGGATGAAAAATTGTATTATTTAAATATTTGGAGCATTAAATGAATGGATTAATTCGATATTTATGTTTGATTATTAAATTTTTAATATTAAACAATTGTCATTATAAACAAATGAAAGAATGTATTTAACAATGAAACATTGTGATATTATCAGTAGAAAAGAATTGATAAAATTCAATGAATGATCAAAAAGTCTGACGTAATTTAAAAATATATCCCTCGTTAATGAATGTATAAAAATAATTGAAATTAAATTTTATACTAACCGATTTCTTATTTCACTTGATTTTATGAAGTTGTTGGAACTATATTTAACAATATTTAATAATAATAATAATAATAATAACAATATTAAATAAAAAGAATTAATTTTTTATTTATCAAATAGAAAATTAAAATATGAAAAATAAAATATATATTTTATTTTTGTATATTTAATATTTTAATATAAAAAATAAAATAATATAATACATGAAACATAAATAAAAACAAATATTTAAATCAAAAAAACATAACCAAATATATATTCCAAATGAAAAAAAAAAAAAAAAAGAATGAATAAATAAATTAAAAATAAAATTATTTTTCTTATTTTAATTACAGAATTTGAAGAATCAAATCATGACTACCAACCTCTGGGTGGAACAGGTGAGTTCATAATAATTCCTATATAAATAAATAAAATGTCTACTCAAACAATACAAAAAAAAAAAAAAAAATACAACAAAAACTAGAAATAAATTTTAATATTAAAATACGTGTTCGTATAACAATAAAAATCCGAATCATTGAAGTGAAAGAGTATTTTTTATATACACATGTACACGTACACTTATCAATCTATGTATATACATATGTGTATATGAATCTACATATATATGTGCATGTAACATGTTGAGATGAACGGAAAGTGCTGATGGAAGCAGACATACAATAGAGCCATTGTATCGCTCCATTACGTATCACCGACTTTACAACACTCACAGTCACATTCAACCCTACGTACACACACACGCACACACACACATACACACACAAATATTGCTAAGTGCAATGCAGCAAATTGTATTGTAATAAAAAAAAGGAATAAATAAAATAAATTAAATACCCTCTTCATCATAAATAAATGAGGCACTCAAATAATTAACTTCTCATTATTTTCTCCCATTTTTTTTTTTCCTTTCACATTTTTAGCTATTCCAATAATAAATATAAATTACTACATAAATATATTTCTAATATATATTTAAATATAATCAATGTGTATATAAATATTAATGAGTTATTATATTTATTACTTTTTTTATTTAACACAAAAATTTGTGAAAAAGCAGAAATATTATTTGGCATAAATTAAATGATATTTTACAGTATTTAATATCTAACACAAAATTTTAATAGTATTAATAACATTTTGTGTTGATACATTTTTTAAATATTTCAATTCAATATAATTTTTAATTTAAAATTTTATCAAAAATATTTCAACACAAATTTCAAGTGGATTTGAGTTTAAGTTTTATTTTCTTTTCGTCATTTTTATATTATTCCATAGCAAAATAAATATCTAATAAATTTACAAAAACTTATTACCACATTAAACGTCTATAAAACTACGAAAAAAAAATAAATTATATATTTTCCAATGGTAAAAGCACAAAACAAATCTTATCAAACAATAAAATATCGTCTCACAATGTTCATGATATCAATTTCACTCTCTCGTCAATTTTCACGTCATTTACATACACATCTACCTCCATGATCCACATTTATTATATATTACATGCATATAAATCCATAATACATATATAAATATATATATATATATATATATATACTTGAGTGTTTGATTTTTAAGCAATATTGTTTTTTGTCTGTCGTACCTGAAAATCTGGTAATTTATGTATAAAAAAAAAAAAAATATTTCTATTTGAAAAAAAATTCTGCAACTCGATTTTTTGGTAATCAAAAATTTTTTTTGATGCTATTACATTATTGATTCAACTTTATAGCGTTTATTGTAAGATAATAATTAATGTCGAATCAATAAATTCCAGTTTAAAGAAAATTTTGTTGTTAATTATAAACAACTTTCATCTTTCAAGCTCTACAACTCGGAAACTGTTGGTCGGAGAACGTTTGCAGTGAACAACTTTTTTGTAGCAAATTTAATGCCCTACAAAAGCTGTACATTTATTTTTTCCAAAAAAAATTTTTGATTACCGAAAAATCGAATTTTTGAATTCACTAAATCTCTAATTAACTCAGAATTTTTTTTTCAAACGAGAATATTTCTTTTTTTATTATAAATTATTATATATAATATCGTAAGAGTGAAAATTTTGCCGGCAAAATTCTCGATTTTTTCATAAAGGTTTGTTGCTTGTCAATTTCATAAAAAAATAAACAAAAAGCAACAAATCTGAATTAAAAAAGAGAAAATTATTCCTGCAAAATTTTGACTCGAACGAAAAATTCGACATGACTATTTCGAGAACATGATATAATATATATCCTCTCTCAATTCGTTCATAGCAACAAAACCTATATAGTAAATCTGGCTGTCCAAAAACAAAAGAAAAATTATCAGTAA
The DNA here is from genome assembly GCA_918226075.1 of Microctonus brassicae. NCBI lineage: Eukaryota > Metazoa > Arthropoda > Insecta > Hymenoptera > Braconidae > Microctonus > Microctonus brassicae. The sequence continues at coordinate 10,855,336 of OW445484.1, read as the reverse complement.
AAAAACTCTCCTCTACTTTCCATTGCAAAAGCTCATCGCGGTTGTTATATTCGCGAAAATTTTTCATTCGTCATATAATAACCTAGAGTTTTAGCACTAGAATACATCAATTTCATAGAAAATAAAAATTTCCTATTGGTCCAATTAGAAGCAAGTGAAATATTCAAAAAAAGAAAAAAAATAGAAAAAAAAATCACCTACAAATAAAACACCCTTTATATATTTACATATATATTTGACATTTATATCGCGCTTAAATCACTTTATATCCAATACTATTGGGCAACGCACTATCTCAATTTCAATTTCGTCTAGACTTACACATATATTATATGATTCTGTATTAGTATACAGTGTACATAGTGTACACCTTCAGTAAATACTCTATGAGAATGTATACATCCATAGACACACACTTGCACAGTACTTCCGAGTAATGACGATCTGTTATCTGTACATATCCATATCTATATGCATATATGTATACATATATGTATATATATATATATAGATTGTGTGAATATATATACAGATGTATATTTATATTGTGTCTGTGGTATGTAGAGTGTTGGGCACTTCTACTGATAATACATCGTTCGTAGACAGCCTTCGGCAAACATCGTGTCTCTCTATATCCTTTATTGTATGTATATATGTATATATGTATATATGTAATGTGTCTATGTAATGAGACATCAGTTTCCATCATACGTTTTCCCGTTTAATTTCGATCCGTGGAGTAATAATAGAAAATCATAATGGAAATTATTGGAAAATTTATCTCGCATGAATAATATAATTGTATCGTTTTAATTAGTGAGTTGAAAAAAAAAAAAATAATATAAATATTAGTGCATTTAATGAAGTGTTTTAATAATTATTATTAATATATTTTTTATAGATAATATTATGAATAAATTATTATTAATATGATGTATTAGAAGTTTCTTTTTTTTTTTTTTTGCTTCGTGTAAAATTTTTTTTTTTTGGGTGAATATTCATTATTTTTGGGTTTTATTATTAATTAATGTGATGTATTGGTTGGAAATATTTTTTTTAACTTTGTGTCATGATATTATTTATATGAATAATGAGTTGTATTTATAATTATTATGTTTTATTGATTTTTAATGTGTTATAATTTTTATTAATGTAATTTATTAGTTGGAAATATTTTTTTAATTTGTGTAAAAATATTATTTATATAAATAATGAGTAATATTTATGATAATTATTACGCTATATTGATAATTAATGCATTGTAATTATTATTGATGTAATTTATTAGTTGGAAATATTTTTTTTATTCTGTGTAAAAATATTATTTATATAAATAAAGAGTAGTATTTATAATTATTATGTTTTATTGATTTTTAAAGTATTATAATTGTTATTAATATAATTTATTAGTTGGAAATATTTTTTTACTCTGTGTAAAAATATTATTTATATAAATAATGAGTAATATTTATAATTATTACGCTATATTGATAATTAATGCATTGTAATTATTATTAATGTTATTTATAAGTTGGAAATATTTTTTTACTCTGTCGAAAAATATTATTTATATAAATAATGAGTAATATTTACAATAATTATTACACTATATTGATAATTAATGCACTGTAATTATTATTAATGTATTATAATTATTACTAATACAATTTATTAGCTGGAAATATTTTTTTGATTTGAATAAAAAAATTATTTCTGTAGCTAATTAATATTATTTATAATTATTACACTACATTAATGATTAATGTATTGTTATTATTTTTATTAATGTAATTTATCAATTGGAAGTATTTTTTTTTTTGATAGTGTAAGTGAAAGTCTCTATTTTTTTTTATTTATTAATAATATCCGGAATGATATTGGAAAAAATAATTTATGAAAGTGATGTATGATATTTTAGGGATGAATTAATAGTTTGAATTTGATGTTGAAAATAATGGAACTGATATTTGAATAATATATGATAAAGTACATGTCAAAATTCTTGGATTTACATACAGGAAGATAAATATTTTTTGAAGATATGATAGGTTGAAAAGGATAAACGAAAAGAGTGCAGAAAGCATTCTTTATTCTTATCGATTTACATACACACACATTTTTTTCAATTTATATGCATACATGTCTGTGAATTTGTGGTTTGTACTTGGAATGTATATAATAGTGTGTCGTCGAGCGTAATATAAATTTCAACTTTATTTTGCATGATCCATTGAGATGAAAAGAGAAATATAAACAATAAAAATGAAATAGTAAAATTTGTGAAAATAATTATAATTAAATTGTGATGTTTTTTAATTGAATTTAATATTTAATTTAATAAATGACATGACGTCAAGAGAATTTGTTTTTTAGTGTCTGTATGCAATTAATTGATAAAATAATTCATATTGATTGGAATTAAAAATTAAATAGTAAACTACTTTTTAATAAATAACTCGTTATCGGAAAATTGTTCATCATTCAAACGAAAATAAACAATTAAAATATTATAAATATTAAAACATTTGATATCAATCGACTGCATTAATTCTTCCGGTATTCAATAACATTCATAATTAATCAAAATCGTAGAAAAACAATAAAAAAAGTAGATGATTTTATGTGAAAAAAAATTTCTATTTAATTAAAAAAAAATTCTACAAAATTAAATTTATTTATTATTCAACTAATAATTATAAATTATCGATATAGTAAAATACTTTCAACATATACGTAGTATTATTCCTGATATTTCATAAATAAATTTGAGAATTTATTCCATCATAAAATATAAATAAAATAAAAAATTTATTTAGTAAACAAAAAAAAAATTTAACAAAATTTCGATTATTTTTTAATAATGAGAATAAAATTAATGGGTTATATTTCATACTCAGTCTCAACATAAAGCATCCATCTTTATTTACCCTGAATTTAATGCAATGCACGAAAAAGGAAAAAAATTTTTTTTTTTTCAAATATAAAAAACGATAAATCCTAAAAATAAAAAAATACTTCCAACATCATAAAATCTCAAGTGCTTAGTTTTGTGTAATATATATTTTCAGGCACGATCCACCAGTCTCATAACCCTTTATATTCTCATACAATATAAAATAAATATACACATTCATATTTAATTTACCTTATAAATTATTTTTATGATTACTATCACGATTATATTATGCATGGACTTTTCATTTGATATAACTGAACACGTCATGATTCGTTAATATATGTTGGTATACTGCTAATGCATAAATATATATTATTATTACTGTATAAATAATAAAATTGTGCAGGAGAAAGTTATATAAATGTAAAGGGTAAATATTAAATGCAAAGAACACGCTGAGACACGAATGGACGAGTGGTTACATACGTTTATAGTCAGACCAGCCACCATGAATTTATTTTCAACATCATATGTGTAACAATCTTCGTCTTTTTTTCGCTGAATGAAGGTGCGGATAAAAATGCTACGACGAAAATATATTTGCGTTGTATTATCAGTAGGTGAAGTAGAGAAAATACGAAATGACATTCCACTTTTATCGCTCTGTTTACTTCACTATATTCGCTGGAGCAAGTGAGACACGTTGGAATTTTGGAATTTTATCTCACTTTAAACTTTACCTATATTTATTCGTGTGTATTTTTATGTGCAATTATGCTTCAATAATTCTATCGAAAATTCAGTTTGATATTATTTACGTGATATATAAAGTGAAAAATTCAAAGTTGCTTTAATTAATTATTAAAATTTTTTTAAATGTAAACAGGAAAAAAAAAATAAAAATATATTTAAATTAAGAAAGAAAAAAAAAATGTTATTTTTATTTCAATATCAATTCCAAGTTAATTAAAATTTTCCAACAAATTTTTATTGAAATTATTTAATATTATATTAATTAATAAATTGTATTATTAATAAATATTTATTATAATTATTAATATTTCAAATAATAAATATTTATAATCAAAACGTTATATTAATTAAGGAACAAATATTTTATATTAATTAAATATTTTAATGATAAAAAAAAATAACATTTTTTTATAATTTTAAAAATTAGTTTATTTATTGTTATCATTATTTATATTATTATTATTCATTATTGTTATTGTTTTAAATATTAATTAATACCTGTTAGAAATGTTGAATTCAATTTGAATTAATAATCTAATTTTAATAAAATTTTTCATTTATTTTTATTAATTTTTTCCCCTGCTTTTATTTCAAATTTGTAAATTATCAATTTAAACAATTGTTAATTTGTCACTATATATATATATGTATATATATATATAAATATTCAAATTATTTAGTGAATGAAGTGAAATTAAATGTAGAAAAAAAAAAATAAATAAATAAAAATTGAACGTAAAAATAATTCGTTTTAATTTTTTTGTTTTTATTTTTATTGGTTGTTTCAAGTCATGGTACGATTACAAATTACGATGGGAGCCAAAGGAGTATGGTGGGGTGCAGATGTTACACGTACCCTCTGATCATATATGGCGACCTGACATAGTTCTCTACAACAAGTGAGTTTATATAATTCCATTACTTAAATAAAAATAAATCGAACAAAATGAAGAAGAAAAAAAAAAAATTATTTTTGAGTGACATTCTTCAATTGTTAAATATAATTAAATATATTTATTGTGTCGTCAATTATCTCTTTAATTTTTCTTTTACATTTTTTTTTTTTTTTTTGTTTTTTTTATTTTATCACAAATGAATATATATATTTGTGATACTTTCTATGTGTCAAATATTGATTTGTAGTTGGCAATGCATGTTGCCAAAAGAAGATTACGCTCAATGACTGTACACTCGTAATATTTTTTTTTATTTTTCTTCATTAAAATTTTTATTCATTCATTTTTTTTTTTTTTTTTTTTTTTCATTGTTTTGTTATATGTCTCGAGTGTTTGCAAGAGTTTTTGTATTATATTATTCATTTACGAGTTTAAAATCCCGAGTGTTCAGTTCATGTGAGCAAAACAGAAAAAAATATTTATGAAAAAAAAAAAAAAAAAATATATATTTTGTTTGTTTATGTTTGTTATATCGTATAACTAGTTTCGGAATGTTTAAAGCCATCGCGATTCATAAAAAACTTATTCAATGTAGTATTTATATGTATATGTAGATGTGTATTTTTGTACGTGTGTATACACATTTACATACATATATAAAATTTTTTGTTAATTTTTTTTTTTTTCGTGTTTTTTCTTCTTTGCGTCGAAAAGTTACGGAAAAAAATCTAGGACAGTTGTGCGACATTTTACGATTGTATATTCGCCCTTTTTTAACTGTCACTATCTTTCATTTCTCTTTTGCTCTTTTGATTATTTTTTATTTTTTATTATTTCACTTTTTCCAATGCAGTCTTTCGATTTTAGTCAGACGCATTTTTATACATGAAATGATTTTCTTGCTGTAAGCTCCTGTCATATTTACGTAACTTTTCGTCGCAATATATCAAATCATCTATGAAAAATAACAGACAAAAAGTGAATAAACAAATGTCAATGTTTATTAATAATAGATATATAAATGTGTGAAAATATTTAGGTTGAAAAATATTTTTTTTAATCTCCTTTTTCATAAAATTATTCTTCATATTTCAATGTTGATTATTTTTGTTGTTTTGTTTAATTTTTTTTTTTTAATTGAAAATTTTTGTGATTAATTTTTTTTTTTAAAGTGAAATTTGACTGTCATTATCATACATGTAGATGAAATAGATTTATGAATTCATGTCGCATGATACACGGGCGCTGCGGCGAGTATTTTTCTGCCCGATTTCAAATATTATTACATAAAATTATTCATTTCAATTTATTAATAAAAATATTATATGTTACATAAACAAATAATATATGGTATTATATGATTCTGTAGAGGATAAAAATTAATATTATTTAAACCGACTACGCCTCGCAAAATTATTAAGCACAATTAAATAATTAAAAATAGAAAAAAAAACTTTTCATTTTTTTTTTTTTCTATCTATTTTATATTTATATTCAGTGTGGAAAAATTTAAATATTTTTTAATATTATTTTCACTGCAAGAGAATTGTTGTTCTCAATTTTCAAACGTACATGTGCCAATTTTCACACTTTTATTCGTGTGAAAAAAAAATATATATATATATTGAGAACAAAAGCATGAACAACATTTCACACATCGTTGAAAGCCAACCACCAAAATAGTTGAAATTCAATATCTCTCCATAGGTAATATGAGGATGAAAAAAAAAGAGGTATAAACAATGTTATTGATTATTGTGATATTCTAAAAACAAGTTTCAACTTGTTCATGTGTCTTCACGCCCACTAAACATGTTTGAAAAATAAAATTTATATTTTTTTTTGTCAATTTCCTGCAGGGTAAAAATTTTTATATAAAAGTCTACTTAAAATTTGTGTTGAAATTTCCACTCAGTAAATACGTTAAAATTAACAGAATATTTCATGTAACATTTACAGACAAAAATCGAGTGTTTAATTTGATATTAATTATTATTAATTACACTCAAAATTATTCTCTTGTTTTAACACAAATTCTTGAAGTGAAATTTCTTGTTATTAAATTCTTGCATAAAACAGTCGAAAATTCTCAGTCAATTTTCACACTTTAGTTCTCACTGTATAGTCAAGGAATACAAAGGAAAAAAAATAAAGCGGCATAAATTAACATCAATACCTTTCACTTTACGAAATTTCAAAAACAATTCAAACCTCCATATTAGGGTGATTCATTTTTTAGTGATATTTTTTTTTATCTGTTGTACTTGAAAATCTGATAATTTATTTAAAAAACAAAATTTTGAGTTAATTAGAGGCTTAGCAAATTCAAAAATTCGATTTCCCATATAAATAACACGAGAAAAAATTTTTTTTTCGACTTCAACTCGATTTTTCGGTATTCAAAAATTTTTTTGGGATAAAATAAATGTACAGCTTTTGTAGGGCATTAAATTTGCTACAAAAAAGTTTTCTACTGCAAAAGCTCTCCGATCAACAGTTTTCGAGTTGTAGAGCTGGAAAAGTGAAAATTGATTATAATTAACAACAAATTTTCTTTAAACTGGAATTTTTTGATTTGACATTAATTATTTGTTTATTATCTTACACTAAACGCTATAAAGTTAAATCAACAATGTAATAGCATCAAAAAAAATTTTTGATTACCAAAAAATCGAGTTAAAGTCAAAAAAAAAAATTATCTCATGTTAATTACATAAAAAATCGAATTTTGGAATTTGCTAAGCCTCTAATTAATTCATAATTTTTTACCCCAACGAGAATTTATTTTTTATAAATCATCAGATTATCAGGTATGACAAACAAAAAGAAAAATATCTTACAAAAATAAAAACAAAACCCACTCCACATATAAAATAACTAATCTAGTAACATAAAAATTAAAAAAATATCCAACAATAATTTATTCATTCAAAGTTCAAGTAAATATATCTCGATTATCAGCTAATTAAAATCGGTTAAAAAATAAAATAAATGAATAAATAAATTAATAAATCAATAAACAAATAAATAAATAAATACACTAACCACAGAAAAGTTTCTTTTCCCTTACACTACAATGTATATTTTATTTGTATCACATCTCTTGTGTAATTTATCTCCTCTCTTGCAGTCACTTTGTGGCGTCTCTTTGGCTACCCATGTATGTATATATACTTATATATATATATATATAAATGTATACATATATATTGGCCGCGATATTTCACCGTGTTCAGGACAAGCGGATAATGTTTCTCGTCGTCACCGAGTGTTAGTTGGTATATGGTTTACTCCAAGCTTTTTGTCTCAAGTTTCGTTGCTCTTACAACTTCCAATCGTTCTCTTCTCACCATTCTATTCTCTTTTCCTTCCTTTTTTTCTTCTTATACTTACTTTATACATACCACTATTTATTCGTTTGCCTTCTTTTGTGATCTGTCAAGTTACCTTTCCAATATCCTTTATTTATTATATACCATTGTCTATATGACACTCTCTATTCTCGATTTCTTTCACGTTTCCATCAGTCTTTTATTTATTTATTTATTTATTTATTTATTTTTTCTATCGTTATTTATATTTGGCTATAAACCTTAACACACAATCTTTCGTACCCTCGCCTTAATCTCATTTCATATGAGCTTGATTTTTAGATGAAACGCCAGGGAAAAAATAATAAAAATAAATTGATTTAACCATCGTTTTTATTTTATTTTTTTATTTTTACTGTTAATTGAATGAAAATTCATTTCACTGTGTTTTATATAATATTAAAGAATTATTGAAAGTATTTTGTGAATATTATATGTTTAATTCTTTTTGTAGAATTCATGCACAAAAATTGTAATAATTATTTCGAACAAATATTATTGACAAATTGAAATAATTAAAATTCAAGTGATTTTTTTTATTTCTAATTGTTCTCACATAAATTTATATTCTGTTTTTTTTTTTTTTTTTTTTTTTCATCATAAAGAAAGGCAGGAAACTTACTGGACGATGAAAAAAGAAGCGTGTTTGAAGCGGAGCTCTTAATTTTAATATTTAGAGGTTTCTCTTTGTAATTTTTTCGTTTTTCCATTTAAATAACATGGGAAATTTTTGTGTTTTTTTTATTTTTGTTGCTCGGCATTTGCGCATCATAGAAATAAGCCCGAAGCATATTTTTGTAGGGAATCGAACGCTCTACAAAAAAGGTCTCTTACATTTTTTTCATAAAAACAGCCATTCTAAAAATATTCAAACCCAAAGTTCCAAATATTTTGAAATTTTGACTTTTTTGTTATTAATATCGATACTAATCACTTTATTATTGTCTTCAAAAATATTTTCAATCAGAAAACTGGTTTTAGTGTTCTAATATTTTCGTAAAGCTAAAAAAAAAAAAAAATACTCACGTCTCAGATTTTTTTTTCTTTATTTTATTTACTATGAAAAAATATTATTTATAACTTATAGTAAATGCATTTTATTATTATTTCAAAGCAATAGAAATTATGATGTCTAAACAAAATTAAGCAATGTTACTACAATTATTAAATTGTTTTTTTTTTATTACAATAATAAAGTGATTATTATCGATTTAATAACAAAAAAGTCAAAATTTCATAACTTTGGATTATTTATAACTTTGGATTTGAATATCTTTAGAATGGCTGTCTCTATGAAAAAAGTGTAAGAGACCTTTTTTGTAGAGCGTTCAATTCCCTACAAGATCATGCTATCTCCTTATTTTTATGATGCGCGAATTTCGAGCTACAAAAATCCAAACAAAATTAATTTTTTTTCCCCATGTTATTAAAAACGAAAATTACAAAGAGCAACTTCTATATATTAAAATTAAAAGCTCCCCGCTTTAAAAAAAAGAAAGATGTCTAAAAATGACACACCCTAATACATATATATATATACATATATATATACATACATATATATATATATATATATATATATGTATATTACAAATATAAAGCAGTGAAATCCAATTATAAATTTGCTTAAATCAGAGAAACACTTTTTTTAACATGAGTCTCCAACATTAATATATCAAACTGGAAGATGGTGTAGATGGATGAAAGGATGATGTGGGATAATGTTAGTACTCCTATCTCAACTAGATATCCCAACGGAATAGTTTGACCCGTTATCTTCTATGTATAGGAATTTATACATATATATATATTCAGTCACTTATTCGTGTCCCACGAGTGGCCCCAGATCGGCCATTTCGTCGAATTCACTACGACTACGATAGAAATGACACTGCTATATTTGCTCATACATGTCACGAGTATATGTATATAGAGAGGATAATATATAAACTCTATTGCATCGATCGATAGATAAGTTTAACGTTATTCGCCTGATATTCCGAACCAACTTTCATAGACGTGAATTCGTGGATTTGGTGTGTAGATATATTAATTGAGCGAGTGTCTTTGGTATTTGAGATTATTAATTTGAATATAATTAGACGATTATTAGTTGGTTGAAGTAGAAGATTAATGCTGGTTTTAATTGAGTAAAATTGAATTATGTCGTTTTTTTTTTTTTGGTTTTAATATTGACAGAATGTGATTGATTTATTGAATTTTTTTTTTCGTTTTTGATGAATTTTATAAAGATGTGTCATTTGTTTAGGGGTTGTTATTATTGTTGTGGTGTATGTTTAAGAGTGGATGATTGATGGGAGAGAATATTTATTGTTTTTATTATTCGTGTCAATTTCGGGGATTTTATTGAATTGTTAAATGAGGAATTGAAATTAATTTTAACATTTTCTTATGAATTTGCAATTTCGAAAAATTTTTTCTCATTTTTTTTCTAAGATTTTTCAAAGGTTATTATATATATTTATTGCTTTTATTATTTGTTTCAATTTCTGGGATTTTATTGAATTGTTAAATTGGGAATTGAAATTCATTTTAAGATTTTCTTATGAATTCGCAATTTGGAAAAATTTTTTCTCATTTTTTTTCTAAGATTTTTCAAAGGTTATTATATATATTTATTGCTTTTATTATTTGTGTCAATTTCTGGAATTTCATTGAATTGTTAAATGAGAAGTTAAAATTAATTTTAACATTTTCTTATGAATTCGCAATTTGGAAAAATTTTTTCTCATTTTTTTTCCAAGATTTTTTAAACGTTATTATATATATTTTTACTTTCTAAATTCGAATTCCAACTATATTAATTTCTAAATGTTATTTTGAGATAAAAAAAAAATGTTTCATAATTAGATATGAAACATAAAAAAAAAATATTAACAAACCAAATTTATCTTTCAATTTTCTATTTACTGAATATATAAATTCTTCATGTATAAAGTTAGAATTTTTTTTTTTCAAAGCTACCAAGACATTAAAATTATTTTATTATTTTTATCATTCATTCCATACTAATGCTATGATTTAATTCTTCAATTAAATGTATATATCTACACTAATGTAAAATACTTATAAAAAGCATGACGGATGGTTGCACTATTTTAATTAACAACATTTGTGCCATTGGCAAATTCTCATCAGTATAATATTAAAATATTAACTTTTTAAAATTCAAAAATTTTTTCGCATGCATTATCTAAATGAAAATTTATCTCTCTTTAAACTCTCTGTAGACATTTTATAATTATACATAAATATATAAAGAGTTTCTGAGTGTAGTGTGGTGGTGCCAAATCTCATTGGTGAAATAGTCCACAGTCGATTAAACAACGTGAACGATAGTGGTGAGTTTCTCTCCCCTTTTAGGAAAGTGAACGAAGTAACGACGACGACGACGACGACGACGACAACTAAGTTCGCTCATTAGATTCACGAAGCAATCGTGCACTCTTGCCCCCACAAACCCCGGATCTTCTTCATTTTCCCCCTTTTCCACAACGCAGGTGAACTCATTTTAAACGAGGGTTAATCAGACGCTTACGATTAACGCGCAAAACTCCTTCGAGAACAATTGTCAACTCATTTACACCTTCCCGCCATTTTATAATACTAATATAAAGCAATTATTGAATTTTATAATTAACATACACATACATATATAATATATTCAAGTATTTAATTATAAAGAAAAGAAAAATGTTTAAAACATATTTTTGTTTTGTTTTTTCGTTTGATTTTGTATCAGGAAAAATTCATTTAATTTTTTTTATTTACTAATTTTATTTTAATTTATATTTATATATTGGAATATATTTTTTTTTTATGATTGTTGATTATCGTGGAACGTATTGTTATTAGTGCTAGTCAAGTGGTTTACTTGAATTGTGTGAATTTAATTCAGAAATTTGTCATATTAATTTTAACAAATTTATTGAAACGAAAATATTTATAGAGAAATTTTTTTTTTTTAATTGTTTAAATAAATTTATAGGAAAAGATATAAAAGTGAAAACGATTGGCTAATGATATTATTTGAAAATACAGATCTGCAAAATTTAGTAAAAAAAAAAAATGATGCCAGAGATATAAAGAAATAATTAAAAATTTTTAAATATTTACAAAAAATATATATTTACAGCAAAATAAAAAAATAAAAATTATGTGTCAAGTAATTCAGTATGATCGAAACAATAACGAAAAAAAAGCATATAAAAAAAATTTAATATTAAACAAAAAAAGAACATAAAAAAATTTTTTTAATATTTTTTATATTAGAAAAAAAATTGTGAACATTAAATAAATATTATTATTCATTTTAAATTAATATCAATCATTTGAAATAATTATAAATTGTTTAAGATAAATATTTAATCCAATACAATGAATTTAGTTGGTTTAATTAATTTTTTTTCTCACTACAAATATATTTACGTCTATTTTATTAAAGAATAAATATATCAATTTGTAGAAAACCTTTGACATGTGTTTTAATTAAAATTAAATTATCCACAACTGCAAATAGTATTATAATAGATAGTAATTGTCATTTCAGTAAGATTTAAGAATATAATCGTCTAATTATAGTTAATTTTCGTGAATTTAAAAGACCGACACTTGGACAGTGTAGCTTAATTACAAAATTCACAGATTCAATTATTCTACTTGGAGTTTACATGATAATCAACTTACCACATGCTTTGTTATGTTCACACTCTCATTAACAGTCAAAGTAAAATTGTTTTCCGCATTTATTTACATATATCATAATGATACAATTTCCGCTATCTTTTATTCGGAATTAATTTCGGTCTCAATTATATTCCATTCACTGTAATTATATTAATTCACATAATTATTACTCGGAAATTTTATTCGTTTTGATATACTGCTTTTTTTTTTTTTTATATATATATACGTAAAGAAGCTTATACCAAAAATAAAATGGAACCATAAATTTTAGGTTATTATTTATCAGTATAAAAATTAGCAAATGATATAAAATAATTTTTTTTATTTAATAGAGAGATTAAATAATTTTCTTTATTAATTAATCTTCGTTCAGTACTTTCAGATGTTCTAATTTTTAATTTTTATAAAAAAAAGTAACTTTTATTATTGCATTATTGAGTCATAATTTTCATGTAAATATTTTACTTTGAATAAATAATTGGTCAATTTAATTCAAAGTAAAAAAAATAATTTTCTCTTTTATCAGAATGAAGAAAGAATTTTTTATTCATGTCAAATTATTAATAATTTATTCTTCACAAATAATAATAATATATAATATATTTCTTTTATTTTATTTCATAAATTATTTCTCGAAGAAATGAATTGAAGTAGTAAATTATTCTCTTTGTTCTTTCTCATTTCCGATTATATTTTCTCATTTCCGAAAGACAAGTTTGCAAATAGGTGGAATAAAGAACTTATCATTATCAAACACTTTAGCTCTATTATTATTTCTCTACTATTAAAAAAACAAACTATTTCATATATTTGTTCATGTTTACAATTCTTTTTTTTTTTAATTTCAACGATTTGAAATGTTTTTCTCACCGCGAGAATGACGAAAAAAATTGATAAAGAAACAACTTGTCGGTACGAATATAAAAAATAAATAAAAAAAAAAAATGTCGGAAAAACGCCACTTGAAAATGAACAAAAATCATGAAAAATTCATGTCACATTCCAATAACATGTGGAATATGCTGTAAATATTTGACGAGCTATTCATTACCCATTTCAATTCAACACAGCAGATTTAACAAAAGAAAACAACTCGAATATTTATTTTATCTTTCATTGAATACTTGAAAAAAAAAAAATTCACTATTAAATAATAAAAATAAATTCCCAAGTAGACAAAAATTATATTCCATTCTATTCTTTTTTTTCTCTTGTTCTAATTCTATTTTCTACCAATATTCAAAAATACACATATATATATTCATTCATAAACAAAATAATGTTAAAATAATTTTTTTTTACATATTAAAAAAAATTTTTGCCCTAATAAATTTATAATTACTTTTGATATAATTATTTATACATAGTGTATTTAAATACAAAAATTCCATCATTTATCTTCATCCCTCTCAAAATAAGAAATACATTTCAAATAAATAAATAGTGAAATGAAAGAAAAAAAACAATTTGTCAATGAATTTTATATGATGAAAAAAAAAAAAAAAAAAATTGTATGGAAATGTGAATAGCAAATGTGAATAGATTGGATCTTCCTTTCAAGTCTTTTACACAAGCACATGAATTGTAAAGACAGAGAGACATATAGTGAACAAAGAAAAAAAAAAAAAAGAAACACAAACATAAGAGTGAGGTGGCATCACTGCATTTAATGCAGCAGTATCTACTATGAGATAAAAGGAAACAAAGTTCACGTATATAGATATGGACACGAGTGAAAACGTGTATAAGCACGATAACACAAAGCCTAAGATCGAGTGAGACTCGTAAGAGCACATACTGTACATATGCATATAAATACATATATATATATGTGTACAGATAGAAATAATAAAATGAGTCTTTTTTAGTCAATCCCTTTTCATTTTTCACAATCTTGAATTTTTCTTTTTTTTATTTGTACAATACTTGAAGTATCCGGCTAAATTATCAAGCAATATCAATTTTAAACTCACATCCTATTTATTTTAACCCTTCACACCGAGTATAAACAAATATAAATATGTGAATTTGAATCTTTGAGGATAAACAATTTGTAAACATATTTTTTTTCTTTCGATTGTAAATTCAGGAAAATGAATTTATTAAAATCCTCCGATAACTTGGCTGGTCTGTATTGTACACATTTTTATTTAACATCTTTAAAATCTAAAATTAATAATTTTTTTTTCTATTATTTATTTTTAATAATAAATAGAGTAACGAATATTTATTTAAAATTCATAATTTTTTTTTCTATTATTTATTTTTATTAATAAATAAAGTTACGGTTATTTATATAAAATGAATAAATTTTTTTTCTATTATTTATTTTTAATAATAAATAGAGTTACAAATATTTATTTAAAATTCATAACTTTTTTTCCTATTATTTATTTTTATTAATAAATAGAGTTACAAATATTTATTTAAAATTCATAACTTTTTTTCCTATTATTTATTTTTAATAATAAATAGAGTAACGAATATTTATTTAAAATTCATAACTTTTTTTCCTATTATTTATTTTTATTAATAAATAGAGTTAGGAATATTCATTTAAAATTAATAATTTTTTTCCTATTATTTATTTATATTAATAAATAAAGTTACGGTTATTTATATAAAATGAAAAACTTTTTTTTCTATTATTTATTTTTAATAATAAATAGAGTTAGGAATATTCATTTAAAATTAATAATTTTTTTCCTATTATTTATTTATATTAATAAATAAAGTTACGGTTATTTATATAAAATGAAAAACTTTTTTTTCTATTATTTATTTTTAATAATAAATAGAATTAGGAATATTTATTTAAAATTCATAATTTTTTTTTCTATTATTTATTTTTATTAATAAATAAAGTTACGGTTATTTATATAAAATAACTAACTTTTTTTTCTATTATTTATTTTTAATAATAAATAGAGTTACGATTATTTATTTCTAAGATATAAATCTTCACATACAGACATTCCCATATCTATTTTATAATGTCGTGAAATCTTCCTCATTATTTTGAATATATTTTTATCAAGTTTTCTTTTTTTTAAGCATCGAAGCTTTTTTATTTTACAATTGGATTGAATTTACTTTTATTTATTTTTCCTTTTTGCAATTTCATTGTGTACGTAGCATATAGTTGAAAGGGGAACTGAATCTTTTCATAAAAAAAAAAAAAAAATAATAAAGGAGAAGAAGACAGATTTGCTGTTGAGAGAAAACTGCACTTTCGGAACGTTCGCAATACGTCGATGGATATTTTTCTTCATTTCCTTTTTCTATTCGTTTTTCTCTTCTATTTTCCTCTCGATGTGATGCGAGGTATCAATACTCGTGTGCAGTGTACTTTCTCTTCTATCGTCTCTCAATCTAGCGGTATCACAACCATGAAATAAACACAAAAAACAAAAAATTGACCAATGCTTGAGTAACACAATAATTCTCAATTCTTCTGTTCACAAACACAAAAGAGATGTAGTCTTTAAATAAATCTATAAAAAATATACCGAATTATTTTCTTTAGTATATAAATAATGATTTATTATAGCTCATAACAAATAAATTTAGAGTAAAGTGGCCTAAAATGGAATACTATTTTTTCAATTGAGTATTACTCGCAAATTACAATTCACTGGGTAAAAGTAAAATATTTTTTTAAAACTTCAGAAATATTGCTTTCATACTGTAACACTCAAAACACTGCCCTTTACTATTTCACCCTTACTACTATGGGTGAAATGGTCAATTTGAATAAAAACACATTAATATTTATTGAATGTAAATAACAATTTTTAATTATGAAAAATTATTTTTTCTACTTGAAGACAAATTCATAATTTTCTAACTCTTAAAATATATTAAATATAATCATAAATATTCACCTATAGTTTTGTCGAAATAATCTCAACATTTTACAATTATTTTAACTTAATTTATCTACAAGAAAAATACTTTCTAAATAGTAGCTTTAAATATTTGAGCTTGTATACAACTGACAGTAGATACGATGTCAAAAATTTCGTGGATATACTCCTTGAAATGATTTTTCGTCTATTTTATCGCGTTAAATTCAAGATTATGTTATCTAATTATGATCACGAATGATGCACATTAATTAATAGCATGCACCTATTTATATATTTGGAAGACTTCGACCTTTTTGATATGGAAAGGAAAGGTGTCAATTTATTATAGAGGTTATATTTATATGATAATTAATATAGTTAATTTATTGTCGTAATTTTCTTAACAAACTTTGATTACACATATGAATTCGTATTCTTAATGTATTATGTCGACGTGAACTGAGTTAAATTTTGAACCTTTCGCTATGGTGTCTAATGGTGAACTGACTATAAATTTTTGGATATTACTTGGAGAAAACAAATAGAGAAGAAAATTTGTAGATAGTGAGGAAAAAGTAGGCAGTGCCAATTTAATGATTGGCTGACAAACGTAATGTCGTGATGCAAGGTCACCATACCTAAAATAATACAACAAACTATTTATTACAAGTAGGAAACAAAGCGCTATTTAGACCTAGATACATTAGGGAAAACCCATCATAACCATTAAAATTTCGTTGATATAACTTATTCTGAACAATACTCTTTTCACAAAAATTCTTGAATGCAATTTTCATTTGGAACTAACAATATTTAATCTGCAATAAACTTGAATGCTTTTATAAATACTATCATAAATAATCTGGATCTCCATTAAACCAAGTAGGCTAGCTTAGTTATATTGACATACTCAAAACAAAATACCGATTCTTAACAGCATTCTTAGCAACATGTTGTCAAGATCACACTTTGGTAGAAATTTAAAAATTGCGAAATGCCATTTTACCCTATTATTCCATTTTAAGACACTTTCCCTTACAATAAATTGCTCTCATATTCAATCACTCATTCATTTTATTATCCTTATCAATTTTAATTTTTAATAAGAATTGGAAATAACAATGAGAAAATAAATATTGCAATTATATTCATGACAGTGTCATTGAGCTAATAAAAAAAATTACTATGTCAGGTATGTACTGAAATATACATATAGAGAAAATAGACATGTGATATCGACCATATCATCCTACGAAAGCTGAAGCACGATTTGAGGTGAACTATATTGATGGAGAAGCAAAAATAAAAAATAAATAAATAAATAAAAGAGATATAGAGACAGGATGGTCGCGTCGTAAATTCGATTTCACGTAAACTCGTTTCCGCAGGCCACTTCGACAGATAGAAACAAGAAA
The DNA here is from genome assembly GCA_918226075.1 of Microctonus brassicae. NCBI lineage: Eukaryota > Metazoa > Arthropoda > Insecta > Hymenoptera > Braconidae > Microctonus > Microctonus brassicae. The sequence continues at coordinate 10,837,450 of OW445484.1, read as the reverse complement.
GTTAACAGACAACATACATCTATCTCTATATATTTAAAAGTGAAGCCTTAAATATGTTCTAAAAGTTCTTATACATGAGCTTTTTGCTAAAGAAATCAAACTTGACATTAAAAATGTCACGTTCTGTCTTCCAACTTATTTCGGATACTCAATATAAAACCAAGATTAAACCCACGAATAATAAAAAAATAAATACTAATATAAAAACAATAAAAGAATAAAAATAAAAATTTTACTTTGCTAAATTTTTTTATATGTATTTATCATCTTCAATGTTAAAAGCAAGCTTTTTTTTATTTCCCTACGTTTTTTTCTCCTGTAAAGTAGACTCTTCAAACTTGAATGACGGTGGAGAAAAAAAAAAAAATTAATAATTGTATGAATACAAATAAAAATAGATGGAGTGCAAGCTTGAAGAAAAAAAAGTTCAAGTATAAATGTAGTAGCGGTTGATTTTAAGTGAATAAATAAATGTAATATCGTTGTAAAAGTTGGATAAAAAATTTTTAACAGATTTTCTATTGATCCATGGACATTTATAGCTTGGCCCATCGGTTTCCACGACTGTTCTATCAATGCAATGATACATATACCACCCAAGTATGGGTTATATACTCGTTCATTATTCCTGTAATGTCCTGATATAGTTTTAAAGGAGGTCGGGCAATGAAAATTGAGGTGCAACGGTCGGATAAGACAATGAACTCAACCTTATCACCCCTTTGTGTTCGATATATGTATATATATATATAGAGAGAGAGAGAGATGTTAGGGGTTGAGGGGGTTAAGTGAAATTGAAGTTCGAGTCGTTGATGAAAATTGGTGGATCTATATACCGGCAAGAGACACCAAGACGATAGTTACATTTTCTCTTTTAATCTCGGCAACGAGGTCGTAACTGAAGCGAACGCGCAGCATCGGTGGTTGTAAGAATAAAACAAGAGGGGGGATGAGAAAAGGGAAAAAAAAATAAAATGTTATCAGTCGCAAAGAAATCTCGTAGGACAGGAGAAAAAGAAATTTAAAAAAAAAAAAATTGTTGAGAAAAATAAAAGAATGAAAAAGAAAGAGAGTTGGATAAATTTCTTTTGTTTATTTCTCCGGTGATTTTTTATTTTTATTTTTGCTAAATAAAAGATTATTGATCATGCTATTATTGTTTGTTTTTTAAAGGGATATTTTGTTAATTATTTTTTGATAAATAAATATTGCTGTGATTATTTTGAATCATAATTAAGTGATTATGTCATTTATAAATAGTTTTTTTTTCTTTTTTATATTAATTAATGAGACGTTAGCATAGCTATTTGTTTGTTTATAATGAACAATGTTATAGAGAGTCAGATAATTAATAAACAGTAATTATTTATATTTTATTTTCATGTTTATTCAAAAATTAAATATAAATCGAAAATATATTTAATTTATTTGTTTATAATTTTTGAAGGTTATTAAATTTGTGGGGTTGTTATGTAAACTGAAAATTTCCGTTATTAGATTTTTTTTTTATTGTTTATGTTCCATAAAAAAAATTACAAGCACGAAATAAATTCATCTGAAATAAAAATTAATTTATTCAAAATAAATTTTTATTTGAAATAAATTTTTTATTTATATCATGTTGATATATGAATTGTTTGGAATATCTACTAAGGATTATGTCGAAAATCTAAACATAAATAATTCAATATTCATTTATGTTGAACACATGTTTCACTTTTATTCAAAATTCTTCCAAGTGAATGTTTGGAAAATATTCATATAAAGTTATTTACTATCAAATTTCTACCCTTATTATTTTGTAAACACAAATATTTAGGTATATCCATTGTTAATGTATGGTAACAATGAAAATTGTAGTTGATTTTCAAATACCTAAAACTTTTAGAGCGTACGTATACGAATAAGTACTTAAATTGTGAAAACTGGTCTCAAATGGGTTGAAATTCCACTCACGAGTGTTAAAGTTTGATAGGGAAAAGTAAAACTTCCCATATATTCACAGAGAAAACGTGTCATTTTTATCTTGCAGCTAACAAGAATTTTTTTTCTTTTTTTTTTTTTTAAATTGACTCATTTTATCTTTATTTCTTTCGTTGCTTTGTGGTGGCCAAATAAAATAATTGGTAGACCAAGATGTCCCCATTTTCTTTGATAACGAGAGAACTCAAGTGTCCACAGAGTAGAAAAATCCGAGACAGAATAAAAAAAAAAAGTAGTAGTCAACCATCACATTGCTTCATATCTTTTGTTAAGTCATGATAAAACATAAAATTTCATTGTTAAAAAATAATTCATATTAAATTAATTGATCTCGAAATTAAAAATAAATTAAACTCGACACATTGTAACAAAGATATTTGTTGTAATACAATATAAATTCTGTGTTAAAATAAATTCCCCATAGGCATTAACCTCTTGGGTCCAAATATTTCCTATACAACTTCACTATTTGGTGTCCTTAAGTGACTGTCAAATCGTTTGACCTACAAAGTTGTAACTTGTCTGATCACACAAGGATATGAAACACGAATATTCAGGGAAGTTCAACCTGGACAGTTTAACAATCTAATACAAACACTAGCAACCCAAACTTTATTAATAAACAAAATGAAAAAAAAATATAAAATAACATTTATTTGTTCTACTTGAATAAAATAAATCAAAATCAAAATTTAATTATCAATAATAAATTGATTTCAATTCCCAATTTTATTCTCGTTGGTTTTTATTATAAAATCAACAATTAAGTTATTAAAAATTAAAAATCAAATTTTTAGCATAGAGCTTTATGGAGAATTAACATTTTATATATTTAAAATAACAAAAAGTATATTGTAAGAGCAGATACAATAATAAATAATGTTTAAAAATATTCTTTGAAATATATAGTTTATATAACTTCACAAAAAAACAAGTGTTGACGAATGTTTAAATTAATTATTAATTATTTTAATAAAGATAATTAAAAACTGTTTTGGTAAATTTTGATAAATGAAGTCAAATAAATTTTTAATATGAATCAACGGATTTTTTTCAAATAAATACCTTAAAAATAATTAATACATATAAAAAAAAATTATAAATCATTGTAAAATTATAAATATATTTTACAACTGTTTTCAAGCTTCAAGAAACAATTGTGTCAAAGTGAATGAACTTTTGCTTTAAATAATATATATCAATATTTATTTATTAAGACGTTAAATTCACTTTTTTTTTTTTTTTCTTTTCTTTTCTCTCCACCTTTCACATATATGCACAATCATAAAAATCATTATTTAACGAGGCGTAGTCGGTAAATACAACGTTGATAGTGCGGTAGAGTTCATCCGTGTGCCAAAACGACTAAATTTATACATACATATATATTTATATCATTCGATTGATCGTTGAATTAACCTCGTTAATTCACATCATTGGCCACAAGCTCTATCTGCACGTCAATTTGCTTACTCATTCGATTCACAATTTTTGCCAGAGTAAAAAAGAATTATTCCAATGGAAATAAAATAAAATATCAATATAAAGCAAAAGAAAAAAAAAAAGAAATGTACATATTGATTGAAGTTGAATGAATAAAAGTAAAAAAGAAAAATTGAATGTGAAAAAAAAATCGTGGGCTTTTGATATTGAATCGTAAGTACAAAGTAAGCTCAAACCGCCGCAGCGCCCAGAACCACTAATGTGCTCGCTCGCAGCGCGGACGGAAACTTCGAGGTGACCTTGGCCACGAAGGCCACAATCTACCATCAGGGATTGGTCGAGTGGAAGCCACCGGCGATTTATAAGTCCTCGTGCGAAATCGACGTCGAGTACTTCCCATTTGACGAGCAGACCTGTGTGCTCAAGTTTGGTTCGTGGACCTATGATGGTTTTAAGGTAAATTTGCATGGTAGCCAATAAGGATTTTACAATTGATTGATTTGGTGTGGTATAAAGTAAAAACCACTGTGAATTATTTATCAAAGATGATATTACAAAAGCTCTATTATAAAAGTTTAATTTCATCTATGATAACTAATAATTTATGATAAATATTCATATCATTTTTCATTTTCCAATATTTTTCTTTACCTTCAATACTGTTTGATTAAAATATTATTCAAGTTGTTTTTAATGAACAAAAGTTAATTTGTATTATTATTATTAATTAATTAATTAATTAATCAACCAGTGGAGGTTAAGGATGTTTGTAAGGATCAGATGGCTTCTATGAATAATTTTTGTTTCCTATTTTATTTATTTATTCTTTTATTTTTATTTTTATTTTTTGTTTTCTTCTTATCATTTTTTTTTTTTGTAGTAGCCATCTTGTCCAAGAATTTCAGGACCAATCGAGATCACGTTTGGGGTATGTTTCTTCGGTGATTGCAGTGCCGATGGCAACTACGAGGTGACACTGATGACCAAGGCAACTGTGTACTATTCAGGGCTGGTCGTGTGGCAACCACCAGCTGTTTATAAATCTTCCTGCTCCATCGACGTTGAGTTCTTTCCGTACGACGTACAGACCTGTGTTTTGAAGTTAGGCTCCTGGACTTATGACGGTTTCAAGGTGCCGAATTAATATCCGTCGGGAGATTTTTAAATCAATATAATTTATAACGAATTCAATAAATCTCATACGACAAGATTTAAATGAATAATTTATAATTGATGACTGAATTCATTTTGTTTTACTTGATATGAATATTTTTTGTGATTGATTTGAAATGATGAGTCTTTAGGAATGCCTCGTGATCGCCGTCTCGTTTGAAAATATATATATATATTAAAAAAAAGCTCGTGCGATGCGCTGTTGGACGTCATTGATATAATTATTAATCAATATATATGTATATATATATTTTATTGATATGATTAATATATTTTATTTTTATTTTACAGTTTATTCTGTATATGTATGTGTTAGGGTGTTTTATTTTTTTCGTCTGTTGTATCTAAAGCTTTGATCATTTATGAAAAAAAAAAAAAAAAAATATTCCCGTTTGAAAAAAAAAAATTCTGAGTTAATTAAAATTCAAAAATTCGATTTCTAATATAAATAACACGAGGAATTTTTTTTGTTGATGTTATTACATTGTTGATTTAGCTTTATAGCGTTTATTGTAAGATAATAATTAATATCAAATCCAAAAATTCCAATTTAAAGAAAATTTGTTTTCAATTATAATCAACTTTCACCTTTCCAGCTCTACAACTCAAAAACTGTTGGTCGGAGAGCGTTTGCGGTGGGAAACTTTTTTGTAGCAAATTTAATGCCCTACAAAAGCTGTATATTCATTTTTTCCAAAAAAAATTTTTGATTACCGAAAAATCGAGTTGAAGTCGAAAAAAAAAATTTTTCTCGTGTTATTTATATGGGAAATCGAATTTTTGAATGAGAAAAGCCTCTAATTAACTTGGAATTTTTTTTTCAAACGGGAATATTTTTTTTTTTCTTTTAAATTATCAGATTTTCAAGTACGACAGACAAAAAAAAATATCGCCTACAAATAAAACACTCTAATATATATATATTGAATGGCCATGATGATGTTTTATTAATATTCGAGTTCGTTTTGAAAGTATTTATATATATATATATATATATATATATGTATGTATATATACAGGTGTATTTGTACAGTGTAAATATTTAATTAACCGTATGAATATTCATATTTAATCGAGATAATGAGCTCGACATTGAAATATTTTTTTCTTCTGTATCTTATTTCGAATTGTCGTCATATTAAATTATATTTCTATATATATACAATATATATATATACATATATGTATATATGTACATGTATATTCTGTCATTTTTTTATTAATCATATTTTTGTTTCATCATTTATCTTTTTTCTTTTTTTTCTTTTTTTCATTGAAGGTGTAAGAAATTAATTTTCGTCAATGTCAAAGTTTTATTTTTTTTTTCTCGATGGAACGATCAATGAATTATGAAATATTACACGTGGGAAAGGTATAAAATTACGTGACGAACGTGCCAGTTATTTTTAATTTCTGTATACAGGTGGAAAAAAAAATAATTGTATTGAAAAAAAAAAAAAAATTTTTTTTTTTTTTTCAACTTTTTTTTTTTTTATTCAATGATAGAATTTATAATATTTTCTGTGATGGTATTTCGAGACTTTGTATTATGTGTATATGTTCATTGAAGTGTGAGAATTTAAAAATAATTTCAGGTTCTCATTCACTCCATCTGTCACTCTGTCAATTTGTGATAATAAGTCGCGTGAATTGTGCAAATTAAATAAATATGAATTGAATATAATATAAATTAATTAACGTAGAACAATATGAATGAAATAATTGAAAATAACAGGTATTATATAATGTCTTTCAAACTTCAATTATCACTTTGTAAAATTATTATTCATTCAAAATTCACAACTCCATTTCAATATTAAAGTTCATCTATTAAAACAAAATTAATACATCAAATTGCGAATACACAAATTAAATATAAACAAGATTATAAATCTGTTAATTTATAAACAATATCAAAAGTTATATTTATGATACTAATACACTTACATGCGCAATAAATTTCTGTAGAATCGAAAATAAAATTTTAGTTATATCAAACAGATAAAAAATTTCATTCATTTAAATCGCAAAATATAAAAATTTATTTTTATATCTAACAAAATAAACTCAATTACTTTTACTTCATTGCAACAATTAACAATAGCAATTAATTGCAAGTGAAACATCATTCTAAATATAGAAAAAAATGTAGAAAAAAAATTAAAATAATACAACCAACAAAAATTTTTTCATTCATAATTTTTTTTCTCTACAACAAAATTAATTATACTCATGCATATAAAACAACAATTATTATTAACAATATTTTCATTATTAATAATTAATCTATACCCTCATAGCAATAACTAAATTTATTATTATTCATTAATTATTAAAATTACCAATGGTATTTTTATTTTATATAAAATGTAAATCGTAAATGTACATAAAAAGCTTTTTTCTTTTTCTTCTTTTTTTTTTTTTTCTCTCGGTCATTTCTCATCTTCTCACTCTTGCATTCTTTCTTCGTATTCTCTGGTTATATTGTTCCTCTCTTGGGCCTGAAACTCCATCCTCTGAACGACACCATTTGCATTTTCCCAATTCCCAAAGGCTCGTGACTAGCCTACAGCGTGTTCTTCTATTCCCTGTTGGTTGGCACAGTAGTCGCGCGTTATATATTTTTTTTTTCTTTTTCTCTCTTCTCACCATTCACCTCTCGTGTCTCTTTTGGTTACCATACCATATACCAAACTGTACACCACCACTCACCACCCACGGTACCAGAATACAAATTTTATTCCATCTAGTTTATTTTATTTTCCTCTTTTATTTTTCTATTTTTCTTTTTTTTTTTCATCCACTTTCATTTCTTCTTCTCCATTCCACAATTCTCACGCGCGAGAAACGCGTCGCAAACGAAGTTTGCGGTAAATCAACGACCACAGACAATTAATCAGTGTTCTCTATATATTTTTTTTATATATATATTTATATATGTGTTTTTTTTTTATTATTTATTCGCGATTTCCCGTGTGCACTCAATCTACGTCATTGTTGAAATAAAGAAAAAAATTATTTCAATATATTCCTTTATTATATTGAATATTTTATTCACATTTTATTTTTTATTGTGCTGCAATTGTTTTAAAATCTTTTCATTTTTTTTTTTTTTCGGTAAATAATTCTTTTGCAATATTTCGTTTAAATTCAGCAGCATATTTATACATATATGCATGATAATTCTTTTGTAATAAATGCCTGAAGCATTTTTTGTGTATCGACATTTGTAACTGACTGGCAGCAATTTTTTTTCTTCTTTTATTTTTTTTTATTTTTGACTTGAACAAATTGTGATGTGTTACTTTGAATTTATATCGAAAATTGTTAATATTTTATTTATACATTGGATATATTGATTTAGTAAAAATAGCTCTATAAGTAAAATTAAAAATTAATTATTGACAGAGAGAAATATCAATGACAAAATTTCACTTATATTTCACGCGCGAATTCGGGTGAATTTAAAAATAAATGAAACAATTGATAAAGTGCGCAAAACAAACGAAATTATTAAAAGAAAATAGATTGAAGTTGAATAGAAAAATATTTCAATAACTTATATTATCACAACCGCAAAAATTTTAAATATTTATCATAACTTTATTTTATCCCCAATCCAAAAATATTAAAAAATTAATCAAGTTACAATATTTATTCCTGTCTACTAAACAAATAAAAAAAAAAAAGAAAATTCTTTCATTCACACAAACTAAAAACGAAAAAAAATAGAAAATAAAAAAGAAAAGTAAATTTACTAAAAATTAAAATAAAAATATCCAATCCCCGCGTCTTAATTTGACTTCTGACTAAATTCAGTCGAGGAAAGCTCAGCTTTCTCAAGGGAGATACGATAAATTTTCAATATGTACGCGAACCAAAATTGCGAGAGAATAGAAGGAAAATGGAGAAGAGTGAAAACGTCGTCGTGGTCGTGGGCGAGAGACGAGCTCTAATGGAATATTGCGGTTGCAGATGGGTATTGGATGTCTGCTTCGTGCTGTTCCGCAATATGCATGCCAATGTCACTTGGCTGGCATAGAGGGAGAGTAGATAGTAGTAGTAGATAGGTAGTGTGTATGTGTGGATAAAAAGAGGGGAGAAACCATCAGATGGATATGATACAAGAGGGAGGAGGGTTGTTGCAGAGGGATATATGAAAATTCTGCCATTGACCGACGACCGTATACGAAAACACTTCTGTCGGTATACACTATGAAAATCCAATGTACATATATAAAATATAATTTATATATATATATATATAATATATATATACTATTATTCATCTCCCCAGTGTGTTTTGAATCACGCTCAGAATTTTCCATTAGTTATATCGCTAAATCCGATAATAGCATGCCTGGATGTTCCACTTTCCGCATCCATCGAAATTATTCACCGTCAACTTCATAAATTTCTGATAATTTTTTCACATGCATATATGTAATATGTATATTAGGGTGTGTCATTTTTAGGCGACTTTCTTTTTTTTTTTTTTTTTATTTCGACAATTGAACAGGCTGAAAATTTAGTGGATGATGGGTAAAGGGAACTGTTTGAAGCAGAGCTTTTAATTTTAATATTTAGAGGTGTTTGTTTGTAATTTTTTATTTTCTATTTACATGGGGAAAAACCTTTTTCTTTTTTTTTTTTTTTTTTGATTTTTGTAGTTCGGCATTTGCGCATTGTAGGGATGAATTGTGTATTTTTGTAGGGAATTGAACGATCTACAAAAACGGTCTCTTATATTTTTTTTATAGAGACAGTTATTCTGAAGATATTCAAACCCAAAGCTCGAAATGTATAAAATTTTGATTTTTTTTTTTTTTGTTATTATATCGATGCTATTCACTTTATTATTGTCTTAAAAATTATTTTCAATCGGAAAACTGGTTTTAGTGCGCTAATATTTTTGTGAAACTAAGAAAAAAATACGTGTCGGATATTTTTTTTTTCTTCTTTATTTTATTTACTGTAAAAAAAATTATTTATAACTTATGTTAAATTAATTTTATTATTATTTTAAAGCAATAGAAATTATGCTATCTAAACAAAATCAAGCAATGTAACTACAATTATTGAAATATTTTTTTATTACAATAATAAAGTGATTAGTATCGATTTAATACCAAAAAAAAGTCAAAATTTCATACATTTGGAACTTTGGGTTTGAATATTTTCAAAATGGCTGTCTCTATGAAAAAAATGCAAGAAACCTTTCTTGAAGAGCGTTCAATTCCCTACAAGAATATGCTATGAGTTAATTTCTATAATGCCCAAATGCCGAGCTACAAAAATTAAAAAAAAAAAAAAAAAAATTTCCCGTGTAATTTAAATGAAAAATGGAAAATTACAGTCAGAAAAAAAAATTTGCTTAAAAATAACACACCCTAATACATACATACATATAATTCCTCCCTTCTGGGCTCTCTTCACATATATAAAATACATCTTCCCCCTATTTTTTTTTTTTATTTCTCATAAACGCAGTTGAATGGAAAAATTTATAAATGTGATTGAGAATATTTCATTCTATTTAGTTGTGTATTAATATTTGATGGAAAAAATGGACGGATTGCTTTTTCGGATATGTGGAAATGAGGGTGAAAAATATTTCATCTGATAATTTATGCGATGATGACACTGGGGAATAAATGAAATTTTATATTCAATTATATATACATATACATGGAGATGAATTCATAGTGGCGTGCGAGCAGATGGTACATTTTGTGCTTGCAATGTGGAAAATAATATTTAGTGACACATCTATATAGTGTCAGTGTTGGACAAGCCATCGAGTGATCCGTCAGCCGGATACTTGTTTAATCAGAGGTTTAATTAACTTTTATTCAAACGTCATTGTATCAAAAATATATATATAATTTTTTTTTATGTGTGTTTTTAATATATTTGGATTTTTTACGTGTGGTTAATTTTATTTCCACATGTCTGGTGCAACATATGCGTTAGGATATGTCATTAGCATTGTTGTCATTTTTTATATTAGCAAAAATAATTAGAAAGTAAAAATAAACTGAAAGGAAAAAAATAATAGCAGACAGAATATTAATTTATTTTTTAACTAAACGACAAAATAAAAATAAAAGTGAGAAGAAATTTGTATTATTATATTGTGTAATTATTTTTTTAATTATTGAAGCGATAAGAAAATTAAAAAATGCGAGTGTAAACAAATGATTATTTTACACTCGATGATAATATTTATTTTTATTTTGGATTTTTCCACTTTGTTTATTTTATTTTATTTAATATTTATATTTTTTTTTTTTTTTTGTTCACTATTTGCCATGCCAACATTTCTCCTTTTTTTTTTTTCATTATATTCAACTGCGACAACGTGATCCTCGTGGGAACGTGAACTGGGTTCAACAATTATTTCAAACTCGATGTTCCCACTATTTAATTTGTAGATATATTTTTATGTTTATTTGCATTTTGTTTTTTTTTCTTCTCTTTCATATGAGTAGGTGTCGTCATAAATAGGCGGAAAAATGGGCTTTGAATAATAAACTAATCTGAAAAAAATCCCTATAAATTTATTCATATTTTTGTAATATAAATTTGATATTTCAGAAAATTAAAAAATTATTGAATATTATTTTATTAAAATTTTATCAATTAAATTGCGAATACTTTGCGTTTATTCCTATAATTGATTACATACTATTACAAGAAGCTGACAAGGAATTAGAATAATTTTAAATGTTGATACACAGACGAAAAAAAAAAAAAAAATAAAGAAAAAAAATTAAATAAAAGAAATTGAAAAAAATTTGATTAAATTCCACGTCTAAAAAATTTTAATCTCTGCTTGAATTACCGTGACATATTTTCCCATTATCAATTCACAGTTTCTCATTCCTATCCTCAATTAAAATCAGTTTAAATAATTCCCATAACAATTCAAAAATATTTAAATTAATTAATTAAAAAATTCCACTCGCAAATCGTCAATATTAAATTTTTAAATCAACCCTCGAGATAAAGAGTACAAAAAATATACTAAATTAATTTTTTTATCAAAATAAAAAATAGTTTCTCTATCCTCAAATCTACCAACCAATAAATAAAAATTTACAAATTTAATAACATTCAATTATTTATTCAAAAATCTATCGTAATAAAATTTAATAAATTTTCAAACGGTTTAAACTAAAAACAACAAGATTAATAATTTTTTCATCATCAACACAAGTCTCTTAACTTTCTCAATAGTATTAAAATAATAATTCAAAAGTTTTTATTCAAATTAATTGTTATCAAACCCAAAGTTACATATAAATCGTGTCAAATACAGTTGTGTTCACTAACTATTTCAAATGACCAACTTCTCATCCCTTTTAAACTTGTGCTTTTCACGATGAGTCACTGAGAAAAGTTATTAGAACACATCCCAAATTCACGGTTGACAAAACATATTACACTTTGAATGTTAGAGATGTATTACCAAGGGAAATGGAGAATATGTATAACGGTGTGGAAATGAAAGCAGCTTTCACTATTTCACTATTTCTCTTTGCTCTTGGCAATATCTATATCAAAAGATTCTATATTCTATGAAGCGAATGTGTACATATACGTAAATGTTATGTATACATATGTATACTTATATATATATGTATAATAATATTGAGAAGCTACCCAAAAACTTGGTGTACACAGAGCAAATGTTCATTATTGCCATTGCAAGTTCCTCCCTTAATTACTTTGGCGGACATAGAATACAATTGTGTTTGAACTTCTGACACATGAAAGTTTTCGTGTTATACGAATTTCGTTACCCAAAAAACATTCCTCGAAATTGTTAAGTTATTTTATTTACTGTCAAATGATAAAAGAGGAAAGGAAGAAAATAATTTAACAATTTACTGAATTAAATTGATTCAGAGGAGAAAATTTTTTATAAAAGTCCAATAAAATAAATTTTTATTTAAACATGTTTAATCTATAGGATATTTAAACAATTGCAAATATTCAGAATTTATTTAGACAGAGAAAAAATTTAATTTTAAATATAACATAAAATATTATTAATAATAATAAAAATTTTTGAATTCCGATTCAAAATTTGCATTAGAAAAAATTAATACAATTTTTTAATGGACATTTACACAAAATTTACAACTGTGTTTGAAATATTTAATAATTTTAGTTTTATTTCAATTATAATTTTACTTTTTTATTTTTCATAGAAAATTTTTTTTGTCCATAATTTTCACTAAAAAATGTTTAGTCAATAGAATATTTAAATTTTCGTAAATATTTGGAATTTATTTAGACAGAAAAAAATTTAATTTTAAATATAACATAAAATATTATTAATAATAATAAAAATTTTTCGAATTCCGATTCAAAATTTACATTAGAAAAAATTAATACAATTTTTTTACTAGACATTCAAAATTGTGTTTAAAATATTCAATAATTTTCGCTCAATTTAAAATATAATTTTCCTAATTTATTTTTTCTAGAAAATTTATTTTATAATTATGTTTCTTAATTTTATCTCAACTTCTAATGACTTTATACAGTGAAATGTAAATCATAAGATATACTTAAATATATATATATATATATTTGAGGTTAAACCAATACAACGAAGGTTCTTGAATTCCCTAGAGTAATTAGTTCGCTATTACTTGGAGGCTAATCCTTGAAAATGCTTCGAGATCGAGGTCGGTTATCAGAGAAAACTTTTGATTCCCCCAGGCGAGGTCGACTATCATTTTATACTTATTATATATACATGAATATGTATATATTAGTCCGTTAATTGGTGTATTAATATTTGATTGATAGATATCAGATGGAGTACAATATAAAAAAAAAAAAAAAATAATATAAAATTTTAATTCATTTATTCTTTATATTAATTAATCTTGATGAATCAAATTTTCTTATTTCTTTTTTTCTTTTTCCATAAATTTATTTAACTCGAAACATTTTTCTTCTATCTAATTCTTCTATTTTCTTCCTTTTGTTATAATAAATACAATTTATTTATTTTTTTTCTCATATTATTCTAATCAATTGTACACTTTTATCAAACGCATTTGCACGTAATTCTCGTCATCGATTTTTTACGCAAAGGGAGTGATTGCATCTTTATCTATAATTTTTTTTTTTCTTTTTTTTTCTATAGACACATAATACTCACGCGTAACGCACACATTTTATACCTTTTCCATGGAGACTCGTGCTTCTATATATTTTATATATATTTTTCAATACTTATTGCAAATAAACATTTAATTTTATTTAATTTTATATTTAATATTTTTCTGTTGTGTTATTTTATTTTTTGATCATTTAATTGTCTCGCAATATTTATTAACAATATTTTATGTATGTGTTTTTTGGCTGTGTCATTTCGATATTCCAATTGCAATTTTATTTTTTTTTATATATATATAAATTATTACATGTATGCAAAATAAAACAAAATATATATAAAAACATTTATATACACAAAACGTACACGAACAAAAATAAAGCACAAAAAATAGATAAAAAATAAATATATACAAATATGTATACATATTTATATATTATATCTTTATAATATAATAAACGTTTAATATTGACACTTAATTTATTACTTGTATGTATTTGTTTAATATTGATTGTTTGTTAGTGATCGTCATGCGACAATAGTGACAGTCAAGTGGCTAAATGTTGTGAAAAGCATTAGTGAAAAGCATAATGTGCTCGCAAAAAGCTTGGTGTCTAGTAAGGCTGTTTTGAAGTATTGCAAAAAAAAAAATAAAAAAAAAATTAATTAACAGTTTATAAACAAATAACGACAAAAATGTGATAAGCTAAAAAATTAAAATATGCATATATATATCTTCGTAGTGGTTAAATTTCCCTCAACATCATGAATTTATAAGGTATTTTAATTCAAGAATATATTCGTGAGTGAATTATTAAATCGAAAAAAGAAAAAATACAATAAAAATTATTTAATAAGAATTTTTCTTGATTAAAACTTGACAAAAGTCTCTTGCAGTGATTGCAACAATTCGCGAGGTTAAACAGCAAGCAAAAAATCAACGTTCTACAGTCAATTAAAAACTTTTTTTAAGAATAATAATTCACCATTTTGTCAAAAAAATAAAAAAAAATAATAATTGAAGAGAGAAAAAAATTTTTTACAGTTTGTGCATGTTTTTATTAAAATATATGAGGGAGTTTACGTTAATTTGTATTGTTTATTAAATAATACTGTCCTCGTTTTTTTTAAAATGATAAAAAAAAAAAAAATTATATGCAATTAAACAAAAGTTTGTCATAATTATTAAAATAAAATCAACACTGAAAACAATATAATTTAATAAACAATAAAATAATAACGAACTCTTACCCTATATATATATATATATAAATGTGTGTCTTTGCCAATTATTATAATTTTGCACGAATCAAAAAATAAATAAACAAATAAATATGGTAAGTGAAACAATCGCCCAATCAAACTAAAATAAATAAAATAATAATCCAAAGCTTGAAACAAATTATTAAATTGACTCATTAAAATATTGTTATTTAATTATCCTCGTATATTTATTTAAAAATTCATATATTAAATATTTAATTCCCACTAGTATCACATCACAATTCGTATTCAATAATTAAATATTTATAATAAATTTCCTCTCCATGGATATTTATAATCAAAAGCAATTACGTTGACAATCAACGTGATAAATTATTCTGCATCGAGGTGTATTATATTTTGGGGCGTTACACCGTGATATTCCAATTCTAAATCAATTGCCCTGGCCTGTCTGCCATTTTCCCACGGTGAATCAGCGCAATGAGGGAATACGTAGCTCAAAGGCATTAGAGAAACGCTCCTAAGATAATCACATTATAGCACGAGGGATGCAGAATATGGACAGGAACGTTAATAGCATCACGTATAAGCTCTCCCAATGACAAAGTCTTAAGCTTTTCTCTCATGCCCTTTATATATCTTTGTATATCTCAGCATCACTCTCGCCATTTGCATTATCTCATACATCAAAAGCACAATAACATATTTTTATTTTTTTAAATATATATTTATAAAAAAAAAAAATTTTTTTTTCCCTTCTATTTTTTATTTTCTCTTAAAATCCTTTAACGATCATTAAGTCAATTAAATTCTGTTCTTATTTAGAACATAAAAGCTCTCTATAAAGCTCCATTAAATTCTTAATTGTTAATTATTATATTCTGTAGAGTTTAATTTATATTTAAGAAATAAAATGGAAGGAAATTTTTACGAGGATTTGTTTTATTCTTTTTTCTGTTTTTCTTTTTGGAAATAGTCGTGATTAGTGTTGAAATAAAATGAACCCTGCACGAAAGGTGATAAAGATAAGACGGAAACATAGGAGAAGAGTGGGGTAGAAGTAGGGTGTGTTTGAGCATTTGGCTCCAGGCGACAGATAAAACCTTTTTATATTCCCTTTTTCTCTATACGTTCTATTATTTTTTTTTTTTGTTTTCTTTTATTCTTTACTCTCTGTCTTCACCCATCAGCCTTTGGTTTCTTTTTTTTTTTTTTGTTTTCCATCTTTGCCAATGGTATAACTGCAATCCAGATGCTCCATCAGTGTCTCTTTAAAGCTCTCCTGAGCTTTTCAACACTGGCAACACTCTCAAATAACTGGCCAATGTTTTAACATTATTTTACTTAGCATCTTCTTAAATATACTTTGAAAGAATATTTAACTTATAGAAAATGTTTCCACTAGTTTTAGTTTTTATAATTAAAAGCTAAATGTGTTTTTAATTATAGTCAGAGCTGTTTTATTTTATTTTATGTTTTATTTAATATAAATATTATTTAGTTGTTAGATTTTATTTTACAAAATTTGACAGTTGTCATTTCAATGTTTGAATTAATATTCAAAATCATGTTTACAGGAATTAATTTTGGTCGAATGACCACGAGTATTCAATTCTCTTTCTATCACGTATTCAGAGTATATATTTCATTTGAATTGAGGTTCATTGACCTATAGAGACAATTGGAATAACGAGCAAGAGCCGATTATATTACATACGCTTCTAAATTATTCTCTGGTTACATTGCACAAACCTGGTGTTCAATAACAGATCAAATTGGGGATAACTTTGAATTTGATGGTTCAATATCACGTTTAAAATATCTACATAAGTATATCGTGAATTATTATATACTTCAAAGCAATTATTATGATGAATTGTGTATTCATGAAATGATATATCATTAGTAGAAGTATTATTGAATTTTATTTTGTAATGATGTTGAATTAATTTTGGTATATGTATGAAAAATAAAATTAAATAATGAATCAAAATATTCAATTTCATTAACGGATCATTTGTTTAAATTTCGTTATTAAATATATTGCATTAGGGTGTTTTATTTTAAAGCGTCATTTGTTTTTTTTAATAATTTATAATAAAAAAAGAAATATTCTCATTTGAAAAAAAATTCTGAGTTAATTTGAGGGTTGGCGAATTCAAAAATTCGATTTCCCATATAAATAACACGAGAAAATTTTTTTTTTCGACTTCAACTCGATTTTTCGGTAGTCAAAAATTTTTTTTGGAAAAAATGAATGTACAGCTTTTGTAGGGCATTAAATTTGCTACAAAAAAGTTCTTCACCGCAAAAGCTCTCCGACCAACAGTTTTCGAGTTGTAGAGCTTGAAAGGTGAAAGTTGATTATAATTAACAACAAATTTTCTTTAAACTGGAATTTTTTGATTTGACATTAATAATTATCATGCAATAAACGCTATAAAGCTTAATTAACAATGTAATAGCATCAAAAAAAATTTTTAATTACCAAAAATCCAAGTTGAAGTCGAAAAAAAAAATTTTCTCGTGTTATTTATCTGGAAAATCGAATTTTGGAATTTGCTAAGCTTCTAATTAACTCAGAATTTTTTTTCAAACGGGAACACTTTTTTTTTTTCATTATAAATTATCAAAAAAAAATATCGCTTAAAAATGAAACACCCTAATATTACATATACATTTGTAATTTGGAATTTTGAATACAAATTTTGTATCAAATTTCACCAGAATAATTTGTATTAAAGCAGAAAAATTAAATAAATTTAACATAAAATATTATTCAACTCATGCAAATCTACCACTAAATTTCATCCTATAAAGACTACATAAATTTTGTGATAATAATTTAAATATTCTGTTAATTTAACACAACATTTATATAAAAATTGTGTAAAAAATATTTAAAAAATAAAATTTTTTTTTTTATTATTTTTGTATTTCAATTAATTATTTTTTTTTGTAATTTCTTAATATTCAATTCTTTTTATTTTTACTTGATTTCCTTATAGAGCATTCTATTTTCAATACAACATCAGAGTGAAGTCTTATGTACTTTATAACTGTATATATCTTTAATGTATGTGCATCCAAGTCAATTATATATGTAGGTATGTATCTATGTATATATTTGCAGTGGATATATACATATATTGAATGACATGTGACGTGCAATTGGATGAGCACAAATGCTAAAGGAAGAAAGTAGAAGTAGGTCGCGTCAATACATAAAATTCCGATTTGGTCGTTTCTATTTTTTGCTATAAAATTCATTTGCTCTTCTCTATATCCATGATATGGAAATGCAGCGTTGTTATTTTCGTCAATCTCTGCACAATTCCATTCATCGAGAACGAAAGTAAAAAGTTTGAGTGCCACAATAAAAGTATTAAAATGAAATTTATAAAAAGAAATTTTTAGAATTTAATTTATTTATTTTTATTCATTTTTTTTTTAATTGTACTCTTGAAATATTTATTTGTCTCATTAATTACAGACATTATATTCATTCAATTCAATTCAACCGCAATCGTATTCAAAAATTTCAACAAAAAAAGAATGAAAAAACAAAAAGAAAAAGAATTATATAATTTTTTACATTTTATCAAACTTTTTATTTTATTTTTTAAGGGGGAAATTTTTTTTTTATTCTTTTGTTAGTATATATATTTTTTATCATTCTGAAACACTTTTCTCATAATAGAAAAAAAATTGTGACTCACCGTGACGTCGTCATTTCACCACCACAAAAATAACTGGAAGAAAACGAGACATTTTTTTCTTTTTTCGTTTTTCTCATTTTCTACTTTTTCTCTGCTTCAATCGCATCTCAGTAAAAACGTTCTGAAAAAGAAAATAAAAAAAAAAACAATATAGTGTAAAGAGTACGTTATATGTATACACAATTTGAGAAAACAAGAGATCGATTCAGTCCACAACTGAAGACGAAACAAAATGCGTGGTTTGAAAGTGGAGAACTTGATGGAAAATATAAAATCATTGTTATTGAAATTTTTCCACTGGATCTAACTCTTGCAACGAAAGCAATCCTAGCTGATAGGATTTTTTATTTTCCAATCTAACAATCAATCATATGTATACATATGTATATAAATGAATTCATATTGAATATGAGAATTAATGAAAATTAAATAAATAAAATATTTTATATGTGTAGAATTATTTTGAAGAAGAAAAAAAATATTAAATTAATTGAGAAATCAATGCTAGCACTTTATCATCTTGAATTAACTATTAAATTGATAAAATACGATAGAATTTACAAGTATGTACTTCAATTACTTGCAATACTACTTGGTACATAAACCATGTTTCCAATTTTCCAATATTTATTTTATCCTTCAGGAAAAACTCTTGTAAGCAATTGTAAAAAAGGTTTAAAAAAAAAAAAATAGAAGAAATTAATTATAAAATCGACGATAAATATTTATTTAAAATAACAAAAATCATTGTTAGATTAGAAATATAATACTTTTAAATGTAATCATAAATATAACGTAAATCTGTGAGAAAATTCGTGAAAATATTTTAAATTTTAGCAATTTTATTGCTCGTTTTGTTTTTTTATTTTATTTATTTATTTTTTTCTAATCATCAGGAACAGCTCGTTATCGGATCGATCATCACTTCGTCCAATTTATCTGGCTGCCAGGTTTAGTGAGCGAAGAGTCCGCACGAACTCGTGAAAAAAAAAAAAATGTGCAGAGAGAGTTATAGTGTGAGTGGAGAAAAAAAATATATAACGTCGCGTCGACGAACCAATTTCAGACATTTTCTTTTTCGACCACGTTTCCATCGAGATGAAATGAGAAAAAAATAACAGGAAATAATTCTTATCGACTTCTTTCGAATGCTTTTAACGCTGAAACATTTTTTTTTTTTTCTTCCACTTTTTTCATTTGTATTATTATTATATTATTTATTCTATTCGTTCGTTCCCTTTATTCATGTTCAATATTAATAAAAAAAATTCCTTTTCATTGAGATCAATTCACTTACTTAGAATTTTATTATTTTCGAATAATAAAAATATTTAGTGAATCTGTCTATATATATAAAAATATTATTTCCTTTTGTCTCGTTTTTATTTTTATTCTCAATTATTATTCTCCTCACAAATGTCAAAATAAGAATAAGAAAATTCTATAAATTTTATATTTTATCCTGGATTACCAACATATTCCTGTTTTTCCTCCCTTTCATCATTTTCCCCTCTTTATATCCACCCCTATTTTGCCTTATTACGTCAAATACGATATTCTCTGTAGAAGGAATTTTCCTGGATCAATTCGATATCAAATTTTCACATCCAACAATTCCAAAGTCGATACACCTTCATATATGTGAGACTTCTGCTTTTCAGATTTATTCTAATTTTATTTTTTTATCTTTGCTATTGCTAAACACATTTATTCATGTATTCCATCATGCGGTATATAACTTACATCAGTGATAAATCAATAATATCAAAGGATATTAGTTAATAAACCATGAAAAAAAAAATCTGATTAATAGAAAAAAAATTTTTTCTTTAAATTTATACAACAATTAAATTTCGAATTTTTCCTTTTTTATTTCTTTTTCTTGTTTATTTCTTCGATGAAAGATTTAAACTATGAATGGGGAAAATAGTTCACATTCATATGTACTTAAATAAATACATACACATACAAACATTCATAAATTTGTATACACTTAAAAAGTTGGTTTTCAAAAGAACCAAAAACTTTTCTCACTTCTCAATGTTTCACTGTATCTATCACTTGACGCAAGTATCCTTTCTGTAAAAGCTCTCTCTGAGCTTTCACGAGAAAATACATACCATTACGAACTTTGCAAACCCAACATTATTATCAATTTTGAAAGCAAATAAATTCTAACTAAATAACACAAGAAAAGAAAATTAAATTTAAAAGAAAAAATATTTAATACCAAGGCGTTTAATATTACTTTAAAAAATCGCTAAAATTTAGTGTTAATATCAACATTCATGATATAAATTATCATAAACAAATAATCTTTAAACAATATCACTATCATTATTTAATGTATTCATTTGTTTTTTTTTTTATTATTATTTATTAATATTTATTTATACATTATTATGATTATTATTATTTATTATTTATTATTATTATTATTATTATTTATTTTATTTTATTTTTATTATTATTTATTTATTTTATTTTTATTATTATTTATTTGTTTATTATTATTATTATTATTATTATTTGTTTATTATTGTTGTTATTATTATTATTATTATTATTATTTATTTTATTTTATTTTTATTATTTATTTATTTATTTATTTATTTTATTTTATTTTTATTATTATTTATTTATTTTATTTTTATTATTATTATTTATTTATTCATTTGTTTATTATTATTATTTGTTATTTGTTTATTATTATTATTTATTATTTATTAATTTTATTTTATTATTTAATATATATTCATGATAAAAATATACTGTAAAAAAATTTTTATTCATATATTCATAAATTTTCAATTTTTAAAATGAATATATACTTTGCATATAAAAAATTATATATATAAAACGTTAAATCAAAATAAAATACAATAGAATAACAAAATTAATTTAATCAATATTACGTTAGTAAGAATATAAATTTATTTTTAATATTTTCAAAGTCGTTTTTTATCTCCACTGTCTTTTATCGCCAACGATAATGAATGTGAGAATGATATAAAGTGAATGACAATAAAAGCGATCGTTATATCTCCATTGTCATTCGATAATCGTCGAGTAAAATGAACAATGAAACTATATAACGTTGAAATTTTCACGTCATTATCGATAATTGACGCAAATATTCAGTCACATTAATATAAATATATTTTTTTGTTTTATTATATAATTTTTCATTTTTTCATTCCTCATGGAATATTATATCATCTCAAGTCACACAATCTTCACGATGACAATATAATGAGCAAAAAAAATCTGCAAGAGTTATTTATATATATATAAAAATAAATAAATAAATGAAAGGATTCCAGAGATTTTTGTCTTATTTTTTTTTTCTTTCTTCTCATCGATATAAATTTATATACGCATATATGCTGGCTTCATGTCTGACAGTATAGAGAATACAAATGTGCCATGGGGTAAAGGATGACATGAATGTGGGTGGTTGTAAACGCGAGAAAACTACGGCAGCCATTTACAAACATGTACACACATATACACAAGAAAGACTTGGGGTGGTATAGTGCCAAACGCCATTTTCCTGTCACGTTCAATATCGTCAAGAACTTTGAAGTATAGCACGCGACTTTTCGTCTTGAAATATTGTTGAAAAGCTTCAATTCATACAAACGTATGTATAAGTATACTTATGTATATAATAATAAGTACAGAACAATAAATAAAACAAGAAAAAAAAAATTATAAAACTGTATAATTGATTTTAAATTGAAATTAAAAAATTTTAATACTCTTCAAATTCTTGATATAAAAATTCATTCATTATTTTACATTAATTTATTTATCAAAATATTTAATGTTTAATATATAATACATATATGTATTATAATATTGTATGTGTTATATTGAATTTAATTGCAATGGAATAAACAAAAATTTTATTGTTTTTAAAATGTTGTATATTAAATAAGAAAAAAAAAATTATAAATCTAGAAATTTTTACATAGTTGATTTTAAATTGAAATTTAAAAAAATTTAATACTCACAAAATTATTTAATGTTTGATATAATATTATAATATTGTGTGTATTGAATTCAATTTAATTACAATGGAGTAAACAAAGAATTTATTATTATTAAAATTTTGTATATTAAACTGAGCAAAAAAAAAAAATTTTTTTTAATCTTCATTTTCATTTGCATAATTAATTTTAAACAAAATTATTAATATAAAATTCATTCATATTTTACATTAATTGATTTATCAAAATATCCATTAATAAATATATAATATACATAATAATATTGCATATTATATTAAATTTAATTGCCAAAGAGTAAACAAATAAATTTTATATTATTGAAATATTATTTATTAGCACGTTCGTCAATATTAATTATATCTCTCCAGTCGTGACCAGTTTGTAATTATAAATGTAAAAAAATGAGAGAAAAGGCAAGAGTGATCACAGAGATATTTCCCCATTCTCCATTTTTTTTTTATTATTCCTATATTTTTTTTTTTTTCCTTTTAAATATTATCCAAATCTCTCTATTTAACATTTGATAGAACACGTGGAGAAATATCGATAGCTTTGATCCTTCTGCAACGTTTCATATTCTCAAATAATATATATGAACATTTTATCAACCCTTTTGCTTATTGTTTATTCCCTTTTCATTATATTTTTCGTGTATAAATATCATCAAACGTATCATATATTATAATACAATCATAAAACGACCATGTTTGTTTCACAGCCACATATAAATATATTTATATCTTTATATATAAATATGTGTATACAAATAATACGTCGATTAAAAATAAAAAAGATGATAGATAAATTTTTATTTATATAAACAAAATGAGTTGACTTGATTTTTATTTTTTAGCGCCAAAAATGCGATGCTTTTCGACTGTTTGAAAAACAACGTTGCCTGTTGGACAGCTGTGTGATGGACTCAATCAGTGTCGTTATTTAAGCCTGTTTATATGTTAATTATTATTATTATTTATATTTTTAATTAATTAATTAATTAATTGATGAATTAATATATTAAATCAATATTTATAAATGCGTAGAAAAATTAATGCTAGAGTATTTGTATAGTTATTTTTATTTTTATATTTATCATGCAAAAATGCTTCAATTTTAATTTTTTTTTTTCATTTATTTATTTTTTTTTTCTTTTCATTTTTTATAAAATTTAATCAATTATATTTATTGATTATTTTTATATATAATTATTATATATATTATAGATTGATTCGAAAATTTATCTAGAATGTTGAAGCATTTTGTGATAATAAAATAAAGTGTTATTGTACTTAGTGTAAATTTTTTTGTATTATCGAATCTTAGCTGGCATTTATATTAAAAATATATAATTAATAACAATCGCACTCGCAGATTCTTCAGCATCGTATACGCATCAGGCTGTTATAACGTTGTGACGAGTGAATTTTTAATTTGAGTTGATAATTATTATTAATGTTTATTTAATGAGGGAAATGAAAATGTAATTTTTAATTTATTTTTATTTTCATGCAGGTCGATCTGAGGCATATGGACGAACAAATTGGCAGTAATATCGTTGATGTTGGTGTGGATTTATCAGAATTTTACATGTCAGTCGAATGGGACATTCTCGAAGTGCCTGCTGTTAGGTAATAATAAATAAATAAATAAATAAATTGAATAAATTAACTTCAGAACTTTCATTTCATTTCTTTTTGTTTTTCATTAAAAATGTTTTTATAATACAGTTAATTTTTTTTTTTTATTATTGAATTATTGAGTAATAATTTAAAAATGCTATGGGAAATAGAAAAAAATAAGAAAATCCTTTTCAATTTCTCTGACATGAAAATTTTCATCCGAATTATTTTTTTTTTTTTCATCACTAAAATTTTTTCTTTTTTAATGTGCAAAGAATGCCGATCGATAAACGAGCGGAATTTAATCTTGTTACATCACAGAAATTGGATAAAAAATCGACATAAAGCATCGTATAGTCCCATAAAAAATACCTTCAATACATAGTTACATATATATATCTACAATAAAAAAAACATCAATCTTCTTAAGAAGTTTAAATTTTTAATAAAACATATCTTTCACGTTATTTTATTTTTCCTTTATTTTCTTCGCTCCATTCACCATTGCTTGAATAATAAGATACTGAATGCCTACTGCAATATTTATTCACAGTATTACGTTAAATTTTTCTTGAGAGATATCACGTGAATTATTTTTTATTATCCCCCAGAGAAAAGAAAGAAAAAAAAAAACTAATTTTCTTTAACGTCCCCAAAAATATTTGCATAATAAAAATTAAGCTTCAAGATTTTATTTCACGTCAAGAATATTAAATCCCTAAAATAATAATAATATATAAATAAATAAATAGAATTACATTCTAAATAAAATATTGATCTTATATACATCGTTATAATTTTTTTTTTTTCATTTTTATATGTTCCAGAAACGAAAAGTTTTATACATGCTGCGACGAGCCATATCTTGACATCACCTTTAATATAACATTACGACGAAAAACTCTGTTTTACACAGTGAATATTATTATACCATGTATGGGCATTTCTTTTCTTACTGTGCTCACATTTTACTTGCCAAGTGACAGCGGTGAAAAGGTATAAATAAAAATTATTTCAATTAAATTAAATAAAATATTTAAAACAATATATTTAAAACTCTTAATCAATAATAATTATTATTATAAGATAAGTGTAAATTTAAAAAATAATATTTATCTATTATATATTAAAATTTTTTCTCTAATTTTTATCATTATTTTTTATTTATAAAAAATGTCCCAAAATTCACGCAAGATTTTAAATGTTAACATCCTGTTAATTATTGCGTTAATTTTGGGACACTATTATTAATTGTATTTATTATTTATTTATTCCATATTATATTATTTATATACATACATATATAAATAAATAAATGAATGATATAATATATATTATATTATTCATTTACTTTTTTTTATATATTCATTTATTATTATATTAATTATATAATTTGTTAGACAATAATATTACATTATTGCATAATTACATGATTTATAAATAATCATATATAGAAATATGTAATAAATAAAATAGGTAAATTATATAATATATATATTTTATTTATTATATTATTTATATAAAAAAAAATAATAAATGAATGAATGAATAAACAAGAAATAAATATTGATATTATTATTAATTATTATAAATATAATTTCTTAAATTATAAATGATTTATGTTTTGTATTTCATTCAATATTAATAATTATTTTTTTCAGACATTGTTAATGTAGAAATTTCATATGTTTATATAGATATTTAATTAAGTGTAGCAAGTAAACTAAACGTGTCTGCGTAACTCTATCCTGCTTATTATAATTTGTCTTTATGAGATCGCATTCCTCAAGTGTTGAAATTAAATTCCTATAATTTATAATGTTGAAATTTTTATTTGTAAGTAATGAAATCATTATTTAGTTATGGATAATTGTATACTAAATATTATTAAAAACAAATTATGTTTCAAAATTTTGAAGCCACATCATTTTTATAAATTTTTATCTTACAAAATAATAGGCGTTATTTTAATAAAATATTTTTAATTTTTATAATAATAAAAATCAAAATTATTTCATCTTGGATCAAATGAATTAATTATAAATATTAAATGAAAATTCTTTTGTATATCCAAGAAAAAATGATGAATAATTTAATAAATGAGATAAAAAAAAAAAGGAAGAACAAATATAATATCAATTCAATATATTCATCAATTAATATTTGATTTAATTTCTATAAATTGTTGATGAGTTTTATATTAATTGACTGAATTTTGCAATTACTACTGACATCACAATTGATGATATAATACTCGTATGTCAGAGTTTCACAAACCACACACCGGGGAATAGTTTCGCCATTTATAGTCAAACACAAACATTTGACTTTGATCCTGCATTGCTTGTTGCAAAATCAATTACGTTGACATGAAATTAAAGGGAAAGAGGTGAGATGTGAAAACACAATTAAAACAATCAAATCAATAAATTCAAAATTAATAAGAATATAAACTCAAACAAAAAATTAAATGAATGGATAAATAAATAAATAAATAAATGAATCAATCTCAAATATTCTATTTTGCTTATATCCATATGTATATTAGGGTGTGCTATTTTTAGGCAACTTTTTTTTATTAAAAAAAAAAACAGGCTGAAAGCTTTCAGGATGGAAAAAATTAATTTTAATATTTAAAGGTTGGTCATCGTAATTTTTGTTTTTTCATTTAAATAACATGGGAAATTTTTTTTTTTTTTTAAATTTTTGTAGCTCGGATTTTGATCATCATAGAGATAAGCTCATAGATGATTCTTGTAGGAAATCGAACGCTCTACAAAAAAGGTCTCTTACACTTTTTTCATAGAGACAGCCATTTTAAAGATATTCAAACCCAAAGCTATAAATGTATGAAATTTTGACTTTTTTGTTGTTAAATTAATAATAATCACTTTATTATTGTAATAAAAAAACACTTTATTAATTGTAGTTACATTGTTTAATTTAGTTTAGACAGCATAATTTCTATTGCTTTGAAATAATAATAAAATTCATTCAACATAAGTTATAAATAATTTTTTTTATAATAAATAAAATAAAGAAAAAAAAAATATCTGACACGCGAGTATTTTTTTTTTTTAGCTTTACAAAAATATTAGCACACTAAAACCAGTTTTCCGATTGAAAATAATTTTTAAGACCATAACAAAGTGATTAGTATCGATTTAATAACAAAAAAGTCAAAATTTCAAACATTTCGAACTTTGGGTTTGAATATCTTTAGAATGGATGTCTTTATAAAAAAATTGTAAGAGACCTTTTTTGCAGAGCGTTCGATTCCCTACAAGAATATGCTATGAGTTTTTTTCTATAATACACAAACGCCAAGCTACAAAAATTCAAAGAAAAAAAAATTTTTTTCCCATGTTATCTAAATGGAAAAACGAAAAATTACGTTTCGAAACCTCTAAATATTGAAATTAAAAGCTCTGCTCTTACACTCTCCAATAAATTTTCAGTCTATTTTTCTTGATGAAAAAAAAACAAGTTGCCTAAAAATGGCACACCCGATAATATATATTCTAAAATAGATTTCAATGTTATATTTTTTATTAATAAATCTACAAGTCACGTTAATGTCATTAGAACATTGTAGCAAAAGGCATTTGTAATGATCCTACATGGCAACAGAGAACAACACAAAAGCTTCACGAGCTTGTACATGTCAGTCAAGTGAACGTGAATCGACAAGTGATATCGCAAAATGTCGATTTGATATATCCATCGCGTTGCAAAACGAAATTTCAGTGTCGTTCATATTTCTATCTCCCATTTTACTGCTTTCTATTCCGTCATTCTGTCGCCTATCGTTCAGTATTCATGACTATATTGGTTGTGCGAATTTTATAACATCATATTCGAATATTTAAATGGAGAATTCACCGATATCTTCATCTCACACGCATTGGGATCATGCACATGGTCAAAATATCATTTTTATAAACACGTCCTGCTATTCATCACTTTTTACCTAGTTTTTATTATCTTTATACACAATTTAATGGTAATAAAAACATTTAACCGAGAGTATAAAAAAAACCTTTCAATGGCACATTACAACCATATGGAAAAATGAATAATAAAATGCGAGTGTAATCTTTCTTTGCTAAAACTTCACCATTGTGACGTATAAGGCGCCAATGCACAAAATGGCGTCTTTGTACATGGGTAAAAGAATCTTTTATATAAATGTATACATGCATGTACATATATACACATGTGGATACGTATAGAATACGTGAGATTAATAACCGAGAAACTACGTGCCACCTGCAGTGGTATCATACCTTCAACAACCTCTTCCATACTTCATTTGATCCTTTGGGGAAAAATAAGTTGAAAAAACGCCCCCACATTTATTCTCGACACATTATATATAATAACATGATACAGTGACACGCGAAATTATACATACACACGCACATATGTATTATAAATTGAACAAATAATTTTTTTGTTATTGAATAATGCTAGATAATTTATTAATAATGTTGAGAAATTGCGTATCGAGCACTAATCTTCCATTTTATTGCTAATTACAATTGTGTTTGAGGCGATATCTGGTGAGAGAATTGGGTACTGACATTAATAGATATAACCACTCACAATTCACATGTGACATAACCTAAAAATATATGACTTTTTCATTTTTGATTAATGTTTAATATTTATGATGAATAATGCGTTAAACAAATTAACTGAAAAAGTAATGTTCAGTTTTATTAATTATTGATGAATCTTTATTTAATAAATTTTTTTATCAATACCTTGGAATTATTATTTGAGACTGATTAATGAATATTGTTAATAGCTAATGAATAATTTTCTCAGTGTATAATTACGGTAAATATATATGCATTGTTTATTTAATTCTGCTATTCAGGAATTATTTTCTATGGTTAATGTAAACGAAATTTTTATATAAATATTACAAAATAACGTAATTTGTTCGTTTAGTTATAATAATTAATTCATTAGAAAATCTTTACGTGTCACAAACTTAACCTCAAAGTCATCGTCATTCAAATTACAATATAATTATACAAATACATATTACATTGATAATTACATCAACTACAAATCGAAAGTTAATAATTAAAATTTCCTTTAAATATATATATACACTTAACATAGTAATCAAAATACTTATTCATTTCTCATACACAAAAAAAAAAATCAATTACATCCATCAAAAAAATTGATTTAATAATTTTCAATTAACAAATACAAATTGAAAAAAAAAAAACAAACCTTATTAGCAAACAAAAAAAATACATTCATCGCAATAAATTTTATTACCAAAATAAAAAAAAGATGTAATCTACAACTACAGCGAATAAATAAATTTTTTAATTTTACAGATAAAAAAAAAATTCAGTAAATCCACAAATGTATGTATACACTATACATATATACATATACAATGTATATAGATGTTTTTGAATTCATGGATGAGGAAATAGATAGTCAGTGGACACTATGGAATTTATAGCATCAATGGTGAGTCCATTGGGAGTTTAGAAACGCACGACAAAGCGAGTGGACGCAGTTTGGAGAGAAAGCAATGAGACTACAGTACAGAAACGATGCAAAGTCGTTGCACATGTATATATATAGATACATATATAGTATATACATATGAATAGATACATGGACATGTATATAGGCACGTGCGCGACAGTTGGAAGCTCGTACGCTTGTCCTCCACTAGCTTCACCAATGACCTGCACGGTTTAATGGTCGCACGTTAAATTTTCCCTTGGGAGACACATAGCCGTGACTAATCGTTGTTAGAAACAGACAAAACCGCTATTTCATATACACATATGTATATAAATGTACATATAAATATATAGCAATTGAAAATTTTGTATTAGCAATTTTTTAAACATAAATTCATTTATATTTGTTCATAAGTTATTTTGTATCGTTTCAATTTTGAGTTTAAATTTTATATGTAATTTTTTATTGACGTTGAAATTTTTTTATTCGATTAATTTACTTATTTCATTTGCAAAAATTCATTTTGTTCTGATTTTAAATAGGATTTTCATTCGACCATGGTGTGAATAATAATACTCTACATATATGAGTGTATATAAGGGGATAAAGTGAGAATTATGTACATATGTATTCATAGATAAAAGGATATTACATGATACATCAGAGAGTTTTATGCGATCTCATATTGCACCATTGAGATTATGGATAAAATTACTTCACATGCTTTGAAATCATGAATAAAAATATTATAATAATGAAATAAACTGTTTGAGATATAACAATTTTACTATCGATTCAAACATCATATTTTTAATAATATCGGAAGAATAAACAATATTTTTTATAGACTTTAGTGTATTTATAAACGTTTTTAATAGATATTTTCAATCTGTTTATTTTATTATGTGAAACATAAGTCGGATAAATTTCAAAAGAAAAATTACGATACTTGTTTATTATTATTTAAAATAATTTATAAGGTTTACTGTTATAATTAAATATACGAAGGAAATCAGAAATTAGCTGATATTTTTTTTTATTCTATTTATATTTTGAATAATTTATATAATGTTTTTATTTTAATATGATGAAAATTTTGTACATAATTTTTGTTTATTTCATTTTCAGGTGACATTATCAATCTCCATTCTCATCAGTCTTCACGTGTTCTTTTTGCTGGTTGTTGAAATAATACCACCGACATCTCTCGTTGTTCCACTACTTGGAAAATACCTCATATTTGCTATGATACTCGTTTCCATTAGGTAAGTAATATTTTTTATATATTTATTATTTTTATTTTTTTGTATTACACATTTTTATTTTCATTCTTTTCATTTCAAACATTTTAAAGAATCTTTTTTGCAACTGCATATGACATTATTCGTCATGGTGTAAGAGTTTTATATTTAAATAAATATAAAACAAGAGTTGAATGTGCATTTCTCAGTTAAAGGCCAAGTGAATCTTCACAATTGAAAGTAAATAAAGTAAAAATTCAAAAGAATAAAAAGCAAAGAAAAATAAAAAATGTTGAGATGAATATTGTCTTGAATAATTGAAGAAATATCAATTTTTATTTATAATATTTCATCGAATTAATTATTGGAAAATATAAAAAAAAAATAAAAACAATGACAATGATACATGAATAAAAAATAAATAAATAATTGAATAACAGATGTGACGTGGATGAAAATTATTCAGACTATAGTGAGCAAAAGGGAAAATTGTTGAGAGTGTGGTTGGTTGGATGAAGCTGGTGGAATAGAGAAAGAGGAGAGCAGATGGAAATGAAAGAGAACGAGAGAATGGTTGGCGTGGTTTTGGAGCTTTCGTGCAAATCCCGGTCGTAGGAAGAAATAGCTTGGAATCTGAATTGCATTGAACCGCAAAAAGTGAAAGAAAGAGAGAGGAAGGCAACGGAAGAAGAAAGGAAAAAAAGATAAAGAGAGAGTAGTAGTAGTAGTAGTAGTAGTGGTTGTAGTCGCAGCACTTCCAGTACAACTGAGTATATAAAAGCTCATCATTACTGATCTCACCTTCATTTTGTTCTCTGACCAAATCGTTGCGTTTCCATTTTCAAAACCATTGTACAACGATACAAATGCAGCTGGGTAGAATTAAAATAAGCTGTTGCATTCATAATAATCTTTAGAAATTAAAGATAGGAAAAAAAAATATATATATTAGGGTGTGCCATTTTTAGGCAACTTTTTTTTTTCATCGAATAAACAGACTGAAAACATACTAGACGGTGGAAAAATGAGCCTGTTAAAAGCGGAGCTCTTAATTTTGATATTTAGAGGTGCCGGAATGTATTTTCCATTTTCCATTTGAATAACATGGGAAAAAAAAATTTTTTTTTTTGATTTTTGTTGTTAGACATTGGCGCGACGTAGAGATGAGCCGATTACATGTTCTTGTAGGGAATCGAACGCTCTATAAAAAAGGTCTCTTAAACTTTTTTCATAGAAACAGTCATTCTGCAGATATTCAAACCCAAAGTTCGAAATTTCGACTTTTTTGTCATTAAATCGATAAAAGTCAGTTTTTTATTGTCATAAAAATTATTTTCATTAAAAAAACTGGTTTTAATGTGCTTATTTTTTGTGAAGCTAAAAAAAATACTCATATATTGGATATTTTTTTTTCTTTATTTTATTTACTGTGGAAAAAATTATTTATCACTCATGTTGAATTAAATTTCTTATGATTTCAAAGTTCTGGGAAATTATTTATTCATTACTGTGTGGAAATTTGAAAGATTCGTTGACCGGAAATTCGCTGGAAACCTTGTTGAACAAAAATATAAGTGAATTCGTTTCCAAAAAATCAATGAAATTATTTGAAAAATTCGATTTACCATGCGATTTTCTTGATGAAGATGTTCTATTGTGGCCATCAGATAATGAAAGTTATCAAGAAAATTTGGAGTTTTTTCAGAAATCGAATGTTGGTAATGACACTGCATAACGCAGCGTCGCATTAGTCAACGAATATAATACATGCCTAACTAAAGATGAAGAACAATTTCAATTTTTATTGCAAGTAGCAAACGAGCACCGAAAAAAATATCCAAATTGTAATAAAAAAACACTTCAATAATTGTACTTTCATTGCTTAATTTCGTTTAGATAGTATAATTTTTATTGCTTTGAGATGGTAATAGAATTAATTTAACATAAGTCATGAATAATTTCTTTCACAGTAAATAAAATGAAGAAAAAAAAATATCCAATATATGAGTATTTTTTTTTAGCTTCACAAAAAATAAGCACATTAAAACCAGTTTTTTTAATGAAAATAATTTTTATGACATTAAAAAACTGACTATTATCTCTTTAATGACAAAAAAGTCGAAATTTCATACATTTCGAAATTTGGGTTTGAATATCTGCAGAATGACTGTTTCTATGAAAAAAGTTCAAGAGACCTTTTTTATAGAGCGTTCGATTCCCTACAAGGACATGTAATCGGCTCATCTCTACGTTGCGCCAATGTCTAACAACAAAAATCAAAAAAAAAAATTTTTTTTTCTCATGTTATTCAAATGGAAAATGGAAAATACATTCCGGCACCTCTAAATATGAAAATTAAGAGCTCCGCTTTTAACAGGCTCATTTTTTCACCATCTAGTAAGTTTTCAGTCTGTTTATTCGATGAAAAAAAAAAGTTGCCTAAAAATGGCACACCCTAATATATATATATATATTTCATGAAAATAATTTATTATTTTAAGAATAATTCATTGTTTGAATTTGATTTTTACTATTTATTTTTAATATAATGTGGATAATGTGGAAATTTGTGATTTTCGTACGCACAAATATCTACACAGATTGAGATATTAACACATAATGGAGAGAATAAAAATGTATTTTAATTTATATTCAATCAATTTCATCAGTTTCATTTTCGTTGCTGTGACAAAATGGATAATGGAGAAAACAGCTCACTATTAAGTGTATTTTAATGCGTATGTATATATGCAAATATATGACGACGTATATTTATTTTAGATGTTGGTAGTCCTTTATATAGAGAGGAATTATACTATTTCAGTATATATTAACTATACATCACTAAAATAACGATGAATGACTAGATAAATAACGTTCAATAGACTGTATTTTTGGAGACGTGTTTATTTAATTTGTCTTTTATTTTATGAAAATAATTGTATATTTTTATTTTGATGGTCATGATGAATTCTTTTTAAACATAAAAAAAATTAAGATAAAGTCAATTAGATTATAAAATTATCATAAATTCAAGTAATCCTATAAAAATTATTTGTTGATTGGAGTCATGGATATTTTCTTACGAAAATTAATTAATCTTTGGGAATTTTTATAAAATCGATAAACATCCATTATATTAATCAAAGCTACTTTTCACAATAACTCTTTTTTATCTAAGAAAATATTTCGAATAAGGTAAAATTAATTCAATATATCTTTGAAATAAAGATATATTTTCTTCACGAAATTTCAAGCATGTTTTGGAATAAAAAATATTCGTATTCATGTTGATTTTTTTAAAATTTATTGAATAAAAAACAAGAAAAAAACATTTATTCAGATGTGTATGAAATTTTAACATCATCAGTCATTTTTTTTTCTTTTTTCTTAAATAATAAACTTCAAAATATTCATGTTCTTCTCAAAAATGTATTAGTGAAAAGTCGCAATAGATACTTATATTATATGTTAAATGAAAGATATTGGTTACCATTTTTATATATCCAAACAAACATCAATTGGTACACATTTGCCGTTTTTTCGTTGATGATGAATTGCACAAACACATGGCTGCTCCTTACGTGTCTACATATTTCAATATAATATTTTTTATATCAATGCCCACAGAACAATTTTTTTTCTTGCATTATTAAGTAATGAAATTTAGTGGATATGCATATAGGGTGCTTTTTTTAGGGCGACTATTTTTTTTTTCTTTGCTCAACAGACAAAATATTACTCTAAACATTCAAAAGAAAAAAATTTCCACCAAAGATGAGAGCTTAATTTTAATATTAAGTACTTCCAAAATCAATTTGAAATTTTTCCATTTGATTAACACGTAAATCTCGAGAAACTATCATTTTTACAGTAAAAGTATATAGGACCTTTTTTGTAGGAAATTCAATTTTCTATAAAAAAGTCTTCTTAACAAAAAACCGTAGAATTTATAGTTTTCGAGAAAAATCCAAAAATTTGAATTATTTATACCTTGAATTGGTCCTTTATGAATTGCATGATGTTACTTCAATTGGATTTTTCTCAAAAACTATTAGCTCTACGATTTTTAGTTTAGAGGACTATTTTGTAGAAAATTTAATTCCCTACAAAAAAGGTTTCATTAACTTTTGCTGTAAAATTGATAATTTTTGAGAAAAAACAAAAAAACCATGAAATTCGAACAAAAATCGACTTTAACATTTTTTA
The DNA here is from genome assembly GCA_918226075.1 of Microctonus brassicae. NCBI lineage: Eukaryota > Metazoa > Arthropoda > Insecta > Hymenoptera > Braconidae > Microctonus > Microctonus brassicae. The sequence continues at coordinate 10,802,188 of OW445484.1, read as the reverse complement.
CCGATAGGACAATTCACAAAACACAATTTAGCAATAGACACTATTACAGATTATAAATTTCAATACAATTTCTACTGAAAACCAATAAAATAGCATAAAATACCAATGGGAAAATTTCAAATTGATCATTTGTTTATGGGAATACTTATTATCAAAATTAAGAGTTCATCTTTGGTGGAAATTTTTTTTTTAATGATTCAAAGTAATATTCCGTCTGTTGAGCAAAGAAAAAATAATGGTCCCCTCAAAAAAAACATCCTAATATGTATATAACTTGACTTACCACAACTTTACAACCCAATACATCACAAGTACCTTCACATTTTGAATCAATATTTGGCCGTTCATTCTCACCACATTTTATATTTAATCGATCTATCCAAAGTGAAGCAGCAACACTCCCTGAGAAGAAATATAAATTAAAAATGTTTATTCAATCAATAAATTAATACTTTTCACTTTTAGTTATATAATAATATAATTAATGTAAATCTTTGTGTTGAAATTTTTTTAATATATTTATCATTAAAACATCAATCATTAAATATTTCACAGGACATAAATGAAAATTCTTCTATGATTAATTAATATGAATATGAAAAGCAGATGCTTGAGAATATTTTTATTATCACTGACGTCATCGGAAAGAAAAGAATAATTTCTTTCTAAAAGATTATGTTTGTTTTGGATATAAATATATTTACTTACATGAAATGCAGAAAATAGCGATGTAAAAAATAATAAGAAACTTTTTCGAGAACATTTTTTATTTGAATGACAATATGCAAGCACTTCGTGTTCTTTTTATACAATTCAGTCTCGCTTTTATCATCTGTCCAAATTTATTTTCTCTTCTGTGGGCGGAGTTATACGATGTCAGACTTTGATTACGAAATTATCTACAAATAAAATAAACATGATATGAAAAAGAGAGAAACTCTGATGAGTTATCGGACATTAAATTCAAGTGAGCTGGACACAATCGATATAAATGTCCACAAAATTAATTGTTTTTTAATGAAACAATTCGACTTATTATTATTTTTTATACTTTAATGTCAGATTATCAAATTGCATAACTTTTAATTTTTTTATTTACCCTGAACACACATTGAATCACACATTTTTTTGTATGATTTTCTGTTTGATTACTCTTTGCTAAAAAGAAGTGGTAAAAAATGTTATTTTATGAAGAGAAATAAATAACATGAAGATTTTAATTTATTATCTCAACGAATTGACATATTTATTGATTATTCTTTTTTTTGTCATAGTGAAAATATTATAATAACCACAAATTAATTTTTTTATGAATATTAAGGACATATTTAATGTTATTCAATGTCATTTGTAGTTGTAAAAATAAAAAATGATATCGGAAATTGAATACTAAATTAAACAGATTAATTTTCTACAATATATAAATATTCAAATTGAAGATTGAAATATATTAATTGAGCTATTGTTTATATTTTCAGCGGAATTTACTGTTGAAGTAATTTAGTTATTTAACTATATCCTCAAATAAAAGATGAAATACCTCCTGGAAAATTCCACTCAAAACAAATCAAACATCATTCGATTTTATTATCAAAAACTGTGACGAAATACAGATCATTTGTTTATTGCAGCTGTTCATACACAATTTTCAAAATCGTTAAAGAAAGTTCTCGATAAATTTTTATATCATGTAGAAAAGATCCAATCGATCAAGTCCAATAATTTAATATACAATTTTAAATTATATTTTAATTTTTATATTGAATTTATTAGATAGAAAAAATTAAATTGTGAAAACTTTTTTACTTAAAAAAATTCTCAAGTTTGTTAAAAAAATCTTTTTCACATTTTTTTCAATTTATTCTCATTTGTTTTCTCCATTGCTCCTCTATTTATTCAGATAAAAATAAATAAATCAATGGCACTTACTCTTTAATTATAAAATCTCAAAACAAAATTTCGAATAAAATTTAATTGAACACAATGACTTATTTATTTAAACAAATCATCATGCAAAAAAAAATATACATTCGTCTTCTGATATCTATAAATATTTTCAAAATCTGAAGACGGATTTAAATATAAATTTGAATATTTTCAATAAATAACGAATTAAACACTTTTAATTCATCACATATATTTTTTTTTCTTTTCTTTTTCATATCATTTCCCGCAATGCCAGTAATTATTTATACATAAAATGTATCTACATGACAAAATTTTCTTCCTTTACCTTTACAATTCATTTTAATAAAACCACTCGGCACAATTTCCCTCGACGTTAATTTCCCAAGAGTAATAAAATGCTAACGAATGCGCGTGTCGAGAGTGCAAATGGGATGATTATAACCAGTTGACTTCCGTATGTGCTTTTGCAAACGTACATAAACTTATTCATAGATAAAAAAAAGAAAAAAAAAAAGGTGAATACATATGTGAGTGCACATACAAATGTATTCACGTTAACGAATCGTAAAAATATAAATAATAAAAAAAAATATTATATCTAAAATATATTCACAATATATTAATCTACAAAATTAATTAACAATCACAATTGTTATCTCTGTAATAATAAATACACAAAGAATATTTATGATAATTAATATGATTAATTAATTATGTGAATTGTATTATTTATATAATGAATTTATGTATTGCAGAAAATTAATCTATTTAATTTAGTATTATAGTTTAGAGATTTTATAATTAAAGAGTAAGTGTCATTGATTTATTCATTTTTATCTGAATAAATAGAGGAGCAATTGAGAAAACAAATGAGAATAAATTGAAAAAAATGTGAAAAAGATTTTTTTAACAAACTTGAGAATTTTTTTAAGTAAAAAAGTTTTCACAATTTAATTTTTTCTATCTAATAAATTTCATATAAAAATTAAAATATAATTTAAAATTGTATATTAAATTATTGGACTTGATCGATTGGATCTTTTCTACATGATATAAAAATTTATCGAGAACTTTCTTTAACGATTTTGAAAATTGTGTATGAACAGCTGCAATAAACAAATGATCTGTATTTCGTCACAGTTTTTGATAATAAAATCGAATGATGTTTGATTTGTTTTGAGTGGAATTTTCCAGGAGGTATTTCATCTTTTATTTGAGGATATAGTTAAATAACTAAATTACTTCAACAGTAAATTCCGCTGAGAATATAAACAATAGCTCAATTAATATATTTCAATCTTCAATTTGAATATTTATATATTGCAGAAAATTAATCTGTTTAATTTAGTATTCAATTTCCGATATCATTTTTTATTTTTACAATTACAAATGACATTGAATAACATTAAATATGTCCTTAATATTCATAAAAAAATTAATTTGTGGTTATTATAATATTTTCACTATGACAAAAAAAGAATAATCAATAAATATGTCAATTCGTTGAGATAATAAATTAAAATCTTCATGTTATTTATTTCTCTTTATAAAATAACATTTTTTACCACTTCTTTCCACCAAATATCAATTAATTATAATATTATAAATAATTAATCGAAAATCAATATTCAAAATCTAAGAATAATAATTATAAATAAGAATAAATTCTACGTTTAATAATTCAACTAATTCTTAAAAGCTTTTAAAGTTCCAAAGATTTTTTTTTTATTAATAAATAATATTTTAAAAATATTTTGTGTCTAAAATTTACATGAATAAATTACATAGAGTTCATTTCAAAATCTTGAATATTTTGCAAATGTGTTAGGAGTGAAAATAGATGAGGGTAAATGTCTTTTGGAAATCAGCCAAAAATATATCGAAGGTATAGTGGTAAAAAGGGAAACGAGCCAAAAACATCCCCTGTTCTTCTTCCACTCCGTAAAGCTTAATGTCTTGTTTTACCGTCGCATAGCCAGTGCATTCACTTTAACATCAACACATATACAAACTCAGTAGTGCCAATCGTCTATTTATATAGACAATAAATAATAAAATGAAAAAAAAAAAAATTCTTCGATAGATTAATTTATCACATTATTAAATTTTTTTTTTCGATTATAAATTTATTATGACCCAAATTTATATAAAAATATTTACACAGTCGTAATATTCCAGTGAAATTATTTGATCAGTTTTATATATTCAGATAAAAATATTGAGTCATTTGTAATATTTATAATTTAATAAAATTTCTAGAAAATATTTTTAAAAAAAAAAAAAACAAATTTTGTTTTTTTTCTTTTCTTGATTAAAAATAATATTTTTTTTATGAGTATATATAGAGAGGAAAGTTAAAGTTCTTGAGTGCCATTTTAATATAAAGACGATTTCAAATATAATTTTGAAGACAGCAAAATTTATATACATATGTATAATGTATATATACATATGTATATATTCAGATTATATAGATATGAAATTGGAAATTCCGAGCTGGCATATTGAGACAGAGATATAGTTCTGTGGATCGTGTATAAAGTACGGCAGAAATGCGACAAGGGGAGTGAAAGGAGGGTGACAAGATGGAAGATGAGGAAAAGGAAGTTAGCTCTACTGCTTTTCTTTTCCGCCAAAGTGAAATCCAATTTATACGTGACATGATACACCCAATCTCGATGCACTCGACGTTCTATTATTATAGTGAAACAATTCTTTATTTATTTATTTATTTATTTTGTTTTTACTTTGTAATATCAACGGTTTAATTTAAATAACGAGAATAGAAACGAACGAATGAATGGGGATGAAAAAAAATTGAGATGAAAGAAAAATAAATAAATTTAGTGGAATTTTATTTGCAGATTTTTTTTTTTTGGGAGTCGGAAGGGAGAAATTGTGAAACAAGAAAAAGGTGGATGAAGTTTTTATACAATGGGAATTGTTAGTAATTTTTTTTGTTTGTTTTATTTGAATATAAAATTTTGTATTTTTATTGCATTTGTAGATTTAAAATATTGAATGGAATTTTTGAATTCATCGGAAATTTAACGTGGAAAATATTTTGAACAAAATTTATAATTGTTTCAAAGTGAAATGGGAAAATATTTTAATTTGTTTGATATTAATTTATGACGTTGAAATGATTTAAAAATTTATTTAATTTTTTTCTCAAATAAAGTTTTTATTTATTTTTATTTTGTTTTTTTTTTTTTGTTTTGTTAATATTTCAATCATATCATATAACTTATGTATTAAATTTCTCTGATGACTAACACAAAAGACAAACGTATCGTAAAATACAAAAAGATTATATATCAAAGCACAAAAAGTTATATCAATAAATATTATAATTTTATCCATCACTATAGAGAAATTTCCAACTATATTCTAAATAATAATTTCATTAAACAAATAAAAAAAAATAATCAATATTTAATATCTCATAAACAATTAAAAAATTTATTCAACACCCAATATCAATCATTTATTATTTAAATTTTATTTATATATTTTATTAATATCTATTATCAATTTTTTTGCTATTCTAATTTATTGAACAATTCTTTCAAACCAAAATCATTTTTTAATTGACTTTTAATTCCACCATTTTATTTATTCATCTTAAAATAAAATCTATAAACCTAAAAAACGAAATTCACTCGGTTGCATCTTACATTATTAATTTAATCCATCGGAAGTCACGATAAAATACAATCTCTTGTAAACAAATTTCATCATTAATTCATCATATAAATATAAAATACTTAATCCCATGAATAATCTCTTCATAAATAACACCAACTAATATTAACTATCAACATTATAATAAATATTAACTCTATATAATAAACAACTATTCAAAATAAATTTTAATTCATTCAACTCTTCCATGTATCAATTAAAAAATAAATCAACACTTTAAAAACATCTCTAAATATTTAATTAATACATTTATATATTATTTTATCACACTCATTTACATATTTCTATAGCAATTAATTATTATAACATATGCAAGATATATATAATATAATAAGAAAGACACTTTTATTTATTAATATAATTTATTTTCTTTTATTCTTTTTATATTTTTCTCATTTGAAACTCTCTTCAATTTTCTCTTTATTTTCTATTCGAATAAAATTCCCCCATTTGCCTCAGAGGAATTCAAGAGGTTCGTTCGAGAAAGTCAAGTCCCTCTAATGAATTCTCCTCTCTATCTAAACATCCCTCTCATCCATAAATATTTAGTATGTATACCATCATGCTGATTTATTTGTTTATACATTTATTCTCACTCTGATGTTTCTCATTTATTGTTTCATCGAGAGGTTTTTATTTATTTATTTATTTATTTTTTTTTTACAGTATACAAAAAAAAATCTACATACATAATATTAACATTTTTTTCTCCTCTCTACTTTTTATACTTCTCCTACATGGCATGATTATATGTAAGTTAAATGAGAGATGAAAAGTTAGTGAAATATATAAATTATCTCGTATATTCAACTGAAATATTCTCGACACGTTTCATCACCTACCATTTAAAATTAATGTAGAATCGTCATGAAACAAGTGCACTTTACATGTTGAATATATTAATATCATTCTCGAGTGCAATTAAATTAATGAATTTAATATGCAATTAAATTTTTAATGGATTTTAAAGGAAAATATTTTTATTTTATTTTTTGATATATTTTGTGTACTATTTGTTTTTTATCTTGAGGTTTAATTTTAAATTCGTATTAATCTAATGAGCATATTTGATGATGAATTTAAATGGCAAGTATGAGATGAGAATTATTTATTGTTTAAAAATTGTGTCATCCACGTTCTGCATACAAAATCGTAATCGTTTGTTGTGCAAATAAAAAATTGTTTTTTTTTTCTTTTTTAATTAGCTGATAATTTTTAATTAAAAATATATTCAATATCAAATGTGTAATTGATTTATGAATTGTTTTATTCTTTATGTAATATATAAATATATTTTTTTATTTTGATGAAAGTTTTTCTAAACAAAAACAGTATTTATTTTAAATATTTGTTTTTTGCTGATTATTCAAATATTTTAAGGATTAAATTTGCAAATAATTTTAATGATGATAATTATTGGGAATTGTTTATCTGTAAGCTTTTGTTATTTGATTTAGATTCAGATAGGATGATAATTTTATTTGAATTTCATTATTGATAAATAAATTAATAGACGTAATGGAACAATTTGTTGAGATGATGAATTATTTCGATGTTTAATAATTGATATCCCCTGAAATAAGATAGATAAAGGATTTTTTGTTTATATAAAAATTGTAGAGAAGTTTGTAAAGAAAATATTGGCTTTTGAATCATCTTGTTATGTCAATTTGTTTATGAGTTATGAATTTTTTAAATTTTAATCAACTATTGTGAGGTCGAATAATATTTTTTCTTATTAATAAATTAATAATTTTTGAACTATTTAACTTAGAAGCATGATTCAAAAAGTATGCTTTTCCTTATTCATTTCCCCACAATTTTCTTATCAAAATTGATTACTTATCTTTTTTATTATACAAGATATTGATTTTCAAACCATACCATCTGTTCATACAAATTCTTGCCACTGAATTTTTTTGGATTTGTTCCATTGTTTATTTAAATAACATTTTATATAACCAATAAATTACATAAATATTTGAATATTATTCTGTTGATTTCACTCTGAATATAAAAATTAATGCAATAATTTTCGCCAGTGTTTTAATCTCATTTTCAAATAAAAAAATATTTTTTCAAATACAAACATTAAAAAAAATTATGTTTAATTAATTATGACACATGTATTTTTTGTACATGAAAATTTTCGATTGAGAATATCGATACAATGTCAAAAAAATAATCGACAAAATTTTTATTAAATACGATATAAAATTCTCAGACAACTTTTATTACCTTGAAATTAATTTAATTCTGATTAATTAAATTTTTAATCTACATGTTTTCAAGCTTTACAATTTTTGGAGATAATTCAATTCAATTATTCTTATTTAATCAAAGCAACCATGATATCTCCAAACTATCCAATCAATATTCACATTTATTTTAATAATGATAAACAAATGATGAAATCTTTGACGTTAAAAAAATTCACAAAAAAAAAAATTTTCATAAAAATTCACTCAAAATTTATCTCGTCTATTTTTTAAACAGATTTTATGTCAATTTCCAACACAATAATTTGTATTGACACAGGAAAATAATTTTACATTCAATAAATAATATTTCATAATAATTTAAAAATTTCAAAATAAATTTTTATTTCTCAGATTATATACATTTGGAGTCAACAATATATTTTTTTTATTTTCCAAGAGTATTTAACACACCATCGGAATTGAATCGAGTCACATGAATAATGTGTTGTTGTTCTGTCATCATTTTCAGATTAAAATTTAGTAAGAAAAATTTTGACACAAATAATAATGAATTTTTTACAAAAAAAATTTTACAATGTATTCATACAAATGTCGATGTAAATACATTCGTTGCCCATACGATGATAATGTGGTCCACATACACATGGCTTTTGCCTGGCAGTCTATTTAATTCATGATTGAAAAACAAAAAAAACAAAAAAAAACAAAAATTTCATGTTAATATTTCTAAATAATTTTTTTTTTTATAATATTACAAAATATTATTATCAAGTTCAAATTTTTCTTACCACCCATTCACATCCCGGTTTATCACAGGAACTTTCACATGCCCGACCGTAATTACGTCGTTCAGATTCAAGACATTTTACTGTATTTCCTGGCAGAGCATGAACAGTAATACTCCCTTTGAAAAAAAAAAAAAAAATAATTAATTTTCTATTTATATAATATTTTTCAATGCATCAAAAATTTTGATAATTTATTTTTTAATTCCTCATCACATCAAAGTTAGAAAAAAAAAACTAAAAACCAAAAATATTTTGTATTTATTTGAGATAAAATATTGGTTTGAAATTTAAATTGTTTTTCATTTTTGCGATTGATTTTAATTATTTTTTTATGAGACTTTTTAATTAGATTAACAAAATATATTTTTACATAATATGATAAAGAATACTCAAATGTATTTAGTTGATTTATTTATTTATATTTTATTGCATAAATATATATACTTACATAATGTAACAATAATAGTGATGTTGAGAATTAAAAACAGAAGTTTATTCGACGACATTTTTGACTTGACTGTTCAAAATTTTTGAATCTGCTCTTATTTATAACTTTCGAATTATATTCTTTAACATAAGTTCCTATTGTAGCTTTATTTGTGTATTAAAAATAACTGAAGGTAGTCATGTACAAAGTGTGAGACTAATGATAAGATAAAATTTTGTTGTATTCATATTTTTTTAAATTATAAAATAATTAGCATATCTATCTTCGTATATTTCGAAGTGGGAAGATATCGATTAAAATTTTCATTCTCATCTATTTTTTCAGTATTAATTCTTCCACAAAATAATCTATAAGAAAAAAAAAAACAGCTTAAAATAAAATTTCGTAATTTTATCATCAGTCAAATTATTTTTCATAATAAAGAAAAATAAATTAATGAAGTAAAATTATTTTATTATCTGAGGAATCCAACTTTCTATTTTGCTTTTTGGATTAATTATATTACCATTTATTATTTGTTAATCAATGTGTGTTTTTAATTGTATTTAGATTCATGTTATTGTAATTAATTTTATTAAAAATAAATTTTTTTTTTTTAAATAATTTGACTTATTGACGTAGACTAGCGATAAAGTAATTATTAATTTATCTACGATGAAGATAAGCAACTGATAACAGCATAACAAAATACATGATAAAAAATATTGAATAAATTACTATTGTTAAATTTATTATAACAATTTTTCACAGAAAATAATTAATTGAAGATTAATTGAAATAATAAAAATTTTAATAATTGATTAAGATTTAAATTCATGATTTTATATTATTTTAATATGTAAGAAGATTATGTGGAACATTTACACAACATTAAAAAATTTGTTATTAATCATTAAAAATAATAGTAATTAAAAATAAATAAAAAATAATATTGTAAAAATTTTTTTTTTTATTTTTATATTTTTATATTTAATAAATTATAAGATTATTGCAATTAATTATTGAAAGCAAATTTTTTAATGTATTGTAGCTTATAAATATTCTATAATTTCTTGTTACATATTAAAATTAAAATAACATAAAATTATAAATTTAAATCTTAATCAGTTATTTAAATTTCTATTATATTAATTAATCTTTTATTAATTATTTCCTAACAAAAATTGTAATAATAAATTTAACAATAGCAACTTTATGATAATTATATTGTGAATTAACAAAACCTCAAACCTGTTAACAAATAAATTATTTAAATATATTTCAATAAAATATAAATCGAAACGTTTAATAAATATTCTCTCAATCATTTACAATAATTAATTTATACTAAATAACTCACTTGTCAATTTATATATTTTTTTTTATTATAACAATGCATTGCTAGCTTTTGTTTTTGATATCAAAACATTAAATCATGTTCGAATAAAACAATGAACGCATGAAAGAATATTTAATTTCTAGAGATTGGTATTTTAAATTCCATTAAAATGTAGGACGATAGTACAAAAAAATACATATACGTATGTATATACATGCATACATATGTACACATAGCGTGAGATAAAGGGAAAAGTAGAAAGAGAGTGAATGGGAACTGAGTTAGAATTATTCGTTTGTGGTCTGACTATGACAGGGCGTCACTACTATTTTTTATTTTTCCAGCCGTTTTTTAATCGCACAGACATTTTGCACCATCTGTTCTAATTTAATTTCGTACAGATATATGTGTGTGTATATGAGGGTGTGCTATTTTGAGGCAATTTATTTTTTTCATCAAAAAAACAGGCTGAAAACTTTCGATTAATTTTAATATTTAAAGGTTTGTTTTTGTAATTTTCGTTTTTCCATTTAGATAATATAGGGAAAAAAAATTTTTTTCTTTGGATTTTTGTAGATCGGCATTTGCACATTATAAAAATAAGCTCATAGTACATTTTTATAGGAAATCGAACGCTCTACAAAAAATGTCTCTTGCACTTTTTTCATAAAGACAGCCATTCTAAAGATATTCGAACTCAAAGTTCGAAATGTATTAAATTTTGACTTTTTTGTTATTAAATCGATACTAATCACTTTATTATTGTCTTAAAAATTATTTTTAATCAGAAAACTGGTTTTACTGTGCTAATATTTTCGTAAAGCTAAAAAAAAAAAATACTCACGTGTCAGATATTTTTTTTTTTCTTTATTTTATTTATTATAAAAAAAATTATTTATAACTTATGTTAAATGAATTTAATTATTATTTCAAAGCAATAGAAATTATGCTGTCTAAACAAAATTAAACAATGTAACTACAATTATTGAAGTATTTTTTTATTACAATAATAAAGTGATTATTATTAATTTAACAACAAATTGTCAAAATTTCATACATTTGGAACTTTGGGCTTGAATATCTTTTGAATGGCTATCTCTATGAAAAAAATGTAAGAGTCCTTTTTTGTAGAGCGTTCGATTCCCTACAAGAATCACCTATAAATTTATCTCAATGATGATAGAATACCGAGCTACAAAAATCCAAAGGAAAAAAAAAAATATTCCCATGTTATTTAAATGAAAAAACGAAAATTACAAATAGCAAACTCTTAATATTAAAAAAGTTGCCTCAAAATATCACACCCTAGTTTATATGTAATGATTATTGTCCTTTTTTTCATCTTAATATATTTTTTTCTTTTGTTTTATTTCTCAATTTTCTTTTTACTGCATTTTCACTATCATCGCAATTTTATTTCATCCTTGACAATGGCACGAAAGAGGAGGATAAGTCCAATGGGAATTCGACCACTCTGACAAGTGACTTACGTGAAAGAACCATCAAGATTTATTCCAGATTGTGGCTAAAAGCTCACGTGCTCTGTTGCTTTTCTCTCCAATTTTATTTGTATATTTTTTTGCTTCGTTTATTTCCATCTTTTTATCCCTACAATGGAGAATTTTTTTTCAACACGACACATACATATATACATACATATATATACATATATTCTATTCCATTTCATTTGTTCTCAACTCTTAATCATAGAAAAAAAAAAAAAAATAGAACAAAGTTCCAAAATTTTTTTTTATAATTGTCGAAAAATTTTTTTGTTTTTTTTTTTTTCAAATCTTAATGCTATAAATTGTTTTCATGTTAAATTAGAACTTAAACTCTATAACTCTATTGTTCACATTGTGTTTAAATCTAAAATAAATTTTAATCAAAACAAATAATTATTTATCTTAATATTTTATCGATCTAAATTCAAATTAATTTATTGGAAAAAATTTTAAATATAAAATTAATAAAACTAAATAAAAAATTGTACAACTATTTGTTGGAGTTTCAATAGAATGCATGAAAACTCCTAACGCACGTATTAAAAAAAATTTTTAATGAAGAATATATATATATATATATATTTAAAAATGGTTTTTCATTCTCAAAAAGTAATAATCAAAGTTTGTGAAGAGCTAAAAGTTGTCGTGTTGAATTCGCCTTTCATCCTTTTCATATCATGACGTTTCCGTTCGATGAAATCCCACAAGAGCGTATCGTCAACTGAAATAAAGGGCAGAAAAAAAAATAAAAAAAGTCAGTAAGCGAAAAAAAAAAAAGACGAACGAGGAGGAAAAAAATAAAATAAACTCGAAGGCATGAAGAATCGTTTGAAAGTACGACGACGACGACGACGACGACGACACCCATAGTAAAAGTTTTGTTTTTTTATTTTTCTTCTTTCTTATATTTCCAAGCAATTGCGACGACTGCATTGGAACCTTGAACAAGTTTCAAACTCAGACATATAGAGTCATTGATATTTTTATACTCCCACGAAACCTGTCACCATGACAAATTCACTGAGTCTGACATAAAAATTTTCTTTCTGATTTAGTAGAATTTTTTTTTTTTTATAATTTTTGATATTTATATATAAGTTTGTATTTGTTTTATAAAAACAACAAAGTAATGAAACAAATGAACACAAGCTCGATTAAGACTGGAATTTAATTTCTAAAATATATTGCAAAATTGTATTATTTTATTTTTTTTTTATTATTCTCGCATTAAATTATTTATTTCTATAGAATAATGACAATCTCTCGAAGGTTTAATGAATTATTATGCGTTGCAAAGTGTGTTGGAATGATAATAAAAAAGAAATGAATAAATAAAATGAAATAAAATAATAAAAAAGGAAGGATAAAAATTAATATCTTTCTTTTCTATTATTTATTTTTAAAAATAAATAGAGTTACGATTGTTTATTTGAAATAAATATTATTCCCTTCTATTTATTATTTTTAATAATTAATAGAGTCATGATTATTTATTTGAAATTAATATCATTCCTTTTTAATATTTATTTTTAATTATAAATTGAGTTATGATTATTTATTCAAAATTAATATCTTTCTTTTCTATTATTTATTTTTTAATAACAGAGTCACGATTATTTATTTAAAATTAATAACTGTTCTTCCTATTATTTATTTTTAATAATAAATAAAGTCACGATTATTCATTCAAAATTAATATATTTCTTTTCTATTATTTATTTTTAAAAATAAATAGAGTTACAATTATTCATTTGAAATAAATATCTTTCTTTTCTATTATTTATTTTTTAATAACAAATAGAGTCACGATTATTTATTTAAAATTAAAAACTGTTTTGTTCTATTATTTATTATTCATTCATTTTTAATAATAAATAAAGTTACGATTATTTATTCAAAATTAATATCTTTCTTTTCTATTATTTATTTTTAAAAATAAATAGAGTTACAATTATTCATTTGAAATAAATATCTTTCTTTTCTATTATTTATTCTTAATAATAAATAGAGTCACGATTATTTATTTAAAATAAATATCTTTCTTTTCTATTATTTATTATTTGTTTATTTTTAATAATAAAAAGAGTCACAATTATTTATTTAAAATAAATATATTTCTTTTCTATTATTTATTTATAATAATAAATAGAGTTATGATTATTTATTTGAAATGAATAACTTTTTTTCCTATTATTTATTATTTATTTATTTATTTTAATAATAAATAAAGTTACGATTATTTATTCAAAATTAATCTCTTCCTTTTCTATTATTTAGTTTTAATAATAAATAGAGTTACGATTATTTATTAAAAATTAATAATTGTTTTTTCTATTATTTATTATTCATTTATTTTTAATAATAAATAGTTACGATTATTTATTCAAAATTAATATCTTTCTTTTCTATTATTTATTTTTTAATAATAAATAAAGTTACGATTATTCATTCAAAATTAATATATTTCTTTTCTATTATTTATTCTTAATAACAAATAGAGTCACGATTATTTATTTAAAATTAATAACTGTTTTGTTCTATTATTTATTATTCATTTATTTATAATAATAAATAGAGTTACGATTATTTATTTGAAATTAATATCTTTCTTTTCTATTATTTATTTTTAATAATAAATAGAGTCACGATTATTTATTTGAAATAAATATCATTTCTTTCTAATATTTATTTACAATAATAAATTGAGTTATGATTATTTATTTAAAATAAATAACTTTTTTTCGTGAACAAATAAACATAAGCTCGACTAAGACTGAAATTTAATTTCTAAAATATATTGCAAAATCGTATTATGTTTTTTTTATTATTATTCTCGCATCAAATTATTTATTCCTATAGAGTAATAACAATCTCCAAAGCTTCAATGAATTATTATGCATTGCAAAGTGTGTTAGAATAATAATAAAAAAGAATTAAATAAATAAAATAAAATAATAAGAAAAGTAGGATAAAAAATTTTTTTTGACATTAAATATAAAATAAATTTTATTATTGATTACATATTTATATTTTTTTTTTTTTTCTAGTTGGAGGAAGTGTCCTAGTTTCAATGGTTACATTAAATTTAAAAGAATTTCAACTAGATATTTAATGGAGTGAGCGGATTAATGTTATAAAATGCTTGAGGAAAAACAGATGCGAATATTGAGCTACACTTTGGCAAAGACTGTCTAGAATATAAACCGTCCTTCTGAATTAAAGGATTCCTAAAGTTTTTCTCTCATCTTTTGTTAACCACTGGCATCCCACAGAGAACAAAAAAAAATCCTAGACAGAATTTTTATCCTCGTTTTATTATACTACTCATTTCTCTATCACATTCAATACTGTTCAATAATATCCAGGCAATTCAAATGACAAAATGTAGACTTGAAAATTGAATTGTCCAGTTCAGCTAATAAAATTTCACATAAATAAAATATTACACCATTCATATAAATGAATAAATAAATAAATAAAATATTATTGGAGAATATAAATGAAAACTAGGTTCAAGAAAAGTAATGAAATAAAAAAAAAGAAAATATAATAAGAAAAAGAATGAAATTATATTTATTTTTATTCAAGAGCTTTTTCTCCTTCTTCAACTGACATAATTAATATTTTCAAACCACTTTAATTTCTTATTCAATTTATATTTATTTATTTAATTTATTTTTATTCTACTTTGCCCTTGTATCTCATCATCACAATAGTCACAGACAAATTTATATGCTAAAATTATTCAATGAATATTGTTTGTTATTTCATTTATTTTATTTTATATATTTTCTTTTATTATTTTTCTTATTCCCACATTGATAAATATATAAAAGTGGTTATAAACTGAATGAAAAAGTGAATGCAATTTGCGAGATATCGTCGTTCTTGCATTCCGAGAAAATATAAAACCGTCAAGCTAGTGTAATCATGAAGTTACAAATGATCAAAGAAAATTATTCTCATCTGTTATAAATATATATGTACATAGGGTGTCTTCAACCACAGGCCATATGTCAGAATAATTTTATCATGACATTGTCATAAATTCAAACCGTTCCCCATTGCAATTAATGAATTAAATAAAGAAAAAAGAATAAAAAATCCCTTCAATAAATCAGAAAATTATATTGATATAGAAGAATTATTTTATATTGTTTCAGTGTTTGTTGATTCTTCTTATTTATTTAAAATTAATAACTTTTTTTTTCTATTATTTATTTATAATAATAAATAGAGTTATGATTATTTGTTTGAAATTCATAACTTTTTTTCCTATTATTTATTATTTATTTATTATTAATAATAAATAAAGTTACGATTATTTATTCAAAATTTATATCTTTCTTTTCTATTATTTATTTTTAATGACAAATAGAGTCACGATTATTTATTTAATATTAATAACTTTTTTTCCTATTATTTATTTTTAATAATAAATTGAGTCACGATTATTTATTTGAAATTAATAACTTTTTATCCTATTATTTATTTTTAATAAAAAATAAAGTTACGATTATTCATTCAAAATTAATATATTTCTGTTCTATTATTTATTTTTAATAACAAATAGAGTCACGATTATTCATTTAAAATTAATAACTGTTTTGTTCTATTATTTATTTTTAATAATAAATAAAGTTACGATTATTTATTCAAAATTTATACCTGTCTTTTCTATTATTTATTTTTAATAACAAATAGAGTCACGATTATTTATTTAAAATTAATAACTGTTTTGTTCTATTATTTATTTTTAATAATAAATAAAGTTACGATTATTTATTCAAAATTGATATATTTCTTTTCTATTATTTATTTTTAATAACAAATAGAGTCACAATTATTTATTTAAAATTGATATATTTCTTTTCTATTATTTATTTTTAATAATAAATAAAGTTACGATTATTTATTCAAAATTGATATATTTCTTTTCTATTATTTATTTTTAATAACAAATAGAGTCACAATTATTTACTTAAAATTAATAACTGTTTTGTTCTATTATTTATTATTCATTCATTTTTAATAATAAATAAAGTTACGATTATTTATTCAAAATTAATATCTTTCTTTTCTATTATTTATTTTTAAAAATAAATAGAGTTACAATTATTTATTTGAAATAAATATCTTTCTTTTTTATTATTTATTCTTAATAATAAATAGAGTTACAATTATTTATTTGAAATAAATATCATTCCTTTCTAATATTTATTTTTAATAATAAATAAAGTTACGATTATTTATTCAAAATTAATATCTTTCTTTACTAATATTTATTTTTAATAACAAATAGAGTTACGATTATTTATTTGAAATAAATATCTTTCTTTTTTATTATTTATTCTTTATAATAAATAGATTTACGATTATTAACCCATTGTAATGAATTAATAAAGAAAATTAAAATCCCTTCAATAAATCAAAAAATAATATTAATATCCAACAATTATTTTATATTGTTTCAGTATTTGCGTGACTGTTGTGGTTCTAAATGTCCACTTTCGATCGCCACAAACTCATCGTATGGCACCGTGGGTAAAACGAGTATTTATTCACATATTACCTCGATTACTGGTAATGCGAAGGCCTCAATACAAGTTCGAGCCAAGTCGGTGAGTAAAATATACATATAAATTTTTTTCACCTTCTTTTCCTCAGTAATTTTTTTTCTTTTCCATCTTTTCCTGACGTTATACGAACCGGAAACCGCTGTCGTACATAAAGAAAAAGAGCAAGAAGCCATGAAGTAGTGCAACTGAAGCGTAAAGATTTAAAGAACTAGAGAAAGAATATAAAAAAAAAATAAAATAAAATAAAAGAGAGTGCTGACGTGGTCAGAGAGCATTTTGTTGACTTCATACATACAGTAGGGTGAAACAAAATGTCTTCCTTATCCAAGACAACGTCGTAATCTTTCACAATTAAATAAATATAGATTTGTGTATTGCTCTCATAAAAATTATTGTTGTACGATACAAATGCACAGAAAATTATTGTTTATATTGCCAATCAAATGACTTCAACTCTGGCAATTCATTAAAAAATCAATAAAATCTAATGAGACTAACTCTACAATATCTATTATTATAAATAATAAAATGAATATAAATTTAATTTAATGTTAAATATTTTATTTTGACAGTTTTTCATCTGGTCGAGTTTTAATGCGAGCTGTTAAAACGAAGGATAAAAGCTAATTATTATCCATATCATCAGTCAAGTCAAGAGGATAGTGAGGAGCATTTAACACCTAAAAGATTTCCCAGTCGTCCAATATCAAAAGAAGATCTGTCGCCTTCGAGGTAGATATTAACAATAATATTCATCTTTCAATTTAATATAATATTTAAAATATTTTTTTTTATTTCCAGTCTGGCAGATCAGGCGAGATTTGGTGGTAGTTGTCTTATTCATGGTCCATTACCACCATTACCACTTAATGCTGAGTGTGATGATTTGTCTGGTGCTGCTGCTGGCATTGAAGATGTTAAAAGTCCAGTGTTGAGAAATCCACCAGCATTTTCACACTCAAATTGTCCACCGGAAATTCACAGATCATGCATTTGCGTTCGATTTATTGCAGAACATACAAAAATGCTAGAAGAATCAACAAAGGTAATGATAAATTAATTAATTAATTAATAGATAATTTAGTTAATTAGAAAGAAGATATTTTTTTTTTTTACAATACGTTTTATTTTATATTAATTAATAATGATAAATATTTCCATTTGTTTTTTTTTTTTTTCTTTTTTTCTTACAGGTTAAAGAAGATTGGAAGTATGTAGCGATGGTATTAGATAGATTGTTCCTTTGGATATTCACTCTGGCTGTGTTGGTAGGTACTGCTGGTATAATTCTTCAAGCACCAACTTTATATGATGACCGAGTACCTATTGATAAAAAGTTTAGCGAATATGCAAAGGACACAGTAGTCAGATGTCCACCTCAATAGTCTACGCTTCAACCCTGCACGATATTAAGAAATTAATTCCTTAATTTAAACACTTAAAAATATTTATATAAAAAAACATACATACATACATACATATAAATAAATGAATAATTAATATATTATTAAAATATAATTAAAGTTGATTATAGTTGAGGTTAGAATAGCATGATTGGAGAATAGAATGAGAAATGGAAGAGACAAGTGAAAAGATAAAATATGATGAAATAATATTTCACTGGTTTTATTCTTAATTTCTCTATTGAACGATAAATTATTATAAGCATGAAAAAAAAAAAAAAAGGGCTCATCTTATTGCTGTAAATAGAATGATGTAGAAAATCAATTTTGTATTTTATTTTTCATCTTATTTTTCTGTGGATTATTTCAAATATTATCAAATTAAATTGACAAAAATGTTCAATTTTATAGAAGGTATATATTAATTCTGTAAATATATATGTAAAAATTTAGACTATGCTCAAGTAATATTTAACAAAGCTGCCAGTATATTTATTCGGTATGAAATAATAATAAGTAATTTAACTTATTTAATTTTATTCAATTTCATAATGTAATGTAATTAATATTATTTGATTGATATTTAAAGTTTGTATAGTTGTTTTTTATTTTGTGATTTAGTTTTTGGAGAATTATTAGTTCAGTTCCGTTTTTTAATTCATGATTTATTGCAGTTTTTTTAAATAATGTATTGATTTTTTATTTTTATTTTCCTACGAATATGTGAATAATTTATAATCCAAAAAAAACAGGAAAAAAATACAGGAAATAATAGTTCATTTAGATGTCATGAGAATTTTAGTACACGGATTATTTATTGCACTTTTAAAAAATTGTTCAGCGAACAGGAAAGATTAATTTCAAATTACAATGTAAAAATAAATATATGAATATATATATATATAGACATATATGATAAAAAATTAATATTCGCACATTGTTAAATTGATGAATCGTAGTTTATTTATCGAGCATTGTCGTTGCGTCGATATGGGATAATTAATCAGATTTAACCTCTTGATAATATTTGTTTTGAAATATTTTGCAAATACAAATAATTGTTAAATAAAAAAATATAAAAAAAAAAAAAAAAAACAAAATGAATAATAAATAAAATCAACAATATAACCAAATTCAATAAGAGTGCATAAATAAGTACGGGAAATAAATGATAAAAATAACGGAAATTAAATTAAAAAATTACGAAATTAATTGACACAACGCCGCTGGAATTAAAATTTAAGTGTTTCTAGTATTATAAGAAGAAGTAAAGCATACGAATTCTAAAGCTGATAGTTGTAGTTGAGCTATGTGAACAATTTGAGCAATCAAATTTGATCCAAATGCTAATACGTAGTTACGTAGTTTTCGATTTCAATGTGAGTCGGTCTACGTTTAAAATATTTTTTTAGATAGAACATTTGGAATAAAAAATAATAAATTAAATGGAAAAAAAATTAATAAAATAATAATACGCAATTATGTATTGTATAAATTGAAACAATATTAATTATATAATAATAAGATTAATAACAATATTAATTGTTATTAAAGTATCGTCAGTTATTTATTTTTTTTTTTTTTTTTTTTCGAATGTCATGAATATTATCAATAATTTATTCCAAACAGTCCAAAATTATTATGATCTATTAATTCATAAAATAAATAACATATGAATAAGTATTTATGAGATAAAAAATTTGAATTATAAATTTAGGTTTGTGTTATTTTTTTTTTCTTCTTTCTTACAGTTATTAATTAAATAGAAATTATACATATACATATATAAATGTAATGATGAGATGTAAATATAAATGTAGATTGTGATTTGCAAGAAAAATTAATTTTTCTGCCAGGAAAATTCTCATCATTTTACTGCCAATGTAATTTAATGAAAAAAGAAAAATAATTAATAATTATTAACTTGGTATCATATCGCTACATTTTATGCGACGCATTATTTTTTTCCATTTACTTTTCACATCCATTTCGATGGATCAAAGTGACAAAATAGGTTAGAGAGAATGATAGAGTGAAAATTAAATAAAAAAACATTAACTAATGAAGAAACATAATAAAACAATTTTATGATAAAAGCGAACGTGCCTTTTTGGTGCTCGCAATAATTGTATTAAATAAAAAAAAAAAACAGCAACAAATAATTTTTGCACACGTAGGCAAATTAATTTTGAATATAAGAAAAAAAATAATAAATAAATAAATAAATAAATAAATGAATAATTAAATTAAAACGGCAAGAAAAAACAACGCACATATTTTATATTTTAGCAAATATTCACGCACTGAATAATGGGGTTGAAAACAAATTTTAAGTAACTTGGTAACGAATGAAAATGAAAAATAATTATAAATAAGTCAAATACACAATAACGTCATGCACTTAATTATTTAATAAATAAAATAGAGAGAATATATATGTATACATAAATTAATAGCAAATATTAAATGAAATAAACTGTAAATAAATTGTAAATATTGGAAAACAAGGTGTGAAAAGAAAAACAATTGAACAATTAATTCCTGCAATAATTCTATTCTATTGAATTTAAAATTCGTTATGAAGAAATAAACAAAATAATTCATAATTTTCATTCAACATCTAACAAATTAACATAAACAAATGGTACTTAATTATAAATATAATTATTCTTTAATCCCAATTGATACTTTAATGCATGAGTAAAACAAAATAATTATTCCAACACTAAATTCATCGTGATTTTATTTTTCATATCACGACAAACTTTATTTCTCTAACTCGTCTTTCATTCCCTTTCTCTCCCGTTATATTATCGACAAAGTGTCTTTCATAATACCGGAGTGACGTTCATCCGATTAGAGTAAATATACTTCACGGTGAAAGGTGACACAAAGACAGAGAGAAAGAGTTTGAGAGGTGCAACGAGACGCAAAGTTGAGAATTTGGTTGGCTAGTAATTTTACGAAAAAATTTCTGACTATGATATAATATCAACGACCCCCCCGTCATTGTCTCTGATATTATCCAAAGTACATTTATCGAGGGCACGCGTTCACCTCAGATGAACGGTTAAAATGAAGAGACAAAATAAAAAGTAATAAAAAAATATTGACGCGCTACACAAAATATGAAAGATGAAATGAAAGAAAACAAAAAAATAAATATATATTATAATATAAATGTAAGCACTATGATGCCTAGTTTTAAAATTTGTAGAATTGTATCATGAATATTTATAATTAACTATTATATAAACAATATAATGATAATTAAGAATGTTAACAATTTAGAAATAAGGGGAAAAAAAAATTCAGAGAAAATTTTAAATTAAATTAAATTAAATTAAATAAACATCAATTAGTGAGAATTTAAACGATTGTTCGCATAATAATTAAATGATAAATTACCATTAGGGTGTACACACACGAGTTAATATGTTTGTTGAATATATATTATTAAATAAAAGAATGAAAAAAAAAAAATATGTGTATATATATACATGAGTGTATATGTATATATTGTGTGTGTGTGTGATGGAAAATGTATAATTCCATTGTCATTTGTGGAAGATTGGGCGATTGTTGTTGCTTATAATTTTGTAATCACGCTTAATATTGAGATAAATCAGCGTGGGGAAAAAAAAAAGTAACTTGAAAATAAAAATAAAAAATGTAGTAAATTAAATTTTTCACACATTCCTTCTCTAAAATTGTTTAATTGTTATTATTAATACTTGATTTTATGCTAATCTAAATAGAAAAGAATAAAAGAACAAATTTTTATTCATAGTCAATGTGAGATTGAAAAATTAAATTGTATAATTGGAACTTGTTTTAACCATACGTACTCTTAAATTATATTTTTCATGTTTTTTAAAGTCAATTAATGTTTTTTCAAAATCAGCTAATGAATGATTTAGAAATGACACCCAAGATGTTCCTTTAGCTTCAACAAATGCTGTTATATAACCAACAGGTTTTAAACTTTCATAATTAGTGTCTCGAAAACTCTGAAACTGTTGGAAAAAAAGTAAATTATGTTTTATTTATTTTTTTTTTATTATAATTGTGAATTTTATATTTTATTATCGATGTATTATATTTTGAATTTATTATTTATCTGTCACTCACGTCAATAAGATCTCGGTCGCTAGTGAATCCACTGCTCACTGAGCCAACAAATGCCCGAAGAATTGGATACGATTTTGCAAAACGTTGAAGAATATCCGGCCAATTTCTCTGAACAAATTTGAATGCCACTTCAGCAGATACTGGATGTTTGTCGAACGCTTTGAGAATAACCAGAGCATCACTTTCACTGAAGAAATCACCTCGCACAATTTCATTCAAAACCCTAAAATCAATTTACCAATATAAAAAAAAAAACAAAAAGTCTTTTTCACCCATTTTTTTGTGTTATATTTTTAGTTTATTTTATATTAAACAGCAATAATGAACTGAGAATTACTGGAATCAGTTAATATATCTAATCAAAAATTCAAGAAAGACGGTAATTTTATACTTACGCCTGCAAAATCCAGGGTACTTGGAAACATGCCAAAGATGATAAGAACGAATTTCTGTCAGCATCACGTCGAGTGATATTTTCTAATTTTTCTTGCCACCACTGCCAGCCAACTTGATCTTCCAACTTTGTAAAAGTACACAGGAGTGTTTCGCGTAAGTATGATGGAACTCTAAATAATTTTAGACAATAAACACACAAATACCAAATTAATATTTGCAACTTTACAATAAAATAAAATAAAAAATGATATGTTAAAATAATATAATATAACAATCATTAATTTAAACTCACGCGTATCTTTTATCCCATGCATAAGATGTCTTTAAGTCATCATAATTACTCTTTGCCCAATTAACGTAATCGACATCCTCAAACGTAGCGCCCAATTGATGTGCAATCAGCGTTATTCTCTTTCCAATTTCAACTTCAATACCCACTTTACTGAATAGACTTGTTGTTAATTTCCTCATGAATTCCTGCAACACACAAATTTCTCAAATAAATAATCAAAGCTTCAAAAATATTCTGGCGAACTAAACAATTTTTCTTATCGATCAAGTTATTAACAAATTTTAATTCCGATATCTTTAAAACCAAATGTTTTCTATTTTGAAGATATTTATTCAGATTAATTCACTGATATGAATGAATAAAAAAAATAATCTTCATTTATATATAAAAAATATATTACAAAAAATTATTATATAATCATTTTACCATTAAAAATCCTTTAAAATTATTTTTTCAAACAAAGTCATTTAATTGTTTTGAAATAATAAAACATGATTCAATAAATTTTTACCTGATAGCTTGGATAAATTGGTGTATCATACAATACAAGATTCAACTTGATTGCGTGACGCATGAGCGCTGCCCATGGCTCTGGTTGGCTCTCATTCTTCAGATAATTGATCACGTTGAAAGCTGTGGCGTACGTGGTCGATCCAACAAAAGCTAAACTCAGTACATCATCAACGAGCGATGCTTTTACTGACGATGGAAAAGCCGTAGGATTTTCTATTAAAGCATTCGCAATTAATTCCCAATTGTTTTCATCATAATTAACCCGGAAATAACCTGAAATTAAACAATGAATTTAGATAAAATAAATATTATTTATATTATTATATTCAATTTAATTTCTACATTAGTTATTTAATTAATTTTTATACATTATTCATATATGTTTATTTATTATGTGAGATAATAACCTGTAGAATTTACGTTGAAAACAACCCAAGATTTATTTTCATGATGTCCAATATTATCTAACGTTACCTCTTTCTCTTTAGGATTTATCCAAGCGAAAGAGGGCAACGACCAATTGTTTCCTTCACTCACCCATGTTAAAGGAATATACCACGGTCCACCCTCGTCATCCCTTGAACGATTATCAAACCTAAATCGATGCTGAAACCATCAAAAAAATACATATTAAATACATATTTGATAATTAATTAAATATCAAAAATTTTATTACTCATTTTATTTTGTTTTATTTAATTGTAGACTCAATTAATTTCCAATCATAAAATTAGCACACTCGAAAAATATTACACTAAATATTTGTTTTCAATTAATCAATATTTATTTTCTTTTTTTTTTCGTTTTCAATAAAAATGAAAAATAAATTATTAAATTCACCTGACTTATTTTTGCTGATCCAGTTTTGTAATCTCTTTTAATTTCAACAACTGGATAACCATGTCCATTTATCCATGACACTATTGCCATGACAATATTCACTTCATGTGACAAATAATCACTTGATCCATTTGTCATCACTTGTATAAATGAATTGACATCAGCATTACCATTCGCCCTAATAAATAACATAAAGTAACTATCAAATATTCTACAATAATCGTGTCACATAATAAAAAATTATATCAAATCATTATCACAATATATAAATTGGCAATTAAATTTAAATATAATTTATTTTATTATCAAATACCTACCATCGCGATACAAATGTCTTGTAGCCAATTCTAGAGTCATTGCTTCTCAGTATACCATGCAACATGCGCAATATACATGCACCTGAAGGATTCATTAAAGCAACGCAACAATAGAAAAGAAAATAAAAATCTTAACAAGATAATTTTTATAAACTTATGTATATATATATGTTTTTTTTTTCAAGTAATTTTATTTTTACCTCTATCATATAATTCATCCGGATGAAATGCTTCTAAATAGGCTGGATTAACCTTGGAACTTAATGACTGTGATACACTGTATCCGTCAGCTTCAAAAGCCTCCAATTGAACGTCCAACAAGAATGTTGAGTGATTGAATGTCGGTTCTATCTGTATAAATCAATTGAATAAAGTGAAATTTACAAAATGAATATTATGAGAGTGGATAGAAAAATAAACAAAATTTATTAAATAATAAATTTTGAATGAATGTATATTATTAGTGTTTTTATCTTTACGTATAAATTACTTTTTGAATAATTGTATGTTGAAGATCAATTAATGAACTTTCTAAAATCCAAACGTCTGTCCAATTTTGTGAATTTATTAATCCACCCAACCACTGTCGACCAATTAATCTTATTAATGTTCTCAGCGCATTGTATCGAGTTATTCCGGGTGAAGTGTCAGTGACGTTGAATAAATTTTGTCTGAAATATAAATAGAAATAAAATATTTAATTATTTTATCAATTGAAAATATAATTGCAATTATGAGTATTATTTTTATTTTACTTTTCATCTGTCTATACTGTATATATTCTTACTTTATCGATATTAATCCAGCATTGCCAGAATTTTCAGCAAAAGGCACACTGACAACATCCAATTTTTTCATTGGATAATTTACCGAAAATAAATCTTCAAAATGTTTAATAACTGTTATAATTGTATTTTTTAAATAAATAGGATCGAAATTTTGTCCTTGTTCTGACCAAAAGTTTATCGGTATTTCTGCTGTCTCGTTTGCAATTACTTTACCAACGGGAATCAAATTACCCTCGATCAATGCAAGACTGTGAGGCGAGAGAAGTGGAGTCTCATGAAATGTGTCAATAGTCCAATTATCAAACCTATAATTTTATTTTTTTTATTCACTTTTTCTCTTTCCTTTTAATATAAAATTATTCATTCAACTATTTTTCAATTTTTAGAATATTTATTTCGATTATTTAGTAATAAATTCATGGAGAAGATTAAATTAATGATGAATACATAAAATGTAGAGAATATTTTCTTACGTGTTTGATGATTTTAATGGAGTATTTGTAAGCACAGTCATTTCTTTAGAATGATTTACTGTAAGAGTAAATCGTGCTTTTAATCTCACGTCATCAAAAGCAGGGAATAAATTTCGTGCATTAATCGGTTTTAATCGTGTTATCATTAGCCACCTGAAAAAAATAAATAAATAATTCACAATATTTATATTTAATTTTTCATATACTCATAATTGATAAAATTCAATGAAAAATATATTTATTCATCTTACCTATTAGTATTTTCGTCACTATAATTAGCAACAATAAGTGTCATATTATTTCCTCGTGCTTCATAATCAATTTCCAATGAATAAAATCCGGATTTAATTGTCGAAGCAGGAATAATTGTTAAAATTCCATGCTGCTCATCAATATCACTATAAGTAACATTAATTTGTTTAATTTGTTGTGACTTTGTGGCATTATTTAACGTTGAATGTGCTAATAAAATATTATGTGTTGAATTCGATGTGAAATTTAAAGGTTTTAACGTTGTTGACGATAAATTTTGTTGTTGATTTTCTTGATTAGCAATTGTTGTTGTTGAAACAGTTCCATGTTGAGTATTGTCTATAACCCATTTTATTAAACGTATAAAAAATAATATACTCAATATTGAATATTTGAATAAAAAAATAAACATTACCACTAATTGGAACAATTGTTGAGTATCTTGTTACGTCAATTTCTTGTGAACTTCTTTTTTTTCGTGTTTGAAATTCTCCATTTTCATTCTTATACAATAATTTCATTTTCGTAATGTTCATGCTCTTTGCATTGAGAACAATCTGTCTGAGAGTTGTGGTAGCATTGTATGAAAACTGAATAACGACTCGACCTCGAACCCTTGAGACCACATTGTCCTCAACAATTGGTGTCAATTCAATGCTATACCTCAAGGGAAATATTGAAGTGGGTAGAGAATATTTAGCAGCGTCTGCAGGTTCAGAGCCAGCATCTTCAGCAATCAACGCTGTTGTATCGAATATCTTCACAAATATATTCAACAATAAATAAATAAATAAATGAATAAATAAATATATAACTATCAAATTTATATTGGATAATTTCTTATTACCAAAATGTAAAATAAAATAAAACAAAGAATAAATGAATAAAAATTTTAAAAAATATTTATTCAAATAATAATTATTGAGTACTTTTTTTCGAGGTAATGCTCCAACATATGCACCAATAAATCCAGCAGCAACGAGTAGCAAAAAGCTGGCAGTTATGACAATAGCTATTCTTCGATGAGTCAAAAAATATCCACCTTCTCTTTGATATTCAATACCATCCATTCCAGGCTCGCTCGTCGTAAATTCCTGACGATTACTTGAAAATTGCGACATATTAGCTGCTGAAATAATTAATTAAAATATAATAAATAAATAAAGAAAACGAAAAATAAATAATTTAATCAATTTAACATAAATATTTTATACATAACTAGTAAATAATTTTAATTTAATATATTAATTGTATTTAATTATGAATGATTATTGTGGCAATTGTTTGTTTGTTATTTACACGAAGACATGATCATATTTTTTCTTTCATTCATTTTATATATTCTAAATGTGTTTGTTTATATAAAGACACATTTTACGTATATAAGTGTACCATCAAGAAGCTTGACGGTCAGTTAATCACGTCTCAACAATCAAATATCTACCAGCACCAAGTCACACTTCAACCTCGTGAGCGTGACGAGAGCTGCAGCGTGAGAATTCATCCATTGTCTCCATTGCAGTTATAGTCGCACTTAAAAAGCAATAATAGTACATACGTATATACAATAATATATGCGTATATGAAAATCCGTTGGATAATCAACATAATTATAGTATTATTAAACGTATATAAACATAATTTCATTGGATTTTATTTATGAAAAATCTTATTATAAATCCAATGAAGTAAAAAATCTTTATTGTCAGCCATCTTTTAAAACGGTCATTTTTTAAATGCTCAAAACTTTTTTTCTTTTTTATTCTTAATTTCATTTCAATGGCGGCCATTTTGCCAACTAATTTTCATGGCTGCGATTTAGAGGTTATATTGTATATTTATTTTCATTCTTTTTTTTTTCTCCTGTTCGTCAAGTTGTAAAATATTGAAAAATTATTTATAGATTTATAGATACACACTCGATCTATTGATAAAATTAACATCGAGACATGAAACTGGGTTATCTGACTTGTATTTATAACCCTCTTTGGCAATTATAATTGCCATGTACAATCGCCATCAGCCCATGGCCATTCTCCAACGCACCTGACGATAAAACCATGTATATATACATTAAGTATGTATGTGTGTATATGTATTCTTGTTGGTATATAAACCAGCGAGTTTTAAATTATTATTGCCAATCGTCATACGTGAACTTGGACAGATTTATATTTTTTTTCTTGCATCATTTCATTAATTTTTTTTTTTTCAGGGATATATACTCACACAAATAAATAAGTCATTTATCGTATCAATAATAACAAATTGTTGCAGATTCATTTATAATAGAAAGAAGGAAATATGAAGAAACAATTTAAATTTGATTAAAATTCAAGGGCATTGTTGAAAAAAATTAATCTAATAATTTTATCATGCAATATTCATTCTTGGGAGATAAAAATTGATGTCTATATTAATAATACTTACAATTTCGTCGAGCCCAAGGCTCCCAAGTACTCACTGATCCTCTATGCATTCGAGTTTAAGTCCTGAATGGATACTTATAACTAATTTGTAAGTTCAACAAAGATTTATATCAATCTATGTTAATTTTTTTTTTATTTCTTCTTTTTCTTTTCAGTCAAACAACAAATAGCAAATAATTCTGTTTGATGTAAATAAATAATTTTGTATATTTACATATAACAAATGAGATTAACTAAAATAACTGCAAGCGTACATGAAGAACTTGATGCAATTGCAAGCAGGTAGAATGCAATTAGTTCGTGTACCACTTGGACGTTCTCCAGTGTATGCAGATGCTTATTCGTCATATACAATCAGTCAACTCCCCCTCCTCACTGCCACCACCACCCACAACAAACAACGTTTCAATATTACATTGAAATTAATGCATCTCAACGTTATTTTATTCATCACAAAAAAAAAAAAGTTCATATGAGATGAGAAAAACCAAATATTCCAATTCAATTGAAATAATTTACTAAACCTTTTTAAATTATTGAAGAAAATATGTTAATTCTTTATATTATTAACGCATATTGTCACAATAATAATGAAAATATGCAACATAACCTCAAAACACCAGCCATAAAAATTTTAAAATGATTGTTATAAAAATACAATATTGTTTGGTATTTTAATAATTATTAATATCCTCATTTTTATTTTGCATTAAAATTTTCATAGTAATATAAATTTATTTATTTAAATGCGAAAAGCTACTAAGACTTTATATACATATTGTACATTTACTTGTATGTAAGAGTATAACCTCAAAATAGCACCCTTGGAAATTTATTGGTAAAAGGGCTATTATAGATGACAGTTGTTAAAAGAAAATCAAGAATAAATGGAAAAAAAGAGTATTGAGCATATAACCAACAATATGAGGTAAAATTATAACACAATATAACCTCAAAATATCGACTATGGAAATTTGTTGGTAAAATGACGGAGATAACTAATTAAAACCAACTCATGAATAAATAAAAAAAATTCTCTAACATACAAAAAACAACAATTTTTTTTTAACGATGCTCGATAATAGAAACTTTACTGTATATAATAAAACTGAGTCGTAATAACAAATTGAAGCGACCTCAACTTAATGTGAAGGTTGATCGGGACAAAATATTATTGTTGCATGAATAAATCTAACTAAATGAAACACAATCATAACTAATGTGTCTTTCATTTACTCTTCAATCCAAAACACAAATCATTATCATTAAAATGATCATAAAAAATAACATTCAGGTGTATATACGTATATATACATTTGACATCACGTCATTTCCGTTTATGATTTAAAAGGGTGTCGTGTGCGAAATAGCAATTGAATCAGTACTATCATCAGTTCAACGATTTACATATAATGTATACGTACTATATATAGATAATATATATAAATACATATACATATATAGCAAAATTATAGAGATGAAATTGTCAACTACGCGTTGTCCCCTATATACGTCCTGTATTGAATCAACTCCAATGAATTGGAACCTATTGACGTGGATAACCCGTTACGACACGTTCGTACTTGTAGTACGATGGGCTAACCTGCCAATTGGATAATGGGAAAAGCACTGATGTGATGGGCCCAAACAGTATGTGAAGATATACTTTACAAATGCTTGTGGTTATTATTAATACTATGGCGTTACGATCAAGTGGTTAACAGCAAATTCGTGCTTGGACTTGCACGAAATAAATCATTATTGTCGGTCACGTGTTTTAGCTATTTTATTAACATTTTTTTTTTCTTTTCAGCAACGTTGTACGACGCAATAGTTGGGAATGGAGCAAGATGAATTTAATGGGACACAAGAGAGAATGAGAGGCAGGACAAAAAAAGATAGATAATGTTGGTGGTGGTTTAGGAAAGAAGACTTTTTGTCCAGTTCATCGAGGCCTATCTTCCATTGCGGTTCAGTTTAATAATCCATTCAACTGGAATATATTTATTTATTTATTTATTTATTTGTTTATTTTTTTTATTTATAGGAATCGTTCGAGTGTGATTGAATAATTTGGAATAAATTTTTGATATTAATTTCGGTGGTGTATTTTTTTAAACCACCACATCAAGATGAGGCTGATAGCCTCATTTATTATTTTTTATATAATCAACACCAGTCAAGCAAACACAAATGTGAGTGTGAATTGTTATTGCTATTGTTTTTTTTTTTGTTTTGATTTATTTTTAGTGTTTATATTGTTGGTTGCAGGAACGTTCACGTATTGAAAGAAGTATTGACTTCAATGATGTGCTAAAATTACCGGCATTTAGAATGCCAAGAGGTTTTAAACCAAGCACATATGATTTAGAATTACATCCGTTTACAAAAAATGCAACATTTAAAGGTCGTGTAAAAATTTATGGCACATGGACTACTGATGGATCGCGAATTAAATTGGATGCTGATCGCGGTTTATATGTAACTAATGTTACTGCTAGTTGTCTCAATGTCAACGGCACGTGAGTATATATAATTAAAGTGAACTAATTGATTTAACATACAGTGAATAATAGATAATAATTATTAAATACTTGAACTATTGAAGAATATAAATTACTAGATATTCTAATATTTTATTCTTTCATTATCAAGATAAATATTATTTACGATGATTAAAAATTTGCAGAGGTTTATTAGAGAATGAAGACATTGCCCAGCTTGATCATGATGATAAAAAGGCTGAATATAATATTGATTTACAACGATGGTTTAGTGTTGGACAGGAATGTTTATTGGATATTAATTATACTGGTAATATTACCACTAGTGAAACATATGGGCTATTTATGAATTCATATTTGGATACATTTGCGCAATTGCAGTAAGTTTATTGATGCAAAATATATTATTTTTTTTTTTTTTTTTAGCGGTTTGATTATTAGATTAGGTAGAGATAAATTATTATTTTGAAATATGTAGAGTAGATTTGATTATTATTTAAGAAAATATTTCTCTATCAATTCCCATCCTCTTTTAAACGACGTACTGTTGTTAGCACATTTGTCGCGACCCACTTGAGATTAAATAATGCACGAAAATTATTTCCGTGTGTTGATGAGCCAGAATATAAAGCGACATTTGAATTGAGTATTATTCGACCTTCTACAATGATTGCACGATCAAATACACCGGTCAACATCACCACTGAAGTGTAAGTTAAATAATTGTTTGTATTTATTAATATTTAAATGAAGTTATTTATCTCTTTATAAAGGAATTACAATGAAGAATATATTTTTATTTTATTTATTTTTAAGGCCAGGACATTCGCACTTGAAGATGGATCGTTTTGAAAGAACACCAAAAATGTCAACATATCAATTGGCATTTATGATTTCGGACTTTGAAAGTATGTCGCCAACAAGAACTATCAATCAAATTGACAGTCGTAGTCCGCTTAAAATTAAAGTTTGGGGAAGGAAAGAATATCTTAATACACTGTCAAAAGTTCCAAATAAAATTGTGACAATTATTAATTATCTTCAGAATTATTTTAATATTTCTATTGGTTTACCAAAATTGGATCTTGTTGCTATGCCAATGTATATGGCAACGAAAACTTCAGACAATTGGGGCCTTATGTTTTTCAAGTAAGAAAATATAATACAGTAATTAAATGAATAGATTTATAATAGTACTTAATAATAAGTAAAATATTTTTTTATTTTTCAGAGAAAGTGAACTTAGCAGTCATTTAGTTTGGAATACAGCTTATGAATTAATTTATCAATGGATTGGACAACGTGTAACACCATTTAGATGGAGTGACGCTCAAGTAAACAAAGCATTAAACTCATTTCTTGCATCGATGACAACAGTTGACGTAAGAAATTATTAATAGCGATAATTAAGAATGAAAAATAAAATATTTCTCACATGATAAGTGATTTAATTTCTTTTATTACTTTTTTTATTTTACAGATTGATCCAGGTGAAATGGAGGGCAAATGGCCTATGACATTATTGTACGCACTTTATTATGAATTCGGATCAACTTTGCCATTTTCACGTGTCGCTGGCATCAGACACGAGGCAACATCCGCAAAAAGTGAGAGAAAAAATTATTAAATTAAATATAACGATAATTCTTTTTTTCTCTCTCTATTTTTTTTTTTTTCTTCTCTCCTAATTAATTTTTTAATAACTATAAACGAAGGTCATGAAGGATTACTATATGCGCAGAATAATTTCTAGACTTGTGTGCAAGAATAAATGTGTATATTAAATAACCGTGCTCGTAATTCTCAACGATTTACCTCACTGTTTCGTCATTTCCTCATTCGTATAATTTTTATTTATTTTTTTACAGCTGAGTTGGTATTTCGCATGTTTAATTACACACTGGGTGAAGACATTTTTCGCAAAGGTGTACAACGGCTCATTCATGAATCAGCAAAAAAGTAATTATTCTTCATTTCATTTTTAATTTTATTATTCTTTCATCTCCAAATTAATAATATCCATTATCAATAATTAACAAATAAATTCACATAATAAAATCACCTGAATATTTATTCCCGTAAACAAAATTTATAATGTAAATTGTATTTTAATGAAGTTGACCGTTTAACATATTTTTTTTTTTTTTCTTTCTTTTGTTGGTTTAATTGCAGTTGTAGATATAAAGGGGGAATTAAATGTTGACGTTATCGCAACTATCGCATGCTATAAACCATGAACGTCTTGGCCAAGTTAATTTATCGAGTTATATCACACGATTATTTTATCCGACCTGAACTATCACATTCTATTATTATTATTATAATAATAATAATTATTATTATTATATTTCGGATAAAAATAAAAATAAGTTGTAAATAACAATAATACTGTGAACCTCCTATTATCGGTCATTTTTTAATTGTTCAAAAAAAAAAATTTTTTTTTGCATTTATTTTTCATTTTTCATTTAATAAACATTTACCTTCTAATAGCGGGCATTAAATAAATCTGAGGAGGCCGCTATTGGGAGGTGAATGTTTATTGCTATTATTTATTATTATTTCTGTTTGTTTTGTTAGTTATGTTATTATTGTTGATTTATTTATTTATTTTTTTATTTTGTATAAACAGTCGAAGCTTTTATGCCAATGATATATTTTCACATCTTGATGCGGTGAGACTTGAAAATAATTTATCATTACCTGATGGATTGTCGATAAGTAGTATAGCTGCGCCTTGGATCACACGTGATCGTGTGCCTGTAGTGACGGTTACTCGTGATTATGAAACTGGTAACATCACGTTCAAGCAGGTAAATTATATTATTAAAAAAATGATTCATTGATGTTGTTAGTTTTAGTATTTTATTTCAAGGCAATGATTAAAAATTGTTTTGATAAATTTATCTCAGTTATGAAATTTGTATTTATTTGTTTGTTTATTTATTTATTTATTTATTTTAGGGGAATGATTTGATGAAATTAATGAAATATTATTTTGCAGAATGTTTACTTACGTGAGGTGCCACCGGCATCAAATGAAAAAATGTCGTATCTATGGGATATACCGATAATAAAAGTGTCACAGGATAATTTGAATTTTAGTGAATTAAAACCGAATATTTGGATGACAAAAAGTGACTCGAGTATAACAATGAAAGACGATACAGCAAAAGAACAATTTGTCATTGTTAATCCTGAAGAAATAGGTATAATTTCAATTTATATATTGTAGATATTGTCATTATTTACATCCGTTGTATAAGTGGGGATAATTGTTTAAAATTGTTTTATTTATTCTTGCTATTTTTTGTTCTCTTTATATCTTTTGTATAATTTTTTTTTTTTTCTTTTATTTTGATTGCTAATATATTAGGTATGTTCCCGGTGAATTATGACTTGTGCAATTGGAATATGCTGAGTGAATTTCTTCAAGGTCCACAGCGTGAAAATATTCCTGTTTTAACTCGTGCAAAACTTCTTCATGACGCATGGAATATGGCATATGCTGGCAATTTTTGTTTCGCAGTTGCATTTAATATGACATTATTTTTAAAGAATGAAACTAGTCATGTAGTGTGGGAGCCATTTTTCACAATGATTGATCATGTTGGAAAAAGAATTAGAGAATCAGAAGATGTAGCCGCAAATTTTCGTGTAAGTAATGTAAAAAATAATTAAATTATTTACAGATAAATTTTCGAGAGATTATTCATAATTTTCTTTGGATTATTCAGGCTTATATATTTAGTTTGCTCGAGCCACTTTATAAAAATCAATTAGGGGAAACGCCGCAGCCAAATGAGCCATCGTGGAAAGCACATATGAGAGGAATAGCGAAAAATTATCTTTGTGGTGTTGGATATCTTCCATGTGTGAAAGAAGCAAGAGAACAATATAAAAAATGGATGAAAGATGATGAGCCAGATGAAGGAAATCCGTTAGTTTTAATTCATTATTTTATTCAAGCATTATATAATTAAGATATTAAAAAGGATAATGTTTATATAATGGTAATTGATTCTATATTTTTTTTTCTTTTTTTTTTACTATTTAGAGTTGCAAATGAGTTCATTTGCCCAGTATTCAGATGGGGCACAATGGAGGAATGGGAATTTGGCCTTGAGCGAGTAATAAATTTTCCATTAGACAGAAAAATGAGTGAACGAACGTATTTATTAAAGACTCTTGCAGGCTGCCCGATAGATAAAATGAAAATTGAAAGGTAAAAAATATATTTTTATTTATATACCATGAAAATAAAACAAATATATGGTTTAATATATAATAAATTTGATTGCATTGTTCAATTTTTATTTTTTAACATAATTAAAGAAGTTATTTTCCTAAAATTATTTTGCTACAATAAAAAAAAATTTAATTTTCAGACTATTAAATGTAACGATTTTAAATCAAAATTCAAATTTCTCCGATGCTGATATTCATTTAGTTTACAGTACATTAACAGGAAGTGCCACGGGTTATATAACATTGTTTGATTTCGTTGTTGATCATTGGGATGAAATGAAACAGAGATTTTGGAATAAACAGCATTTATGGAATGGTCTTGTTGATTCAGCAACATCATCATTTACTACACAAGAAGGCTATGATAAAGTTTCACAATTATATTCAGAGCGACAAGCGGATTTTGATCCAGTGGGCACAATAATGAGTAAAGTAATGGGCGACATTGAAGAACATTTGAAATGGACAAAAAAAAATCTTCCAATTATTGAAGAATGGTTGAAAAATCATCTTGCCAAGAAACCATCTTCTGTAACATCATTTCTCAGTCAAACAGCAACGAGAACAGTTTACCCAACAGCTGGATAAATAATAAATAAATAATATTTTTATATATAATCAAATCATTATCATAGTGATATATATTCATGTGAAATAAATTAATTTTTCTAATGGAGAAGAAAAATTTGAGAGTGAAAATCAAAATGATAATATTGTTTTATTTATATTAATTATATTTATATCATTTTGTTTGAGTATTTTATGTTGTAAAATAAATACTCGTGAATTATTCATTACTCTGTAGAAATTAAATTATATCAAATAAAAATTGATATAAAAATGTTTTCATATCTCGTCGATTTTAATATTTGAAATAACAATTGTTGGAAATTAATTTAGTTTAATTTAATACTCAATGTGCTTGAAAATTAATCAATTAATTTTTTACAAACTCATATGTAAATGTATACAGAAATTATTCTAGAAAATATATAATTTTTATTATAAATTATCAAAAGAATACAAAAATTTTCAATAATAACTACCAACAATAAAATAATTAATAACCTTCAAATCTGAATAAATAATTATCTCAATTCTTCATCATAAATCTTCAATTATTTATTCTTAATTTAATTTAAAGACTATACATAAAAACAAATTAAACATATAATTAATATATTATTTACATTATTTTTTTTCATTATTATTATTACTATTATTTTTACCTGGGCTTTTGCTTTATTTACTGTCGGTAAAACAGTTTTTCAGAAGAAGAAAAAATCAATATGCCAAATTCAAGAGATTATAGCGACATCTGAATAATAATTAATAAAGTCATGGGCGTCCTAGCAACCAAAAATGACAACTTAAAACGTAACCTGTCAATAAATAATATAATATCCAACTTTATCATTAATATTCTGACAATATAATAAAAAAATAAATAATTATATCACGTTGAATTTAGTTATTTATTCATCAGTTTTTATTTAATTTCAATGTCTATATATCTAAACATAAATACAAAAATTACATTTTTTACATCATTTATTTTTAAACAAACAAAATTACAAATAATACAAAAACGAAATTTGTATAAAGTTCAACATAATATTAATAGACAAATATTTTATATAAAATTAGAAACAGGTGAGAATTTTTTATATTTTATTAATTTAAACAAATTTAATTATTTATATCAATTTAAAAATATTAAATAAATTTATTACAGTTAAAACAATTTAAGCATTGAGAAAAAATTTAATATTTTCGGGCTTTTGCATTATTTAATTATATATATTCATGTTGATAATTAATTGTTATTGTTTAGCAGAGAAAGCAGTTTTATTATATAAAAAAAATGACAATATTTTGGATATACAATCGGTCAATGTACCAATACAATATCAACGACAAGGAATAGGAAGATTATTAGCTGAGGTAAAAATTAAAATAAAAATTTATTATATTATATCAATGAATTAATAATTTATTTTTTTATTTAGACTGCAATCACATACGCTGTATTAAACAATTATCGTTTAATCTTGACTTGTCAATACATGCAAAAATATTATTACAATTCAATAAAAAATACTGACCTTGAAAAACACATAATTGGACCATCGAATATTTTATCAAGTTCAAATAGCGATAGATGAAATTGTTGTTTATTTATTCATAATGGAGAATTTAGATGAAACGGATTATCAAATAGTAATATTGTGGCATTGCCATTATAATTATTACAATGCGATGCTTCAACAATCAAAAGAAGCAACGCATGCATTTCCAACAAATGAAAATCTTAAAATATTCCTGGCCGTTGCAAATATTTTAACGAATCGTGTTCAAGAGGCGTTGCAAATTAGCGCAGATTTAATTGAATCTGATGAGAATAAATTGGCAGGATTATTAATTAAAAATGCAGCACATCGACTTGATGGCAACAAAGATCGAACAATTATCAGTCAAATTGATGCAAAAATCCGTGATGAAAGACGAAAAGCCAACTACATTTCACTTATACGTGCGGCAACTGTTTTATTGTTGTCGAAAAAATTTGATAAAGCTAAAGAATATGCCGAACGTGCACACAAATTAAATGCACAGGATTTGGATGTGTTAATTATTAATAATTGGATTGATTTAAATTATCCCAAGAGAATAGATAATAATTATTTTTCGTCGATTGGTAAAGAACACGGTAGACGATTAAATGTTTTACTTAGTACAGCAAAATTTCATCAACATAATGACGCTTGTGAACAGGCAATATTAATATTAAATGCATTAATTGTTCGATATCCAAAATTATGTTTGCCGTTAATTGAAAAAATGATTTGTCAATTGAGTTGTAAAGATTGGGATCAAGTTTTGGAGACTGCTAATAGAATATTATCAATTGATGCAAATAATTTGGATGCAATTAAAGCTAAAACAGTTGTAACTTTGTGTCGCGATGGAGATTATTCAACTGGAATGAAGAATATACAATTATTTCTCAGGAATTTATTAGCTGCAGAACCGAAAAATGTCGAAATAATTGTTAATAATGTTCAATTATTCTCGCGTATCATAAATCGCGATGAAGAAACTTTAAATGAATTAACAAAAATAATGGAAAAATTAATTCAACAAAATTCAAATGTTTGTGAGCCAATGATTGAACTTGGAAATATATTTTTGCTCATGAATAAAATTAAGGAATCAGAACATTGGTTTCGTAATGCAATACGCATTGATGAATCATCATTTTCTGCATTAATGGGACTTGCACACTGTCAAGTACTTGATAAATCACCTGGCGCTGTTGAATTAGCACGACAACAATTAGATTTTCTCATGGAAATACAAACAAATTCATTGGATCCACGATTATATTTTATGTCATCTAAACTCTGTCATAATGATTCATCAAAAGTATTAAATTATTTAACAATGGCATTAAAATTAATATTAAAAAATATTGAAAACCTTTCATATAATTATGAATATTTAACAAAATTAAATCCAGATTTTTGTTTGGAAATTGTTAATGAATATTTGGCTTATTCACCAACGGCAATGGCTGAAAATAATGATAAAACACTTGATGATGACAGTGAACAATCAACAATGTTGATCTTGGTCAATAAAATTATTGACGCGTATCCGGCATTTGGCGCAGCTTTCCTAATGTTAGCCAAAGCCAATATGCAAAATGGCAATTATGAAGAGGCATTAAATGCATTAAAAAAATTATTAGACACAGTGGATCCAACAAATGCTATGGCCCATTTATTAATCGCAAAAATATTTGCACTCCAAGGAAATTATCAATTAGCATCGCAAAGTTTAGAAGTTGGATTGAGCTATAATTTTAAAGTTCGCGATGAATTTTTATATCATTTAATTGACGGAATTGTTGAGAAATCCGATGGTAATTTTGACGCAAGTATAAACAGTTTACGAACAGCAATGACATTAATGGACAATAAAACAATAAATAATGAATTATATACAACTAATATTTCGATATCTGACAAAGCAACATTATATTTAGAACTTATATTGGCTTATGGTAAATTAAAAAAATTCGATGAAGCAAATGCATTAATGAGCGAAGCTAAAATGCAATTTATTAATACAATGGAGGAGGGCAGAATTATGATTGCCAATGCTGAACTATGTTTAGAGTCTGGTGACATTGAAAAAGCAATTAATTATTTAAATGACATACAAGCGGAAGAGCCGTATTATTTACAGGCACATACAAAATTGGCACAAATTCATTTACATCAACGTAAAGATCGTCATGCATTTGCAAAATGTTTTCGTGAATTGGTTAAGCATTGTCCGGGTCCAAAAACTTATAGCATGCTTGGCGATGCTTACATGTCAATACAAGAGCCTGATAGAGCCATTGAAGCGTATGAGGAATCATTGAAAAATAATCCAACGGATAAAATTCTCGCGAATAAAATGGGCAAAGCATTAATAAAAACTCATCAATATGATCGTGCAATAAATTATTACAAAGATATTGTTAAAAATAAAGGATGCAGTGATTTAAAATTAGATATGGCAGAGTTATTTATGCGCATGAAACAATTTGATAAAGCTGAAATGTCTTTGGTGCAAGAATTACAGGATGGACGAATGGCGAATGATCAATTGAATCTTGAAATGCGAGTTAAGCAATTAATTTTGTTGGCTAAAGTGCAAGAGCGTGCGGAAAAAATTAATATGTCGATTACTACATTGAAAGAAGCGAAGGAAACTCAACTTAGATATGTACAGAGAACAGCTACTGGATCTGGAATTATTGAGCAAAAAAAATTATTAGCAGAAATTTGCTTAAAAATGGCTGATCATTGTACGGTTATCAGAGACTTTGACGGTGCAATTATTCATTATAAAGATGCACTTCAATATAAAAGTGGTGATGTTAATGCACTTTTATCATTGGCCAAACTTTATATGCAGGTTAATGATTTAGATCGAGGTGCACAGAGTTGTACTGCGTTATTAAATGCCGATCCAAATAATGAAGCAGCGTCAGTTATGATGGCTGATCTTGCATTTCGTAAAGTTGATTTTGAAACTGCGGCTTATCATTTTCGACAATTGCTTTTGCGTCGACCGACATATTGGACAGCATTAGCAAGATTAATTGAAGTTTCACGACGTACTGGTAAGAATATAATTTAATAGTAAATAAATTTGAATATTTATTTATCTATTCGAGTTTCAGTGATGATTTTTCAAGCCAAATTGAAAGTAAAAAAAAAATCCTGGCGATAAATTTAATTTTATACATTAGATTTTAAGCAAAATTTCTTTTATGTTTTGTATTTTGTACAGGTAATATTGGTGATTTGGATGAATGGTTATCAAGAGCAGAAGCTGCAACTGAGGCATCAAATCGTGATGCTGGATTTTATTACTGTTCTGGATTGCGTGATTGGCGAACTGGCAAATTAAACTCGGCATTGAGACACTTTAATGCTGCACGTCGTGATCCTGAATGGGGTCAACAGGCTATTTATAATATGATTGAAATATGTCTTGATCCTGATGATGATTCGGCGTTGTCCAGCGAAGCATTCAATGAAGAGGACGTTGAATATCAGGATTCAAGAACCATGGCGTTAAAAACTGCTCAAAGATTACTTCAAGTAATAAAAATTTTTTTATTAATTTCAGAATAAATATACAGTCAAACCTTAAAAATTATTGACCATCGTTATATTTTCATTTTAGGAATTAAATCCTAAAGGAAGTCCACATGAAATGTTGACGCATAGATTATTGGGTAATTTTTTTCTACTTTCAACGAAATTAAAAACAAATATTGAACGAGCACTTCAAGATTGCACGGCTTTAGCGAGTCAAGAAACATTAAGGGACCATGTTGGACCCGCATTGGGTCTTGCAACTGCTCATATTTTATTGAAACAAACTCCAAGAGCGCGCAATCATCTCAAACGTGTTGCAAAAAATATTTGGACATTTGAAGACGCAGAATATCTTGAAAGATGTTGGCTTTTATTAGCTGAAATTTATGTACAATCAAATAAATATGAATTAGCTAATGAATTATTACGTAAAGTTCTTCAGCACAATGCAACGTGTGTAAGGGCACATGAATTATCAGGATATATTGCAGAAAGAGAACAAAATTATCGTGAAGCTGCGGCACTTTATTCACAGGCATGGAAATTTGGTGGAAAAACTAAACTTTCAGTTGGATATAAGTTAGCGTATTGCTGTTTAAAAAGTAAAAAATATGCTGATGCTATACAGGGATGTAATGAAGTTTTACGACAGAATTCTGATTTCCCAAGAATTCGTAAAGAAATATTGGAAAAGTCTATTAATAGTATTCGTACTTGATTAAATTATTTATACGAAAAATGAAAATTTGTGATTATAATATCCGTCCAATAAATTTAACTTGAACAATGCTTTATTACTTTATTAATTTATTCACATTTATTCTCGTCAATAATTATACACATGACATAAATATTTATATATTTTACACTTGGCATATTAATACATTTAAATAATGAAAGTTAGAGATTAATTTTGTGCTTCACGATTATGTGTGTATTTTTAAATCTTTTTATTATTTTTTTTTTTTTATATTCATTTTACTTTGCCAATATTTTTTCTATCCAACTTACACTCGTGACAATTCATAATCTAATACTGTTAATAATTTCGTCTATCACATTTTGAAATAATTTTGAATTGTTTTTGTTTCCTTCTTCTCTTTTTAATTTAAATTTAAAATAATTTATAAATCTAAATACATTATTTGAGTTGCGGATATTGCACCGCATGCAGCGAGTGTACTTGCGACACAAACAACCGCTGTTGTAGTACCAGATAAACTCACAATTGTACCAAGACCACAAGATAAAATAAATTGTGCGAGGAAAACCATTGATGAAACAATCGCTACGTCAGTTCCCAATCCTCGCACACCACCACTTTCAATTGCGTTGCCTTCAGCCGTTACCGCAAACTAAAATCAATTAATATATTCATTCATTCATCCATTCATTCATTTATTTATTCAAAATAAATTCTCTATACTTTATATAATTATTTTTACCGTGGAAGATGCGTGATAATGTGCAATTAATAAGTATGGCATTGTGAATAATGTCGAGTACATAACACCAGCAGTCCAAGAAAATATTATAACACCAACTGGATGCTTTGTCAATGCCATCAACAACATTCCTGTACTGTAGAATAATAATCCACAAACATAAACCTTTCGTGCTCTTGAAAAAAAAGAAAAAAATATTAATACAGTATAAAGTACTTTCTTCGTGTTTATTCGTTTGCAGAAAGTTTAAATTTAATTTTATTATTACTTACTTGTATCGTTGAATTAATTTTTCAATTACTAATGAATAACACGCGCATGAAAGTGAATACATTGACATTCCCCAGCATCCAAAACGAACACCAGATTCATATAATTCACGTTCTTTAGTACCATCAGGTGCTTGTGGATTTCCACCATAAACTGCTTCACCAACAAAATCAGTGAAATATAATGAATAACAAACGTGTGCCATCCAACAAAATAAATTTGTCAAGCAAACCATTCGCACACTGTATGGCATATAAAGAATTGATAGTAAATATTCTGTAAGAGAAATTTTTGCATCTGCTACGGTATTTTCTTCAAAACCATAATTGACATAACCATCAGAAGTTGAAATATCTGGAATCATTGGTACAGATCCAGCTCGTTTTGTTCGTTCTACAGGAAGAGGCTTCATCATAAATTCCTTTATACGAAACAAATAAAATTTGGAATTAATAAATCAATATTTTTCATCAAGAATTATTAAAATTCTTTTTTCTTTAAGTTTACTTCGTTTTTTTGTGTAGTGTTCTCTGAAATAGTGTCTACAGCACCGTAAGAAGTACACTCGTCAGTTATTTTATCATTTTCATTCTCGCTCCGTTCACGAGTCTGCAAAAAAAAAAAACAAAGAAGATGAATATAATTTTTTTATCACATTTGTTGGATTTTTAAAATTTAATATTAATAATAAACAAATCCAAACCATTTGTGATTGTTTAATTTGTTGTTCATGGTTTTGAAGTAGATACAGAGGAATTTCTTTGAAGCTCGTAATCGTATATGACACACAAATAATAAATATTACTGTTATAATTGTAAATGTAACTTGAACATGACCACCAAGTGCAACGCCAATGCTCGTTGCATCCCAATTTATTCCACCCAAACCATAACCCATAAATCCTCCAAGTCCCGCCATTATTGTAAATGTACTCAATCCTCTTGCATGATCCTCTAAAAAAAAAAATAAAACGAATATTTTTTATTTCTTTCATTTTTTGATTTTTAAAAAAATTTTTAAAGTTATTATTTATTATAAAATAGAAATTACTTGATATTATTACGCACCTGGTATTGTTACATCTAGAAGATAAGCACGTGCAGGACTTTGACATGCATCAGCATCAAAGTCAAGCAAAACTGTACCTAAAATAGTAAAAAATATTCCCCACGAATGCGACGTTGGATTTTCTGGTAAACTATTGTTCAATTCTTTTGCTGTAACACGATGTCCAAGTGGTGCTGTATGATTGG
The DNA here is from genome assembly GCA_918226075.1 of Microctonus brassicae. Taxonomy (NCBI): domain Eukaryota; kingdom Metazoa; phylum Arthropoda; class Insecta; order Hymenoptera; family Braconidae; genus Microctonus; species Microctonus brassicae. Next base: position 10,757,497 of record OW445484.1, on the reverse strand, counting down.
GTAATGGTCTTGGATCTCCAAATGCATATCCCAATCGTTCACCATTTGGCACTAATAATAATCCTGATAATAAAAAATAAAATCAACAAAAAAATTAATAGTAAAAAATTCGAATTAATTTTTTTCACTTTACAAAAACAAATTAGATCAATAGAATTTTTTTTAATACTTTGAAGGTAATAACATTTGTTTATTAGACATTCGTGAAAGAAATAAAGTAAATTATATTAATGTTGGATGAATTTAATAAATGATTTTGAAATAATTATTTTATCTTTACCAAGAAATACACCAAAAGCAAGGATCATTATAAATGGTCGTCGCCTGCCAAACTTTGATCCACAACGATCGCTAAGACTTCCTAAAATAGGTGTAACAAAAAATCCAACAAGTGGACTCAATGCCCAAACCAATGTCATGTGCTGATGATCAACACCAATTTTTAATAATGTAGGTGAAACAAATGCTGTTTCAGCTGCATAAGAAAATTCAATTCCCATAACAGCAGCTGATGTACGTACAAGTTCACCTCGAGTTTTTTCTCTTTATAAAAAAAAAGAATTAATATAATTAAATATAAAATATTATTTTTTTTCATAGGTTTTGTTTGATTATTAATTATTATTTTTACCTGTAAATATGCGAATAATCATCGAGGGTACGCTCTAATTTTGGTGGTCCACGTAAATAATTAAAAACACCACTGACTCCTTGATCTGATGGAATTTCATTTTTCCATTCACGTAAATTTGAAAATTTCTCACTTATTTTATCACGAAATCCATGAAGTCTTCCAGTAATTCCCTCATAATCGTGCAATTTATCCACCATAATTTAATATTTTTCCCTTCACAATACCACTAATCTGCAAAATTTGAATTACTTCCTCAATTATTTGTTTAAATTTCCGAACAGAACATTAATTACATTACTATTTTATTTCTTATTTCTTTCATCATATTTTTTATAAATCCAAAATAATTATTTTCTTTATACCAAAATGTTCTTAATAATATATTTAAAATTCGTAAAATATTTGTTTATCTTACAATAATTATTCGTATGTGTTGATTGTTACTTTAAAGCCACAAACTTTATCATCAGTTTATCCAACGCATACAAATAAACTGAGTTTTGAATAGATAATTGAGTATATAACTTTAGTGAACATTTACTTATGTGTACAATGTACATGCATATGTGAGTTTCATACAATGACAATTAAATTCACTGTCACATTTAAATTTCACAATATAATTATTCTCAACAAATAGAATAAAATTTATTTAAATAGTTTACTTCCCACATAATTTTTCATTCATTTCTTTTTTCTTTTATATATTCAAATATATATTTTCCTTTTCACTATAAATCCATCAATTGCTTTGTTTATTTAAATATAAATATTATATAAAGAGAAAAAAAATGATGAAATATTTTAATTGATTAAATAAATATTTTTAAATTATTATTTAAATGTCTTCAAAATTGTTTTATAATGTGATTTAATTTATTTTTCTTATACTGCTACTCGTCCAACGTTTTGCGCTCGACTATCACCAGAGAAGACTGTTGCAATTCATCCCCCAGAACACGCCCAAGGGGGATGAAAACATCAAGCGACGCAAAAGCGCAACGACGTTATGACGTAACAAAATATAAACATCGGTAAATCGAGTGTATCAAAGTACAAATTTAATGACGTAAAAATAAAAATAAAATAAATTTTTAAATACTCAATTTTTCGTCGTTAAATTTAATTGAAGCAAAAAATATATTTTTACTTCAATTCTTGATTTTTTTAATTAACAATACACATTTTTTTTTTATGAATACAAAGCAGACAACAATAAATGTCAATATATTTAATGCAAATATATTTATTGACAGCTAGAAATGCAATTTCCGATTTGTTTCTATTGAATGACAACTAAAAACTCGATATTTTTTCAATAAATATTCATATACAGATAAATAAATATTATTCTATTTAAATTTGCACATTAAATATCACTATGATTAATATTTTACAATTGATTGACAAAATACGTGAAAGAAAATGAATAAAAAAAAAATAAACAATTAGATATAAAAGAAATATTAATCTTAAATGATTTACTTTTTATAGTTTGTATTATTATTCTCCTTTTATTTTCTATGAGGAGTTTTAAAAGTAAATTGTTATGTAGTCACTTAAAGTACATCCAAACACCTGCTACTTATTTTTATTATCCTTTAAATTCTACAAAAAAACTTGTCAGCATTTGTAAAAAATTTTTCTCCATTGATTATTTATATCAATTCTGGATTTTTGTCTTTGCTTAATTAAAAGACATAACAACAAAGCCGATTACTTATTACTCCAGCTTTGTTTATACACGAAGGCCATTGTCAATTTCACCTGTAATTCAAAAAATAATAATAAAATAAACAATAAATTACTTCATAAAAATAAAATTACCTTTAACATATTTTTTTTTTTTCATCTTTTATTCATGTTTATTTTTTTTTTTCTGTAAGTATGTTTAAAGTGACCTACTTTTTTTTCATTTAACGAGATGAAACCCTAACTCTGCACTATCAATTTCCCAGCTAGACATTTATATACATAGGTATGTATATAGATATGTATTATGTGTAGGCTCAAGGCTGGTGTTTTATTGGAAAAAGATATAATGTCAACTTATTCTTAATTTACATCTCCCCAATGAACGAATAAATTTTTTTCTATGACTCTAAAACAATTGTATATTTTTAAACTGTAAAATCTCTTGTATACATTTATAAACTTTATTCGATCCCCAATTGATTGTGTAGTTGGATTATTATTTGCTTTTTTATTTCGTATAATGAATAGTGAAAAGAAAAGAAGAAATAAAAATAGATCAACGGTTGGAAGAAGAAAAGGAAACAAAGTGACGGAAGTTCTTTCATCAACGTTATTTCAACGAGAAAAATAAGAAGGAAAATCCAAGTCTTTACACCCTTTTTATTATTGATTTAATGAAAGTAGAAGAAAAAAAAAATAAGATAAAAATAAAAATTCGTTAAGAATTTTGTAATTGTAATTATTTTTTTAATAGATGAAAATTTGATTTTTATTAATGAAGAAATTAATTGTGTTGTTTGAGTTTGTTGATTTTAAGATTGTTGTATAAATACTATTGACCATTTCAATGTAGAGGTGAGCAAATAACTCGAGACATTCGATTAAATTTTTCATCAAAATTAATTACATTGACAGAACAATTATATTATTTTTTTATGCAATGGTAAATATTATTAGAAAAAAGTCAATTTGTTTGTTATTTTGAAAAAAATTGTCAATGTGATAACTATCTATTTTTACTTCAATAAATAAATTATTTCAAGTAGTATTGATAACAATTAAATACTCAAATATTTTTAATTTAATCTTTTTTTTAATCTTTAAGATTGTTTCATGATTTATATCATTCTCAATTGCTTCTGGAAAATTGATAAACATTTTAGTTTCAATATTTACACTGTGTATAAGTATATTTACAGATGGTTAATAATTTTTTTTACCATCAATGCACACTTGTGATAAATATTCTCCTTCAATTCCCAGAATTGTTTGAGAGATTTTGCGATTATATGATGAATAATTCTTGAAAGAGCACATGACAATGACTGATACAATAAAATTATTGTGCAAGTTATAAAATTTTCTAATGAATTATCATTCTAGTACTTTAATTATTTCATTTTCTTATTTCAATTTATATAATTAATACAATTCAATTATGACTTCAAATATATTTTATTATTTTCTCAAATAATTATTTATAATAGCCAAGAAATAAATGAAATTTAGTTTCATTATTGCTCAAAAAAATAAATTAATTGAATATCTATTTTAAATTATTCTAATTTACTTAACAAAGTGAACAAAAGTAAAAAAATTAATCACTAAATATTTTAAATCAATCCTGCACTTTTTTTTCTTTTGTAAAAAAAATTCTGATATTCAAAATATTCAGTAACAACTAAAATTCTCCCAATGTTTATTCACAAATCCTAAAATTGAATAAATAAACAATGAAACATTGAATTACATTGCGTCACATTGATATATTTATTAAATAGCAATTACACAAGCCGTCATTTAATTAAAAAAAATAAATAAATAAACATATGCATAAGTGAAGTATGTCAACTAGTAATTGGGCTATCACAATCATCATAACTCATTCACATTCAAGTTGATGTGGTACATACAGGTCTGGAATGTATCTAGTTATCAAGAAAAATATAATGAAACTCCAATATAAATACATTTACGTATCAAACACATCAGACATAATGCAAGGTTATGTTTTAAAATTTCTTTCGTCATAATAATTTACAGCATTTGATTAAAACGTCATGAAATTGTTTCAAGTATCCTCACACGATTGTTTCACATATTCATTGATATATTTCATGATAAACTTATTTGATAAAATATAAAATAAAATATCACTTGGTATTCATCAATATCCATCTTTATATTCAATTCTACATTAGAATAAATTATCATGCCAATATAAATTTATTATTGGCAATGAAACGTGTGAATAAATGCGTTGTTCGAAAAAGAGCCAAAATTTTATATATATCGCCAAATTAATTGCATATTTATGCATATACATATGCACATGTACAGTGTTTAACCTCAAAATAACGGCGGCGGGAATTCGTTGACAAAATGGTGGCTGTAGATGGCGACAGTTAACGAAAGCAAGTTCAGAATAAATGAAACAAGTTTTATTTGAAAAACAACCGTTTTTAGAGGTGACTGCTTTTAAATGGCAACTGACAATAGAGATTTTACTGTATTATATATGTACAAATATTTATATTTGTCATTACATGCTACGGAACAAAATAGGTCTTGCAGGTGCTTAACTGGCACTCAATTGATGATTCGATATATGACTTGGCCAAAATTAGAATTTAGTTGCTGACGTATTTACACTATAGTAAGTATTAGAGTGGTCTTATTGTCTCCCTCTTTATTTATTTCACTCTTCCTTCATTACTGTATATATATTTTATATCCCTATCTTTCTAAATATTTATTTGCACTTGGCAATTACAGTATGTTCTTACCCTTGGCTTTAGTTGTTCTAATTAAAGTCGCGACGTGTATTAACTATAATTTTCTATTGATTTGTAATGTGAAAATAAAAGCAAAATAATTATTGTTTTTGTCTTATTTAATTTTTTTTTTTTTTAGTTTTGTGCTGGACAATTCAAAGGAAAATAAATTAAATAATATATTTATACAGTGTTTTCCAATGTGTTTTGTGTTTTATGACAATTGAATAAAATCGTAAAATAAATAAATAAATAGTTATTATAATTATTTCAATAAATTAGAATCAATAGACATAAAAGTTTGTGTGTTTATATAAATTAATATATGAATTTTGTATATTTGTGAATTTTTAAATATTATTTATTTTTTTTTTCCTTCATATTTTTCATTGTTCTACTGTAAAAGCAACTTTAAGGAAGTTAATTTATTATCAAGATGAAATATATAATGTACAATGAATTGATCAGGTATTAATTTGTACATTTGTTTATATTAATTATATATATACATATATATATTTATTTATATGTCTGTGTATTTAATTTAATTTAATTGCGCCATTGATTCTCAAGATCTTGAAATGTCAAGTTCAAGCACATAGGCATAATTGTAAATGGATTTATAAACAAATGCTAGCTGTATAATTATTAATCAAGGATCAAATTCCATGTATGATAAAATTTTTCTTCTGTTGATTGAGAAGAAAAAAAAATAATTAAAACATTTTTTATTTCATTTTATAATTCAATTCAACTGTAGAAAATAAAATAAAATTTATAAATAATCCACATAATTACAATTACAACTATACACAATTAATGAATTTAATAATCTCATATTTTGTCAATTTTATTTCTTAACAAATTTAAATAAATAAGTAACTAATAATAATTATATGAAATATTAAAAATTCTGATTAAATATTTTATAAATCTTTATATAATTATTATTTATATTTAATTTTATTGATATAAAATTTTGAATAATTTTACAAATTGTTAATCAAAACGGTGATTATAATTATTCAAATAAGATTAGAATAAATAATTTATTTTGTTATTTATTAATTTTATTCATAATGTAAACGCGCGAAATATTAATTGTTGATTATCATTTAAAATTTAATTTCTCAATTAAATATGAATTAATGATTTATAACAAACTATACATGTAAATATATTTATTTATATATATTTATATATATGTTATATGTGTAATTGTGTGTTAAAGTGTGATGATATATTTTTGTTAATCATTTTTGTGATCAATTTTGTCGTGTGTAAAATCAAATTGATAATATTGATAACTCTAAATATTTCCTTATACACACAAAGTGTGTATTATTAATCGATAAATATATAATCAATTTTATTTATAAAATCGTGTGACAATCAACTGAGCTATTTTTAGTTATCAATAAATTCTGCAAAATTTGAAAGAAAAAAAAAAATGGATAAATCAATGAAAATTATAATTGTTGAAATAATATTTGGTAGTTTTATATTAATTGTAAAATATTGACATTAGGGATTTTTATATATTGTTTGTGGGATGAATGTAAAAGACAGATACAAAATATGTAGTTTGAAGACAATTAATTGATTAAGATACCGAGGATTATAGTCACAAAGATTTGCTCAATATTTGCACATTTTATTTCGTCACTGTCTCGTGATTAACACATCACGATGTCAACAAAATTCTATCTATTCTATTTCATCATTATATTATTTTTCTCTTATTTTTCCTAGACATGAATAGTTAATTGACATTTATTACCTTTCAATTTAACATTGAATTGATTAGATAATAAAAATATAAATATAAAACACAATCTTTTACATGATACAATCAAAAAATTTTCATACAAAATTTATAAATTCATTTATCTATTTTTACGTATCAATTCTTTGTCCTCAAATCGTTCAAATAATTAAATCATTCACAAATAAAAGACATCACAAGCCTATAAATTAATATATTATTATAATCAACATTTTTTTTATTTTTCTTCACTTTATATTTATACGTTTGTAATTTTAAAGGAAGAAAATTATAAAATTGACACAAGACAATTATTTTTTGCAATCAATTAACTCTGTCGGAATTGAACATTTCAAGTCTCTGTCTCTTCAACATTTATTGCACCATGAAATAACATTTCTTTGCCTCATTAAACAAATGGCCTTCAATTAAAATATTTCAATAAATATCTTTGCCTCAAAGACATTATAAAAACATTTCTCGAAAAATCCGTGACAAACTAGAAAAATCCAGAAATACAAACACATAAATTTTACAATAACACAAATACACCAAAATAATATTTTGTCTTATCTAAATTTGAACTTTTACGATTAGAAAAAAAACTTTAAAGTTTAAAAATGATGACAAAGGACCATGATAAATTCAAATACCCTACTTTATTTTTTTTTTTTTTTTCATATACCTGACTTTGACCATTGGCAAAAATGAAATTCCACGTGGATATATATATTTATTTATATATGTGTGTGTATGTGTATGTGTATGTGTGTGTGTGTGTGTGTGTGTTTAGGGCAGAGGGAGGGAAAGCATGCGATAACAAGATATTATAGAAGACTTAAACGAACTCGTATTTTATTTCAGCTCCACTCACAAACGCCAGCATCAAAATTTTTAGTGTATGGATCATATAATTCTCCAGCAATATTTACCATAATATCACAACGCACGCGACAGATAAATGGTGAAATTTATTGAAGAAGAAAAAAAATAGATGAAGCAAAAGATTTTGTATTGAGTGGAAGAGAGGGAGGAAAATAATGAGAAAAAATTTAATTGTGCGCATTTGATTGAAGAAATGAATTCTGCGACGTGATAATAAAATAATATATAAGAAAAGAAAAAAAAAAAAAAAGGCACACGATCAGATATCGGATGCGTAAACCAATGAGCGAGAGGAGCAGAGTGTGGCAAAGACAAAACTGTGGAACGCGATCAACAATCCAACATTGTTTTACAACAACTAAGTGGAATACACAACTGTCATATTATAAAAATTTTATCAACGAAATATTTAACACGGATCACTATAGAATTGCCGGATACAGCCATGGGTAAGTGTCAGAAATTATAAATTATTAATAATTATTTTTAGTTTAATGAATTGATAGATATAAATAAATATATTTTTATTTTTTTACCTTTAACTTGAATTAATTATTTTGTTATTAATTAATTATTAGGGCTCGACTTCCTGGCCGACGGAGGTGCCGACTTCGAGCATGCCATCAGTGTAACTGGTAAGTTTTATAAATATAAAATAATATAAATTTAAAAAAAAAGAAATATTTTTCATTTATTGTCGATCAAAAAAATATTTTTTTGTTTTATCAGTCTTTTGATTGTTTGCATTTATTAACATTGATTGATTGTCAGATTATTATTTCACTGGATATAATGTTTAAGAAAGTAAATTAATAAATATAAAAGAAAAAAGAAATATTATGAAAATATTAAATGGAAAGAAAAAAAAAAAAGAAGTAATAATATATTTCATTATCAATTTGAACAAGTGCAAGGTGTAATTTATTTTCTTCTGCTTCTTTTTCCTCTTGTTTACATATCAATAAATTAAACTGATGAATTTTACTTAATGATGAAATTTATCTGTGGATTTGGTAAAAATATATTTATAAAAATAATGATTAAATTTTTTTATTAATTTATCATTTACTATTTTATATGTATGATGTACACGTCATGTTTTTGTGTACCTAGTAAATGTCTTGTTGAATTATTGCTGTCATATTATTCATGTATATTATAAACCATATAAATAAAAAATCAACGTACAAGTCATATAAAATTCACTGTCACAATGTCACAAGTGGCGCGACATTTTTCTTAATTCTTCGTCACATTATTTACCAAAAGCAATCATAATTGCATTGAAACACACAAAGTGATTAAAACCAATGGGATTTCAAATGAAATACGTCAACAATTATTAAGCCACTGTATATTTTAAATAAAAAATAAAGCATAACATATATAATGAATTATATTGACTCAGAAAAACGAAGAAAAAAAGTAAAGATAATTCGCGGAAGTAATTTTTTTTTTTTATTCTTGTGTATAATTAATATATTATTGCAATGTTAACAATCAATTATATGAAAATATACTTCAAGTCAATTAATTAATTACTGTCAATTCTCAACACAAGTGTGATAAAATTAATTAAAATAATATTACTCATTTTGTTACAATGAATTCATTGCAAGATTGAATAAAATAAAAAATGTATTTAATTTATATTAATTTTATTGATCAATCTAAAGGAATCAAATATTTTATTTATTATCATTTAAAATTATTAATATCATTCACCAATAATTATTTTAATTATAATGAAATATAATATAGTTTAATATCAGTTTTTTGATGAGTGAATATTTAATTAATTTAATAATATTTTTTGTTTATATAGGATTTGGAAAGTTTCATTATATGCTATTGGCTATTTGCGGCCTGATTTATATGGATACAGCTATTGGAGTAACAATCATATCATTTGTTCTTCCGGCAGCACAATGCGACCTTCAAATGGATTCAACTGCCAAAGGATGGCTCACTGCATCTCCCATGTTAGGTGAAAAAAAAAAACAAAAAAATATATCAAAGCAATTACTGAAATAAATATCTTTAATATTTATAATTATTTTTTTATGCTTGTTAATAGTTAATCAATTGAAACAGTAATAATTGTTAATAAAGCCTGCTTCAACTCGGAAATAATTGAACACGAATTAATCGTTAAAATAAATTTATAAAATGTCCTTTTATGACAGCCAAATTTGGATAAATAATTTGATATAAAAAATGTTTGATAAATTTTTTCTTGTACCCAATTAAGAATTAATAAATAATATAGTATATTTTGTACAATCTTATATTTGATATAGTAAATAAATTTACTATTAATATAATATATAACGTAGAAATATTGTTTATAGTAGAAATCTTGAGAGATATAATTTAAAATTATTTAGAAGTGACCTAGAAAATAAAAACCGTCGAGTGAAATATAAATACATGTGAGACCTTATAAAAAAACTTATTGTAGAAATAATTGGCTTAAAATAGTACAGTTGACACGGTGGTGTTATGAATAATAGAAATAAGAAGAAATTTTTATTAAAATTCTACAAATTCATTAAATTCTCTTATTAACAATTTTTATATTCACCAACTTATTTTTACATCATACAAAACATTGAAATTATTCTCAATAATGATGTTTAAAATTTCTTTCAATGTCATCCATTCAGTATTTTTATTGTTAAAATAATTCATTAAATGACAAATGTTTCATTGAATTTTTTGAATGAATATAAAAATGATGCGGCAATATTATTTAATAAATTTTGTATTAAATACTAGGAATGGTGATTGGATCGTACATCTGGGGATGCCTGGCTGATACAAAAGGTCGCAAGGTCGTTCTGATTGCAACACTTCTCATGGACGGTGTAGTTGGTGTAATATCCTCATTCGTTCAACACTACTGGGCTTTCTTGATCTTCAGGTTCTTCAATGGATTTGCGTGAGTAATCTAAACCTTATTTATAATTTTAAATAAGAATATTAATTTACTAATGAATTAAAAAATTATTTAAAATATTTATACTTACAATTATTGAAAGTAATTTCATCCATTTCTTATTATTTTATTTTTATTTTTAGTGTCACTGGTGCAATGGGAATTTGTTTTCCTTACTTGGGTGAATTTCAACCGACGAAATATCGTGAAAAAATTCTCTGTTGGATGGAAATGTTTTGGACAATTGGTGTTGTTGCATTGCCATTAATTGCATGGTTAATTGTTCCACTTGATTTTACCTATGCAACTGATTCATTTTATTTTAAATCATGGAATCTTTTTGTTGCCCTTTGTGCACTACCATCTCTCACATTGTCCCTGTGGCTCTTTGCGTTTCCAGAGAGTCCAAAATTCTTGCTTGAGTGTGGTGAAAATGACAAAGCTTTGGAAGTATTTAAATGGATTTATTCACAAAATACAGGAAATGATCCTGAAACATATCCGGTACATTTTAATTTATTTTTCTGTTATATTATAATTTTAATAATCATTATTATTTATTATATTTGTTATTTAATTTATTTATAGGTAAAAAGTCTACAGGAAAAACCAAATCCAAAGGATAAAAGCACGAGATCGTTGAGGTTACACAAACGAAAAGATCTAAAAGTTCTTTGCTCTGAAGTTTGGGAACTCACAAAATCTCTTTGTAAACCACCATATTTACGAAATACTGTATTAGCATGTGCAATTCAATTTGGACTCACTAGTAGCTATTACACATTGATGGTTTGGTTTCCAGAATTATTTACCAGGTACAAAAAAAAAATTTTTTTTCTCATTAAAATTTTTTATTAAATTTTGTTTTTTTTTTCTTCTATCTACAATTATTTTTTTCTTTTATAGATTTGAGGAATTTGAAATTGAACATCCGGGTGAATCAACATCTGTATGTATCGTTTCATTACCGGGTAATAATACAGATTTAACGGATTATGGATGTGACACAACAATTGGATCTGCTGTTTATCTTCACACTGTTTACATTGGTTTGGCATGTGTCCCAGGCTCAATTATACTACCAATATTCATTCACAAAGTTGGTGCCAAAGTTTTCCTCAGTAAGTTTGATAATAATTGAATTATAATTAACATTTTATATTAAGAATTTCATTATTTATCAATGGCGAGCAGAAGAAAATAGTGTTTAATTATTTTCTTTTATATTATTTTGCAGTTGTTTCATTGATGATCTCTGGTGCAGTTACAATTGGCTTTTATTATGTTATTAATTCCGATCAAAATCTCGTTCTATCATGTATCTTTGAAGCTCTCACTTCTTTGGGAATTTCACTCGTTTATTGTGTTATTGTCGACATGTTCCCAACCAATCTCAGGTATTCTAAATACTGCTTAAAATAAATTATTAAAATTATTCATTTGTGATTTTTATTAATATATTTTATCGTGTTTTTTAGGGTCATGGCCGCAGCGTTATCACTTACAATGGGAAGATTGGGTGCTCTTGTTGGCAATTTAATCTTTGGTTATCTCATTGATCTCGCATGTGTTGTTCCAGTAGCAATATTTGCATTATTTTTATTCAGTAAGTAGGGAAAAAATAATTTTTTTTTTTTGTTCATTTTACGATAATAATAATTTTTAATTTATTTTTGTGACTTAGTGTGCGGCCTATTGTCCATCCTACTTCCAAGGACTGGCAAGGATACCTTGGATTAATTAATCACATGCCACAATAATTATAAAAAAAAAATGAATTCTTATTTTAAAAAAATAGAAAATCTATTTTTTTTATGGTGTTTGAATTGCGGTTAAGAACTCTCAAATATTTTTGTATTACACTGTAGAATGTATGTACTTAATTGAAATTATTCAGATAGAAAATTGAAATCGATTTAAATATTCTCGCAATCGCGAGTGTGATAGTTTATATCAATAAGTATTTATTCGTGCGAAAAAAAAATATATTTAGTGAAAAATGTACTCGGAGATATTTTTTTTTTTTTTAGGTTAAGTATATATTGTCAATTACGATCTCATTATAGTATTTTTTGTTCATTTTCGTGTGACTATATCATTACGCAATATTTCACTTTCATTATTTAGTTATTGAGATTGAAACAAATACGTATTAAATATTTGTAAAGTGTTAATTAAATTAAGATATTGTATAATATCTCATACTTTGAATGCTTGTGTAATATAATAAGACAATATATATCTTTTTTCAGCTGATTATAATTGCAGAATTTATTAACTCATTCAACCTTTAATATTGTTAACAGACAAAAATAAAAAAAAATAAATTAGATTTTGTCATATTTAATATTTCAGTTTAAATAAAAATGATATTTAAACATCAAATAATTATTATGTGGCTTAAAAAAAAATTATTCACAGACTTTACAATTATCTAATACTAAATATAATTTTAAATAACAAAAATTATAATTTATCAAATAAATTTAAATTACAATTGTACATAGACAATTAAATAATGATGTTTAATTTTAAACTAAAAATCAAAGATCGTCATGAAATTATTCATATTATTGGTTTTATTATCAAATAACTTGAACTATAAGAAAAATAAATTAAAAAAATTTTCTAACCTATAAATAATATTTTATCTATAAGCATTTTTGTTTTATTTGTCAAATGACAAAACTCAACACATGACTACTCTTATCACACGCAATAATATTTATGTATTATTTAATGAAGCTCAATTTAGTTATTTAAATAATTTGAGTTTAATTATACACGAAAAATCCAGTACATTTATGAAATGTTAAAACCCTTGTCACTACTCGTGAATCTCTCTAATAACATCAATTTAATTCTTGATAGTCTAGTGTCAACATATGCGAATAAATCCAATTAAATTCATCATAAACTTAATGTACAATGCGTGTAGAAACATGCTGTCGAAACACTTCATCAGTATCATCATTAACGAGAGCATCTCCACTCGTAAATGTTTGTCGATATATTTTTTTCTTAATTACAAATTTTTATTCACACATTGTACAATCAAAGTAAGAAAATTATAACAATTATGGAGAAAAATAATAGTGATTTACCTGGTATGTGAGAATAAATTCATTGTTTATTATTAATATGATAATTAATTTGATAATTTATTTTCATATTTTGATATTTAATTATTGTGATTATTTAGATGTGACAAGAACTGATGAAAAAGTGGCGCAAGATGCTGTGAATCAAACTGGATTTGGCTGGTTCAATTTGAAAATTTATATATTGGCAGCGCTTATTTCTATAAATATTGGTTTTGGTTTAGGTAATATTGGATTGATAATGCCATCAGCAGCATGTGACTTTAAAATGTCAACACTTGCTAAAGGTCGCATTGGCGTAAGCACTGTATTAGGTAAATAAATTGATAAAATAAATTAATAAATGTTGAAATAATGAAAAATTATTTAACACTAATTCATTTTTTTATTTTTATTTTAATTTTTAATACACAGGAATGATGTGTGGTCCGTATTTTTGGGCTGGCATGGCTGATATGAAAGGCAGAAAATTTAGTTTAATAATAAGTCTATTTCTTCATGGCTTCACTGATGGTTTAGGATCAATTATTTCAAATTATTGGGGATTTATTGTATGTAAATTTTTTAATGGATTCAGGTAATTAATATTTATATATTTTAAAGATAATTTGAGACACTACAACAGAATAATTGGAATAATTTCTAAAACTAAAACACAATGAAATTTGTAGATAAATTTTTGTTAATAATTGAAAAATTAATTTTAAAAATAATAATTAAAAGATGAATTTTGAAATGATTAACAAAAAATATATTAAATTTATATAATTACAACTATTGAAACATCAAAATATTATGATTAATTTATATTATTATTAAGAATTCTATTTTTAATTAATAATTGAGAAACATTAGACGTGATAAATTTTTTTTTTTTCATTTTTTTTGTTAATTAATTTGATGAATCTTATGATTATAAATGTTTAAAATGTTTATATGACCAATTATATTTTTTAACTAGAGTTTATTCAACCATTTATAGTATCGTGTTACAAATAAAAATAATATAAATCATTATTTATTTTTTAAACAGTCTCGGTGCTGAACTGGCATTGTTATTTACTTATCTGGGGGAATTTCAACCTTGTAAATATCGTGATAAAATTCTCTCACTAACAGAATTACCATGGAGTTGTGGATTGATTATAACAGCAAGTAAATAAATAATTATGAATATATAATTTAAATAATTTGGGGATTTCAATTTGATATAATGAAAAATATTTTATTATTTATTTTAAGGTTTAGGATGGGCGATTATTCCATTGGATGTAAATTATCAGACGTCTACTATGTTTTTTTTTAACTCCTGGAATCTCTTTCTTTTAATTTGTTCATTGTTAGCACCTTCAATAGCAATTTGGATGATATTTTTACCGGAAACACCAAAATATCTTGCGGAAACTGGTGAACATAAAAAATTAATTGATCTTTTATGCCAAATGTATCATGAGAATACTGGACTACCTCATGATAATTATTTGGTAATTAAATACAATACAAAATTAATTAATTTAAAATATTTTTTTTTGTTATAGTGATGAAAGATTTTAATGTTTTATTTTGTTTTTTTTTTCTAGGAACAACTTAAAAAATTAAATAATCCAGCAATTGATAATTTAATTATACGAGCAAAAAGTTTTAAAGAATCACCAAATCGTCCAACATTTCGTCAAAAGCTCAAAGATTTTTCAAAATTAACATTAGAATTATTACAACCACCTCATATAAAAAATACATTGCTCGTTGGTATTGTTACATATTGCACCACATCAGCATATTTTACAATGGTATTTTGGTTGCCAGAAATATTTCAACGATTTTCTATTTTTGAAGAACGTTTTCCTGATAAATTAGGAAGTGTTTGTACTGTTTCTCAAATATTATACTCAAATAATGGAACACAGGTAAAATAAATAAAATTTTACATCATAAACAAAATAATAATTATTTCTATTTCTATTAAATTTAATTTATAATATTCAGGCAATTGATGATAATTTTGAAGAATGTTCATCTCACTTGGACTCTACTGTTTTTTTTCATAATCTAATTTTGGGTCTTGCATGTCTACCACCAGCATTATGGCTACCATTTTGCGTAGATCGATTAGGTTTCAAAATTCATTTAAGTAAGTTAAATAATAAAACAACGAAAAAAAAATTCCAATAAATTATTTTTCAATGTTTAGAAAAAAATTTTCTTATTATTCTATTTATCATCATTTGTTTAATTTATTTTTTCAGTTGCAGCCACTTTATTTAGCAGTCTCTTAGTCTTTGGATTATTATTCGTAAATAATTCTACACAAAATCTCATTTTGTCGTGTTTATTTGAAGCATTATCATCAGTTTCAATAACAATTATTTTTTGTACAGTTGTGGAACTTTATCCAACCCATTTACGGTAAACTTTTACGTTAATATATTAATTATTAAGTGATTTTATATTAATAAGTATATTATAAAGTTATTGACACTTGTAAATTAAAAAGCTCAACTGATATAATAAGTCAATAAATTGTTTCAATTAGGGTCATTGCGTCTGCATTTGCGACATTTATTGGTCGGATTGGAGCAGTTGTTGGCATCTCATTAGTTGGATATCTTATTGATGATTATTGTGTATTGTTAGTGGCAATAGTGGGAACACACCTATGCGGTAATATATTATTAAAATTTAATTTTATTTTATTTTATTTTATATTATATTTTTTTTTTTCTCGTTACTTCATTTGTTAATATTTTACATTTATTTTTTTATAGTTGCTACACTTCTTGGATATTTTATTCCAATTCAAAGGACAAGAGCTGCATTTGAGAAGAAAGAAATGGAGAAAAAAAATGATGAATATCAGATTTCTGTTGAAATGAACATTCGTGTGTAATTTAAAACAAATTATAAATTGATGAATTTGATTTTATTATTTCATCTTTGTAATTTTTTTTTTTTACTGGCTTATGTTTGATTATGATGGGAATTTTTTTTTTCTATAATTAAGTATTCCAGAGGGGTGTATTCAAGGGGTGAATTGTTGGGTTAGAAAGAATTTATTTATAAGATTGAGAGTGTAAGACAAAAAATTGAATTGTAAAAAATGTGAAATAATAAGAAAGGAAATTATGATCTGAAAAATTTATTTCGTGATTAATTTTATTCTTTATGATTATAAATTAATATTAATTTATATATTAACACTCGGTAAATTTAATATTCATTCTCATCATTAATTTATTAATTAAATTAAATTTTTTTATTGGCTTTGTAAATATTAAAATTATAAATTCATTTATTTTTCATTTAAAAATGTTAAAAGATAGTAAAAATTGCATTATAAAATCGATATTAAATCTAATTAATATTTCAATCGAATATTTATTATTAAATTTCTAATTATAAAATAATTTTAAATATTTTTGTTCAATTACCAAATAAAATTACATTAATTATTTGTCATCGATGAAAATTTTTGCTTTCTTTAATTATTAAATATTTACGTGGGTAATAATTAATTCAAAATATATATTTCACTTTACTATATAATGAACTCATAAACAATTTCAAAAAGGAATGACGTGAATAAATATTTGAGAAGTCGAAATAAAAAATACAAAAGTACATTAATTAATAAGAAAAATTGTTTAATTATTTTGACCCGGTTGAATATCAACCAAATATTTTTTTTAATATATAAATACAGCAAGTTAACAATAGGTGAACAATAAATTATACTGTCACATTTTAATCTGTCTCTCATTTAAGTCAAAAATAAAAATTTGTATATTTATTCGAATGATTCATTCATGCATATAGAAATATAAATGCGACAAAGTGTTGACTTGATTAATCTTTCGTGTCAAATCTATTGTGACAATTCTGAAGAACTGTATCACAATTATCTAATAACAAAGAATTTTAATTTAGTATATAAAGTAACAAATTAATATCAATTTATATATTTTTTTTTAGGGCGCAATAAATAAATTAAAAAATGTAGAAATAATTGTATAAAAAACTTGGTAAAACCTCTTTTATAATAAACAACTAATTGTAATGTTTAAAAAATTAAATTAAATTATTTAATTTTACTAAATTTTATTCCTAGTCTAATTTATAAATATTTAAAAAAATTTCAATTATTCATATCAATATAAAATTAAATAGTGAATTAATTTACATCAATAATTTTTTTTTTTCATCTTTTTTTGTATCAACAGCCATTTATTATTGTTTATTTTCAATACCAGCATCATAAACTTTTTATCTAGCTCAATCATAATAAAGAAATAAAAAAAATTTGATGATATTTACACACAGATGAATAAAATAATAATTTACAATTCATAATTAAATTTTCAGGCTGTGTCATCAACATTTATAAATTTCATCAAACATACTTCAAGTAATTATTTACAACCTGACAATAATTATCAACTATTAATCATCGTGCTGCATTACATCTTACATTGCTTACTATTAAAATATCCTATAAAATGTTTATTCACAATAATTATTAAATTAAAAAAATGTAAATAAAAAATTTAATTACTTTTATATTTTTTATTTATCAAATTACAATTCTTCATATACTTATTTAATAACTATACATGGAATCTTCAGTGACAGCTCTAAAACTATTGAAAAAACACAAGTTATTATTCAAATTGAATAAAAAATTGTAATAAAATAATCATAAAAAAAAAAAAAAAAAAAATTACACAACACTTAAGAAATAAAAAAACGGTGGACAAACAATTTTTATGGCGACAGTACTGATAACAAAAACCGATAAGGAATATGTCCAATTGTTTAAATTAACTATACACACCATATTTACAAAAAAAAAAAGAAAAAAAAGTGGTTTCTAATAAACTCTATATTTATTTCATTGAATATGACACACGTGTAGTAAATTTTTCCATACTATTTCACTCATCACCAACATCATTAATTAAAAAAAATACATAAAAAACATTATTAAATAATTTTTTTATTTTCAAAAACCTACAAAAAAATATTTTTTCATTCTAAAATAAGAAAATTTCATTTCATCCACAGCTTTTATCATTAAAATAAATAAATAAACCACATGAAATTAATTTTGTGTATCATTTAAATATAATAATTCATCCCTACATAATCTTGAATAAAAAATAAATAAATAAATAATTTTAATACATAAATTCACAGACAATTATTAAAAATGTCTTCAGCCAAATTTAACCTAAAATTATTCAGCTTCATTTCAAATTTATCATCCATATATTAGAATATTAAACACATGAACCACTTAATCAAACATGAACACTACACAAGTAAACATTAAATGAATAAATAAAAAATAGTGCGTAGTGAAACATGGAATTTTACGTTTACATTGCATCAGTTTTCTTACATCAAAATTTAAAAAAATTATTTTTCTTTATACATACTTTTATAATTTGCATAAGAAGTAATTACTACTATACAGTATAGTGTATACACATATATATAAAACCTCATTACCCATAGATATATTTATACATTATACATTAATACATATACATGAATTAACAGTAGGTAGAATTATAAATCTAAATTTTGTCCTTCATTTCTTATTCGTACAAACATTTTTTTCTACCTAACCTTAATGGGTAAAAAGCTTATCTTTATAATCTCTTCTGTTAACTGAAAACTATTATTAAATTTATTAAGTGGTGGGGAAAATATCGGTAGTAGGAACTTCTTCTATAGTTCTATACGATATATATAATAGACAAGATGATTCGAAAAAGAAAATACCCTTCATGCTACTGTTTCAATTGACTGTCGTTAGCTCAAATGTACACTTCGTATTAATTATTTAAATAATAAATAATTGTGTTTAATTGGTGATATTAATTGTTGTATATTTAATTTATTAACAATTGTGTTGTGAATGAATAAATAAATAGAAAATATTTAATTAGTTTTATTGTTATTTTATATTTATTAAATTAATATGGCAGACCAAATTTCGTCACAGGGTAAGTTTATATTGATAAATATAAAATTAATTGTGAAATGTTATAATATATGGATATTGATATTTATTTATTGCTAATATATATATGAAAATTTAATATTAAATATGAAATTACAGAACGGGAATCGGATGAAAATGATGCTGAATTATCTGTTAATTTAACTGGTTTTGGAAAATTTAATATTAAAGTTTTGATACTTTGTGGATTAATATTTATGAATACTGGATTTAGTATTAGTAGTGTTGGATTAGTTATGCCTTCAGCTGCTTGTGATTTTAATTTAACAACAGTGGATAAAGGTCGTATAAGTGCAATACCCATGTTAGGTAAGTAATAATAATTATATAAAAAATATATAATAATTAAATAACATGAAAATTTTTAATATCTAGTTTATGAAGTAATTTAATATTTTTATTTCAATAAATTATTTAGGTATGTTATTTGGCGGATATTTTTGGGGTTGTTTAGCTGATATGCAAGGTAGAAAAATATCTTTAACATTAGCACTTTTTTCCCATTTTTTGTTTGAAATAATTTCATCTGTAGTTCCAAATTATTGGGGCTATTTATTTTTAAAATTTCTAAGCGGCATTTCGTGAGTATTTATTCATTTATTTATTTATTTATCAATTTATATTACAATGAAAAATAATAATATTAATGAATATATATATATGAATATCGTTATTTATTAATTTCTTTTATTTTTTATTTGTAGAATTAATGGACAAAGTGTAATTTTATTTACATATCTTGGAGAATTTCAACCGACTAAAATGCGAGAGAAAATTTTATGCTGGTTAGAAATGGCATGGTCACTTGGATTAATTGCATTACCATGTAATTATTATATAAATAATATATTTTTGATTTTTAATATAATTATCAGAAAATAAATTGGACTTTAATTAAATAATTATTTATGTTTACAGTAACAGGATGGGCTATTTTTTTTTTTTTTTTTTTTTTTTTTTTTATTTAGTCCTTGCCTTGCGGCTTTGGACGAGTTGCCCATACATTCATCTTACATTTATTTATTTACATTATTTTTATATTCCCATACACACATATATTTCTTTTCTCTTTTTTACCGTAATTAATACCTAATTTTTGTTTTCCCTTCTCTTTTCAATTTTTTTCAATATTTCTATTCCTTCTCCTCCCTCATCTAATGTTTCTTCTATTCCTTTTTCTATTCTTGTCCTCCTGCATTCTTTCAACACATGCCAAAGGCTTTCTTCCGTTTCATTGCATATCCTGCAATTCCTTGCCTCCGCCTTCTTCCAGTATTTTCTCGCATTCATTTCATTCCCACATCTATACCTTGCTAATAGTCTTCTCTCTTTACTTTTCATCCTCTTACTTAAGTACTTTGGTTTTTCCTCTTTCATAATTATTTGATAGTCCGAGTTATATTTTGATGCCTTGATTTTCTCACTTCTTTCCTCTTTCTCTCTTCTTATCATGCCTTCTGTCATTTCATCTTCTATTTTAACCTCTTCTTCCCTCTTTTTTTCCATCTTTTCTTTGCTGTAACCGTTCTTCCTTATTAATCCTTCTCTCATCTTTGCCCATTTTCCTTCTCTTCCGTTCCCCCATTCTCTTTCTCTCTCTTCGATACATTGTTTCACTATTTTCTTTTCCGACCCTCTCGCTTTTTCTTCATATTTTATTGCACGTTTTGTCGCTTCTATTTTCATACTCTTCATCTTT
Organism: Microctonus brassicae; assembly: GCA_918226075.1. NCBI lineage: Eukaryota > Metazoa > Arthropoda > Insecta > Hymenoptera > Braconidae > Microctonus > Microctonus brassicae. The sequence goes on along the minus strand of OW445484.1, from coordinate 10,735,984 downwards.
GTCTCTTCCTCAATTATGTAGTTTGGTGTTGTAGTGTCTAGTCCCAGTATCCATTTTACATACTTCCTTTTTGTCGCATCCAATCTCTCTTCTTCTTTCCAACCCCATATTTCCGCTCCAAACAGCGCAACACCTCCTACCAGTGCTTCAAATATCTTCATTCTCTTTGAGAAATCTTGCTTGAAGATTCTCTCTCCTATACTCCATGTTTTTTTCATTGCGATTATTGCCCTTCTCTTTCTTTCTAGTATGTGCTTTTCTGCTCCTCCATTTTTTTCCATTATATAACCCAAATATTTTATTTCTTTAACCTCCTCCAGTTCTTCTTTCCCCCACATCCACTTTCTTTCTTTTTTTCCTTTCCTCTTTTCAAAGACCAGTATTTTTGTCTTCTCCGTGCTTATTTCCATCTTTTTTTTCCTTATCCATCTATTGAATTTTTTTAACATCTCTTTTAGTTCTTCTTCTCTGTCCGCTATTAGTACAATGTCATCTGCATATATTAGTGTCCATATTTTCATATTTCCTATTACTACTCCTCCTGTCCTTCCTTTTCTCATTTCTTCTTCTAGATCTGCTATATATGCATTAAAAAGCGTAGCACTCATGGGACATCCTTGTCTCACCCCCTTTTTCGTCCAAAATACATCTGTATATTTCTCTCCTATTTTCACCGTGTTCATCGTTTCCTCATATGTTTCTATTACTCTTTCTCTCAATCTTTTGCTTATCGCCATTTCCTCCAATGTTTTCTCCATTATTCCTCTATCTACTTTATCAAAGGCTCCCTTCAAGTCCGCAAAACATGCAAATATTTTTCCTTTCTTTCCTAATTCTCTGTCTACAATGTGGTTCAGTACATAGATTGCATCTATTACCCCCCTCCCCTTTCTGAATCCAAATTGCCCTTCTTCTAATTTGCCTTCTATTTCCTTTGCTAGCCTCTCGTTTAGCACACTTGCGTATATTTTGTACGCTGTGTTCATCAACGTAATTCCCCTGTAGTTTTTTGCTTCTTTTTTTTCTCCTTTTTTATATATTGGACATATCACCCCCTTTTTCCACTCCTTCGGAATCCCTACAGGATGGGCTATTATTCCTCTTGATATATCCTTTGTCAATGATAAATTTTTTTTCCACTCTTGGAATTTATTTGTTGCTATTTGTTCTTTGCCATCGCTTTTTATTGGTTTGTGGATTCGTTCATTTCCTGAAACACCAAAATATTTAGTGCAAGCTGGTGACGATGCTAAATGGGCTCAGGTATTAGAAATAATGTACAAGGAAAATACTGGAAAATCCTACGCTGAATATCTTGTGAGTATAAATTAATCTGATGAATAAATTGAAAAAATTTTTTTATCTATTTGTAAATAAAAAAAATTAATCAAATAAAATTTTTATACAGGAAAAAGTTTCCAAAAGTGGCGTTGAAAGCTTAAATAATAGATTGATTAATGCAAAATCATTGGCAGAAAAATCACGAGAATTATCTAAAACTAATACATCAATGGTGATTTCAAGAATTTATAAACAATCAATAACATTATTTAAACCACCATATTTAGCACGAACTTTTATTACATGTTCTATTATGTTTTGTTTGGGATCATCTTACTATGCGCTTATGTTATGGTTTCCTGAATTATTCCAACGATTTGGCGATTTTGAGGTTAAATATCCAGGTGAATCAACGAGCGTTTGTCGCATATCGCAATATTCGGTTAGTTAATTATTATATTTATACAATACATGTATAATTCTTGATAGAATGCAGTTAATTGTTTAAATTAATTGATATTTAATATTATATTGTCATCTCGAACAATTACATATTATTTTTTACGAAAGTATAACAATTGTTCCAAAATTCGCGCAAGATTTCAAGGGTTAACAACGTGTTACTTATTGCGTGAATTTTGGGACAACCTCAATTTTTATAATGTATTCATAAAAATAACCTAATTGAAAACTGAGCAAAAAGACTGCGTATTCTATCAGAGATATAAAAATTATAAAATTACGTTTATGGTTATTTTTAAATGATTGAAAAATTTTATTTTAAACAGGTTGCTGAAGTGAATGACTGTCCTAGACATATTCAAACTGAAGTTTATGTACACACACTTATTCTCGGTGGAGCTTGTGTACCACTCAGTCTAATTTTGCCATTACTTGTTAATAAACTAGGATATAAATTTTATTTAGTCGTAGCATCATTCATTGCATCAGCAGCTACTGTTGGATTATTCTTCGTCAAATCATCAACGCAAAATCTTATTTTATCATGTATTTTTGAAGCATTCTCATCTGTTGGCATGAGCATTATTTTATGTATGACTGTTGATCTCTATCCAACGCATTTAAGGTAAATAAAATGTATTTATTAAAATTATTAAATGATTTATTATTCAACAGTTGAATTGAAATAATAATTTCATATTCATTTATTTATGTATATTTAATTTCAGAGCAATGGCTACAGCAATGTGTGGCGCATTTGGACGTGTTGGTGCACTCGTTGGAAATTCACTATTTGGTTATCTTATTGACAATTATTGCATAACTTTAATACTTATTATTGCTGCACAACTTTTAGGTAAAAATTATTGTAAAATAATCTTAATCGAATTTTATTTTCGAATTATATAATAATGTTTAAATATATGTATTATTTATTTTTGCAGCTTGTTCAGTACTTGGAATGGTCATACCATTGAAAAATAAAAATAAAAATGCAGACAAAAGTGCAGAAGAAATTTCAAAATCGTGACAAAAAAACAAAATTTTCATGTGTCAAACATCAAATTAATTATTCTCATTTAATTGACACCATAAAATAGAGAATTATTAATTTTTCTATGAAATATAAATTTTTCAGCATGATACTGAAATTTGTTTGAACAAAAAATTAATTAACTGATTGAATTATCACGATTAATTATATCAACTATTATTAATTATAAATTCAATACCCTCACAAGCATTTGCATTATTTTATTTAATTAAATGTGAGAGTTATTAATTATTTATGATGAAACAAACATAGAAAAAGTATCAATGCATAATCATAAAATTATTCATCTTTAACTTCAGCATTTTAATTAATGTGTGCAAATAAAAAATTAATCATCATATACCATAAACAAATACGAACAAATTCATTTCGAAAATGGAAAAAATGAAAATATAATCAACGTTTAAGAATAGTTTGAATAATAATTGTTGACGTCAAGACTTTTTGTGTAATATTTTATGGAAATAATTAAATATCGATATGTAAATAACATTTTATTATTATTAATAAACGAAATGATAATGTAATATAGCACTGGAGCCATCAACTGTATATTTGAAATAATTAAAAATCAAAATTTTGTCATAAATATATTAAAAATTTCAAACAATTTGATCATCAGGCGATAATGTTTGACTATTATTTGATAATGTCGTAGACAATCCATCGTCTACTGCAGTGGAATTAAATATTAATGGTGCAGTAGCTGCATAATATGGCAACAAGGAATATTGATGATGATGATGATGATGATGATGTGGTGGTGGTGGTGGAGGTGGCGGTGGTACAAAATATGATGGCGTAAATAATCCTTGACGTTGAGCTACTTTAAGTCGTGATGTTAATTGCTTTTTCCATTTTGTTCGACGATTTTGAAACCAAGTTTTTATCTGTACTTCAGTAAGATTCAATGACTTTGATAGCTCCATACGTTTGCTCACGCTTAAATATTTATCAATCTATATTTGGAAAGATGATAAAAAATATATTATATAATTTAAATTGGATTAATTCGAATTATTTATCAATTATAAGGTATTTAAATTTTATAATTTTTTTATTTTTATATTGTTTACCTTGAATTCTGCTTCGAGCTTTTCCAGTTGCTTTGCGCTATAAGCTTGTCGAGGCTTTCGATCGATACCAGGTTTTCTCGATCGTCTTCCACTGGGTTTTGGCGCTAAAAATAAATAAATAATTGTGAGAAATTAAATTAAATTAACTTTAATTGTTCGATAAGTCTGAATCAAATATATTATTGTATATGATTAAAATAAGAGATTGAACTTTACCTCAAGTAGGAATAAATAATTGACATATTTTTAAACTGAATAAATATATTAAATATATATGAAATTAATAGTAAAAGAATATTTTCAAACTTAGCGAAAAATTATTATTTGATTTATTTTTTAAAGAATATTAAATTAATTCGTTGTTAAAACTTGAAAAAAAATTACAAATATAAATAAAACATTATTATTATATCGATAAATATTTGTTTAGGATTTTTAGCGTCCATTTTAACGATCACACAATTTGCAAATATGAAAAATAAATATTTAAATATTTATAAATATTTTTCTTTATAGCTATTAATGACAATTACTTATTATTAACAATATTATTTATAATCAATTCGATACCATTGTATTTTTAATTATTTTTAATATTACAGATGTGTTTATTAATCACTTTTAAAGGCAGAATTTGATAAAAAAATTATTCCAAATTTTTATCTTTCTATAATTTTCCTAACCTTTGATGAATGAATATTATCTATAAATTATCAATATAAAAATTATTCATGCAGATAATTTTATTGATGTTCATGAGTAGTGAATGAAGAATGTAAAATTAAATTGTAATTTAATTATATGTAGTCAGTAATATTGAAAACAAACTAAGGAATTTCCTGGAGATATGAAATATTCCTAGAGTTTTTTAATGGAATATGAGTAAAGTAAAAAATAAAATACTAAATTTACGAGTGTATACTGAAGCATTTAACACTACGATGGAAGATGGTTAGAGTTATGACGCTGATAAATCGGTTTCTAACAGCATGGAAGAAGGTTTAATATATTGATAAACGAGTGAATGAAATAATGGCAAAGAGGAAAAAAAAAAAATGCCATTATTAAATAATTCATTTTAAAAATTTTTAAAATGTTGAAGATTTTTATACTTTCAACACTTTTAAGAAGCATTGTTTGTCAAAAGAAAATTTAATGAAATAAATATATATTTATTATTTATTCGTATTTAAAATATATAAATTTATTAAAAATTTTATTTACGTAAAATAATTTATTATTAATATTATCTTTCAAAATTTTTTCAATACTGAGAGAATGGATGTAAATAATATCAGGACAATAAATTAACTTTTGGTAAAATAATCTATTGAATTTTATTTTAGTGAGAAATTCTATTAATCTAATATGATCGAAAAATTGCTTTGAGGGTGAGTAAAATTGTTATATATGTATTTCTAGAGACGTTGATGCTGTGTTTGCGTGCTGAATGACCGTTAACACATCAACAGGATGAGATAGTAAAAGAAAATGAGATAAAACTCGACAGATAAAAGAAAGATAGAAAGGTGCTAAAACCTTCATATAACATCCAATATTCGTTTTCAAGTCTCACCCTTAAATTCACCCTCTATTGTCCGCAAAAATGAAACTACTCAACAATAATAAGCTACAAATGATGGTTGTTCGCACTTTCTTAATCCCCTTTTTTTCTACCCCACCATTTTCCTACAATCAATTCTCTCCATTGTATCATTATTATTTTTTTTTTCCTATTTATTTTCCTCTATCATCAATTTTTTATACAATTATATTCTATTTATTTACCTTGAAGTCCAAATAATTGACTAGTTTTTGATTGACTAAACCAACTGCTATAAAGAAATGATGCCGAAGCAAGAGACGCAGAATATCCTGCAGGATCTGTCAAACCATCAGCAAATGAATCTAAAAAATACCAAATTAATTTATATATTCACATTATTTTAGTAGATAATTAAAAAATATTATAATAATTTATTTTTCAGGCGATTGTCTCAAAACATGATGTTTCACGTACTCAATAGAGAGTCCTTGAAATGGTACTTTTTTGGACGCATTTATTCATAAAACAAAATTTTGACTAGTGAAACTGTAAAAGTAGTTTCAAATATTTTGGATTTTTCTAGAAAAAAATTCTTCTTCTTTTAAATTTCTAACATTATGTATGTTGCATAATTTTATAAAACTCTCAAACTGTTTTATATAAATTTCACGAGATTTTTCTGGTAGTAAATTTAACGTCACTGCATTGGCGGCTTCATAAATTTCGTTAGGATTGTCACTGTCACTGTCACTCATTTTGCTTTTTTAATTTTATACTTGATCGTTTATATTTCCGCTTTATTTTAAATGTTACAATACTGACAGAAACAAAGTTTGTTAATAAACTGTGTAACAACGCAACCTTTTCTTTTATTTACCCATAAAACAAAAGGAAAAATTGCGTTGCAACACAATTTATGAATTACTACACAATTTATACATTGTTAGTTTATTTACAAGATTTGTTTCTGTCATTTCTGGGACTATTGATTCCTGAATCATCATATTTTGAGACACTCGCCTAAAAAATTATGTATGCACCATGGAACCTAGTAATCTTTTTTAGCCTCACACGAAATTTGCTTGGCCTCAGTGGCAAATTTCTGGATTCAGCTTAAAAACGATCAACTTCACAGCCTTGGCACACAAATAACTATTTTTGATAATTATTAATTATTAATAGCTCACTATGATCATAATGTAAATTTCCAGGTGTTGCTGGTACTGCCATTGGCTTGACAAATTGTCCATTTTTTTCTCTTAATTCTTCAACGTCATCGGTAATATCACTTCTCATTTCATTCACTGTTTCTTCTCTCACTTCATCACGGCACTTATCCTTACGTCCAAGTATACTATCAATTGTAAATGCACTTATTACTGATGATGATGATGATGTTGACAATGTAGTTTTACATTTTGATAATGATAACATTGTATCATTGCTACTAATTACACTACCAACACTAGAATCAGAATTATAATCCATTTGATCCTGCAATTGAGTCAACGATTCACGACAACAATTGTCTTTTTTCATTAATTTATCATCCATTCTATGAACAATTACTTCATCTCCTGAATTATAAATTACATCAAAATAATCATTGTGATTATCATCATGTTTCATACTACGTAAAATCATTTGTCAAAAGACAAATACGAAAAATATAAAATACAAATTATTAAAATTCTTTACATTATTATTTATTTCTTATATTAATTTATTGATAAATAAAATTATCAATTAATCAATGACATTCTAAATAGATGATTGGATAAATTTAATTGATAGATAAATGAAAGTGTTTATTTATAAATTTTAAGAGCATGATTTCACATCACTGGTTAATCCTCCACTAATTCTCTATCAGTAAGAGAAAATGGTGGATACCAACGAATCTATATGACAGGTGGCACGTGTCCGTGGTCCACCACCAACCTCTAAACCACCCTCTAAAAACTCACAACATCCCCACCCCAATGGTGTTAACAAAAAGATGAAAAAAAATAAGAGAGAATGAAGAGTGGGAGAGTGAAATGAAGAAGAAAAACGATGTGAGTTTTTGAGTTGGATCCTTTGCTTTAGAAGGTGCTGTAAGAATGCCATCCACCTCTAATAAATATCATCCCCACTTTATTCTACCTCTCGCACTATTTTTATTTTTTTTCTTACTCGAATGGAAATTCAATATTTGTTTAAGCTTGAAATAAAATATATTTATAAAAGTAAATTATGAATGTTGATTAAATTAATGAAAGTTTTGAGGTTTAGTTGAGTAATTTTCAATATTTTATGTCATTTCTTACGATGTTTTATTTAAATGTTAGGGGAATAATTGTGAATGATGTGAAATTTTTTGGTTTTATGTATTGAATTATATTTTAAGGATATTTTATTATAAACGATGGGAAAAATTTTATACATTGAATTTTTATTGCTTGATCGGATTGGTTGGATTAAAGCGCATGCTTTTGAGAAGAGTTACCGCCCTCTCTTCAGATCCACACCACTATAAACAGCACAATCATATCAATCTGATGAAGGAGAAGATAAAAAAAAGAAATGAAAAGAAAAATATAACTACGAATGTATTATAGTAAATTAATAATAATCAAATTTTCCCCACGATAATTCCATATTCAATTAATTCATAAAAAGCTTCAACAGATCCCAATAAAAATAAGGAACAAAAAAAAAATATAAAGAAAAATATTCGCTAAAAGTAAAACAAAAATTTTTATAAATATAAAAATGATAAAACATCTCATATTAATTATTATTAAACAAATATAATTTAATTAAAGATATTTTATGATTTTTAAAAATTTTTTTTCTTCAATTTTTATAGAATTCAATATTTAAAGAGTTGAAATTTGCTATAAAATTATTGGAAAATATATTATAATTTAATCAAAAATGAATTTAAAAAATTTTTGGATTACTTTATTTTGATATTAATTTTTATGATTATTTTTTTTATTTTTGAAAATATTAGAAGCGTTTTATGAACATTGAGTATTATTAATTTTTTTTTCTTTATTATATATATATATATAATATTTCTCAGGTGCGAACGAAAGAGGAAGTTACGCTTGTCAACTTTACTTCACGCATTCATGGTCGCTCTATCTCATTATTCTCAGAAATTGTACACGAGAGAATCGTAAAACGCAATGTTTATATATATACATACATACATATATAAGAAATTGTGAGAAAAGTAACACTGTTTATATGTATATATTTTTTGTCGTATACCCAACGTGAAGTAGAAAAAAAAACGAAAAATAAAATAGAATAAATAAAAGAGAAGAATAATAAAAAAATAAATATACTTATTTTAATATTTTAAATAAATATAATTAATTAATTAATTAATTATGTTATAAAATATTTTATGAATTGAATTTAATTCATGCTATGTCAGATTAATTGAAAACAATCAATCAAACACCTGAACAATTCGTGAGTATAATTTGTTTTTTCTCCCCAACAAAAAACAATTATAATTCGAAAATATAAAGAATAAATAAAAAAAAGACCAAGTGTTATACGTAAATATCCATTTGACACGTTATACAAACTGTAACGAATTTATATATCATTATTTTTCCATCATTGACACGTAAAAAAAAAATATGAAAAAAAATCGTAATTGAAAAATATAAAAAATGAATAAATAAATAAATAAACCTAATTTTCATTTATAAATATTGTGTATACGTTATACAAATTACAACTAATTCATCTATTATTATTTTCCATCATTAATATACAAAAAAAAAATTTGAAAAAAAATCGTAATTGAAAAATATGAAAAATAAATAAATAAATAAATAAATAAACCTAATTTTCATACATAAATCTCCATTTGTCATGTTATATAAACTGTAACGAATTTATCTACCATTATTTTTACATCATTGCCATAAAAAAAATAATATAAAAAAAATGTAATTGAAAAATAGAAAAAAAATAAATAAATAAATAAATAAATAAACCTTATTTTCATTTATAAATATTGTAAACACGCTATACAAATTATAACTAATTCATCAATCATTATTTCCCATCATTAATAAACAAAAAAAAAAAAATAATAATTCGAAAAAAAATCGTAATTGAAATATATAAAAAATAAATAAATAAATAAATAAATAAATAAACCCAATTTTCATACATAAATCTCCATTGGACATGTTATTCAAACTGTAACCAATTTATCTACCATTATTTTTCCAGCATTGATATACAAGAAAAAAAATAATCCATTAAAAAAATTTATTCTCTTCATGAAATATCGGAAAGTGAAGTGAAAAGTGGGCGATTAATGTTGTAAGGGTCCAAGTGGACGCAGCTATGAAGCACGAGCTGATATATACAACGCAAAACGAACGAATATAGCCCACTCTCGCGAGATATTAGACAGGTGAGCACATTCCCAGGGGAACAAAGGTCCCATCACTTCCCTTCTTTTCCCTCCAGCTTCTCTCACATCCTCCTCACACCATTAATATATATAACACCCCTATATACATGTATCTATAACGCAATTCAACAACTGTCTAAATGTAAAACATTCATAACAGCGGGTCTTAGTAAGTGGTTTTTTAATAAAGGTGTATTTAATCATGAATATTAAATTTCAATGTTGAATCGATTAGACAGCTTTGGTTGATAATATATACAAAGATGTCACGTTGATTTTCAACATATAGGGTCCCCATCTTATTTACATGTGGGCTATCAATAACACTTTTGTTATTATATATTAATAACAATTTTTAAATTCATCCTGTATGATTATTATTTTTAAAAAAAATTTTTTTTCCTTTGTCCTGTTGATGTTTTGAGTTCAAAAAACTCGACGTACGGTATAAATAATTGTCAGGCTAGCGGTGTGGATAATTATTGTATGCACGAGTGATGGTCATTTTTTTCCAGGTTAGATAATGTAGAGAAAAAATATTATTCAGTGTGAATAAAACATCAGTTAGAACAATGAAGAGATCTGTTGAAAGAAAGAATATTATTTATTATAAATTAATTTATTATTTGATAATATTTATGAAATTAATTCAATGTTTGGCAATGGATGAATGTTATTTTGATGGCAATGATTTTTGTGTTAGTCAAGATGATATTTTGTCAGGGGATATGTTGCCAGGATCATTTTTATTTGTTAATTTTGATGGGAGAAATGATAGTGTGAATAATGTTGCGAATAATTTAACGGTTGATGGAACGTATGTCGAAGCATTGAACAAGATGGATTATCACAGGTAAATTTATTTCAAAGTGTGAGCAAAAAAATAAATAAATAAATTGTTTGACAATTGTGATAAATGATCTTGAATTATTTGAATAGAATTTTGTCAAATCTTTTGCACCTTTGATACTAGATATACATATGTGTATGTATTTTTTTTTTTTTTTGGTTTAGAAAACGTATGAATGAGTATTTGTGCCATGGCTTCATGGCTGAAGAAATATTTCGTGATATGAGATCGATTCGAAGCAAACGACGTCAAGATGTTGGATCCATGAATGGAATGCCAGATTTTTTTGGTGATGACAATGTCACTGTGCATGATAAAATGTTGTCTGATGAAGGCAGCACTAAATACAAGGAATGGCTCCATAGGTAAATAGAACTAAAAGAATATTTTTTTAAATTTATATAAAGAAAAATTTATACTTAATGTTTGGTGAAATTTAAATATAATATTTATAATAAATCATTTTCGAGATATAATTTTGATAATTAAATTATTTTCTTAAAATTTATGTTACCGGTGCTTTTATTTTTTTTTTTATAAACGAATATTCATTTATCTTTTATGTTAATTTATAGCTGTACTTGAGAAAATAAATTTTATTTCAATAATTATTTGTGAAAGTAAAAAATATTTTTCAAATAATTTTTACAATGAAAATAATTAAAACTTAAGTTTATTTTTTAGTTAGTATTGTATGGTTAGTAGAATTGTTTGATAGCAATTAAATGAGCTGTTTATTTTTATAGTTTATCAAAAAGCTAATTAAATTGTAATTAATGTTAAAATCGTGACGAACATATATTTTTATTATTTTTAATTAGAAAATAAACTATATATATCTAATTATTTCCGTCATTGTGGCTTTTCAGTAATTATGATAAGTTCTCAATGTCATCAAACAACACAGGAAAATGTGTTTTTATCATATATTCTGAATTTTCAAAAAAAGAAATTTTTTTTGAAAAAAAAAAAAATTTTTCATGCAGTTGAATAAATAATAAAAAATATTATTAACTATCATTAAAAATCATTAGTATATAATATGAAACATTTTTTATATATTTATAAATATTTATAATATTATTAATTAATAGAAAAATTGAAATTACTATAATTCCAAAATTTAATTTAATTTAAAAATATCGCGATTTAATTGACTTTTAATTTTATTAATTGAAACCGCCAAATCTTTTTTCTTTTTTCTTTATGCAAAATTAGATAATATTAAATAATACTCCATATATATTTAATTGTATTTAATAATTTATAATTGTCAAGATGAATTTTATTGTAAAACTCACTGAGGGTTATAAAATATTTATCAAAAAAAAAAAATAATTAATATTAAAATCTATCTAAATCTTTATTGTTCTATGTAATGTGTCTATCTATTGAATACAAAGGACAACAACACTTGACGATGTTTATCGTCATTATGCACCGCGTAAGAAATTGAAAAAAAAAATAAGTATTCCAAATCTGTCGCATAATATTGAAGATTTCGACGGTGAAGTCACAGGATTTGCTATGCCAGCGCATGTGTCACCTGATAAAACAGGATACTATGATTATCCAGATGACGGTATTAACATTCAAAGATGAATAAAATATTTTATTTAATTATAAAAATAATAATTTTCATGATGATTTAATTTTTATTCAATGATTTTCATTTATATTAGACGCAGTATCATCACCAACTGGACATCATTCTAGTCATCATAGTGGTGGAGCACATCAATATATACCCCATGAAGACGCTTATCCTGTGATTCACGAGGAGCATTATTATCATACACCCAGTCATCATGACGACGAAGAATATTGGCACAAAGAATCGTATCATAAAGGAAAAGGCGAATTGACAATTAAAGACTTTTTTGAAATTGCTTTAACTGCTCTGGCATTTTTAGCCTTTGGACTATTTATTATACAATTACTAATGGCAATTACGGTAAATTTCCTTCTATTTTATTTTATTTATTATAAGTATTGATAAATAATGATAAATAGTTCGATTAAAAAACATTTTGATATTTAATTTTTAATGCAGTGTAAAATAAATTGTAAAATTCATTTTAGAATTTTTATTTTCAATTAACTGTTTAAGAAATATAATTTCGTAATTTTTTTAAGACTTGTTGCATTTAAAATGGAGAAAAAATTGCAATGAACTTTGTAATTACTATTGGAATCCAACAAATAAAATCTATTCATTTATAATTCAAATAATAATATAATTGTATAATTAAATATAATTATATATGGATATTTTTTGTTTAGAATTCTGGCACGACAGCAGGTATAACAACAGAAACCATAAGATTTAAACGCGATATTCCATCATCACCTTACAATAGCAATGCTGAATTAAATGAATTGTCTCATCGAGTGCTTCAATCAATTGAAGCAGCAATGGTTGCAAAAAGTGACTCTGGTGATTGTTTAAAATGGACATTGTGTCGTGATAATCAATATTCCAAGCATACAACCACTGCTCAAAGAGTTTGGATACCGATGTGGAGGTAATTTTTGACAAATCATTTGTTTATTCATTGATAAATATCAACGAAAAAAAAAAAAATAAATAAATAAATAATTGTATGGAATTATCTTTTTAGTTTAGGAATGAGTTGGGTGTCTGGTCGTATGATGAAACAATCAATGTGGCCAGCGATGTTTGAATCAATTAAAGCATCTATCCTTGGTTTAGGTGGTGGTAATTGCAATGCACTTTATCCCAATTGTGATTTAGATAGTGAAAGAAGAAAAAGACGACGACGTCGTCGAAAAAAATAAAAATATTTATATGTATCAATTGTGTTAAAGAAAAAAAAAAAAGATACAATTTATATATTTTTATAAATCATTCTTCCATTGTAAATGCACGTTGACTTGCTGTCAATGGTGGAGAATCATGTGGAATTGGTAATAACGAAGCGTAACAAGATCCCGATGGATTTATATGAAATACACAAGTATTTTTTTCATCACGCAATGGTTTGCAGTTATTTAAATTCAGTTTATATTTTTTATTGTTCAATTTACGAAACTCTGCAGTCTAATTTATATTTCAATTAATAATATTTTTATTTAATAATAATATTTATAATTTATTTTAATACGAAAGTAAATAGATAAAATTAAAAACTCACTTGCTCCAATGATATTCCAATTGGTTCTCTGCTGATCAACCACTTTATCCAATGGCAAAAATTACGTTTTGTTATTGCGCCTCGGTACAGGAAATAATCTTGAATAAATGGCCGGAGTATTTTAATCAAAGGTTCAAGTACAATATGTACTGTGGAATGAGGTTGATGGAGCAATGGCAATGAGTTTACAATGCTATTAAATGCTGGATTTACCGCTGTTTGTAACTAAATTAAAATGAAAAAATTAATTATGAATTAAAAATTTTTTTTTTGATTATTTTTTACCTTAAACAAATAAACGAGAATAATTATTCCGTCTATTTGAGTCATGGCGGATTCTTGATTGAGATATTCAGTTTTGTAATGAACAGCATGAAGTTCCATTGGTTGACTGTAAGAAATCAAATTAATTATAGTTAATATTTAGTTTGATATTTATTATTCAGATTATTTTGTAGATAAATAAACCTGCCACCATCTACAAAATGTTCACTGCCAGTCATGTCATTAGGGCCCCAATGAAAGTGCATTTGAGAGAATGAATAATCATTCAGGAGTGGTCCAGATGTTAAATAAGGTCGTTCTATATTCCATTCGCCACTAATTATAACTGAAAAATAATAATTTGCATTTAATTGAATTATTATTGCAAAGTATTTGTGTTGATTTTTTTTTTATGCAATTATTTATTGGTACTCACCAGTTCGTCCAGTGTTTGTCATCTTCAATTTAACCGGTGGAATTTCATAATTATACCACATTAGTAATTTTAAATTAATTGGAATCATGCTGGTAATGTTTAAATTTATTGGTGCTCGTGATAAATCATTTTCGTCTATTTCATCACTCATTAATTTTGCTATATCTGCATTCATGATGATGAATTTATTTGATAATCAAAATGGCGACGAGTTCCACTGCAGAAACAAATTGAAGAGCGAATAACATCTAGAATATATTTTGAAATTGATAACCGTCATTATGCGCAATGAGAAGCATAAATGTGTATATCTGCGCATGTTCGGTTTCACGTTTGTTATTTTATAATTATATATTTTTAAATGAAAAGAATTTTTTACTGTTCATTTAATGAACTACCTTTAAGTGATTTTCTTTTCTTAAATTTGATTTATTATTTTATTATGAAAAGATTAAGTTTTTTAAGGGGTTAAGTTTTTTTTTTAAATCTGATTCCAACGGTTATCAAAAAAACTTACTGCGAATGATGGTGAAAGAAAAAAAGATATGGCGGGAAAGGCGGCCATATTTATTTATTTTCACAAGATTTTTTCATGAAAAAAAATTTTACACAAGTACTTTAAAACATGTACACTAATCGATGCTCTGTTAGTGTAATTCGAATAAAATTTGATTGTGAATGGCTAAAAATATCATAGCGTTATCATTTTCGTCAAAACAACGTTATTTTGAAGACAAATTATCTAAAATAATAACCTAGATCGTTCATTATCTTTATCCCGAGTGTACATAACCTCTTAATTTTGATGAGTTAGCATCAATTTTTAATAATATCAAAATATGAGATGACAATAATGAACAAATGAAATGGGTTTTCTTATTGTTCTTCTATTGCATTTTTTTATAAATTTAATAATTCAATATAATAAAATAAAAACTGGAAGAATATTCAATAATCACATTTATACTAACTTAATATAATTTTTTACTATGTATTCTCATTTTCTTTTGTTCAATTCAAGTAGCCCAATGGGCTTCATATCTGCTTTTAAATTTCGCTGTGCAATCATTTGAATAGTAAAATTATTTTCGCATTCATAAATCTTTCAAAACTCAAAATTTTATCATTTCAAGTTGTACATGAATCGCATTTAATTCCCATAATTACACAAAAAATCTCAATCCTTTGTAAAAACAACATTTATTTCTCTTCACATTATATAAAACATTTTTCTACGAGTATATAAAAATAGTATTGTTTATTACCTTCAAGCCAATCTTTCATATTTTGTTCGCATGACTCCATATAATTTATATAAATATCTCACAATGGTCAAAATAAAATTAGCTGTGATAAGGACACACAGTAATTGAACCTTCGTCATTATCTGTAATGAATTTCGACAGCTATTGATGGATTGTTGTTGATGAATTCCTCATTAGGCCTGAGGCAGTCTGTTAAATATCAATTAACTTCCAAATCCATGATTTCTAATCGAAATATGTGTGTGTGTGCAATGATGTCAAGGAAAAAATTTGACAAAGAATCATGACAGTCGCAGTTCAATATAAAAGCTAACAAAGTCTACGTGATTTGAACATTGCAGATCAAAATGTCCTCTATGAAGTGGTGCACGTTGCTCGTCGTAACAACTTTTTATATTTCCTGTAAGTATTAAATAATAGTTAATAATTTTGTATTATAATTCAAAGATATTAACATTTAACAAAAGTATCCAAAGTCCTATTATTTCAAATTGAAGATATTAAATTGCGATTCAATACTCATGTTGAATTTATTCACTTGATATTATTGAAATGTTAATTTTTATTTATTTTTTTATTATTTTTTCAAGTGACTTTAAGTGCTCCAACGGAAATTCCATTGGTAGAAGATGAATCTACAACTATTTCTAGTGAAGACAGTGTCGTAACAACAAACATTCCAAAAGTGGAATCAGTATTCAAAAATGCAATTGGAAATACTGAAAGAAAGAATGTTGAAGTAGAAAATGGTTTAACCACAGATTCTGTTGATGAAAGTGAAACTACCGAACAAACTTTAGGAGTAGGAATCAAATCTGATGAAGGATATCCAACTATTCAAACGCCAGTGGTAGGAAATATTTCATTAACTCAAATCATTGATGATAAAGACGTTACAACCACAGAGACAACAGCACATATTACAGAGAACCTAACTACATTTGATGTTGATCATGAAGTGGTAGCGCCCCAGATTGCGGCGGATGAAGTTAACTCTACAACACATTTAGCTGATGGAACTAAACATTCAACAGAAATTCCAGAGGAAAACCCCGAAGTAACAACCAAACTAAGGGAGGAAATTGATGAAACAATTACACATATTACACAGAAATCCATTGAATTATCAACTAGATCTGATGTTGACTCTACAACACATTCAGCTGATGGAATTGACAATTCAACCGAAATTCCAGAGAAAACCCATGAGGTAACAACCAAACTAAGGGAGGAAATTGATGAAACAATTACACATATTACACAGAAATCCATTGAATTATCAACTAGATCTGATGTTGACTCTACAACACATTCAGCTGATGGAATTGACAATTCAACCGAAATTCCAGAGAAAACCCCTGAGGTAACAACCGAAGTAACGGAGAAAATCGATGAATCAACAACACAAATTTCCGAAACAACAAATAGCTCTTCAGATCATTCGAATCACACAGTTACAAAAACAATAGTTTCATCATCAGCAATAAAAAATGATCCATCATCAACAGGTGGAGCTACATTTTCCAAAACCCTTAATTTCCATCTTATTATTTCTGCATCTCTTATATCATACATTACTTTTTCAAATCATTAATTTATTTTTCATACAATATATTATTACTTGTAAAAAAATTATAAATATCACACATAATATTTCATAAAGTAATGTAAAAATTAAAAAAATAAGTATATTTACTCTATTCTTTATCTATTTTTATATATTACATCATTATTTTTATGTTTTATTTATAATATATAAAAAACCATTTATCAACTCGACCTCATCAGACTTTCAAACTAATAATGATAATATATAATTATTGATAACATCACTCTCTTTTAATCCTACAAAAATTTTTTCTCCTCCAACCGAGTATTGAAATTCATCGTCAGATTGCGCCACAATCAACATTTATTCCCTTTAATTCATATCAAATATATAAACATTACTTTACTACTTTCATTAATTCCACAAATAAATACAAATTACAACAATGTTCATTGTCACAAAACAAATTGACAGTGAGAATATAAGCAAACTTTGTCGAACATGCTTGAGAGAAGATGAAGAAAAAATGGTTTGTTTATTTGTGGGCCCTGCAGGATCATCACTTGCTGCAAAATTGAGATCTCTTTCATGTTTAGAGGTAAATAAAATTCATAATCTTAATTTAATAAATCATTAAATTGAAATAATTCTACTGATATTTTTGATTTATTAACATTTTAGGTTTGGCAAGGTGATGGATTACCTGAAAAACTTTGTGATCGTTGTGTAACAAGAGCCGAATCTGCTCTTTTATTTCGTGAACAATGTCGAGCTGCTGATAGAGCACTGAGACAAGCAGCTTTGAAGGTTTATATATTATATTTGAGAAAATAAAAACAATATATAAGTGAACCTAACCTCTTTATTTTAGGTTTCAGGAATCACAACTTATACAACTGTCTCTGGATGTAAATTATATCAACAAAATCGTGGCTTTACACCTATAGAAAATTCACAAAAAACATTAAAATGTGGCGAATGTGGTGCAGTATTTATGGATTATCAAGAATTATATGCTCACAGTCGTTTACATGCTCCATTTATTCCTGAAACTGCATCATTACCGCACATGCACATTGTCGAATCACAAAATACATATTTCAATGCTGATACATCAATAAATGAATCGGTTATTGATAATAATCACACGACTGCAATGTCGGATTTAAGAACGAATATGATATCTGAAAATTTGGAGAAAAATGATCGACCAGCGTGTGCACTTCATTGCTCATTGTGCAATCATACATTTCCAAATAGAAATCAATTGATAAATCATAATTTTTCACATTGTAATGGCAATGTTGATATATCATGCGATACTGATAGTATTGAAATTGATGATGATTCCAATGAAATAGCAGAAAATTTAAGTTTTTCACGAACAATTGATTTAACATATACCAGAGAAAATCCCAATCATTCAATGACAATTCCACGAATAAATTATTCAGATAATTTACCATTAAATACGTCAACAGTATCTGAAACAAATAATATAACAAGATGTGATGTTGCTACAAATAATGATGATACATCAATGTGTACTGTTAATAATTCAATTCCACAATTTTCAACATTTTCCAATGTCGGACAAAAAGATGAAACATCAAATAAAACTGAGAATATAATGAATAGGAATAATAATTTTAATAAAGCACAATTAAATGATAGAAATTCTGGTTGTTTGTATGCACAAAAAAAATATGAATGTGATAAATGTGGAAAATTTTTCTCACAAAAATCAAAATTAATTACTCATGAATTATTTCATACTGGTGAAAAACCATTTAAATGTGAAAATTGTGATAAAGCATACACGTCAAAAAGTAAATTAAATGCTCATGTGAGATTACATACAAGAACTAATGTACATCAATGTGATATTTGTAAAAAAACATTTTCATATCCGTCATATTTATTGGAACATTCAAAAGTGCATAGAGCAAAGTCCACCGATGATGTCATTGATATTTCATTAAAAACAAAAATAAAATTTGAGTGTTTAACGTGTGGAAAAAAATTTAGATTAAAAAAAAATCTTAGGTCTCATATGAAATTTCATATTGGAAGTGGTTTATTTAATTGTGAAATTTGTGATAAATCATTTAGCGAAAAATACAATCTTAAAGTTCATTCAAGATGTCATAAAGGCATTAAATTACATAAATGTGAATATTGCGACAAATCATTTAATGAAAAAGGAAATTATACAGAGCATTTAAGAATTCATACAAAAGTTAAACCATTTATTTGTAAATTATGTGGCAAAGCATTTGCTCAATCTAGTCATTTAAAAAGTCATGAAACTACCCACAATTCTATTCGACCACATCAATGTCGATTATGCGGCAAACGTTTTAAACTTTCATCGCATTTAAAGCGACACACGAATTTACATACAGCAATTAAAACATTTAAATGTATGCAGTGTAACCAAATGTTTTCCCAGGCATTTAGCTTAAAGAGACATTTAAAAAGACATAGCGAAGCGAATATTTAATAAATATTTTATGATATTTATATCTCTTTGAGGTTATGAAACACGGCAAGACTTTTAAAGAATAAAACAATTAAATGAATCCTATTTTCTCAATTTATTGTATTAAAAATAATTTTAACAACTGTATAAAGTATTTTGATTTATATATTAAAGATAAAATATATTTCTTTTTATGTCATTTGTTCAATAATATTCGCTTAATAATTAATTAATGTTGTCTTGATAATCTCAAGCCCTTCACGAAGTTGTTCTTCTGTTATAACCAATGGCGGTGATATTCTTAATAATTGTCCATGAGCAGGACGTGAAAGTAATCCTTTGTCTCTCAATCTCAAACAAACATCCCATCCATTTGCAAACTCTTTATTTATCATCAAACCACAGAGTAATCCACGACCACGAACATCACTCGCAATATCCTTTGGTATTTTTCTCAATTCTTCTTTAACTATTTTCTCAAGTCTTTTAGCATTATCCGCGAGTTTTTCCTCCTCGATAATTTTAACAGCTTCAAGAGCGATTGAACATGCCAATGGACTACCACCAAATGTACTTCCATGTGATCCTACATCCAAATTCAAAACAATCTGAAATCAAAAATTGTCATTAAAAAAAACTCAATAATGATTAAAATACTTTCAAGCATTTTAAACCTGTTAGTTAATTTAATTTATCTATTCAAACAATTGTTCATATACATTTATTTATTCACATATGTTTTTGCTTTATTTACTTTGTGATTTGAAAGAATACCAGACACTGGATAAATTCCACCAGAAAGAGCTTTACCCAATACTAAAATATCTGGCTTCTGTTGTTCATGATCAACAGCAACTCTGTATCCAGTTCTACCAAGACCAGTTTGCACTTCATCAGCTATCCACAAAACATTATATTTATTGCATAAATCTCTAACACCTTTCAAATAGCCATCCTGCAAATATTTATTACAATTCAATCATAATTAATTATACAAATTACAAATATATAATTTGATAAATTATTTTACCCTTGGTATTCGTACTCCAGCTTCACCTTGAATTGGTTCAATCATAAATGCACAAATATAAGGATTGGCTTTTAATGTTTTTTCCAATACTTCAAGATTATCATATGGAATTTTTTCAAAGTTCGGCATTAATGGCCCAAAGTCATTGTAACAAAGCGGTTCAGTTGATGCTGATGCAGCTGCCAATGAACGTCCCCAAAAATTTTTTTCCGCAAATATCACAGTTGCTTTATCATGTGGAATTTTTTTAATTTTATATCCCCATCGCCTCGCTAATTTTATTGATAAATCTGCAGCTTCAACGCCTGAAAAATATCAATGAAAATTTCAAAATAATATTAAAGTATTCATTATTTAATCTTGATTGATAAAATTAATTTTATTACCTGTATTCATTGGTATAAATCGATCGAATTTAAATAATCGTGTTAAATATTCAGCTAATTCACCATGCATTTCAGTGTAATATGCCCTTGATGTATGATGAAGTTTTCCACACTGATCTCGCATTACTTTCACTAAACGTGGATGACAATGGCCCTGATTGCACGTAGAAAACCCCGCAAGAAAATCAATATATCTTTTACCATCAATATCCCATAAATTAGCACCTTCGCCTTTATCTAATACAACTGGCAATGGTTTAAAATGATGTCCACCATACTGATCATCACGTCGAATTATTTCTTGTTGTAAACTGCTAATTGATCGATATTTTGTTAATTTTTCACGACTCGCATTTAATACACAGCGCATTGACTGCATCATAATGATATATTATTTTATTTTCTTCACTAACAATACGTAATAAAATAATAATGAAATATTATAATTGATAATTGTGAGCGTAAATTAAAATAAAAATATGAAATGTTGTGCGAGTATGTTACGTTTTAAAATGTAACTGATGTCGTTGACGTTAAAATAATTCTTTTATTTGTAATGGAGATTTTTTCGTCTTATTCTCCCTCTGCTTTCTTAGATTTATAATCTTTTTTTTTTTTTTGTTAAAAATATTTGTATTTATGTACATATATAGAATAATATCTGTGTATAAACAATTAAAATGACTGAAGTGATTTAAAAATTTTGAATAAATATATACAATTGGTTTATCAGTGATAATAAAATTATGTGTTTGTATGTGTGAATTATTATACAAGATACGATGTAGACATTTGTAAATAACAAACAATAAACTGACGCCAATTTTTTGTCTCTTTAATTCATGTTCTTGTTGAGATTTAATTATTATCAATTTACCAAGTTAAAATTAATATTATCACAATCAATTCTTCTTATTTTTCATTTATATTTCATAATTATATTTTATATTTCTGGTTTACTGTTTGAAAAAAAAAAAAATATTGATAGCTATCTAATATTGTGATTTAATTTTTTTTATTCTCAACAATCATGTGATAAATCTCTTTCATTATCATGAGATTACGGTTAATCACATTTGACCCTGTGGTAATCATGTGATATTTTCTTATCTTCTACAGCAAAATAAAAGGAAAAAACATTTGCCAATTTTTTTTTTTTTTTTTATGTTTCATTGATAGATTATTTATAAGCAGAATTTGGCCCTGAAGAATTAATGTTTTACATTTAATATATAAATCTATTATGCAATATATAATATTCATTCTAAACAAAATAAAAAGTAATTATTTTCTATTATTTATAAATTGTAGTAAAAATAAAATAAACTCGACAGGGAATATTTAACGAAACGAAGAAATCATACCTCATTTCATTTATTACAAACTCACATTGATTAATTTCTCTAATTCATCAGCTTAACTTAGTATCATCAAAAACTATATATAATATTAATCAATGGTGTTCTATTTACATTCTAATTTTATTTATCACCTATAATTTGAAAATAAACAAAAAACAAAATAAAAAATTCAAAACATTTATGTAAATTGTACCATGCGCATCGAATTCTAACCTATAAATGTATCGACTAATTGTCTTTATTTTTTTTTTCTCTATGGTCGACTTGTTTTTCATCATATTTTTATTTCAAAGAGTGCTGAAAAATCGGTATAAATGTATCCTACTTGTTGGGAATAATATTATCGTAATAATCATCACGGTTTGGACATAATTTGGAAGACCTGTAACGCTTGCTAAATGACAATTTATGATTTATTATATTATATGTTTATGATACTCGATAAAAAGTGCTGATGAAATTCAAACTATTTATGCCTTTTATCCAGGCAACTATTACAAAATTATCAATAAATTCCCATTAATAAATTTTATTAGCAATAATTAATTATTGAATATTCATTCATCGAGCACCATTGGTCTGTAAAATTCAAACTAATTTTAATTTACAACTACAACATAAAATATTTTTGCCTAGTTATTTATATATTTGATTATTAAAAAACCAATAATATTTAGTCATATTAGCAAAATAATAATGGCGTTGTGACGTGGTAATATATTTAATACACTTTTGACATGGCAAAATTCATTTAAGTAAATTATATTTCTACTAGTCAACTTAATAAAAAATATATTTTGCCATTTATTACCAAACATGCAATACAAAGTCACAACAAAATTGCATTTTGCAATCTATAGAAATATAATGGATAAATATAGTAATTGAGTTTATTTATTTTTTTTTTATTTTAGCGCCACAGATCTTCCATAATTTTTTTTTAAAGATTTATATAACCTCATTTTTCAATTAATATTATTTACTCATTTATTGCACCGAATTATCACTGGGTTTTTGTTTGTTTGTTTTTTTTTTTTTAAATAATTCGGGCCACAAAGAGTATGTACACAAAAACGGCATCATGAAAAATGATCCATTTATTTTTGATTGATTTCAGTCTACTATCTGGCGTTTGGACGAAGTGCGAGGATGGGTCGTGCTTTTTACGTTTTCTACATAGGGCGTGCGAAAGCTTTCGAATATTTTCCTTTTTTTTTTTTTCATCGCATTCTCCTGATTATTTTTATATTCTTATGGTCTACTATTATTAATTTATTACTCCAGTCCTCATCACACAAATTCGTTCAATATTGCCACACTTTAAAATGCCTGAATGAAGTTGTATTTTTTTTTTGTTTCTTTTGTTAGTAATTAATTATTACAAAAAAAAAAAGAAACAAATTCACGATTAATTCTTTGTGTTGACGTATAAACTAATAAACTAGTTCATATTGCAAATTTCAATAATGAAAATTTTCTGTAAAAAAAAAAAAATTTTTTTTATATATAAATGAAGAACTAACAAGAAATATTTTTGTCATGAATTAATCGGGAATTTATAATGGAATGAGCAATATGAGAATAAACAATATTACTTATAAATATTTTAATTTTGGAAATTATCTAACGAGAAATAAACATTTTTATAAATATTTATAATTGCAATGTGCATCAAAAATCCACATATAAAAACAATATACGCAGATATGTATGCGATTTTTTGTTTTTCATGCATTTGTGAACTTGGCACCAATTTTTTATATAAAAAAAAAAAAGACAAAAACAAAATAAATCTAAATATTATGCCATTAATATTCTAAATTATTTCTGAATTTAAAGCTGAGATTCCGTGAAAATTCATGACACAAATTCACAGCTAGTTCATTCATATCGTCATTAATTAATTAATTTCTTTCTTTTTTTTTTTTTATTCATGATTGTGAAGTGTCCTCTTCATAGTTTAATCTTGCTAACGAATCAATAATTCACTTGTAACTCGTATGTCCACTTTAGTTCATAATCAATATTCACTATCACTACAATCATTCAAACTAATGATTATAATTTCTTGAATAAATTACGTTCAGCCTCAGGTCTTCAGTACTGCATGACGCGAGTCCAAATACGTTTGTCGTGATTCAGTGAACAAATAAATGCCCTCAACAGTAAATATTGATACCTCTGTACAAACAAATAAATAAATATATTGAATAAATATTTCAAAAAAATCACAATATTTTGATGCACAAATTGAAAACAAAAAAAATAAATTACATTATAAAATTAAAATACAACTCACCGTCTGGTAATTCATACAATTTTCTAGGTAACGATGCAAAGTATGAATGTCGCAATGCTTCTTCTGCATCAATTCGATCATCAGGATTTAATTGTAACAATGATGATGCAACATTATCACCATCAGTAACGTCATAAAGTTTTGGAAATGACAAACCAAGTTTTCTTATTGGATAAAATGCTAATCGATGAGGTTTATATGCCGGTAATCTTGATACACCTGGCCACGTTTCCTCTGTTGGTGTACCTAATATTTTAAATATCTTGTCGAGCTGATCATAAGTACAACGTACACCTGGAAATGTCGGTACACCAGTGAGCATTTCAACGAAAATGCAACCTACGCCCCACATATCAAGGGACGTTGAATATTCAGTGGATCCAAGCAGGACATCAGGTGGCCTGTACCATAGTGTAACAACTTCATGCGAATATGTGTGCGATGGAACGGATTTAGCTCGTGCCAATCCAAAGTCTGCGAGCTTTAATTCACCCACTTCACTTATCAGAAGATTTTGTGGTTTTACATCGCGATGTAAGACTTTTCTGAAAATTTAATTAAAAAATACTAGTTATTAAATCATTTTCTGATGTAATTAATATTCATGAATGTGAACTCTTGATAATTAATATTATAAAATGTATAAGAAAATAAAATAAAATAAAATAAAGAAAGTCATGAACTTCTAAATGTATATAAATGTACGTTTATATATTTTATGGTACACTAGAGTTTTGTGTGTTATGAGAGTTCTACTCCATATGGTTTTAGACATTTTAATAAATTATGTGGTTATACAGGAGAGAATTTCCTGATGAATATTAACCTAAAAATCTGTATAAAATTTATAAGAAACTTGATAGCCATGGGACATGCTGACATAGTAATGCATATTACAGAGTGGTTGGTGGAGTTTATGTTACTACTAGCTTCAGAATGTACAAGCGACGTGAAAAAATTTCTTTAGGCGATTGTTTCATAACATGGTATTTCAGGGACTCAATAGAGTCCCTGAAATAGCACTTTTTTGGCCGCATTTATTCATAAAACAAAATTTAGACTAGTGAAACTGCAAAAGTAGTTTCAAATGTTTTGAATTTTTCTAGAAAAAATGCTAGAAATACTTCTTCTTTCAAATTTTTAACATTATGTATGTTGCATAATTTTATAAAACTCTCAAACTGTTTAATATAAATTTCTCGAGATTTTTTTGGTAGTAAATTTAACGTCCACTGCATTGGCGGCTTCATAAATTTCGTTAGGATTGTCACTGTCACTGTCACTCATTTTGCTTTCTTAATTTTATACTTGATCGTTTATATTTCCGCTTTATTTTAAATGTTACAATACTGACAGAAACAAAGTTTGTTAATAAACTGTGTAACAACACAACCTTTTCTTTTATTTACCGATAAAACAAAAGAAAAAATTGCGTTGCAACACAATTTATGAATTACTACACAATTTATGCATTGTTAGTTTATTTACAAGATTTGTTTCTGTCATTTTTGGGACTATTGATTCCTGAATCATCATATTTTGAGACACTCGCCTAAAAAATTATGTGTGCACCATGAGACTTAGTAATCTTTTTTAGTCTCACACGAAATTTGCTTAGCCTCGGCGGCAAATTTCTGGATTCAGCTCAAAAAGATCAACTTCACGGCCTCGGCCACACAAATAACTATTTTTATCATAAAAATCACCTGATTATATTTATTAAAATATAAATATAAATAAAAATAAAGCTTACCTGCGATGACAATATGCTAAACCACGCAAAAGCTGAAAAAGAAAGAGCTTGACATTTCGTGGATCCAAACCGCCGCTCCCATATTTTTCCATGTACTGTGATAAATCCGTATGAACATATTCAAAGACAAACGTGAGAGTTTCACGAGTATGAATAATATCATGAAGTGTGACAATATTATTGTGTTTCAGTTCCTTGAGCAAACTTGCCTCACGAATGGCAGTAAATGGTGCACCTTCTTCTTCCTGCAGTCTAATTTCTTTCAATGCAACAACTTGTTCAGCAAGATGACTGTATCCTTTGAATACAGTGGCATAAGATCCCTCGCCTAATTGCTCCAATTTAATGTATCCCTCGGATTTACCAAAAGGCGAATCACCCTGAATAAATAAAATTAATATACAATTAATATATCAAATATACAT
The DNA here is from genome assembly GCA_918226075.1 of Microctonus brassicae. Classification (NCBI taxonomy): domain Eukaryota; kingdom Metazoa; phylum Arthropoda; class Insecta; order Hymenoptera; family Braconidae; genus Microctonus; species Microctonus brassicae. The sequence goes on along the minus strand of OW445484.1, from coordinate 10,708,878 downwards.
GTAATTAATATTATAATTAAATTTAATATTATAACATACTCCAAATGCAGAAAATCGTTTTGTTCGACGTGGCGCTGGATCAGGACCGAGAAAAACTTCAGACTTTGGTCGAGGTGGTCGACGAGGTCGTAAAATAACTCTTGCTTCCTCTCGTATATCTTCATCCAACAGCTTGGAATCACTGGAGACTGACAGCTGTCGATGTACTCTATCACGATCGCCCACTCCTCCCCATTCTGACACATGCGATATAGACGTTGAAGTAATTGACTTTGCTGAAGAAATTACACATAATTTATGAAGTACAAAAGTAAATAAAATAAATTTAAAATGAATAAATGGAAATAAAATAAAATATATAAATTACAATTGTCTTCTGGATAATGTTGGAATAAATTTTTGTTATTTATTATTACAGATGATGTGATTATTATATTGTAATGTTGAAAGTTTATTTATTTACCATAACGACGATCTTTATCCATTGGTAAATTTCCATTTCGTTCCAATCGATCTAGAAACTCTTCAGAAAAACCATTGTAAGGTAATGGACCTCGGCTTGCAACGTCTTCTGCTTCTTCTTTTGATATTGCTGAAACATTCCAATGAATTCATTTAATATTCCAATGTCAATATGTCAATTTAATCATTTTAAATTATTATTAATATTAATAATACAACTTACAGAGTCTACCAAAACTGTGACTGAGACGTTTTTTTAATTTCTGTACCCTGCTTAGTGCGCCTCCTTTTTTCTCCCTCATTGTTACATTACCTAATTAACCCAAATAAAAAATACTTTATCATTATCATTCATCCACTCTAATTAACTTAAACAAATAAATTTATCATACATCATTAAAATAACTAAAAAAAATTATTAATCCTTAAATAAAAAATACAAATCACAATGAAATAAATTGAAAATAAAATACAAAAAAATATCAATTACTCTTTAGTAATTAAAAATTTACATAATTGATTTTCAAAATTAATTTATTATTTTACAATGATATAAATTACAATTGTCACTTCACGCCCCAGTGAGCAGTAAAAAATTCTAAATTAATTAAAGAATTCGATTACTCAGACTAATATAAATTTATTTTTACTTTTCAATCTCTCTTCGTACAATGTATAAAAAGGAATAAAAGAATCATTTGCATTTTACATTCATCACATTGAATTATCTAAAAATAAAAACATTAGTTTGTCGTGTTAGAAAATAGACAAATGTAATTAAAAATAAATATATAATTTATTTACCAAAAAAATAACAAAATTAAATAAAATTAATACTCACCACCCTCTTTACTTCTAGATGCCGCCGATCCCTTGTCCTGACAGTACATGATTACTCATTCACTTAGACACATGACATATGGGCGGTGACGCGGGCAAATCCGTGTTTTAATCTTTTCCCCTCTTTATAACCAAACGTTTTATCTGTTGTGTTTTAGCACCTTGTAATATAATAATATTATTACCTTTCCGAATGATTCAACCAAGTAACAAACCAGCAATAAAACTTGGCTTTTTCATTTCTTTTATCATCGATCGCCATTGAATGCATCACAAAAAAAAAAAAAAAAGAATTATATTATTTTTCCTTCTCTCTTCTTCTTTTATCTTTTCTCTATTTTATGCTAATTTTCCTTCACATAAAATTAATTTAAAAACAAAAAAATATATTTACAATACAATCAGATATTATTACATATTTTTTTTTTATATCACTGATCTCTCTCACTTTGATATTTTATATTATTATTTTACACAATTAATGAAAAATAAATTATACTTTTATTTGCAAATAACTACTAAATTTAATTTTTAATAATAAATATATAGTAACAATGATTTTCACATAACAAAAAAGACAAAAACAAATATAAATTAAATATATAAATTGATAAAATTATTCATTGATTATTACAAAATGATATTATTATTGTTATTATTTGGACGCGAATGTTGGTTAAAATCAAGTAACATATTTTTTTATATTGTTAATATACAAGGCAATAAAGCAGTTTGCTGCCATCAACCCTGGAGAGTTTGTCGAGGAGGTAAAGAACACATAAGTTCATCGCGTATACATAGCCGTATGTATATATATACGCACATACACAAACACATATAATATACAACTGGATGGAATAAATATATATCTACAAGTATGCGCAAACCATCATTTAATGCTGTATCCACTCATACATACAACTCTTTAACCATCATTATGTGATTTTCTAATGGATTATCTAGGCTTTTATTTATTTGTTTATTAATACAGAGTAATATTTTTTGTGTGTGAATCTAACTCAATTTTATTCGCGCTGCGACATCTTTACTGTAGTGTATAATAAATATATAGTACAAAAATGACCGATTTGTTGGATTATCCTGGGTCATAGGAAAAATCAAAGAGTATAAGATAGAGGGGAAGGCTCCCCATTGGGAGTAGTTTTAAAAAAGAGTGTACGATTTTCAGCGCCTCTAGTGACTAGTGATTGTGATCAGTCTTAAAAATAAAAAACGCGGCAAAAATCCTTCAATTTAATTTGAATTATGAATGATTAATGAAAAAAAAATAATTGCAAAGTTGAAGAAATTTATCTGATTATAGTAGCAATAAAAATATAATTAAAAATTAGATTAATAAGTTGAGATTAATATAAATTATACGATATTCGACAATTATATGTATATACATGCGCTAGCAAGCCGCCTACTCATCTCATCGACTGATTAGTTCAAAGAACCGCCACTTTCCGATTGGGGTCTCTTAAGTAGAACGGAAGAGTGGGATTCCCACTGTGTTTGGGAACACGGTAGACTTTTACTGTCTCTACCGGATAGAATTAGGCATAGTGAAGAAAAAGGGCGGGGTTACTTACAAGCGTGTCCGACGTCTGTGTGAGCTCGGTTATTTGATAATGATAGAGCGACAATGTCTTTTTGTTTTCCTTCTTTTCAGAATGTGGAGAATGACTGTTGGGGACGTACAGCGGGAAAATAAATGAATTTTTTATTCATAATTGCCTCTGAATGTAAAATAATTTCAAGATGTATTCCGAAAAGTTTTTAACTTTAATGATTATAATTTTCAATTTAAATAATGACTCTTTCCCGCTCTTTTTTCATTTGTTAATTGGCGCGGCCATTTTCCGTAAGCGACGAATCACGCCTCGGGCCTTCTCCATAATATATATATATATATGTATATGTACTCTCATGTGTATATATATGCCAACCTGCCAACAACGCTAAACTCTAAAGTAAATGTGAATTTTGTAGATTGATGTGGATATATAATTCTAAAATCTGTAGTGCATTTTCTCGAATTTTAATCGATAAAGTTGTGCCAATTTTTGAAAAATATTATTCTACAACAGGAACAAAAATTAATTTACAATTAATTATGGCGACTACGGAGAAAAAACAATTTCAGCGACTTCCAACAAATATTCGTCCTCGTCACTATGAAATAACTCTTATTCCAGATATGAAAAAATTCATATTTGATGGCACACAAAATGTTGATATTGAGGTAATAAATATTCTATATTTTACATTATTTATTAAATAAATGTTCTAATATATTATTTTGCATGTATATGTTGTTAATGTTTTGTGATATTATTTTGTTTTTCATTTTTTTTTTTATTATATTTTTGGTAAACATAACCAACAATATTCCAGGTGAATGAATCGACTGATACAATTGTGTTAAACTCATTGGATATTGATATCAAAAATGTTACATTCAAAAATGACACTGGAAATGCTATTGTTGCTGAAAAAATTGATGTTTCTGTTGCTGATGAGACTGCAACATTAACATTTCCTGAAAAATTGCCAGTCAGCAAGAATGGCACACTCCATTTTAATTTTGTTGGTGAAATTAATGATAAAATGAAGGGATTATATCGCAGCAAGTATCAAGGGTAATAATTCAAATATAATTATACTAATAATTATCCTATTTACATACATTTACTGAATGTGCATGTAAATGTACATAATTTTAACAAAACAACTGAGTCAATCATAACATAAAATATATGTAAAAATGAACTTCACAGATTAACCAAAAGCCCTTTGAATATATTCCCTGCAGTAAGCCAATTATTTATTTTGCTATCGCTTTTATTTTAAATTCATTAATTGTGAAAAAAATAATCGACGAAAAAAAAAAAACAAACTGAATGTTTTTAGCTCAACAATACGAAAAACAGAGGCAGTTGCAATTACATTTTTATGTCCTACATCTGCACGTAGAGTTTTTCCCTGTTGGGATGAGCCAACTATTAAAGCCACATTTAGTTTGACACTCGTTTTACAATCTTGCGATAATGTCATTGGAGTGAGCAATATGGTAAGGATAAATTAGCTAAATTTATTATTAAAACAACAATACAATATGTTACAGAATTGATGGGAGTGTTAAATATGCGGCGGTGACCCAGTTTGAACCGACAGATGCGAGACGTTGCTTTCCGTGCTGGGACGAGCCGTCAATTAAAGCCACGTTTGGTATCACCCTCAAAGTACCAACGGGCTACACGGCTCTTTCGAACATGGTAAGGCAACGGGTCGCACTGTTAAATCATAAATATATTATTAAATAAAACAAACATTTATATTAAAATAATGGAATAAATGTGTTGCAGCCTGTGGCGCATTCTGAAGAAAAAGAAAACGTTGAAATTCTTAAATTCGAAAAGACACCAGTTATGTCAACGTATTTAGTTGCTGTTGTTGTTGGTGAATTTGATTATGTTGAAGATCAAACAAGCGATGGAACAGTTGTACGTGTATATACACCAAAAGAAAAACGTGAACAAGGTCGATTTGCATTAGAAGTTGCTACAAAAGTATTGCCGTATTATAATAAATATTTTGGCATTTCTTATCCATTACCAAAAATGGATTTAATTGCTATTGCTGATTTTGCTGCTGGTGCTATGGAAAATTGGGGTTTAGTAACATATCGTGAAACTTGTCTTCTTGTTGATCCACAAAATACATCAGCTGCATCAAAACAATGGATTGCATTGGTTGTTGGTCATGAATTGGCTCATCAATGGTTTGGTAATTTGGTAACAATGGAATGGTGGACACATTTGTGGCTTAATGAAGGTTATGCGTCTTTTGTTGAGTTTTTATGTGTCGCACATTTATTCCCTGAATATGATATTTGGACACAATTTGTCACTGATACATATATAAAAGCTCTTGAGCTTGATGGTTTGAAAAATAGTCATCCGATTGAAGTACCAGTTGGTCATCCAACGGAAATAGATGAAATTTTTGATGATATATCGTACAATAAAGGCGCGAGTGTTATCAGAATGCTTCATTCATATATTGGCGATGGTGATTTTCGTAAAGGAATGAATTTATATTTAAAACGACACAGTTATGCCAATGCAGAAACTGAAGATCTTTGGAATGCTTTGGAGGAAACAAGTAATAAACCAATTGGTGCTATTATGTCAACATGGACAAAGCAACAGGGATTTCCAGTTATAAAAGTTGAACAGCGTCAAGAGGGCAATAATAGAATTTTATCATTGTCTCAAGAGAGATTTTTGGCAGATGGTTCTCATGATGAAGAATCAAGTCTATGGATGATTCCAGTGAGTGTCAGTACATCAACTGCACCAAGTGAAATAGCATTTAGTACAATAATGCGGGAAAAAAATGAGGAAATTGTCATTAATAATGTACCTAAGGATGCATGGATTAAAGTTAATCCAGGTACAATTGGATTCTATCGTACACGATATAATTTTGATGCTCTTGCATTACTTATGCCGGCAGTTAAAAATCGTACATTGCCACCTTTGGACAGGCTTGGACTTCTTGATGATTTATTTGCTATGGTACAAGCTGGACATGTGTCCACGGTTGAAGCATTAAAATTCATGCAAGCTTATCAGTATGAAGATAATTATACGGTGTGGTCTAGTATTGTGAGTAGCCTCAGTAAAATTGGTATTCTCCTTGGTCATCATGATGATCTTGATCAACGTTTTAAGAAATTTGGACGATCATTGTTGAAGGATATCGCAAATAAACTTGGCTGGGAGCCTAAAAAAAATGAAAGTCATCTTGATAATCTTTTGAGATCACTTGTACTTGGTAGAATGTCAGCGTTGAATGATTTAGAAACAATTGAGGAAGCCAAAAAACGTTTTGAACTTCATATTAGTGGAAAATGTATTTTAGCCGCTGATTTACGCAGTCCAGTTTATCGTGCAGTACTTTCAGTTGGTGATGTTAATACTTATGAAGCAATGCTTAAATTATATGATGAGGCTGATTTACATGAGGAAAAAGATAGAATACTTCGTGCATTAGGTGCTATACGTGATAAACAATTGCTTGGTAAAGTTCTTGATTTTGCTATGAGCGATAAAGTACGAGCACAAGATACTGTATTTGCCATTATGTCTGTTGCATTTAATTCAAAGGGACGTGATATTGCATGGGAATTTCTTAAATCAAATTGGCAAATATTAACAAATCGTTATGGTGCATTTTTACTTCCACGTCTTGTTAAACATACAACGGAAAATTTTGTTACTGAACAACGTGCCATTGAAATTGAAGAATTTTTCAAGAAAAATCCTACTCCTGGAACAGAAAGAACTGTCCAACAAAGTGTTGAAAGCATTAGATTAAATGTTGCATGGCTTGCCAGAGATCAAGCTGCGATTGAAAATTTTTTGAAATAATTTCATTGTGTTTCAAATTCATCCTTTGAAAAAAAAAAAAAAAAAAAAAAAAAACAATTATTTTTCTTTTTTTCCAAAATATTAACAATTATTATTCATTAAACTGCCATGATTTGTGAAAGAATCAACTAACTTTTTTTCATTATTTTTTAAACATAATTGTATTACAATTTACATATTGATAAAAATTATTTGAATACTATCACAATTTTCAACACAAAAATATATATTGGTGTACTTAATTATTGCATATAATAATTATTGTATGCAATTTATTAATATTTATTGAAATAAATAAAATACCTATCCACTATTTGTTACTTTTCACGAACGTCATCATCAAAAATAATTCATTGTAATAAAATAAATTCCATATTAATACGCGTGCGCAAAATATCTTCAAGAAAATTGGAGACAGCCATTAAAATTCCAAATTAAATATCAATCATTCATACCAAAATAATTGATAATTAATTTCAAATAAATATTTTAGGTTCAGTAATATAATAATTAATCAAACATATATATATATATATATATATATCAATTACATTTAAACATTTATTTCTCCTTGCATAATTACTAAATAAATTTTTAATATAATGCTTTTACACCCGCATGTCGATGTATTTACAGCAGTTCAGTCTTTGCAAACATACAATAATTGCGAGCATAATTACTTTAACTAAAATAATATTGCCAAAAATTAATAACAATGATTATAGTTATAATTATAAAATCATATAATATTGATAGCGTATTGATTATGATACTTTCATCTAGTTTATCAATTGAATTATCCAAGAACAAAATAAAACTTGCTGGCCTTCTATACAACAATTAATAATAATAATAATAATAATAGTTATTAAGATAATAATTTGTTTCTTACATGTATAAAAAATTATTTTTAAATATTTTATATGGCTATTACAAACTGTCAACAGTTTCTATACAAGTAAATAATTTTTGGGGGGAAATTTTGAACATGAAAACAACAAAATAATAATTAGGATTATTGATAGTAATAAGGAATTAATAATAAATTGCGCCAAAATTGTGCAAGGAATGTGACAAGTTATATACTTATACATATATCTATGTATATATGTATGCCCAATGATATATGATTACAATATTTACAATGTTTTTTCTTGAGTAAATTACAACTACAGTTGGACAAAATTTGAGGTTATTGCGGACCATTTATTATTTTTATTTATTTATTTATTGAATTTTTTTTTTTTTTTTTCAGACGTATTATTGATTAAATTTCAACGTGTTGATGAATAGAGTAGAAGTATATTGAAATTGAGGATTGTTTTAGTAAAATTTAGGGCTGCTGGAGGACACATAATAATAATTATTATCAATATGATGTCATTCTTTTTTTTTTTCTTTTATAACAAAAAGAATATTATTCAAATTGTATATAACTCTTTAGATGAATAACATAAGAATGAAAATTTTGAATCTAGCCGCAATATTATTTTTTTTTTCTTAAAGTTCGCACTCATAAAGTATCCAAATGCACAGTCCAATTTGTAGGTTATAATTAAACATTAAAACATACAAATGAAATATCAAACTTTTACATGATTATATTATTAATAATATTTTCTTGGTCACCGTTCAGCAACTGCTGTTATTGATGTAGAAACACTTGTACTGCCAGTGGTGGCATTCAATAACGGTTGAAGTGGTTGCCTGGTCGTTGATTTTGAGGTTAGGCTCTCCGAATTATGAATATTTGTTTCTTCTAATGTCGTTTGCAAGTCGCAAATATATTCAATGACCCTTTGGATAACCTCAAGCTTAGATAATTTACGTTTTCGTGGCATATCTGGTACAAGAGATCGCAATTTTGATAAATAAGCAGCGACCTCTTCTGCCTCTAAATCACGTCTTGTACCCAAAGTATTATGAATAATTCCACGCGCTGGTGGTACACGTCCGCCCACTGGACTTACAACCATTGCCTTCATTATACAATTGTACAATAAACAATTATTATATACAATAATGATAATAATCGTCAGTTCCTTTATTAATTATTTAATTATTCAATGCGTAGGATACTAACGCGCACTGATGCTTCCAATGGCGTGAATATAGCGCACGTCCGTAAAATTCGTATCTCAGCTCTATTGATTTTTCTCAGAGAGGCGTTTTTGCGCGAGTACTTTTGTCACGTAACAACTAAGACAAAAAATACCTTTGATATTATTGTTAATATTTACTTTAACAATATCAAATTTAATTCTTCCTTACAACATACGTATATATTCAGATATATAAATAATTATTGTTTATTCATTTCACTTATCTGCACATTATTTTTCACAGTATGAAATAATTTATTTATTTATTTATTTATTTATTTATTAAATATACAACACATAAATAATTCTTTCACATGAATTAAATTATTATTTACTTCACATTTAATTATTAATGTTATATTAAATGTGAATTAATTCAGACGGATTTTTTTTCTTTCTTTTATTTTGTTAATTTGGTGTTGTTGTAAATGTTGATGTAGTGAATTTTGTTTATTTGTATTATTGGTGATTTTATTGGGGATTTTTTTTTAGTGCGATGGATTACAACTTAGAACTATAATTCTCGCACATTTGAGAGAAGTGAACTGGCCTCCGCCCCTCACCTGCAATCTGTTTTATACTCAATCTCCCTCTCTCTTTTTACCATTACTTTACCACTCCTTACTCTCGATCCAATGTACATCACCACCACCACCACCACCACCACTGCCGGCGCATTCTCTCAATTCCCCTCTCTAAACAGCCATCAGAATTCAGAATATCAGACAAACGTGTGTAATTGCAATGATGAAAGCTGATGACTTCAACTCAACATCACTTCTATTTTATTTTATTAATACTAATAATTATTTATTGTAGATGTCTATTATTTATAGATAGTTATTGTTAGTTGTATAATGGTATTAGGGTGTGATAATTTGTTTATTATTATACCTAAGTATTGATTATTGAATATAATTTTAGATTTATGAGAAAGTTAATTGCTCGAAATTGAAAGAATTCGTTGGGAAAAAAAATTGTTTTAATATTTTATATAGAAATATAGAATTTCTTTTTTTATTGTTTTGAATTGATATGAATTTATTTATTAATTATATTCACTTCTTTAACAGTTGGATAGAATTAAATAAAATTAATACTTAAATATATTTTAATTCTTAAAATTTTTGTAATTAATTTTTATATAATTTCTCTCACTTTTATTTCAAACTTTTATACTTTATAATTATTTTTATTTGTTTAATACATCTAAACAAATTATTTCAAAATAGTTAATTTAATCCTAAATTAATAAAAAATAAATATATAGACTTTGCAAAAAAAAAAAAAATTGCAAACTATTTTTTATATAAATTATTTACTATTGATATTGTTTAGTAGAATTAAATGATGTAGAAATATAAATAATTTTAGGAAAAATAATTGAAAAATTAAAATAATTTATATTGATAAATATTATATAGTTTTACATTTATAACTCTCAGGAATTTTGTTAATGATGTTGAATAAATATAAAACGTCACTGTGTACAAGCAACAAAAATTTTTTACTTGAGTGTATCGAGGCATCCAATGATTGCGAGCCAGAGGCTAGATTGGAGAGTGCACGTGCGGGTTGCACGTGTGAACCGTTTGGTTCGACTCTCCCGATTCTGATTCCTCACTGAACACCACATAGAAACATGCGTATAAATAAATATATATCTCTTAATATATATTTCTACATGAATAAACATGAATAGACATCCGAAAAAAAAAAGAAAGAAAATCAAAAAAAATATATGTAGGTATAATTATCAACTGCATTACAAAGCATAATGATTATAATAAATGAATAAATAAATAAATAAATAAATAAATAAATAAATAAAATAATATATTTTTATTTGAATCAATAATTGATATTTTGCATTGAAAATAAAAATCAGATACTAAAAAAAAAAAAATGATAGAACGTGCTCGTTATTTAATAATTGTGTGTTATACAGTGACACCTCTAAATAGCGGTCACCTCTGAATAACGGTCGGTGAAAAAATTTTGGTGATCGTTATTTGAAGAATGTTGAGAATATGAATATAAATAAAATTCCAAGTTTTTAAAAGGTGACCGGTATTGGGAGGTTTTTGTTGAATATAAAAAAAAACACTCTATTAACGGCCACTTTTAAATAGCGGTGATTTTTAAAATTTTCTAAACTTTTTTCAACATTTTGATAATAAGGTTCATTTTTGCGAACGAATTTTTTATGACCGCTATTCAGAGTTTTTACTGTAATATAGTTTATGGATAGTTTGGTTTGTGAAACGTGTCTGTGCAGGCAACCTCTTGCCAGCCCCTTTATACATTATCCTCCAACCCCGTGGGAACGCGTTGGTGGCCAGCTGCACTGATTGCCGCGAGGACGTGACGTAGTACTGTAATGGTATACATACACACATACATATATACACCATTACACTGACATATAATACAAGTTTAAACGAGTTGGCCACCATTCGTGTTTGTGCATGAACATATCACATATAAAAAAGGCGGGACTTTTTTAAACTAATGCATTTGCAGTATATTTAAGTATATCAAATATCACTAACATATACTATATGTATATATGTGTATGTGTGTGTGTATATTTGATGATATATACTGACATATATCATGCTCATGGTACATTATATTGAATATAAAAGACTGTAAATTCGATTGGAGCATTGATTGGACGATGGTAATATGCTGGCATCGTCGCGGTGAATTATTTGTATGTATACACAGATGTATATGTACATAGTTGGAGATTATTATATATATATATATATATATATATGTACATATGGGCGCGGGAACGGTGGACTTTTATATAAATCGTGGTGGAGTCGGACGTCGAAGGAGTTGCAGCGCAGAACAAGAGAACGGGGAACAGGACGAGTATATACACGCATTCCAGTGAGGCGCCGGCCAGTCTGCGGCACACCTGCGCGTTAGGTTGAATCACGGCGCCGCCGACACAACCGGATTGGCCCTCCCTCTTGCCGCACCTTCGCGCCCGCGGGTTGACAAACAAGAGAAAAAGAATGAACCAATGTTACCTACCCAAGCTCTTTTAATTCTCTTGTATATATTTTCATGGGTAAAGTATTTGTGACTGTATAATTTTTTACGTTTTATATTTTGCTCGGTTTTTTTTTTTTTTTTTTTTTTTTTTTTTTTTTTTTTTGAAAGGATGGAAGAAAAGAATTTTTTTATTAATAACGGCCATCTCTCAGGTGAGATTCTGTAGTCGGTATTTGGAGGTTTTATCACAGTTGAGATATATTTTGAATTTTTATCGAAAATATATGATGAAAATTTAGGAATTTTAATTGGATAATTTGAATTGTTATTTGAATTTAATTTTAAATGGATGATTCGAATTATTATTTGAATTTGATTTTAAATTCGGGAACTTTAATTGGACAATTCAAATTATTATATATTTGAATTCAATTTTAAATTCAGGAACTTCAATTGGATAATTTGAATTATTTTTTGAATTTAATTTTAAATTCAATAACTCCAATAGGATGATTCGAATTATTATTTGAATTATTGATTTTAAATTCAGAAACTTTAATTGGATAATTTGAATTATTATCTGAATTTAATTTTAAATTCAGGAACTCCAATTGGATAATTTGAATTATTATTTGAATTTGATATTAAATTCGGGAACTCTAATTGGATAATTTAAATTATTATTTGAATTCAATTTTAAATTCGGGAACTTTAATTGGGTAATTCAAATTATATTATTTGAATTCTATTCAAAATCTAGGAGCTCTATAATTGGACAATTTTTTTTAAAATTCAATTTATTTTTTTTATCTATAAGGTTGGATTTTTCTCTTCAATCACGTATCAATCTTTCTCCATACATTTTCAATTAATTATTCACAGTTATATATTTTGTATATATATGTATATATATAATGTTAAAAAATGTAAAGACGAAAGAAAAATCCACAAGTATATCTTCATGGGAAGCTTGTCGTGTTATGTATATTTATACATACATATATACAATCGCATAGGTACTTGAAGAGCGCAGGTGTTCAAGAGGGCCTTATTATATCGCCCTGAGTCCTCACTGAGACTGTCATTGGCACAATATCCCCTCTCCTCCGCCCCCCCCCCCCCCCCCCCCCCCCCCCACTCTTATCCATGAAAACTTTGCGCATGACTCAAATATTTTACACAATTAATTTTACCAAATTTTTACTAATTTTCTATATTACATCATATATATATATATATACATATATATATATTTACTGTACAAATCAGAATTATTTATTTGAATGTAAAATTGAATTAATAATGCTAAGATTGATAATTGAATTCGAATGTTTATTTATCATTTTTACAACGAGAATATATCTACAATATTTATATTTTATATGACTAAATTTTTATTTATCATTTTGTGTAAATATTTAATGTGCGATTACGCATAGACCAATGATCAAATAAATCATAAATTGTTAAAGAATATATAAAATAAAATATAAAAATTTTTTTCACGTTTCGACGATCGCTTAAATAAATATCCAAATATCCGATTTAGATAACTATTTAGTAATCACGACACCTGTGCATGACATTCAAAAATTGTGGTATACAGGTGTCCATCAACAAAACGATAAAATCATAGCGTAAAAGTATTGCACGGTCATTCAAGTACGTGCGCACTTGATACAATTAAAAATAAATTAACGTTATATTTATTTATTCCCACAAAAACGAATAAATAAATATAAATTGATACAAAAAAATTCCTAAAAATGTCATCATTCAAAAACATATCAAATTTTTTTTACAATGACATATAAATAATAGTGCTTAAATAATTAAATATTGAAAAAACTCCGAATAGCGGTCACTAGAATTTGCTTAAGAAATGGCCGTTATTGAAAGAAAATGTCAAGAATAATTAAAAACAGAAAATCAGCAATTATTGGAAGGTGACCGCTATTGAGGAGTGGCCGCTATTAGGAGGTTTATGTTGTACATATCTATAAACGTATATAAATTATTTGGATTAATTCAGATATGTATACTATGCCATTATTGGGAGGTGACCGCTATTAGGAGGTGACCGCTATTGAGAGGGTGCATGCTGTATACGAGTATAAATTATTTGGATAAATTCAGATATGTATATTGGTCCGTTATTGGGAGGTGGCCGTTATTAGGAGGTGACCGCTATTGAGAGTTTTGCTGCTGTATACATGTATAAATGTATAAATTATTTGAATGAATAAAGATATGTATAATAGTGTGTGTTGGCAAGTGAAAATGTGATGAAGAAGCTGAGAGAGAAAATATGAACTAAAAGTAGGTAGCTGCGGCATGATCAGTTGTATGGGATTGTGTGGGACTTTGGTTGCGAGTCGCAACTTGCTTCGACCAGTCAGAAGCAAAGCAATCGTTTCTGGGCGATGTCGCAGAGGGGTCAGGGGGGACGAGACTGGCGACAGACTGGCGGGCGCGCACCTGCACTCGTTCAAGCCTGTAGAGAGTCAGGGACGCACCTAGCTGTACCTTACTCTCGGTAATATTCCCACCTTCATTCACTCTTGCCTCATTTCACCATAATTTTTTTTTTTATTCACCATTTTCATGTAGCCCACATCAGCTTTTTATATTGAACAAGATATGTATATTAAGATATTTTTTTTTATAATTAATAGATGAATTGAGTAAAAAATGTTTGAGGAAATAATTTTTTATGAATTATATTTTTAGATTTGTTTGTGTGATGAGTTTGATAAAAAAAATTTTACATTTTATCGGTATTATTATCGATATTGGTATCGGTACAGGTTGATATATGAAGAGACCACTCAATGGCGGACATTCGATTTGAGATTAATTGTTTTGAAAGAAAGTCCAGGATGAATGAAAAAGAAGTTTTGAGTATTTGAAAATTACTGACCGTTTTAGAGGTCATTGCTTCAAAAGATGACCGAACAATAGAGGTTTTGCTGTATTACCTCTGGAATATTATCGTGTAGATTACATTCAATGCGAATTTAATTTGTTGAGGATTGAATAAAATTGAATACGCGATTGTATAAGAAACAGAAGTTTTGGGAAATTTCTTATATTATTTTTATATATATTGATTATATTGTTTTGAGAGGTTTGATATTTTGTATGTGAGTGTATTTTATTATGAAAAACGATTTAATAATTATTATTATTATGATAATGTGTTGCGATTTAGGTGGGAAATATAGTTTGAACACTTTGAACTTCCCCCAATAGCATTTGGTGCACTCTACTGAAGGCTATACAAGGATTTACATGAGAATGCATTAGGTGCATGCACCGTGCACGATCGGTGCATGCACCTAGTGCACTAGGATTACGCACAGTGCACCTTAGGTGCCTACCTCGTGTGGTAGCACAGTAGGCCACTAAGTGGAATCCGAATTTTAGGATAATGTAGACATGAGTAACAAAACTTGAGAAATATATAAAAAATATATATATTGTAAAATGTACGTCATATGAAAACAGTTCAGACTATGCGTGTTGCGCATGCGTGAAATTCACTGCTTAAGGCGTTATTTCTATAATGAAACTAATTTTTCAATGATGAAATTTCTAAATAACAAATCAACAAATGATTATAAACGTGGTGAAATTATGGATTTTCATTGAGCATGTCAAGAGTATTAAATTGGCATACAGTTCAATTAAAAAAATTCCCTTATTCTCTATCCTAATTTTATTTTTCTAGTTACGTCTCAAATAAATGTTCGAATTTAATAATAAAAAAAGTTTTCCGATAAAGAGCGTGCGACTAACTATTACTATTGATATAATTGTTTTGAAAATTTACGATAATAAAAACGATGAAATCCTGGTAATCCATTTACTTTGAAGAATAAATCTGACGTATGCAAAATTCATGCGAGATTATGGGTGCATTCACGTTGGACGCTTATACGCTTTGAGTGATCATCTTCCATACCAGTTCAATGCTAAAAATGACATTTAAGCGCGCTCAAAGCGTGTAAGCGCCCAACGTGAATGCACCCTATGAAGACATTGAGAACATGCCAAGACTGTCAACACAATAATTTGATATAAATAAAAACTTATAGTTGCATTTGATGAGTCAGCCCAGACTGAAAATGATTTAACTCCTTCGAATCCATAACAATTACCCAATAGCATGAACAAGCCCAAAAGTGATGAACTCTCGGAGAGCGTACACGTGACAGTGGCTCGCTACCATTCAATTCGATAGATCCATACGAACAGTATTTTTCATCATCAACAATAACAGACGCATCTCAACGATTTATCGTCGCCTTACCATTTAACACCAAAAAAAAAAATCCTCGATGAATTCGGAGGAATGCGGGGAGATCCGGGGGGATTCAGAGGGATCCAGAGGGATCCAGAAGGATCCAGAGGGATCCAGAAGGATCCAGAGGGATCCAGAAGGATCCAGAGGGATCCAGAAGGATCCAGAGGGATCCAGAAGGATCCAGAGGGATCCAGAAGGATCCAGAGGGATCCAGAAGGATCCAGAGATTTCCAGAAGGATCATTTGGATCATTTTTTGGATCCTTGGATCCTTTCTTAGATCCTTGGATCCTTTTTTGGATCCTTTTGGATCCTTGGATCCTTTTTTGGATCCTTGGATCCTTTTTTGGATCCTTTTGGATCCTTGGATCCTTTCTTGGATCCTTGGATTCTTTTTTGGATCCTTTTGGATCCTTGGATCATTTTTTGGATCCTTGGATCCTTTCTTGGATCCTTGGATCCTTTCTTGGATCCTTGGATTCTTTTTTGGATCCTTTTGGATCCTTGGATCATTTTTTGGATCCTTGGATCCTTTCTTGGATCCTTGGATCCTTTCTTGGATCCTTGGATCCTTTCTTGGATCCTTGGATCCTTTCTTAGATCCTCGGATCTTTTCTTGGATCCTTGGATCTAAAGAAATCCAATGATCACGATGGTGTGGATTTCACTCTAGTGGCCCACTGTGCTACCACAGGAGGTAGGCACCTGACGTGCACCGTGCGCGATTCTAGTGCACTTGGCTAATGGGGTAGTAGAGTGCATCAAAATGGGGCTAATGGGCGCCGTACTCGATTAATAAATTATCACCAGTTGAATTGATAGAAAACTGCATAACCATCAATTGAAAATATATGTCAGCTTTAATTTTTAAATTCATATTTATAAATAAAAGCGATTCTACATATTCTCTTAATTGAGTTTTTTTTTTTTCAATTTTCATTACTTTTCATCCAATTTATTTTACGAGTTTCATTTTATTAACAATTATAACAAATTATTTTTAAATAATCAAACGAATAATTACATTCTATTCACAAACCTCTCATTAAAAATTAAATAATTACAAATGAAAAATATTCTTGATTCAATTACTAAAAAACAACTCAAATCTAATAAAAATCAATTCACAAAAAATTTTCAAATGAAGAATAATTATTAATAAATAACACTTGATCATTATTATTCAGTTAATTTGAATAATTAAATTGTATATTCCTTCATCAGATTTATTAAATATGTAACATTAAGTTTCATAAATATGTTAATTATTTTAAATTATCAATAGAAAATGTTTTATAAATATAACTACTGTAACATTTCATCAATTACCATGTAATAAATCTTTACATTTCTCTTGGTAAATACTTTATTTATCTCATGTCAAATCGTCCTCAAACAACTTTTCTTCTAGCTGCTGTTGGAGAAAGTAAAAAAGAATAATCTTGACGACTGTTGTTGGGAACAGCCGTAATAACTTGCATTGTCCCGTACATAGAGAGGACTTTCGCTATTTCCTGTCAAGATATTTTTATCCATGATGGAAAATAAATATTAAAAGTGTCACAAAATTTTTATATTCGTAAATAATTCATTGACTATAAACAATTTCATTATTGCAATCATATCATGGATTAAAAATATACTAAATTGTCATTTGTTTATAGGCGAATTATTTTTGTTGTGAATAGTGTCCCAAAATTTACGCAAGAATTAACGTGGTAATTACATTTGAAATCTTGCGTGAATTTTGATTCATTTTTTGAATTAATTTTTTATGTATATAAATATATGTTTATATTGCGGTGAGTATTTTTTTTTCTTCGCTCCATTGACGAAATATTGCTTTAAACATTTGAAAAAAAAAAATTCCACTAAAGATAAGCTCTTAGTTTTAATATGAAGTACTCGCTAAATGAATTTGAAATTTTCTCATTCAATTCACACGTGAATCTCAATTTTTTTTTTCATTTATTTATAGCTGTGCGGCATTTGATGCTATTTAATTGGTTGTTAGCATTAATTATTTAGGAATATTTAATCTTTAAAAGCGCATGTTACTAAATTATTTTTTGTAAATTACTCAACCGGTAAAAAATGTTAAAGCCGATTTTTGCTCGATTCTCATGGTTTTTTCGATTTTTCTCGAAAACTATCAATTTTACAACAAAAGTATATAAGACTTTTTTTGTAGAAAATCAAATTTTGTACAAAATGTTTATTTTGACAAAAACCGTAAAGCTAATAGTTTTCGAGGAAAATTCAATTATACATGTGAAGATTCGAAATTTCCTTAAAAAAAAATTATCACAGTACTATGAATACAAAATCGATCGTATGCAATAAGTTAATCAATTTATTTATCACGAAATTCATTTAATATTATGAATAAATTATTAAAGTGAAAATATTGAATTAATTCAACAATTTTTGTTTACAGTTATTTATAAATTTATTCCAATATTTTTTTTTTATCATACATAATATGTTTCCCCGTTTAGCATTTTTATTATTATTAATATTAGCATTATTGTGTTTTTCATTCACAACAATGTATCATGGAAAGAACAAAGAAAATAAAAATAAATATTTGAAAATTATTCACAAATGTATTTTCAATCTATATTAAATAATAATATAAAAAATTATATTATAAACAAATATATACATATACACACATGTTATTTACATACAAATAAATTACATAAAGATAATAAATATCATTTTTTGACACCATAATAAAAATCCCATTCAATCGAAAATGAAAAAAAAAAAAAAGATACGATTTTAATTTCTCAACACTTCAACTCATTTAAAATCTTTATTCAAAAATTAAATATAGATTTTAAATACGTTATAAAAAATTTTAATTATCATTACACAACATATATTATAGGGTGTGGTGAAATAAATGGCATTCCCATAGGATACAAATTTATGAGACTATTTTGAAATTCAATTTTAAACACTGAAAAATTTACTGCCAAGATAAAATAATTAAAAGCATTGAAAATATGAAAAAAAAAAAAAAAAAATTAAAACATAACGTTATTAATTTTTTTTTTCCATAGCTACATATGCATTATATATATATATACACATATACATTCATAGGAAAATATATATTGCGTATTATTCCATTGTATTTTTGTGTCAATTAACCATGAGATTATTCTGCATTTCATAAAAATACAATACCACATAAAAGAAATAAATTAATATTACAATAAAAAATTTATCGTACATTTAACGATCAAAATTCGCTATATATATACACCTAAATACATAAAACTTTAATATATAAATGCATAAAATAAATATAAACAAAGGTGAATATAATTTATTAAAGAGAAAAAAAAATTGTAATGAAAGAATCAAAGAAAATATTAAATAAATACGTTAATATATGATATCTAATTTATGTTTTATCAAAAATTTCCGTATATTTCTATTTATTTATTTATTTATCTATTGTTATATCTATTTATCTATGTACATATGTATACACTGTTATGTAAATTGGTGACATAGATAGGTTAGAAAATGCGCGTATCATCGTTATATTTTTCATAATGTTGCAAACTTGTCTGAACTCGCGTCATTTTTGCATGTGTGTTCATTCGTAAAATATTTACTAATACGTTTATATTATGTGCTATGTGTTCCGATGTTTACCGAAGTATTGACTCGACATTCTTCGGTGTATATTACACGATACTATACAGTATATCTTTAGCCCGCCAGCAGCAGCAGCATGATGGCTTTTGCTTGAGCGTTCTGCAAAGTATACATCGTTGAGTAGATATTGACTAAACTATACATTACTACTAGTGGTCGGGGCCTGTTTGGGCCAGTCGAGACTTGTTCGCGCACAGTCTTGTATCGTATTTTGTATCTTTCGCTTTATTCTTTATATTTCTCATCATCTGCAATATATTTTTTTTTATTTTAATTCATTTGTTTTGCGCGTGGTGCATTCAACATTCACTATGAGCATCGTTGAGTAATATAATATAATTAAATAGCAAATCACATGACTTATTGCATTATTTCAATATTTAAATGTATAATAAAATTATAATATTACTGATAATATTTTAATATTGATTAATTATTTAATATTATTATTATTTTTATTTGTGTTGATTAATTTAATGAATTTTTGGTGATTTTTTGTGATGAAGTTTTTTTTTTTTATTGTCAAATAAAATTTATTAATTATATGAAAATACATAAGGAATTTATGTACTTTCATTTATCGGTTTTATCTATCCCACGGTAAGACACATTTAATAAAATAGTACTTTAAGAATAGAAAAATATTTATTTACAAGTACCCACATATTTGATCATTTTATTTATTACTTTTGGAAAAATTTTAAATATTAATAATTATTTGGATATATATTTTAATGTAATTGATTTTATTATTTTAAAGAGTTAAAAATTTATTGTATAAGTATTAATATTATAGTTTACTGGTTAACTATTTATCTAAATAATAGATAATGTATTTTAAAGTGGATTTGAAAGCAAAATTTATAAATTATATTGTTGTGTTTTACTTTCTTTTGGTGGCATAAATTTTTGCGTGAAATAATACAAGATAATTTATCATTCTTAACAATTTTTTTATATTTATACACTGGAATGTGTATGAAGAATAATGAATAATTTATAAAATTTATTTATATATGATATTAAATTTGAAATAGTTCAATGATAGGATTTTTTATATTTTTGTAATTATTTTTAAACATAGATAATAATATTAATATTTAAAAGATATAAATAAATACATAAACGATTGTAGCATTGAAATTTTTTTTATAATAATTGTTAAAACTTGAATATAATTTACTATTTTCGTTAATAATTATTAATAAATATAGACTGCACATTATCTAAAGATTAAATAGTATATAACAATTTCCCTTGTGTAATTACAGATATTAATCTTATTAATTACAAAATTGTAGTAATATATTTATTATAATCAAAGTAATATTCGAAAAAAATTAACGATTAAATATAAGAAATTTTTTTTTATAACTATTCATAATCACTTCATTTTGTTTATTACAATCAACAATATAATTTATACATATTCTTCACATTAACTAACTAATTAAATAATTACTTATTTTACTATAAATATAAATGAATTTAATATATAAAATACGAAAACAAAGTTGCAATTAATTATAACCGATGTTGTTTTATTTTATTATTTTATAATGTTTGTAATTATATTATGTGTTTCAGATAAACAACAACAATAACAACAACGACGAATTAAATAAATTGTGACTCAGATGAAAATAAACCAATTAATGGAATGAAATTATTATTATTACATCAAGATAAATACTTTTAAAAAATAACATTTTTTATTTTTATATATTGTTACTATTATTATTTCGATTGTTATTGTTGTCATCATTGATTTGGTGAGATGATACGTGAGTCGATGTGTCGACTGTCAATATTAATCATCATCGGGGTGATTTTAACTACCGTTAATGGTCATGTCTCGCTGACTTTTCCACGGGCGCGAAAATACGCCCTCGATTTCCTGGACAGCGCAAGAACTCCAGGACCCTGTGGAATGCCAAAAGGTTTGTATAAATATATTTATAATTTATTATTATTATCATTATTATTATTATTATTATTATTATTATTATTATTATTATTATACTATCATTCGTCTTAGTATTTATTTTCTAACAAACTTAATTATGCGATTTTTAAATTAATATTTTAATATTGAATTTTTTTCAATTTTTATCTTGAATTTATTGGAATATATTAATGCTTAGTTTGATTATAATTAATATATTTGATTAATAAATTGAATTAATTGAATTAATAAATTGTATTTGAAAGAAAATTAGAAAACTGAATTAGAAAATATTTCAATTTATATTTTATATTTTAATTTTGTAATATATATGAAATTATTTATTTGATCTTTTGATCTTCTGATTGTTTTTCAGTGCTGTTTTTATATAATTGAGTAATTGTTATGAAAATTGTTGATATATATTTATTAGGGTGATTCGAAAATAAAAAAAGGGGGAAAAAATTTTTTTTTTTGCGACTAGGGTTAAAAGTTTCGTTTAGGTTTAAAAATAAGTCTCTGAAAATATTTACACTTGATTTTAATATTAAGATAGTAGAGATATTTTTCTATTTTTTATAAAAATAATATGGACAAAATTGTTTTTATATTTTATGATTTTTGTAACTTGCAAACTACTAATTACACAGAAAATTGCAATGAATATTTTTTGTCGAGAATTGAATGCTCTACAAAAAAGGTATCTTCTCATTTTTTGATTAGTCTACTTGTTTAAAAGTTATTCAATGTCAAAGTTCAATTTTTCGTAAATTCGGCTGAGTTTTGTATATTACAAACTGGTAGTTTTATTGACAAAATACGTATTGAATTTCACTTCTAACATATATTTAATCTTCGAAATATGTATTGAACAATAGTATTTTTAGACAATAAATATTTATATGCAAGTGAATTAAAAATATATATTTTTTTCTATTAAACTTTTACTTTTGTTAAAAGTATGACGAATTTAAAGAGTACCTTGATAGAATACTAAAAAATTTCGCTACTTTGTTTACATCACATATATGTAATTGAATTTGTAAATGTTCAAGTCTCGTTTAAATTCCGCGTTCGATTCCAACCAGAAATGTAAATAAACTTTCTGAATGACACAATGAAACAATTTACGTAGTTAAAAAATTGGAATTAATCAGATAAACATGCGGAATCCGTCGCAAAAAATTCCTCGCAAGTAATTTATATTTTCCATTTGATAATTAAAATAATTAGATATAAATAATAGTAAAGTAATTGATGGATCATATTAAATATCAATTTCAATTGTAGTGTCATTAGTTTTGTTTGATTACACTTGGGGGTTTTACAAATATTTCTATGAAAATAGTTATGAGTTTATGGTGAAGAGAAGAAATAGGGAATGCACGCGCGGTCTCGCACCCAAATGCGAGAGTTGACTTTCACCGTTGCATGTATTAAACTCACATCTATATACATATATACAGAATAAACTAGGAAGTATATAACATTCCTTGAGACTCTTGGGCACAGCGTCACTGCTGCATCGTTACTAATCGTAGCCGTTATATACAATAGAGATAATCTATAAATTGCAGATAAATTTTTATTATCTTCTCACATGTGCACTTGTTCAATTAATAATCAAACGATTTCCCAATGTATTTGAAAGCTCTCGAGTTTGTAATTAAATTACTGATGTAAACTTGTTGATGATTTAGAAATTCGTAGCTTTATATGAATCCAATATGACAAATCTGTTGATGAATAATTGATATAAATATTTAAGATGATAAAACGAAAGTCTTGAAGTAATTATTTTTGGAGTTTAAAATATTTTTGTGCTTTTTATATTTATCATCATTTTTATGCAATTAAGAATTTTATTATTTTTCTGTGTGAAAATAAATTTTATTTCACACTTTACCAAGAGAGTTGAATTTTATATTGCTTAAATTGTTAGAAAGTAACTGCATTAATATTTCTTTTTTATTGTAAAAGTTTATTTTATTGAATTATTTCCATTTGCAGTGGCTATTAAACTTCTCATTTAGAATGAAATATAGATCATTAATTTGATGAAATCCCACACAAACAAATATTCAATTATTCCACCTGTAAAGTTATAAATCAATGTCAATTATTTATTATTATATTATATATATTTAGCGAATTTTGATTTGGTAATTCTTTAGAATACGGTAATAATTTATACACAAGAGATGAGAGTATATACATACGTATGGTGTAATGATTCTTTAGAGGGCAGAAAGTGTAAAGAACCGACGAATGGAACGATCAAAAATCGTCTTAAGCTGATTGTGTATTCAACTTCCGGATTTTATGTACAATATATTTCCCATGCATTCGAATATACTTTCAACGATGAATTAATAAACACAGCTTGCTTCATCAATTTTCATTAATTTCAATGAATCATAATAATTACTGCAACCCTGAATCAAATAAATTCATCAATTATAGTATTAATTATTGAAAATGTTTTAAATAATAAGACTTTATTAATTGCAATTCACCTGTACAGGGGATGAAAAAACACAACTTTTGGCTGGAAGTAAATTCAACATCACTTGGCATTTGGCATATCCACACAAAGTAAGTTTATTTTAAAATCCTATAAATTATCTACATTTTTACATCCTGTATATATACATAACCTCAAATATACAGTAAAAGACTAAAGTGTGGAATGTAAAAAAAAATGAAAGAAATTGATTTTCTTATTGGCTTGGTGATGTAAAATATCTACAGAGATTCCTACCAGTTATGTTACGACACTGTATAAACAGAGAATGAAGTAGAAGGGATTGGTAGAGAGTCGTTTCAAGCGAAACTGGACGGCCTACACGCGTTTTCTTCTCAAGGCAGTCGCGTTTTGAATTATTCACAGAAGACATCCAACTTAGATGTAGCTATGTCAACACAATTGTTGATGCATATAAATATGTACCTCAACATACACATTTATATATGGTTATGTCTATTTGAATCAGAAGAAAGTAATTTCTCATACAAAATAAATAGCAAATTTACCTTTGCAATTATTTTTAAGTTTTATAAACAACATGAAACTCTCAAAAATACAAATATATATATATATTCATGTTAATATAACCTCTAAATGTTGGGTATGGGAATTAGTTTGAAAGACAGCTGTTATAAAATATGAAAATAATTAGCAAAATGAATTTTACAATTATTTTTAGCTTTTATAGACAATTTAAAACTTCCAAAAATACATATTTATGTTAGTATAACCTCCAAATATTGAATATAGAAATTAGTTTGAAAGATGACGGTTATTTAAAAATAGTTCTGAGCATTTTAAATATGATTATTTTCCAAGTTTTTATTTTATTTATAAAATGAATCTATAATTATTTGATGATGTGTAGGTATGTTTAGTTATTATTTATATAGACATGTATAAATATATGTAGGATTGACGATGGCGACAGAATTTTAATAATGGAAAAGAAAATAATTGAATAAACAATTGGATGGTTTGTATCATAGTAAAGGAAATGGGCCAATTGGCATGCAAGTGCGCAAATTATAGAATGACACGTGGATAGCGTGGTTACCGCCCGAGACTATACGTGCCCGATACTCGATTGTGAGAGCCGTTATGACCTCGAAAGTCGAATCCAAGTGACGCAGTCAAACACCACCTTTGGATAACTTCTCAACAACCAGAATATATATACATATATAATATGATATTTCATCCTAGAGTTATGATAAATAAATAATAGAAGATGTATTGATGAATAGCAAAATTCTCAGACGAGGATAAAATAAAGAAGATAAATAGGTGCAATCAGGTGTTTTTGTGGAAATAGCGCTATATATAAATATATAGATGTTGGTAGTTTTATTTTATTTGGTTCTCAGAGTTTTTATTTCTTTTGTTGCCATTCTGCGAAAATGTTAAAGATGAATACCAATTTTTATATATTTCATTGTCAGTTATGTTTTTTTTTACTGATTTTTTTTTTTTTTTTTCTTTGAGTTGGAGATGATGTATAAAATGATTGACTTGTTTGAATGAATTGTTATAGGTTATTGCTGGATGTGTATATCTGTATATGTTTATTATTCACAGGTAGAGCAAAAGATTAGCACATATATCTTATATACATTCCACGAGAATTAACTCACTCTCTTCATTATATTTAAATTTGTTTTGCTTTTTCTGTATAGGTGTTGATAAATTTGTTGTATTATCAGAATACTTTTATGCAAGTTGTTGAATATGTATTACAATACGTAAATTCAGGATGAGAAGTTGAGAAAATTAATTATTCAACGGTTTTACTTGTATATGTTAAATGGGAAGAAATGGAAAAAAAAATTCAAGATATTTAACTGTAAGATCACTCGACATTCTTCAGGAACACATTTTTAACGTATTTAACCTAACTTTTCTTCTTTTTTTTTTTTTTAAATATGAACGGTATTTTTTCAAATCGTTTATTCAAGCGTGAGTAATTCAATATGTTATTACGTTATAATTAATTCTACTTTTTAAATAAAATTATTGGTAATTGAATGTAAGTTAATTAATTACAATGACCATTGTATTTAATTAATATTTTGTATTGTATATAAATATACACATTGTGTATAATTAATAAATTAATAAATAAATTAATTAATTGAATAAGTATCCATATAAACAAATAATAGATGAATAAAAAATAAAATTATCAAAAAGTTTTTGATTTATTGATAAATTAATTTATTTGTTTATTTATTGCTAAATAATTATTCAATAATAACAATGTATATATTAATTGGTATATTAATTATTTAATTAATATTTTATATGTGATAATAGGGAGGCTTTAAATTGCAAATTTTGGATGCTCTCGATCGACCACTTGTAGATCTCACACCTGTAACAAAACAAACTGAATTTGTCGAAGGAGACGTGACGTAAGTTTTTTTTTATAACAATTGTTAATAAACAAATAAATAGAAATAGATAATCTTTATATATAAAATTCTCGTGTTACAGTATTTGTAACCAAACTCCTTCGAAATGGTTTGAACGATTTTTATGAATTTTTTTGTGTATATTCGGTAAAAAATTTATTTTTTATTTTTATTGTTTTATGATTTGGCATTAAAAATACATATAACCCCTAATTTTCACCCTTCTATCACCACTCGACATTTTTTAATAGCGATATTAGAACTGTAATAATTCCTTTTTGTATTTTTAATTACTGAATATTTTTATATTTTTTTTTTTTTATAATAATTTATATGACGAAACAACGTTTGCCGGATCAGCTAGTTCAATATAATAGCAATCTAAATATTCATTTCTCATCCATAATTATAATACACTGAATAAAACAAAATTTACAAACAAAAAAATAATGGAATTATTAAAAAACTCTGTTGGTTGAAATAATTTTCTTATTGTATATAAAAATATTATATCAAATATTAATATAGCACGTAAATTTATTTTAAAGAGCACAAAGTTATCCAGTGGAATTGCCGACAAATTTCACCTGCATCGATTGCACAGTCAGACTACTTCGTGAAGCTGAAGAGTGGGGATCAAATTACAGGTTTTGGTCCTGTGCTGATATCGATGTAAGTGCGCGTACCGTAAAATAAAAAGCCTGATTTTTTCTTCATTCATTTTGTCATATTAATTATTATTTTTTGTTATTTTATATAGGTCATCGATAGGAAAACTTATCGCGAAGATTGCAGTGGACATGGCAGATATTTACTTGGACGATGTAGATGTGATCAATTTTATCATGGTGCACGATGTGAATTTAAAGAAAATTGTCTCGACGATTCAGATTGTGGGAATCAAGGTTTTTGTATAGATAATGGCGGCACAACTTCACCTACAAAACATTGTTATTGCAACGTTGGATGGTACGGACCAGGTTGCAACAAAAGTGAGTTTCCATTTCTCATCGAGTATTCTGCTTTATTTATCTTAAAAACATGAGTATCTGGGTCATAAATGTATGTAGAAATGAAAAAAAAAAAATGAAATAAAGAACGCACCATTTGGACAATGGTTTATATATTTTCTCTATAAACCATTGTAATTAAAATAATCTCACGGTTACAATTCTTTTTACAATTACGATTTTTTAGTATAATTATTATATAATTATACATGGTTACAGGATCAACGGTTAAAACACTGGAGATTGATCTCGATGGTTACACAATGAAACGTTTTTCCGATGATTTTTTATTTTATTGGAGAATTATTCAAGACACCAATGAATTAGAGGGTGTTATGGTGGTAAATTCAACGTCATGGGTTGCAGTTGGTTGGCGTCCGAGTAATTTAACGCCTGCCTGTCGTGCATTTCCTGAAATTCATGGCAGAGTTACAGGAGAACCGTTACCTCAACCAGAACCAAAATCCGATCCAATGATTTCAAAAGTATCATCAAAACGAACTGTCGGACAAACGAAAATTCATTCGCAATTTGACACAATATCTGGATTACAATCACGAACTTTAAGTGTATCCACAGCAGAGCCACAACAATCAAAATCATCAGCCAGACGACGTTCTGCTAAACAAATTCACGCTGAAATGGTTACACCAAGAATTGGCAGTGATATCACTGTGCAAACAAGTGTTACATATAAAGTTAGCACAAAACACGGTTCGTTTTTGATCATTTTATCTATTAATTTAATTAAAAAATTGTTTTTAATGTATATATTAATAATAATTTATTATTCAAGGTCGTAAAAGAAGATCATCAGAGTCTGCAACTGCGGAACCAATCGGTAAGTCGATTAAAAATTCTTTAATTCTATTTTTCTTTTTTATTTAAAATTTATTATTTTCAAATATTTCAATAAATCATTGCAATGAATAAATTTCACCAAAAAATTATATATTTATGATAGTATATCATATTATTTATTCATTTTGTACAGTAGCACAAGGCAATTGGATATTTAGAATTAACATTTATTTATTGGATTTATAAATTATTTTGGTTGATAAATTTAAATCAATTTTATAACCGACAAGTATTTTTTATTATTATATTATTTGAAATTTGTAGTCTAAATTATAGTATAATTATACAGTTTTAACATTGTATATTATATAAATATATTGTATAAACATTAAATGTTTGTAGCTGTGCACAATGGTGTTGGTAAAATAGTTTGCATGCCTGTTGTTGCTTTGTTGCACAGGAGAGCCCAACGTCAGTGTACCAGAAACGTCTTCTTATGAGCTTGATCGGCTATCAGAACCTACACCACAATTACAACTCAAATATAGCACCAAGAATTTCAACGAACAACAATCTACCTCCAATCCATTATCACATATTGAATCCAATTCCAAATCAATAGAGTCGGATAAAATATTTACAATTGAACAAACTCCCGAGCCAAAATCCGAATTTAAATTCTCCGTTACTGAATCAAGATCTCATCAAGAACCAATTGCTGAATTAAAATCTGAACCTATTTCTGAGCCAAATCCCATCGTGGAATCTTCTCCTGAACCTGAATCAATTGCTGAGCCTAAATCTGAACCTATATCCGAATCTGAATCAATTTCTGAGCCAAAATCTGAACCTAATTCCGAACCTGAATCAATTTCTGAACCTAAATCCGAACCTGAATCGATTTCTGAACCTAAATCTGAGCCAGAATCAATTTCTGAACCTAAATCTGAACCTGAATCGATTTCTGAACCTGAATCAGAACCTGAATCAATTTCTGAACCTAAATCCGAACCTGAATCAATTGCTGAACCTAAATCTGAACCTGAATCGATTTCTGAACCTAAATCTGAACCCAAATCTGAGCCTGAATCAAAATCTGAACCGAATTCTCATCCTGAATCAATATTAACTGATTCAATTTCCAATATTAATTCAACTTTTGAATCGAGTTTCGTGACAAAAAATGCGGATCCAGAGGTTAGCGTCAAGTCAGGGGCAAGTAAAGGTAATAATTTAACAATGTACGCTATTAGAATCACAATAAATTATATTTATCATCACAGTATCAAGTCAATTAGTATTAATAAATTTTTAATAGACATCATACATGCGTATGATCATTGATGTATATAAAAATAACTATACGGTATGACGGTTATGGTTTTTTATTTTTTTAAATCAATCATTTCATATTCTTATTTAAATTTATGTTCTCTATGTTAAACCAGTTTGTTTGTATTTTATGAAAAAAATAAAGCACCACTGAGACCAGAAGTTCATAAATACACACCCAAGCACGATTTTAATCCAATGGATTGCACGGACATTGTTGTTGGGATGGCTAACAAAAATACTCACCGAATTGGTGATTATTATACTCGTGATCGTTCAACACCACAGCCCGATGGATTTTGGGGTGGCAAAGACAGTTTAACTGCTGCAATGGGATTTGAAAAAGACGGTGTAACGACAATTGTCTTCCGAAAGCCACTTACAACAAATGATTTTACTGATTATAATATTGTTGATGGTGATATGCAAGTTATTTGGGCTAAGGGTCAAGAGCCTGGTAAATATATTCATCAACCTCCCAGTGGATTAGAAAGAAGTAAAGCAAGCGTGCAAAATTTTTATAAACAAGATGAATTAAAGTATCATGGCCATAGATCACAAAGAGGCGTTGTTACACTCAATTTCTTTGGTATGTAATAAATAAATATTATTTATTATTATTATTTATAAATTAATTATATACAATATTCTCTATTGACGGTTATTTCTAAACGTCATAGTCATTTTACAAATGCTCGAATTTTTTTGCTATTTATTTTTGACTTTCTTTTAATAACGTTGGATTTTTATAAAGGTCATTTTGAAACAAATTTATGTGGCTGCTATTTTTTAATTTAATTGATATTAAATTATTTTTTTTTTAGATGATAAAAATAAGAAAGAATTTGGTGGACATGAACCACTTGTTGATGGCAAACATTGTGGCGGAGAATGGAAATATCCCAGAAGTTGTTCAGTGAAAAATTCATCATGCGAGTATTATATACGTTGGATATACAAGACGAAAAATGTAAGACGTCAATTGTACATACGCACATATATATACATACAGCTACTACTTGTGTTCTCACGGATAAAACTTTTGCTTTCACTTTTCACGATTACCGGTATTATTACCGCAGGCGAAATACTTTCATTTCATTCATTTATTCATTCATGTTAAATTTTTCTCACTTAAACAAATCATCATATGAATATTTATCTTGTAATTTATTTCGTTATTTTGTTTGTGAACAGGATCAAATGACATTTACAATTGTGACGAAGAATACAGATGTGTGGACTGGAGTTGGATTTTCAGAGAATGCAAAAATGACGCAAACTGACGCGGTATTAGGATGGGTTGATAAAACAAATGGTCGGCCATTTGTAATGGATACATGGATAAGTGGTTACAATGCACCGTTGCTTGATCCATCACAAGATATATTTAATGCAAGTGGTAAAATTGAAAATGGCATGACGTCTTTGACATTCTCAAGAAAACGAATTACTAAAGATAATCGAGATTTTTCATTCACTGATGATCATTGTTTATACATGATGTTCCCTGTGAAAGGAGGAATATTTAATTCGGTGAATAAAAAAATTCGTAAGCACACTGGTGTGCCAATTGTATCCTCGGAGAGAATTTGTATTAAATCATGTGGAATTGATGAGGATGAAGACCAAGAAACATCTACAACGTCTTCATTGAAATATTATTATGACATTCAAGTTAAATTAGTTAATCTTGGTGATGGATTTAAAGCACCAGCACCTGGCACACAAGATTTTGATACTATTTCAAACAGAATTTCCGATAATTTTTCGCCTATTTTAATTAACATACCTGGTTATGACACAATAACAGTCAATGAACTTCGAGGGTAAATTAATTTATTTCATATTATTAAATATTCAATTTAAATATTCAATTTATTAATTTAATTTTGTTTTACAGAAGTAGCGATAATGGTGTTATTGCAAAGATGAATTTAATTGTGGATAAAAATGAAGATAAAATTGATGCATTGAAAGGAAATGACGCGTTATTAATGATAGAAGGAGCATTAAGACAATCACTTATCTCTGGAAAAGTTGGATCACTTACAGTAGATCCACAATATTTTGTCATTGCACCATCGCGCAGTATGTTATCATAAATATTATTTTCGAAAACTTTATTATTCATCTTGATTAATTATTTTATCAAATATTTTTGTACATTTTAAATTGTTTGTCTATTTATTTTCTCTTTTTTCGTAACAGTAAATGCGATAGATGATGATTTTGATGATGGAGATGCAGGATCTAAGAACATATTACTTAGTGAAACTAAACTTTATGTTGTCATTGGATGTGTTGCTGCATTAGTAGCTTTAGCTCTTTTGCAAGCCAGTTGTACACTCTACAAAACTACTAGAAAGAAAACTACCAAGGTAAATTTAATTCACATGATTAATCCAATAATACAATAAATTAATTCATCTAAAGTATAGTATAAAAATTAATTTATTCAATGTATCATATATTAATCGTAATGCACCAAGGTTAATTGAGTTGGTAATTCTGCCTTTAATTTTCATAACACAATTTGATATTAATTAATAAACCCATCTGTGTGAGTTTCATTACGTTGGTTTGTTTGTCTGTGTATTGAAGGTTAATATCACTTTAAAGCCAAAAAAGTAAGGTTATGTTTAAGGTTAATTTCTTCTTCAAAGAAGCGATAAACACTATTGTGATTTAATGAACATGCATTTATATTAAATATACATATAGAATTTATAAAAATGAAAAGATTTTTATCTTTTACATTATAATAAAATCTAAAATATATATATATTAAATACTTTTTTCATTGAACCATATTAGAACATAACCTTTATTTTCTGGTTTAAAATAATATTCTTTAATTATTTTTTCAAATACGTGCACGAAAATGGCGACTTTTTTCATGTCTTTCACGAGTGGGAAGACATAACCTCACTTTTTTTTTATCGATAGAAAAATGACCGTATTATCATCGTAAATTACACTAAAAAAATTGCTATTTTCGTACAACTATTGAAGAAAATCTACTATCAATTGTGTGTAACTTATGTTAAGTATATTTAAATTACACATTATACCTTACATTACCCCTCATTGCTTTGCCTGTTGTTGCATGACCTGCGTTCTTCCCGACTGTCAATGGGTGTATAGCGAGTGTACTCACTGCCCTTGGTCACTTCTCCCGCCTCGGCCAATCCAATTCATGGTACATCAGTTACACGTTCTCATCGACAAAACGATCATCGCCATCATCATCATCATCATCATCAACAACATCAACAACATCAACACTATAATCGTCAAAATTATCATCTCAATGAGCAATACGATCATCATCGCACACCAACAAATATGCACCAAACTATTTCTAATTGGTAGAATTGTCATATAAATATTTAATTTTATAACAATCATCCTGAAGCAAATATATTGTCCAACTTTAATTTAGGTAAAATTTTTCACCTCTTGAATATATATCTATCTAAGCTTTATAATTATTTCATTGCATTTAATATTTTAATACAGCTTCTATTAATTCATTAACAAATTTTGTATACTTTTTAATATAAAAATTATGAAGTAATATATAAAAATATAATTTACAGCAAGAACGTTTAATTGCCAGCAATGGTTGGAGGGATTATTCTGCTGGTGCAAAGACAAATTTTGGTTTCGAAGGCTTTGAAACTGAAGAAAAAGCATCACCACCGCCTGTTTCAAATTTACCAGGATTACGAGACACAACATCTGATCGTGTAATAACTAGATCAAGCGGAATGATGAATCCTACCGAAAAACATAAATTCACAAATCAACAACAAATGACAACTGCTATTGCTGCTGCTCCACCAAGAGCAACATACAGTTTGCCACGTGCACCAGGTCCCAGACAACAATCACCACCGCCTCAGCTCAGTTATTACACACAAGATCGTAGAAATAATCGTCCTCGTGGTCATGGCAACAATAATTCACAAATGTCAGCTCAACAGCCAGATTTTTATTTTATGCCCAGCCAACGAAAATACAGTGGCGAAGTTGTTCGTGTTTATGTAGATTATGGAAATCAAAAATCTAAATAGCCACAATAATTTTCGTATTATTATATTATTTATTTAACGATAGCTGGCTAGTTTTTGTTTTGTTTTTTTGTTTTTTTTTTTTTATCAATGAAGAAAGAATGCCCTTTAGTTAAACAAATGATGGGACATTTTGTATATAATTATGACATGATAAAATTTATTTGTACATAATTTTGACTTTGTAAGATTGGTCAAGATATAAATTAATAATTGCCACATTTAGTGGTGAAAAAAACATTATTTTTTTTATATATATATATGACGACTTGGTGCTAATTTCATCATTATAATATATTATTGAATGTAATACGAGGGCCATTTGTTGAAAAAATTTTCTCATGTAAATAATAGCAGCGTGAAATTTATTGAGCTTTCCACTTTTACATTCATTAACGGGACATTCACATGCCAAATTTGCCCCAACTCGCGTTCTCGACCAAAGAGACATACTTAAATAATATTTATCAGAAAACAAAATGGAGAAAAAAAAATAATAATACCAATTTAAACTTTTACATCACCTGTTATTCACCATCTTTGACACACAAAATCTTTCATTTCAATATCTCAAATCGAGTTTATACGTATTATATTTAAATAATTAAACTTTAAAAGTGTCAATTATTTTTAAGTATTAGGTTAATGCCAATATTACGTTTAACAATAAGAAATTGAAACGAAAAATATGGTGGAAAAAAGTAGCAAAGAATAATTGTAATTAATTGAAAGTGACCCAAGGCATTTATCATTGTTCAATAAAATGTTTGTACATTAACCTATAATTTTATTATTGTATAACGACTTTTAAACTTATTTCAGATATTTAAATATCATCAAAGAATTATATCAATCATAAAATATTTTAATACAATAATATATTTTGTTATTTTTTGATATATCAAATAATAGTAATAATAATAATAATATTAATGCACATTTGTGGATGTAATCTAACTGTGCTTATATCTATTTATAATTATTTACTCAATCATGATTAATTTTATTACGCAAATAAGGAAGTATTTGATTTCGAGTCAAAAATAGTTAAATTTATTATTTATTTTTTCATATTTTTGTCTGATTATTTCAACAGATTTCAGACAAATTAATATGTAATTAACACGATTGATGCAAAATTGAAATAGCCTAATGTGAAACTAGAACCACGTGGCGCATTGCCATGAAATATATTCAATTATTTTATTTAATTAACCACGGCAGCTTGCGCTTTTGTTTTATGTTTTTTTTTTTCAATGCGTGCAAGAAAATGGCGACTTTTTTCATGTCATTTACGCTGATAAAAAGGTAATAATTATTCAACCAGCATAAAAACTGAAAAAATATGAAATCGATCAAGCAGAGAACACGAATTTTGTTTTTTTTTTTTTTTCATTCGTATTTTTGTTCTTTTACATTTGAGGGAAGACATAACCTCAATTTTTCTGCCAGCAGAAAAATAGCCATTTTATCACCGTAAATTACATTTAAAAAGTTGTTATTTTCGTACAACTATTGAAAAAAAAATATCTTGTGTAACATCAATATACTATTTTCTTTCATTTTTTTTTTCACAATATTTCGCCCAATCATACGCTGCACTCCGGGCAATAGAGTTGAATTAATATCTATAATATTACTATTACAATATTATATAAACAATATTAATGACGATTACTATTACAATTATTAATAACACACAATGTGTGTGTACAATGAGTACGTGAATTTTTTATTTCGGGTGTGCACATGACATGTTATATGTTATTTTTTCCATATCGATGTTGAAATGTGTACAATTATCATCATGTAAAATAGTTAGATCTCACATCTCTGTCAATTTAATTGACAACTCTGTTATTTTATTTTCATTGTTTGACCTATTATTCGGAAATATAATACATAAATTATCGAAAATTCGGCAACGGTTTCTGATTTTTATCGCATCATTTTCATTTATCTTCTTCATTAATTTATTATCATTCATCTTCAACGTTGTTATATTTAAATTTCGCCATTGCCAATATTTCGTGCGATGTTTTTCCAACGATTTTACTTCTTACTTCCTTTGTCTTATATCAGAGTCCTTATTTGGTGTTGGTTTACTGCATAAAAAGAAAAAAATATCGAAAATTTTATCATATCCAATAGTAAAAAATATTATTAATAAATCAATTACTGGATTTTGTAATGAATGGAAATTTGAGGTTATGATGAGGAGTAAATATTTTTAAAAATGATTTAATCAAACTCAATACGATGAATATGATGGATAAAACATGCAGGAATTTTTCACGGAACAGAATGAAGAAGTAAGCAGGAATTCTTGGTGATCAAGGAGTTTGAAGCGGAATATAATGTTCAGATTCTCGCCTAAAGCAAGTGAAAAATATGATAAAACATGAAAAATTCATTCGTCTTCCATTTGACACAAAAAAATTAAATTGTATAAAATTTTTGTCTTTTTTCACAAACATTCCTCTATAAATAAATATTTATCTTCAAAATAATTTCACAAACATGAATTTACACTATTACAAAATAATAATTTAAATGTGTAATAATAAAATTAAAATGAATAAAAATAACTCACGTGTCTGGACTTTGATCAGTGTCTGACTCTTCAAGCTCTGCTTTGTTACGTTTCTTTTCATAAACAAGAATAATAGTACACAAGACAACTACTTCAGCGCAAATACCAAGGAATGGCCACAATGCAGCAAGTTTATCCTTTACCCTCAGCTCTGCTGTAGCATTTGCAATATGATTTGGATTTGCATTCCAATCATAAGCAACTTTACACGAAACATTTCCACGATCGCTCATTTCAATATTATCAACATTAAGAACAGTATTATTTATTCCACGATCATCATCACGAGTTAATTTAACACGACCTTCGCTTGTTGTATAATCTTTTCCACCGAAATCCCATTTTATTTTAATTCCTGGACTGTAATTTCCCAAGCATACTAAATGAAGCTTTTCACCTTCAACAACACTCACTGACTCCATGAGAATAGCACTTGGCTTTCCTATAAATTATTTTATAAAATGTCTTTAATATTTATGTTAATTTTATTAATTATATTCAATATTAATTAATCTTTATTAACTCACGAACGACACGAAAATATGATGTGACATTTCCATTAGCTGTAGTATTACACGTATAATTTCCATATACCTCATCTTGTGCTTTATAAATTGAAAGTATTCCTGTGGCACCATCAACTTTTACAATATTTTCTTTTCCAGCAAAAAGCTCGTTGATATTTTCACCTTCTTTTTGCCAATCCACTCTGTCACTAGACGTATGATTTTCACACACAAGCTCCAATGTTGGATCATCAGATGTGAGAACTTTAATCTTCGTCACTGAAATCATTATTAAATTAAATCATCAGGTAAATTATATACAAAATAATTAAAGCTTAAATTCAATGCAAATTTATTTTATTTTAGCACAATTATTAATGTATATATACAATAAAATTTTTATTATCGACCATCTTTTAATAGCAGAATGATTTTTCAAAACAAAAAATTTCTATTGCTACTATTTAGAGGATATGTTGTTGTAATAGTTTCTACTGAAACTAAAAATAAGGATAATTTTTTCAATTACTTATAAACTGAAATAAAATGAAATTACTCGAAGAAGAAAATTGGTTTTTCAATCTCTTTAGGTGGCTTGGTTGGTTTGTGCCAACCAATCTAAATCAAAAACTGGGCGACAATCCCATTTTCCAAGCTAAACTGAGGGTTGAAAGATAGTAAACTGCGTCACATCGCTATTTCTTGACTAATAAATATAAAGAATTAATGTGTATAGTTGAAAAAGAGGGTTAAATTGTGAAGAGTAGCTAAAAGGCGAAAATGAAAAAGATGACAGGATAAAATATATCATGATGAATGCGATGAGGGTTGAAAACATTACCCCAAACTCTTGTCCACAATTTTAATAACACTCATAAATTTTTTTTTATTTCTATTTTTGATTGATTGAAATTATATTTTTATTCAAGTCAAGATAATCAGAAGAAAATATAAATTATCAAATATAGGGGCATAGTTATATTCACATCAATCAATCAATCAAAATTTATATTAAAATAAATAAATTTAGAATTAATATAAAAGAAGAATAAATGAAATTTTCTCGTAAAAATATAGAAAATATATCACTTTATCATAAATTTATATCAAAACTTTATATATTATTTGATATTGATCGTTAAAATGCAGATGAAGTGTTAAAATTAACGACAAATTATTTTGAGGTTAAGCACTATGAAATTCAAAATTATTCATTTATAATCTGAATATTTCTTTCTTTTAAAATACCGATATAAAATAAGAATAATATCTTCGTCTATAATATTATTTAGTCTACTATTAATACTAAAAAAGAAAAATAAAAAATTAAATAATATTAAAAAAGCAAATAGTGAGGTTAATATAGCATTATTTTATTGTTATGTATGAGACTCGATCAGATGAAATAGAACGAACATTAATTCGATAATTACGATATAACCATAGCCATAGATAACAAGAGACAATAAACAAAGTTGTGTCATTCAATTAAACCAAATTAGTTCAGGCTTTTTGGCTTAATTTCAATTATCAAACCGTAGAATACGAGATATACAATTGAATAAATTTTTTTAACTTCACAAATTTAAACATGACATAAAAACATTAAACAAACAAATAACATTTATATTTGTTAAAACAATATGTACACATACATATCCTTGAAGATATGAATATTGTTATCATCTTTAATAAATAGCACCTGGATTACTTGGTCGATAACAAATGTCGAGGAATTTATCGTAATTCACTCACAATTTTCGTGGCAAGTGATATTACTCAATTATGAAAAATAGATAATAATATACACATTATAATTAATAATAAAGAATCAAATTGAAACATAGAATGTTTATCAGGCAAAGAAAATTAATAAAAATCCATGTGAGATAATAAAATGGAATAATGGCAAACATAACCTATTAAGAGTACACAACAATGCAAATAGATAATAAAAACGATATAAAAAAATAAAAAATACATTTATATATAATTGTTGATAGATTGAAAGTAGCAGTAATAATATTGTAAAGCTAAATTTGGAGCGTCTAATTCGCTGAACGATGTTGATCATGCTTTTTTATTACTACGAACCACTTTTAATTGCTAGATGAAAGGACCCGTTGCCATTTGGTGTGCATCTGTAGATGCCTTCGTGTAATTCCGTAGCATGATCAGCCATTAATTTGCTAACTCCTTTGTCGAGTTTTGTAAGTACTGATAAATCGCCTGATGCCAATTCCTCTAGTAGTTGGCCATTTCGTGTCCAATTGAATTTTTCTCCCAATTTATGGCCAGTACATTCGATGCTCCATGGCTGACCTTCTCGAACCTCGTGAGATCCAATGTAATTCACTTTATGATGAATAAGGAGAATGTCTCAGTCAAGAATGAGTCAATTGAATTGAGCGACAATTTATAAAATGTGTAAAAAGAAACAAAAAAAAAAAAAGGCATAACATATAAAAGCAGTAGAATAAACAAATAAAAGTACTTTTAAAGTAATCCAATAACCGAAAATTAAAATATCCTCCGTATTGAAATATTTATTCGTGTTATTTATTCATGAAATATACAAAATATCCAATTAGTTTCATTTTTATAATTGTTTTAAATTGAAAATATAAATTTATGACACCGACACCAATGTTAATAATACAAATTTAACTTAAAAACTAACTACCATTTGTTATACATCTGTATGAATAATAATTATCGCTTATATCTTTGTTATAAATTGCTGTTTCCCCACAATAAATATCAATCTCATTATCCTATTTTCCCAATTATAATATTACTTGTATGTATTTCGAATTTATTAATAAAATTGATAATCTGATCCTGAAAAAACACGAGGAAAATTGTGCAACTTTGATGATATTAATGATTTTTATTAAATAAAATCAGCCTCAACATGAAATATTTCATGAATTAATTGGTAATTGTAGCTCGTGCGTTAGAGAACACAATTAGACCATGATTGAATATAAAAAAAAAAAATATATTCATGATAAAACTTATTTAATAACATCGTAATTTTTATAAAGCATAAATATATATAAACTCATTTCGAATTCAACTGCTTTCATAATTTATATTATTAATGCTGAATTCAAAATGAATCCATGTATAATTACAACTATCATAAATTACAAAACAAGTTGAATTATTCGAAAGAAAAAGAAAAAAAAAATATGATAAAGGCACATTTTTCATTTGTATTTCATCACAACATTGTCATTCATTATCGCAAATGATAATGATGATAATAATAATAATGATGATGACGATTATGATGATGATAAGGATAATAAAAAAATGTGAGTGTTGAGCAGATAAAGTCAATATCTAATGAATAAAAAATATCGACACTCACCTGCCTGGACCGTAGCGAGGGTGCAGGCTAAATATAGAATCCTGAGCAGTATAAAAGCAGTTTGCTGCTTCATCTCGTTTACTCGTTTCAATTCTCCGTATTTTCAACACAACAATCAACCTCTGAAAGAAAGAAAAAAAACTTTAAAACTCAAACAAGGTTAAAATAATTCAGACAAAGCTTCAACATAACCTACAAAAAAAAATTATTACACTATAAAAACGTTGTCTTAATTAATATTTATTATTTATTTATCATTATATTTATTATATTGTTATTGTTATATATTTGTTATTTTCCATTCGAATTAAATAAATGAAGAATAATATAGAAAAATTGTTTGAATTTTATTTGTCTGAAAATTGTCGATTGATTTA
This sequence comes from Microctonus brassicae, assembly GCA_918226075.1. Lineage (NCBI taxonomy): Eukaryota > Metazoa > Arthropoda > Insecta > Hymenoptera > Braconidae > Microctonus > Microctonus brassicae. The sequence continues at coordinate 10,668,090 of OW445484.1, read as the reverse complement.
TTCTTGATTGGTTTTGATTGGTTTAATATGGAAAAAATGATTGAATGTAATTTATAAATAATATATTCGCTTTGATATTCACACGGAGAATATTGATTTATTTATATATATGTATACGAAAGTAAAAAATAATGTACTGACCTCGTCGCCAGTATCTACTTGACTGACACTCCTCTTTGTCCGCCTTTTTCGATCAATTCCCGCACTTTTTATTCTTTATTTCTTATCGCAATTTTTATGATTAATTCCAATCACGCGATTAATCACTAAAATAATATAGTTATTAATAATTATGAAATATAAAATATTGTTTCAACAAATAAATTTAATTATTAATAATGAAATAAATCATGATGAATTGTAGTGTAGAAAGACAGAAAATATGTAATGTTTTAAAAATACGTATGTACTCACAACTGCACTACTTGTATGTACTTATGATTATATACCAATGAAACAGCAAAATGGCCACGGTTTGATACGAAAAAAAACTCCTTATTATTATTCTCTTGCTTCCACTTTGAGTATCTTGACTATTTTTGTTTCACTCTGTTTCAATGTAATGCTAAATACGCATGACATACACAAATAACCTCATTTCTCTCGCGCAAACGCATCTCACAAGCAAATGGCTATAGTTTTATTTTATTCCACCCAATCTCAGCTGGTTACACAATATATATAGTATTCCAACCTCACATTTTCCTCTTTTTGCTTAGAGAATTTTCCTCCCATCGTTATAAACATTCGGATGTTTTCGGAACTCTTCGTATTGATCTCGGTAGTACTCGGTGAATGTCGGTGCCAATCGATAATACTCGGTTAGTTCTATTACTATGGAGTTTTTTTTTTTTACAGACAAATTATTTTTTATTTTTTATAATTTTTAATAGGTACATAGAAATAATATACATTTTTTTTTATATAGAAAATTTTGTAATTCATCTTATGTATGTTATGTATGCATATACATGAATTAGTTATTTTATTTTTTATGTTTTAATGTCGCAAACCAGTCATTGGCTCTCGCATATATATCTACGATGCCATTGGCACATTCGTTTGACCGCGGAATTCAATTTGATTTTGAATTAAAGCAGCGAATTCATTAGTAACTAAAGTTTTGATTATACTAATGTAAAGAGTTAGTATATAGTACAACATGGTTTAAATACATTTCTAGGGTTGGAATAACGTTGAATATGTATACATAGTCATAGCCAAATTGAGAATTCAGTACATAATTATTATGTTACGACATGCAAGTTAGGTTATGTTTGAAAGTTCCTCTGAAATAATTAAAAGACTTTAATATTATACAAATTGTTGCGTAAATTAACAATTTTTGAAATATTTACTCTTTAATAACAATGCAAAATAATAATGTCACACATTTTTTCGAATTATAGAGCTAAAAGTAAAATTTACATGTAAGTATATATGTACATGTATAAATATATATGGCTTCGGGTGTAAAAGTAAGGTTATGATTATTATATTTGTGCTAAAATTTTTTATTCTGATGAAATGAACCAAAAGATTTTTAATATTATTACAGGTATGAACAAATAAAGATGAATTTTATTACTACACACAGAGAAATTCGTTGAAAATACTATGGGAACTACAAAAATATTGAACTACTTTTAGTTTATATAGTTAAATACATACATATAAACTATATAAACAATGTATATATTATTATACAAGAATGGTAGAGTTTTAACAGCTAAAACATTATATATTCAGGTTGCTTCATGTTATTACGTGATTCAGTTGAATATTAAGACAGTTTTAATAACTTTTCGATGCTAAAGTTTTATTTTTTATGAAATAATGTCCATGTGTTTCATTTGCATATATTTTATTATTTATATTTTCGGTGAGGGATTTATTTTGCTGTAGATACTATTTTTAATTATTTTTTTTTTTTTTAGGATCATAGAGACTGTATGTACTTCAAATTTAATTTATTCCAGTCAAATTATAAATGGAAATATAACATAAAATCACTTGGATATTTGTGATTTTTATATATGAAAAAAATTTATTGATTAATCTTTGACTGTATCAGCGATTAATATACATGCTAGATTAATACTTAATGTATATATTAATAAGTTAACAATGAATATTCATTACTATCAGTGGTGGGTAATATAAGTTACATATATTTATTCCTCTGAGTATAATAACTTCAAAGTGCTGAGTAAAGCTTAACTTCTTCAAGAACATTTTCATGCATGAATATACCAAAGGGAAAATTTGCCACTTATATTTGCATTCATAGCAATTAACGATGGCCTTTATCAACTTTTGATACTAATTTAATCTCAATTTGTTGAATTAATTCAATAAATGTCGAATTTAAGTGTCATTGAAACTTTTTAAACTCTTCGATTGTTTTTTATAAGTCTTGGGGATTTGTATTTTTTAAGCTAGATATTTATTTTGAGCTTCAACTAAAGCCTAAGATTCGAAAAATTAATGAATGCAGATTCCATACAGATTTTTATGCCTAGTTTTTATAGAATTGTTCACATAACCTCAAAATAATTCTAAATTGTAAATGTTTTATACGGAATTTCATTAAATAAAAACAAAATATCATAAGATTTTGACTTCAATGAAATATCTATCTATGAAAAAAGATAAAAAAAAAAAGAGTAATTAATCTGTATGTATTTTTTTATTTCAAATTACGTTTTTAATATTATTATTTCTTTTTCTACTTTGTGTTTCAAATTACTTACTTTACTTATGTTTTATTAATATTACGCTGAGCTTTAAAAGCATTCGTATAAATATATTTACATTAATTGTTAATTAGAGTTGTACATTTGTGGATTCACTTTATATACTGTATGTTATTTTATGGGTTATTCGAGTCGAGTACAAATTAATATTAAATTTTATTGCGTAACGTACGTTACATATCAGTAAGGTTAGATGACAAGCAATCAAAATGTTGAAGAAGAAAATAATCATAACGTGTTACATAAATTTTTCAAAAGGAAACATAGAAGTTATATAATTCAGTAACCTAAAATGTAAATGAAGAAAATGAATTAAAAAATTTGAACATTCATTATCACAAATTAATAAAATTATTAGCATTATTTTTCGTATGAAAAAAGAAAATTATTTTTCTTATTACTTCGTGAAGAAATGTAGAAAATAAAAATTGAGAGAAATAACTATGGCACACATTATTGAGTTCAAGCTATGAGAAATGAAGAAAGAAGAAATGGAATAAAAATGTATTAAAGAAAATAAGAAGAAAAAATGAATTAATAAAATAAAGGTAAAAGATTAGGAAGAAATAATAAGAGAATTATTGAATAAAAAATGGAATATGGAAACATGCAAATATATCTGTAAGGAAATGTGAAAAAGTGGATGATAAGAAAAGAAGTTGGAGATAAACTTTTACATTGACTGAAACCCGGTAGAAATTGAGGCCGGGAAAATCAACGGATGAGGAAAAAAAATAAATGAAATTGACGATTCGTGAAATAATAATTCCAATAATGGAATCAAAATATAAATCAACTAACTGAAACAAAATGATGGAAAGAATGAAAGAAATGAAACGAGAAAATAAAAAAAGACCAGAATAAATAAGTAGAAAATTTTTTTATAATATTTGAATTATATTTAATACGTACAGTGAAATTCTTATTGTCGATCAGCTTTAAAAACGGTCATTGTTCAGATGTTCAGAATTTTTTTGTATTTAATTATGACTTTTTCTTAATAATAGTCATTTTTTATACAAATTTTTGTAGTTGATATTTGGAGGTTATGTTGTATACTGAAATAATAAAATTTATAAGTATAAAAATTTTATAAAGAATAAAATTTATATAATAAAAACAATCTATTTGTGTAAATAATGTAATTATTGACTTACATGTAGAAAATTAAATAACTTGAACTAATTTATTTCTTTGTGATAATAATTTGAGTCTTCATATAAATAAAAACACATAAGTATATACATAATAAATTTATGTGTGTATGTATAACTATGTATTGTTAGTATTATCGAGCTTATAGCGATTGCTTTCAGAATAACTTATTAAACAAAGTTCAGCCAGAGTTAGCCAATAATTTTGCCATATTATGTATAGATATAACATTCGTTATATATTTAATCGTAGATGAATAAATATATATGTACCATGCAAACCATAAAATGTATACTAAATTTCATTAAACAATATCATTTTCTTCTTTACATTCTATAAAATATTTGTTTCACTATGAAATTTCATTCAATTTCATTTAAATATCCCTGATATAACCTAAAAAACTATATCGTTTTTTTATCATCATCAATCCCTTAAACAAATTTCATATTTATTTTACCGTCTACAATAACTAATAAAAAAATATCATCAATTATAATAGATATCATCTGAAATGAACATCAAATATTACAATTAAAAATAAATATAAAATAAACATAAACTGATTCATCAATCTTGAAAGATAACCTCAAAAATTATGCAGTAATTTTATCATTTACATTTATTTACACAAAATAATATTAATGAATATAACTAACAAATAAATGAATAAATAAATAAATGAATAAATAATAATTCAAATACAAATCGGTTTTCAATTCACAATTTTTTTCTTTTGATATAACTAAACGTTGAAACAAAAAACAAAAATACAAAAAACACACAATAGATAAGTTTTCCCTATTTAATCATTGTGGCTGCCACTGTGATATGTTCCTATATGTACATAGATAAACATAGTATACGAGACATTGCGACGCCAGGCGTCGTGGCGCCGGCACTCGGAATCCAAGCGCTTCTATTTCTTTTCCTCTCTCTTTCTCTCTTCTTTCCGTTTTTTTTTTTATTCCACCATCCTTCGATATATCGATTTACTGTCCTAGTCCAGTAAAACATTCAGAAATATCATTCAACGTTGTTTCCCAGGATCATATATATTATAATTATGTAGATTTATATATATATATAAATCTACTTTCAAATTACAATACGATTTTGAGGTTAGATGAGTTGATTGAATGCACAGCAATATAATTTGATTTGTTGGTTTAATCAATCTAAAGCCACTTAATCAATCTGACTTCCGTGTATTAAATTAATTAACAATTGGAATATTATTGCAAATAACAACGAATGAAATTCAATTTATGTATTGATACATATATATAAGTATAATTTATATAAAGTTTTATGGATAATTGAGTTAGCATGGAAGCAAATTTAAGGGCTGGACAGTGAAGGGAAAATGAAGATCGGTTGGTTGAGACTATTATATATCCACAGAGCAGATACACAAGAAGTAGTATAAGACAGTGGTAGATGGAACAATGTGTGTGCATAGTTCAAACAAAGACAAAAGTAGGTCAACCCGCAAATCTCCCTTCCTTCCTGTCTTTCTCCTTCTCATATACCACCTCACCCACTTCATCTATATCATCCAGCTTGCTCCTTTTCACCTTATCGTCCAACAAGCAATGAGCTCATCTTGTCGACTGTTCATTCCACCATATTCTTTATGTGAATATATGTACTGTGTCTATTTAATTCTATTTCGTATTATGTATGTTCATTTTCTTTTTTTTTTTCTTAGGTTATTCTTTGATTGTTTGAATTCAATATGGCGCCTTTTTTAATTTATGTATTGATAATTTTCATGAATTTATCGCCGATAGACGTAGTCTTTAGAATTAAATTAGTGGACTTTCAGCAGTTGACATTGTTTCGAAACTTTTGGATTGTAATTATACTGCTGGGTAATGAGTTTAAAGTTTATCATTTAAACTAGTGGAAAATCAGCAAAAGTTAGGATAATGCTGGATTAAATGAAAGAATTTATATAGAAAAATATTGTGTGGACAATTATTTGAAGAATAAACTATGTAAATATAAATATATTCAGTATATATGTATATTGTCATGAATTATGAAATAAAAATTAATTTTGTATATGATATTCATTGGTAGATATAAAAAATATCAAAATGAATAATTGAAATAATTTTTTGAGGTTAAAAGTTACTTCTCGTGATAGATCTTTGATTAATAAAATCATGACACAAATATTATATTGTATATGAGATAATTTGATGGCGAAGAATATTTAAATAAATTGTTGAATGTTTCTATTTTGTGTTGAATTTTCAACTGGAATTTTTAGATAATTTTTGCATATTTAAATCTCGAGTATTTACTCGTTTCTACTGGAGATATATATTCATATTTTTCAAAAGACAAGACGTCATCAGCTGTTAATTTGCGAAATATTAACAAATTTCTCTGTGTAAATATCTGTAATTACTATTTGTCTGAAAATAATTCATCTATTTACATATAAAAGTCATCATGAAGTATAGTCATCTTCTCATATTTCTCAGTGCTTTTATATCACACAACTTGGGAATGTCGTCACTGTCTATGTGCCCTTAGCATTGTTCGTTTGTAGTCAAGCGCGATAATGAAACGCCGAGACCTCTTTGTTCTCTGAATTGTAAAAAGAAAAATATGTGTAAGTCAACGCATAGAAAAAAAGAAAAGAAAAGACTGAATTTACAGGTCGCAACAATTAGAACTTAAGAGCAGATGTTTAAATTACAATAATCAAAAAAGAACATCATTATAATTAATAAAATTATTAATTTGACAATGTGAAAAATTGAAAAAGAAAAAAGCATTTGAATAATTAGAAAAAAGATAATGTTCAAATAAAAATTATCTTAACATAAAAAATATATATATTTTTTATTTTATAAATTGAAAATAAAACTTTTCAAATTATTTTAATGCATTTTTTTAACATTCTGTAATTTTTTGTAAAAGCCATGCATATAATTTTGTGCAAAATTAATTTCGTAAGTCTAAAATTACTTCAAAATTTTCAAACTATAAGAATTAAATAAGAATAAATATAAATATATATCAACATATCTTTACATAAATTGGGTGTCTTGAATATATAATTCTACGTCCTTTCAATATCGCGTGTGTTCATCAAAGTTTACTTGCGAACAGTCACGAAAAGCTACATATATATTATATGAATTCCTGAATGTAGTATTTGAGAAACTAAATAAAACGACGTGAATTATTCAACCGCAGTTCACTAATGAGAAAAAGAAATGTATAAAAATAATAATTAAACCATGAATAAAAAAGAAAATGTTATATAATAAATTTTTCTTTTGTTTAATTATTAAATAATGATCGATTATTATTCTTCATATTTCCTTGACATCTAAGCTATAAATATAAACAATAACAACAATGAAAGTATTGAAATAATATATATTAAAATTGTGCAATTTTAATTTTTGTTTATAATTCAATTATGATTAATTATTCATATAGTTTTTATTAAACTCATAAATGTGTATACATCAGTATATTTATTTATTCATTCATTTACTTATTTCATCCAGGAATTCAGATGAATTAACGTTTGTTCATTGTTCATAATCGTTGTTTGCAGATGAATGATTTATTTTTCATAAAATAATTCATCTTTATGATAAAGTGTCAATGAAATTTTCCACGTCAATGAACTTTAATGGCTGCATGCAACAACGAGATAAATCCAAGTTTAATCTTGTTGTAATACATTATTAAACGTATATATATGTAATATTTAATACAAAAAAAAAATAAATGTCTTCGCAACAATCGAGTCAAGTTAATACTTTTGTAATTTTCAATCACTGACTCTTGGGATTTATAAAATATCGCGATGAACTTCAGCAGACAATCTCATAATTCTGCGTATTCCAGATTTTATTTTATTACGTTTTCTTTTGTAAAGTAAATTTAATTTTTTTCTTTTTCCTTCTTATACTTTTCCTGATCTCAGATTGCGAAAAAATGTAATTCTTCGTTTAATTTTTTTTATTCATCAAATATTTATCGATTCCTTTAATAGTAATGAACTCGTATGAAGAAATGTTCTTTGTATAATTAAATAGCATGATGAAGTAGGAATTATAAAAGATGGTGAAATAAATTTTCAGAAACTTTCTATGGAATTTGCTGAGGCTGATGAAAATGCCACAAAGTAAAATTCTAAAATATTTTAAATATCTTTTCAAATATATATAGCACTGCTGATGAAGAATTAAGCTATTTAACTGTGAAATAAATGATATAATTTAAAAATAGAGTAAAGAAATAAAAGAAAATTATTTCAAGTTTCTATATATTAAAATAATTCATCACCATTTTTTTTTAAATAGAGAAATAAAATATCTATTCACCCCACACGAAAATATCACGGAATTTTGTTGAGCTTGTCTGTTCCGGCTGAAATCTAGAAGCACAAATCCAAATGCCGGATATCCGTATGACTGTTTGCTTTGATGTTTTTCTCTTCATTTTCACTTGAGCTGGCCATGAAAAAAATAAAGACTTATATACCTTCTTTATTCTTCTTTCATAGATCTACTTACCCTTATCCTGACGAAGAAGTTGCCTGTCTTCCATGAGGATTTTAAAATCAAGCTAGTCATGAATTATTCATGTGAATGTCGATTGAAACAAAAGACGCAATTTCATAGAATAAATATTGTATTATTTTTTATATTGTCTCATTGTTTTCCTATAATTTCATACACATAAATCTTTAATTAATATATTGCATTATCAAATCTCAAATTAATAAAATTATAAAATATCATTCTTACCATATGCAATCAACAATACATCAATATTAATTGTTTAAAACAAATATTTGCTTCAATATAATTAAATTGCTTCAAATTATTTTTTTTTCTAAGTGTATATACTTGAATTAACCAATAATAAATAAAGTACCACATTAACTTTTCATTGTTTAACAAGTTTGATTGTTGTTTTTTTATGCTCATCACTGCAAGCAAGACAACATAACCTCTCTGCGTTTCATACAAATTGCTATATAGGCTATAAATAATGTTATAGTGCATGGTGCAGGCAAGTTCAGGTGCTTTAAAATTAAATTGCCAACTCTCACAAATCTTTATGATAAGAAAAAACATTAGCGAAGTAATAATTCTGTGTTCCGTTAAAATTAATTCGAATTTAACGTTACAATGTATAGTCCCAAGATGGAACGATGTTTTTATCTCAGTTAATATTTTTGATAGTCGTATATTAATTATATTAGTAATTTTATACATTAAATTTATTAAATTAATTCACGAAACGACAAATTATCTTATTTCTCTGAAGTATGTATAATTTTTTTATGTTTAATAATATTTCGTAGATGATAATTTAGATTAATGAATGATTGTAATTTTTATTGATTTTAGGTTATGTTTTATAAGTTCAAAGGAATTGTTTGGTAATTTTAGATGGATTACTACTAAAATACTGAAAGTTTCAGATAATTCCTGTACAAAAACTCAAGATACACCTTGTTAAGATTTGATGGAAAAGTCAGGAATGCAATTAGTAAAGTATGAGATAAAAGAAAAAAAAATTACGTACTCGTGTTGAAATTTAATCAGGAAAACAAGAGAGGTTAGATTAATATGTCCTCTAAGTTTCCTATAGGGACTTGATCCAACATGTATTCTGATCAGTGACCTTCGAGGTATCAGGTTGAATAAATAGTAACTTTTAAAGTAAGTTCTTTTTTTATTTCCTCTTCCTTTATCAGTACTCAATCAAAATTCTTAATCGCTCTTCAACTTTTTTCATTGCACCATGGAGTCTATATAAATAATTCTTTCTACTTTTATATTAAATAATTATCATTTATTCTATTTTCAGAAACCACAAACGGAATATTATAATATATACGTTACAATTTTTTTGCATAAAAATTCTATTCTTTACGGATAGAGAATGCGGAAATGAACACGAAATGGATAATCCCGTCAAATAAAATTTAATAAATCGCTAGCATGGAAAAATGAGACTAAAAGGAAGCGGAATTTTTCATGACTATTACACAAACTTTGTACCAATAATATATACATATATGCGTAGATTATCAAAATCGTATTAAATGATAAGCTTGAACATGCAACTCTTGGTCTCTTGCAGTTACAATTCGTGGTTTTATTTAATGAAGAATAGCTATATATGTACATATATATTCACATACACGAAGTGATGAAAAAAAGTAACTTGAAAAAATGAAAGAAAAAAATTAAAAAACTTTTTATTCGTGAAGAATGAAGTTGGAGCTTTGAAGAAAATCAGAGTGCACACAGAAAGTTATAAAAGAAAGGAAGGAAAAAAAAAAATTGTCATTGTGCCATAATGATTTCAACGGAAATTTTTTTATATGTAAGACTTGACAATTCTATACATGTATAAAAGTTAAGTTGTATGCTTACACTTGCATGTATATATGTATGTATATGTATATATATTTATATGAAATTTAATGATTAGATTGAAGAAGTGAAGAGATGATTTTGGATGGGATTAAATTTGAAATATCGTTGGAGTTTCCAGGAAGGTGAAAAAAAAAACATCTGAGTCAGCGATTGTGCATTTAAACCGCATTATTCTCTATCGAATATAGATAGCTATTATGATATACGAGATCAAATGCCATGAGGAATGAAATAAATTGAGAAATCCTGAAGAGTTATTTGCCAAAGGTTTTTCATTTATTTTTTATAATGGCTCGAAAGTGAAGGAAAATATTACTAATGATTATTCAAATTTAAATGCAAAGGTAACAGTTGAAAAATATAAATAAATTTGTTTAAATTCAAGAGTGAAATTTCATTAAAATCACTAAAATTATTTTCTAATTTCATCTTAAAATTTGTATCATTAAGGAAATGAGTACAATGTGTGCCATTATCCAAGCTTATTTCGTATTCATATTTATGCTGAAAATAAAAAAAAAAAAAAAAAAAAGCGTGAAATCTTTTGACATTATGCATAATATACTTGGAAATTCTATAAAATCCCAAATTAATATAAGTATAAAGTGTGAAATTTTATCATATTTTATACTTTGACCAAGTATTATATAAAGCGATATTTTATGAACTACCAATTCCTTCCAGGCATTTTATAACATAACCTAGAAGATAATATATTATATTTTATATAATACCAAGAGTCTACATAAAGTAATACACTATACACACCATGAAGGTGAAAATTTTTTACCATTTATGTGTGTACCTACACATGTAAGAAAAAAAAAAATATAATATGTAAATAAACAAAAAAAATGTTCATTTTATAAAACAAAGGATTAATCTTGCATCATTGGAAAATGTAAGTAAAAAATTGTCGTCCATTATGCAATTGAAACTAAAATAAAAAACAGAGTGTTAACAAGCAAAAAAAAATATTTTTTCCAGGGTTGAAGGCGTGTCATCAGCAGCAGTATAGAAAACTTCATCTAGCTTTAGCATGCAGATGTGGGTCATGAAGGAATTCAGTCCCATATAAATAAATTACTAAAAGAAAAAAAATATATTCTATTTTTTTTTTCTTTTTGCTTTGTTACAACATATTTTGTTGTACAATCTACACTAACAACTAAAGGTAAAAATAATGAATATAAAATAAACACATACCTGATGATTATGTGATAATTATTTATAATGGTTGCATTAACAATTTTCACTTTAATATATAGATCCATTACCGTCTTTTGATTAGCATATCCCTAAAGACAAGGACATTCATGGGTTGTGCGTGCTTGGACTAAATATACAATTGAATGATTTTTGTTCTGTAATAAAATTTACGTCATACAGAAAATGTATATGTAAGGAATACTGATGTATAAAGAAAGAAATATTGAGCGAAAAGCTCTTTCTTGTGTGTGTCGCCGACGGGTATGAAGAAAATGAAAAGAAGGAAAAAGGATGTACATAACGATGGAAAACGACGAAAAATGTTGAAGGAAAAAATAAAAGAGCACACACGCGGTCGATAGATGTAGTTGTATAAAAAGGAAAAAATAAAAAATAAAAAAAGAACAAAGCACAAAAAATGGTTCTGAAGAGAGAGAATTACTGAATGCATTCTTCGAGGCAGTCTTTATTTCTCACAAGAGGAAATTGCACAGGTTCTTATTTAACTCAAGTCTTTATGTTTAAATCTGAATTGGTGTTGTACGATCTATAAATCGTAAAACACAACCATTGTGTTTAGTGTAGTGCTATTTTTATTTATTTATTTGTTTTTTTCATTTATCTTTGTACACTTTGAATATGGTGAAATTAATGAAATAGCACAAATAAATATTTTCATCGTATATATATAAATTAAAATATAACGTGAATTATTATATTGCAGAGTAAAGTATTTGATGTGAAATACCAATAATAGAAATGTAAAATTGCATAGCAACAGAATAATAAAAATGTAGTTCTGTTGATCAATAAATACCTGAGTAAATTTCAATGAATGGATATAAATTTTAATATTCATTAGAAGGTAACTTGTGCTGTAATTTACGCGTTTCAATATTTTCAATTCAACAGCTCTGTGTATATTTTAAAATAATCGACAAACATTACTATTATACGAATGCTGCTGCAGTAATATTACATTGTTGAATAAATTACTCATTTCTATCTCTGTAATATTTTATTGTTACTTTTTTTATTTTTTATTTTTATTCGTGACAATATTTTATATACGTGCGCTGAATTTGTACATCAATAATGATCAATGTCAATGGCCATTTTTTATATGATATGATAATGTATAGTCGTGCGATATGATGTGCTATGCTGCAGAGCATTATTATAACCTAACTATAATTAAAGTATTTAACAAAAGGGAAAAAAAAAAAATATATTAAAAAATTCTAGTAAGTTTTATTTCAACATGACGACAAAACTTCTCTTTGTAATTATCGCGATAAAATCTTTGAAGTTATAACGAATCTTCAATTGCATTTTTTAATCTCATGACAAACGAATTGATAAAATTCTCCATTATTATTTATATTATTATGTTTAATTAATTATGTATTTTAATAGAAAACTTGATTGCTCTTATTTGTAAATTGATTTTGAATAATAAAGATAATGCTGGATAATAATTGATCGTTAAATAAAATAAAAGAAATCAGAATAACAAAATAAAAAAAAAGCAAAAAGAAATAAAAGATATGAGAATATCAAGAGTTAATTTGATATGCGCGTGCTTCAATAAAACGAAGCTGACATTTTATCGTAACTTTTTTTTTTGTCTTTTACACCCTCAAGCAAATTCATCTTATCATTCTTCCGTGACTTCTACGCTTGAATAAAGGCACGTACGTGCCCGAAATCTTTGGAAAGAAGCACATGCATAAACGTAAAGCAAAGATTGAGAGACGGGAAATGAGAAAGAAAACAAGAGCAGCAAAGCCGCAGAGGGTTGGGCCCATATACTTTATCAAGTATCTTAAGGCTGTGTTGGATTTCACGATAAGAAAAAAAAAAAAAAAGCGTGAAAATATGTCCTACTCTGGATTGGACAAGATCCTTTACCCCAACTCAATGATGAATTCTACATCAACTTTTATATTACAATCTTATTGAATGTTATTGATATATAAGTAATAAATAAATAATTGATTATTAATTTATTACAGTTTTTAATAATAAAAATATGATAAAGAATTAAATAATAGGGGAGGAGTGTGGCATGAAAGAGCCAGTTTTGAAAAAGGGATAAATAATATTAAAAAAAATAATTAATTAAAAAAATTTGTATAATAAGTAATTGTTTATTCATTTGTGTAAGTGATTTCATAGGATATTATTTTCCAAAATTACCGGTATTTTTGGACTTCTAACCATTTATAAAAATAATTAAATTCAGCTCTTTTATAACACATAGGCATTAAAAAAGCCATTCAATGTTTTGAGAGAGCCAAGTTCTTATTACAGGACTGAAATTTTAGATTAACAAAGATAATATTTACTAATAATGTTAAAATATAATTTTATATCTTATATAATTATAAAATGTTTTATATAACGCAAACTCTGGATAAAATATTCATTTAAATCTAAGAAATTGTCATGAAAATAGCCATTTGAGATCAATCATTGCAATCTGACTAGGTATGATCTTTTTAAGAACTCATATAATTTTATTTGATGTATCTGAGTCTGTATCATTATTTATTTTAGATTTCTTAGTAAGAGCTTTTTGGAGGGACCATTTAAAGCTAGCTTTTTCATCACACTGCAGCCCGGCTCTTTCAAAACATATTCTCTCAAGAAACATAACCCCAAAATTTGTATGAAATTAAAGATTCGCCTGCAAAATATATATGGTATTAGAAAGCTTAATTAATATATCTATAAAATTATTGTATAATCATATTGCTATTAGTTTTGTCCGTATAAACGTCAAAAAACAAATAAAATGGACTCAAAAACTTACTTTTTGACTATACGAAGTCTTCAAATGTTTGTGGGCGACAATTGGCTAATGTTACTATCTTAAAATAATAATACATCCATGATTCGTTCAAAAACTACCGCGTAAATGATAATGACTCTTTCATGCCACTCTTCCTCTATATATTGTAGATTAAAGTTTATATTCCAATTATATCTAATAATTAAATTGTGGTCATTGGGGATATTTTAAAATAATAAATGCAATTAGTCGTAATATTTATTACCGATCAATTCGTAATTTTTTAATCAATGATTTCAACATTCAATAATGTAATTTCAATAAATTATTCAATGATTACTATATGATTACAGTCTTGGAGACTTATTGTTAGGACAATAATAAATTTATCAAGTCGATGTAAATGTGTAATTTAAGTCTATTGTCCTCAAAACAGTTTTGAGGTTAGAAAAAAAAGATGTATGAATTTAGTGGATCGTAAAGAGTTGGGCGTAGGAGTGATTTATTGACCATGAACCAACAACAACGCACTCGGCTCATCACACTTACGCGTGACTTGAATAAATTTTATTGGCCACAAGTCTATTGGATAAATCCGGATGTATTTTATATATTTTATATATATATTATACACATAAATATACATATATGTATATTATTTTATTTATTTTTATTATTTTATACTTGGGTTATTTTCAATTCTATTCACTGTTGAAAAGGAAAGAAATTTTCACAAATACGTTTCTTTTTTTTTCTATTTACATATGATATATTAATTCTGAATAATGTACTTGTATTGACACTTTACATTAAAATTCACACTGTGATAAAAGTTTTATCTCGTTTATTAATTATGTGAGGGGCGTAAAAGTAAAATTCAATACTTTATTGTTGATGATTCAAAAAGGTGAGTAGACTCGCCAGAAATATCACAAATGACGGATTACCCAGTCTCAATTGTCCTCCATGCTGCATTGCAGCTGGATACTCTCCTGTCATCGTGATATATAAATAAAATATATGAAGAAATAATAAAAAAAATAATTAAAATAAAATATTAAATATTTTAAATGATAACTTACCATTGAGAACATGAACGGTAACAGTCTTTTCATTGGCATTACTTGGATGACATGTATAACTTCCACTGTCTGCAGGCTGAGTACGTTGTACAAGAAGATAAGACGTTGTTATTTCACCTTTTTCCGTAATTACAGAAACTCCACCTCGTGGACTGTCGTAATTAATTTCCTTAAGGAATAAAATTAAAATATATATGAGATTAAGGTCAATTGACACTTATCAACAAAGTGTTTGTTAATTATATTTTAAATTATTATTCTTCATTGTTAGCAAGTAATCAACGACAAATCCTGTTTAGCATTTATATTTAAGAAGATTAATATCCAAAAACAAATGATGAAATTGTAAATAGGAAACACTGTGTCAATGTGATCATTTTGACACAAATCCTCGTTATATGCACGCAAAATTTCATTGTTTGTTCTATTACTCACCTCCTCATTGTGGGTCCAATAAATAGCTGGCGGTGGTTCTGGACTGTGTTTCACTACACAAGTCAGATTCATCGTACTGCCTCTGTTTATGTACATTTCCGGTTCACCCACAACTGTCGTCACGGGTTCTGCAGATATTCAACCAAAAATACATATTGTCAAATGATTAATTAGTGAAATTACCATTAATTTATGCATTAATGACAAGTTGGAGATATTTTTCTATTCTAATGTTAATTAAAAGGCTGATAATTAATAGATGCTCATCATTATTATCATCAACTGTGTCAATAATTGTTTCAGACAAGTTCAATACAATTTCAATTGTTGTTTAATTTCATAAATATCTCATATGAATACGTTGAACTTTATCTTTATGTTACTGGATTTTTTCAGCACTAAATAAAATTCTAATAGAAAAAAAATATAATATACACGAGTTTCCATTTGAATAAATTATATTTTATGCTTAATTGCTTTTTTCATTATTCCATATTGATAAGTATTCAAAATGCTACGAGTTTGTTGATTTGAATAAACAGTGTTGTATAATCCTGTATGTGTTTGGACTATTATAGAATAAGTATTTATGATATTGTTTATAACATGGGGAAATTTATGTAAAACTAACCAACAACAGACAGATGCATTGAGTGACCGATGGGTGGTGTCGTGGACACTTGACACTCATAAGTTCCTGAATCGCGAGGTTGTGGATACTTCACTTCAAGTGTCCAGTCCTCAGTACGTGGAAAATGTGATGCCACAAACCTTTGGTCAGATGTGTATGTATCCACGCCCACGGTAAGCAAATGAATATCTCTGTGCCTTACCCACGATACCTGAAATAATAAACAATTTTATCTATCATTTGATAAATAATTAAATATTTTAAAAGAAACTTTTGTTCGGTTGTTATGAAATAATTTTCTGTGACTCCCACTTTGAGGTTATAACCTACATCGTTTGCTTAAATTATATCTATTAATTAAAATGTGCTTGTTGAATATTCAAAAAAATAAATGTAATTATTCGGAATATTTATTACCCATCATGAGATTTATAGATACATTTCTGTTTTGGGAAAATGTCTGCAAAAGAAGAAGTGCCTTTTAGAAGAAATGACTTTCGGGTAGTAAGTGTCTCAGTGCCATCTGTGGGCAGATTACCGATTCAATTTAACGACATCTCTCAGCCTCTCAGGGATGATTTGACGATTTATTTAAAGGCCCAAAGCAATAATATATAAATAATGGAAGATCAGCAATAATATTATATAAATGTCATTTTTTTATGTGAAATAATGTATCACTTAAGGCCAACATAATACATATATTCAACGTATCTATTTATGTGTCATGGCTGCAAGTAAATACCGATAGTCCATAAAATGATAAGCGTAAGGACATTACTAAATTCCTATCGTTATATATATCAAAAAAAAGGACAAACTTTTTTTATAAAAAAAGAAAAAAAAAGGCGCCAAGTTCATGTGTGGCAAAAAAAATTGAATTACAAAAATTACTTTGGAAACTTTATTTCAAAAAAATTACTTTGCAAAAAGTTTATTTGAAAAAGTCACTTCGAAAAAATTACTTTACAAAAAGATTTGATATCAGTCATTATTGCCAAGTGCACAATATAAAGTTATAATCTAGTTATATTGTCAAAAATATCCCACTTTTAATACGAACGTACTTGGCGCGTCCGAGATAAGCGTAACTGATGATGTTAATCATGCATAAAATTTTAACTGATATAAAATCCATCAACTGATCGGACGCACCAAGTACGTTCGTATTAAAAGTGGGATATTTTTGACAATATAACTAGATTATAACTTTATATTGTGCACTTGGCAATAATGACTGATATCAAATCTTTTTGTAAAGTAATTTTTTCGAAGTGACTTTTTCAAATAAACTTTTTGCAAAGTAATTTTTTTGAAATAAAGTTTCCAAAGTAATTTTTGTAATTCAATTTTTTTGCCACACATGAACTTGGCGCCTTTTTTTTTCTTTTTTTATAAAAAAAGTTTGTCCTTTTTTTTGATATCACTTCTTTTTTCACTACGAATACAATAATTAATCAAAATAAATTTTCCAAAGTAATTTTTGCAATTCAATTTTTTTGCCATTTACATACTCGGTTCAAAATATTTCATTTCCACTAAGTGGTCCAATGTGGTGCCACAGGAGATAAATACCTAACCTAAAGTGGATAACTGAATCACCGAGTCGTCGCGCACTTTCCTAATAGTGATTCCTATTCTTAAAAATTCCTAAAAACTATAAAACCTATATATAATTATAAAATAAAATTCATTTCGGAACCTACCGATAGAGCAGAAAAAATATAGAATAGAGAAATAATAATAATAATATTATTTTTTCTTTATTATGTTTCTTGATAATATTTATTTTCATTATAGTGTTAAAGTTGACCGCCAGAGTAAAGTGAGAGAGAAAGACAAACTTATGGATATAACCTGTGTTAGAAAAAGGTTCTCATGACCTTGTAATAATAAAAGGTGAAATGATGGGAAGTATCAGGAGTAAGAAAAAGATACTACAGTACAGATTGAAGAGAGACAAATTTATAGTATCATACACACATTGAATGAGGATGCCCAACAGACGACGACGACGAGCAGGACTGAATTATTTCATCATGAAAATCGAGAGTTTTTAATAAAATTTAACTTCAACTCAATATATCTTCCGTAATACGGAACGTAGAAAAAAAATAAAATCAGTTTTGTTATATAATTTGGACACGAGCTTCCAATTGCGCCCATTATTTTTCCGCTAAATTTAGTGCATATATGAGATCTCATCATAGTGGTCTCTTGAAACTCGGATTTTCGCGTAAAGATACACGGTACGTGAGTCTCGCTCCGCAGTGAACTTGGCGCGAGACACTACCGTGTCTCTTGATATCTCCAATAAATCAATTTAATCTCATAATTGATCTTAAAATGCAACAAAGAATAATAATCAACCAATATTCGCATATGTTTTATCCAATACGGGATTTATCTGCCGCCATTTTAATAAATTATATCATCAAAATTAATTGCTGATGCAGAAAATCCGAATTTATTATTGATACAATTGTACGAACGTATATTTATATTTTTCATATTTATTTATTTTTAGGTTATCCCAGTGCATTATTTTTTACATTAATTCATTTTGAGGTTATCCCAACGCAGGAGTGGGCATTATTTTTCATACTCATTTATTTTGAGGTTATCCCAACACAGAGGTAAATATTATTTTTACTCATAAACTATTGCATATGATTTAATGATTATTTAAATATTTAATACAGAATTATTCACCATTTATAAATGAGCTACAATTTCTAAATCGTTTTTTCAAAACACAAAATTTTATTTTATCACAGCTGCTATATATTTCAATATATGTATAATTTATCTGACTATGCAATTTATCTGTAGTTATTCATCATCATAAGATATATTTTTCAACGTTATATTCGCAAATTATTCAACTTGAATTTAATGATAATTAGGAAAATGAATAGCTGTACGTTGTGAGCTTACGCGTATCAAATAGCCGTTTCTGTGAAACTAATGAAGTATAAGCTCCATTTTCACACTGATATTGCTCCCTCAAGAATACATTTAGAAACAAGAATCAAGTTTACACCAGTATTTGTGTGTGTATGTCAGAGTTAATAATGACAAGAGCAAAACTGAATTATAAAGAAATATTTCTATAAATAAATATTATAATAATTTTATCAAATTAAATCCTACACAATTTAAAATATAAAAATTCATTCAAATGAATCAGTTCAACCAAATCAACTTTTTAATATTTAAAATCCATTCATTAATAATTATATTTATCATTATTCTTCAATAGATAATTACTTACATTAATTGTTTCAATTAAATAGCTATTTCAAACAACTAATATTTATTCGTAACAACTGTTAATTACTCTGTACTCAAATTGAATAACAATAATTCTATAAATGATACAAATTTGATAAAATTAAAAGTTTATAAAATACAAATTGATATTTATTTTAAAATGAATTTTATTTGTAGCTCGGATTTCATTTATTTATTCATTTTTTCTTTTTCAGGTTATGGTAACAATGATAATAATGGAATATATTATTCACTTGAAACAAGAAGGATAAGCTGAATATTTTCATGAATTCATTCTATAAATAATCAGCTTAAATTTTGAAATATAACAATTACTGTATTCTTATACAGACAAGTCTGTACACGTTCGTGTAATTTATCATTAGTGATGCGCTAATATTAAAAGCTCTTTTGCGATCGCATTACAAAATTATATATCAGCACTATTTTCATTTACAATAAACAACATCGATTATATATATATACATATATATCTACCTGTATAAAACATGTATATATGTATATGTACATACATATACTCTATATAATTAGCCTCTGGTGTAAGCCAACTCTTGGAAACCACAACTCGACATTTAATCTCCATTTCGTTTCATAAACACATGTTATGATTAATTTTCAAATTCCGAGTATATATGTACTGTTTAGATATGTATATACCATATTCAAATATGTACATTTTATATATTTGAATTAAATATTACCCAATTTAATGCGGAATAAATATTAATTGGATTATAATTCCCGCGAAAATATATAATGGAAGTATTGAAAATTTAGCAATAGAAATTTAAAAATATTCATCAAATAAAATATTAAATATATTTAAATATTGTAAAATATTATGTGCAAAATAAATGCAATGTAGAATATGGCAAATATAAAATAAACAGAAAGAGTTAATATGCATTGTGGAGAATAAAATAAAAATATATGAAAAATAAACTAATTGACAAAATAAAAATATAAAACAAGGTGATAACAAAGAAAAAGTTTTTACAATAGTATATATTATATTATCATACATGTGTATTACACAAAATTACGGTCATTATTTTTTTCATATGTATAAGCAGAAATTAGATAAGCAGATTTTATTTTTTTTAATTTTAATTTCAATCTTTTTTTTTTACGCCAACAAGTAACACATATTGGATTGTCTGTTTTACATTCACCAATATATATAATTCCTCTATACTTTCTCTCACAACCCTCTTTTGCTAATGGACTAACCATGTATTTCCATTTTATGTTTTAATTTATTTTTACTTTTCAACTTTTTTTTTCATCCTTTCATTTTTTTTTCTTCTTTACAAATGTTAATTGGACAGACCATTATGGAAAATAATCAAGATAATGTTACGTCGTGATTTTAAAGCTTCTACCTGACTTGTACAATTTTCTATTATTGCTTTTCAGATAATATTTCAAGAGAATTCATTAATTGTTAGTACAATTCCACCACACAACTTCATCACTAATTTCTCATTAATCTTAACCTATCAATAGCTGACTATCATTCAATGTTTTAATACATAGAGAATTAATACCTTTTGAATTGAGATCGCAAACATAAACTATGTAACTGCAAACTCACAGAATAATTTGTGTTCTAAAAGTTCTTGCTTATTTCAAAATGTAACAAAATGATTGAATACAATTTCTGTTTATATAAATATAGTTACTGATGGTATATTATATATCAAAAGAGCTTTTATTATTAGCTTTTGTGACAGTACTTTCATTAAAATACATTCATTGCTTAAATATTAATTAATATTTATTTATACTTGATGAACGAGAGGAGAAAAAATTGCGATTAAATAGTTGAAAATTATATTAATGCACATTTATCTTTATAAATAATTCTATTGATTGTTATAATAGGTATTCGTTCAGATAAAAGTGTCTTGAGTACAATTCAAAGGTACTTGAGTTTAAATTTCAATTGAAGTAGCTATTAATTGACATTATATACCTCTTGAATTATTAGTTTTATATTTTTCTTGTGAGCATGTACAGTAGAGTGTGCTATTTTTAGGCGATTTTTTTTTTTTATAAAAAAAATAGGCTGAAAACTTACTGGACCGTAAAAAATAGAGCCTGTTTGGAGCGGAGCTCCTAATTTTGATATTTAGAGGTTAATATTCTTATCGTAATTTTCATTTTTCTATTTAAATAACATGGGGAAAAATTTTTTTTTTTTTTTTTTGAATTTTTGTAGCTCGGCATTTGGGCATCATAGAGTTGAGTCCATAGCTGATTCTTATAGGGAATCGAACGCTCTACAAAAAAGGTCTCTTACACTTTTTTCATAGTGACAGCCATTCTAAAGATATTCAAATCCAAAGTTCCAAATGTATGAAATTTTGACTTTTTTGTTATTAAATCGATATTAATCACTTTATTATTGTAATAAAATAACACTTCAATAATTGTAGCTACATTGCTTAATTTTTTTTAGACAGCATAATTTATATTATTTTGAAATAATAATAAAATTCATTTGTTTATTTAACGTAAGTTATTAATAATTTTTTTATAGTAAATAAAATAAAGAAAAAAAAAATATCTGACACGTGAGTATTTATTTTTTAGCTTTATGAAAATATTAGCACACTATAAAACCAGTTTTTCGATTAAAAATATTTTTCAAGACAATATATTAAAGTGATTAGTATCGATTTAATACCAAAAAAGTCAAAATTTCATACATTTGGAACTTTGAGTTTGAATATCTTTAGAATGGCTGTCACTATGAAAAAAGTGTAAGAGACCTTTTTTATAGAGCGTTCAATTCCCTACAAGAATATGCTATGAGTTTATCTATTTTGTGTGCAAATGCCGAGCTACAAAAATCAAAAAAAAAAAAAAAATTTTCCCATGTTGTTCAAATGGAAAAATGAAAATTACGATAAGAATTAACCTCTAAATATTAAAATTAAGAGCTTCGCAGCTTTAAACAGGCTTTTTTTTTTTCATCGTCGAGTAAGTTTCCAATCTGTTTTTTCGATGAAAAAAAAAGTTGCCAAAAAATGGCACACCGTAATATATACAGACCAAACTTTTTTGTAATACTTAAAATAGAAAACTGCAGTTTGATAGATTTAAAATTCTCACTAATGTTAAAAGTTGTGTTGAATTCAGTATGATGAAATCGCAATAACTATAATATACACATGCAGGCATTACATTCGTATATTATATTTAACTTGAAATTTTTCTATTACTCATTGTTTCAATAATTTATTTCACATTACGAAAATATATATTGCAATAATAAATCCAACAAACTTTGATATTTTCTTTATATATAATTATATATAATTACATGCATATAAATATTTAATATCTTTTCTCATTTTTATTCAATTTATTTCTACACTTTATAATTATTTATAAATATTTAACATTCATTCAATTTTCCCAATTGTATAGGACAATTATTTTTTTACTTTATGAATTTTTTCTTTTTTTTCACTTTGCACTGGTCTATATTCTGCAGTTGTATATCAGATATCAATTTCTTATCTGTGTATATATTTTATACGTGTCTATATATACCTTCGTGCATTGGGTCTTTATGCTGACACGTACACGTTTAGACCTCCAGATATTTTCAAATATTAAAACGGAATAAATATTGCACATGTCATTTACCCGACCCATTTAAAATACAGAATAGAAAGTCACTTCTACTTCTATGACCCTTCTGCTTTTTCGTTTGAACTATTTTTTCATAATATTCTAGCAAGGAATATAACCTCAAAATACAAATAATATTTGTCCACGCATCATAAACTGAACAGCGATACATATTAAACTGTGAAAAGAGGAATATTTTTAAAATGCTCAGAAAATTTTTCTTTCATTTATTTTTTACCTTCTCTCAATAACGGATATTTTTTAAATAAATATTTATAGGA
This sequence comes from Microctonus brassicae, assembly GCA_918226075.1. Classification (NCBI taxonomy): domain Eukaryota; kingdom Metazoa; phylum Arthropoda; class Insecta; order Hymenoptera; family Braconidae; genus Microctonus; species Microctonus brassicae. The sequence goes on along the minus strand of OW445484.1, from coordinate 10,644,377 downwards.
TTGTTATAAATATGTATATAGAATGGCAAATGAGAGGTTAAGTTCAACTAATCAATTTTTATTTTTAAATGGCGGCAGGAAAAAAAATTATGAAAATATATATATAAATTCTGTGAAGATGTCATTATTATTTTAAATTGGTTCTAGTTATGGATTTCAAATTTAATTCAAGAGGTAATTTTTATTTATGTATTTTGAAAAACTGATACAATTTTACTAGGGGATGAATTTGGGATAATATTTAATTCGATTTACAATTAAAAATTTAATACAAATGAATAATTTATAATTATTAATGGGAAATATTTCCGAAATGATTTCTCAGATAAATTTACAAAATTATAAAACCATTTTTGAAAATTATGTAAAGTTTAACATTTATTATTTTACAAATTTAAATGGAGATGTTTTTTTTTTTTTAAATATATCTATCAATAATAATTATTTGCCATTAATTATTCCTTAGTAAAATTTTGAAATTCCTCAAAATATAAATTAATATCTCTTATAAAGATTCCTAATTAAACTAAAACCAATTTCAAATAATAATATGGCATTTTCCCTTAATTAATAATATACTTTTATAATTTTTTGTCTTTGCTATATGATTCCAAAAATATATTTAAATAATTATTTTACTTTACTGATGATCGCGAGTTTGTTACAAAATATAATAAGCAAACAAACTTTATTATAAAATCAAGTTTATATATATTCATTCTTGAATATCCATTGTGGGTAATAAATAAATTTTATTACAATAAAAGTTTTGGTTCTTCTTCACAAACCATTTTGAATTCCAAATTCCACTGAGCTTTTATACGTCTATACATGTATAAATAATATTTAATATTCAATAAAACAATAATAAAATATTTCATCATGCAGTTGCTTTGCTTGAGAAAATATTGATATCTTAATAAATTATTTGTCATTAAAACTCACCGTACGATCTCCTAAATTCCTCACACGACATTTAAGTATCGCCGATTTACCAACGAGAGCCGTTACATTTTGAGACGCAGCTATGACAAAATAAGGACCACGATCCAGTGGCTCTAGGTCGATATCTTCATGACTTTCTTCAATGTTAGTACATCGGACAAGTCCTTGGACTTGATAAGAATTATATTTCATTATTTATTTATTTATATAATTATTTTATTATAGATAATTAATGATTATAGTTGAAAAACTCTGAATAGCGGCCATTCAAATTTCCATTCATAAATAGCTGTTATTAATTAAAAGCCAATTATGAATAAAAAAAAAAGTTTTGAAAACTAAAAAATGGCCGTTAATAGAGGTGACCGTTATTGAGAGGTAATGAATAAAAAAGTTTTTATTGTTTCAGAATGATAATATAAATAAATAAATGAAAATTATTTTGCAATCAGAAGTTTATTGTTGATTACCTCTTATTAGCGGTCACCCTCTGAATAGCGGCCATTCAAATTTCTATTCATAAATAGCTGTTATTAATTAAACGCCAATTATAAATAAAAAAAGGTTTGAAAACTAAAAATGGCCGTTAATAGAGGTGGCCGCTATTGAGAGGTAATGTATAAATAAAGTTTTTATTGTTTCAGAATGATAATATGAATAAATAAATAAAATATTTTGCAATCAGTTTATTGTTGATTACCTCTCATTAGCGGCCACCCTCCGAATAGCGGTCATTCAATTTTCCATTCATAAATATCTGTTGTCAATTAAAAGCCAAGTATAAATAATAATAAGGTTCAAAAACTAAAAATGGCCGTTATGGGAGTGACCGCTATTGAGAGGTGATTAATAAATAGAGTTTATATTGTTTCAAAATGATAATATAAATGGATAAAAAAATATTTTGCAAGCCAAACTCAATTGTTGATTACCTCTCGTTAGCGGTCACCCTCTGAAAAGCGGTCATTTTTCATAAAAGCTCGAAAATATATTTTTTAAAATTTATTCTTGAATTTGTCTTAATGAATGGCAAATTTTTTAGTGACCGCTATTAAGAGGGTTTGCTTTAATTATATTGATTTTGGTGCATTTTATCAGTGCAAATATCATTATGATAATTAATAAACTTTGTACATTTAGATTATTATACAGAATGTTCAATCACATTGATTTATGTCAGTAAATATTATTTGTTTGCAAACAACCAATCGTGTGTGATTGACAAATAAAATATTTTCTTCATATTTAATAAAATTAATTAATGAATTTCATATTTAATGCTCAGAATATTATATTTAATTAAAAAAAAAAAAACAAAAAACATTCTTGTGCAGTAATTTATGTACGTTAATTTAAATTTCAAGTCATTGAACTTACCGGCAAATAGAAGACCAATTGTTAAGAGTATGCTCCACATTTTTAATTCCTTCGCGATATTAATTTTGATTTGTTTATTTATTTATTTATTTATTTTAATGGAAATTTATCTAGTAGATCATAACCTCAAATTGATATATTTTCATTTGGACTTGTGTCCATCACCCTCAACACTTTTGTTCGATTAATATTTTTCATTTCCTGAAAATTCATTTAGAAAAGTTGAAAGCTCAAAAATTTTAATAATCACCACTGTAAGCTTTATGACTCGTTGATGAAGAAGTTTATTAAAATACTTTTTTTACTTTGGCTTTTGCTGTTTTTTCAACTTGTCTTTAATATATACTTTTTTTATTTTATCAATTTTCCCACACAGTAAAATTAATTCTTCATAAATTATTTTCTAATTTCGTTATTGCATTTTTATATATAACTCTCTCAATATTATTATAACTACGTATTTATAACCTATTTATTATTTTTATTTTATAATAAAATTGTATTTTGTCATTGTATATTTATTAATATATTAATTAATTACAAGATTGACACTTTCGTTGAGATATTTTCACATCTGACAACCAACATTCCACATCGTATTGCCCTGCCCGTACTCGAACCCAAATCCCAAAGCCCAACCATAATTTATTCACCATATTTAAATCAATTTATTACATTTCAATAAACAACAACCAAAAAAATCATTCAATCCAACAATAAATCATTAATCACTAACAATAATTCTTCCATTTCAATATCAACACTTTATATAAGATATAAAATAATTCAATAAACAAATAAAATATCAAATCAAATAAACAAAAATCCTTCAAAGAAATATAAATAATCAATAATATTTAAATATTAATTCATAATTACACAGTAACATTATTAATGATTAATACCGAATAGAAATATAAAGTATTAATAGTTGGAAGAAAACCGTTATTCAAGCTAAAATTTTAAGCTGACACGTTGAAACAAGTACGAACTAGAACCGCGACTGGAGGGTAAAATGTGTGAGGTGAATCATCCCCTCCCAGTTTGGCAGGAGTTGGCTCGCCCCAAGAGTGGGTGGGAAATTTTGTCGAACGAGAGTTTGAAGGTGGAATGAGAGATAAAACATAATGCGCATGCGCAAAACAGTTGACACGCACTGTTTGCCAATTACCAATAGAACTTTATACATATATCTATACTTATGCATATATATATATATATATATAAATTTATTAGAATATTTATATATATATATATATTTATAGGTTATGTATTCCTACATATATATATACACCACATTACAACTTTTCTAGATGATGTTAATTAACCGCTCAATTATGATTTATTATAGGTTAGTTGTTTTCATGAATTCTCATATTAATTTAGTATTAATTAATTTTAATATAATAATTGGTGTAATTAATAGCAAATGGATTATAGAAGCTGTTTTTGAAATATACAGATATGAATTCACATAAAGCTTTTTGATTTTCATCTCAATTATATATGTATATAATTTATTTATTTTTATTTATGATTTAAAATAAAATAATATGAGATAAAATATTGGAATAAATTCGATTCGTAAATTTTTTTTTTTTTTTATTGAAATTGTGTTTATGTTGAATGTTTTTTATTGGTTTATATTTTTTTAGTACATTCAATAGAATAAAAAAATAAAAGCTCGATATTTTGAGAGGAGAAATTTGATGAAATGAAATGAATTTGATTTTGATTGAATGTTTAATGAATTTATTTATATAATCCATATTTGAATATGTAATAATTTGGATTTTTTTATTTAATTTATTATTCAAGATTAAATAAATGTTTGGAATTAAATAAATATTATTTGATATTTCATTTTGACGAATGAAATGAAAATTTGATTAAAACTGGAATTTTTTTTTTTTTTTTTCAATGTATGTAGAGGAGTATAACCTCCGAATAGCGGTCATGAAATTTGGAGTATTTGAATAAATAACCACCGTTTTTTAAATATCGATAATAGAGATAAGGTAGATATTAGCAGTACCGACGTATGATTTTGTAGGTTATGTTATCAGATATATCAGAAACGAATAGCTATTATATATATATATAAATAAATAAATATATGTATATATTATTGCTTGCGTGTCAAGTCAAAATATATATTAATGTATATAATGATTGCAATAACGAAATAATTAAGTAATTTCATCAATTTATTTACATATAATTATTTATCAAGATTAACGACAAAATGGACGAAAGTGTTCATCGTTGTTTGAATTTACTAGATGAAAATGATACGCGAATACGAGAAAATGCTTTACGAATATTGTTAAAAATCTGTGACAATATAATCAAACATCCAGAAGTAGCAAAATATCGAAGAATTCAAGTAGCAAATGCAACGATATCTGAAAAACTTTTGCCAGCTTCTGGTGGCATTGAGTGTTTATTTGAATTGGGTTTTATCGAAGTATAAATAAATTTATATACATATATAATATGAATAATATATTTATGATATTGAAATTTTTGATATGTTGAATATTTTCAGGATGGAGAATATTTTTTACTGCCTTCAAATGCCTCGATATCTCGAGTGGAAAATATTGAAAAATCACTTCGTGAATTGTGGAATAAAAAAGTAACATTTACACCAGTAAATCCTGTCGATGAATCCAATGGTACTAAACGAAAAATTCCACAACAACCAAGTTTCTTTCAAACAATTTCCGATGCATTCCACAGCGTTTTACGATATGAAGATAAAGAGCTTCAAGAAAAAACAAAACGTTTTATACCAATTGTTAAACTCCAATTGGCAGCGATTAAAAGTCTTAGAGTTATGCAAAAAAAAATTAAACTTGATAATCATGGTGGTAATGATGAATTTTTAATAGAGGATTTATTCTTGGCTGAATTATTATATTGGTTTAAAAATGAATTTTTCACATGGGTTAATAGTCCAATGTGTAATTCATGCTTCAATCCATGCAGCTTTGATAGAAATGAATTTGTCCGTGATGCTAAAATATCACGAATTGAAATTCATAGGTATAATAATTTCATAAATAAATATATAAATAATAAGATGAATAACGTTGATGATAATTGAATATAACTAAATTGAATTTAGATGTAAAAAATGCGGAAGAGAGGAAAAATTTATCAGATACACTGATCCAGAAATACTTTTAACAACAAGAAAAGGTCGATGTGGCGAATGGGCAAATGTTTTCACCTTAATGTGTCGTGCACTTGGATACGATGCAAGAATTATCCATGATAAAACTGATCATGTTTGGACAGAAGTATGGTCTATTGCAACTAAACGATGGATTCACACTGATCCATGTGAAAATGCAATAGATTGTCCGTTACTTTATGAAAAAGGTTGGAAGAAAAAATTATCATATATTATTGCTTATTCACGAGATGAAATTCAAGATGTTACTTGGCGTTATACTAGAATGCAAGATGCTGTTATAAAACGTCGTAATATCTGCTCTGAGAATGATTTATTAGCATTAATACAAGGTCTCAATAATGAAAGACAAAATTTACCGAGATATAGTGAGGTTAGGAAACGTTTTGTCGTTAAACGTCGATTGATGGAACTTGCTGAATTTTTACAACCTCCGCCTGGATGTAAAAAACCATCGGATGATGATGATGATAATAATAAATATGGTGGCCGAATTTCCGGTGATACTTCATGGCGATTGGCTCGTGGAGAATTATCGGTATAATTTATTTAAATTTATATTCTATAATAATTGTCTCGAAATTTTTATACTTTCAGTTTTCTATATATTTTTTTTTTTTTAATGTAATTGTTGCAGGAGGTGAATGAAGCATATGTATGGAAGATTCCATGTGGTTTAAATGTTTTTCAATTGCGATATTTTATTGTCAAAGATTCATATGATGTTCGCGATGAGAATAATAAAATTTTAGAGATGAAAAATTGCTGGAATAAAGGTGTGGAAATTATTGATGGTGGTATACATCGAAATGTTGAAAATGATTGGAAAATGGTATACTTGGCAAGATCATCGAGTAATACAAATGGAAAAATAATATGGAGTGTTGAAATAGCTGATGATATCATTGAAATTAAATCATTTGAATTACGTACAACTTGTACGACTTTTAATAATGCCATTGTCGAATGGTCAATTCAAAGTGTAAATCGTGATGATAATAATACAATATTAACAATATCCAATTGTGAATTGTTTGAAACAACGGAATTGAATAATGCACGGAAGATTAGTGTGATAGCTAAATTATCAGGAGGAGATGGGGATAATGCATGGCAACACGCACAACTTTTTCGTGAATCAATTAATGCTATTGATAAATGTTCTTTAATGATAACAATAAAATTGAATTAATATGCGAAATAATATTTAGTTTATGAATTTAATTCAATAGTAGAAAATATGATTATATTACTTTTTTATTTTATTTATAATTATTTTATAAAATAAATTATATTCTAAAATTTTTCACATCCATTTATTTGAATGAATTTTTTTTAGGTTATCCAAATATTTATTATTTACGGAACAAACATATGAATTGGACCACAATAAATAATTAATTTATGAATTATATCAATTTCCATTGAATATTAAGAAATCTTTACAAATAACAATTTAACTGTTTAATTGTTTAATTTAATAAAATCATCTTGTGAACTTTAAAATATTTGTTTTACAATTGAAGCATAATATATATTTAATATATAATAATTTACATGCGAAATAATATTTATTTTATGAATTTCATTCTATAAAAGAAAATATTATTATATTACTTTTTCATTTTATCTAATCAGTTTGTAAAATAAATTATATTTTAAAGTTTTTCACATAAATTTATTTCTTGATAAATTTCACATAACCTAAAAAAAAATTGTTTAAGATAAAACAATCAATTGTGTACTTGATTTATATTTTTATTGTTAATCAAAACAATTAAATATCCACAATTAATATTATTCATAAATCAAATGATATCGAATGATGATGAATTTACAAAATGAAAGAAATAGTCAAATGAATAAAAATAAAGAAAAAATTCTAACTGTCGAGGTATATAAAATTAAAATTATTATTAATATATCTCCATTCTATCTATGCAGTTTACTTATTTAAATAAAAAAAAATGTATTGCTTTTCCTTTAATAATGATTCATGAGTTCCCGAATACTACAGCAAAGAGTTGCAAAATCAGGTCTTTGATTACTTTGCAATTGCCAACATGGATGCATTAATTTAACGTAAACAATTTGAGGACAACTTGGTGGACATGGTAATCTGGTGCCACGTTCTAGTGCATCTAATAATTCTACACCACTTTCTTCTTCATTCTCACCATTATCACGATCATTACCAACACCTGGAAGTTTTGGATCTTCACCCAATCCAAATGTCTCATACATTGTCACACCAAATGACCATACATCTGATTTAGCAGAAAATCGTCCATCTCTCAAGCTCTCTGGTGCATACCATTTAATCGGTAAATCTCGATTTGTTTGTAAAATATAATAATCATTTTTTCCCGTAACTTGAGCTAATCCAAAATCACTTATTTTTACTAATGTTTCATCAGCGACTAGAATATTTCGTGCAGCAAGATCTCTATGGACAATACTTTTTCTACCAAGATAATCCATGCCAGTTGCAATATCAAGTGCAAAACCAAGAAGTTTTTTATGAGTTATATTCTCACGATGAATTGCTAAATAACTTTGTAATGATCCATGCTTTACAAATTCCATTACAAGGCACACTTCAGGCTCCGAGATAACACCCAAAATTTCCACAACATTCGGATGTTTTAGTGTCTAAAGTCATTGAAAATACAGAAAAATTTTATAAATAAAATTACGAAAATTATAATATAGATATTTAAAATAAATAATACTTACCTTCATTATCGCAATTTCTCTTTCAAAATCTCTTATATCTGCCTCTAAAGCTCGTGTTTTTAATTTTTTAACTGCCACTTGTTGCAGTTCCGAGTCTTTTGCATTATCTCTCTCCAATGTACCACGATAAACTTCACCATAAAAGCCCTGTCCAATTCTCCCTTGTAAAATAACATTGCATTCAGCATCAAGTTCAAATATTCCTTGCATTTGTCCAAGTAAACCATCTCTACCACCGCGATTTGTATCTAATTTATTTACACTATCTAAACATGATGCTTTATCATTTATTGATCCATCAATATCATCACCAATTGTTCCATCTGTTAACCATCCCAAATATGCTGATAATTCTTCTTCAGCATCATTATCAGTTTCACTCAATCGTATTAATCTTGCATTACCTAACAATGAATAAACGCCAAATACAAGTAAATATTTATTTATCATTTATAATTATTTTATATAATTTTTATTTCATTATTCTTACTATCATCAGGATCATCCCATGGAAGACTTGTGCGATCAGTGAAAAGACTACTGGCACGTGATTCACAATCAGATGAATCATTATTATCTGATATTTCGGAATTTCTTTTATCTGTGCGTTCATGATCATTAAAAAGCTTTGGAAACGCCGTGGCATATGAATGAGTTCGTCGTGAATTATAAACTTGATAAAGTATTTGATTAATATCACGCATTACAGCTTGTGGTTCTTTCTGTAGTTTATCAATATCTGCCCAGCATTCATTTATCAATTTATAAATTTCCGCTGGACATCCTTTTGGTATTCGCAGACGTTTTCCACTCGTATAAAACTATAAAAGAAAAAAAAAACAAGAAAATAAGTAAAGAAATAAATAAATGATGATAAATATAATTGTATAAGAATAATGTACACCTTTTTTACTACTTCAAAGTCATTGTGCACTGGAAGAACAGTACCACGAGAAAATATTTCCCACAATGTTGTTCCTAATGCCCAAACATCAGCGCGAGTACTTCGTCGTGCAAGATTTGGATTTGAATAACATTCAGGTGGCAGCCAATGAATGCTGAAAAAAAAAAAAAAAAAAGAAAAATGAATGGTAAATAATAAAAAGTATTTTGTATAGTTAATAAAAGTACATAAAATATATTGAAAGTATATCAATAATGGAACTCACTCAGATTGTGTATAATTAAAGAGTCCTGGATCCGTTAATTTTACTATGAACTTGTCGTTTTTATGAATATGAACCAATAATTTACGACATCTAATATTTCCATGAACTACACCATGTTCTTCCTGATGAAATGAATACATTTTGTATTATTTAAATTAATGATGTTTGATAATTAATATGGTTTAATGATGAATAATTAATTATTTCGTATACCAAATGCCAAAGTGCAGTTGCCAAACATGCTGCGGCTTCAACCATATCTACAGTTTTTATTGTTTCAGGTGAATTGTTCCGAAGATAGGCATCTAATGGACCATATTTGACGAGCTCCATTAACATACCAACAGCCGGCGCAGCTGTTAATCCGTACAATCTGATTAAATAGTAATTTAAAGAATTATTACATAGCTATATTACCATTGAAAATTACATGAGAAAATTCAACATTTTCATGCACATATTGAATGAAATAAATAATCAAATATCAAAATTGACAATAAAATCATTCGGAGTTTTACCTTACTATTGCTCCTGATCGTAATTGACCCCAAGTTCCAATTAATTCAAGAAATTCACGTGTATATTTACATTGTTCATCGCGTAAAACTTTCAATGCCGCTTCTAATTTTTTTCCTTTTGCTACTCGCCACATAGCACGATAAAGAATCGTTGATGATGCACGATTGTCATTAGGATTAGAATTTTTGGGAAATGGTTGAGCTTTATATATTTGTAATTGCTGTGGTGGAATACAACGTGGTCCTCCTTCTAATAATGCAGCAAGCATTTCTGCATCTGGTGCAACATCATTGCAAATGCTTTCACTAGCGCAAATTAACAGTGGTGATTTATCTTTAATTAAATAAAAATAATTTATTGATTAATTTATCTGTTGATTTAAATGAATTTAAATAAATTGTTTTCACATACCGTATTCAGACGGTAGTAAACATTCGGTTAGGTACAATGTGCCTTCAGGGTCTTGATGTGCACTAATTAAATGTGCCAATGATTTATAAGTCCATCCTGTGCCGGAAAGAACAAATTCCTCGGGTCCGTATTGCTCAATTTTATGAGTACGAGGTTTACCATCTTTTCCACATGAATCCAAATAAAATACACTATATTGGGTTTCACTTTCACGTAATATAAAAGTACCCGGGTGATTGGATCGTTTTTCTTCAAGTTTATGATAAGAAAATCCGCCCCTAAATAAAAATAATTTTAAAAAATAAATAAAACACGAGTTATTTTATAGAGAAAATAAATTAATAAATAATTAAATATGAATAATAATGTTAAAATACCCGACTGGTCCATGACATTTTTGTTTGTGTAATCTCTCTAAACTTGGTGTAATTACATCTCGACATAAATTAAATGTCCACTTTACAGTCAGTCTATAATAACCATCCAATGCAGATACAAATGACATCAATAAAGCATTTGTTGAAAATTTTAAATACGAAGGTATACCATTTTTTCGTGACACTTCAACTGTACTATCTTCCCTGAATGATTAAAAAAAATAATTATCATTTCATCTGAATATAATTTCGTATTTTTTTTTCTTTTTTTTGTAAAATTACAAATTACCTTATTGAAATAAAACAAAGATTTTCTATTGCACATAAAGATTTCCAATTTCGAGGATTTTCCATCTTATGATACTTTAATTCTGAAAGAGTTATTCTAAGTAGAACGCGTGTTGGTGTTTTACTATTGTCTTTATCCATCAATGCTTTATATTCTTCATGTGGATATTCTGGTGCCATAGTTGAAAATTGATCGAGATACTGTTCTTTAACATAATTTGCATTATGTCCCGACAATTTATTCAAAGCATCGTGAATTGGTTTTTTAACAAAAAATGCATGTCGCCTTACACATTCTTTGGGTACGTATTTTTTATAATTCGATTCAACGTATCGTAAAGGAACATTTTTCTCTAATATTACTCTGAAATAAATTGATTAATAAATATTTATTTATCATTTTATGTATTGTTTTATTTTTTTTCATTACCTGTACATATCACAAACACCTAAGCCAATTAATTCACGTTTGTGCATTTCATAAATGATATCTGGTACTTTAGTTTCAAGTACATCAGATCGTACTTGATGAAAATAATAATCATATGCCACTGAATCGACATTTTTTAGTCTTTGAAGTGACGCAGGTTTAAATCGTAATCGAAATTCAAATTTTATTTTGTCTTTAGATGTTAATATATATCCAGGTGCATACCAAAGTCGTGAAGATTTATCTCTCAAAGCAAAAAGATGTTTTGCTATTGGTCCAATACCAAGTTTTTGGCTTACCTAAACAAATATTTCAACGTAATTTAAAAATTTAATTTATTATTCATTTCATTGAGTATAAAAATGAAATATTATTTAATTTCACCTTATGAGACAAATCTTCTGCTGTTGTTCCTACCAAATACGACACAGTTGTTGTTTTTTCGTCGGTAACTAAATTAATTGAAATTAATTTTTCATCACCCATGACGAATTTTTTATTTCGATTATACAATCGCATGTGATTAATTAATTACTTATTATTGGGAAAAAAAAGACCCAACAATCTATAGTATAATCATTTGATATGTAATTGTTGCAAAAATATTGTGACAAAATCTTGACAATGTCAAAATTTTCAATTTTTTTGAGGTTAAATGCGTTCCGTTTTCTCACGCTTATTTGAATATATTCTAAAGATTTTTCTTTTCAATATCAATTTTTTTCTGAATTTATAATATCTATTTTTCAATTTGACCCTACTGACTAAGGTTGTAACTCTATTTTTGTTATATTCATTATTGTTAAAAAAATTTCGATATATTCAAGTTCGCGACCATAGTGCTGTGTAGATGTAGCGTCTTCTTCTTACACCTGCTGCTGAGCCGTATGGTGCCGCCACCTGACGGCATTTATAAAAATTCAAACAGAACTGACATTTAATTGTTGTTATATTTTATTGTTATAAAAAATAAAACCATCTACTGTTAGTCTTTTTTATCATAAATAATTAAATTCCAATCATATATTTGCATAAACTGTGTCATAACCTCATTTCTACTAACGTTACATTCTGCAAAAAAAGTTTTGCCGCGTTGTGCAAAATCTAGTGAGATTATAATCCATATAAAAAACTGCTGATCATACCAGCGCATGCGTCAATTTAAAAAACTAGGAGAAAAAAAAATACCTATAAATGCCAGTAAGGACTGATGATGAACAGATGAAAATCCTATAAACATAATTTCAATACTTCAAGAACAAGAGGATTTTTTATCGAAGCTTATTATTAAAATAATTAAAATTTGATTTCGTATAAAATCGACAATGGTAACTATAAATCATTAATAATAAATCATAATTTCTAATATCTACAAAATTTTCAACATAAATAAAATTACTCTCATAATTAATCATCGAACACTGTCAAAAGTGAGGTTATATCAGAAATGCATTGTCATGGATAACAAAATATATTTTTTATTTACATAAATAAATAATTTAACTTAATATTTATTATAAAACTGATCATATTTTAGTTTGAAATGTAAATTAATCATTGAATTTTATTATAGGCTCGCAGATATGATACTCGAACAACAATATTTTCTCCTGAGGGACGTTTATATCAAGTGGAATATGCAATGGAAGCTATAAGTCATGCCGGTACTTGTCTTGGTATTTTAGCCAATGATGGTGTTCTATTAGCTGCTGAAAGACGGAACACAAATAAATTGCTTGACGAAGTATTTTTCTCTGAAAAAATTTATAAATTAAATGATGATGTCGTATGCTCTGTCGCTGGAATAACATCAGATGCCAATGTTTTAACCAATGAATTGCGACTTATTGGTCAGCGTTATTTGCTCCAGTACGGTGAAACAATACCCTGTGAACAACTTGTTTCTTGGTTATGTGATGTTAAACAAGCTTACACTCAATTTGGTGGCAAAAGACCATTTGGAGTTTCAATATTGTATATGGGTTGGGACAAACATTATGGCTATCAATTATATCAATCAGATCCAAGTGGAAATTACGGAGGATGGAAAGCTACATGCATTGGTAATAATTCAGCTGCAGCAATTTCATCATTGAAACAAGAATATAAAGAAGGTGAAACAACATTGGAAGATGCTCAAGCGCTTGCCATTAAAGTTTTATCAAAAACTCTTGACATGACTAAATTAACTGCTGAAAAAGGTAGTTTAATTTATTTTTATTTCAATTGATATTTAATTTGTTTTTATAATGATTTAATGCTGAATGTTTTATTATTTGTAGTTGAAATGGCGACATTAACACGTGAAAATGGAAAAACGATAACTAGAATTTTACCAGCAGCTGAAGTAACAGCTTTAATTAAAGAGCACGATCGATTAGAGGCACTGGCAGAACAGGCCAAGAAAGAAAAGCAAAAATTGTAATTTCATATTGGTAATAAACACGATGAATTAACATAAGATATATTCTATTAAAAAAAAAAAATTGCTTTTTTCATGTCAAGGATAATGGAATTATTAAAATGGTGAAAAATTAATCATTTCTTTTTTATATACCAATCATCATTATGAGTATATTTATTTGTTTTTATTCCAAAGTACATTTTATATGAAAGTTTTTTATCCAACCCGAGAATTCTAACCTTAAAATCCATATATTACTATATTATTTCATTTAATAAATAGAAACAACAACTGGAATGTTATAAATGCAAACAATAGTAAACAAATTAATGTTATAACTATAATATTGATTCATTGATAAGATCACCCACCATTTTGCCAACTTGAACATCATTACTTAAAACAAATGCATGACGAAATCCTCGTTTACAAATTTGTGCATTTATATTTGGATATTTTGCTTTTAATTCATCATAATATATACTGGGTGTCCAACCATCTGTAGCACCATAATAAATCCATAATTTATCAGCATATTTAGAAACAATTTCATGATTTAGTTCACGTACTAAAATCATTTCATCTTTTGCTAAATCAAATACTCTTTTCAGTACTGGGGCTTTCATTAATTGAAGTGTTGGCTTTACAGTTTTATTTGTAACACCAAAAATACCACCAATAGTACGTATCAAAATCATCTGAATGATTATTGGCAATAATGAAAATATCCAACACAAATAAACAATCACAGCAGCGAATCTCAATACCTAAAAAAATATTTTACAAATAATATATTTCAATTCAGTTTAATATTTAGATAAATCATTAAATACTTACAAAATTTGTTAGAAATTTTCCGCTACGAGTTTCCCTCATACGTTCAATTGTTGGAAATAATAAATAGCATTTAACAACACGATCTGCAATCTCTTTATCTTTTAATAATTGTAAAATAAACCAACAACCAATGGAATGTCCAACGAGATGTATTTTAGCATCTTTAGGGACGTATTTTTTTATAAATGAAATCTGTTATTAAATTGAATATTTATTAGTCAATTAATGATAATAAATGCTCCGCCATTTTGATCGACATGGCAAAAAGGAAAATAAATAGACGAATAATAAAGAAAAAAAAAATACAATACCTTATGCTCAAGTTGTCCCGTTAAATTGTAATATTTTCCAGTGAATTGACCTTCTGGCAAAGCAATAGACAAATTCTTTGGTGGAAGGACATGTCCAGCATGACCCATTATCCACACTGGAGTCTCAGTAGGTAATTTTGATTTCAAACTCTTCATAAAACCTTCATAGTAACTTGGAATTCCAGGATTACCTGGGATCACCAGTACTAAATCTTTATGACCGTCTGATGCAAGACCTTCTTCCACCCAACGACCTTCAGTAATTACATGGGTTTGCACTCCATTAATTGCAAGCATAGACTGCTGCATTCTGCTAAAATAATACACAAAACAATGCAATAAATAATTATTTAAATAAAAAAATATTTCACAAACAAATAATATCTATAAAATAGTAAATTGTGAGGTTATGTTTTAAACCATTGATACAAATAATTCTTTGATACGATAAATAAACGAATATATATTTAAATAATTAAAAATATGATTAATTAATCGATCAATTTATGTATATTAGATTCATAAACTTTCTAATTTTTTTTAATAAAATATAAATACAGTTATGTTGTACATATGTATTTTAAAATAATTTTAATGTATTAAAAATTTATTTATGTTTAACCTACGTTAAAATATAATTAAATTATCAAGTGTGGAATTTAATAACTGAAATCTTCTTCTGATGCACAATATGTTACTGTGATGACTCGCCAAATGTTGTACATAATATATATAAAAGTATATAAGTAGGAGTATATATATATCTATATATACCTAAAAGTGGACTGTGAAAAGAGACTTTGTAACGTATTTTATCATTCTAGTCGCGTCCGATAGTTAAAAGATAGTGAAAAAAAATGTTTCCATTATTTTGTTTCATATAATTAATATAATATTTTTTCATATTTGAACAAATTAACTATATGTTTTATTTATATAAGTAATTAAAGTAGCAAATTTTACCGGCCGAAATAGCTCAGTTGGGAGAGCGTTAGACTGAAGATCTAAATGTCCCCGGTTCAATCCCGGGTTTCGGCAATTTTTTTTCATCTTTTATGATACATTTCTGTTCAATTAAGAACAAGTACTTGAAACGAATTAAAATTACTATCAAATCTTTGAAATCATTGAATGCAAGAATACGATATTAGCTTGATAATGTACATATTTTTAATATTCATTAAGAAATTTATTATATATTAACAATGTATGCAATAATGGGTGTGTATTGGAATGTATGTTAAACGTATGTATGTTTCCACATCAGTTACGTATACATATTTACATATATACATACAAGCAATGAGCATATTTTATAAACAAAATAATAAACACATAATTAATTAATTTATATCCAATGAGAGTTGAACATTTTTTATTTATTTAAACAGATTGTTTGTACTTCAAAATACAATATATAAATGATTTATATCTTGCAGGTTATGTTGGTACTACTGATTAAATATTACGAATATATTTTATAGGTTATGGTTGCAGAGATCATTTAATATTCGTTATAATAAATTATTGTATTTAAAATGTGTTCATATAGATATAATATTTTATTAATTTATTAGGTAAGTATTGAGAGTGGTATTTATTTATAATACATTTATTTATTATTTAATATTATATATAATATTATTTTTTAGGAATTGGTGCAGGATAAAAAAATTGTGGGATTAACCTATAAATTTTCGATCCTAGTAAAACAAGTCTTTGAAAATTTATATCAAATTGATCAAATTCATAGAACAAGTTTTGTATATTTTTAAAATTCATACTGATATACAAAGATAATTAATTAACTATTCAATCACTAATGAAATACTTCATTATTACTATTAATAATTATCCAACAATTGGAACAGGAAATTTTTTTCCTCCTGAACAATTGTAATAATTAATATATATTTTTATTCATTATTTGTTTAAAGATTATTTTATTACACAATATATATTATATAATTTTTAATTAAATAATAATTAACAATCATAATTGATGTATAAATAAAATCATTAGAATTTCGTGTATTGATATAAACAAATATTATTATATTAAATTAATAGCTATATATAATATATATAAATGACAATATTTATAATTAACATAATAAATTAACTATTAACATAGTGTATTAACAATTAAGATATATATTACCTGCAGTTAATATAGTATGTTAATAAAAAATATTTTTTTTTTCTAGTTGCAGATATTAAAAATAAAATATTCAACTCAGCGATGAATATAAAGATTTGAGGTTATGTACATTTTTTTCAAAGTTTATGAATATATTAACCTATATATATATAAATATAATGCACGGAAATAGTAATGAAAGTCGAAAATTTTGAGGACCATTTAAAAGTTTAATTGTCATATGAAAATTTGTACATGTGAAATCAAAAAAAAAAATATATAAACTAAGGCGGAGCTTAATGTATAGTGGTTGGAATGTTGATTATATCATAAGGAAATCTGGGCGTGGTTTCAACTGTCCATGCCCAGAAAGAGGAGTGTACTTTCCTCAATTCTCAAGTATTATTCGAAGCATGGCGGGAGAGAGAGGAAGTAGCTGCAAAATACACTCACCACAGTGAACAGTCGCAATCAAACCGTCGGATGATGAGTACATGTATAACATTATGTGAAAAAAAAAAAAAAAAAAAAGTCTGTTCAACGCAAATTGAAAGTGAACAATTAATAAAACGTTTTATTAATAATTATTAACAATTATAATGACAACAGCTATATAATCAATGATAATCACATTAAATAAATTATAATTCATAATAAATAATGTGAAATAATGTGAAAAAAAATTTTCAGTACCGTCGGAACAAAGATTTTGAGGTTAAGTTGTGCATTTAAATATCCCTGATTATAATTTAATATCAATCAATAACAAATTAATACAATTCAAAACATGTTTATAGATATGTAAATGACTAATTTACATAATTATTACAATGTACGTATTATTATTAATTGTTTAATATATATTCAAGTGAAATTCATTGGACTTGAAACGATAGAATTGGCCGGCGCCCACAATTAAAGGGAATAGAACCAAAGCCAGCGACGGTAAAAATTTACACATTCACTAATGCAACTAAAAATATTATTTACCAATTTTTATCACAATACAATAAATAATATACTCAAAATAAATTCATTCCAATTAATTGTGTAAATTAATTAATATTCACGACACAATGCTACGGTTTTTTATATATTCCAAAAGTTTATTATTAAATTTTATGTGGTGAATAATGAAAATATTTAATAACAAATACAATTAATAATTGAGATAAAGATGTAGGCTAAAAGAAGAAACTTTAAGTAGCCGGGATATTTTCCTGTGTGAGCTATATAAAATATATTAAATCAATGAATTATGGTATTAACAATTATTATAAATAATACTATGTACGTATATATTGCATTTATTTAATTATTATTAAATAGTATATTGATTTATTCAGTGGATAATTAATGAAAAATAATACATATGTGTTGATTGATTTATAAACGAAATCATGTGATTGTTTTGAGGTTAAAAAAGTGAGGTTAATTGTGTGAATATTAATTTTAGTGATATTTGAGTTTGGTTTTTTATTTTTTTGTTTATAACTGGAATATATATTATCAGTGTATTTTCCATTGAGAATATAAGTGCAGTTTGCAGGATGAAATCCTGCATTGAAGGATCAATTGATTAATTGTCACAGTGGAGTTCTGTTTTATTTCTGGTGAGCATTAATTATTTATAAAATATAATTATATTGATAATGTATGAATAAAATATGATAGAGCATTAATTTCTCGTATTTGTATATATATTATTTAAAAATGAAAGTATATAGTTGATATATTTTAGCACGAGATTTTCTTGCTCTATTAATATATAAAATTAAAAGAAAAAAAAAGGAAATATAGTTCATTAATTTATACTTGTCGTGTTTATTTTATGATAATTTGAAAAGATTTGTAATTTATATTGCATAGAGAAAATAAATTTTATCATATAAATCATTTGTAATTTTTAAATGATGAATTATTTTACTATGAAAAATATAAATTAAATTTATTTAGTTTCTGCCAATTTCTTATTCTAATAATTATTTTAACTATGCAATTATTGAATTAATTCTATACATATTTAATTGAGAAATGAAAAAAGTAGATAAAATTAATTAACACAGTTTTTGAAACGAATTTTTCATTATTTTCCAACAATAATAAAAAAAAAATGTTTGCCATGTTGTGATGATAAATATAGAATTATCAAGATTATTTTATTCTACTTTTGAATATTTTTATATATATACTTTACTTATAATATCAATCTGTTGCAACAAGAGTCAAAGAGCTGATTCTTTATCTGATATAACCTAAAATTAGATTTATTTGTAATCATAATATAATTATTGTACTAATATAATTCGAAAAAAACATTTTGCAAATAGTTGTTAAACTAAATTGTGAACACGGAAGAAGTATTAGGTGATCGTTTCATTCGTATATGTAAAGTTTCCTTTGTGCCAAGGAGAACCGGTTCCAACCAATCATTGATGAGATTCACTGAAAAAAATTCCATCAACCCATAATTAATCTTTATGTTTTTCTACATTTGCAATACAACCTAAATATTACTTCTATTCTTTTTGTTTTTTTCTTTATTTTTATATACCTGAAACTAATTCATATCATTTCATCCATAACCTCAAACTCTACTTTGAATACTTACAGATTTAGTTATATTTTCGTTGGTACATCCATAAAAAATACATGTATATTAACAATATTCCAACAAAAGTAGTAATTATATACATATTAATGTGTACAGTACATAAATGCCAATAATAATTTAGATATTCTTTAATTCATAACCTCAAAAAAAAAAAAAAAAATCATTCTAACCTACAAAAATTGACAATATTTCAGTGTAATTATAAAAATTACCTTCTTATATACGAAAGTAATACATTATTTATTGAAAAATACATAAAAATCAAATATTCACAAGTAAATTTGTCTTTTTATCTCAAAAAAATTAAATACTACATATAATATGCAATCTACATTCATCCATTTTATTTTTATTCTCATATTTTTATTTAAAACAGAATTTCATACAATTTACAACTCTAATTCCTCCAACAATTCATAATAATTTATATTTATTCCTTAGTTCAATTCTTTTCATTATTTTCATTAAATAAAATTTCTAATTGAGGTTATGTTTTGAACATGAAATATAAATAAATACATGTACAAACGACATTATATACAGTATACATAATTGAACATGAGTTGAGAATCACTGTTATGACTACCAGAAGTCGTATCTTATACTCTTCTCCTCTTGTATCCCTCTTACAATCAATCTATCTCTTTCTATTTTGTGTTTTCTCTCTCTTTCTTTTGCGTTGGTTTGAAATGACCGACCAAACAATCGTGCTGGGATCGTCGATCATTTTTAGGTATAAGGCTCATCTTGAGCTCTCTGACGGATTTCTTGTCCCGGATTAACCCCCATTCTCAACCATCGTTTCTCTGACCCTTCTCTCTTTATTTTTTTATTTATACACAAAATTTCCTCTTCTTCTTGCCCTTGTCCACTACTCATTACTAAAGCTCCATCTTTCATTTTATTTATCTTCCTGTTATGCTGTGTCTCTGACATTCTAAGACATAAGAGAATGAATTGACGCGGGTGAAACACTGAAAAATATGACAGCACTTTCAAAAGTTTCCTTAACTTTAGTTTAAATCTTTAAATCATTCATTTAACAAAAAGTTTTTCAGTGGAAAATCCGTAGATGAGTTTAAACTGTGGAAAAATCTTTGTAATTATAATTCAAATATAATACTTTACTCATCTGCAGGATATTTCAGAAAAAAAAAAAATTATAAACAATTCTGGTATTTGCTGTATGTATTTTTGTTGTTAATAAATATTATAACAATATGTAAGCAAACATATTGTTGTAAGAAATGTCTAATTGAAACTATTGTTAATATCATAAAAGTAAAATATTTAAGTTTATATTTAGAATTTTGTTAAATATCAAAACACAAGAAAAAGTTTTATACTCAATTATTTAATATGAAATATTTAGTTGAATTTTATTATTTATTCATATATTCAAACGTGCTGGATTGTTAATAATATAAAAGACTATATGTATTATTAATTTACTTAATAATATATATTTATTTTATGTTTGAATTTGTATGAAAAAATAACAAAACTACATCAAGATTGAAGTAAAGTCATGAAGAATTTATGTATATAAATCTCTATGAAATACCATGTGTAATATACGATGAAGCTTTATGTGTATATATGTATCATGTATATAAGATATATAAGGATATATATAAGCAACAAGACGCTTCGTTACCGGTATTACGTCAACTAATTAGCAATTACGCTATAGCGCACTCGGTGTGACTGTAATTAATGAGGAAACGAAATTTTTCTCCCCAATATTCTGCAATTTTTTTTTTCATATATTTTATTGTTTATTATTTATTGTTGATTTGCGATTTATTATCAAATATGTATATTAACGTTTTATTTTTATAAACAATATAAATGTTGTGGTTTTATTATGATTTGTGAAGTAATCATAATCTACATAACCTTTTTCTATTTTAATCAGCAGTTCTCAATACTTAATTTTTCTTTTTCACTATATTGGCATGTATTTAATTTTATTCTATTTATTTTACTACGATATTGAATGGTAATTAAATATTTAACTCATTGGATGCTTGATGAATTCATACTTCTAATTCTGCAAACACAAGAATTAATGAACGCGGAATTATTTCAATAAATTTGAAAAGTGAGGTTAAAGCCGCGGTACTTGATCTCATTTTATTACAGCAAAATATTGTTTTATTATTAGGAGTTTTTTTTTTTATTTATAATTATTATTCATAGTTTTTAATACTGAATTAATCAAAATTGAGATCATTGTCAATTAATTACTAATAAATATTAATAAGAAACGAATTATTGTTGAAAATATATTCAATCTAATAATAATATTAATAATTTTTACATAAAATATATGAATTCAAAATACACTGCGGGTTTCATCGTAAAATTTGTGTTTATATTTTATAGTGACGTGTAAAAAGATGGATCAAAAACTTTCACACAGTGGTGATTTCTCTAAATACAAACAAAATGAATAATAAATATGAGAAATGAATTTAAAAACGTTCTCTTGAGTGGATGAATTTATTTATTATTTATTCATTTTTTACAAAATTAATAAATTCAAAAATACCCAACACTGTTTGAAGACTTGGAAAAAAAAAATAAATAAAGCATTTTCTGTGCTATATCAACAATTATTATACAATATATTATTTATCTTTTATATAATCATTAATTTCCAAGGTAGATTTTAATAGAATTTATCGAATATTATTCTTATTTTTCATTATGAAAAATAAACTTTGATTATTTATCATTTGTAGGATAAAATTTTCCAACTAAAAATGATAACACTCACTTCTAAAAATATATTTACATTATAATCCATCGTTAAAGTTTAGATATCATTGTCATTTTATTATAAAGTAATGATAGAATATTTTATATTTGAATTATATTGATCTTGTCTGAAGCATTTGTGTTGACTATATTCCAGCATAAAAATGAAACGCGCGGTGATATCGTATTTAATCTGATAGATATAAATCTATAAAGGTCTGATGAACATGTTCAATGTATTTATGATCAAGTTTGATGATGAAGAACATCGTATAAATAAATATATCTGCGCTATGACAAAATTAATATCATATTCAATATACAATATTCATTATACTTTCATAAAAAAAAAACCAAAAGATTTTTATCATATATATTTGGTTTAATATATTTATTAATTCATATTCTACGAAAAACAGTAATTAAATATGCAACGAATATTATTTCGCAAACAGTTGAAAATATATCAATAAAATAATCGTAATATATTTTTTGATACATAGGTAAATTTTTTTCTCATCTAAACAAATATATTTCTTACAATTATTTATATATAATTGAAACATATAATGTCACGTGTTAGATATTTATAAATAAATATTTAGTGCATACACATATAATTTAAACTAGAAAATAAATTTTTCTAGGAAGAAAAAAAAAAAAAAGAAACTTCAAATAAAATTTTTCTATTGTAGTATAATCTTCACTGGACCCCTGCTTTCTTTTTCTAATACTTGAAATAATTATTGCACTACCTGCATATTTAGTTTGGGCGATATATAGAAATAACGGCACTCTGTGTATATATAGTATATAATATACATAAGTGTAGTATATATATACAGAGACAAAACAAGATGCGAACAATGAAGGGAAAAATATATCGTGAAAATGAAGAGAAAAAAAAAAAAGTTGTTAGTAGAGTTTTGCGGGCACTGAATGGGGTATGAAATATATACATAGACAGAAACATTATAAAGAAAAAAAAAATAAAAGAGATCTTTGCTGGAGGGACTACTGGGAGGGCTTCAGGCCGTGTCAGAGTGAAGTAAAATTTTTCTCTCTTTTCCTGTATTATTAGCATCCGCTTAACACACACTTTCACGCACTTTTCTCACATCCTTTATACATAACTTTGGCTTATCCATCTTTTTATTTTTATTTTTTAACGATTTATGCTTTTATTATTTATGCATATTTTCGTCTAGTTTATGTATGCGTATATGTATATATAATACAATTGTTTATTAATAATAACAAATGAATCAGAATGGTTGACTAGTAAAGTGCAAGTTTTATTTTAGGATTTATTTTATTTTATCAACTCTCTTAATGTTAGAGTATGTTTGTTCTTATACAACTTTATTTTATTCCTTTTTTATTGCTCTTTCATCACTTTTGTGATTATATACATTTCGAAATTCCATTCATCGACCCTTAACTCATTACATGTTTGATCAATTCACACCACTAACCATGCAAAGACGAAAATTGATGAACGCGGAATTATTCCAATAAATTTGAAAAGTGAGGTTAAAGCCGTGGTACTCCCTCTCGTTTCATTACAGCAAAATTTTATTTTATTTAGAGTTTTTTTTTTATTTATAATTATTATTCATGGTTTTTGATAATGGATTAATTGTAATTGAGAACATTGTCAATAAATTACTAATTAATATTAACGATTAATATTAATAAGAAACGAGTTGTTGGAAATATTCGATCTAATAATAATAATTTTAATTTTCACATAAAGTATACGCAAATTCAAAATAATCAAGTCTATTTCAACTCAAAAATAATTATTTTATGTGCAGTAGTTTTTATTACTAGAAATTTTTCGTATAAAAATTGTAAAAAATTTATTTGATACCAAAATTTATCGAACACCACGAACCTAACCTCACTTTAAATCCACACTTTCCAATATATAAAATATTACACTCTAATAACTAAAATGAATCATAACTCTTTAAAACCACCTACAGAAAACTCATTAATAAACAATACATATCCTACATATAAACAATATGCATATACATAATAATTCAGTTACAAAAAATAAAATAAGAAAACAAGAAAAATTAAAAAAAAAAAATACAATTATATCACCATTAAAATTAGCCAATAATTTTGTTAATATACATAATTCACTAATACATATTATGTACATGTATATATATTTTCGAAAATAATCCAATGACAAGAGAAATTTAAACATTTATATGTATATATAACATAACAATTTTTTAAATTGTGTGGGCTTTTGCGCGCCTTTCTACGAACTCTGGTGCGACATTCAGAAAAACAAAAGAGATGAGGAAATAAATGAGAAACAAGCATAAAGAGCGGCGCCCGTGATCGTCGAAGGAGGTGACGAAGGAGGAGTCAGGAGGCACACAGGGAGCTAACGACGGCGTTGGTGCAGTTGCGTGGGGTATTGCTTGCGAAGGGAAAAAGAATAAGCTTCAGCATGATGACTAGAGAGGTGAAGCGAAGGGGACAAAGACGAAAGTACCCCGAGTATACATGTATATATATATATATATATACACACGGAAACTAGTGGTTAAAGCCGATAGACTGATCCCTTGAATATATAACCTCAATGCTCTTTTCCTATCCTCTTCAATACATGAAGAAAAAATTATCTTTAAATTCCAACTTTCTTTCATATTGTTTAGATCTATTGTATATTAGTTTAGAAAATATTTTGAGGTTATTTTTGAGTATGATTTATTTTTTATTTATATGTATAACGATGAAAAAGGATATTTTATTTGAATTATTATGGATTTTTGAGGTTAGGAAGATTAAATTAATTATTATGTGAGTTTATTTTATTTAATTTGGTGTGTTAATGTTGAAATTTAGTTTGGTTATTAATTTTGTATGAGGTATTTTAATTGCAGTTTATATTTTTAAGGTTTATTGTTGATTTATCAAATTAATTTTATAGAATGTTTGGCTTATCTTTTTTTTTTTTTATTTTTTTTATTTTGATGATTAATTTAGAAAATTTGGTAATTATATTCAAGGGGCATTGATGAATGTTGTGTTTTAATTGATATTGCAGACTAATATTAAAATTATTTATGGTTTATATGGTTTAATTGATTTTACAAGTGGATTTCAAATATCGACAAATGTTTCTACATTATTTTGAATATAATTACGTAAATTAGATATTTTAGATTAAATATTACTAATTAGCGGATTTATATCTTGATGCATTTGTTTATTTTATATGTAAAATGTTTTATATATACCATAAAAATTGAATAGTATTGAATAATCCATTCAATATATTATATTATATTGTATATTTTTCACTGATATTAATTATTTTCCTAACTATATATAAATATATTTCAAATTAAATAATTGCAAGAAAAGTGTTTGGTAAAATTTTTTTTTTATTTATTAAATAACAACAAAAATATTCTGTGTAACATGGCCCATAATTAATTTAATAAATAATAATTATATCAATAATACAAAAGTATTCAAAATTTTAATTGAGAAAATTTTTAATTCTCATAAAATAATTATTACAATTTATTTGTTTATGTATTTATTCATTTATTTATTTATACACGTAAATGCATCAACTTCAAGTATATACTTTACATATGTACATATTATTTATAATTGTGTCATCACAATGTAGAGTCATAAATAAATAACTGCAGTAGTCAAGAAAAACATTTCTACATTATCGACATAACCTACAATATATATTTTTATTTTTCATACGGAAAATAAATAAATCTCCTGTAATTTATTTATCACAAAAGTAAACAAATGATCTATTGCTATACAAATTGATTGATATATAAATGAAATTAGTACAAATAATAATTAGAACAATGAGAAAATATCTCAAAAGCTTTACTAAATTTCCTACATGTATCTTTGTATTATTTCTCCCCTTTGTTCTTCCCTCATCGCATTATACACATACAAAATATACACAAGCACTCGATAATGTCATTAAACATCATAAAATAATATTATATAATTCATTTGTTTATGTCAATGAGGAAATATTATGAGAGATATAATGAGTTATTTGTGGTGCAGCCATCATGTATAAAAAAAATATATTATAAAACATTGAGCATAATATATTAATTTATATTTTATTGTGGATGGGGATATTATGGTATGGGAATTGAATTAATACGTACCATAAACGTGTAATCGCAACATATAGACGATTATATATCTAATGGCGTAGTAGAAACCGTTGGCATATATCACCCTATATGTATACTTGAAATATGATGCCAACATTAGGTCGTATGTGCCAAGGCCAAAATCCATACCGGATGGCCCATCTTCAACTACGTTTAATACAAGTATTATATGTATACTAATATATGTGTATACTTTTTCTATATATAATTTATTTTTATAAAGTTTTTAACTGGATATATGTATATATATCCGGTTAAAAATTTTGTTTTTTCTTGCATTTATATATTTATATTTTTCGATGTCTTTGACACTTTTGAAAATTTTTTTTATCAATATATCATGGTAAAATAATTTTATTTCATTTTGGAAAAAATGTTTTATATTAAATTTGGTTGATAGAGAATTTTATCGTGGCTGTATTGATAATGGAAAAAATTCATGTTAGTTATTTAAACTTAATATTTATTAAAAAGTTTAAAATAATTTTTTTTTTTTTTTTTTTTTTTTTTCATGAATTATATTGAAACTTTTTAATACATTTTGTTATTGATTACATCAGAATTATATTGGAATATATTAAGGGGAAAACACAAGATATTTAGTCGTTTATATGAAGATTAAATTCAATTTTTAAATATATATTAGGGTGTGCCATTTTTGGGCAATTTTTTTTTTTTTTTATAAAAGGAATAGGCTGAAAACTTACTGGACGGTGAAAAATGAAGCCTGTTTGAAGCGAAGCTTTTATAATTTTGATAATTAGAGGTGCCTGTTCGTAATTTTTTATTTTTCATTTACATAATACTGAAAAAAAAAATTTTTTTTTTTTTTTGGATTTTTGTAGCTCGCCATTAGCGCATCATAGAAATAATCTCATAGCATATTTTTATAGGGAATCGAACGCTCTATAAAAAAGATCTCTTACACTTTTTTCATAGAGACAGCCATTCTAAAGATATTCAAACCCAAAGTTGCAAATGTATGAAATTTAAAATTTTCTTTTATATTTAATCAATACTAATCACTTTATTATTGTAAAAAAAAAAACATTTCAAGAATTTTATAGTTACATTGCTTAATTTTGTTTAGACAGCATAATTTCTATTGCTTATATTTAAAATAATAATAAAATTCATTTAAAATAAGTTATAAATAATTATTTTTACAGTAAATAAAATTAAAAAAAAAAAATATCTGACACGTGAGTATTTTTTTTGTAGTTTTACGAAAATATTAGCACACTAAAACCAGTTTTCCGATTAAAAATAATTGTTAAGGCAATAATAAAGTGAAATATTAGTATCGATTTAATAACAAAAAAATCAAAATATGCATTTGGAATTTTGGATTCGAATATCTTTAGAATGGCTGTTTCTATGAAAAAAGTGTAAGATACCTTTTTTGTAGAGCGTTCGATTCCCTACAAGAATCATCTTATGAGTTCATTTCTATGACGCGCGAATACCGAGCTACAAAAATCCAAAGAAAAAAAATTTTTTTTTCCCATGTCATTTAAATGAAAATTGATAAATTACAAACAGGCACCACTAAATATATTAGAGCTTTTTTTTCATCTTCCAGTAAGTTTCCTGTTTTAATATATATATTATGTTTGTTTAAAAAGGCTGGAAAATGTCGATAATATATAGAAATATAATTAATGGTGCTAGATTAATCCAAATAAATTTATTTATGAATATTTTATTGTTTATGATTCTCTGAATGTTTGTTCAGGAATTTAAATAGACTTAAAGATGACTTTGAGATTATTACAATTAATCTTTGAATATATATATCAATATACATTATTTTATTTTACAAAGACTTGGCAATGTATATAATATAAAATTATAATTAATTAATTAATTAATGGAGAATTACAGCACAGCTAATTTTATTTATGAATATTTTTCTAATTTTTTTTAATTTCTCGTTGATATAAATTTAAAGTTATCTTTGAGATTGGTACATTACTTAGTTGCGGATATCTATGTACTGAATAATATATTAAATGATGTAAAATCCTATAAAATTCCTGTTGAGTTTATAGCGATGAAAATATTGTGAGGTTAATTAAGTAAAAATAAAAATAAAAAGAAATTTGCAGTAGCAAAATTTCCTACTTTGGTGTTAGTTTTTTATGTTTATTTCTTGTGGACATTTTAAATGTGCAAGAATTGAATTAAAATACATGATATAGTAGTGTTTTTATTGGCATTTTGTTAAACAGAAAAATGTTTGATCATCAATTATAGTGTGTGAGTAATTAAATAAATTAAATAATCTGACTCAAATTGGCGTTATAAAATTAACAAAAATATTTTTTTAAATGCTAATCAATATCATTTTCATATAAATGACTAAATACTTTGCATTTTCCACTTAATAAATTACAATATAATTCTCTAATTAATAACAAAATTTATTAAAAAGCTTCGATATAATTTATGAAAAAAAAAAAAAAATGTTTATTTTAAATTTTATAATAAATATTGAACTTAGATGACTAAAATAAAATTTTTTCTTTATCAATAGCCACGATAAAATTCTCTGGCAGCCAAATTTAATATATAATATTTTTTCTAATATGAAATAAAATTATTTTACTATGATATATTGATAAAAAAAATTTTTTTAAAATTAATTTTTGTATAGATAATCAAAGACAATGAAAATATAAATATAAATGCTGTGATTTGGTTGGAAAAACGAGCAAAAGCACTTGCGATTGTGATATATATGTTTGGTTATATTATTGGAACGAAAAAGCTTCGACTGATGGGGGCGCCTGTTGCCTAGCGACCAAACCACCCCCGCATAAAACCACTTGCAAGCGGATGCGTGACGATGCTTTACAAGTATAAGAGGTAGGAATATGTATAGTATAAAATATATACGTAATGTAGTACAATTGTACAGGATTGTATGAAGGTTGAAGAAGGAAGATTTAATAAAATATATATGAAGCCCAAGGGGTGTTTGAATATATATCCACCAAGTTTGTCCACTCATTCACGTATTTAGTTGGCCTACTGTTTTTTTATTTTATTTTTATAAGTGATTTGAAAATATATCTATGGATAAATGTGCAGAATTCATCTTTTTATATGGATGAAATATATATTTATTTTAATAATTAATTTACTTTTTATTTTTATCTTTTTATCAATTCATTATTTTTTAACATTTCAAATGTAACATTTTAATTGCAATTGATATAATATTTCAGTATCTATATATAGGCTAATTTATTTTGTGTGAATTATTTGAAATTTGGTAGTTTTAATTTATTTTTGATAGAGAGAAAAATATAGAGAATTATTTTTACACTAAAAGAAAAATATTCGATGAAATTTGTTGATTTTTTTTTTCTAATTAATTTATTATAATAATTATTATTAAATATTTTTATTTATTCATCTATTTCAGTGTAGATTGATTTATTCCTGTGATATATTTAAAACTTTGTAGTTTTAATTTACTTTTGATAGAGAAAAAAATAGAAAATTTTTACACTGAAAGAAAAATATTCGATGAAATTTGTTGATTTTTTTTTTCTAATTAATTTATTATAATAATTGATATTAAATATTTTTATTTATTCATCTATTTCAGTCTAGATTGATTTATTCCTGTGTATTTAAAACTATTTGTAGTTTTAATTTGATTTTGATAGAGAAATAGAAAATTTTTACACTAAAAGAAAAATATTCGATGAAATTTGTTGATTTTTTTTTCTAATTAATTTATTATAATAATTATTATTAAATATTTTTATTTATTCATCTATTTCAGTCTAGATTGATTTATTCCTGTGTATTTGAAACTATTTATAGTTTTAATTTGATTTCGATAGAGAAATAGAGAATTTTTACACTGAAAGAAAAATATTCGATGAAATTTGTTGATTTTTTTTTCTAATTAATTTATTATAATAATCATTATTAAATATTTTTATTTATTCATCTATTTCAGTCTAGATTGATTTATTCCTGTGTATTTGAAACTATTTATAGTTTTAATTTGATTTCGATAGAGAAATAGAGAATTTTTACACTGAAAGAAAAATATTCGATGAAATTTGTTGATTTTTTTTTCTAATTAATTTATTATAATAATCATTATTAAATATTTTTATTTATTCATCTATTTCAGTCTAGATTGATTTATTCCTGTGTATTTGAAACTATTTATAGTTTTAATTTGATTTCGATAGAGAAATAGAGAATTTTTACACTGAAAGAAAAATATTCGATGAAATTTGTTGATTTTTTTTTCTAATTAATTTATTATAATAATCATTATTAAATATTTTTATTTATTCATCTATTTCAGTCTAGATTGATTTATTCCTGTGTATTTGAAACTATTTATAGTTTTAATTTGATTTCGATAGAGAAATAGAGAATTTTTACACTGAAAGAAAAATATTCGATGAAATTTGTTGATTTTTTTTTCTAATTAATTTATTATAATAATCATTATTAAATATTTTTATTTATTCATCTATTCAATCCCAATTGTTTATATATTAATAACAAACGAACAATTCCTATTCGTTTCCTCGTATATATAGTTATTAAATTTTATTAAAATTGTATCTGCACAAAATATGAATTTGTAAACGCATGTATTCTTTAATTCTTCTATCAATTTAAACTGTATGAATATTATAAAACAAATTATTATTCCAAGTTATAAAAATATATTTGTAAGGTTTATAACAAGCTATTGCAGTGCTGTTCTAATTCACTTATATATATATACAACTATTCCCATTCGTCCACTACTGATCTGTATACATCTTCAATTCAATTAATTAATTCCCATACATAAACAAAAAATTCACATTTCTCCTAAATGATCGTTATATAAATCCGGATATATCTTGGATCACAAAGTAAGCTCCTCCACTCGATGATTTTTATTTTTCTATACACACTCAGACGCGATGTCGACGGGAATATGGGATCAAAGATCAAGGTTCTTTTAGCGTGCATTTTTTCCAATAGACTTTCACACTGTATATAGCGATCCCTCGAGGTAAAAAAAAATTTTAATCTTTATATATAGTTACAAATATATATACATATACACATATATACATATATATATATATATATATATAAATATAAATAATAAAAGGAGTGGCGCATGTCAGCAATGTACAATACTTTGCCGTTATTTAATTATAATAAAAATTTACCAAGGATTTTACCTATCAAACCAAACAAAAAAAAAATTCCTGAAATAAATTAAAATATATATATATATCAATATACACCTATATATTTAATGTCTATATATATATAATCATACAAGTATATAGTATAATATGTATTTGTTTCTCTTGCTATTATAGATTCGTGATGAATAATTCTTTTTCGCGAAAAAAAAAAATTCTATTGTAACTCGGTTTGATTTCTCAGCAGGGGAGTCAAAATCTCAGTTGTTTTTTTTTTTTTCGACTTATCTTTATACGTCTACTCCTTTATTCCTCGTCTTCTTCTTCTTCTTCTTTCTTTCTTTCTTTATGTATTCCACGGGGATTTATTTTTTTTATTTTTTTTTATATCGCCGTTGTTCCATCTGTCCGAGCGGTAGTCGAGCGATGAAGCAGGCGGCCGGTTCTACGGAATGCCACGCGCATCTAGCATAGCTACTCCGCCCGTTTCAGCATCCCGCCTCCACGCTCCATCACCATATAGTTACTATCCTCCTCTTGTGTGTCAGCATAAGATATATATACATATATATTCATGAATGGTATATATACAAAAATTCTAGGCTCGCGTCATTGCATCCTTTATATACAGGTACATTTGAAATATGTAATATAATAATATAAATATATAACGTGATGATGATGATGATGATGATGATGATGATCGCTCTATTATTCATTAGTTTTTTTTTTATACGCATTTTTCATTCTAATGATGGATGAATTATCCTCTTGTATTGTCTATAATTTATGTTGGATATATAAAAATATCAGAGAGAGCTTTTTATATATAAATAAATAATTAAATATGTGTCAAAAAATTTTAAACTTTATGTGGGGATTGCAGTTTTATTGCATCGCAATTTGTTAGATGATTTTTTTTATATTTATGTATATAATTAATTATTATAAATATGCTGAATAATTTTTTATATTGGTTTTATTTAATTTGAATATATTAGAAATAGAGCTTATTATATATATGTGTATGTATTAGAGTACGTGCCATTTTTAGGCAACTTTTTTTTTTTTTTTATTGATTATTCTAGCTGAAAATTTAGTGGATGGTGAAAAAAAATTTTTGTTGAAAGCGGGAGCTCTTAATTTTAATATTTAGAAGGTGCCTTGTCGTAATTTTCTATTTTTCAGTTAAATAATATGAGGAAAAAAATTTTTTTTTGTTGGATTTTTGTAGCTCGGCGTTCGCGCATTATAGAAATGAATTCGTAGCATATTTTTGCAGGGAATTGAACGCTCTACAAAAAAGGTTTCTTACACTTTTTTCATAGAGAAAGCCATTCTAAAAATATTCAAACCCAAAGTTACAAATATATGTATGAAATTTTGACTTTTTTGTTATTAATATCGATACTAATCACTTTATTATGGTCTTAAAAATTATTTATAATCGGAAAACTGGTTTCAATGTGCTAATATTTTTGTAAAACTGAAAAAAAAAAAAATATTCACACATGTGAGTGAGTATATATATATATATATATATATATATCATTAAGTTTAAATATTCATGTAAATTTTTTTAGAAAATTTAAAACTTTATATGGGGAATCTTTTATTTCATCGCAATTTGTTAAATGATATTTTTATATTTATTTATGAATTATTATAAATGTTGAATAATTTTATATTAATTTTTTAATCATTTTTTGGGGTACATAAGTCAAGTATGAGAACCACTGGAGGGGGCTTAGTGTTTGTGTGAGAGAAATAAGACGAGATTGCGAACGTAGGAAAGAGTTTCAAAAGAGAGATAGAGTAAAAGGCTGTTATATATATGTATATATATAATAGTCGGGCGCCCTTTTGCCGCCTTCACTTTTTCTTCTTCCTCTCTTCACCATCCATTTTAGCATATACAGTGAACTGAAAAAAAAAAAGACTCAACTTATAAATTTAAACTAGCATTTTTTTTTTTTTTTCTATTTTTTTTCCATCAACAATTATTAAATAGTTGGATATCGTAATAATATCAGTGATGAATATTTTTTTATTGTAAATTTCTGTAGAGAAAGAAAAATTAATATATATAGCGAAACCTCCGAATAGCGGTCATATATTGGCCGCTATCAAGAGGGTCAGGTATATATTCAAATTCGTATTATTAATTCAATGTAGAGGGTAAATACAAAATTTTGGACATTTAGAAAAGGGTTGTTTTTGTGTGGCCGTTATTGAGAGGTGGCCGTTAATAGAGGTTTTTTTAGTGCAATGTGAAAAAAAAAATTTCTATATATACTATGGATTATATTTATAGTTTTTGTCAGTTTTTCACTTTTATATTCATATTAAATTTTTCAGAGTTAATAATATGATGTAAAGTTGAGAATTTAAATAATATATTTGCAATCAAAGTTAATTGTTGTATCAGTGTTAAATAATAAACAATATATGTTTGCAGTTTTCAATGTAACGATGATGAATAATAATGAAGTTTAATTTTTTTCTTTTCTTTTTTTTTTTAATGACAAACTATTTCGATATAGTTTCTTGCGATTTATTGTATTTGCGGACGATTACGTCATCGTGAATTTTCAGGTTTTAACGTGCACGTTATTACAATAGTACACGCGTGGTCGTGACCGCATTGGAGAAATAGTTGGTTTATGATAAAAGTTTATAAACAGGGAGATAACAGAGAAAAATATAAATAAGGAGAGCCATTATGTTAGTATAAACGTGTGTATAAATATATATAAGCTATATAGCTGAAGAGAATTTATATACTGCAGTCGTCGAGAAGGAAACGGAGGGGGGGGGAAAAGCACATCAGCTTTTATTTTGTATATTTACCTTCTCGATCGCGGTCCTTATATGTTGACTCAAGTGAGCCGTTAGCATAGCATCGCTAACTTCACGTAGGTATAATATATAACATCGTCAACTATTCCTTATTGAGATCTCTTTTCCTTTATGTCTACTTATTTATTCACTTACAATAGTAAAAGTAATAATAATTATATACAGATCATTTTTGTAGAATTATGAGAATTTATATATTTTATTATTACATATTTTGTTAAGATAATTAGGTGTGTTTGATTATATGTTCTAAATGCAACACGATTGTTTACAAAGGATATTTTGTTATAGGTATTATTTTTAATTTCGAACTTGAAAAATTTTTCGAATTTCATGATTTTTTGGATTTTTCTTAGTTCATATAGAAGAATGATATATGAAGATTGAAATTGTTTTTGATTCTTTTGTTTCAAACAAAAATTACGACCTCCATCTTGCCCGCCGATTGGAGATTGCAATTGTAAATTGTTATACATAAATGTGTATATGAATTTGCTGTATGTTAATATTTTGACTTCGAAAAATTTTTTTTATAATGTTAAAATATGTAATAAAATAATCGTAAAAGTTCAGTAGAGTTGCTTATTTTTTTCTGTCTGAAAAAAATTTTCAAAAAATGCTTTTTTTAGGCCTCCTAAACCAGGCCCTTGCTTTTAATTGCGAGGAAATAACCAATAAATATTTATTGTGTCTTTTACAATTAATCTAAGAAAATTAATTCTGTAGAAAATTTATCATGACATTTTCTGAAATTTATAAAACAAGAAATAATTTATAGGGTTATTTTTTCGACGATTATTCAAATTCCTGGAGTGATTAACTCTTAATTTCTAATATTTATAAGAAGAAATATATATTAATTATTTTTGTATTCATCACGATAGAAAAAAAAGTTTGGGGATATAATTTGGTGGTGTAAAACAGGAATAAACTTATTTTTAAAAGATCCATGAACTGAAGTTTGTATTAGTGTTAATTACGAAGCAATACAAAAGTGATGAGAGAATTTCTTGAGGTTTCACAGTGTGTTGCTGATGAATAGTTTATATTACTGAGCACATGTGCATTCATCATTTGTCTCACTATATACTAAGGAAAAGAAAATAAAGAATGAGGATTATATAAATATATGTATAACAAATAAAAAGCAAATAATGCATGTGTAGAAATACAGGAAGCATTAAACACTTAAACTTAAAATAGAAAAAAAAATAAGAGAGATATGAATTAGAAGAATAATAATAAATTTGTATATAACATTCAAGTAATTTTGTCAAGTTTATTGTTGATATATTATTGCTGCTACTGTAAAATAAATGTGAATAATAATTTCCAAGTGTCTCTCGCTTTTAGTAAAATTATGTGAAAATTAGGTATAGAAATAATTTATTACCAGAGTTTTTGCAGCTTTGTTAACAGCAATGTTGTAGAGTTGAGTTTGCAACAACAACTGATATGATGAGACAAAGTTGAGTTATAATGATATAGTTTCTGTAAATAACTGTTGTTTTATGTTTCTTGGTTCATATAGTTTTCGTAGCATGGTCGCGATATTAAGATAATATTGTGTATATAATAGTTGGAAAAAATTAAAAAATAACAATTTAGACCACGGAAGGCAAAAGAGAAATTATTATCTGTATATAGCCCTCCCACGATGAAATGTCATCAGTTCCTTGCGTGTGTGCGTGGCATGTATATATATGTATATATGTATATATTATATTTCAAGTAATTATATTATAAATATATAATAATTTTGTGCACTTGGAGATTTTATTGTTTGCTATTAGAAATTCGCGAGAGATATTCTGCTGGAATAAATGCTTGAAAATTTTTTATTCAAGCTCTTGGATATATTTATGTATATTTATTAATTTAATAAGGTTGAATTTTGATATATGTATATGTATTAGGATGTGCCATTTTTAGGCAACTCTTTTTTTTTTTTTCATAAAAATAACAGGCTGAAAACTTACTGGACGTTGAAAATTAATTTTAGTATTTAGAGGTTGTTTTTCGTAATTTTCGTTTTTCAATTTAAATAACAAAAATATGGGGAAACATTTTTTTAGCATAGTATTTTTGTAGGGAATTGAATGCTCTACAAAAAAGGACTCTTACACTTTTTTCATAAAGACACCCATATTTTGAAGATATTCAAACTTAAAGTTCCAAATTTAACATAAGTTATAAATAATTTTTTTATAGTAAATAAAATGAAGAAAAAAAAATATTTCACACGTGAGTATTTTTTTTTTAGCTTTACGAAAATATTAGCACACTATAAACCAATTTTTTCGATTGAAAATAATTTTTAAGACATTAATAAAGTGATTAGTATCGATTTAACAACAAGAAAGTCAAAATTTCATACATTTGGAACTTTGGGTTTGAATATCTTCAGAATGGCTGTCTTTATGAAAAAAGTATAGGAGACCTTTTTTGTAGAGCGTTCGATTCCCTACAAGAATCATCTATGGGCTTATCTCTATAATGCGCGTATGCTGAGCTACAAAAATCCAAAGAAAAAAAAAAATTTCCCATGTTATTTGAATGAAAAATGGAAAATTACAAACAAGCTGCACCTTTAAATATTAGAGCCTTTTTTCATAGCTCAGTAGGTTTTCAGTCTGTTTTATTGATGAAAAAAATGTTGCCTAACAATGGCACACATACATAAATTTCCCTTTGAAACAAATTATATTCTACGTTCAAACTCAAAAACTCAATATTCCTCAATTGTTATTCCTATTCTTTCATCCTGAAAAACAATAAAAATATTATTAGTAATTATTGTTAATTTAAACAATTTTATATCTTCAATAATAACAAACCTACCAATGCTGGTCACTTAATTTGAATATAAAACTTCTAAATAAACATATATATTACATATACACATGTGCAGTGTATTTAACGTTGAGATATTTAATTCTGGTACTGAAAAGTTACGTTGCTTCATGAATAGAATTTCATCTAAAATATATAATACGTACAGTTCTTGATCGCCACTATAATTCGCCATGATCGGACGACCCTGCAGTATAGTAGTACAACTGGGTTCAGCAATTTTCAACACAGCAAAGTGTATTTAGAGCCATTACAAGCGTATATAATCCCGGATTTGAAGGCATGCGCGCTGTCTCATATCCGTCATGCTACATTCAGAGATATATTGCTTTACCAATTTAATAATATCGTATATAGTTTTGTACAAACATACGTATGTACGTGCAGTATCTATACCTACTTGTTGTAACCTAAATCCACGATTATATAACCGATGAAATTTCGTTGAAATTCAATTGACCATGTGATACCTGTATTGGAATTTTGTTTGATCGTGTGTACGTAGATATAACATTGCGATTTTTCATTTTATCATTGACAATTTTCATTCTCCCCTATTTTCAGTTCGTTTTTCGTTTGTTCATGATCCAATTAATTCATCCCTTCAGGCGTCGTTCGACCCCATGTGATATGTTGAACTCATCTATCGACCAGCTTCCAACCTACATGTTCTCTTCAGCTCTATACACTGTCATTCCTCTATGTATTTTTATACGCAGAAATGGATGATATATACTGCTGTAAAAAAAAAAGAAAAAACACATTATACTTTTGTATTGAATTGATGCATATATTTCTACTGTATATTGTTATTTAATTTTTTATTGTGTATATATTATTATGTAGGAAAAGTGTAGCATGAAAGAACTAGTTTTTAAAAAAGGGATAAATAATTATATAAAAGGAAATAAACAATAAAAAATTTGTATAATAAGTAATTGTTCATTCATTTATGTACGTGATGTCATAAAACATTTTTCAAAATTATCGGTATTTGTGGACTTCTATATAATCATTTATAAAAATAATGAAATTCGGCTCTTTATAGTAATTTTGAAAAAGCCACCCGATTTTTTGAAAGAGCCAAGTTCTTATTACAGGAGTGAAATTTCAGATTAACAAAAATATTATTTACTAATAATGTTAAAATATAATTTTATATTTTATATAATTATAAAACGTTTTATATAACGCAAACTCTGGATAAAATATTCATTTAAATCTAAGAAATTGTCATGAAATTAGCCGTTTGAGATCAATCATTGCAATCTGACTAGGTATGATCTTTTTAAGAACTCATATAATTTTATTTGATGTATTTGAGTCTGTATCATTATTTATTTTAGATTTCTTAGTAAGAGCTTTTTGAAGGGACCATATAAAGCTAGCTTTTTCATCACACTGCAACCCGGCTCTTTCAAAACATATTCTCTCAAGAAACATAACCCCAAAATTTATATGAAATTAAAGATTCGCCTGCAAAATATAAATGGTATTAGAAGGCTTAATTAATATATCTATAAAATTATTGTATTATCATATTGCTATTATAGTTTTGTCCGTATAGATGTCAAAAAACAAATAAAATAAACTCAAAAACTTACTTTTTGACGACGAAATCTTCAATATGTCCGTATCGACGATAATATAATTGACTCTTTCATGCCACTCTTCTCCTATATATCGTATAAGTATAATTATTATTACATTAGAGAAAGTAGATATCTTAATAAACAATTATTGCATTTAAATTGATGGAATATATAATTTATAATTAATTATTTTGGAATTAAGTTATTGATAGATACTTATTATTTGTTTTAGTTGTTTATAGCGCAGGGT
This sequence comes from Microctonus brassicae, assembly GCA_918226075.1. NCBI lineage: Eukaryota > Metazoa > Arthropoda > Insecta > Hymenoptera > Braconidae > Microctonus > Microctonus brassicae. The sequence continues at coordinate 10,604,918 of OW445484.1, read as the reverse complement.
TTCAAGATTTTGAATATTTTTTTTTGTTGTTTTATACTTTGCATCGTTATAACGTAAAATAAAAATTTTCAATAAACGTCTGGTCTCGGTGTATACTTTTCATAATTATATACGGTAGTTATGAGACGTAATTATAGAAACCATGGTAGTTGATGTTTCGGTTATATAGTAAGAAATTTACCGGAAAAAAAAAATAACTGGAACTAATATAAATGTGACTAAATTATTTCATTTGTTTGACTGATGAAAAGGTTATTATTTATCTAGAAGGATTTAAATTTGTTTGTAGTTATTTATCTCAATGAATGTTTATCAATATCAGCTATAGCGTTATTGTGATGTCAAAATGTAATTTATTTAATCTATAAATTTATTTCTGCGTTTTTAACATATGCAAATTGAACAGTGTATTAGATTTAGGTTATGAGTTGATCAATCTTCAGCATGATAAAATTAGCAATAGTTATTTAAAATACTAAATTAGTAATAAATTTATCAATTAATTATAATTCTTAATTTGAATTATAAAATTAAATAATATCAATATATTAATTAATTAATATGAATGTAGAGTAAACAAATGATTCACTGAAAAAAATTTATTAATTCAATTTTTTTATATTTCAGTATGAATTATTTTAATATTTCAAAAAAATATTTTAATCAAAAAAACATTTTTGCTCATGTATTGTATCCACGCATGTACACTACTATCATTGCACCTATGTAAATAGCTCATACATACGTCCATTTATATGTACAAATATCCATGAAAATTTTAGTCACGATTTTTTTGTTTTTTTTTTTCAATTACCCAGCGTTGGTATAATTCAGTACACATGACTCGAAAAAGGGCTAGGGAGAATTAAAAAAAGTAAAATAACTGACAAGAAGAAGGTAAAAAAAAAAAATGAATACAAAAAAGAGGAAGGTGCAAAGAAGAACGAGGAAGGAGGAACAGGTTTTTTAAGCTGCTAGGAATACCTATGTTGATACGTGTACCCATGAAGGGCGAAGGGTCTATATAAAGCCTGATGACTATATATATGTATATGTGTATGTATATGTGTACTTGATGGTGTAAGCACCGAGCACACGAATGGGAAATCAGTAAAACAGGTGTTTGTAAAAAATCCGACGACTTCATGCAACTCATTTGTTCTTCATCCATTTTTTTTTTTTCTTTTATAATTTTTATTACTACATGCAGGAATGTTTGTTGCATATATATGAATTTATGAATTGTATTGAAAGAAATATTTAGGACAAGTGAATTTGTAATGTGCATTTTAAATTCTATGCAGATGATAATTGTAATAAAACTGGCATGGGACAGAAGAATTTGAGGTTAAGCTACAGGTTATCTCTTTGATATTTTGAGGTTATCTTTTGCATCGATGTTGTCTAAATTTTAAGCAAGTTTGATTTGTTTGATATATAATTTAGTAGCTGGTGTATAATTTATACCAAATACTAGAGAGTATTTATTATTTTTATATTTTTTTTTGTATATTATAATATTTTTAATTAATTTCCTGTACGTGTTCCATGTAGTGAAATAGATCATCATCTTACTTATGAAGATATAATCACACGTGGAATATATTTTTATTCGTTTTATTAATTCATTGTCAGCCCTCATGTGGTTCAACAATGAAAAAACATATTAGAGCTCTTGGAATTCTATGTATAGATGACAAATTTTATTAATTATATATAAAAGTACACAGCGATCGATTGTAATTTTGCCCTTTGGCATCTGCCTGGGCATAATAAATATTCATCTATCTATCTATCTATCGATTGAAAACGTCAAAGCAATTATTTTTATAAACTCACATGATAAAACGTAATTTCATTTTGCAAATAAAATATACATTTAGTAGTCCTTAATCTCTTTTTGCATTTTTTTTTTATCTTTTTGCCATTAATATATAATTCTTCCCATGTATATATTTTTATAAACATCGAACGATTCACGCAGAATGAAACAACATAACCTAAAAATTTAGCGGGCGAAAATGGGAATTATATTTAAATAAAACTGCATAAATTATGAAATAAGTAAAAAATTCTTGTTTTATACGTACTTGACTTCCTCTATCATCAATAATAAACATTCATCAAAGTAATATAATGCATCAAATTTACATATACATGAATTTGAAAAATTGCGAACTTTAATCAACTCAAAGCAAACATAAAAGTCTGTATGCTTTATATCTATGTATATATATATATAACGTTAATGCATAACCTGCTACGACCTGTTGCTATATGTATTATGAGAATTCTCAGTTGTTCATTACTCTTATGTTTAACACCCTGGTTGAAATAGCATTTAAATTTGAATTTCAAATAAATTTACAAGTTTATATACAATTTCTTCATACCAAAGATAATTTCTCGGAATTATAATTTTAATAAAGTAATTATATATATTTCAGGAACAATTAACGGTATGATGAGCAATATAAAAAAATGATTTTTTGTATTGCAGCCTCGGGAGGGGGTGGTCCAATGTTGGTCCCTCCCGTGGCCCAAGGGGGATCTTCTAGTGGTCGTCAAGTTGGTGATCCTGGAGCTCGAACACAACAGAACTCCATGTCTGGAACTGCAACGGCTCTTTGGCCAATTGTGCCTGCACATACTCATTCATCAGGAAATCAACAGTCGCAAATACCGCCGCCATTAGCTGTGACACCAGCGCCTGCGCATAACCAAGGTGAAATACAATATTAAATAATATAATTTATTATTATAAATAAATGTATGAAGTAAACGATAGTGTAGATACAAATTGAAAGAGTAATTATTTTGTAATATTCTCTTTAACAAATATGTATTAGTTGAGGAAATTTTATGTTACATCATTGAATTTGGGAAGCAGTTAAAGATGGCGGTAATGTTAGTAAGTTTTTCATGCAGATAAGTTTCATAAATGCCCTGAAGACGTAAAGTTACAGTCATTTATATTTATATGCGAATAAAACTAATTTGGTTGTTATATAAATATGAGGAATTGTCGGTTTCATCGTGAGATATTTTACAGTATTAATAAATATAAAAGTTATAAATTCACTGGGAGGTATTAAATATATAAAGACGCCATTAAATTTGAACTTACGTTACATATGTATATATATTTCAATTAAATTCTGCGAGCTCACAAAATAGCACGACAAAAATCAATTTCACTATATATTTGCAAAGATTTTTTAATTTTTTATTCATTTATAATATATATTCTTTATTTTTAATTGGCAATATTTCGTCGAAATTCAACATTTAAAATTTTTTTAGGTTATGCCAGAAAATAATATTTGATTATCATTATTTAATATTTATATAATGATACAAACAATTGTTATAACAAAAATCCAAGTCACAATTTTCCAAATATCCTGACTGTAAATTACTGCAAATTCAAACTTACTTTTAATCCAGTTTTATTATAAATATATAAATATATATTTAACCTAATTTATTTTATATATACATATATAAAATTGTATTTGCGTGTTGCATGTTATCAGCGTTAGTTACCTAAAGATAATTGTTATATGAGTTTAAAAATGGGTAACAATTCCAGATCTAAGCGACCTAACAATATCATTAAATTTGCAGGTTATGTAAACCAGCAATGGAAATAAAAAAAGCTCATAAACTATTGTTTGATGATAACAACTAGATACTGCAGTAGTTACAAATAATAATATATAATCTAGGACAAAGAGTTGATAAATTCACAAAGGATCCAAAGAATATTATATGAAAAATATAATGATTTTTTTTTTTATTAAAAATTCTCACAATTTTATCAATAGATCAATTTAGAATAACTTATTAAACCTGGCTGTTTATGATTACGACCCTGAGATATAATTAAAATCAGGAAAGTTAGGAAAAACAATTAACAATTGAAATTTATATTTAAATACTTTGTTTGATTTTGCAGGTATCAACCGGTATGAGTTGTACTCGTTATTTCCTGGAAGTGGCGCAGGAGGTTATGTCGCAACGACCCCAGGAACCCCCACTGCCACTTCAACAAGAGCTTATCATGCCACGGCACACAAAGGTAAGCTTTTTTCTTTTAAGCTTTGTATTATATTTCACTTTTTATTTGATTAATGTTCAATCTTCACAGAATACATCATTCAAAAGACGCTTCATCATTAGGATAAATTATTTATGAAAAAATGGATAAAACTGAATTAATAAACAAAAAAATTATATAATATTATGATACAATAAATTCGAGAACAAAGCAGACTTCATTACGAATGCTTTAAGCTAATACTTCATACCAGAGAATTAAGATTATGATAGAATTTGTTAGATTATACATCTCTATATAATTAATTATTTCTTCCGGAGTTAATTTAATGTCCTAAAATATATTTTTGTACATATAGACTTTGAAGATCTTATAAGACTTCAAAGATGTTAAGAATCTTTAAGTCCTGCTTGTTAAATATATCCTGGTTTATATATATTCCAGGGCTTAACTTCATGTATAAGTTTTCCTGATGCTCGAAGACACGTTTTTTTCTTCTTTTTTTCTACAATTTGTTAAGTTAATTTATCGATTGAGATGGGACTAATTTGATATTCCTTGAAGCTATTTTCTATTCTCAAGTTTGAATTTATTTTTGGTGTATTTCTCAGTTGTGTTCACGTATTAAATATGCAAAGTCTTTGTTTATTCATATATTTTTTTGTTATTTTTATCGTGACTTATTGTCAATTGTCATAATTAGGTATTTATGAATTCATAAGTGCGGCTATGATAATAAAAAAGTGTCACAGAAAACGATCAATTGGGTTAACGTGAATAATATAAAGAATAAATCAAATTTAACCTCAAATATTCTTAATCAAAATGATCTATTTCGCATTATTTAATCATAGTTATGATATTTTAAAACTGAATTGATCAATATATTACAAGCAAAAGCTAAAAGTCATCGCATAAAGTTCAAACCTGCAAAAAAAAAAATTCTCATATAATATATTGCTTTATTTTTATCTTTAAGATATTTTTCAGTATTTTAAATTGTTCAAAATGAAATTCAAATATTAAATAATAAATTTCAATTGTTTGTTAATAATTATTGATATTTGTTTTAATACAGTAAATTTATTTGCTTCAATTAATTATTATTTCAGTACGTGCGTCATCCAAATAAGATACACATCCGGTTTTTTTTAGGTTATGTCAGAAATCTACTGAATTGAGCTAAATTGAAGTAAAAAAAAATGTATAATCAATAATGAAATAATTAATGTTCATCTAAAAAAATTATTTGTCATCATTTTGACGTCATATCAATTGTTCAAGTCTAATAAATAAATAAATATCAAAATTAAGTTTCAGAAAGTGTATTCTCAGCCGCCGTTGGAGTTGGTGGAGTCGGTGGATATACATGGGGTGCTCCAACACCACCACCTGGATCACCTTACAGTCCTGTTCCTGCAGTGACTCAACTTGAGCTGTTGGCAAAAAATTTAGCGACACTTGCGCCACATCATGCACAACAATCACTCAGTCTTCAAGGTGCAGTTGGCGTTAATGTTGGTGCAAGTCTTCATCATGCGCATCATTCTCATGCCCAGCATACACTTAATCTCGCTGGTCTTCATCATCTTCATCACGGTGAGTCGACGATGACAACAACATCGGCGACCTCGTTCACGTCCAAGTTTATTGACGATCGTACACTCACACTTGGTTAGTCATCAACAAGAATCAACAAGTTTATCCACTTTCCACATAAATTCTATTTATTTCTCTGCAATTTCACCTATTAATTTTACTACTATATTATTATACAAATAAATATTGACTGCATGCTTTCAATTGTCCTCATTTTTTTCATCTGCATTTCATTATTTCTATTATTAATTTAAATTATTTACAAATTTTTCATTGATACATAGTTTGTTGTTTAATTATTTAAAAGTTTTCAATTTAATAATCGTCATTAATAATAAATTCCAATTATAATTAAAGGTGGACTTCATCAGAGTGCATTTTCACCTCAACTTTCCCTGGTAACTGCTGGTCCACCAACACTCAACATCAACAGTTTCTCATCGCCAAATGCCCAAGCAAATATCGTGCCAACAAGTGGTGGTGTACTTGTTCATGAATATCAATCATCGGGACCAAATCCAATCGGTGGATGTCAATCATCAACCAATGGATCATGCTCTATAAATATGCCAAGTGGTGGTGCATCAGCAACGAACAATGTCAGTACAGTAATGGTACATGGAACTACAACTTGTCCTGTGGATACAAATTTTGTTCAAAGTACATTAACAAAAAAAAGAGAATCATCATTCATCACTGCTCAGGGACAAACATCAATTAAAGTTGAGAATAAAACAACGAAACAATCTTGTATATGCAAAAACACCAATGTCACTACCAACATTAGCGGTAAGAATTTGTAATTAATTAATATCATATTAATTATATAATTTATAATTATTTCAGGAATAAATATAATAGAAGAAATTAATTTATATTATATTATTTGTTGAGTTTATATTCAACAGTAGAAATAACGGACAACGCTTACGCAACAAGTTCTCTATTTTTCTTCTTCTCGTTCTATATTTAAGCGCTTTCGTGCGGCTACATTTTAACCTTATTAATTTCCATGCTCATCATAAGTATATATTATATGCATATATATATTCATAAACCTATATCATATACTTTTATTTATTTTCTTAATTATTTATTGCATTCATTTCTATATCTCTGATGATGCTCATGAATTGTTTGATGGATTATTCTGAAATTAAACAATTTACAAGTATCGTTTTTGCGTTATAGCAGGCAAGACTAAGATTGTACATTCGGAGGCAGGATGTAGCCGAACTTTACCCGTCGCCTCTTCGTGGAATGGCCAAGACACCTTTGCTTATACTAATGCTGCTAGCCAAAGTGCTGCAACAAATCTCGTGAAGAGAGAATCATTTACTGCGGTGCCTTGTCAAGTTGCTGAAGTCTCAACTTCCCTGCATGCTACAACTGCCACTACAAAGATTGAACCAATTTCACCTAAATCTGAAAATGGTTAGTTTTATATATATATTTATATAATATAAATATATTCCTATTTAATTCAATCATCAACTAAATTAATCACTATTATATACTCATCAAATATATATCTTTCTAATTTTTATTCATTCTGTATATTTCCTTTTATTATCGGCCACTCTCGAAAGTAAATTTCTGAGCTGCTATTTGAAGGTTTTTTAGTGTCATAAAGAAATATTTTATATTAATTATGAAGTGTCTGCACAGAGTACACATTCGATTATCGCATTTTAATATAATTATTAAGTAAAACGTCACAGTGAAAATTTTTTTTATTGTTGAAAAGCAATATTTATAATATTGATTGAGAATTTTTGTGGTTTTACATAATCTCACCTTTATGTCAATTTTATTTTAATGCATATGTGAAAGACAAGAATACAAGAAAGGTGCGTGTGACATGATAATGAAAAATGAAAGAGTGTAATAGAGGTAGGAGGTGCGTGCCATGCGTGTTGACGTAATGTAAATACCAGGCGTGGTCTAAAAAATATAACGAGACTGCAAAGTAGACTTGTTCATGTGCATTATACATATGTATAATATATATATGTATATTGTATATATAAATTGAAAAATAACTTTATTTGTTCAATCATGGAATATATAGAAGTGAATTAATTAATAATATAAAATATGTATAATGTTATAAAGTTATAAATGAAAGTTGATAGATTTTAATTTTTCTTTTTCTTTTTATTCTGTTTATTTAGGAATTGTTGTGTCTAGTGCAACCACCAATGGAATTCCTGTAGGAATTGCTGTGGCTCGACAGAGGTTACAGCATCAAGAAACTTCATCCACATCAATGCGAAATGTATCGTTGAGTCATCACACATCTCATCATGCCAGTTATCATCATTTTCAGCCGGACACACTCGGTCAGTTTTCATTTTTTATCCACTGCAGAATTTGAGGAATGGAAATGTGAAAAGTAGAGATATTTATCGGAGTAGAAGTATTCGGGGGAGTATACTGATGTCGAAGTATAGTAATATGAGTTTTAGACTTTAGCTGGAATCGTGAAAAATAGAGATCTGAAGAGTATATAGTTATTGTACTGCCCAAAATTTATATTATATAAAATAAAGAATGTCCCAAAATTCACGCAAGATTTTAAGGCTTATCAACGTGTTATTGAACGGAATTTTGGGACACTATATAAACAAAAGAAAAACGTATATATTGTAATACCATATTAATATAATTAATATAATTAATATAATACAGTGAAACCTCTATTGTCGGTTATCTTTCAAAAAACGGTCATTTATTAATTAAATTCTCCCGAAGATTTGTAATTTATTCCCAATTTTGGGGTTATGATATATTGCGCATGTTATAAAAATTTATTTATATCACATAAACCCAAAATCCAAATAACGGCCATTAAAATTTACTCAAAAAAGTCATCATACAAAGCGGCTGTTATATATTAAACAAAACACATATATACATAATTCAAATGCACTACACAAAAGTAGTGTAGATAAAAAAAAATTAATATAAAATTAGACACGTATACGTGTTGTGCCACCATTATTATATGACTATAATGTATGTATGCATGCATGTACAACCCGTATTTTATTATCTTACAAAATGATCCGGAGAACGCATTATATTTCTATATAAATTGCGCGGGATTGAGTTTAGGGAACGTTTTTTACTAACGCAACAAGCTTCAATCTGAATAGAAGAACACTTTCGTGGATACCACAACAGCACATCAGAATAAATAAATGAAGCAGCCAACTTCACAGCATCGCGATAGGAGAAACGCAAAGAGGGATTTAAATATATATATATATATCGTTATATATACACATATAACGAGGGCGTATGTAAAGGACCAAGTGGTGAGAGAGAAGGGCCAAAGCAGAATTGTCGAGTCAGTGAGGGATAACACATATATATATATTTATAGGGGAAAATGCTTAAGATGGTGAGCATCGTGGTCGCATACCATATCGCATTATACTTACACATAATATATATATATGTATGCGTATATATTAAGTATATAGATATTTAAGTTGTATAGTATGTGTATATTATATATACATAGCAGTTGTAGGTCGTCGTTATGTCGATGTGTGTGATTATAGCAAGTGAGAAAAGAGGTTAGGATACACTGTGTGTAGGAGAGAGAATGAGGTTATGTCTGCTTGTGTGAATTTTATATGGCTCTGTGTGTTTGTTTGAGTGAAGAGAGAGTTGAATGTGAATGTGAGAGCAGGAAACAGATGAGAGTCATGGCAATTTTAGCGTATCGACTGACAGTGGGAGTGGATGAACTTTTTACAGGATCCACCACGGCCATGGCAATGGGCGGTACGACGTTGCTTCATTGTGGCACTGGCGGGGATGATCGGACGTCCCATTTAACCATTCCCTCAGGGGCCCTGGCACCCTCAATAAATGCCGCCACCCTGCACTCAGGCTTGAGTAACATTGGACCGGGTGCGCCGAGCGCATGGCCTCCGACACTTTGGCAATATCCCACCACAGGTGAGATTTCATCGGGTTTCTTTTTTTTTTTTTTTCCTCATTTTTTCATGCACTACGTTTTATCGCCCATTATAATTGCGGCTTATATTGTTGATTATTTTAAATGGTATATGTATATGTATTTATATATATATATGTGTGTATGTAGCCAGTTTGCGGTGTTGATTCATTCATTTTTGAATTGATCATGTTAATATCAGTACATTGGTGAACGTCATGACCGAGTAACATTTCAATGAAATCGAGTGTTGTTGCTGGCTTTTATATAATTCTATTTTTATATACACTGATCATGTATGTAACTATGTATCATTTATACAGAATTATAAAATTGCTCAATCGTTATTTTTTTTTATTCATTATAAGTTGTTTTATGACGATAGATATATTTCTAATTATGATTTTATTTTTGTTTGTATTTTAATTTTTATATTATAATTCAATTTATTTCATCAGCGATGTCACCGCTGGAGCCCATTGGATTTCCGCAAATTGGCGTTGGTCTTCAAGGTGGATTGCAATTAGTTAGAGATCCAACAACAGGACAGCTTTTATTAATTCACGCAGTTGGTCAGTATTATTATTATATGAATACAGAATTAGATATATAATTTATATTTAATTGGATATTGTTGAGAACAAATGGAAGAATTATTTATACTTATTGATTTTATTAATTCTTCAGCTGAACAAATGCAACAAGCTGTTGTCTGGCCAAATTATTCTAATCATACTGGGGCAAATGTAGGAGCTGCTTCATCGCCTCTTTTATTACCAGGGCCCACACCGCCATCTCTTCAGCTGCTCAGTGACATTAATGGCGCGAGATTAGTGCTAACAGAAAATAAACGAAAGCATCAGCATAATGCTATGCCAATTGTTAAAATTGAGGCAGATTGTGCCAGTCCTAATACGACAATTATCGGTAAATAATATATTAATATATTATTTATGGTGTAGATATTTTTTATATACTGCATTGCGGCAGTTGATCGTAATATTTACAATTGGTATGGTTATAAATAATTATGTATTAATGATTATTTATTTAAATAGCTTCTGCTGAATCAAATAAAAGTCTACAAACTGTTACGACAATGACGGGTTCAATTGTACCGGATCCACCATTGTTAACAACATTACATTATTATCCTCATGCTCCAGCTTTGGTTCAAATTAGTCATGCGGAATCAACACAATGCCGAACACAAGTCAGTATACCATAAAGAATTTATTTATTTATATTTGCGACGAATCAAATTAATTCATGGTTTAATTTATTTTTTAATTTTTGTTTAACTTTATAGCGTAATACATTTATTTCAAAGCCCGCATCGCCTGTCTCGTGTCTAACACCACCGCCAGAAATTACCAATGCTATCAGTGGAATAGATAGGAATAATGTTCTTGCTGTACAAGATGCATCAAATCAAACTGATGCACCTGATATTGATGATCATTTTTCCGTTGATGGATTTATTAAACAAGAACAAATATTTTCTGCGTGCAATCAATCGGTACTTGCGACATGTGTTAATTTTAATACTGTTTCGTCGAGTATTGAACGGTCGCGAACACCTAATAATACTCTTCATAGTTCGCCTAATGTTATGATTAATAAAATTAATGAATCAGTAAATATTGATGGTAATGATAGTCATGTCGTTAATAATATTGAAGAATCCAGTTCGATTGATCAGACGATAGAAAGAGTTGTTAGTTGTAAATCAAATTTAACTGAGTCTAGTAATATCGAGTCTGCTTCTATTGTTGAGGATAATAATAAATTTGAGAAAAAAATACCTAGGTTTGGATCGAGACTTATAGAAATTACTGAAGAAAATTGCGACAGTTTTCATGAGAATCTTGAATTTTTTGGCAGACGACGTGAACCATCGGAGGAACTTTATAAGTCTAATAATTCAGAGCAAGAAATTTTGAATCAACAGAAAATTGTTGATAAAATTATAATTTCACCATTGAAAAATGATGAAATAAATGTAAATGAACCGGATACGTGTCATTCTATTTCATCAACGATTGACGATACGTCATCAATGATTGGTCTTGCAAATGAAAATGAAACAAAAAAAATATGTGACATACTTAAACCATTTAGTGAACCATTGAAATCATATAAAATTGCTTCAATTTGTCCCGAGGATATTGAAAATAACGAGAGTGAATTACAGATTATTAATAAATCTTTAGATATGCCATCAATTGACTGTGATGAACAGCATCAAACTAAAATTAATGTGAAACGAGAGCTTAATGAATTAATATCTCCAATTCAGCCACATACAGTGGAGCTCGATGATGCTAATAATCTTTCAGAGAAATCAAATTATTCCGAGAAAAAACAATGCACAGATAAATTTCATCCAGGTATTGAAAATGTTGTGGAAAAATTAAAAAAAAACGCAGCAGCAGCAGCTCTGCAGGATCATCAAATTGTTGAAAATTCTATCGATGCTAATGACAAAAATGATGATTTTCATTCAGAACAACAATCAATTGGTAATTGTCAATCAATGAAGTTAAATAATGGATTGAAAAAACGTATTTTACGATCATGTGAAGCAACATTAGGCTTAGAAAGTGCTTCAGCTAAACAAAATGATGATATAAATTCACTTAACACTAAATATTCTGGCAGAAATAATGACGTAATAAATAATAGCAGTAACAATAATATAAATCATGGAGAAAAAAATGCTTCATCAAGTGTTGTTAATAAACAAAAAACTAATGATTCATTTAAACCTGTGTCAAATAGCGATGGCGATTCAGCGCAAGGAAAGCAAAAGTCCAATGTTGATCTCAGTGGACTTGAATTGCTGTCAAATAGTATTGCACAATTGGAGCAATTGAAACCTAATGAGAGTTTACCAATAAATGAAAATATCCAAGATCAGAAAGAGAGTAATAACAATAATGTTGATAGTCCTTTGGGGCTTTTATGTGCTTTGGCAGAGCAACGATTTATGGAGGAAGTGGGACAAAATGTGCCAAAACGATCAAGTGTAGTCAATTATGAAAATACTGAAGAATTATCTCATGCAGGAATATTATTATTAAATCTTCGTAAAGTTACTGAACTTGAAAATTCAAAGAATGAAAGAATTATAATGGAAACAGCTAAGAAAATTGACGATGAAGATGTATGCAGTGATGTGGAAAAATCACAAAATCGAACATTTGAAGTGTTTAAATTTGGTAATAAAAATTGTAACGACACCGTTGAACATAATGTCATTAATTATTCACGTGAATGCGAGGCAGATGATGCTGATGACGACTGTACTGATTCCGAGACAGAGATGATAAACAATAAATCACAATCTAACATTTATCATAATATTGAAAGTGAAAATTTTGTAATTACTGATGATCAAATAAAATCTGTGGATAAAATCGAGCAAGTGAATCATGATAATAATTGGTCACATGGAAATATGAATGCCATGGAATTACATATGAGAGAAAAATTGGCAGATATACAGAAAAAATACAAGGAAAAACAAATGGAATTATCTAAATTATCACCAAGAAAAGAAGATGGTAAATGTAGTCTTGGTAAATCACGAAAAAAGAGTTTTGAATGTGATTATTTATCAGTTGACAATCCACAACAAAATATTATTAATAAATCATTGATAAAATTCAACGAAGAAAATGATTCAATATCAAGTCCAATTGAATGTACTGTTGATATGTCAAAGTCTAATGCAAATCTTGTGAAATTGGATGAGCCACGTAGTCATATTAAATTATTGGACAGTATTCCAAATGTATCATTACCTATTCCGTCACAAACAACATCAACAATAGCTTTCTCACCTGATAATAATATTAATTCCGACAATGAAAGCAACAAAAGTGTAATGATGATGAGTTCCGATGCTGTATCGCCAACGTCATCAATTTCATTATTAAATTCAGCGTCTAAAAAACGTAAAGTTGGCCGGCCAAGAAAATTCATGAGCACATCAACAAGTGCTCGACATCTCACTGAAACAATTGTCTCCAAAAAATCACGAACTAAAAGTTCGCTTATAAGCTATTTGCTTAATTCTAAAAATAGACAACAATGTAAATTTAACAGTAAAACAAATCAAAATTCATTGGCATTTAAATGTGGTGGATCAAATTTAAAAGGTATATCAAAAGGCAATAATAAATCAACGAAATCCAAAGTGAAATCAATAAAACATACCCAACTTCATAATAAAAATGTAATATGTTCGATAATTGCTGAGAAAGCAAAATTAAGTCAAGAGGCAAAATTGGAAAAAAAAATAATGAAATGGAAGCCAACAATAAGCGATGAGATTACAGAAAAATCAGATGACTTTGAAATTAATAAAGAATTTAATTATTCTTTAAATAATATTTCGGATGAAAAAGATGAAGTAGTAAAAATTCATCAATCACCAGAAGAATTATTAGAAAAATCATCATCAGAAATGATTTTAGATGAAGACAAATGCGAAAAAATAAAGAAAAAAAAACGAAAGTCCACATCATCATCACCATTAAGACACAAAGTTGATGATAATGATAGAAAACCATCAAAACGACGAAAATCATCTGATTGTAGAGAATGCAAAGAATGTGCGAGGGCAGCAGCTAAAGCTGAAAATTTAAATAATATTGTGAATAGATGTAAATTAACATCCGAGCATTTATCAAATGACCAAATGAGAGTTTTAACAGCAATGGGAGGATTATTTTATGCAGGAAGATTGAGTGCAGTTCAAGCACCAGATATTTATGCAATTACACTTGATGGAGAAAGAGGCAATAGACCTCATATACATTCGCGCGAAGAAATTCTTCAAGATGCCATTGTTGAAGTGTGTCCAAAATCAACAAAAGAATTACCACCAGGTACACGACTCTGCGCATATTGGAGTCAACAATATCGTTGTCTTTATCCTGGTACATCAGTGGAGCCGTCTGAACCGGATTCAGAGCTCGATGATAAATTCGTGAGTGTTGAATTTGATGATGGTGACAGTGGTAAAATAGCTCTTCATGATATTAGATTACTTCAGCCTGATTATCCTGTTGTTGAATATGATCCAAATCCTTTATTGACATTGGGAAAAAAACGACGACAAACATCAACGTCAACTGATGATAAACGTCTTAGCAATGACAGTAATTTAAGTGTAAAATCACTTAATTCAACATCAATTGAATCTACACCGAACTTATCAATGATTAATGTAAATAATAATGCTGATAATGTAAGGAAAATTGATGAAATTGATGATAAAACATTGGATGAATATCGTGAACGTAAAAAATTAAAAAAACGTCGACGTGATAAATTAAAACGTCTTCAGGACGCAGCATTATTTAATGATGGCAAACGAAAACATCGTAAACATAAATGCTGTGAAGAACACAGAAAACATAAGCATAGAAAACATCGTAAGCATAAGCGTAGACATAGTCATCATGCGAGTCACAGTGAGGCAAGTCATTTTAGCGGTGGTGATAGTTGTTCTGGTCATTTCAGCGAGGGAGATAATATTAATGAAAGTGCAATTGCTAAAGATAAAAATACAATGACAATCAACAATAAATTGAAAGATGATGATGATGATGATGATAATAATTTAGCTGATATTGTCTCATTGTCAGAATTGCCACAAACGCCAGAGTTAATTCATGAAGAGCAAATGCCAATTGTGAAAGCTGATAAAGTAAAAAAATCAGATAAAAAATTAAAATCAAAAGAACGACAGGATTCAGTGGAGAGTAGAAGTAAAATGGCGGCATTTTTACCAGCACGACAATTATGGGGATGGTCTGGTAAAGGATACAGAAGACCTGGAGCTAAAGGCAGAGCGAAAAAACAATTTTTCAAAGCTATTCAACGTGGAAGTGAAGCAATACAAATTGGTGATAGTGCAGTGTTTCTTTCAACTGGTAGACCTGATAGACCGTACATTGGTAAAATTGAATCAATGTGGGAAACAACGAATTCAAATATGGTTGTTAAAGTTAAATGGTTTTATCATCCTGAAGAGACGGTTGGTGCACCAGCAAACTTGAAGTATCCGGTAAATAAATTCATTATTATTATTTATACAATAATTCATATTAGATTTTATGATTATATGATTGGTATTATTAACTAGAGAATTATTTTTTTACTAATGTTTTTTGAAATATTTTAGGGTGCATTGTTTGAATCACCGCACATGGATGAAAATGATGTACAGACAATTTCGCATAAATGCGAAGTTCTTCCTCTTCATGATTATACAATTAAACTGGAAAAAGAACCACACAGATATTTAACAATTTATGATAATAATGATATATATTATTTAGCTGGTTATTATGATCCAACGACATATCTGCTTACATTACAACCCGGTGTTGTATGATAAACATTTTAATCAGTTTTCCATCAGTTGGAAAAATAATGAAAATTTACTAATTTATGGTGAAATTTATTAAAAAACAAATCATTTATAATGTTGTAATCATGAAGAAATGCAATATTCATATAGATACTGTGTATCAGTACAAAGTCATATGAAATTGAAGACAATTTTGAAAGAGCGATGTAATTGTAAATAGTGTATATATACATATATAATTTTTTAATACTACAATTTGTAGTCGTCACAAATTCATTTGTGTCGTTTGCCTCTATCGTCAAATAACTATTTGATAAAAACAAAAAAGACACTTGAAATTATTCATTAAATGATATTATAAGATGCGGTGCTACGTAATCAATCTTTACTCATGTTGAAACTATTCATTATTTTACTTTATAATTATAAACTGATGCGTTTATTGATATATTATATAGATAAATATTAAGTTTTGCTTTTTTTTTTTCTTTTTTTTTTTTTGTTACAGTTTGATAAAAGTCCTCCTTGTTTTTATTATTGAATCAACAATAATTGACATTACAATAATTATATAATTTTTTTCATAAGATAACTTCAGTCTGAGAATATAATTTATATAAATTTTTGGAAAATTTATGTGGAATTTGAATATTTAATTTGTGTTTTTATTTTATTTTCTATCAACAAAGAAATTATCTTACTGAAAAGAATAAATTTCTCTTTATAATTCCGAGTTATTTATAAGAATTCACGCATATTCTTCTTTTTAGAGGTTAAACCCAGTAAATCTACTAATGAATAAATTTGGTGACAAAAGTATTTTTTTAAAGTCACAATTATATATAAAAAAGCAGAATGTAACATGAACTGAGAAAATATTAATAGAATATGTGGACTTTAGGGTCATACAGCGTTATGGAGGGCTATCAAAAAATAATAATAAATGGATTATTAATCTAATTAGCATCAACAATAGCAGCTGCTTTTGCAATTGCTATTTTTATAGTTGATGATAAAACACAACTTAGTACAAATCATAAACGCAATAATTGTCATTCAAATACATGTTGCAAGTTCAATATAAGAATGTAATAAGTGCATGAGGTTATAATTGATAAATTTCGATGTACTTATTATAATATCTTAAAACAATTTTCAATAGCCTGACAATTTTTTGCCTTTTTTTCTTTTTGTAAATGATACAATTTAGAAGTTTATTATATCAGCGTAAATGTATAAAAATATATGATGATAAATTGAGAAAAACAAAAATTTTTTAATCGCTATAAGTAGTTTATAGAGGTGATGATACACCGCATAGTATTTTTCCATGAAGAAGCTTGAAATATATATTGTCGAGGTTTATGTAAATGAAAGCCGTTTCATCATGGCCTACGAGCACAATTCCCGAATAATTAATTTCGTATTAATTATTCTTATATGTAATATCATTAAATATTATTTGTAAATTTATCAAAATATCTGACAATGAAATCTGTTTCATCATTTTATTGTTGTACTCATAAAAACAAGCTCATTATAAAAAGTTATCGCTATCTTTGAGGTTATGTATAACTTGCAGATGATTTAAATTTGATATTATAATTTAAATAAATCACAAAGACATAATTATTCAGCTATTTAAAATGTGAATTCAAATTAAAAACATGATAATAATGGCGAATTTAAGAGGGAAAGAAGATTATTAAATGAAAATAAATTGTGTACTAATTGTTTGGGAAATTAACGGATTAAAGACATTTTCGAATGTAATTGGAAGTAAAAATAATAAAATAATAATTTCTGAATAAAACACTGAACAACTTATTTATGTTTCTACAATTGAAAGATTTAAAAATATTAAACAAATGAAATTATAATAAAGTCAAGATTATAAATATATATTTGCATGAATTTTTCAATAATTATTAGTAAAAAAAATTCTAATATTTCATTTAAGAACTTTGATAAATTTAACAAAATAATTGGAATTTAACCATAATCTGGTTAACATATTTTTCGTTTTGTGATTGTCAAACAATTCAGATACAACAGAGAGAAAACAATGGATAAAGAGTAAATATTTTATTCTAGAAGTATTGAAATTATTATATTAAAAATATTTTAATAAAGCGCGTAGTTTCTAATTATTAAATAAACATATGTAGGAAATTAACGTGATTTTTATATTTTGTCCAGAAAATAAAAATTATGTATACATAAATATATTATACATAAACAAATATATATGTTAAAAAAATATAGTGATTTGTAAATAAATAACGAGGTAGTGTCCAACAACTCGTGTAATTTTTTATTTTTATTTTCGATTGTATACAAAATTTCATTTTTAAATTTGAATAACAAGAATAATAAACAAGGACACTACTACGTTGCTCTTATTTGGCAATGGATAAAAAAGATACCTGTGAAATTTATTTCTATGATGAGAAAAAAATTAGTTCTCTTATCAGTGGATAGTATCAGATGATAAGTATAAAACAAAACCCAGAATATATATAATGAATAATAAAATATATTTGCAACGAAATAAAATTCGTTCAATACAAAAGTTTGAATTGTTTTTTTTTTTTTTTTTAATATATTAGGATATAATAATCAATACAAAATCACTAGATCCATTGTCTTGATGTTGAACCATTGATTAAAAACTGAATAAATTTATTAAAACATAATTTCCCCGATAAAACGCGCACATTTGATAATTGAAAAGAATAAATGAAATAGAAGAGAGAAAATATTGCACGAAATTTAACATATATATTCAAGTACTACAAACGCTGAAATATCCGAAATTCATTAATTATATATTTAAATTATAATTGTTGATGACTGTGAATGAAATAACTTGGCTAACAATAAAATATATAAAGTTCAATTATTCATTTTTGTGTTTTTATTAATGAATTTGAGGTTAACTCCAAGAAATCTTATCCGCCATTTTGTGTAGCAAAACACTAAACCACTTTTAACCTGCAAATGAAATTCATAAACTATTATTTTACCGTAAAAATAATATTCTAAATCAACAAAATAATTTAATATAAAACTAACAAAGAATTTTCTTTATTCAAATTCAAATATACATACTATATAATATTAATTTCAATCAGAGAACACAAGTTTGGCTACACCAACAGTCCTGTTCCACTATTCGGAATACATTATTTGAATAGAGAAGTTATATTGAAAAATATGTGAAAGAATAAATTTGTGATACTTGGAAAAAGTTCCATGGCAGGTATTGAATCGTTGCAAAAGACTAGTGCAGTTATGCTGGTGAGTTTAATTTGGCGTTTTCAAAGGACGATGTGAAGAAGATTTAATGAGACGGTGGAATGGAATGGAATAGAGAGTTGGACAAAGGGATGAAAGGGTCACATGACAAACGAACACGATGATATCAGAAAAGTTTTCTGGCCTTATTTCCATCTCACCCAGGTTCTTGGTGGTTAAAGAAGAAGAAGAAGAAGAAGAAGAAGAACTATGTGGCCATGGAAATACTCTCTCTTATATATGTATATAAAATGGCGACTTTGGCGCGTGCTTATTTGACCGCGCCAATGAAACATTCCTTGGTCGTTCTTTACTTCTATATACATATGTATATATATTCAGGACATACATTTACACCAACTCACGAAGGCTTTTAAAAGTTGTTAAATTAACTGCGTGCTTTACGAGCTTTTGCGTATTTCTTATTTTCTTTATTTATTTCACTATTTTTATTCCTTCATTTTCAAGGAATTCATTACTGTTTTGTTTATTATTATTAGTATTATTATATGTTACAACAAATAGAACTGACCACTAGGTAATTTTATTTAAAACTTTTTTATGTTATTTATATGTAAATATATTAATTAGCATTTTTATTTATTTATTTATTTTGTTGTTATAAGTTTTGTTTATTTTTTTTTAGGTTATGTCACGTGATTGAATGCAAAGATTGATTTGTAATTCGTTTTTTCTGTATAATATTACGCAGCAATTAAACACGTTGGATAAGTATGTTGATAATAATCGCAATGATCATTTTGCTCAAGTGCGACATTAAAGCTTAAATGCTTTATTCTTAAAAACCATTCGTAGATTGACGATTCAGCGATTTTTCGCAAAATTACCTGAGTTTTAATTGCTATCTGTCCAATTCGACATTTTTGTTTAACTTTTACGGTGTAATAAAAAAAAATTCGTAGATTATGAGGCACAGTGATATTTGAAATGTTGAACTTTCTTCTTTAATTGTATCTCTCGTGTTTTATTGTTGTCTTTTTTGTTTAAACAATTTATATGAAACATTTTGGATAGTACTAGAATTATTTGTTCAGTAAAAATAGATGCAACATTGTATAGGTTATTAGTTAAATGAAAGTGGATAAAAAGCTCATGTAATTTTATATAAAAGTAAATTTTTTCTTTGATTTATAATTTGTATATACAATAATTCTATATAACATCCATGTCAACACGAAATTGTTATTGAAAATTGCGCCATTACATATTTTATCCAAAGTCATTGTCGTAAAAAAAATATCAATGCATAACCTAAAAATATTTCACTTTTCAAATAGACTACTAAAAAGTTAGCTGTATAATATATCATTTATTTTTTTTAGTGCATTCTCCACATTCAGGACAGTTTCAATATTTAGTTTTATGATCGAAAGTGATTGCACAAATATCTCTAAAAGTTTGATGTAGATAAAAAAATAAAGCTGCTTTTTGAGGAATATAAATTCATGTTTCTGAAAGAATGAATTAAATGAAAATATTTACCATAAAGAATAAATAATTTTGTCGTCGTATCGTGAAGTAAACATGCAGGTTTATGGAAATAAGAAGAAAAATATATAATAATACAATGCAAAAAATAAAAATCATTATTTGTCTTATTATTCTGTTATACTTTAGAGTTCTGAACCCCGTGGGATAATATAAAACTTTATATGTGAATGGCTTTCTTACATTACGTGGTGTTGCGGTTACTGATATTTTACTTCTTGTCTTTATATGTATAAAATTTAATATTTCAATTATTGCAAATATTGCATATTTTATCATCATATCTATTACACTATTTTTGTTTTATTCAATCTCATATCATTCTACTCAATATTTTTATTTTATAATTATATCCCAAAGTATTATTGTACTATAAAAATAAAAGACAAAAGCATAAAATTATTGAAACAATACCATAGAGAATATTATACTGGATAAACAAAAAAAAGAACTCTACGTTTAAAAATATAATAAATTTATTAAGAATTGATATTAGAAATAATTTTCATACAAATTAAATTGATAATATTTTATAGAAATTAATCAATGTATTATTTTTTTATCGATGTATATTTTTAATTATTATAATAATTGTAATGTTTATAACGTTTGTGAATATTTAAATAATTGTATTAGGGCGTTAGAATTATTGTTATGTGTAAAATATTGATTTAGTAAGTTTTATAAGGATTGAAAATTTGCAGGAATTTTTACCAAAGCACACGTTCACGTGCTAGTATTTTATTTATTTATTTATTTTTTATTTAAAATCGATTAAAGTGGAAAGTATATATGGGACATAGATTTCGTTTTCTACACACGTAGACATGGTTGGCACACGAATATATATTTAAATCGTATAATGAAAGCGTAATGCAGAAGACATAACTTAGAACAAGAATCAAACATAAATTATATTAATATATCATCAAGTGAATATTGAAAATTAGTGTCAATAAATAATTCAAAGTATGATATGAGATAAAATTATCCATATATAGTTCTTAGCAACAATGTATATTAATTTTCACTTGTAATTATTATTAGGAATTATTCAAGATATAATTGATTTATATAATTACAATTTATTGGTTGGAAAAAAAATTTTTAATCATTTTTTGTTATTTATATTTATAGTATTAATTAATAAGACAATTTGATGAAATATAAATTGAATAAATTGAGAAATTGATTCTACTTTCATTTCAAACACAATTAATTCACAGAAGTTTTTTTTTTTTCGTAATTTTAAGCTATTTCTACATCATATAAAATAAAAATTCACAACTTAACCTCAAACAATTTACAAATATATAAAAATTGCAAAAAATACACGGTAAATTATAAACTTTATTGTTAATAATGAAATAATATACCCACGAAACAAAAGCAAATCATCAAAATATAATTTCCATCAACTATATATAAAAAAAAAAAGAATTTTATTTGAACGTACAAAAAATATTGAACTTAACCTCACATTACTCAAATTAAACGATACAATTTACAATTATTACATAAACATATATCCATAAATACATACAAATACACAAATATATAAAGCAATAACGTGGATTTAATAATAAAATACAAAATCGAGCTTGACGTCATCATGATTATTGCAAATATTAAATATCAAAAGTGCTATTCGGGAATAGTACTGCGATATAGTAAGGAGTGAGCGAGAGACAGGATGGCGTAAAAAAAAAAAAAAGTCGTTTGGCATTACATATACATACTATGTAATGAAGAGTACATATATGTATATAACTCCTATACATATATAGAGAGGGGAAAAAGTATAAGCGCGAACCGGCTTGACGATCAGTTTATGAGGAGAGCGCGACGAGGTAAGGGGAAATTCATGAATGCTTTGGCATCTTAAAAAAGAAAGAGAAAATTAAGACGGTAAGGAAAAAGAGAGAAAGAACGACACGGTGGCGTGAGCGTGGCGCGCATGCGCACTATAGTTGATTTACTTCAAAGCTGACTGCCGCCAAAATGTGCGTTTGCAACTGTGAGAATCAGTCGCGCACTGCCGGTCGTTCAATCATCAGAGTTTGTATTTTTACGCATCTCCACAAATATAATTTTGCGCGATAAAATATTTTTATTTAAAATTATATACATCCGGTATTTATATGTTAAATATATTTATATATGAAATTTTATTGTTTATATTGACTGGAATGAATTTTATTTATTTAAAATAAATATAAACTGTTTTTTATTGTGCTGTTTTTAAGTGATTAATTTGTTTATATTTAATTTAACGAGGGGAAAAAATAAAAATATTTTTTTTTGTTTTGTTTTATTTTATAGTGAATTAATTTAGTTAATTGTTTTTTATTATACAACAATGACGAACGTGGCGGAAAAACAATTATCATGGTTTGCAATCCTTGTTACAGCATTTTATTCCTGTAAGTAATAATTATATTATTATTATTTAAATTATTTATTATTATGATAATGAGTAATTATTTTTAGGAAAATTGTGAATAATTATATTCTAATTAAAATACAATGGGGAATTTATTTAACGTAAATAAATGTTCAAATAACATATATAAAAATATAACAATATTAAATATTGTTTAATAATTAAATAAAAAAATTTATTTATTATTTTGCTTCTTTTTTTTTTTTTTTGCATTATTTTTGGTGTTTATATTTTTTTGTTTAATGTTTAATTATTATTTAGCATTGTTCATAAATTCTTTTGTTTATATTGTTATTATTTTAATAAATTAATTATTTGTTTTTTTTACATCATTGATTTTGTTCAGATTTTTTTCACTAGAATGTTTACGAGGATTTTATAAATGAATAATTATTATTCTGTGTATGAGATCATAACAAATTATTCTTGGCAAAATATTTTGTTTACATTTATCTCAATGAAACTTTAATTATGTAATAACTATTTTTTTTTTTTTTTATTTCTCATTCAGCATTTTATATGTATATATGTATGCATATTTACATGAACAAACAAAACAACTTGGCTATATGCAAAATATAAATCTAAAAAATAAACAGTAATTATTATTATTTTTTTTTTGATTTCTTTTTTTCAATTTTTTTTGTATTTTTTTTTTCCTAATTTCTCACTTATTACTTAATTACTTCATGTATATATAGCTGTATAAACATGAAAACTGTAATATATACATAATATAAATCCAAAAAATTGATAAAAATTACAATTATTTTTTTTGTTTAATTTTTATTTTCAATTTTTTTGTATTTTTTTTTTTTTCTTCATATTTCTCTCATTACTTAATTATTTCATATATATACCTATATATAAACATGAAAATTCTACTATATATACAATTTGAATCCAAAAAATTAATAAAAATTGCAATTATTTAAAAAAAAAAATTTTAAAAAAATTTTTTTTTTCATATCTCTCTCATTACTTGATTATTCCATGTATATACCTACATATAAACATGAAAATCCTACTGAATATACAATTCAAATCCAAAAAATTAATAAAAATTACAATTATTTAAAAAAAAAAATTTTTTAAAAATTTTTTTATATTTTTTTTTCTTCATATCTCTCTCATTACTTGCTTATCTTATATATATACCTATATATAAACATGAAAATTCTACTATATATACAATTTGAATCCAAAAAATTAATAAAAATTACAATTATTTAAAAAAAAAAAATTTTTTAAAATTTTTTTTTCTTCATATCTCATTCATTACTCAATTACTCCATATATATATACCTATATATAAACTTTGGAATTCTACTATATACATAATACATATAAATAAAAAAATAAAATAAAATAAAAATAAAATTTTTTTCAAAAATTTTTTTTCATTCCTTATTTAATATATTACTTCATATACATACAAAATAAACAAACACTAGACCAGACTCTATACATATATAAATATATAAATCTAAAAAAAAAAAAAATAATAATAATAATTATAATAATTATTAGTTTTTTTTTTCTTTTCATCTATTTATTTATTTATTCATTTTCTCGCAAGAGACAATTTGACGAATGATCAACGAGACTTGTTAAAAGTGGCCTGATCGCGTGTCTGAAAATAGCGCGCGTGTCTCATACAATTTATATACCCACGTGGACACAATCCTTCCGTTACATCGTACGAGATGACGTAGAGATCAACGATTGGCGAAAGCAAATGGGTGTGCATCGACTCACGCGTTTCACGACGCCAGATATCACTCCCCTCTCGTCGCGTCCTCGGCCACCCACCGGTTTTATATTTTATCATGTCAGTGTGTTGCGTCGGTGGAATTATTTCACATACAAACTGCACACTTGTAAGAATTTTACATTCCAAACCATACAACTTAAATACATATATATTTATATATATATATTTTTATTTATTTATTGCATTAAAATGTCACTGGATTATTAATATATTTTTTTTATTCATTTTATTAACACAACAATTTTTTATTTAATTTTTTTGTTTAACTATATAGTAGCTATTTTATTTTTTCATTGAGATGTCAAAAACATTTATCAATATTCATGTACAAAATATAAAAAATGAATATTATTTTAAATATGTTCAATCATCATTTGCATGTGCATTGAATAATTCTCATTATTTTATGTTTATTATATGTACAACAATTTATGTACAATAATACATATGTATATATTATGTTTTATTTATGCATATTGTGGCATTGACGTTGCTCGTTGAAGTATATAAAGAAATAAATGTCATTGTACTACTTGTGTTAGAATTATTGTATTTGACGTTGAAGACACTTTAGATATGTTATATAAATAAATGTAATCAGATGAACTTGTGGGACACGTCCCAAAGTGTCACTGTTTGTCTGGTGTCTTGAATATTCATGTTTGATTTTAATGTGGATTGTTCAATTGAAGTACAGGAAATAATATTGTATATCGATAGAATAGAATAAAATAATTTCTTGCAGTGTTTGATTTGATATAAATTTTTATGGATAAACAAATGTATCTGTATTGATTTATTAATGTATTTGTATACTGGATAAATCATATGTTGATAATATGATTTTGTTTATTTGTGTATACAGTTTTTGATTGACGCTTTTAAAGTATTTTATTATTATTTACTTTCATTAATGTATATGAGGAGAATTAAATTAACATCAATCAGATGCATCGCAGCACATTATTGATAAAATGAATGATAATATTGGAATTTATATATTTATAAAAAATAAATATTTTCACTGAAAGACTTTTTTTAATTCTTGTCAGTTTTGATAATAAAATAACTTGATTGGTGAAATCTCCATTTTGACAATTAATACATTAATTTTATACATATGTATTATTGTCAAAAAAACTTGATATTTATTACCCAAATTCCTGCACTCTAAAATAAATAAAAATACTTTATTAATTGAAACAAACAAAAAAAAATTAATCATATCTTCATGAAATGAAAAAAAAAAATTATACTCACTTGATAATTAAATAATTTGAAATAATTTATTCTAAATACAGTGTAAAAATCATTCTAATACACCACAAGTGAATATATATTCATCATTTTTATACATATTCACGATATTTCCCAAGATTTATACATATTTGGATAGTTAGGTTATCGATGACTCGAAATGAAGTTAACATAACCTCAAAATAAAATACTAATATGTAACAAACGTTCGGTTAAATCAACCAAACATTCTTCACAATATATTTACCTAACCATATATACATACTAATCATATAAATACATATATATACATCTCTATTATCAAATAATTATGTTAATTTGATGAAAAGATATCACACAGGATAAATATGTCAATGATAAAAAAATAAATGTAATATGTATGAATATCAATGGGCCAAGTCTAGACTTGGAAAGTTACCAATTAATAAACATGCGTGCGCACTGTTACATATATATATTTACTTACATACATACGTATATGTACATATATACTTATACATACATATATATATATATATATATATGTAATATGTGGATTTGAGGCAGGTGAGACGGGTGAGAATCAAAGGGGATATACACACGTAAGAGACAGTGTATTTATAACACGCGACTGTAAATTGAACCAATGAAAAGCTTTGAAGTGGTCTGGCCTTGTGTGCTGGTGGCCTGTCTTATTCACTCACTCTCTGACGCACACGCATATATATAATATGTACACACTATATACATTATATGTATACATATGTAATATATAATCAATCGTTGGCAGTAAATAATATTACTGAATCTTTCAGCTTTTATACATACATACATACACTTTGAGTTTCATATATGTATGTATAATTTTAATCATTTGTTTCAGAGAGAGAGAGATATTTATATGTATTTTTTATTCTATTTTATTGTTTTGTTTTGTATTGTTTATTGTATTGTATTGTATTGTATTGTATTGTATAATAATGCATGGACAGTTAAATTGTATTTATTATTGACATGTCGTTTATTTTGATCTCAATATGTAATAAATTGAAACGTTTGGCGAATATTATTTTATATATTGTAATGAAAATTGATTGATTTATACAGAGGGGATATTAATATAAATAATTGTTTTATAGTTAATGTTTATTTTGTTTGATGATAAGATTGATTGTTGATTCATAATAGTTTTTATTTATTTTATTTATTTGATGTATGTTAGAGGACGATTGGCATTTTATTTCTTCTTTTTGAGGTTATGTATTGGCTTTTATGAGGATTTTTTTTTTGTTCTATTGTTGAGGCGAATTTTTATTTAATTTATTGAACCTTGTAGCCATGTGCAAGGGATGAAAATCGCTATTTTACTATCCCTAGTGAGAGTAGAGAAATTAACTAACGTCTAACCACGTAATGTCCCTATAATTTCTCTCCCTTGGGCTCTATAGAATTTATGGAACACAAGATTTTATATATGTACAAGCGAACAATTTTGGTATTCTAATATTAAATTTATTTCATTAAAAATACATGTGAACATTTGTTTACACTCTTATGTTGAGTTTTTTTAGCCATGAAAAAAGTTATTTAATATTCATTTTTCAATCATGCAGTAAAATAATGCATTGGAGTTATATTGTATATTTAATTAATATCTTTTATAGTTCAATGCTGATATATTTATCATTATGTATATTAGCATGTAAATATTATACTGTATTTATACATAAAATATAAAAAATTACATTATATATTTATACTCTTTCATTTGAAATGAATATAATTTTTTGTGAAATTTATAGGTTATGTTTGGTACGTACATACATTAATGTAGTAAATTAATAGCCCATTGGGATTTTCTTCGATTAAATTTATACACATACGTGTCCTAACGGTATATTAATTATATCATAAAGAATATTAACGAGTTTATCACCACCATATTCGAAATCTAATGGTTTTCCTCAGTATTAAAACATGAATTTAATAGAAGAAACACCATCAAACATAAATTATAATTAATTACAGAAATTCGATTGGATGATTAGTAGTGGCGTTTATTCAATTTGATTTACCCACGACATATAGTTCATAATATTCTGTGAATATTTAACAGTAATTTTCTCATTTACCTCAATGTCGATGACAAATAATTATTTCCACATTTAACTATAGCTAATGTCTAATCAATTATTCCTTTATATATTTTTGGCATCATTTCATTTTATTTCTTTACAAATGCAAACTTATATACTCCAATTATTATTAGCATATATAATAAAAAATATGTATATTATCAGTTTTTCATTTATGTATTCATGTTTTTATTTAATTATTTCATTCTTTTCCAACTGCACTGCAACTTTTGTTTTTTTTTTTTTCTTTCTTTTATTTAATATTATATCAATGACATTAGTAATGCTAATTTGACAATGGCCTGCAAACTTTCAACACATTTCTGTACATAACTTTGTGTCAGAACTGGCGGTTAAATATGTCTGTCCAAAGCTACGATAATTTAAACTGATTGTGATTAAATTTAACGATGCTTTGGTCAAATTGTCTATGGGACATTCTGTATGCCACATTGAATTAGACATTTCATGTTCGTTTATATATTATATTCTCTTTGTTATTCACTGTATATCTATTGTATACGTTATATACTTAATTAATAACATATAATATTGAGGAATATGTTATGGATTGTTATTGCGATATTCATTTACAGACAAAATTGTATCTCATTTGTATTCATCAGTTGCAGCACAAAGCAAATTATATCTGACGTACACAGGAATTAGAGTTTAACAATATAAATGGATTAACAATGATAGATATGAACCGGAACAAATATATACATATCCAGTTTCTTTTATGAATCAATATCCAACAGTTTGCAAAAACTCTTCATTTAAATTAAAATACGTCAATGAAATGTACCTAAATTTTTCCTTTTGTTTGGCATTTTTTTTTTTTTTTTTTTTTTTTTTTGTTATTTCTTCATTTCGGTTGAATATTTTACCAGTAGAACAACGATGAATATTTAAACAGTCACGTGTTGCATAAATAATTTCGAGGTATTTCCGATGATGATAATAAATGCAATTGTGTTAAACACAAAATTTTTTTTATTTTTTTTTTTTTTGAGGTTATGTGTAAATACTTCAGTCTAATAATTCCTTTTTTACACATTTTCAGTCTCGGTTAGTAAGATAATAATAATCTGCATAATCCGACAGGAGAAGAAAAAAGGTCTGATTTTATTTCTGTACCTAAAAAAGAGCATCAAGTAGATTAAGTTTGTATTGATTAAACACTTTTTCTGTGGTCTGTGGTTATTCTTGGCACCACTCAATTATTCTTTAGGATAGTTCTTTGTTATTTGTATATACACATTTACCTTTTAGATGTTATTCTTCTTCCTTTCACACTCAATCTTCACTGCATAAGTTATTTCTTTTTGTTTTATGACTGCTGCAGTGTTGGCAAGTACACGGGGAGAGAAGTGTGGCCACGAAGAGCTTGCCAGATGTGCTATACCACTTGGAAAAATTACCAACAACAATGAGTTGGGTTTCGTCACTACCAAGACCGAACTCCAGGAGCTTTGTCCGTGAGTATATTATCTTTCTTTTATTTTTTTTCATATTCATTCACCTGTAATTTCATAATTTAAATATTAATATTTAATTTCCAGCAGTAATTTCAAATAATTGATTAATATAATTTAATACTGCCGTTATTACAACATCTAATGATTGTATATTTTATCCAAAGAAGTTATTCATTGTTGAACGTGAACAATATTTATTGATTGTTTATCTTTGCTGTGAATACGAAATGTTAAACTAGTTTATTGAACAATTATTTACTTGATCCTTCTGTGCATATGCTGACGAATTCTATGGAGAATTTACATCTTGTTATACGAGTTTGAAGATCCTCTATATCCTTATATCGTGATACTCAAAATGTGGCCAAGTCCACTAGAAATGTTTTCTCCCCATTACCTGAATCGTCAAGATCGAGGAAAAGCTTGAAAACGATTTAACCCAAGTGCTTCTGGATTCAAGTATTAACATTAGATTTAATATAATGAAAGGTCAACATTAGACTAAATATACACACATAATTAATTCTATGTACAGTAAAATCTTCATTATCGACCATCATTTAAAAGCGGTTATTTAAATATAACGATTATTTTTTAAATTTCTCTCACTTTGATTTTGAGGTTATACCTGTATATCATACTCAAGTAAAACCTTTATTATCTGTAATCTTTGAAAATCCCCACTAATTCTTAATAACAGTCATCTTCTATAACAACAGTTTATCAAATAAATTTCTATAATTACTATTTGGAGGTTATACATACAAATTGTTTCATATTCATTACTATAAACTTATTCTATATGTATTTATATATTCAAAAACGTTGATTTTAACAAGAAATTATGGTAAATTTTATGCTTGCAGAGATTTACAATCAGGCATGGGATGCATAAGATCATATACATTGAGATGCATGCAAAAGAATCAACGAGAGAATTTTAATGCCTTGTATAAAGGTGTTAACATGGCAATAATGGAGTTATGTCAAGATGGTCCTTATCAGGATGGTAAATACAAATATATTATGAATATACATATTTAATACTTTTTAGTATATTAATTTCATAGATATTTAGATCAATAAATCGATAATGCTGAATTACAGACACTTGGAGCATTGGACGTTTACTATCTGTACTCTATCACGCATCCTATATCTAGTAATCTCGAGAGTGCCGAATGCATTATTGAGTCGAGAGCTTTCTCTGACCCTCAATGTGTCTCTCCACTTGTGCTTCCTATACCCACAGACATACCAACTCTACTCAACAAACTTGATAATTCTCTGAAACCTCTGCAATCATTATACTACACAAACATTGCAATATTTATTATAATATGCATTATTCATTTTAGAATATTAATTAACTAAAATATTATATCAAATTCATTTGATATATTTTATTGTTGTATTATTTTTCGAGCATTCATATCAATGTAATCTTGCATACTCATAAATTTATAATGTACACTGTAAAAAGTTATAATGAACGTTGTTAGTTGGTATTTTTTATATGTACATATATAAAATAAAATAAAAATATCTCAAGCTAACAATGTTCATATGAGATTTTTTTATTTATACAAATAGACGTTGCTATGTTTTAATGATAAAAATAAATAGAATTTTTTTTTTTGTGTATTAAAAAAAATTTTTTTTTTAATTCCACTAAAAAAGTTGATGAAAATTCTGTTACAGCTTTTCTGAAGCACGCGCCATGCATGCAAAAGGTACAGGCAGACTATGAAGTGTGCTCCAAAAAATATCAAGAATCTATTCATGAATTAGAGAAGAAAAATCTGACAAAATCTTCAATGCCAGTCAAGTTGGTTTGCTGGTAAGTTTTATAAAGACAATTGCAGTGTATGGAAATTGGCCTTGACAGTCCCAGACCTCAATAATTATTTGCACAAATATGAATATTGACATTACAACGGAAATTTTAAATAATTATTATGTATTAATACTCATCACATTATAATTATTCATCATGTCAGGGGAAACATTATAAAATCCATAATTGATGACAATGAAATTAATCAAATATATTCGTAAATCAAAGTAGAAATCAAATAATTTCAAATAATATTTATTTGTTATTTTCATTTCTTCCCCTGAAATAATATTTAAAAATCACAATTAAATTACATTTTTTTTTTCATCTAAATTATTAACTGGAATAATCTTTAATGAAGAAATCTATTGATAACTAGTAGTACAAGTACGTGCTATGTAGCTACAATTATTCATATGTCTTCAACACAAAAGAAATAAAAAAAAACTACAACTCATCTCCTTTGAAAAAATGTTTAATATTCATACCAATAAAAATTTTATATTCTTTATTTTTATTATTGAATTTTGATAATACATTAAATTGTGTCTTTGTTCTTTTTGTGTTCACAGTGCATTTCAAGAATTTCTGACGTGTTCACATAATACTGTGCAAAACAAATGTGGTGAGGAAACAGCAGAATTTACTAAAAATTTCCTCGAGCGAATGTCCAACGCATTAATTAAAGTGAGTGTCTCACTGATATAATTTGTATTTTATTTTTATACATGAATATTATTTGCTTATTAATTTTTTGCTTTAAATATATTTTATTATATCCATTGTTGAATGTTAATGTTACAGAAACACTGTGCACCATATACAGAACAAGAATGTTCCATTGGTTCTGGTTCAATCACAATCGAGATAAGCATGATCATGGGAATGTTTTTGCCACTGGTGGTGGCGTTAATCGCGCGATATTTTACATAAAATTGCAATATCACACGCGTTTATACGTGACCGGTGACGTAAATAGAGAAGTGCCTTTGCTGTTTTTGTCACACAATGACGTAGATAAATTTTAGCAAGCAAACACAAGATCGACGCCAATGGAATAATTATAAAACAAAACGCTACGAAAGTTTAATAGTCATATGGGATAATTATTAGTATACCCACAAACATTGAAGTCTTGGTCACTTCTCTTTGAATTAAATTGAAAAATCAGTGATGATGATTTTAATTGTTATTCATACGAACAAGAATAGAAAATATAATTCAACAAAATAGTAAAAGTAATTTTTTTTCATCGTAATTTCATTGCTAGAAATATTAATTAATTTGATATGAAATCATATTATATTTATTGCAATGATTTTACTTGTTTAAAAAATTCATTTTAGGAGGTAAAAATTGTTGGTGAGCTTTACATAAATGCACAATATATATCGTCAATCAGTGAATTGTCATTCAGTATAGTCACTACTTGATAATGTTATATTTGTTTATTAAGTTTACTTTTCATAGTAAACAATTTACGTAATTAGATTTTTTTATTGTTGCATTTATGAGTATACCAAATATCTATATACATGCCTCTATTATTACCGCGGACATGAATTTTGAGTACATATAAATATAATTATATGTATAGCTTATTTATCTTGCGATGATTCAATTACTAAAATGAAAAATTTACTGTGATTTCTATTCGATTTTTCGTTTTGTCTTTTTATTTATTAAAAGTACGCTCTATCGAAAGAATAAAAATATTAGAATGGATATAAATATATGATAAATAAATATAAAAAGTTTAACAAATGATTGTACAGATATTAATGATGATATAGGCACAGTAAATATTCATTAAATATTAATGTAAATTTCATTTAAAATCATTGAAAATTTTAAGTATTAATACATGTAAAATTGTATCTTTTCACTCATATTACTCAGATATTAGTAGTAAATATTTGTATAGTAGTTATTGGATTATTTGTGTAAATATAGATAAAATAATTATATGGGACGTAATCGCGCTTGCATTTCCATAGCTGAATATTGGATATTATATGGTATGAACGTCGTGAGATATGAATTTAATTAATTTCAAGTGTGTGGTTTACATACAGTATTCATTATATGTGCGTGAGTCATTGAAATTATATGTAGAAAATATTTATTTGTATGATTTATAGATGTAAGACATTGTAAATAATAATATTTGAGGCTCGGAGAATGTAATCAATTTAAGTTACTGTATAATAATAATTCAAGATATTAACAAATAAAACTATTATTTTTATTTATCAAAAAAAAAAAGAAAAAAACAAAGCATTTGACTAATTTTATTTCCCTTTAGTAATTAATATTAATTAAATAATTTATTCAATGATGTTGTGGAAAAGAATAATTTTCTTTCTTGTGGATTTGTTGGTAAGTAAATTATCGTTTTATCATGATAGTTCAGCAAATATTTATGTACTAAGATTTTAATTAGACTTTGTAATCCATTACTTATTAGAATTGAGTTTGACGTCCAACTTTTAGGACGAGTTTTATTCGAAACTTTAATAACCAATATTTGAAATTTGTAGGTTAGGTTATTATATGTTTCACTAGTTCTTTTTTAATAATGATTTAGAAAATAGAAAATGATTTTTAATTTACAAAAATATAATAAATAATACAAATAAACTCTTATTTAATATTTAAATTGAGTTTATTGTTTAGTCAAGTCAATAAAAATTATTTAAACATTGTTTTAAATATCATTAAAAACGCCAATTAAATTCATCTTTCTATTACAGCAAATAATGAATTAATATAATTAATAAATAAAATAGCACAAGGAAAGCAAATGAGAGAAAGGATTTATAAGCGAGTAACAAATATAACATTATGTAGTGAATGTGGTAAGAGAAAATTCATGGTAGTTCATCTCATTGTCGTATCATGAATATCCGGCAGACTTTGGGCTTGAAAAGGATACTTATAACCTCACTTGTGGCTTTTGTATAGCAATTGGAGAGCAAAGCACTAGTGTATCTATTCATGTATATGACGTTGAATTGAATTAATCATTGGTCACGACGACAATCCCTTGAGATATCAACGTGCTTATCCTGTGCGCAAATTAATTATCTCTCTTTGGTTGAAGTTATCTAGGCCAATTGCATCGTTACATTTCATTCAATTTCACAAATGCCATTTTATCAAGAGCTATAAATATATTTAAATATATTTCTTTATTTATTATCTATATTATGCGGCATTTTAGGCTATTTAAGTGGTTTTCAGCAGAAATTGTACAGAAATATATAATCATTAGAAGTGTCTATTACTAAATTATGTTCTGTGAACTGCCCCACTGATAAAAAATGTTGTAGCCGATTTTTGCTTCAGTTTTTTCCGATTTTTCTCGAAAACTATCAATTTTACAGCAAAAGTATATGAAACCTTTTTTATAGGAAATTGAATTTTCTACAAAATAGTCTTCTTAACAAAAAACTGTAGAATTGATAGTTTTCGAGAAAAATCCGATTAAACATATGGAAATTTGAATTATTTATAATCTTGAATAGATCCTATATGAATTGCATGATATTATTTTAATTGGATTTTTCTCAAAAATTATCAATTTTACAGCAAAAGTATATGAGACCTTTTTTGTAGGAAATTAAATTTTCTATAAAATAGTCTTCTTAACAAAAACTGTAGAATTGATAGTTTTCGAGAAAAATCCAATTGAACATATGGAAATTTGAACTATTTACACCTTGAGTTGGTTTTCTATGAATTATTTTAATTGGATTTTTCTCAAAAACTATCAACTCTATGGTTTTTAGTTAAAAGAACTATTTTCTAGAAAATTTAATTTCCTACAAAAAAGGTATCATTAACTTTTGCTGTAAAGTTGATAGTTTTCGAGAAAAACGAAAAAAAAATTGAGATTTACGTGTTATAATTAAATAAAAAAATTTCAAATTGATTCAGGAAATACTTAATATTAAAATTAAAAACTCATCTTTGGTGGGAATTATTCCTTCAATGTTTAAACTAATATTTCGTCAATACCACGAAAAAAAAAAAAAATATTCCCCTCAAACGAAGCACCCTAATACACATAAATATATGTAAATATTTTTTTTAAATATGAAATTTTTGGATTTTGTTGTGTGCAATGTTCACATCCAAATTCATTAGAATTTGACGTGTTGGCTTTTCATTCTGCAGGCAATTCAGTCTCTTCCGGGTGAATTTCGTCGGTGCTTAATGAAAATTAATGACCAACCGCATAACGGAGGTAGAGGCGAATAACAGTCATCCGGCTAGGCAGGTATGATTTAATGCAAGTCTGGTGCTGTTCATTTTTTTTCTGCTTGTGGGTGCAAAATAGAGGCTGCATAGTTGGACAAGTGATACTGTCCATCACACATAAAATATATGTATATAATAATAATAATAATTATTATTATGTACATTGTAAGAAAGTAAAAAACTTTGTGCGATGTTTTTGGATGTGGAATTTTATTTTTAATTTTTGTTAGATAAATTACTAAAAGTATATTGGGATTAATATTAATATTAATTTTATTTTGCTATCATTTTATAGCATTTTTTTAATACGAAATATATAATTAATATATAATATTAATATTAATATTTATATTCAAATAATTTATAAATAATTTATATGAATTTCAGTAATGTATTAAAAGGAATTATCCATTATCCATTAGTTATATGTTTATATAATTTTAAATAATTTGTAAATTATTGGGGTAAATTTTTGTTAGTTTGTTGTTAATGTTGAATAAAATTTTACATTTTTTTTTTTTCAATCATTTTAATTATTCACTTAATAAATATCTCGAAATTTTCATATAAATTTTCTTTTATTTAAAAAAATGATAATCACCAATGCCATAATTTTTATACCAATCCAAAATTGTTACAGTAAAAATGAAAAACCAATTAAAAGCATCAAATAAATATATTGATCACATTAAAAAACTTTCATTCTCACTGTGAAATAAATTCCTAATTTATTTATGCAATTGTTTTTATTTATGTGAAGTGGCAACGTAATATATATTCCACTGAGTATATATTTTATCAAAATTTAGTTTGGAATATATATGGATATGTGATATCTAATGGAAATATAACACTATAGTGTGTCATAAAGGGGTCAGAGCATGTGACATTGTTGAAAGTTGTGTATTCCAAGCGATTAACGCGACTCTCGATGTATAATACCACATCAGCTGCATCTCACTTTTATAAATCTTCACACAGTTATCTATATATATGTATATGTATATAATAGAATAAACACACATAACACTACATAAATAGATTATTCATTCATGTGTAAAGCTTGTATGACTATCATGAGCAGCATCAATTTACACAAATTCGTGTATTCGAATTTCAATCATGAGAAATAATTAATGAAATTGATTGATAATGTGGTTTGGTATACAAAGGAAAATTAATAACATAGAATGTATGAATATGAATATTAGGGTGCATCGTTTGAGGGGATTATTATTTTTTTTTTTGTGGGATTGACGAAATATTCTAAACATTCAAAAAAAAAAAAAATTCTTACTATAAAGATGAGGTTTTAATTTTAATATTAAGTACTTTGAAGTTTTTTCGATTTTTCTTCAAAACTATCAACTTTACAGCAAAAGTTATTGAGATCTTTTTTGTAGGAAATTGAATTTTCTATAGAAAAGTCTTCTTAACTAAAAACCGTAGAGTTAATAGTTTTTGAGAAAAATGCAATAAAACGTATGGAAATTTGAACTATTTATGTACCTTGAATTGATCCTCCATGAATTGTATGATATTATTTTAATTGCATTTTTCTCAAAAACTATCAACTTTACGATTTTTAGTCAGGAGGACTTTTCTGTAGAAAATTTAATTTCCTACAAAAAGGTCTCAATAACTTTTGCTGTAAAGTTGATAGTTTTCAAGAAAAATCGGAAAAACTTCGAAGTATTTAATATCAGAATTAAAAGCTCATCTTTGATGGGATTTATTTTTTTAAATATTTAGAATAATATTTCGTCAATCCTGCGCAAGAAAAAAATAGTCCCCTCAAACAAATAGCACCCTAATACATATGTATAAATTCCAGAATTATGTTTTATTACGTACATCCTGCACCTTTTAAATTTTCCAGCTGCTCGAAACTCTTTTTATTCTTGACTCTCTCCCAATTATATGGACTGTATCTGCAATGAAAATTTGTTTTGGAAATTTAATTATTTATGAATAATTAGTTATAATTTTTCGGTAATTTTGTTCTTCCCTTTTTTTAATATAATTATATAAAATGTAAAATGCTTTAGATTTGAATTTCGTTCCTTTATCAAGCCTGTGACATGCTCAAACAGGATAAATATAATAACTTTTTGCCAAATTAAATTTGATGAAATGGACAACTGTAATTCAATTCTCTATATTTATATTTTATATATTCAAACTTGTTCTTTTTTTTTTAACGTTCTGTTAATGTTGAATAACTAATTCAACCTAATTTTTTTATACCATGCACCTTTTCAAATTGTCATTCGTAATTTCAACATTTTAACTGAGCACCTGTTTCCCCGACTGTGATTGCATGTAGAAAATGAAATACAATAATCCCAGAATTTTAAATTAAACGATTTCGTTTCACTTCTACTTTTATTTTCTCATTATCAATTATTAATAATTAATTTTCTAAACAGAAAAATAAAAATAAAATTTATATATTATTTTTACCTCATTCTTCACATTTAATACAAAATTTTTATGCATAAAAACTGTATTTAATTTTGAATTCATTTGTTTATCATAAAAATGATAATATGATAATTTCAACCAAAGTTTTCTCATGACAAAATATATTTATGCAACTTGAATAGTTTTTCTATTTTCAACTTTTATATTTAAATCAACTTGTCTCTTTAATATTGCATCAAGATATTCTGTAACTATAAAATTTAGATTTGTATTTTGCATAAAATATATAAATTATATTATAGAGGATATTAATATCAATAATAGCACATTCATAAATATATACTTACTGGAGGATTTATTGACGAGATCCATAAACATTATTTATCAAATCAAAATGATACCTTTAAATGTTTACATTGAATAAATAGATTTAATGCGTTTGATTATTTTATGTATTCAGATTATCTTTTCGAATCCACTTCAATGAAATATCAATTCAATAACCGCATTGTGTGTGCATTGATGTATGTTTATGTCGATATGTTAATGGGTATAACCTATAAATGAAAAGAGATTTATCAATAAGCCACCGATTAAACTGATGAAATATATTTTATTATATACTAGAGAGATGAGGCCTTTTGTTGTTGATAAATTAACAGATAAAATAAAATAAAACAAATATTTTATCAAATTTACATCCTTTAAACAAATGTAAAATACATAGCATAAATTAACTAAATGAATAAACAGAAAAAAATAATTTATTTGTTTGACTAGTTTGAAATCAACTGTAAAATGATAAAGTAATCGATATTAATTGTTTGTATTATATTTTCATCTCTGCCTGAGAACCACTTTAATAAATATTTTATTTTATTTTCATCATATAACAATATAATTGTCCAAATAGGTTTTTAACTAACGAGTATATTTTTGTTTTTAAATTGATTGAAACTATGCGTTGAAGTTATTGAGTATTTATAATTGCTTGAATGTTGAAGAGTGAATTTTATTAATAATTATTAAACCTGAATTTGTTTCGATTTAATTTTCATTATTGCTTTAAAATGGTTTTTATGAATTTCACATATCCATATGCTAGTTTTATGTGTGCAATTTATTATTCATTATACAATGAATTTTAGAAATGAAATTGAATAATCTCTTACGTTCATCTGTGTCTATTCAGAGTGATAAAAATATCACTCGACGAAATATATTCAGTTTCATGAATTTAGTTGAATGACAGCTTGATGTTACTGAGTGAAATATTCCCTTTATATACCATTCGACATAATGCTCTTATGAAATGGTGTCATGTGAAATTAAAAGCTGTAAAACTAAATTAATAGTTGAGTCCAATTTTATAATTTTCTCTCGATATATATCTTTGAATAAATACTTAACTCCCTAAAGGGGAAGTTTTTCATATTATTCACATTGGAAATCGTTGAATCAAACCTGAAAAAAATATAATAGAACTTTATAATTTTTGAGGTTAACAAAAAAATACATTTTTAGAATGTAAGATTTTCCTGATATATTTAGAGATTCATTGAAAAGAAACCTTTGTGTAAATCAAAATAAAAATTTGATTTTTTTTACTTCAGGATTAAAATTTAATTTGTTCATTTTACTTTGATTGTAATTTTTTTTAACAATACATCTTTAATAGCTGATTTAGCGGCCATTTTGAGAAACTCATTCAATTCAAAATAGAGAAATACAATTATAATGCAAATTTATATGAAAATCACTCACAAAATATTTACCATTAATAACAATTATTTATTATTCAACCAATTTCACATAAAAATTCCGTCTTCCTTGAATCAAAATACATTTCCATAATTTTTTTTTCCTTCCTAACCTCAAAATTATGAATAATCAAACCTCTAATTTGTCATCTTGTATCAGATATTCATACAAAAATACATATATATAAATGAGGCTGATGAGTATTAATAAGATATGGACATTGAGGTTATGTATAATGCAAAGTGAAGAGCTCATTGGACGAGATGTCTGGGTAGGATGGATGCAACAGAGGTAACCTAGTATATGTATTGCTCGACATAATGGAGCTTGTAGGACTCACGCAGTGTGAAATTACAACGTCAGCTTCGGGCACATGGACATGGAAGGCAAGAGTGGGTTCGTTCGTCGAAACGGATCACGTGTTACGTGTCCTTGCCTGAAGCATTTTGCATCTCTATGTGTATAACATATACTAAACGTATTCCATGAGCTGAGAAGTGACAGAAATTTCCAAGCAACCTTCAATTCCTGCTACCCCTCACTGTACAATTGCAGTACATGTATACCATCGACCAAGTGTCGTTGGATATATTCCTGTTGTCAACAGTTATGTTGTTGTATCTATAATATAATTTCATATAAATATATATAGGTATGTATAGTATGTAAATATAATCGAGGTCACCCTGTGAACTTGTGTATACATGTTGGTATATTGTTTACTATTCTCTTTGGGAATTTCATCTAAATTGAAATTTGCTCCTCTGTCACGTATAGATGTTAATGCTAATTTGTTCAATGATCATGTTAATAATATATATATTGTATATTTATTTGCAGATAGGAAGAAGAAGACAAAATTATTTAAATGAATTTAAAAGAATTAATATCAAATGATTTATATTTATTTGGGAAAATTCATTTGAATTTGTTACATCAAATGGAATATTTAAATTAAATTATTAATATATAATTTGGATATTTGGTAAATTATTTGAATCATTATTCATATGAGAAAAAATATTATTTGAAGTTATTCAAATTTATTATATTGAACATTAATGTTTCAACTATATACTTAATATATGAATATATGTATTTTGTATAATTGATATTCATTGGAAACAAATTGTTAAGTTGAATAATGTGCATACAATTTTTTTGAGAATTCGTATCGTTGATATAAAGTGAATCCATTGGGATTGCACTGAAGATATGATTGAAATGTAGACAAAAATATAAATCAGTAGAAGAAACAATTCTCTTGAGAATAGTACTCAGACCATCAGTGGAGAGTTGAACTGAGGTTTCAAAGGATCAAGTAAAACATTATATGTATATAAAAAGTGTAGAATTGTTGAGAGAATCAAGACGTAAGACCCTAGCAAACTCTTTGTGTGTATTTATATTTTTTTTTTTCTCTAGGGACATGTCTCGTGTCTCTCAAAAGTTTCATCTGCTGCCATACACGTCCTCGCCATGAGGAAACCTTCAAGAATCAGTTGACACAGGACGTGCCACCTGTATTATATAAATTACTATGTATACTAGACTTGTTGACCCTCATACTAGTTTGCTAGTGGTGTTAAAATATGTTTGTATACACAAAACTCAACGAAATTCAGTGTACTTTATTTTTGAGATAATTGAAAAATTATATCCAAATAATTCTACAGAACTTTTGTAAATTTGTTAAATGTTTATAGTTATATGTTTATATATTGGTATATATCAGGAACTTTGAAACTGTCAAACATCTTTTGTATTTTGAACATGTACCGTTTATTCTCAACTGGATTATATGTACACCATAACCTAACAAGAAAATTATTTGCATATATAACTACAAGTTTCAGAGTACATGTTACATAAATTTACTGTCAGTATATCAAATTTCAACTGCTTGAATTTATCTTTTTTAATTTATTTATTGTTTAATATAAAATATCGTCATGGTTTGAATTAAATAAATACTAATATTAATTTTTTTTAGGTTATGTATAGGTGAAAGTAATACAACAATTTTGATAAGACCATAAGAAAATTTAATTTTATATTTTTCTCAATTGTGTGTAACTATTTATTAATTGCTTTGATTTAATGTTGCT
This sequence comes from Microctonus brassicae, assembly GCA_918226075.1. Lineage (NCBI taxonomy): Eukaryota > Metazoa > Arthropoda > Insecta > Hymenoptera > Braconidae > Microctonus > Microctonus brassicae. The sequence continues at coordinate 10,562,636 of OW445484.1, read as the reverse complement.
ACAAGAAATAAAATATTGAATTTTAATTTTTACATCCTGATATTTCTGAAAAGAAATTAATAATTAAATTATAACTCAATTTATGAATTTGTTACAATATATTTAATATGCTTGTTTTCAACTCAATTTATTCAACTATATTGTCCAGTTTAATTATTCCTCTCAATGAAACGAAACTGAATAGCAAAGTATAAAGAAAGATAAATAGTTAATTATAGTACTCATATTTTAGAATAAAGAAAAAAATATATAATACATATAAAAAGAACAAATGCCAATAATGATAACGTATCATCACATTTTTAAATTAAGAACCTGCAACATTAAATGTGCGTAAGAGCATTTGAGATCGTGTAAATTACTGACTAAATCAAACTAAAACCATCTTTATATTATTATACGATCACTGAATTAACTTTTGGTGTCTGCTACTTCTCCAACTTGATCAATCATAAATTTATTCTCCCTTGTGAAAACGATGTAGCGAAAAAAAATAATAGAAATGAAAAACTCAGACAATTTAAACACTCTTAATTTTACATAAAAAATTCTACTTCGTGGCAATGGATCAATGAATTATTGAAATAAAATTTATCCTCCAGAGCCATGGAAAAGACGATAAAATTCATGAGTGACATCAGGTAATATATATATAAAATAAAATAAAATATATGTACATATATTAAAAATATACATTATAGGAAAAATGATTTTCCTATAAAGATCAGAAAAATTCAATTCAAATAAAATTATAAAATTAAAATAAATCAATATGCATTTTATACATTGAGCTGATGTTGGAAAAAAAAATATTTAAAGCAATTAAATTTATTATATCAAATCAAATAATTATTTTGAACAATTTAATATTCATTTGAAATTAATTTATCATTTTTAATTAAACAAATGAGTACTGACTTTTTATAAAATTTATTCGAGGCTTGAAAAAAGTTGTTAAATATATTGATAATTTTACGATGATTTATAATTTGTTTTATATGTACCAATTAATTTTAAGGTATTTATTTAAAAAAATCAGTTGATCCACATTAAAAATTGATTTAACTCCATTTATCAAAATTTACCAAAACAGTTTTAATTATCTTTATTAAAATAATTAATAATTAATTTAAACATTTGTCAACACCTGTTTTTTTGTAGAGTTATATAAACTACATATTTCAAAGAATATTTTTAAACATTATTTATTATTGTATCTACTCTTACAATATACTTTTTGTGATTTTAAATACATAAAATGCTAATTCTTCCTAAAACTCTATGCTAAAAATTTGATTTTTGATCTTTAATAACTTTCTTAAATTAAGTTTCATTAACGAATATCCTTGATAATATATATAAAAAAAAAACGAAATGCTACGGATAATATTTATAATTATAAAACAATAAGTTTAATATAAACAATGCGAAATATCTCTCAATTATTCTTCAATATACTATCTTTCACTCCATCAGCTGCAGTTGTCAAGAGCATTGCACAATGCAAGTGAATGATGGCTTGCATTTGATGAAATTTTTTTTGTTCTACCATAACCTCAATATTTTTTTATTTGTTCATCGAGTGCAATTATTGCAGATGTGTTAACGGCCTCGAGACAGCACATCAAAATCAAAAATATAAAAAATAAAATTTCAACAGCTCAATTTCAACTCGCACATTTTCACTATATCCATATGAGTATAAAATAAGTTCCAAGTGAGTTAACTTGAACGTCTATTTCTCTCAATAATCGGCTTACTCGGAATATTGGATTCGTGAATATGTAACAACTCCAATGGCGCGAGCTGTGAATCCCGACAGAGCAAGTGGCCCATTCTGTATTTCATATATATTCTATATGATAAAAGTAATCGATAAATACAATTCTTGTATCATTCAATTGCGATTCATAAGAACTTATATATAAACGTATAATACTGCAATCAACCAGCATTATATATTTTATCAAATTCATATACATATTTTCCATGACAAACAGTTTCATTGTCATTTTTATTATCATTTATTGCGATCATTGTCTTGCTTTCACAGCCATTTTCATCCCCTAAATTTAGAGGAAATGACATTGATGATAATGTAATGTATGATGAAAACACCTGGCCATAAAATTCATGTGTAACTCATGAATCACGTAGCTTGTTATATTGTTTATTTTTCTAATCCCTTGAGAGTTAGAAATTCATGGCAGTTATAGAGAGCTCCCTACTGACACGTACAAGTTTATTTTGTATGTATAACCCTCTTATACCTCTGTAATATTATTTAAAATATTATTTCATTTGATATTTGATCAATCAATCATTAATCCAAATGAACATAACCTATAATATAACGCATGCGCATTGTTAAATGTGTATTTTATAATATTACATTATAAAAAAATGTATATTCATAAATGTTTTTGTCCATAGCAAACCCTAAATTCATTCGTAGCTTTCATACACGACTGTAGAACTACGTATGTTTAGCTGTTAAAGGATATTAACGAGCTCCATGCTCATATGCAGCACTCGACTGGATGCGAACGAGGGACTTTGCGTTAACGACTCTATTTCTCTCCATCCTCAGTCTCGTTTTACCCTTTTTCAACCTCTGGTTGGCCTCTAACCATCCTCCGCATGCATATGGAAATAAAAGAACAAACAGGAAAAAAAACATGTGGAAATAGTGTAAATACAACTGACATAAAAAACCAACTCACGGGACTTGAAATTGTTATCCTAACCAACAAATAATTTTCCATGATTTTTAATTTTTTGTAGAACTCTTTTTTTTTTTTTGTAATTGGATTTGATGATAAAACTATATTTGGTCGTTCGACTCTCAATGGAATCTGAAAAATAAATAAAATATATATTCTATATTCAAAAATATTCCATCAATTTTTTAAAAATTCATTCGGCAATTTTTATGATTGCAAATATATATACATATATGTATGAATACTCAAACTATTTTGTATGTACATATAGTTGAGCTATGGTAAATGAACAATGTGCAAATTTACAGTTATTTGCGTATATGAAAGTCGGATTAATGAAATACCAAATTGTATATAGATTGAATGTTGAAATAAATTGAAAAAGGATGTATTAATATGGCGCAAGCTGCAATGATAAATTAATAATATCAACTTAAAATAGCTTTAAAAGTCGTGGATGATTCTTGATAAAGTGAAAACTTGTGAAAGTTACTTTACACTGGTTGTGTAAATAAAAAAAGATGGTTCTTTATTAGTAATAGTCGAGCATTTTGCCCAACTCAATGTTCCTTTGTAGTTTACAGTTGGCTGCCATCTTTTCTCTTTTGTCACTTTACATTTCAGCTTTTTCTTTATTTTCATTCCTTTCTTATATATAAAGTCGGAATCTCGTGAGAGATCGTCGAATTTACCGCACCCGAGCGCTATCACAACGTTAATTTAAACTTTAACGAGGTCCACAGAGAGAAATTAATTGGCAACTATACTCCTGCTAACTCTATCACATCGATAATTATCGATTATAATTGTATCTATTTATAAATCAATATCGATGATAAATATCAGAAATTCCATCTGCTATTTTATAATTAAATTTATTTGAATAATTATTTGAATTTATCGTTGGTTGTTTTATATATAGAGGAATGTTATTTAAGTTTTAAGAACACATCAATATATTTATCGATATATCGATATATAAATTAAAAAATTCAAATTTCTAGAATTTTTTTAGGTTATAATCCATTGAAAAGTTACATTTGGGGTTGCATTTGTCAGAGGAGTCAATTTTATTTTTTTGAAGTCAAAAGAGGGCTAGTGTCAAGTTAAATTCAAGTTCCCGGAGTTGTACAACCCTTGTCATGCGGTCGCCATCTTGTAAAAAGGGGTGCGAATTGTTTTAGGTTATATCAAGCAAACTATTTGTCGCACAGAAAATTTATAGAAACATTTTTTGTTGTAAATTAAATTCTCTATAATTTTAGTTAGGTAACTTTTGCTCGTAGAACCAAAAATAATGAAGTTATAAACGAGAATAGATAAGAATTTGGGAACAAATTTTCTTTTGTTCGTTATAACTTTTTTTCTGGTCATTTTACAGAAAAATGACATTAGAGTATTTTGATAGCCGAGTTAAAAATAACCGATTTTTAAGATGAACGATAATTATACATAGATAATGAAAATGTACTTGGATTTATAATGTTTTATATGCCACAAGCTTTAATTTTAACACAATTGATGTGGAAATAAAAATTAGATATTCATGAATTTTGGTAGAGCTTTAAATGATATAGTAAAGCAAAGATTGAAAGCACGATCGACTGACAACTATATAGTTTGCTTTCGCGAAACGTCATACGGTGTCTCGAAGGATTGAGAGCATTGTATCGTGAATAATCGATAGTTATACAGTGCTAGAAAGCTCCTAAAGCTCCTTACAGCCTTATAAGACTAGTCTGTATGTTACGTTCACACGTTTTCTCACACAACATATTTGTGCATTACATTCAGGTATGTATTATTACATCAAAGTCAAGACTTTGTACAATAAAACTAAAAGAATTATTCATAAATTCTATGTGATATAATAAATATATTTTTTACTTTATGAAATATTTAGCGAGCAAAGGAAAACTAAATTTCATGACATGTGAACTTACTATTTCATATATAATGAAGGATTTAAATGTTACATCAAAGAATAATATGGAAAATTAATTTTTTTGATGATTTTATTTTTCTGTTACTATTCAATCTCTTTGATACATAAAAGTAAGCGTTTTAAGGTTATGTAAAATTTTTTTTTAAATGATCAAGCATTTATTTCAGTTGCTTTTGATAATTAAATATTTTTTTTGTTTTAGTTATTTGCAGAAAGGTCCAGAAGATTTGATTCAAGAACATTTATTTAACCTAATTTATATTAATAACCTTTTTTTAGGTTACTTAACCTAAAAATTCTTTCTTCACAGAAATGAGAAATGAATATTTTATTTATTTTTTTTTTGTTAATTATTTTTTATTGACACGATTTAATACAACATTCTCATTAATATATTCTTGATTTGTATTTAAATTACTCGACGTTGATTACAAAAGAGCCATCAGCTTTAATGTAATTTATTTAATTAGATTTATTTTTACTTTTTAGTTTTCACAATTCTACTTGTAATATAAATAAACAAATGAAGTAGAAAATGGATAATATGAATATGAGAAAATTTAATAGTGCAAGCACTAAATGTATAAATTATATAAAAAAGCAAGAAATTTATGAGGTATAAGAGGTTATTAATAAAAATCGATAATAATTTATTGTCATGTGTGATATATCAAAAAATAATAGAAAATTAATTTTTCGATAAACCAAACAACTAATTTAATACATATATATCTCGCCTTTTATTATTGCTGAACGAACAAACTCTTCAATTTTGCAATCATCATTTTTATTGGCTTGATTACTTTTCTGAATTGCTTTTATTGAAAGTTATTTTTAACCGTTTTCAAACATTCAATGATATAAATTCCATATTTCACCATTCTCATACAGAAAAATATAAAATAAATAAATATTAAGAATAATAACAACAAATTTATCAAATAAAAAATATAAATATTATATTAAAAATTATTTTATATATATTTTAATATCAATAGTATATTTTTTATTTAAGATGAGTATAATATAAAAATATTATTTATTAAATGAGATAATTTTTTTAATTGCTTCAACATAAAATTAATGGTGGATAAACAGTCAATTGACTTTATGCAGTAATTGCATTTAACGTCAAATTACTATCTCAATGCAACAGGTTTGACTATCATCACTTTATCAATGAGACGTTGAATATACAAATAAATTTATAAAACAAACAAAAAGTCCCGTCCAAAAGCTTTTAATAAATATATCTATTTAAAGTACAATAAATATTATTTCATTTTATACTTTAATTATCCAAGTTTTTTTCGCATCAATAAATATTCTATCATATATATTAATATGAAATTATATATTTTTTGACGAGTGAGAGAATATTTATGATAAAAAAAAAATTTTAAAGATGAAATATTTATTTAAATGTGATAATTATGAAATATATCTTTTAATACAGATGGAGAAAAATGTTTATGCATCGATTGAGAACGATCAATTAAATTGTAAACGCTGGCACAGTTCATCCGAGTTAAATTATCCAAGACTTGAATAGACCTACTGCTATATAACAGGGGTAATCCCATGGCAACGGGAAGTTTCCAGCTAGCAATCGCTTTCTGCTCTGTCAAGTTTCCAAACCATTATGAATATAATGACGTGTTGCATGTCATATCGATTGATAACTCACTGATATTTAAATGCCAAAGGAATTTTGTGTGTATGATACATGAAGTTGATCTGTTGATGTTGTACGAAACATTGTAATGAGTTGTGAATATCTTATAATAGATAAGATACGCCATGAACTTTCATATGAACATTTTTATTATTTAAATACTTTCAAAAACTTTTCGATGAATTTATAAATACGAGGTATTATATATTATTTAGGAGAATATAAATTGATGTGAGAGGTTATGTTACATTTAATGCGATTTGTGAATATTTTAATATAGAATTAATGAAATTTGTAAAAGTCAGTTATTGACAGTTGATGTGAATTAATATATTCTACATTCATTCGATATTTTAATTATATCATAGTAATAATATTTAAAAATATATGTAGCTTCAGTGACTCTGTCAAAGAAAATATTTCAATGCCAGTTTTAATGATATTTTACAAGAATATTATTGAATCTTATTAGAAATTTTGAGGTTAGTTTTAAAAGATTATTTAAAAGTCATCACAGAATTAAACAAATCAATATTATTTCGTTTATATTATTAGCATTCTTCAATATTATATGAATTTAACCTATAAATTTTATTATTTTCGACAGATTTTTAAATATATTTTTAGGATAATTGGAATATATAATCACGAAATAAAAATTAATTCACATATGAAATTTACGTGTCTGTATCAAGATGTTAAAATTAGCCAAGACTCACGAGTGTGATGAAAAATGAAATGGAATATTGCGAGAATGATAAAATAAAAATTGGAAATAAAGAGTACAAATGTGAATTTTTAAAATGCAATGAAATATTAAAGAATATCAATTTATGGGTGACATAAATATATGTTCTTATAGCTACATATAAAGATACATGAAAAGTAAAGTAAAAATAAAATTCTGAAAGAAAAGAAAATATAAATGAGGACATGCCATCAATAGAACGTATGATGAACAATACATAATAGTGTATGAATGGTTTTATCCATCACGAAGAAAGAAGATTGCTTTACAACAGCGATTTAATGATCAACTGCAATGTCAATCATATAAAGACTATACATTCTTTATACGTATCATTCTGATGACTGACGCTAATGAATATGACTAGAATTAAACACGAGCAGTCTAATGAGGTGACTGACGGTGAAAAGTAATTTCAATATTCAAATGTATATATATGGATACATAATTTTTTGCGATTAATGGCATATTTTTTAATTGCATATGAAATTTTCTTGGCAAAGAAGCATTAGCGAATGTCGCGCACTCATCTTAAAATCCGATGCCAGACACCAGATGTTAAATAATAAAATAATTACAAAGTGCTGCGATGCCAAATTACTTGGAGTAACATTGCCAAATATTTTATATTTATAATATTTAAAATAATATAATAATGTGAAATATTTATTATTTTATAATTAAATTATATTGTATATTGTAATGGAAAATTTGTTTAAGTTATCTAAATATTAATTTGAAATAAGTAAAATTTATTTTAGGTTATGAATCTTTATTTGAAATATTTATTATTTTTAATTAAATTATATCGTATATTGTATTAGAAAATTTTTTAGAGTTATTTAAATATTAATTTGAATTAAGTTAAGTTTATTTTAGGTTATGAATCTTTATTTGAAATACTTATTATTTTTAATTAAATTATATTGTATATTGTATTGGAAAAATTTGTTAGAGTTATTTAAATATTAATTTGAATTAAGTTAAATTTATTTTAGGTTATGAATCTTTATTTGAAATCAATGTCATTTATTTATACTATTTGTAAATATTTTTCCTACAAATGTGTATGTACTTACTTTCGTTATTTTCTTTTAATCATGATTAATTATTTGCTTTGTAAGACAAATAGCTAAACATGCAGAATTTCTGTTCGTGTCTCTAAATCCCCAACTAAGTTGGTTGAATAGAGACAAGTTATCTCACCAGGCATTCTGCCCAGGTCGAGGTCAGCATCATCACGTTATGCGTCCAAGTGTAAATGCTGAATGGTTTCGTTTTTATTCCTTTATTTCTTTCTTTTATTTTCACAAAGATTACATGATCTAGAATAAAAAAAGTGCGAGCCAGTTTACATTATTTTAGCTATAAATTACCTCTTTATACTTCTTTTGTTTTTTATTTTTGCCAATTATAGTTGCAAAAATCTCATTAGTATTCTCGTAAACTGCCACTTGTTCTATATAACTATTTAACTACCTCAGCCCGTATAGAATAGAAAGAATTACAAAGTTACAATGTAGAGTTCAACCAAATCGATATATAGACTTTGCACCACAATATAACCTGTGATTTATTTGCTAATAATAAAATGAGCTCTTCATGTCTGACTATTCTTGCACAAATTCCCCTTGTATGCAAGTCAACGATGAGATAAATAATTTAAATTAATGAGAATTTACATAATTTGCTCCAGTAAAAATGTATGATAATGAATTTTGTTAATAAATTCATTTTCTCCAGTGTTTATTGTATATTTATTACAAAATTTTAGGAAAATAAAAGTTGAAGTAATTAAATTTATTCTATTGAACTAAATATTAATATCAAATAATTAAAATTTATATAAAATTATGAGCATTTATTTAAAATCAATATCATTTATTTAATGTATCTAAATTAGTTAATAAAAAAATATATATTGTTTAATTGCAATTGATTAATTATTTATCAAGTAAAGAATTCTGCTGATTAAATTATGAGAAAAAAAATGAAATATACAAAATGATGAAATTAAAAACTATTTTTTCGTTTTCAAATTTTCAAAACACGTTTTACATATAGTTAATATAATTGTTTAATGTAAATTTCATCTGTGATTAAATTTTTTTTATCTCTACAGCGATTTTATTTGATTATACTTCATATTATTTCTTATTTTGAATAAAAAATACTACGAAAAGTTTCATTTTGTGATTAATATTACTATTCAGATATATTTTTTATTCTCAAATCACGTGTTGCAAATAAACAATTCTTAAATATATACAAAAAATTTTTCCATTGTTTTATTCATCTCCGAATAACAATACGTATAGTTAGAAATGACTATTAAAATTATTAAACTGTAACAAAATCTCTATAATAATATTCTTAATAATGAAAGTTTGATGAAAAAATTTATTGGATTATTATGAGATAAATTTGAAAATTTTGATGGTAAACAAATAAACGATAATACAGGTAGCACTACTACATATGTTGGGATAATTCCGTTTATTATTAACGTGATTTGGACAAGTTAATTTGTGACTCTAACATTATTATACGATAACAAGAAATTGATGTAAATAAATGGGGTCAAAATTACAGTTATATTACGAGATTATTTTCAAATATTAATACGTTATCAAACTGATTAATGAATGTTATCATGTATACAAATAGAGAGTTTCAGCCAATTTAACGAGTAAGTTTGCATGAAGATATTATTTGTAAATCAAATAAGTATTAGCAGCAAAATAACATTTTATAGTGCTATAAATGAACAAAAATAAAAGAGAAATGAAAGCGGGTGGTTGCGAATGAACGGTGGAAAATGAATTCTGGTCTCAATCAACCTGCCTCAGGACATATATTCTCATTTCAATAGAGAAAATGAATATCGGAATACTCAGAACAAATTATAATTGCAATCATTTTTTAATCAAATTCAATTGCGTAAAATTGTGCAATTGTGTCTTTCAATAATGAATTTTGTTTTTCGAAATATTCGTCATTTATTCTATGAAAACTATATCCAATAATACATATGTATGTGAATATTAACACAGTGCTGGAGCCAATAAATCCTTTCATTACACACAAATAACTGTAAGAAACAAATAATATTTTAATTCATATTAAAAATTTGATTTGTCGTAAAACATTCATGTTTAACAAATAATAAACTTTCCACCATTTCAAATGACTTTTGTGACTATTACTGTTGCGTTCAATTCCGTTACTATTTTCCCCAAGGAAATTACAAATTGGACAGCTTGCATTCACATCGTACCACCAACACCTAATGAGTTAAGAAAGCTTGAATGCACCATGTCTCAAACTTAGTTAATTCTTCATGCTTGGTAATTTATAACAAATTTATTAATCAGCTACACATAACCTATATTTTCAATAAATTCAAAAAATCCATTATTCTCAACTCACCATCCATAAATAATATAACAAAAGATTGTTTATATTATATAAACATTAACTTACATTCAGAAATATCCCACATATGCATATTTGCAGCAATTATAAGCACTCTGTATCTATACATATATGTATACATAGTTGATGTTAATTATTCATAATATATTGCAGCTCCAGCGTAATTTCCATATTTCTTTCTCATTACCAGAGCAAATAATATTTCAATATATAATTCCGTCCATTAAACAAACAAAAAAAAATCACCTCATGTTCATTTCCTGCTGATAAATTTTTTAATACACATTAATTATAACAAGAATTTATAATGAGTCTTATACTAATTTATTATTCTTCTGCTTGATTAATTTAACCTCAATCTGATATTGATATTGTATTAAATTACATATTAATTAAATTAACCTCTAAATGAAATGTATTTATGAATGAATAAATGAATATGTACCTCCTTACATTTTATAAATTCATAATCTATAACCTAACTTTTAATATAAAATTATGAATATCAGAATACATAATGAATGATTTTTTCTGCATTCAAGTCATTCTCATTGTTGAAAAATATATAAAATATATTCGTGCCAATGCATATAAACTATATACGTGTACTGTATGTACAGTATATGGTATAGAAACATGTATGTACGTGCTTTGGTAACGTGCGAGCGATAACAAATTTCTTGAATTAAATGGAGGCATGTACTAGACAAAATAAATCTGATTCCTATTATATATCTTGGCTATGACATCACGCATATGGCATATTCATCAACAATACTCTCTTTTCTCAATGTCATCTGCATATTTTTTTTTCATCCATCAGGAAAAAGCTCAAGCACAATGACAAATCAAACAAATGATTCCATGTATATAAATAATAAGAATATTAAAACAAAAAAGTTGATGCAGATGTATAGCATGTTCTCATTATTTATAGAAAAATTATTTTCATTTGTATCATTTCCATTTATTTTTTATCTTCTCTTTTGAAGAACAAACAAATGATTCTTGGGATATATTGATCGGAATATTTTGTGTAAAGCGTCAGCATCAATATAATATTTTTTGTGCATGCGTGCAAGCTCGATACATGAATGATAAAATGAAAGAACAGCTTGTATGTATGTATGTATGTATGTAGAAATAAGGATTGCAGTTTGCACACACAACACTTCAGCAAATGAGAACGATATCTTGCCCAGCTGGAGTTATATGTGCTCACGTTATATTTTGTGAAGCGGAAAATCTGCTTTCGAGAGATGAGCAACCATACAAACATGTGGTGGAAATCGCTTTATCAACATCCTCTTAAATAAATATCATCTTCATCTATATTCTATGATGAATAAATAGATGATTTTATGTTCCATTGTTAATTTGTTATTTTCTTTTTATATCATTGATTGCTATAAATATGTATGGTATTTTTAGTACAAAGTAAAAAGTTAATTTGAAAATATAAAATGTATTAAATTGATATTTTACCTGTATTGATTTTAAAATTTGTATATAAATTAAATAATTCAAAATTGTCCATCAATGGCGTTTGATTTATAATTAATTGATTATTACATGGTTTATGTATGTTTTAATATTGATTTCCTAACCTATAAAAAATTTTTTAGTTTGTCAAATTGAATATCCGCTATCATTATTATTGAGATATTGAATATTTTATAGATAAATTGATAGAACACTTGACATCAAGAGGTTAGAAATTGTATTGTGTTCATGCAATCTTTTTCTTCGTTTTTACTTTTTATTTTATATTATAATAAAAGTATTGAAATTGTGAAAAATTTGAATATTCAATTGGAAATGTATTTTTATTATTTTTTAAACCTACAATTTAATAAAGAAGTGATATTCCAACAAAATGAAAATGTAAAAAATTACAGAAAAAAAGTTTATAAAGATGAAAATAAAATAAAATTAAACTTCCAATGATAAAATTGTTTAGAAAAAAAAAATATGTATTATTATGACGATTAATATAATAAATTATTGACAATTATTGAATATCAATTCATAAAGATATGAAGAAATTATAAAAGTAAAATAAAATATCATTAATTAATTCAAATATATCATTGCAATAATACATTAATTTATTTTATAAATTTTGTTATATTTTCCTTATTAATTCCATTTATTATATTTATCCAAAATAATTTAGCCCACGGCCATCGAACAAAACATTTTCCATTCATTTTCATTCATCTCTTGCAATTACTATTTTTTTCTTTTTCAATTTAATTGCATTTATTTCATAAATTCATAACCAAAAATAAATAGCCAGTATTTATTTACACCATCTCCTACATAAATAAAAATAATAAAATTAATATTATACCATTAACATTTACTGTATAAAATATATCAACTTATTTTGTGTTTTCTAAAATTGTAAAATAAAAAATATATAACTAAAATCATTCAATACCAACAAATCAAACCTTATATTGTTAATAATTATTATATAATATAAATAATACTTAGCATATCATACACATACATAATAATAAAATTTGAATATAAATTTTCGTATGTATGTAATCAATTGGTTGAAATAAATAACACAGTTCCATGTTCTAGATATGTAGGAATAATAACCTCAAAATATGACAATGATCATAGACTTATGAAGTACACATATAACATGCAGACAAAAGTGAAACCGGAAACGGAAACAGACTACATAAGGATGAAAATAAGAGAGAGGATGAGCGTGTGGCGCCAACATTTCTATTGTAGTTCAGTATATATACATAATACAACGTTTCTACACGGAAGCGTAACGATCGCATAAAAAATCAGAAAATAATAGGCCGCACGCCATCAGAACAGACGAATATTATATTGAAAATGAAAAAATACACCTGGTAAAACATTCATTTTCATATTCATGGAATTCTATGTGGAATTATGACTGTTAAAAGGTAACAAAAATAACTTGATAAAAGCAGAATGGAAACATACAATTATTTATAATCGGTTTACAAAAGAATATCAACGGTTGCATACATAAAGAATACAAAATGGCAGCTATGTGCAATGGAAGTTGAGATTTAAGAAAAGGAAAACAAAATTATTTCTAGTATGTATGCTAACGGAAATGAAAGAAAATTTACTACATTGAAAATAAAATAAATATGTATTTATATGTATATGTATCTGCTTGGTCATGAGTTATATAATGTGATTAATTTGAAGAAAAGAGACATGTTTCTTTGATAATAATTTTCAAAGTATATTAATGAATGGGTTTTATAGTTGAGTTTTCAGCTTTTATGATGACACTATGAGAAATTTGTATTTCAAATTTGCGAGTCATTGACGACTGGTCAAGTAATTTCGAGTTGGATCGTAACTTTAGCTATTGCATATACGTTTATCATGCAATGTGGAAGGATCGCAAACACATTGAGGTACCTGAGCTTGTATAGTAGCCACTTTTGCAAGCAACGAATGAGTAATATTCATGAAGCAGACTGAACACAAGGCGAAAATGATTGTTTAACAATCCTTACTATCCGCTTTGAAGTTCATTTAATCTCTCTCTCTACCATGGAAATAAGCTTAGAGGTCATTAAATACAATGACACTTTGAATTAATATTTATTTAGGAAATTTGTTTGAGTATAATATTTAATTTTTATTCTTCATGTTGATATAAATAAATCACGTTACCAACTGAATTCGCCAATAAATGTTGACTTGATAATCTGTATAAAATTTACAACAAGAATTCTAACCTTAAAATAGTCTTGTATAATAAAATATATACTTTATCAAGTGTTTGATAAAAATTTAAATTCTTTCAAGTTCTATATTTGAAACACATCATGACAAGTAGTTCAAAATGACGCAGTATTTTAGAAAAATAACCTAACTTTACCAATATTTTAAAACAATGTCTTGAAATTTATCCCTATGCAAATGATAAATTCATTCAATATTCTAATTTTATCTAACGATTTTGTGAATACAAAAAATAAATTTATTTCCGTATTCTTAACATTATTATACAATAAATCTGAAATTCACATGGAAAATATCGCAACATCCCAGGATTAACCCTGATTCTCGAGATAAAATTAGATAAATACTCACATAATTCATATAAAGAATATAAAAATACATAAATTCCATATTCAGCAAAATTTCTTTTATCACCGCAAGATAATGAAAAATATATACATATAAATAACATAAAATATATGTTTTATACTTACAATAATAGAAGTTTGTACGTGACTAAATGAAGAATGAATATCAACCAGAGTCGCAAGTTTCACGTCATCAATACACCGACCTTGGCTGAATTCACCACTGCAGAAGTAAGCGTGATTTGGTCTGTGATGCTGAATCCCTTCAAGTTAAGTCAGTCTGGCAGCAAAGCTCATTTGGAGTTGGTTGAAGGGAATGGTTTTGTGGTGAACAACGCTCCATCCACCCATCTATATAGTCAGACTAGCGCGGTTTGGCTTAACTCCTCGAGAATCTGGACTGGAAACTATCTCTCAACTGCTCGCAAGACAGTTTGTTCGGAAGTATGTTCTCACCCGGCGGGCATGGACTTTTGAACAACTATATCTTCCTATATAATTCGCTCACTCAGCCCATTTACAATTGTATCTTATCAAATATTTTATAATTTGCCCACATCGATTCTTAAATTATGATATTAAAAATGATTAAGGAACGTTCGTAAGCTACGCTAGAAACAAATGAGTACTAACTTTTTATAAAATTTATCCGAGGCTTGAAAAAAGTTGTAAAATATATTAATAATTTTACAATGATTTATAATTTTTTTTATATGTACCAATTAATTTTAAGGTATTTATTTAAAAAAATCAGTTGATCCACATTAAAAATTGATTTAACTCCATTTATCAAAATTTACCAAAACAGTTTTAATTATCTTTATTAAAATAATTAATAATTAATTTAAACATTTGTCAACACCTGATTTTTTGTAGAGTTATATAAACTACATATTTCAAAGAATATTTTTAAACATTATTCATTATTGTATCTACTTTTACAATATACTTTTTGTGATTTTAAATACATAAAATGCTAATTCTCCATAAGACTCTATGCTAAAAATTTGATTTTTGATCTTTAATAACTTTCTTAAATTATCAATAAACCGTCTTGAATTTTCAAAGGTATAGATAGCTACATGATTCAACTTATCAAAACTAATAAAAAAAAAATTTTATCTACTAAAAAGTTTCACTAACAAACGTTCTTAATATTGATTCATTATTATTTTTTATTTATATAATAGATAGGCTGAGCTTTATATTAAATGTAGATTTCTTTTTTATTTTAGGTAGATATTTTCTTGCTTCTTTTGATTCATTCTCTGATTTTGTTCAAGTGGAATAAGAGAAGAAAAAAAGGACAAAGTTGCATATAGCAATGGGAATGGGGCCTTTCTTGGCAGTGACTCCGCTAACTTTGCGAAAATTGAATAGATAGGAGAAAACTGCTCGCGCCTTACCGCGTTTGCGATGCCAAGTTTTCTCATAGCAAAAGCATTGGCCAAACGAAGCTCAAGAGATTTCCGAGAGACACCAGATGATTATTAGGAAAGACAAGTTTTGGACAACATTTATTCATCGCGAAGTTCATTTATGTTTATTTTCATCAGATAAATTGCAATTTTTGTTATTTTAATCAATTTTATGTTATCAAATTATATTATATGCATATATTATCGTGAATAATTTCCAATCAGCTATATTGCAATTATAATATACAAACAATTCATTGATAATGCGATGTAATACGTAGATTGCATCACCGTGAAATTGACTGGTCCAAATGATTAAAATGATCCGAATAATGTGATTGGAAAATTAATATAAGAAATGATATAATACTAAATCGATTAATTGTGATTAATAATTACTGTACAGCAGGATTATGGGCATTAATCTTTGTAATATACTGTGAGGGCAGCACATGCTGAACTGTATGTTTTATTAAATAAACAAATTGGTGAATTTTGAGAGTTTATTGTAAGATTTTAGAGTTAAAATTTTCTGTAATTAGATAAATGTTTTACAGAATATAAATCTTGTTTATGTTTCTACAGTGAAGAATTTAATTACAACCGGGAAATGGATCAACTCGATTTTTTCTTAATAGAAATTGAATTTTTCTATCCATATCTTCATCGTAAAGTGATTTACACCTTTCATAATTAACTCTTCGTCTCACTTGTGTTGGTTTTTCATAAAATCTTGATCTTCGCCATTGTTCTAAATATCCTTCACGACCCATGATTCTATTCAAGACACGAAATGCACTGTCAACATTTTTGTTTTGCACCAAAACCGTACGAGAGATGAAATAAGCGTGTCGCATTCTGTAAAATTTTTGAGGTTAATTATTTCAAGTGAGTTAAGTAATTTTAGGATATTGTTATTAATACTATATACATTATAAGCTGATTATTACCTACTTTTTGTCTAATAATTACACACAACCGATGCACGCAACGTAATGAATCAAATTTTTAGGTTATACACGGTTTATAACATCCACAGTAATAACAAAACTCTTTATGATCCTCGAATAACAACATGTTTCATTTAAAAAACGCAATGTCGCTGGATTCAGTACCAATATGCTCTTTTTATTATCGTAAATATTTAAACAACAGTCGGTAAAAACAATATCCTATTTTATAAATGTGAAATTTTTTTTATTTACCCCATTAGCCAAGTGCGCGCACCGATCGTGCACCGTGCGAGTAGTTAGTGCATTTGGTGCACTCATGGTGCACCTTAGGTGCTCGTCTACTGTGGCAGCACAGTGGACCACTAAGTAGAATTCAAATGATCCCCTATTACGTACCCGAATAGCCTTTGGCATAAATATGATATACTTCATAGCTGTTTATATATATTTCTACTCAAATTTCAAACCAAAATCAACAATTGAATGCAACAAATAAACAAAAATTTCTTGAACTGTAAGAAATTAATATTCCTTCATTTAATACATAAACAAATTTATCCTGTGTATCATTATATATGACTATGATTCAAGTAATTATTCCAAGTTTCTCATAATCAATGCTATAATAAACAATTGTGTAAATGCTATTTTAACAATAAAACTTGTGCGGCGAAGGAATAATATTAACTCGATTGTATAAAAAAATATACCAATAAATAATATGGATATATTAATATCAATAAATTAAAAAAGTCAACTTCAAATAAACAATTCGAAGCTAGTTTCCAAGATTGTTTTATGTGCTGGTTCCCGGGCTGATCCCCAGGCTGGCCCAGAAGCTGGTTCTGAAGCTGGTTTCCGTGCTGGCTCCAAAGCTGGTTTTCATGATGGCTCCCAAGCTGGTTTTCATGCTGGTTCCCAGGCTGGTTTTCATGATGGTTCTCGGGCTGGCTCCAAAGCTGGTTTTCATGCTGGTTCCGGGGTTGGTTCCCGGGCTGGGTTTCATGCTGGTTCGGAAGCTGGTTCCGAAACTAGTTTTCGTGCTGGTTCTCAGGCTGAATATGTCAAAATCATTCGTTAATCCTTTCAATTGTATTCAAGGAAAAGATCCAAGGATCCAAAGGATCTTGGGTCCCTCCTTCGATCCCCCCGATCGGGGAAGTTCACATGATTTTGGCTTATTACATAACGTGAAATATTGTGGCCTCACAATAGTTATAACTTGTGACAGCACGGAGTGGCATTTCGTGGAGTGCACCGAAGGCTATTGGGGATATTTTTATAATATTATTATTCTGGAAGTGAAATTAACAGTGATACCAACTGTTGGTCTATATGTTTTATATTTCAGATTATGTTTTCACAATTTTTTTTCTTATAGCAATTATGAAATTCAATTATAGTCCAATATCAATCACCTCATAGAATATATATGAGTACATGACTTGTTTTTATCATTAATTATTTTAAGGTGAAATATCTAATTACATGATGGAAGAAACAATGCAAAAAAAAATGTTTATATATAATGTAACAGACATTTATTCACAAACATACAAAATTATACATATATACATTTATACTAATGTAATTCTTGAATAAATTGAATTTATTTTAGTTTTTTTCTACGTCAAAGTTGATAATTATAATTCTATTTGAGGTTATGTCTCCAGCGTTCACTTCTTTGGGAGATTTCAATTAGATTATTTTAATTCTCGTCTCTATTCAAGAAATTGTCTTGTTTTTTCATTTGAAAAATTCTTTTTTTTTTTAAAACCAACACAGAAATTGTTGATAACCAACGGAAAAAACTAAAATAGTTGCTACAATTGCAGAGAATAAGTTCAGTGCAATATTAAAAGATCTACTGAAGATATAAGTAACTCGAGGAAAAATTCGTGGACTAATATTTTGATATTGAACATCATCGCTGCTACTTTCGCTGTCACTATCCGAATTGTTGTAGCAACTTAATTGGTTAAATGTGGTGCTAAATAATTTCATGGTAAAATCAGAGTCCTTATATAATTTAGAACAACTTTCATCATCGTCCGATGATGAATCATCCTCTAGTTTTTCTTCTTTCACTGAATTCTTATCGGGTTTCAATATTTCCTTTTCACATTTGTATTTTTGAAATAACTGTCTTTGCGAAGTTGATGATTTTAAATTGTTCTTCAACATATTTTTTCGACCTTTACAGTCCTCCCTGGTCTCATCAATATATTCCGCCACGTCAATTAAGTGTTGAAGAACGGAAAGTGAAATATGTCCACCTTTTCTGTCCATCGTCGCAATGGTGAGAAGTATCAAATAAGCCTTATCCAAATTTTTAAAACCTTTTATCAAACAATAAAAAACAATTAGTTAAACAAATAATTATATTATATCTTTTCTAATTTATCAATTCAATGTCCGCATATACTTACTTGGATACCGACTGCTAAAGTCTTGAATTTTCTGGTAATTTTTAATAAAATAGAAAGAATCCTGGAGTTTTACATATTTTCCTTTGCCATTGGGTCGCGCTATATTCTAAATAAATAAATAAATATATATACATACAAATTTGAATATATAAAATAATGAGATAAATAAATTTGAATATTACAAATAAAATAATTTGGTTATACTAACGGTAAATCCATTTGCTGGTACGTGACAAATATCATCTTCAGATGAGCTTTCAGACTCTGAGATCATTCCAGTTGTAGGGTAAATATTCATACTAATAGTTTATCTATAATAAAAATAAAAAGAATAACATTAATATTTCATACTGCAAACTCTATTTGCATTAATTATTGTATGAATCGATCAAGTATTCATGCAGGGTTTCATAACCTAACAAATGTATCACACTATACAAATAAATACTTGGTTGTTCATTTTAACTCATTCGAATAATTAACAAATTAAAAATATTCTGCAAATTTACGAGTATTTTAACTCATATAAATATTATTATATGACCGAGTATGAAATTGGTAATGAAAAAAGCTTTCATTTATATGGTTATGTGCACTAGTACCTAATCTAACCTATGAATCCATCATAAGAAAAAAGAATTTTATTTTAAACTTACATGAAATATTAACTGTTGCAGATCAAACTGAATGAAAAAGAAACAATAAAATTCCACTGATAAAATACAATATATATGTGAATATATATTTATATTAAAATGGAAATTTGAATTTTATTTTATTTTATTTCACTTTCTGTATCGATATATTTTACAATATAGGTTAATTGTATCTTCAACTATGTGATTGAACTGCTTCAAGTTTTGTTTTGTACATCAACTCACTCTTACTGTTCCTTGCAGACTGACCATTTGTGTAAGAAAAATTCACAAGGGTGAATAGAGTTAGGGTAACTTGACCATAAAGTAGTGGGGAAGGTAAAATTTTCTAGGAAACTTTTAATAACTACAACTAATTATTATTTAATGTATAGATATGAATGCAGTAATTGTATAAATGGAATAAAATTATTCAGTTGATTGAAGGGCAATATGGAGACATAAGAATTATAAACAAAACAATATGACTATATTTAAAATAATTTACGATCCAGTTTTATCAATAGAAAATAAACAATGGAATATAATGAGTTTTAAAAATTATGTACAAAATTACATTTAAATCTCCACTTCTAGGTAATAAGCTAAAGTTATATCGTCATTATTCTATTGTTAGATTAATATTATATATTCTGTCTTGTTTCCTAGGTTTTAATAGTTCATTATGTTCTGTTTTTGTTTATTCTCTAATTTTGCTTAATTGTTATTGGATAGTTTTGGTAATCAAAAATCAAATTATGTATAATTGATTCATAAACTCATTTTTTTCAAATCAAAACGAAGATTACAAAATATACTAAAGTATATTTTGAATGTTCCTATTCATAGTATAAACATAATTAAATTTAAAACAATTTTTTTCATTTGATTTTCGTTTCAAATTCTCAATTTTCACTTGTGCGACTTCAGCTTCACATTTTGTTAAAACTTGTACAATTTTAAAAGCCAGTTCACTTTCATCATTAAAAAATAGCAAACTCTCAACATCTCTTAATGTTTCACACAATTTCTTCTTCAAGATTTAAACGGTTTTTTTTTTTGTTGTGACATCGAGATGATGATCTTGAAATAATTACAGTTGAGTTATATGTATTGAAAAGTGTAATATCCACGGCGAGTCGGAGGGCGCTACTTTTCCAAAACAATATGGTCGTCACAAAAGTAGAATTAAGCAGAAAAATACTTATTAAATTGTAATGTTAATTAATTAAAAAAAAATGATATCAAAAATGAAGGCATTATATCTTTTGTTCATCATGATATAATTAGTGATTTTGTGAATACGATTCCGCGTTCAAAAAATATGATCGAAGGTCTGCAAATAATTAATTCCGGTATGATTGTCGAGTGCAGTGCGACTCTCAAGGCTGTGGATAGAATTGACTTATATCCTTTAATTTTGCAATCATTACTGATTCATATACCTCGTGACCAACAATAGTCATTTAATAATCTTCACGCTGCTCTTCTTTAATGTAAATTTGCATCTCTTGCTTCGAACAACTGACAAGTTCCTCTTCTTTTACAATGCTCTCTACAGCATTCACCTCTTTAATTACTGGTTCATATGTCTCGTGATCAACAATATTCATTTCAAAATCTTCACACTGTTCTTCCTTAATGCGAATTTGCGTCTCTTGCTTCAAACAACTGACAAGTTCCTCTTCTTTTACAATGCTCTCTACAGCATTCACCTCTTTAATTATTGATTCATAAGCCTCGTGACCAATAATATTCATTTCAAAATCTTCGCACTGCTCTTCTTTAATGCATATTCGCATCTCTTGCTTCAAACAACTGACAAGTCCTCCTTTTTTTACAATGCTGTCTACAGCATTCACCTCTTTACCTTGTATCTGAGATTCTTTATCAATAAATTCTTTAACTGCAGATGCTTCTAGATCAGCTGATTTTGTATTTTTAATTATTTTTCCAACATCTATTTCTGATTTTTGCTTTTGACGCTGACTCTAAAAGAATAATATTCTGAAAATTATCAATGTGTACTTTCATATTTATCGAAACAATTCATTTTCAATTGAAAATAATAAGTTATTACTTACAACTCTTTGGGTACGTTGATTGATACTATTTTTTTTCTGTATTGAAATATTAGCTGGTATTGGAAGAACATTTTTTCTCAAAATTCGTCTTTGAGCTTGATAATCTGTACAATAATTGCATGTAGGTTAATGAAACTTTTATTGAAATATTAATATTTTTGTGTATAATTTAATATTTTCAACATACTCACCAGGAAAATAATAGTCATCTGGAGTGAAGTGCAATGAACACACATACAAATCAACTTTTTCTTTTTTTTTAATGTTCAATAAACGAATCCATTCTTTGCGTTGATCAATCCTTTCAGTTTTTTCAAAATAGTTCACTCGCGTTATCATAACACCAGGTTTTGGAATTTTATGAAAACTTAAATTTGTATTAATGTCCGTTCGGGATGTACATTCGGGAACGTCACATCTGGCTTGCCGACGACTTTTTTTTCTATAATGATTGGGAAACTCCATTATTAGCATCAAATAGCATGCAAAATGCGTTTTCGATCAACACTCACGGCCTCCATTGTTGTAGTTTACATTCTAGCTATGAGAGGGCGAATTTTATATTATACTTGATCCTATGGTCGCCAAGTAAAACGGCTTGAGGGACGTTTTGGTGTTATGATCGCTTAGTGGAAAGCACCCGTAGTGTCATCTGTAGCTGCTACAAAATTTTAATTATTGTCATAATTTCACAAAAATGCATTGATTTTTTTTTTTTATAAACTCTCACGTTCTGTTTTATTCATTTGAAATTATTGATAATTAATAATTAATTTTTTGAGCATGCATATATTTCTTGAAAATTATCTAATATCCGATAGATGGCGCATCGTACACTTGTCATGTTTGCCGATAAATTACCAAGAGTCAGTAAGTTAACATTCAGCAAAATGGGACAACTCTAATTATACATATACATGAAGAAAATTAAAAGAATTTTCCATATAAATTCAAAGTACAAAATGTATAAATATTTTCTATTCACTATTAATAACCAATTACTCAAATAATTTGTCCTCATAAAATGAAGAAACTTTTTTTATATTCAATATCATCTGATGATAAATTATTGGAGGTTAGGAATCTATCAAGTTTTTTTTTTGCACAGTATACTGCCAATAATTTCCAAATTATCAAATAAAAACGTCATCTATGTATCATAAAATTAACAAATTAAATAAAACAATCGATAAATTAGTCGAAATAATTACAAAATTACCAAAAAAATTAGCAATGTCTATAAATCAATGCGAATACTTTTTATATTTATATACATATGTATAGAGATGGTGGAAGTCGAGGGTAGGCGCGAAATTAAATGGCAACGACGTTTTCTGGCTTGAGCTTGCGCGGAGCTTTAAAAGAGAGGCGCGTCCTAACCATCATTGCCCTCTAAATTTCAGCAATGCAAAGCACAAGTATTCGTCTACAGACTACCGAGGGCGATTGTAAGACGCGCGCAAACATCAGAACGCCAATACAAAAAACGTAGTTTGTAGTACATAATAATAGTAAATATTGACGCGTAAGTAAATAAATATACACCTTATATGCAGCACAAGAATGTAAATTTTTATCAAGAAGTGCGGTATAAAAGTGTCGAATGATTAATAATTACTTAAAAAATTGAATAATCACGTGACAAAAGGGTGAAAAAGACAACGGAAATTATCGAATATATAAAATCAAATAAATTCATGGCTTGATAAAATAAACTGATAAAAAAAAGGTGAATCAAACCAATAAATAAAAGGAAAGACGAAGAAATTATTTATTTGAGTGTGCTGCTCTAAATAGACAGGTAATTAATATAAAATTATTTAAACTTATAAATCCATTTTTATCTTTCATTTGTTTTATTATTTATTGAGTTATTTTATTTATTTATTTATTTTTCGCCTTGCTTTTATTGCGATTGAGTTGATGAAAATGCTGTAGAATAAATCATCACTTCCGGTCGAATGTTATTTTTTGTGGAAGAAGGAAAAAGAAAATGAATCGAAGAATAATTCTTTCCAGCAAGATAACAAGAATAGTCCAATATAACGACGCAAAGAAAAACGAAAGAACACATACACACTACACACCCAACATTATATTGTATATATGTACGTATATATAACAGGAAACTGAGAATTTCGCTCAAACATAAACACTGAATCGGTCGATGACTGTATATTACGTGTTTTCTGTTTATTTTTTATCCCTACATGCAGTAATATTTACGACTGTTTGTAAATAGAACAATATTTTGTAGGTTATGTGAGCTAAATATTTTAACCGCCAATTGAAGCTTTATTTAAATGATTTTAAATAAAGAGCAATTAATAATATGTACAAATAGAAATCAGAAAATGTTTTCTGTTGATTGAACATTAAATTTATAGCTCTATTATACATATATGCATAAATAATGTGTTCAGAAACAACATGTAATTATTTCATCCTGACATCGTTAATGGTCTGATGAAACGAGATCGATTAATTTAACAAATGGAAACGTTATCGTAATTGAATATTTAATAGTAAGTTAAATCACTTTGATCACTTTACACGAATTATAATGAAGCTTTTTTTTTTTTTTTGATTTTTAGTAATTCAACGTTCAATATTTCTTCCTGAATATTATATATAAAATTACACACATGTGAATTCATATATATTTTATTCAATTTCTTTTTTGTAAAGTATAATATATGAATTTACTTTTATGTTTTATGTATAAAGAAGAGGATATTTATTATAAATATTTTGGTTTAAACCTTTGGATAATTGACATTTGAAAATTGAGGGTAGAACGCAAAAGAATTGTTGAGTTTTTAAAGGTTATACATTAAGCTGTGACCCACATGCCATTTTCAATGCGCAATAATATTAACGAACAGGATTTTCCTTCATTATTTTCATTTCATGACGTATTGACGACCCTCAAAGTCTACTTGTATCAATGAAAAATACATCTGTTAGCCATATGGTGTAAATTTATATTATCAATTCATGTGATTGATAGATAATACAGTTTAACCACAGTCACATTACTCATATTACAATATTTATTTTGTAAACATTTATGTTATTTTTCAACTGTAGAATCAGTAAATTTTTCATGTTTGTTATGAAATTTTGTTGAGTTACTTTGCTGATTTTGTTGTATTTATCGTAGAGCATAAATTACATACACTTTGAGGTATATATGAAGAGCATAAAACTGTAGAGAAATACAATTGGCTCTTTGCCAACCTTGAAATAACTGAAAAACAACGTAGGCTTGTGTGTAAATACCACAGAGATTTTTGTATGATTTGTGAATATTTTCATGCTTTGTTATTTGTTCCATATATAATATGTTCATTTCTTTATTTATAATATGTCTTAATGACAAAAAGGTTGATTAATCATGTACATAACATTGACACTCAAATTGTCAATTATTATTTATTATAAACTCAATTTTTGAAAATAATTATCAGGTTATGACGAATTAAATTGATAGACAAAAACATAACCTCACTTTTGCTGTATAATTTCTACAATTTGTAGATAATTTTTATATATACTGTTAATTAATAATCAAATGCGTCTCACATATGAATATATAAGCTCATGTATCTCCAAATGGTTTATTATACTACTCTAAAAATGAATTTTCGTTGAGTTTGTACAGTCGTCAGCCAAAAACCAAAAAGCCAAGAATACATTTTATCACTAATACAAAACATAACACATAAATAATCATCATTTGTTCTTTTATTCTTTCAACGGCATATGAACAAAGGATTGTTAATAATTATATAAAGTTTATTACATTTGAGATATAAATCAATTGAATTACATTGTTCACAGAACTTGTAACTCACTAAAACAGGTGATTATCAATATTGATGCCCTAGTTTAAAATTTTCTATCAAGATTCAACAAAAATTGACAATAAAAATAAGCCAAGTATCTAGAAAAAAACGTGTTGTGACATGTCCAATGGAGAATTATAAATCAATTTCTATCAAGTGATAGAAAGGAGAAATTTAATCACGTACAATTCTCATTCAAACAAACTACGATCACGATTTAGATTGAAGATTAAATAAATCAGAATATTTTTTTTTATATTCTTTAAATTCCTCTTTAATATATTCATAAATTTTTACTTAATAAATAAAATGATTTATCACTTGACGTGAATTATTACATCACAAAGTACAAATTATTTTATGTGAATTAGTTATTAAATATAATGAAGTACTAACCACGCCTAGTAATTTTGTAACATGCCACATATTATATTATATTTTGTATCATTTGATGAGAGAGTGATGCTTATCTTTTAGTTAAATAAACCAATATGACATAATAGTTATTATAGATCCTCGATGATGCATCCGCAAACGTTTATGAGAAATTCTTTGGATGACTGAGATACAAATAATTGAGAACAAGGACGTGCATAAACATAAAACGTTTTTATATTTTTTTTTTTTTTTTTTATCATCTAGCTATTTATGTATGTATATATACATATGTGTTATATATGAATGTCTGGCGCCAGGAAGAAGTCATTTGTCCTTTAGAAACACGTCTGGTTTTCCAACTTATTAAATTTGAGTGCCTTATATCTGCACTTTACGCCACTTTTCTGCTAATCTAATGTGCAAGAAAAAAGATATAGGTTATGGCTGGAGATAATTTGTAGATTTATAAATAATTAATAGCTAAATTCTCATGCAATATATATTATATTATAATATCACAATGTGATAGCAAATTTTCATTTGCATTTATAATCAATTCATATTTTTACATTTTAGATAAAAAAAATTATCTTATTCTAATTAATGAGCAAAAATATTTATGTGTACATTATTTTATATTATTTTGATACGAATTATTTAATTTTGTAATTAATAATATTTAATTTACTGTATTATTAATCACAAACTTTTAATTTCATAACCTCAAATTGTTAATTAATACTTAACATTATTTTAACAGTAATAATAAAATTACTAAGTAATTTTCAGTAAATATCTTCATCGAGTTCAACTTTTAAATCAAATTATTGTATTATAATATACAATAACTATTAATAATGCATAAAATATAAGTTATATTTTATTTTATGTGGTTATAATTAATATTGTGGGATTTATATTTGAACTATGATTAGTTCAAATATAAATCCCACATTAATTATAACCACATGAAATAAAATAAACAAATGATAACCTATACAATTAGCTTTATTCCCTAACAAAACAATGATATTAATAAATTAATCTGGTAATGAATATTGATAATATCAACAATATTCTAAATACAACCATTTTAATTATAAATTTCCATTTATTGTCCAATATATTGAATGCAAAATTTATATTCAGCATTGAATAAATTCAAGAAGCCAAACGAAAATAAACAACTAATTAAAAATATAATTTGCTGAATGATTTATCCGTCATATACATGCATTATTGCATATTATTCTTCCATAAATAACCAACCAACATCTGTAGTTTCATATCTAAAATGAAAAAGAAATCAACACAGTAATGCATAAACATATTGTATTGTTATGAATAAATATACATCTCATTATAATACATACCAATGTTTCGATATATGAGAAGTATAAACTCATGAATTGCATTTGTGTTCCATCATATCATACATGGGAGGAAGTTTATTGATCGACTAGAATTACTGTGTTGAACTCGGTCGTCTCCCATACAATGTGTCGCCATAGCTTTGTAGGTTCCCAAGAGATTGTTGAGGATATATTGAAGATCAATGCGATAATCTCACAATCTCTTTCCGATTTATTTATTATACATAGAACAGAAAAAAAAATGACGCAGTTTGAAAGAAAAAATCAAATGCGCAAAGGCGAGAAAATAAGGAAGGTAAACTAACCTAAAATTTGTCAACTTTCTCCGCGTGTCAATGCACTATATATTAAACATATAATACATGTATGATATTCATTGTAATATCATGATATATAAAGTTGATACATTGATATTCAACTATGAGAAAAAAAATTACATAAATTAGATACATATCACGGACTTTTAAGCAATCAATAAAGCAGTATTCATAGTGGATAAGGTCACACCATGTTGGAAATTAAGATTGTGTGTTGGATATTATAATTGAAATAGGGATATTAAAATATAATCTTGGATATAAAAGTAACCGGAAAAAGATTATTCAAACACACAATGTTATTTGGCTTTTGATACATGTTGTTAAGTGAGAGGACATTTTTATATCAAAGACAATCATGAAATATACTTTGAATTTTATCGTCACTTTTTATCTTTTATATTTTCTGTTTCGATTATATTTCTTCTAGATATCTATCACGATGTTTTATGGATTCTCTTTTTCGTGATATGATTTTTGTCCCATTCAGTGCAGAGTTGAATTGTTGAGAACATAACCTACTATAAAAGGAATATTCAAATGCTTGGAGATATCGATGATGAAACAATAAGAGGCGAAATCGATTAACCAATAGTTTTCTTATCAGGTTATTATTATGGTTGAATAATTTCTTTTATGCATACAGGCTTTTAAGTTACATGAGAAAATTTATTTTTAGGTTATGGTGTGGATGTAAAACACCTGTGACACATTTCCCTCAATATTTATTTTCTACTTATATATTATTACATCTTTGTGGTTGGATGCTATTGTAAGAAATGTGGGATGTCATGATAAAGAAAAACTCCATTCAAGTTATACTTTATAATACCATAGAGTCCATATATTTTCCGGGATTTCATTTGTGCTTTACACCATAATTTTAGCCCCACGTCGTAGCTCTCATCGATCCAATTTTTTTTCTATTCTCTCACACGTCGAGAATATTTCTTCATCACGTAATGCTTAACTAAATGTCTCGTGTTAAACAAAAGTTGAAGAAATTATTTATATATTATACATTTCTCTTGGCGTTTTTATGATTAATATACGTGAATTATTTTTTTTTTAATTATATACCGAGGATTTTTTAATCGGAGGAAAAAGACAGTATAAAATAATGACAGAGTAGTGGCGGTGGTGTGGAAGCTTGACCCACATTTGATCAAAAAAACATTAAAAAAAAAAGTGGTAGCAGTCATTATGAAGGCATGATGGGATCTTCCTGGTTCTATGATTACTCATATACTTGGGCATTGTACTAACTCAAATCCGCAATAATGTGACTCCATTCCAATGAATATACAGAGCAATATTAATAAAATATGATAGTAATTATGATAAATTATAAATAAACTCATGATTAACCTCAAATGAAGATTTGAGAACAAATCAAATCATCCCATGAGTTTTTTCGATATTCTATAAGACATTTTAAGAGGCCAGAGTGAACCAACTGAGTTATCTGCATCTTATAATATCTAGCATCACAAAATAGAACGGTCCAATCTATCTAATCCAACGATAAATGCCAGTCCATTTAAGTTTAGTTAAAGGGATAATCCCCTCCGGCTCTGAAATATCATTTCAGATCATCATTAAAAACATTAATAAATATGTAAAGCTCATCATTAACACGCAGATAATCAATATAAATTCAATAATAATTATAAATATATAATAAATTAGTAAATTAATCCGAGTTATTATCCAACATGATGCTGCATCCTGCAATTTAAGCAATGAACCACTCAGTTTCCCAATGATTTAATGTGTGTGTAAATTAGGGAAAGTATAAAACTTAAATATAATGAGAATAATAAGGAATTAAGGAAGATATAAATTGATGTGGTATGACAGGTTTACTGAGCAGGGTATTATTTGCGGTGTTGCAGGATGCACGCGGTTGGATTACACTCGGCACTGGCCATCAAGCGTCAGAGAAAGCGTCGGGATGAACAACGACGTGCACGCGAACGTCGTTTCAGCGCGCAATCCGGTGAAAGTGGACTGACATCACCAAGAGCATCAACAGGATCATTGGATCATCATCCACGTCATCATCATGCAACACAACAGCATCGTACAGCGGGTCAAGGAATGTTGGATTCTAAAGTTGTAACATCAATTGGAATGCTTCATATTGGTGTTGTTTTCCTTGTGCTTGGTGGATTCTTACTTGTAAGTGGTTTATTGCCGGGTGACTTGGCTAATTGGAGTTCAAAAGGATCAGGTGGCTGGTGGAATGAGCTTGTTATTACCGGGCTCTTTGCTGTAATGGTTGGTTTATTTTTAATTGTATTAAATCGTATTATTGCAAAAAAGGAAGAGGATGATTTGGAGGAATATGTTCAAAGACAATTGACACGATCAAGATCTGGCCATAGATTGGAAAGAGATGTTGAAACTGGTGGATTAACTACAAGACATGGTAGAAAAGCTAAACAATTAAAAAAAATGCCGTCCACAAGCTCAATTGAAGTGCAAAATGAAAAGAATTTTAGCTCTCCTCCAAGAAGTCCACCACCAGCATATTCTCCACCACCAGTAGTATCCAATGCTGAACATCAAATTATTCAATCGCCATTATTTCTTGAACAAATTACTGAGGAAGAAATTATTAGTGATAAACATGAGACATCAACTACTAATAGTTTGAGTCCTGGTTCACCCAGTGAGACAAGAGAACTTTTACGAAATAATTCAAATCATTCAAAAAAATTGAATGGCCATCATAATCCACATCATCATCATCAACATTCATATCATCATGATGATCATCAGCCAATTTACGTAAATCCAGCAATGAATTAATTAAAATAATTGTGCTTAAATGCTTTAAACTTCAATGAAATGCGTAGAAACAATTTATTATTTCAGGAAATTCCATTTTATTCAAGGCATCAGTTATATAAACTGTCTCCATTGATCTCATTAACTTTATCATTCCTATCTATTTATCTTATCTACACCCACGCAAATTAATATTGCAGAATAATAAATACATTATATTTATTAGTATTACACTTTGAGAATAATTTGATAAAATTGAATGAACTTATTTAATTGAATGCTCAGCAAATTCATTCAAATAATTTGTATCTGAATGAAATAAATTAAATTTATTCATTTGATCTATTGTTTAAAATTAAATAAGTATTTTAGTATGATGATTAAATACTTAATTGCGATTAATTAAAGTAAATACTTAATTGAAATTACAAATTTTTTTCCAACTATAGAAATAAAAAAAAAATATCTTGATAAATTAATTATATTATTTTATATTTTATAGTTTATATTTTATAAATAACAATTGAGAATAGATTATTTATAAAACTTTTTATTTATTTTTAGCTAATTGCCATATGTGAATATAATTATTTGTATTATTTATTCATATGTGGAAACATAACCTCAATTTAAACGACACTTATACGCAGTGTATAGACAAAAGTTTTTTTTTCTTTCTATTTTCCAACTAATAATAAATTATGACAGTTATCTCTATTCACTCATTTACATACTGATACGAGGTATAAATAAATAACAAACAAATATAATACATTTAATTAATTCAATCAAAGGACCAAAAAAATTCAAACTTGATAACAACGATAATCGCGGCTAACTTCACGTGATATAGAAAAAGGTTGTGGTTAATAATGCCAATATCATTGATGCAATCGACAAATATTGATTGAAAATTATTTCAAGGATTTGCCAAGTAATTAAAAGAATTATATATTGAAAAATGTATAAGTATAATATTCAAGTAGTATTAAATACAATCAAGATCAAAGTAAGAAAACTTGAGTGTTCAATGTGATGTAATATTAATATAATTGAATTTGTATTTCAATCGAGCAAAACAATTCGTAACTTTACTAAACAAATGAACAACGATAAAAAGATGAAAAATATGACGGCAATGATAAAATATATTCATGCAACTAAATCAATCAAAGTACAGAATTTCAATAAAATTGAATGAGCACATCTCGATCTATTTGAAAAATAATTCATTGAATTATTGATATATTCAGGTTGAATAAATCATTTGATTTTTCAATCTTAAAATTCAAAAGCAAGATGATGAAAAAAGAAAAAAAACGATGCTAATTTTCGTTTGGAAATTTTCTCCTTTACATATATTAAAATATATAATAATAAATATTATACATAATTTTTCAAAATTTAAATCCATTTTAAAATACCTCGAATTATTAAATAATATAATTGCGCTTTGCAAAAAACTTTGGGTGATTATCGCGAATGACGTAAATGTCAATATTAATATAAATATTATTCATTTCGAACTTCGTGACATCGATAAATGAATATATATACATATATAGTACATATATGTTTATATAAATACATTTATAAATTTAAAAAAAATAAATAAATAAAAAAGGCAATTGTTGTAATTGTTCAACGTCGACCATATCATATATTCGAAAAAAAAAAAAAAATATTCATCTCATGACCAATATCAATATGATGAATTTATTTATTTATTTATTTATTTATTTATTTATTCAAAATGACAAAATGTTGTTTTCGAAAATCCTCAAAGATATAATAAATTTGCTATAGTGCTCGTGCGCTACTATACTCTGTGATCTCTACATGGAAACGCCGATTCATGCAAAATGAAAGAAAAAACTTTTCAATCATTCGTAAATATTTCAATATGTAATATATATGTATTGTATTAATTATGCACATGAATATTTATGTACACAATAATATTTATAAGATAAATTATGCATCGCGGCCAAGTGGAAAAGCACAAAATTCTCTTACATGATTAGAAAAGTATAAAAAAAAAACTGCATTGTTTTTTTTTTTTTGGTTTTATGTAATTGAACTTTTTTATAAGTGCCTTTTCGCGATCATTTGACTTCCATCAATGAATTATATGTTTATTGCGTTGTGTTAATATTGAAAGAAAAAATGATAGTTGCGATTATATGTAAGACTTTAATTATGTACCATTGTTCAATGTTTAACCATAAAAATTTGTATATCAAACATTTATCTGTATGGTACATGATTATGGTCTTTTATTATACTTTAATTTCAACACAGGAAGAAATTTTGTATGAAAGTCTAATGAATATTTGTGTTTTATACAAAAGTTAGGTTAAACACAGTATTCACGTGATTCGATTTAACCTTAAAAAAAAAAAACCAAAAATTTTGTGTTAGATTTAATATAAAATATTTATTTGACGTAAGATTTTTTTGGTTTAACACCAATAATTCTTGATCCAAATTTCCTCTAAACAATCAACACAAATTTTCATTAAACTTTTATATAAATTTTCTTTCTATAAATTAGCACATATTTATACTAAAAAATTTCAAAAATTTTTTATTGTAAATTAATATTAATTATATTCCTCATTATATCCCACATTGTGATCATTGTTAACATTCTATTTTATTAATATTAATTATCGTTAATATGCAATATTTAAATTAACAAAATGGCAAAAAAGTTTATCCCTAAAATAATTGTCAATCGACACCAATTATTCGTGATATAGTATTATCTAATTTAAATATCTCCTCGTAAATAATTAAATTGACATCAGAAACGATGAAAACTACGAAATATCGCGTTAACTTTAAGTCATATAATAATATATATATATACCTTTACATATATAAATTTACTATGTACTGTGTCTGACGCAGAATACAAAAAAAAAAATATTCTATGTAAACAAAAAGTACTACAATTATCGCTAACAGTAATTTATTTATTATTCTTAGTCGTATAAGCTTTCTTATCACATTTCTCTATATTGTACCACTTATACATGTATATACATACAATGTATATATATATATTTATACATATATTTAAATGTGTACTAATATATATATATAAATTTGATGCACGACTTTTTTTGAATAAAAGGTTGTTAAATGCTCAGTAATTTGGATAATTAAAATTTATCCCTCACTTATCATTGTTAATTAACAAAAAATTACCTATTTCACTTCAATTAGAACTTATATATAATATTGAAAATATTACTTTTGATCTAATTAGAGTGATATTGTGTGTTTTCAATTTTCTTCAGTAATGCTATCAACGCCAGAAAATAGCCCAAGGTGATTGTATGAGTTGCAAACCACTCATCGCATTTCTACAATATATAAATACACCAACATCTTCCAACCTAACCTATAAAAATAACAATATTCATTATAACAATCACAAAGTATAATACAATTAAAATTTAAATAAAAAACTTAAATCTACATGAAATAATAAAGTAATTTTCATTTCAATATTGAATTGCTTGAATAATATCTATTCATTTATTTATTCAATAATATTATTATTATTGAATTAATGATAAATATCTTGAAATGAATAACGAATTGGATATTTAATATGAATTTTTTTTTTTGTTGAGATTTATGTCAAGTACTTATATGGATGCTTTTATACAATATCGTGTATTTTATAAAAGCACTTGTGGTGCAGGATACACAAACATCATGAGATACCAAGCCCTGGGGGTACTTGTGGGATGTAGAGAGCTTCAAATGAATAAAATGAAGGAATGAGAGAGAAAAGCTTCATGTATTATAGTGACGTATCGATCGGGCCGGGGTCATTTGAGGTCACTAAAGTTCACAGCGTCTCACAAGCTGCGTAACACAGAGTTCACCAACTCATAGAGCAAAATGCATTCTGAAAAATATAAATAAATAATCAAATATATACCCTATATCAATATAAATAATATGAATATAATAAATTAAATTAAATAAAGATAAATAAAATTGAAACAAACTTTGAATAAAATTTTCAGGGCATCTCCCTGGGTATAACCTCAAATTATAAATTTCAATTATTTCGATGCAGCATTTTATACATGTAATCATTTCATTTGTTCAATTATTTTAATGCTATAAATTATTGATTGTTCATTATTGCATTGTTGTTATTATTGAATATTTTAGGATGATTGGAGCTATGCCAGCAGTTGCTGTCCGCCATGAGCGCAGGAGGCAGGAAAAAAGACTGAAGCGACCAAGCCAACTTTACCTGAGTGGCCAATGGCTGCCACCTCTTCAGGGTTCACCACCAACACCAAGTCCCCAACAAAATGGCAATCTTGAGTCGCTTCCAGAGCTTTATGTTTGTGGCAAGGTGATATGCTTCAATGATAATATACGTATGCTAAATAAAAATGGATAAAAATATATATACATATATATATAAGAATATTCATGTAATACACTGAGACAAAAATTTAGTAGTATTGATTATAATAATTAAAATACTTTATATATAATATATCAAGTACATAAATATTAAGTATATTGATTTAGAATAAATTTATTTGTTTCTATAATGGTTTTTTTTTCAGTGTATTTATAAAATAAACATATTTATTGCAGATATGACACAATTGTGTGATTTTATTCACAGATATCTGCATTACATATTGTAGTAATATGTTTACTATTAGGTGCAATAGTTCTGGTGGTTGGTTTAGTTCAATTAGCACCAGGAGCAACAACCACAGATCACAGACTTCCATTGCTCATTACTGGTACCATTCTACTTCTCCTTGGTAATATGAATTTAATGAATAATATCGAATAAAAATCTCGTTATAACCTCAAAATTAATTTTGTAATATAAATTTATTCAGGTATTGCTCTTGCTGGGGTAAGATGTTATCTACTTCATTGTATCCCATTGTCAGCTGATTCACCAATAGCAACTCCTGTGCCACCAGTTCAAAGTGGAGATCAATCATCTGCAGTTACGAGAGGAACATTAGATTTATTAGTTGGCCATGAAAATCCACCTGCAACAAATCAAATGATTCATCACCATCATCATCATCATCATCGTCAACAGGGCAATCACAAAAAGAAGCGTAGTTCACAAGGCTCTGAACATGAAGATGCTTAAATTATCATGAATTTTTCATCAATTAATTAAAATAAATAATGCAAATCGAGAGTTGGTAACATATGCTTT
This sequence comes from Microctonus brassicae, assembly GCA_918226075.1. Lineage (NCBI taxonomy): Eukaryota > Metazoa > Arthropoda > Insecta > Hymenoptera > Braconidae > Microctonus > Microctonus brassicae. The sequence goes on along the minus strand of OW445484.1, from coordinate 10,526,543 downwards.
TAAAAAGCACTTGTGGCATTAATAATTCAATGGCATCTCTTCGAGTGTTCAAGATATTAAAATGTATCGACGAAATAAATATGTAAATATATACGTATAAAATATTTAAATATATACGTGTATGTTTATGTATAAGTATAAATTGATTATGAAAAACAAAAAAAAAATGGAGGGACTAAGGATCTTTTAGGGATAAAATGGCGGTAGATAATATGTGGTGGGACGAAGACGACATGTTGTCGTTTCTTTTATCTTTTATAACTTTCTATACATCTATATACAATGATATATTTATGAATATATAAATATATTAGATATTGTTCTTCATTATAAAGTTAGTTGATTTATTCGTGTGTTGTGTTTGTGTGTATTTTGAACGTGGTTGAGTGAAAAAATGAATTATGATACTGGGGAAAAAATGGCGTTAGGTTATAAAGAGTGTCCCAAAATTCACGCAAGAAGTAACATGTTGGTTACACTTGAAATCTTGCGTGAATTTTGAGACAACCTTTACATATATTGAAATTTTTATGTATTTGATTTGTAATTTATTTATTACTAATAGTGTGGAAATTTTTTGACTAATGTTACGTTTATCTGCATATTCATTTGACATAACATTTTTTAAAATTATATTTCAATATGCGATATTTTTTTTTCTCCAATTTTACAATTATAAAAGGACTTGATTGCATAAGGAATGTGTACGCATATTTATAATAAGTAAATACAAATTGCACACAAATATTTATTGAATTTAAAATGAAAAATCAAAGTTTATTTATATGATTTTTCAATTTTTATTTGACTCAACGTTCGATTTCAACCACACAGCATAAGTCTAATTCTATTTGACCATTTTTGTGATAAATTATGAAAAAAAAAAAAAAAAAAAAAACATTTAACTCTTATATGAAATATATAAAATTTAAATATTTTAATAACTCTAAACGTCTTTCAAATAAATATATAATCGAATATTTACTACTTTGGATCGACATTATAAGACAAAATGAACAAAATGTATTTTTATTTTAGTACTTTTATTGTATTTTATTTCAATATTTAACAGTTCAAATGCAAAATGTGTCTTGGAAATTAAAAAAAAAACTATTTTTAACGTCCAAACTATTTTAAAAAAAAATTTCAAACGCATCAACACGCGTTCAACTACCGTTGGGGTCCACTTAAACTTATATTATTGAGTAGATATAAACAAATATAAATCTAAATGTAAAAACAAAAATTATATAAAATTATTCATTCTGGTCTGATATATATATAGGAATTAATTATTAATTGTATCATGCAGTGATATCTGCATATACAAAAAAATATGTCTTTTTATTATAAAATATCTATTAACAGAAACAATGTTACAAATATTGGAAGTAATTATATATATAAGAGAATATCAATGTGCAAATTGTTGGCGCTTTCTATATATTATACATAATATATATGCTATTATACATTTTAAAATCTTTTTATAACGTGATTATATATAATTTATCTGTTTTTTATAGAATTTTGGAGGTTATGTATAAAAAAAAACTACTGTGAATGTTGCAAAATTTCAAAGAAACTTTTTTAAAAGTGAGTTTATTTATAAAATTAATGCAAATAATATTAATTAAACTTTCATAAATTGAAATTAACGTTTTGTTTATTTATAAAAAAAATAATCTTTCGGAATTGAGAATAAATGAATCATTTTTAAAGCAACGAATTTTACAATTAAGTAATTATTATTTTATAAACAAAATATATTATTAGCAAATACTTAAAACATCTATGGTATTCTGAACATATATTTTTCATATCGTTTTACGTCAAACTCGAAATAATTATAAAATATTGTTAAATAAATTAATCTATATTTAATTCTGTGTTCAATGTGTAGCTTCCATGCTTTATGCAACCAAGCAAATCATTTGTTTATTACTAGTTAATTTATAATTTTACTATACTTATGCATATACATTTCTATTTCATCTCACTTTGCATTACAATAGAATAATCAATTCAGAATATTTATACAGAATTAAAAAATAAAAAATCGCCAATTATAATTAGTAAACGAATTTTTATCTATCAAAGTGATTTGCTTTTAGTGTATCAAAACTTTATCACTCTAAGCCAAATTAACGAATTAATTAACTTAACAAATTAATAATACGTTTTTTTTCATTAAATTATTTCAATATATCTACTGATTTTCAATGTAAACAAATGAATCAATATTGATATAAACAAATGAAGTTTAAATTTCAAATCGTATAAAATTTGTTTTTCATAATACAAATATAATTTTTAAACATATAACAATGCCATTGTTTTAATATAAAATAAAATTCTGTTATCATTTATATAAAAAAAGAAAGTTTAATTATATATATAATTGTAATTTATATAGATAAATATCTATTAACAATACGTTAATTAATTATATTACATCTTGTCACTTAATCTTGTGACTCACAACAATGCCAAATATGCATAACAGCTGCAATAATTTATTCTAAAATTCATTGTGCATTATGGCAAATATAATCATCTAAAATTCACAATGGCAAATTAACGTGTTTTAATAAATTATAAGTTCAATAATAAATTAAATTTCAAATTTTTTATATATTATAAAACATTTAAGCATGAAGATATTGCAGTGTGTTACGTATTATCTTATATGCTATTTTTTATACCAATAAATAACCGGTAATATTTATATATGCACACGCACATAACCAACTTTTAAATTGGGAAACAAAATAGAAAATTAAACTATAATACACGATGATTTTTTTGTTTATAGAGTGACATAAGCAAATTCAATTGCGCAATTTATATCAAAATAATTCTATAGTGTAATATAGATATATATAGATACATTAATTAATGTAGTTATATTATAAACAATTCCAATTGAACCAAAAGAAGAAGAAAAATAAATAAACATTATAACGACTTTTACTGCTATTGTAATTTTCAGAGTTTAATAAAATGTTTTCACGAACTGATAATTCAATGTTTATATTTAAAATTAACAACATAATTATATTATTTATACTAATTAACACTAATTAATTATACAATTAATTTTCATACTATATTTTTTTAAACAATTTATAATTCATGCACCAAAGCCGGTTGGTGGCGCCAAAACGTTACTAAAATGAACTGTTGTACAAAATATTGTTATAAAAAAAAAGTAATAATAAATGAATAAATATTAATATTAATATTAATATTATTTTTACTTATAGACAAAGCAGGAAAAAGAGATAAAAAAATATGAATATTTATCATCAAGTTTAATGATCGTGCATAAATTGTATTGTATAAAAAAGTGAGGTTAAGATAATTAACTAAAAAAATTATAAGTATCGAGAGACGTGACGAAGCAATGAGCTATTTTTAAATACAATATATTGGACGGACAGGCGCGGATCTATGTATATATAGTCACCCTTAGTGAAAATCAGGTGGGTGTTAAGGGGGTGGTTTATCGACCAGGATACAAGCACAAACTGAGCTCAGTTTCCGCGGGACCACCACCCAGTTAAAACCGCTCAACAAATATAATATAATATTAACATTCGCACGAGCACTGTTTACTTAATTATCATTCAATAGTTTTAGATATTAATAATTTTCCTGTGATTTGTGTGAATTTAATTAAATACGCCTCTGGAATATCACAGAGTAAGTTAATATAATATATTATAAATTAATATTAATATTATAAAATCATCAAAAATCAATTTTTGTTAAAATTTTTGTAATTTATATCTCAAATAATTCTTCATGATAGAAAAACGGAATTGAGATTATTTTCATTTTCATATTTATGTAGATTTCTTAGATGTTTTTAAATATAATATGGTGATTTAATCTAGAAAATAAAAAAGTTTAAATTAGACAAATATCAAATATTTTTATCGAAGAAAATTTATTTTAAATATACACCTGAGAATAAGGTACTATAGATAGATTATTGGAGTATAAAATGTTCAAGGATCCTTGTCCATTCATGCGTCATTGCTATAACACGTCAAGTGAGGTCATTTCAACCATTGAACGTAACGTAGATTAAAATTAATTAAGAATCAATCTTTTTATATGTTCATTAAAAGTATATTTTTATTTTTATTTCCTAAATAAGTAAACGATTTAAATTAAAAAATAAAGTGATGCAATGATATGAAACAGTTTATTATTATTATTATTATTATTATTACCATATCTGAAAGATGTATCAGTACACTGACCTGGTTGACGCATTAACGATAACCGAATTCACCCTAAATACGTGACTGTACAAGTTGGAACTGAGCCAGAATAAAATGTCTGTTGTAGTACATTTAGTACAAAAGCATTTCGAGTCATTGTACCAAGAAAAACCCGATGGATTGCATGTATAACCTATAAAATATCAATAAATCAATTATTTTATGTCATAATTATAAATAAATCTACTCTAAATAATTATTACAAGTATTTAGTCAACAGATATTATATTCCTTTCTTTTAGGTTAGGATTGTTTTACTAAAAGATGAAAAAAAAAAAAAAAAATATACAATGGTATATTGAAAAAAAAATATTCTGAATAAAATCTTTTGTTCATTGTGAGTTATTTATAAATTGGAAGTGAAAAAAAAAATGAAAATAAAAGAAAATAAAAATATGCATTAAGAAAAAATAATAAAAAGAAAATAAATATGGAACTGTAAAGATATAGATAGGCTGCAAAGTAATTGTGCAGCAAAATATATAACGGTCATGACACTGCAATCCAGGCCACTGTTCTACTTTTGAGCCTTCCACACACAATACATATTACATACATGTATAGCTCACGACTTGAGCATTTCTCAATTACATATTGCATAAAAGCTCGATATTTGAAGCTCAAGTTATCGAGTTTATCAAGAATTATTTCAACATTTGAACAATTATCTGCATTCTGATAATAAATCCACCAACATACTGGAACAAAAATAAATATAGAAATTAAATAAGTAACAATTAATTATTATTCATATAAATATTTGGTATAATACAAACTTCAATTGTTAGCCATCTTCAAAAAAAGCCTTTATACATATATTCAAATGTTTTTTCTCTCAATAAAGGGTTAATTCCATAAAGCAACGATTTTTTCATAATCATTTTTTAGAGGTTATGTTGTACAATATGAATTTGGTAGCTTCCACTAATTCATTTCATCCATGTAGGAATCATCAATGAATAATAATATGAAGATTTAATTTTGTTTAATAATTTGTGTTATATATTAAATATATATATGTATTTATCTAGTGGAAATGGGTAATTTTTAGGTGGACAATAAATTAGGAACAATAGTGAATTAATTAGATTGTAATACTTGCATAAAGATGAACGGCTGATACTTTACAGCCGCACACGGGGTCGAAGAAAAACGTTGGCCTAGATGTGCCCTCGGGGCCGTCGGCCATTGCTCCTCATTTATCGAACAGTCAGGATTGTGCCGGGGTAGTTCAACAAACACACAATAATATAACAATGTTCACTGAAGGATCGAACATTTTACTATATCTCTCTGCATCAAACTTCCACATATGATAATAATATTTATATTGAATGATTCATTGACATTGAATAAACACTTCATTCCTGTGCAAAAAAAAAAAATGTTAGCGCTTAATAAATAAAATTTATTTAAAATAAATATTTAGCTTATTTAATAATGAGCTTACCTTGTTGAAAAATAGTTTAATTAATTCATAAATATTGATATTCATATTTCAAATAATTTGATTTAAATTTCTATTGCCGGCCATCTTTTAAAACGGTCGTTTTTTAAATGTTGGGGATATTTTTCATTTCTTCTTGACTTTCTGTCAATGACCGTCATTTTCCCAACCGAATTTCGGGCGGTATTATTTGAAGGTTATGTTTGACTTTTAAGAATATTTCTTACTATAAATAAATATTAATTAATTGTTATATCGGATATGTATAAGGATTCTCTTAAAGTAACGTTGTCGCTAATCAAATTACAGAAAAAATATACAAAGATATGGACAGAAAAGTTTAGATAATTCAAAAAAAAAAACAGTCGCAAAATTCTATATTTATCCCCCCCGTTAATGATGATAGTGATACGCGAATGTACTCTACTTTTTATTCGCTCATATCATGTGACACAGATCTATATTATAATCGATATGTATATAATATAGACATCTTAGCGTATATCAACGTATATCAGACAAATGGCGGACTATATTCACATACGATCTACTGAAATCTGGCACTAGGATTGTGCCACTTTCTGTATCGAGCGTTTATAACCTCACTTTAACTGAGCATTACATATAATAAGTATAAGAAAACAACAAAAAAGATATGTTTATTTATGTATTCAATGGTATTTATCATGTATTTATTAATAATCTATATTTAATTATGAATATTGTCTGTGTATAGATAATAAGAAGTAATTGTTTTTATAAAATTCAAAATGATTATCCATTTTTTTTTTTTTTTTTTTCAGAATGATTACAGCATTGCCTGTACCTTCGGTGAAGGTCTTCCACAAAACTTATTACCATGAAAAAGGTCAACGGATAGGAAATAGCCAACCTGGAAGTCCATTGGACAATGAAGCAGGTTTATCTTTAACAGAAAAAGAATCACCAGAATATTTTTTTTGTGGAAAGGTAAAATAAAATATAAAACACATTTTATAACCTTCATATATTTAATTTAAGTTGAAATAGTTTTTAAAAATCCTTTGATGAGATATATTTTTCCAATAAACTTGTGCATTCAGAAGAAAAGAATGCAACAATAATTACACTATGAAGAAATTTTTATACAAACAATTTTAATTTTACAAAAAAATTTTTCAAGCATTGAATTAATATTTAGTATATTCCATCTTTCTGTCACAATTTTCTTATTGAAGAAAAAAATAAATGGATGAATAAATAATAGATATAAATGAAGACTGAGACATTTCCATAATTTAATTTGGGATAGAAAAAAAAAATATATATAAAAAGAGCTGAGAGAGATTTGTTCACTTAGTTGAGCATAAGGGAAAGCGGAACTGGTTGAACGAATTTATCGGAAAAATAATCTACCTTCATCAGAGATTCAGGTAACGATGAAGCCAAATGACGTCATTCGATGCTATATGTAGGCGCAATTTAGAGTTATAAGCGGTTAGTGCAAATGGTAGTGAATGTTTAATGCTATAATAAATGTATAGAAGAAAAATATATATAGAAATGTATTCATAAATGATCGTCATAACGTTCAACGTTAATAATTGTTGTCTATGAAAACTTGTATCGAATAGTCTGGTAGCTTTTCACAATTGTATTATTTTTAGAAAGGACAAATGCTCCAGAATCAATGTAAAATAAATATAAAGGTGAAGGATATAAAGATATAACGTTATTGTTGATTAAACTATAGTTAAATATTCCAGAAATAAATTTTCTTATATATAATTTGGAGGTTATATTGTACAATATAAATTTATTAGCTTTAATTAATTAATTTATTCAATGTGAGTATCATTGATAGATTATAATCATTCAATTTTTTGTGCTATCTAACAGATGCATAAGTTTCATTGACGTATACCAGTAGAATTTTTTATATTAAGAACAATTTATAATTTTTGTTTGGTAATTAATGATTTATTATAATTTGTATATTTTTGTAGGAATATTGAATGATGATGTGATTTTTTTCTTGGCTTTTCTATTGAAGATCAATGCTCTACATGTTGTGGTGGGTTCACTTCTTTTTGGTGGTATAATGCTGATTGTTGGATTGGTTCAATTGGCACCAGGTGCAGAAGCTGCACAAAATTCAACTGCACTTATAGGAGTTGGATGTTCACTTTTATCCATTGGTGTTTTATTATCGCATTTGAGAGCACTTTGGATAAGAAAACAAAAGGCTGAACAAAAAGATGGTACTCATCAGAGGAGTGTTACAAGTATAGATATGCTTTTAGCACAACACAGGTATACTAATAATTATACATCAAATTTTTTTTTTTAATTTTTAATTATTGCTGGGAGATTTTGTAATTATTATTGATCATTTTGCGTAAAGATTATTATAAAATTTGCAGAAGAGTCGAATTATAAGAAGAATATTTTTAGAGAATAAATATTTTTTTTTTTTTAACTAATATTGTTTTATTGTTTTTGTTAATAATATTTATTATGGTATATATTTTTACAATGAAGATTTGTTATTAATATTAACAATAATAATGATAATAAAACAATATTAGCTCAGTATAAATATTATTTATATTAATTTGTTTAATTTTTTGAGGTTAGGATTTTTTAAATCAAAGAAGAATTTTTTTAAGAATTTTTTTTATACTTATTGGTAACAAATTTACCATACTTCTTACTGAAAATTCATCATTAATTATTTTATAACTAATATAAATTAACAAATGATATAATTTAGTTGTTAATTAAATAAAATTTTCAAAAATTCAAATTTCATTCACTTTATACATATATTTTATACAAAACTGAACAGAAATATTTATATTTGATAAAAATACCATTATGAAAATGTAATAATTATTCACCAGCATTATTTAATAACAAAAATTTGATAATCATATTAAATTGTACTGAAAAAAATTTAATTTTTCTGATCTTTTATCTTTTTTTTTTTTTTTTTTTTTTCGTTGTAGAGATTTCACTGTTTTGACGCCGGATGAACTTCAAGATCTTGTTACAAGACCAACACCAAATTTAGACAATGACATCCTTAAAAATGATCATAATACCTAGGTTCAGCCAGCCTCGAAGAGGGTGCAACCATCATCACCATGTCCCACTACACCCTCATCATTGTCATTAAGTTCAGCGTCACCAGGAACAAGTTCATCCATTCTTTACACTCATCGATATGATTCACGAGAACATAGCCTTGTTTAACTATTCATACTTGAATAACAACATGTCATTACTAATATATAAAATTAATATGAGAATGTTTACATGTTTTACATTATACATTTCTCTATTTAACTGACAGCCTAAATAACATTTCATTTATAATTATCAAAATTTTGCTGTTGATGAGCAAATACAAAATATTTAACTACTAAATTTGTTTAATCATGGCAGTTTTTTTTTCTGGAATTTCAATAATGAATAAATTATCTTCATCTCTTGATAAATTTGGGAATTCAAACATGAGAAAAATTCAAATATTAAATATAACATTTCGATGAAGCAAATTGAGTTGATAAATGATGAAAAAAGCAAAAAAAAAATATTACATTTTAATCAAATTCATTCAAATATAATGACATTATTGAATAACTTGGTGATATTGTTAAAGCAAAAGTACCTTTAAGCAAGTAAATTAATAATCCCGTCGTATTAATTAATGTTTAAGGCAGCGTCCATGATTTCAATAAGTCACGTGAATTTCAGTGAATACAATATATTTGTGGAATGGAAAACGTTAGTTATGAAATATTGATTGAATGAAAGTTTGGATTTGATAAAAGCGCATTGTTTGAGTGAGTAAAAATTTGTATTGTATTGTAATGTATACAAGATTGTGTCCTCAATGGATAACCTAAAAAAATAATTCATCTTTTTCTTTTCTGGCATCAATGTGTTCGAGTTATAGTGACATCATCAAGTGCCATTGATAAAATCAACAAGGAATGAGTCTGACAAATATTACCATCGTAATAAGAAATAAAAATGAAGAAAAAAAAAATTATTGTTGAATATTCATACATCAGCAATTAATAATCACTATGATAATAACTTGAATATAAGTCATATAGCTTATTAATGAAGTAATCTACGGTCAACTAAAGAATTATAGTGATTAATTGCACTTGCACATTGTTAATAACGTCATGTAAATCATTTTTTCTTACAAAATTCATGACGAACATAACCTAAGAAATGAAATGTGATTTTTCAACATTTTGGAATTAGCCAAACGCTAGCTGCCAAACAACCATAGAATAATTTTTTCACACGCAATAGTATTTAATTTTATGCAAGTGTTTATTCGGAATTTTGTCCAACATATGCAAGCAAAAAAATACATTGTCATACATTATATTTCATATGTAAATTGTTTGTTGATTGTGATATGCACTATGTGGCCAGATATTGAAAAATATTAAAAAGCAAGCTTAATCAAAGATCAGAAACATGAACAATATATTGTTAAATATATATGTATGATGTCACTGTTAATTGATTATGTTTGGAACATGAAACATATATATAATTATATGAATTTTTAATAATTATAGGTTATGAATGACAGAGAATTTTTTGGTGGAATTTCGTGCAAAGTATTTTGTCAAATGGACATAAGTGATAATTAATAGTGAGTGATTGAAACAAAAAAAAAAACCTTTGGGTATAAACTCTAAATATTTTAGAGCGAAATAGATTGATGAAAATAAAAAAAGTGAAAAATTTTAACATGAAATGATGAAAATTTTACTGGAAACATATCTAAGTCAGCGAATAATATGTTAAAAATATTTTTATATTCGCAACGACATCGATGGAATAGTGTTATTGACAAATGAATAGAAATGTGGATTATTTATGTATTACATAATATGTCTTTAAGTATATATAATTCATTAAACAGAATAGTGATAATTCGTACCATATATGCTTAACAAACTTCCTGATGAGATTAGAAGTAAAATTAATTTTTATTCGCTTTCAATATTTATTTATTACATAAATAATACATTAAAATATACTCGAGGAATTTTTGGATTTAACCACCGTCCAAATTCCTTTAAAATACATGCAGACGGCTTTAATTATTAATTAAATATAAGCCATTCAATGCGCACACTTAGTGATAATATAATTAACATTTTTATAATGATACTCTATAAATGAAAATGGAATTTTATGTGAAGTTGATGATACTTATTTGTTAAATCATATATATATAGTTATTTATAATTCTTAGTCAATCATTAATTAATTTTATTTACTTTAACGGAAAAAAAAAAATCTTCAACATTTGAGCAAAAATAATTCACTTGAATAAGATAAAAAAATATTAATAATATTAATTATTATTGGACAGAGTTTTATTTATTAAAAGTACATGAATATTAAAAATATAAAATTATATCTGTCATAATTCCAAAAGTAAATAAAATATCAGTAATAATTGCAATATTCCAAATAAATATTCTAATTAAAAAATTTTTTTTTTCTTCAATTCATGAGCATTCAAAAAAACGTATATAATAATTATATGATAAAATAAAAAGAAAGTTTAGTACATAGAAACGCTATATATAAGGACATAGACGCATATCAATAATAAGCACTGAAAATTGTGCATAAAATCATACATATAAATATATAAGCCATTTTATTAAAATTGTCACTTTTATTGCTTAAGAATTATTCACTTAATTGTATATTTTATGAAAAAATATCAACGATCAATAAATAATTCAATCAAACACATTGCAATATTGATAATTAATTAATATAAAAAATATATCAATTAAATCCCCAAAGAATTGCAGAATATTCCACACTTACTTTTCAATTTTATTTTCCCCAACAATGCGTGCACGAAATGGTGGCTTTTTTCATATTATTTACAGCAAAAACATGGCTATTAATCTATTATCATAAAAACTGACGTTATATTTTGAAAAAAGATATAAAATCAATCAATTAGACAACATGAATTCCTCATTTTTATCTACAATTTGTATTTTTAATTCTGAGAGAAAACATAACCTCAACTTCTCTACCAACAAAGAAAAATTTTGTTCATTTCTATATTATAAAATATAAATACATATATAAAGCACAAATAAAATACAGTTATAAATAATATGAATGTGTTTAATTACAAAAATAAATTTTGTTTCGGAGGAAAATTAACAAATGAATTAATTATTTTATCATTTAAAAATGTTCATACATTATACATATACATATATTACATGTGTCAAAATTAATAGTGAGGCTAGAAAAATGATGAAAAATGTTTGAAAATTAATCGTTATTATTACACAATTATATTGGAATGTATGAAAACAAAATTTGTGTCTAACTAAATAAATGTTTAATATTCAAATTTGTGCATCACCAGCATCTGGCATTTTGTTGATGCTATCATTATTCACATGGATTGGAATATGTCGATGGTGTTTCCGTTATAACATGAAAGATCATGAAGTAATGTAGATAAAAATATTCTAAACTATTTTATTCTTGATAATGAATTATCAGTTGTTATATAAATAATATTAATAATACATTATAAATATTTTAATATAAAATTATTTGGTTATTTTTTTTCTTTAGATTCTTTATTCGTTGGTTGTTTATTACGTCGTCATTACAGTATTAAATATGGTATTTCTTGGACATTTTAGAGTTGCATACGACTGCACTCAAAGTACATGCAAATAGATAAATAAAATTAATATATTTATACAAAGATATTTGCTCAATTATTTATTTTTATGTATTTTGAATACAGTAGATAATTCAAATCAAAATATGAATCCAGCTGAAAATGTTTGGCGCTAGAGGCGCTATAAGTCAATTTTGGAGAAAAAAAAACATTTCAAACAAAAAAAAAAAAAGCAGAATCCTATCTAGTTACTACAATCTTCACGATTAATCTGAGCGTGTTGTTCTTGATATATTTTGTCGGCTAATTCACACTTTATTGAATTCATAACCTATAAATTTGAGGAAAAAAATAACTTATACAACTATGAATACACTTCGTTCAGTAATACAACGAAAAGTTCAACTGCGACAATTTCACAAATGGTTTGTTACATTTTATATCAAATATCTTTCATAATTGATTATAATTTTTTTATATTTTAGAAGAAAAATGTGAATCTTACATAACCTATTTCATATGAACTTTCTCATGTTTTTTTTATTTATTCTAGTTTTACATATTGTCAAATGGAAGCGGTTGGTACAGAAGTACCAATACATAAAATGACTATTCCAGTTCCTGAAGGAACAGATTCACCTATCACACCAAAAATTGAAAAACTTGTACAAGATATCACTGCATTGAATCTTATTGAAGTAGCACAACTCAGTGATGTATTGAAAAAACGATTAAATCTTCCTGATGCTCCTATGATGGCAATGGGCAATATAGCTGCACCTAAAGAGGTATCATATTGATAAATAAATAAATATTTAACAAGAAATAAAACAATTAAACAAATATAATCTTTTATTTATTTAATTTTTCAGGAAGAAGTAGAAGCACCACAAAGAGTACAAACTTCATTTACTTTAAAATTAATAAAGTTTGATGAGAAACAAAAAGTTCCTCTCATAAAGGAAATAAAAACATTATTATCTGGAATGAATCTTGTTCAGGTGATTCTTTTTTTTATTCATATAAAATTTATGTTCTTTTATTATTTTAACTATTTGTTTAATAAATATACTCTATATACAGGCCAAGAAATTTGTTGAAAGTGTGCCCACAGTGGTGAAGACAGATATTTCAAAAGAAGAAGCTGAAGAGCTCAAGGCAGCCATAATCAAAGTCGGTGGAGAAGTTGAAATATCGTAAATTTTTTAATTCTCAAAATTTGTAATACACAATTCAATATCCCTTATACTTAGTCCTAAAAAAAAAAAAATATTACAAACAATAAAAAATATCATGCTAAACTAGTTGACTTTAATTACACACAAAAGTAAAATGAAAAATATTTATCTTTTTATTTTTCATTACTTATACAATAATTATAGCAATAATAATTTTGTTTAATGTAACAAATTGCCGTGTGGCACTTCTATCAATATAGTTCAGTATCGTATTATTGTTATTTGTTTATTTAAATAGTAAAAATTACATTTACAAATACTACATCTAAAAAATTCTCAACCGTTGTTAATCCTAACCTAAAATAATAATTTACAAAAATAAAAAATATCACACGTCTAATTTTATACACTTTGTCATTAATATTAACATAATAAATTAATAAATATGTGTGTATATATATATCCATATATACATATATATATCTAGATATGTAGTAAAAAAAAAAAAAAAATATGTAATATTTAGCAAATAAGTGGGGACGGGAGACAAATATATTTTGTCCAGCCCTGCCTATCACAATTAATGCCACGATGGCCGAGGAAGCAAACGTAAAAGATTCTCCAACAATGGAAAATAATGAACAAAACATTATTGAGGTAATGAAAAGAAAAATAAATAGGTTAAAAAACAAATTATAAAAAGACAAATAAAGCCACAAAAGTGAACGAATTATTAAATTATTATTGTGTATTTCAATAATTTATATCAATACAATGGAGATGGAGGTTAATTATTTTGTTATTTTGACAGGTCAATCCAAATTTACAAATGCCAAATGAAAATGACGTTGTTGATCTAGAAGTTCAGACGTCTCAAGTAATATCAAGACTGGATGGAACTTTGGATAAAATAAATGATATTGGTGGAATTACTTGGAATACACCATCGGGTTTTCTCACTCATCCGAAAAATTCAAAAACTGTATTATCATTACTGGAGGTATTGATATAATATCATTACTGTAATAGTCATATTGAAAAACTCCATCGAAACCTGCCACGTATTATATATATATATATATATATTACTATTGTAAATCATTCATAGTTTATTTATATATTTTTATATCATAAAAATTTCTTTGCTGAATACGAACACTAAAGTTTCTTTTATCAATTTTAAATATAAAATAAACAAATAAATATTTACATTTTTGTAATTGATATAATTTTTTATTTATAAATAATATTTACATTATTGAATTTTATTTATTTCATTACAGGACTTGATAATTCATGAAGATGCACAACAAATTATTGAGGATGGTAATGGAGAACAGACAACAAGTCAAATTTCAAGTTTACCAACTTTAACAGAAGCTTCTCGTCTTACATTCATCACTCATTCCATTTCTGCTTATGCAGTAGCTTTATCAAGATCTCATGCACAAAAATTAGCTGGTCGTTTAGCGGCTGATACTACAAGATGGCTCAGTCATATATTTCATTTTGTTGATTGTGCCTCTTCGTTTCATGAAGATCATTTGGAAGGTTTAGTTAGAGTAACAAGATTAGCCTTGCACAAAAAATATCCAAGATACATTGAAGATGGTTTCACAGCTTTAACATCATCACCGCCAATAATTTACAGTTCAGTTGCAGCGCCATTGGTAGTTGTACAACATTTATGTCGACAGGTAAAATAATTATTCACTCAAATCTTTTTTTTTTTTTTTTGGTTTCAATGTAAAAATAACTGGTTTATTAATTATACATTTATTTGTTTAGCTTTCATTACCGCTTCATTGTATTCGACCTATTCCACAAAATACAATGTTTGGACCACGTCAAAGTATGGATATTTCTGCGCTTGAACGTCGATTAGCTGAAGATAGTCAGTCAAATAATGTCACACCGTTGTTGGTATTAGCCGAAGTTGGCTCTGTAATTACTGGACATTGTGATAACGTTGCACGATTACGTGAAATATGCGATAAATATAATGTTTGGTTACATCTCCGAGGTCATTCGTTAGCTGCATTAGCATTAAATAACTCGCCCAAGGATTTGGTAATTAAATATTTTCCTAATTATTACTATCATTAATATAATTCTTAATATAATTTCCTTTATTTTTTTTATTTATATTATTGCTATCAGCCTGTTAAAATTGCGGATAGTATTACATTATTGTTGGGCGTGTGGCTGGGCATACCATCATTGCCAGTTGTCACTTTATATCGATTAACAGACACCAAAGGTGGTAAACCAACAACTCGTGATACAACATTGAGTTTAGTGTCGGGTTTAATGGCAGAATCATTGTCAAGACGACTGCCAACTTTACCACTGTGGGCAGCACTTCAAGTTCTTGGACGTGATGGTATTCAAAGTAGACTGAAACAGTGCTTTCAAGTTATTGAAGAATTATATAATAAATTGAAGAAATTTGCTAATATTAAATTTCTTGTAAGTATATTATCATTTGGTAAATAGTATATTGTGCAACAAGAGAGTGTTACATATGATAATTTTTTATATTATAGAGCCAATTGCCTGGTGGTGAAGGTGGAACTTATACAATAAATGATGTTATAGCTAATCCAATGAATGGTTCACAATTATTTGAAATTGTTGCGAGTACTCTAGTCTTTCAATATATTCCAACAACACGAGACACTCAATCATCTGAACGTAATCCTACGTATTATGATAAATTTAATTGTTGGCTTGGTCAAATTCTTCAAAGGGATATTGAAAATGTCCCGATAGAATTATGCGAAATTGAACAACAAGGTGTAGCAATAAGAATATGTTGTCTTGAAAGTATTGTACCGCCACCAACATCAGATGATATTGAAAATGTTGTTGCTTGTTTGGAACAACAAATTGTAAGTATTATTTACAATTTAATTATTCATTGAATCATATTGTTAATGATAGTTTTGAATTTTTAATTAATTTAGGAAATTTTAAATGCAACTGTTGAGCACAAAGACACATTTGTTCGATTAGTATCACAAAATGATTCTCTTCATTTTGTTGAAATGTCTGGATGGGCGGGATTGGGTGGTGTGCGCTATGCACCACCAACATGGATTCAAATAATGACTGAGCAAACAAAAGAGGAGCTTAATAGATTGAATAATCAATTGGTAGAAGCGTTGCGTGACACTGATGCAGCATTTTCATTAGGTGAAGGTACTGATGGTTTAGCATGTGTTCGTTTTGGAATGGTTACCCAAGACACAGGTATTTATGATCTATTATTCAAATATTATCTTTTGAACGTTCAATTTATGTTCAATATTTTGATAATTTATATGAATTTACTTATAGATCTGGAAAAATTATTATCGTTGGTGCTTCAAGTTGGCCGAGAAGTCGAGGCAAGATCTAAATTATTAGACACAATATCAGAAGTAGTAAAGCGCGGAATTGAAGCTGCACAAACTGATCTTGAACGTGAAAATGCTGAAAAATTATGGCAAGAAGGTATTCTTCGTCATGTTCCTGTTGTTGGTACATTTGTAAATTGGTGGAGTCCACCATCGAAAGAAAGTGGTGTTCGTGGACGCAGTTTAAATTTACAAGCAGGTTAGTTTATGATTTATACATCTTTTTCAATTAATTAAGTACAATAAAAAAAATATATATTTAATTATGGTTATTGTATTTTATTTCAGGTGTTGTTGAGAGTACTGAAAATATTTATAAATATCATATGCAATTACAACCAAATGCAACGACAAATAATGGCTCAGGTGCAAGAACACCACCGCAGCCTCTTGTTCAAACACCTGTGGGTGCTGGTAGCCAAAATCACAGTCGATCTTCAAGTCATTCAAGTTTACAAAGTAGTAAAGGTGTCATTGCGCCTATTGTTACCAATTCTAATGTTCTCCAATCAAATGTAAAAGAAGAAATAAGCGATTCACAATCGTAGTAAATAATGGCATCAATTAATAATTGTAGGTTAAAGATTCTTGTAATCAATAACAGCAAGCAATAAGATCCTAACCTTGTGCTGTTCAATGTAAAAAATAAATATAATAAAATAAGCCATTAATCGGTCTAAATGTAGATGATAAAATTTGCTACATTAACATCAGGCTATTTAGTTTCAAATCAACGTACTTATTAAATTGATACATAATAAAGAATTTGAGGTTAAGTCGAATTCTATATAATTTGATTTTAATTCATATTACGAAAAATATTTATATTTATATGTTTGAATTATTTTATTATTCAATTTGTTTGATGTGCTAATTCTCCATTTTAGTTAAAAATATATAAAGTTTATTATTTACTTGCACAATAGCTTAATGAATATTATTTGTTTATGTGATATAATGAAGAAATAATATTAATCGTAATAAGCTATTGTAATTACTTTATTAAACGATGAATATTAATTTAAAAAAAAAAAACGGCTCACCAAAGATTGGGATTTGCACTCAGGGGGTCAGTTGTATTATTATCATTGTTTATACGTATTTGTTCATATTATTATCATGATATAATAAAATTAAATATTAAGTTATTGATAATTTTATTTGACTTTTTTTAAAATATTTGTTTGGATGTAGGCAAAAAAATTATTCAACCTCGTACATATTTAATTTATGTACTAAAATATTGCTATTAAATAAATTACAATGTAAATCAATTTAAATTATTTATAACAATGTACTGTTTATTATATTCATTTTATTTCTCTTTTTCATATTATTTATTCAGCGTTACAATAGGAGGAATAAATTTCGGTTGCATGGCAATTCGACACAATATTAATTCATAAAAATCATATTTTTTCAAATAAAAAATTTTTGCTTTTTATATCTTTGAAATAATACTTTTTTCCTTCATACATTAAAGCTTAATATGCATATGCCATGCTTACCAAATTATATAAATCTTAACTTACACGAGCATCTTACATATATTATTTGTTTTCCAATAGCCTCTAGATACTTTATCAAGAAAAAAGAAAAGAAAGAAAAAAAAAGATACAAATTGTTTCACTATGAGAGTGTGAAAGAAGAGAAAAATTATTAATTATACAGATAAAATAACAATATTTTTCGATATTTGTTATTTAATTTATCTGCAGTATTTTTTCATTTAATTATTACAATAATTTTTGTATAATCAATGTTTTTGATTTGGTTCGTAGATACTTATATCGTGTACAAATATTTTTCTAGGCCACTATCGAATTTATTTTTATTCAATTCACAATTATTTGAATAAGACTAAAGAAATAATTGTGAAAGAAAAAATGGAAAATTTAAGTATTGTATCAATTCATGCAATCGCGAATTTCGTACATCTCGCACTCACACATTTGTGTATAAAAAATGTTAAAAAATTAAATAACACGATAATTTTCATACAAAACTGATGGTTTTTTTTCTAGTGCGTATGATTTCTTGATAATGAACAATTAAAAAAGTAATATTAGTTGGCAAATAATTAGAAAAAAACTTTCTGCTGTGACAATATTTTATAGGTTAGATTGAACATTTATATTCAATATTCTAATATTAATGTGTATTAATATTACGAAATGTTTCTAGATTTTTTTAATAAAATTCGTTAGACATAATGATCACATAAATTAACTTTCTTTCATGTCATTTACGAAATAAATATTCGTTGAAGTGATCATGGCACAGTTGCATGACTTTGCTTTTGTTATTTAATATTTCATAGAGATAAACAAAAAATTCTAAATCTTGAATAAATTACTACACGCATTGATCCCGTTTGTGTACCTCATAACAGTCTTCAATGATAAACAATATTATTCATGCAATATTAAAACTTTTCACGATATAAATGTTAACTAACCTAAAAAAAAAAAAAATGAAATCGAAACTGGAATTGTATATTATTTTTTGTTGTTTACCCTCTTTTAATAACTATATTTTGCATTGAATGCACTGATCCAACACTAATTACAACTTTAATTTTCTTTCCTTACTTAATTTTAAGAATAATAGTTAATGACAGTGGCATAATGTAGATATTATTTGAAATAGATTAAATTTTTTTTCAGCTATGTTTTTTCGACAATAAGTTCAGCCAAATTGTTTAACGATGTATTTGGCGATTTATTTTTTATATTTTTATCTTTGCTTGTCTGCGATGATGAACACACCTGTTCCTATTCACTGACTAGGATACAATTATTATTTAATATACCATCAATGTTTTTATTTCTCTACTTTTCATTACGCAGTAATGTAAAGTATTTATTTATTTATTTATTTATTTTTTTCTCCTCTTAATATTATTACGAATTTCTTTTTTTAATTATTCACTGTTTAATTGTTTTATTTAGCCAACGACGCTCATTGATTTCACACAAATCAATTAAAACTTAGTGAATTAATTAACTATTGTAAATGAGACTTGCCCTGAATATCTACGATTCATTTATAATAAATATTACAAATATTTACAATGGGTTTTTTATGCCCACACTAATTATAGTCTGTCGAAATATTCGTATTTGCGATTCAACTGCACGAATTTTTGTATGTTTTTTCAGTCCAATCTCTATATTAATTTCATAATTTTTTCTATCGGCATTGGATATTTTTCAAATAGACACGTAATTAATTTTCAAAACGAAAAAATTACATAAATAAATGCTCGTGGAATGGCACTGGTTTCTCTCCTTTCCTACAAATTATTATTCATTCACAATTATTTTCGTCACAATAATGAAAAGTTGTCTTTGTTCAAGTAAATACTTTGACAGTGAAAACAAAATTAAAATTTAAAATTATCACACTTTCCACTTCAATAATTGATAATTTTATATATTGTCTACGTATATACAAGGTAACACCGTTAAATAAATGATGAAATGTGGAGGATAAATTGCCGTTTGATTTCGTTGTACAGTTAAACAAAACTTCGTTGAGGATTTTTATTAATCCAATTTTTAAATTATTCATGCATCCTCACACATTCCCCATGAGAAATTAATATTATTTTTAAAATTTATCTCCATATAAATTTCCTTTATTTCCATTTGTGTATATTTTTTTTTATAAACTCAATTTTTTTCCGTGGGTTTATTAACACGAGACAAAATGAAAAAAAGAAAACAAAAAACCACCAATACCACTACTAAATACTTGATTTGTACTTAAAAAGTGTTGGGGGGAGGCCTGAGCAGTGGCAGTATCAGAGAGATGATGATATTAATTATCAATTAGAATTCATTAAGACCCGTTAACTTAATTACGATTTTTTCCCAGCACAATTTGCTGACTTTAATGAATATATTTCACTGGTAACTCACGATAGTTTCCGAATTAAAGGTATAATAAACCTTAAAAATTGAATAAATAGCAAAAAAAAAAATACGAAAAATTTATTGCTACAATTTTTTGCGCGATCGATAATTTGTAAAATATATAAATAATACAAAAAGTTTTTTTTTTATACAGTATAAAGGACATGAACGACTTTCATTTCGTTAAAATCACTAATAAGATAAATTATTATTGAGCGATAAAAGTCAATTTTATGAGATTCTGTATATAATTTTTTATCGTCTTTTGTTTGCTTATTTTCAATCGGAAAATCATTGAAATGAAACCCAAGATAATAAGCAAACAATGATGACGATATTTTTAATGTTTTTGCCCCCTCACATTCCCTTTAGCCTCGTATTTCCCGTTCAGCTGCTCTCGCTTTGGTTTATTTATCATTCTTTGCTTTGTAATGTGAATCAGTTTATAATTCCGTCACTGCATAAAGATTAGGATCACTACCTTGAACCTGACTAAGAGTGGGAGCTATAGATGCTTTTTCTTGTCGTGCTTGTGCTCGATTGTACGTGCCATACATATTTGGAACAACATTATTTGGCGCTGTGCCATTGAATTGATTACGAGTAAAATTTCTATCAAGAGTTCTAACTTGATCCTGCATTTGATCTTGAATGCGAATATTTGGTGTTTTATTTTTGACCAATGAACGAAATTGATTCATATTCGTTTGTGAACGTGATTCAAATTCCCAGGAAGGTTGACTTGATGGGTTGGGCGGTAATGGACGATTTTGATTCCATGCTGGGGTAGGTCCACGTTTTAAATTTGCCAAATTTTTTGGATCGAGAGTTTGTGTTTTACGAGAATCTTGAAATGTTGCGAGATGAGCGGGGCCATGTGAATTATGAGACATGGTACCACCGGTAAATGACGCCACACTTGGTGTCCAAGGTGGTTCTCTACCTAAAATATTATTATTAAATATTGTATAAAAGAAAAAATGAAAAGTATAAATTTTTTAGTTTGTAAATGTAATGAAAAAATTATGTTTTTTTCCCGATATTTCATTACTTTACGATTATTTGAAATAATTTTCATTACCTGGGCCCGAGGGGGCGTGCCCTCAGTAAAAATCACTTGATTCCAATGTTTTACATTGTTTACTTAGAGTTGCGTACTGACCAGGTTGATCTCCGTGTCCAGAACGGTGGTCAGCTCGTCCACTCGCTGATTGCTGATTATGCTGAGACGATTTGTGATCATTGATTCCTCCGCTTCCGTTAATACCCCCACCTCTGTAAATATTAATGACAAAACAAAAATTATTACAAATGATTTGTATTATTCAAAACAATTATAATAAAATAGAAAAAAAAAAAAAAAAAGAAACAACTAATGCCTAAATTATTAATTTTCATTGTAAAAACGCACACTTTATGAAAAACTTATTTAAAATTTTTTATAATTATTAATCAAACGACTAACATCTATTGCGACAAGCAGCGAAACTATTTTTTTTATTTCTTTTTTCTATTTAATAACATTGATCTTTTTTTTTTCTTTTTTCGTCTTAATTTTTTTCTGAAAATAAATGTAAAAGCAGCAAAAAAATTATATATTAATGTATGTACATTAGAGTACTTTGAGGTGAGTATTTTTTTTTCGCGGGATTGACGAAATATTACTCTGAACATTTAAAAAAAAAAAATATTCCCACCAAAGATGAGCTCTTAATTTTAATATTGAGTGCTTTGAAGTTTTTTCGATTTTTCTCGAACACTATGAACTTTACAGCAGAAGTTAATGACACCTTTTTTGTAGGAAATTAAATTTCCTTCAAAAAAGGACCCATTAACTTTCGCTGTAAAGTTCATAGTTTTTGAGAAAAATCTAATTAAACATATGAAAATTTGAATTATTATTTATACCTTAAATTGGTTTTCTATGAATTGCATGATAATATTTTAATTCGATTTTTCTCCAAAACTATCAACTCTACGGTTTTTAGTTAAGAATACTATTTTGTAGAAAATTTAATTCCCTACAAAAAAGGTCTTATTAACTTTTGCTGTAAAGTTCATAGTGTTCAAGAAAAATCGAAAAAACTTCAAAGTACTCAACATTAAAACTAAGAGCTTATCTTCGGTGGGATTTTTTTTTTTTTATGTTCAAAATAATATTTCGTCAATTCCGTAAGAAGAAAAAAAAAAGTCCCCTCAAATAAAGCATCCTAATATACATACGTATGAATGAATTTACAAAACCTAGAAAATTGTGTGTACTTTATAAAAAATCGAATAGTGAATAATTTAAAAAAAAAAAAAAACAAAAAATAATAATAAAATAACTGAAAACAAAATAAACATGCACAAACTTTAACATGCTCTCGTGCATCTGACGTGCGCGAGCTGTCGCAGTAGCGTAGGATGGCGGGGGCGGCGTTAGCAGAAGAGGCTGCTTAATTGTATTATTCGTGCCATGAACATTTGAATTAAGAGAAGGGGCTGTAGGCGGGTACGACCCTTGGCCTCGAAGAGTCCTGGCAGCAATAGCTTGAGAGGCAGCTGATGGCGGCAAATAAGGATCCTGCTCATCAACTTGGTGGTAATCTCTTCTGAAACCAATTATTCATGTAAACCATTTGTCAAAAATATAAAATAAAATAAAATATAAAATTAAATAAATATATTACTACCGTTTTCTAATATAAATCCATGTATGAGAATCAACCCATACAAGAACAGTGAAAAATAAACCAGCAGCAAGACTTGCCAATAGCATAAAGGTAAGTCCATAAAGACCTAAATGACACAGACCTTTGGCAGCATTTATATATTGTTTATGAAGTGGTTTACAATCAAGAAGAGTTGTTAAACCAGACATTAATCGATCAACAGCATTAACTTCATTTTTAAGACTACTGAGCTTGGGCGCAAGCTGTTGATCCTTGAATAAATCCAATGCAATACGTTCTACGATGCTCAGACTTGTTCTCATATTTCCCGCAGCCAATTGACCTTCTCTTAATCGTTGTGTGAATGGATTATTTCGTGTACTTTCACATTGTGTATAGTAATTGAGCACTTCTGAGGCCAATGTTGATGGTACAGCTCTAGTGAGATAGCCATCTGGTGATACACATAAATCACCAAGAGCCACTGATGTAGCCAGGTACAGGGATGCCATCAGCCATGATACTATGACGGCAAATAAGCCGAATACAGAAAATCTTCACCAACAAAAGAAAAGAGAAAAATTTTATATATTCATTAAAGTTCTAAATTATTTTTATTTATCTCTTTATTGTACAATATATTATTTTCTTTATACCTCGGTCAAAATTACGTACTTCCGATATTAATATTAAAGCCGAAAGCCTAAAGATTTGTGCACTGGTACAACTACGCGCCCGTCATTTAATTATTTTATTTAAAATTATTAAAACAATAACTCATCATGATGCAAGTAAACGAATATCAAAATCTTTTTCAACCAATTCATCAGTTGATAAAAATCTATGTAATGTAAATGAAAATATAATAAATAAATTTTACTATTCACGTGACTAAAAGAAAAATGATACAAAAAATAATCTGTAATAAGATTTATTATAAAAAATATAATAATATTAGATTTTAATTATATAATAATAGATAATATGTATGTTCTTTATTAATAAGCTAAAAATAAAGGGCAGGCAATATTTTTCAATGTAATTTTTTATATAAATACTTTCGACCGGCTATAAAGAAAAATAGTATACACCACTAGCACTTGTAGTGTAATAATACTATTATTATTATTATAAATTATATGAAAGAAAACTTACGTAATAAGAGCGCATCGAGAATGTCGCGCGACTCCGACCAGCAGAACAACGCATAGTACAAGAAGAGCACTGAGAACAGCCATTGTTATTGGCCATCTAAATAATTCAATTTTTTCTCCCATTCTAACGGCTTTACCAAGATTTATTCCCGCAAGTGGTTTTTTTATTTCAAAACTACGATTAACAGCAATGGTAGTATTTTGTGTCATATAATCCCAAACTTTTAACAAATAATCCAATGCTGTTTTATTACTTATTGGAGCGTCAAATTCATCACGAAGTGATGT
Organism: Microctonus brassicae; assembly: GCA_918226075.1. NCBI lineage: Eukaryota > Metazoa > Arthropoda > Insecta > Hymenoptera > Braconidae > Microctonus > Microctonus brassicae. Next base: position 10,501,524 of record OW445484.1, on the reverse strand, counting down.
AAGTCCAGGCTCAAGTTTTCTCTTTAATATATTTTCAATAGTTTCCGTTTGATTTTTTACTGAAGTAAGACTTGTGTCAACATTTTTTGCTGCATCCAAAAATTGTACGAGTCCATTGTGAACATCATCATTTCCATATAAACCAACTGCAACTGCACCAGAACATAAAACAGCCAATATTGCTAATGAACATTTTAACAATGTTATTGATCTTCGTGGACGTGGTTTGCGATCGCAGCATCTTGTTACAAGATAAACCAACAGCACAAGAAGTGTTAGAATTAACCAAGCAGCTGGTATACTTCCCAATATTCCCAGACTCTGTAAATAATTTTTAAAAATAAAGAATTATTTTTATATTAATTATATCTTACACCAAAAATATTTTATCATTAATTATCATACTGATAATTAAATCATTCTTCATCTAGCACAATTTATTCATCATAATTTTTCCTATTCATTAAATAATTCTATCAATGATTCATGCAATATTTTATCTGTTGTGTCGCATAAGAAAATAAAAAATAAATCATAGCACAAACTAAATATACTCTTCCAACATGTAAATTATACCAACTGAATTTTTTTTGTTCATTGTTTGAGTATATTCATTGTATTTTTGAATTTTTACTATCAGCTTCACATATTTCAAGTCACATTTTTACCCATTTTTACCAAAAGTAATCAACACTATTGTACAGAGTTTTTTTTTTCTCATTATCATTTGCTCTCTCATCCACTTCATGACCTATATACCATGCATGCATCAACCGTCGACGTTGAAATAAAGGAATAGGAATGAAAATTACGTTGTGCTAGTGAGAAAAAAAAAAATGAAAAAAGAAATTACCTCAAGATATATTTCAGAGTGAGGATTAAAGGTGGTATTAACCGTATGAAGAGATACGTTTAAATGTGGCAAACGGTGGAAAAATATTGCTAATGGTGGTATCGTATACTGTTCTGGAAGCTGTGGTCCGCTGGAAATCATGATGAATCCTTAAATTACGGAGACCTCCGTAAGAAAGCCTCTCTCACTTGTCAAGACATGCTACGTGAAGCCTGGAATAATAATTACATTTATTAATTTTATATATAAAATTAATATTGAGGGAAAGAGTAGGAAAAAAGAAAAAAAAAGAAAAAGCTTTCAACATTGATTTAGGTACTGTACGACAAACTGAGTTAGTTATTAAAGCCCATTAACCTCTCAAACTTGTGAAGCTATGTTCACTCTACTTTGTTCTTTTGATTTTTACATGAATATGTTCATGTTGGTAGTAATATTATCATGATATATTAAAAATTCAATATGAAATACAAAATAAAATATATATAATTCATTAAACAATGTTTTGTTTATTTAATAATAAATTTATTTAATAATATATGAATTTTTCTGCTATTGATATCGAACAATATCGATAATCGATTAAGGATAAAACGGTTAAGTAAATAGTGACAATTTGAAAGAAATAAAAAAAAACGAATGTTTATCATTCAATTGTGAAATTAATAATAATAATAATTTGAAATTCAATTATGTTTAACCATTGAGAATTGAATGAATATTCAGATTAAATTATGCATCCTTGAACTCGATCTGATGACTACGCTACTGAGGTTATGTTAGATGAGCAGCCCCTTCCAAAAGGGTACTTATACAGTTCATGAGACAATGGGTTGCGACCGGAAATTCGAACAAATCAAGAAGACAATCAGCAGCAACAGAAGCAGCAATAAACGTAATGGAAAGGACAATAAAATATCGTCCGAAATAAATGAAGAATAAAATAATGAGAATAAGCATCAACCAAGAATTAATATTACGTTAAAGTTAAATTTAAGAATTAATACATAACCTAGAATTATTGGTAAATACTTTTGAATTTTATTTATATAAATAATGGAATAGTTAATATGGAAAATTTTTTTGGTACTGATACAGCTGGAAGAGAATAAATATAACCAAAGGCGTGGCATAAAGGTGAACCCGAGGGAATTAAACTGTAAGCCTGAGAAATCGATCGACGGGAGTTGTTGCTTCGTCTCCCTTTCTCATCACAATTTAAGCCATAGGCTCAACTGTATCATCGCAACCGATCCACAATGTTGTATACATAATATATATATACATAAACAACAGCTGACTTATTCATCAGCCGCAGTATCATTAACAAGAATGAATAATTCCATCGGTTTATAATTTTTTATTACCGATAAAACAAAGTAACTTTAGACATGAAAGAAGTTTATGAACAAAACTAAATTATTGTCATGTATGCATAAATAGAAGTTTTATTAGTTTAAATTTGTTCATAGGCCTATATAAAAACGTTAATTATTATTATAATATATAAAAAAAAATATTATACGTAAAGTAAACTTTAAAAGTCCGTTTTTTGACATTTATTTTGAGGTTATAGTTCTGAACGAGAACAAAAAAAAATAAATTCTAAAGCTAATAGTTATAAACAAATATATAAACTAATTAATTTTTTAAATTCCTTACAGATTTTTCAATCCAAGGTCTGAAATATTGAATAAATTATCAAACTGAATTGCGTATTAATGCGATTAATTCTACATATACAGCTGACCTTATTTATCCGACATCAAAAGACCACTTTGACCGAGTGCGATAAAAAAAAATAAATATAATAAGGCCTCACAATGTCAAGGAGTTAATTATCTATAGATAAATTAAATCAACAACTAAAAAAAAAAAAAAAGAGTTTCTAATATAATAAACCAAGTCCAAATTTATTTTTTTTTGTTTCAGATATGGCAAATAAATAATAAATTCTTATTAAATATAACAAAGTCATATGGAAAAGATTGTTTTTGTAATATAAATCTATCTGACAAGTATACAACTACGTTCTCATCATATTATTATTATCATTATACCCACAACATGCGCATGAAGGAAGACACGATGAGGAAATTATGAGTGAGCAATGATTCAACCTCGTTGAGAACTGTAGTAAAGCCATTTGTGTCTCATCTCAACTGAGAGCCAACACTTCCAATTATAAACATCAACTTCCTCATTTTATTTATATTTATCTTTCATCACTAATAATCAAATCATAATTGCATAAACTAACTATATTTTTATTTTATTTTATTTTATTTTAAACCACAAATAGATATATAACTTTGATAAATAATGATTTAGTTCTTTTGAAAGAACTATATCAACTATATCTACATGTACTATACGTTGTCCTTTATTTTTCTTTGTCCAGAGACGAGGGGGAAAAAGGATAACAGTGGAAGTAGAAGAACAGATGGTCGTTCCCGTACATAACCTCTAAAACTTAAACGTACCAGGATATATATTCTACAATCTATCTACATCCTATATCCCGGAATCCCTCTGACAAACGGAGATACTAAAATCAGTCAGCTAAATAAATGTGCCCAACAGATGTGGATAAAGATATTTTTTTTTGTCCCTTTGAAAACTTTGAGCAAATATAGAATTAAAAGAAAATTTTGGTAAATATTTCATATCTATATTTACAATAGTTATCCTGGTTTTATGAGGATACAAAAAAAAATGAAATTACAACGGTGATATAGAACTATATTTATTAAAAATATTTTTTAAATATTTCAGGCAACGATTACAAAACAATGGATTCTTTTCATACATAATTTGTGTATGGCTTTCACTTGCCCTCACATTATCAACTGTGTATATGCTTATCTAAAACAGTTTATCGGCTTTTACAACGCTTAAAACAGCGGCTAGTTAAAATTCTATTACCAGAAAATAATTTTGTTTAAAGAAAAATAAAATCCTAATAATTAATGAATTAATATTTAAAGATTAATTCTATTATTCAATAACGATGATATATAAATACGTAAATGAGAAAAATTATTGTCGATATAAATATAAAGGTTATAATTACTTCATCGTTATATTAAAATACATGAATAGTGCATGTTCTATGTAATTATCATATTGCAATGACAGAATCAAGTATTTATAAATATGCTATTATAAATGTTGATGCATTTTCCGTGTTGCTATAAAAATATATTGTTGAATTTATCATCGTTTATGTTTATTAGGATGGGTTAAAAAAATTGACTATTTTTTTTAACTTCCGACACTGAGAAATTGGTTCTTAGACAACTTTAAATAATGCTCTTCATTTTAATAAGAAGGTTGTTCTCATCTCAGTTTTCTATTTTTTCTTCAGTCCCATATGGCGAAATTCATATCTCGCCATTACTTGATCATACAGAAAAGTTCTATTTACATTTTTTGTAGGAAATTAAACGCTCTATAAAAAAGGTATCTTACAATTGTTTCATAACTCTTACCGTTTAGAAGATATCGGAGGTCAAAGTTTGAAGAATTTAACAAAAATTTCTTTGTTACTTTTAAATTTTATAACTCGTAGATAAATAAATATTATAAAATGCGCAACATATATTTTTATAGGAAATTAAACGCTCTACAAAAAAGGTCTCTTGTGGTTAATCGATTACTCTAACCATTTAAAAGATATTCGCATTCATGACTTGAATGGATAAATTTAAAATATTTATTAAAAAACTATTAAAATCAGTACACATTGGAATTCGAATGCGAATATCTTCTAAATGGTAAGAGTAATCGATTAACCACAAGAGACCTTTTTTGTAGAGCATTCAATTTCCTACAAAAAATGTAAATAGAACTTTTCTGTACGATCAACTAATGGCGAGATATGAATTTTGCCATATGGGACTGAAAAAAAAAAAATTGAAAACTGAGATAAGAAGAACCTTCTTATATTGTTTATATCAGATATGAAATTAATCTATTCGATTAATTTTCACAGCCATAAAACTAACTTATAATATTAAATTGTATTCAATGTACATATGTAGAAAATATAACGCAAAATAATTTTACTGAATGATGAATTCATTATAAACATACAATTTTCTTGATAAAGATTTATAGATTCACATTGAAAATTATTCAGTGAAACTAAAATAACAGGAAGAAAAAAAAATTGAACACGCACGTCAAGTTAAAATGAAATTGACTCGGTCGTGCTGGCTGCAGAGAAAAAAAATAATAAAATAAAAACCAACAAAAAGACACTTTGAATATGAACGATGTAAAAGCTCGCACTAGTGTGAAAATAACCACACTTGCTTCATGACTTTGTGCACACTATACACGTATCCAATATTATTTATTTCATTTTGAGTAATTAGTTAAGAAAAATAATCGAATTTTTTCGCCTAGTTTCCGATGAGGAAAAATTAAAGTAAAATAATTAAATCAAATAAAATACGTGTTATGATTTATCAAGAGTTTTAAAAACTCAGTTTGTTAACTTGTTACCAACAGAGAGTTAGTTTTATATGACGGATCTTATGAATATTCAGAGTTCGTTGGCACAAGTCGTGTACTCGCCACTCCTTTCTTCCAAAGGTAATAATAACGTGCACTTGCATTTGAGTTTAATGCGTTGTGCATCGTGGCACGACATGATTAAATCCCTACCGTATGTTAATAAATACACAAACGATTTTACAATATTATCTCATTAAAATTCCTATCCAAATACTCAAATTTACAATCATATAAAATAAAAAATACAGTAAAACCTTTATCAACTACTTTTAAAAACACTTGTTTTCCAAATACTCATCACATTTTTTTAAACAAACAAATATACATATTTAAAATCCTCAACTTAACCATAAAATATTTAAATTTAACAAATTTCCCTCACATAAAATTAATAAACCAAACAAAAAATAACCTTCAAAGCATAGAAATAACAAAATCACAATAAAAAAAATTATTCACATAATCTTTCAACTCTTTCAATAAATATCTAACAACAATTATAGGTTATGTTCTATCCCTATCAATATTAAATATCAATTAAACTAATCAACATTGCAAAAATGCATGAAATAAAAACTAATTGTACATTGTCACATAATGTAAAAATCTTCTAATAAATATCTAACAACAATAATAGGTTATGTTCTATCCCCATCAATATTAAATATCAATTAAACTAATCAACATTGCAAAAATGCATAAAATAAAAGCCAATTGTACATTGTCACATAATATAAAAAAGGTTTTACACACGAAAAGAATATCCTGTCACGCAACAAGGACTCTGTATTGAATATATATATAAATATATGTAATGAAATATGTTTGAGATCGATCCAGTAATACTGAGAACAGTTCGCATTAAATAAATTGCCTCTGGATACATATATACATACACACATATATATCATAAGTGAGAGAAAAGCACACAGAGCACACACACATATATAAATATATATGTACACCCTGGAATTTCAATCCAATATACAGATATTATCATTAAAAAATAATAACTCTTGGCAATAGTCCATATAAATCATAAAAATTCATAATATACCTGCGAACAAAACCAATGGTATAATATTTATCAAACAATTTAATATTTCATCAAAATAAAACAATAAAAAAAAATCAATATGTACATATATATATATATAGATATTCACCATAATCATTATGATTTATTGAACAATATTTATTATATTTTTTTCTTTTCTTCCATTTTAATTCTCAACTACTTCAACGGTTTCTTTCACTATTGTCCACATAATACCCGCATAAAGGACATAATTATAATAGCGCCAGAATAATATGAGGGTGGTTTCATAAAAAATTTGGAGGTTATGACAAAAAATCTAATTGAAAAAATAATAATTAAATATTAAATGACAAAATAAAGGCGGAGTCTTTTTAATTAATTCAAACTAGTTATATATAAATATATAATATATACTTGAATAGTATATGGGACTTTAATTTGAATTCATTGTGAAGCCCGCAGAAATAATATCTCACCCTTGTTTTAAATATAGTTATATATAAGAGAATGAGGAAAAAAATTTTGTGAACTTGTAGAGATGTAAATGCAATGTTCAACGTTTACATACGCATATGTATATGTATATTTTTATTCTCATAGATAAATGATCCTGGATGTATGTATATATGTATTACACCCGTATGTATCGATCCCTCCGAGTATCAAAAGTATGTACGCACGAACGATGATAACTAGTGGCGCCATCTACAACTCGATTTCTTTGAGGGAGCGGCGTTGACTTGTTGTTACGGATTATAGCCTGGGGATTATCCTTCAATGTTTTATTACAAGTTCAGACAGGCAAATACGACAAAGAATAATATGACGATGAATATAAATAATATAAAAATTAAATAATTAATGGTTAATATGAATTATTTGCGATTGTAAGACGTGAAAAATTACTCGACTTTTTTAAGTTGAACTTAAATTTTTTTAGTTTTTGTGTTTAAGGATTTATGTTTTTTTTAGTTTATTTTAGGAAGGTGTTGGTTGATTAGGGTTATTTTAATATGAGTGGAGTGTATTTGAATGAATGAATGATGAAATTTATATTTGAAATTGTATTTTACCTTGGTTTTTTCACTGTGAAATCCGAATTTTTCATTCACTGTAATAAAAACACACGAACTTCACTGAACGGAGCCTGGAGCTCGACTGGCCGGCTGTGTATGCGCGAGAGATGAAACAAATTTTGTGGCGACACTGTCAGCCAATGGCGATTGAATATGAGAATGGGCGCCATTTTTTTAAAAGATAAGAATAAAAAATGTTTCATTAATTATTAACAACAAGCAAGTTAATAAATATGCAATTATTAAGCTGATAATTAAATCATTTTCATTCATATAAAACAACTATGGAATTATAGGTTATAAACACAATTAGGTATACATACATTTATCGTTTTGAGTATGAAAATGGGCGCCATTTTTTTTTTTTAAGATAATAAGAGGAAGAAATTATGTTTCATTAATTATTAACAAGCAAGTTAATAAATATGCAATTATTAAACTTATAATTAAATTACTTTCATTCATATAAAACAACTATGCAATTATAGGTTATAAATACAATTAGATATATATACATTTATCGTTTATTTCAACAAAATTATATTAATCATATGAATTGCTCAGTCAGTTAGCGAACGTACATAAGATTTCAAAAACAAAATATAATGTAATAATATAACTGGATTTTATCAAATAAAATTTGTAAATTACAAATGTTCTTAATTTTTTATGAAGATATAAGTTGCTATATTTATATTTTTTTTATCTCGTGCAAATTCTATCACGTTTTTTAAACAAATGTATGCATGTATGTATGTGTGACTAGTAATAAATGTCGCCTCAAAATAACTTAAATTTTTCTTTCGCCCTTGCTAATTATTACATGTTATTATATGCACACATTGTTTATATGCATATATAAATATATATATTTATATATATTTATATATTGTTTATTTTTTTTTTCATAACCTCAATTATCAATAACAATTTTCTACTTGGAATGAAAATCCCTCAAATTATATTGAGAAAACTAGGTTACATAACCTATACGTAATTATCCAAATAAATTTATATAAATAATATGTTTAAATAAAAATATCATTTTCTCATAATTTGATTTAATTTATAACTTTAAATTTTTTGTTTATATTTGTTGAATAATTCTTTTAATTTCCAATTGGGGGATTTAATGTCGCAAAAAAGTATTTAGTAATTTATACCGGAAGAAATTCGCACAGTCTCTATTTAATTATGCAATATTATCGTCACAAACAGATATTTAATGTTTATATATGTATATATGTATATATTTGAATATATACATATATATATACATAATTATCTTACATATTTTGGCTGATTAATAAGAGTTTAATGAACAGGATATTCAAAAATGCTGTAGATGATTAAATAATATGAATGAAAAAATTAATTGAAATGTCATTATAATTATCGAGATAAGGCCACTAGTGGATGATACAAATTTAATATAAATGTCATGTCCAATTGCGCGTCTGTGACAATTAACTGCAACTATTATTTTTTATACTGCGGCCAAAAATACTAAAATCGTATTAAAGTCATGAAATTTTTCTTATAAATGTTTTTTTTTTTTTTTTTTTTTTTACATAACACAATATAATTAATGCAACACGCACAATTTTGTTTTTTACTTCATTTTTACTCTCACTCAATTATTAAACAAAACATATTTACGTTATTGTCACGGGTGTGTTATTAAAAATGAAGCGAGATCATAAAATATATTTACAAAGCTCTGAAAAACTTCACCCGCAATTATTTTTGTATTACCCAATTTGTTGTTTTACGTTAATAGAAAATATCGCTCATAGCTCTAAATAAATCAATCTGCAAAAAAAAAAAAAAAAAAAAAAAAAAAAAAAGAAATAACAAAAAAAGTAATTGTTGAAATATTAAATATTTCAGCAATTTTTTTTTTATATAAATTAAAATGAATAGTAGAAATATTGAGAAAAATTGTTTCCCTCCTTTGAATCAATAGGAAGTAATAGACTTGAAAACTTGTAAAATTTCTAATTTCCATAGAAATATTGGAATTGTCTGTCAATTCAACAAGTGGCCAATGTTTTGGCTCAAATTGTATGTTACAATGTTGATTCATGTATCACTGTAGTCTCTGAATCACTTGAATTATGAATTATCGCCGTCGGTAAATTTGGTGTTAAAGTTATTGAAGACGTCTTCCTTATTGGTTTCGGTGACGTCTAAAAATAGAAAAGATAATTGAGAATAAAAACAAAAATTACAATTAAAGATTTTGATTAAAAAAGAAAATAAAAATACTAAATAAATAAAAATATCTTACCCATTCTCGTCTTGAAATCGTCTCATCATCTGAATAATGATCAATATCTCCAGTTTCAGTCTCTGTTGCCACATTTCTTTTTGTTGGTTGTAATGTGGCATAATTACGACATCCACGATTAAAATTATTAATATTTTTTTCTTCAACAACTTTATCCTGACAAAGTACTTCTTGTGATTTGCTCTGTTTATTATTAGTCGTATTTATAGTATTTTTATTATTGAAGTAAAAAGGAGGCATACGTGAGACCCAATGATCAAGACCAGAACCTGCTGAACTGGTTGAAGCTGCTGATGAGCTTCCAGTAGAATTATTACTACGTCGTTGATAAAAAAGCATATAGGCCGCATTTGTTATTAAATTTGTATCCTTAACAGCCTCAACTCTTGTATCATCAAAGCAATACCATTGTGTATCAAATGGATTTCGACAAAATGCTGTATAATGTCCACCTTGTAAATCCTGACCATGATGATTACAAATAGCATATAAATCATAAACATTTTCATCATATTTTGGAATAATATGTGGACGTGCTCTTGATTTTGTCCAACGTGACCAACCATTAAGTGTCGTTATATTAGTATGACTTGTAACACCTCTGTGAGCAAGATGATTTGTCATATCAAATCCATATAAAGGAAAATCAACGAGCATTGTAAGTTTCGATGTGGATTGTTGTTTCGATTGTTGTCGAAAACGTTTTAAATGAATTACTAAAATATCTGGAAGTGACCACAAGCCAAGTTTCTTTACAACCTCCTGTTTTCTATTACAATATGGACAATGCCAAGCATCCTCAGCTCCAAGAATTTCCGGTTGGGTATATAACTCAAAACATTCTTCTAATGTAACTGTTCCACCAAGTTCAGCAGTTGTTTTTAATTGTTTAACACTTGCATGCTCTTCAATTTGATCAGAATCATCATGTATTATATTTCCCTTTGTCATTTCATCCCATTCGAGAATTAATTTAACATGCTGTGGACCTGAATCATCAGCGCAAAGTGCAAGTGCTTGCTCAATTTGCTCTGTATACAACGGATGTTCAACACAAGGATCAATACATGGATGCTCATCTTGAATAGGTGTTGCTGCCGGATCTGCAACTCGAATATTAAATAATCCAGGATTTTGGCTTGATGTTAACACATCATTTGATAATGTCGTGTGCATTTCTTTCAATAATAACTTTTGTAAATCTTGATAACAAGTTTCACGTGACACTTGCATTGTATATGGACTACCAAAACGTTCTTTTATATTGCCCTTTATCAAGACATTCACCCAAACAAGTAGAATATAAGCTTGTTCAGTAGGTTCTTTCAATTGTGGAAGTTCAATACAATAAAGCGGATCATTTTCCGTAATTACTGAAAGTGGTTGGCAATCAGAAAATGTTCTAGAAACAAAAACAAAAAATCACAACGATTATTCTCTCATTAATAAATTAATTCATATTATTAAATTATTAAATAAAATTTTATTTACCTATGAAAACCCTCATCATGAACTTCAGTTAAAAGCATATGATTCTCATTAATGCCAGTATCACTCGCTAATATATCTCTCAGCTCTCTCACATTAGCTGTTTGATTTATGCTAACACCTATTCTCACTTGTCGCGGTTGTTGTGATGTATACAAAACATTAACATAGAGATTAATTTGATGATGTTGCTGTGGCACTGGCACTGAGACACAGAGGAATGGGTCAAATGTATTGGATTGTCGTTGGCATTTAGGGCAGGTGAGGCTGGAACGAAATTGTGCTTGGAATACAGCATGTACAAACGAGTCATTGCATCGCATATGATTCGTCAGAGTTTCTTCCGCCACATCATCAGGTTTACCAAATGAATTCTGAAACATGATAAGGAAAATATTATAAATATATCAGTCATTCAACTAAATATATAAAATGATAGAATAATTAAATTATAAAATTCAATTTGAGATAATTAATTTCTTTAATGTCGTTATTTTTTTTTTATTAAGATATATATTTTTATATTTATCGTGTGCGACGCATCGCATGAAATATTTGACATGAATTAAGAGAATATAACCTGAAACCTTCATGTTTTAGTTTGTTCATTTGTCAACGTGTCAATTGTCTGTTTTATAAATAATATGTGTAGAGTAGAACTCGATGAATGTTTACACATAAACTTTAATGCTGTTTACATTATTCATATCATTCATATTATGTTCATCATGAATTATCCGGCCTTTACACAATGTACAAAGTTCAATAACGAATAACAATGTCAAAAAACAAATAATAAATTACACAATATTTATATTAATAAATATTACATATGCTGATTAATAATTGAATCATTTGTGGTTCTTAATGGTATTAAATTGTTGATCATTCATTCAATTATATATAAATAATTAATTGCGCAATTTTGTTTGAGTGTTTCTCTTATATATGTATAAATTAAAACAATATTGAAAAATTGAAAACAATTTAATTTCAACTGAAAGTAGATCATATTAATGCATGTAATAAGAAACTATAAGCGCAACAAATTATCGACTTACCACCCTCGAAAACTATTTAACGAGCCACACAAACACACACACACACACACACACACACACACACACACACACACACACACACACACACACACACACACACACACACACACACACACACACACACACACACACATACACATAAACATTACGAGGTCGATGGGTTTCCCCTTATTGGATCACAATCACCCACTGGTGTAATCGTCACATGATGCCACGAAGCCTTGAATAATTTACAAGTTTTTGTCTCAGACAGGCGGTTAAGAAATTAACAATAGTGCTATCGAGATATATATTTCATGGCTTCGTCTGACATAAAATGGCTTCTAATTTTAAAATAATGCCAGGTGAATTGGACCATTTTATGAAGTAAAAACAGGAGTCTTAATAGGATGGGTTGAAAAAAAAAATTGACTATTTTTTTTAACTTCCGACACTGAGAAATTGGTTCTTAAACTTTAAATAATGCTCTTCAAAGATGAGCTTTTAATTTTAATAAGAAGATCGTTCTCATCTCAGTTTTCTATTTTTTCTTCAGTCCCATATGGAAAAATTCATATCTCGCCATTACTTGATCATACAGAAAAGTTCTATTTACATTTTTTGTAGGAAATTAAACGCTCTATAAAAAAGGTATCTTACAATTGTTTCATAACTCTTACCGTTTAGAAGATATCGGAGGTCAAAGTTTGAAGAATTTAACAAAAATTTCTTTGTTACTTTTAAATTTTATAACTCGTAGATAAATAAATATTATAAAATGCGCAACATATATTTTTATAGGAAATTAAACGCTCTACAAAAAAGGTATCTTGTGGTTAATCGATTACTCTAACCATTTAAAAGATATTCGCATTCATGACTTGAATGGATAAATTTAAAATATTTATTAAAAAACTATTAAAATCAGTACACATTGGAATTCGAATGCGAATATCTTCTAAATGGTAAGAGTAATCGATTAACCACAAGAGACCTTTTTTGTAGAGCGTTCAATTTCCTACAAAAAATGTAAATCGAACTTTTCTGTACGATCAAGTAATGGCGAGATATGAATTTTGCCATATGGAACTGAAGAAAAAATAAAAATCTGAGATAAATAGTGGACCTTCCTATTAAAATTAAGAGCTCATCTCTGCAGAGTATTTTTTAAAGGTGTCTAGAAACCAATTTCTCAGTGTAATTAAAAAAAAATATTCGATTTTTTTGGCCCACCCTAGGCCTTATTAAATTTCATTTCATTCCTTTTTGTAAGAACTTATTTTCACTAATATGCAAACTCATTATATTAGTTTACACAGTGATAAAATCAACAGAGAGAGAGAGAGAAAGAGCAGGAATGTTAAAGATATATATAGATAAACAGACAGAAGTTTTTTTTTTCAGTTGTAAATAGGTCACTGATAAAAGTATATGAATATATAATTATTAAAATATATATTGATATACTTTTATTTTTCTTTTTTATAAGAAATTATCAATTCGAATGAAAATTTCTCCTATTAAATTCAGTTAAAATTATATGTAACTATGTAAAATATATATCGCATATTAGTTCTATATGATTGTTACACAATGACACCCGGAAGTCAGATAAATAATCATTTGCTTGTCATGAAAAATACAACTTGATATGACGTTCTGTTAATTTAACATTCATATGGACATTGTACATAATTCATTTGAACATTGAGACTCTTGTAAGTGCCGAAGAAGGCAGTAATTAATCATGAGATCAGAGTCCGTGAAAAATTTCACTGCAATAAATTGAGCTTCAGTAGAGAAAGTTTTCTTGCTCACAAACCACATTTATAATATTCTATTGTTTCAAAACTTCCATGAACATTAAAATTGGATATTACAGAAGCACCAAAGTTTCATTTTTTCCTCATCTTTCATTGATTCAATCTTGCAAAAGTTCTACTACAAATAATAAAAATGAAGATTAAAATATCTCAATAATTCTCCAATGTAAAAATTCTTCTATCAAACTATTTAATAAAAGCTATTTATATCCGCAATAATTAATAAAAACTCCAGTCAATTATTCTCTCAAGTGCAACAATATGTTGTTGACTTTTCATCATTGGTATGCGACAAGATACCGACATAGTGGCGTCTTGGAACGAAATTCTGATGCCACGATGAACACGAAGAACTTGTTGATTGGCTCACATAAATCGCACGCTCCAAGGTTATGTGTCCCTTCTTCATTTTTTTACTCTTATTTTTGCCATTTTTTTTTTTTTTTCATTCTCTCTGCGTGCAACGTTTGCTACACTTTATAAGACATGAGAACCCATGCTCATAATAATGGCTGGTCCATAAGTAGAACGACTATAACGAAAAATTCCTCAGTAAACATAAATTAAATACGATTAAAAGGATAATATATTTCTATACGTACTTGTAAATAATATTTGAATATATACAGATATCACGCATTGAAGATAAAATAAAAATATAGTTATAACAGTTGTGTAGTATTATGACCATGACCGTTTTCCCTCTCTCCAAATTTTCATGCTATATCGATGATACAATTGTCGCCTCTGATACTTTGGTATTTTAATTGCGTGCAGCATGATAAACCGCACGTAAAACCAAATGGTTTTCAATTTTACAGCAAGAAAATATAGAACGTGCCAAAATAAATCATATTATCGTTCTTATATTTTCAAACAAATTAAATTCATTATAATTAGTCGAACTTTTAAATATACATTCACACAACATAACCTCAAAATAGGTCAACTACAAATAAGCAGATAAAATGCATTGTAATTAATCAAATTTTGAATCTTTTTATCTATTATATTTCTACAACATAACCTCTAAATAGTAGCCATGAAAATTCGTTATCAAAATGGCCGTAAGAGGAGAGGGAAAATATTAAAAAGAAAGTGAAGAAAGGAAAAAAAAGATTTGAATATTTGAAAAAATAACCGTTATTACAAGATGGCCGACAATCGTTGGTTTTACTGCAAAAAAAAAAAAAAAGAAAAGAAACATAAAACCTTTATTTCGTAGAATTCGGAGCAAAAATAATTTCTTGACGTGGAGATTTTAAAGGGGATCAAGTTCTCAGAAATGTTCATCTTATGTCGAGACTTTGAGGTACATTCTGAATGAGCATATACATACATACATATGTGTCTGAGATCGACTCTCTCAAACCGGTTACCACTTTACATTTATTGTCAACTGTATCGAATGTAAGTGCAACTTGAATGCCAGCTCAAACATATGTATAGAGAATATAAAACAACGATGAGATGACAATTATAGGTTATGAATACATATGCATATGTATATATTCATGTTGAAGCTTAAAATTCAAGTAGGAATGATTCATTGGACGATGATAATCAGTCATATACTCATCTACATTGTTATGTCAATTGTTATCGTTATCATTTGCTGTAGGCGGTCCATAATTAATTAATCAATGTACAATAAAGTTATAAATAAGATGACTAAATATATTATTTATATCATCCATTAATTTCTAATGGTTGATTTCATAAGATATCATCGACACAGGTATGGTCACACCATACATTTTTAACGGCATTTCAATATATTTACCGTTATTTTAAAATTTCTCGATAGCTGTACGTTGAAAATAATGTATTAGTTTTATATATAAAACCAAAAGTATTATAATATTATTTTGTTTGTATAAATTTATCTGTCCTTCAATTTTAAGCAACGATTAATGCAGATAGTTGATTGATATTCCAATGTGTTTTACACTGTTGTCACGCATTTTCTGTACATTGAATGAATTGAGGTTATTGTCTAGACTCTGAAACTAACTTGGTTATATTTACCACCTTATTAAATTCAAGTTTCGATTTAGGTCAAGAGACATGAAACAACAGGCGTTATCATATCAATTTCATGATTGAATAAAAAAAAAATTTTGAATCAAAAAATTTATAGAATTTTTCCATATGCAATTTGTTTAACACTTCTGACACTTTATTATATAATCAATATGATGTGATGATAAAAGTTTATGATCTAAATTACAATCAATTATAATAATATAATAAATATAAATAATTTACCTTTATAATTTTATATTTTTTCCAGGTTGCTTGATTGAGATCTTCATGAACTTTATCCAATAACCAAAGCAAAAATTCTTGAGCATCATGCTGTAAATTTCCTCTATATTGACTGCCATATTTATCAACTAAACCCTTGAATGCAGCACTCATTTCAGGATCATACTGGCAACTCCATATTGCTTTTAATAAAAGTGCTAATTGTTCAGTAATTTCACCTCTAGTGCCATACTTTTTGGAATTGGATTTATTACGCTTTGATAAATCAACTTTATAATTATCAAGAACAAAATATTCAGCAAGTATATCAGTATGTGAAAGACATTGTAACACAGCATTCATAAAGCACGTGTTACCATGATTTCTCAATCCAATAACACCTGGAACTTTATCAGGTGGAATATGAATTGGTCGTGGCGGTGGTACTCTAACATCATTGGCACTTAATCTAAAATCATCACATCTAAATGATTTATGATTTTGTACTCCAACATTCGACACATGTCTCATTACTTTATTAAAAAATTTTTTAAATCGTGATCGTGGTTTTTTACATCCTTGTTCATCTTGATAAAAATTTCCATTTGATCGTGGCGATTGAATAATATTCTGTTCATTTTGTATATTGGTTTTTAAATTTTCCCGCCCACTTAAAAAAATATTTGTCTCTTTAATATCTCTGGGCTTTAATCGTCTCTTTGATAATCTTGTTACATTATGAAATGGATTATTTTTGGGCATAGTAAATGTACGTTTTAATTGCCAACTTGTATCACGATTAATTGTTTCAGTATTTATTTTTCCCACACCCAATTCACCCTCAGACACAGATTTTATCACCGAACCAATTTCGTTTACACTCATTGCTATTCAACCACCACCTTCAGGGCCAACTTTCAATCTTAACTTCACAATCATTGGTCCCAATCACGTTTTTTACATTATACTATTTACATAATAGATATTTCAATAGCAAAAAAAAACCCACGTAATCATGAATTTTCAGTTATCACTCTTACAAATGCATACATACATATATGTATATATACATACATACATACATATACAATAGCTATTCATGTATATTTGCCATTTACACCAAACACTCTAAACTATTAGACATCACTAGACATTCACGAATTTTTATGTATTCACTACTGACACGACGATCTTGAATCGCGAACAACTGCTAGAGTAGACTCAATCATAATATTTCGTATGTATTACACATATCCATAGATAACCAAAGATATCTATAGAAGCTCTAAATTTCAATGAAATAAGATGACCTCCTAGTTAGCTTAGTATAGTTTATTACACGACAGATGGCGTTATTGTAGATATTTTTTTTTAAGTGAAAACTTGCCTTGATATAGGGTTAATTTTGGTTGGAATAGCGCCTCGTGCGGGCAACAGTATAACTATTCAGTGAGCTTACCGACAGTAGGTTAATACTTGGATTAATAATAATTATCCCCATTAGCCAAGTGCGTGCACCGATCATGCACCGTGCGTGCACCTAGTGCACTAGAATCGCGCACGGTGCACGTCAGGTGCTTGCCTCGTGTGGTAGCACAGTGGCCCACTGGAGTGAAATCCAAATCATCGTCATCTTTAGATCTGTTTAAATCCAAGGATCCGAAAGGATCCAAAAAAAGATCCAAAAGGATCCAAAATGACATTAACCCCAATAGCTTTTGGAGCACTCCACGAAATTTCACTCCGTGCTGTCACAAGTTATAAATATTGTGAGACCACAGTATTTTACGTTATGTAATGAGCCAAAATCATGTGAATTCCCCCAATATTTGACGCCGTATCACAGCATCACAACCAACCGAAATGACTGCAACACGCCAAACCATGTTCTCGTTTCATTTTTTTCTGTATCTTCATTAGCGAATTCTGCAATTAATACTAATGAATATTGAAGATAATTATGAAATGTCTTAAGATGGAATAAATAATCATATGTGACAGTGAATGATTATTCCATCATTATTTATTCCATCGAAATCAATCCCCCCGATCCTCCCCCGATCCCCCCGATCCTTCCCCTGATCCCCCCGATCTTCCCCCGATCCCCCCGATCCTTCCCCCGATCCTTCCCCCGATCCCCCCGATCCCCCTGATCCTTCCCCCGATCCTCCCCCGATCCTCCCCCGATCCCCCCGATCCTTCCCCTGATCCCCCCGATCTTCCCCCGATCCCCCCGATCCTTCCCCCGATCCCCCCGATCCTTCCCCCGATCCCCCCGATCCTTCCCCTGATCCCCCCGATCTTCCCCCGATCCCCCCGATCCTTCCCCGATCCCCCCGATCTTTCCCCGATCCCCCCGATCTTCCCCCAATCCCCCCAATCCTTCCAAGATCGGGGGGATCGGGGGGATCGGGGGAGGATCGGGGGGATCGGGGGAGGATCGGGGGGATCAGGGGAAGGATCGGGGGGATCGGGGGAAGATCGGGGGGATCAGGGGAAGGATCGGGGGGATCAAGGGAGGATCGGGGGGATCGGGGGAAGATCGGGGGGATCAGGGGAAGGATCGGGGGGATCGGGGGAAGGATCGGGGGGATCGGGGGAAGGATCGGGGGGATCGGGGGAAGGATCGGGGGGATCGGGGGAAGATCGGGGGGATCAGGGGAAGGATCGGGGGGATCGGGGGAGGATCGGGGGGATCGGGGGAGGATCGGGGGGATCAGGGGAAGGATCGGGGGGATCGGGGGGATCGGGGGAAGATCGGGGGGATCAGGGGAAGGATCGGGGGGATCAAGGGAGGATCGGGGGGATCGGGGGAAGATCGGGGGGATCAGGGGAAGGATCGGGGGGATCGGGGGAAGGATCGGGGGGATCGGGGGAAGGATCGGGGGGATCGGGGGAGGATCGGGGGGATCAGGGGAAGGATCGGGGGGATCGGGGGAAGGATCGGGGGAAGATCGGGGGGATCAGGGGAAGGATCGGGGGGATCGGGGGAGGATCGGGGGGATTGATTTCGATGGAATAAATAATGATGGAATAATCATTCACTGTCACATATGATTATTTATTCCATCTTAAGACATTTCATAATTATCTTCAATATTCATTAGTATTAATTGCTGAATTCACCAATTAAGATACAGAAAAAAATGAAACGAGAACATGGTTTGGCGTGTTGCAGTCATGTCGGTTGGTTGTGATGCTGTGATACGGCGTCAAATATTGGGGAAATTCACATAATTTTGGCTTATTACATAACGTGAAATACTGTGGCCTCACGATAGTTATAACTTGTGACAGCACGGAGTGGAATTTCGTGGAAAGCACCAAAGGCTATTGGGGTATATTAATAAAGGCGAATCTCTAATACAGCAATAGTCAGCTGATGAATCTGTTGATAAAGCAATTGCTTATTGCTTCAAGTCAAGGTCGCTGATAAACAAAATTTTTCTGAACATGTATGTATATTATTTATTATAATAAACAGTTATAAAATATGTATAGGTACATCAATAAATAAACTGTGATATAAGTATATATAAAATTAAAAACTTTACACTTTTTCAGAGTAATGGCCGACAAGTGGTGAATTGAAAAGTTGCCGATCTTATAAAACAAGAGAACGATTAAGCGTGTCTTTAACGTGTGCGCACGTTTTATACGATAAAAACGTTATTTTTTAACAATAAATATTGTTTTAATTGTTGATTAGTAAATGAAATATTGTCACAATGAGTCGTAGAAGAGCTCATGATGATGATGATGGATATGGTAAGAGATGATGAAACTTTTTTGTTCTATAATAGGTCATTGTAATTTGAGGTTAAGTTAATGATGAAAATTAAATTTATTTCCAGATCGCGTTTATAAAAAACGTCGACGAGTATCAGAAAATCAAGAAATTGAAGATCGTCTTGAATCTCTTATACTACGAGTTGGTGAAAAATCAACATCGTCATTGGAAAGTAATTTAGAGGGTTTAGCATCTGTGTTAGAAGCTGATCTTGGTGTATTTCGTAGTAAAATTCTACGAATTCTCACAGATTGCGCAATTAAAATGCCTGAAAAATGTACAATTTATACGACACTTGTTGGTCTATTGAATGCAAAGAATTTTAATTTTGGTGGAGAATTTGTTGATTATATGGTGAAAACTTTCAAAGATTCATTGAAAAATTGCAAATGGGATGTTGCCAGATATTCTTTGAGATTTTTATCAGATTTAGTTAACTGCCATGTATTATCTTGTGGTTCATTGATGCAACTGTTTGATAATATGTTGGATGCAGCGAACGAAGACAGTGTACCACAAGTTAGACGAGATTGGTATAATATTGAATTTAATTAAAATAAATAAATGATATTGATAAATATCAATAAAATGATATAATATTAAATTTTTAGGTATGTTTATGCAGTTTTATCAACTTTACCATGGGTTGGCAGAGAATTATATGAAAAAAAAGAACAAGAATTGGATCATTTAATGGTGACAATTGAAGTATTTTTAAATAAACGAAGTAAAAAACATCAACCTGCACTGAGAGTATGGTCAAGTGATACACCACATCCTCAAGAAGAATATTTAGATTGTCTTTGGGCACAAGTAAGAAAATTAAGGCAAGACAATTGGGCAGAAAAACATATTCCTCGACCATATCTTGCATTCGATTCAATATTATGCGAGGCATTGCAGCACAATTTACCTGTATTACTGCCACCACCTCATCATGATTCTTACATATATCCATTACCAACAGTCACTTTTAGGATGTTTGATTATACAGATTGTCCCGCAGAGGGTCCAGTTTTGCCTGGTAGTCATGCGATTGAACGCTTTCTCATTGAGGAACATCTACGTCAAATACTTAACAATCATCATTTCGAAAGAAAAGATTGGTAAATATATTTATGACTTATTCGAAAAATTCATAGAGAATCAATTCGAGGTTCAAATTTCCATGTGTTTAATTGGATTTTTCTCGAAAACTATCAACTCTACGGTTTTTAGTTAAGAATACTATTCTGTAGAAAATTTAATTTCCTACAAAAAAGTTCTCATTAACTTTTGCTATAAAGTTGATAGTTTCCGAGAAAGATAAAAAAAACTAATGTATAAATTAATATATTTGATTATCTTTGGTTAAACTAATGAATACAAAAAATATTGCAACGCTTTCCCCATGTGCCTTTTACATGTTAAGCGACGAAAAATAATAAAAAAAAAAAAAGGATTGGTTAATAAATTAATCTACATGTATTATTACTAATTTTTAGCGCGGCTAATTTATTGAATCTTCAATACAAATCGAAAATTCCAATGGATTACTGCATTGTGGAAGTTATATTTGGTGAATTATTCAAATTACCAACTCCAAAGTACTTAGAAATAGCTTACGGTTCTATTTTAATTGAACTATGTAAATTACAACCTTCAACAATGCCTCAAGTAAGTGTCAAAACATAAAATATAATTTAATATTAAATAAAAAAAATTACTGGATACGAATTACATTGTTTTAAACAAATGTTTTTATTGATAAAAAATAATAATAGGTTTTAGCTCAAGCTACAGAAATACTTTTTCGTCGCATTGATAGTATGGCTGCCGCTTCATTTGATCGTTTTGTTTGGTGGTTTGCTTATCATTTAAGTAACTTTCAATTCCGATGGTCATGGGAGGATTGGGATTCATGTTTACAACGTGATATTGAACATCCACGACCAAAATTCATTCGAGAAGTATTACTAAAAGCTTTAAGGTAATTAAATATTTATATTTTTCAAATAGAATATTTACAAAAATGCTAAATAAATATTTTTTTTTAGATTGTCCTATCATCAAAGGATTCGTGACATGATGCCAGAAAGTTATTCTGAATTATTACCAGCAGTACCTGAGCCTATTTATAAATATACATCTGAAGAAGCTAGTACGATAATGTTAAATATTAAATTAAATTTAGATATGTAAAAGACAAAAAAAAAGTAATGGATTATGAGAATTGTTGAATAAATTGCTTATTAATATTTTCAGGTTCACTTCCTGGAACAGCAGCAGCTCATGAGCTTGTTGTTGCCATCAGACGTAAATGCACTCCAGAAGAAGTACTCAATGTACTCAATACACTGCCTGGACAAGGCGATGGCGAAGAATTAAGCAACTTTAATCCATTGAAGATTGATGTATTTGTTCAAACATTATTGAATCTTGGATCTAAAAGTTTCAGTCACAGTTTCGCTGCTATTGGCAAATTTCATTATGTTTTCAAGGTAATTTGTAATGAGACAAATTAATTTCTGATGATTTTTTTATGTTTCTACAGTTGTAATATTCATTAAAATTATAGGTACTTGCAGAAACAGAAGAATCACAAATATGTATTCTTAGAAATATGTATGCATTGTGGAAAAATCATCATCAAATAATGGTTGTGTTGACGGATAAATTTTTAAAGACTGGAATTATTGAATGTAGTGCAATAGCAAATTGGATTTTTTCTAAAGAAATGTCAGCAGAATTTACAAAGTATGAATATTTATTGTTGATATGTAGATTTTGAATTATTATTATTTATTTTAAGTTAATTTATTACAATAAGATTGCTATGAATTTTTAGATTGTTCATTTGGGAAATACTTCATCTTACTATTCGTAAGAAAAATCAGCATGTTATTAAATTAACCCGAGAATTGACTGAGGCAAAAGATAAATTACGAAGAGCTGACAATGGATCTGCTTCATCTTCGGATGATGATGACGTTAATAAAGACAAGGAAAAGGAACGACCATCGGAGGAGACTGTGGAACGAATGGAGGAAAAATTAGAAGTTGCTCAAGCAGACCAAAAAAATTTATTTCTTATTATTTTTCAACGTTTTATTATGATTCTATCAGAACATCTAGTCAGATGCGATACTGATGGAATTGATTACAACACTCATTGGTACAAATGGACAATTGGCAGACTTCAACAAGTATTTTTATGTGTAAGTTATTCATCACATTTTGAATTAATTAAACATAACCTCAAAACAAATTATTTTTCATTTCTTTTTACCATTTAATTTATTTTGATTTCAGCATCACGAGCAAGTTATGAAATATTCATCGACTTTGGAAACTCTTTTGTTCACTCCTGATTTAGACCCACATATTTTAGATGTCTTCCATCAATTTGTATCATTACGTGCATAAATATGCATGAAAATTATTTGCATTGAATAATTTTAAGCCTTAAAACAAATATTATTTGTAATAAATTCATCATATAAATATAATTTCTTTCGATATAAATTCAACTTTATCTTCTGTCAATATGACAATATAATTTATAATTTTATAACAATATATTCTATTATTTTTACCCTTTATTATTCTCCAGAATTTACATTTTTTGCACTTAGTTTAAATTATCTTCAGGTAATAAACTAATTATGCTATTTCGTCTGAATGGTGTATTAATATTTGTAATTGCACTACGAGATTTTATTGCACCCTCCATTATTAATTGATTGTAAATTGTTTGCATGGGTCCACCATAGAGAGGATACTTGAAAAAATAAAAATTTAATATGCAAATATATTACAATATTTGACTGTAAAATTGTTATTTATAAAATTTGTACCAACTTTTTTATACATTTCATCATTTTCTACAGACGATGACAGTGTGGAGTTGCAAAAATTCTCAATGTATTCAGAGGAATAGCAACCAGTAGGATTTACTGATAAATCTAGTTCGTCCATAGTCATTTGGATGGCCTCGAGATTTAGCAAATTCTTGACTAACCTTCGACGTTGGCCTATTTTTTTATTAATAAACAATTACCAATAATATAAAATTATTAAAAGATTAATTTAATTCATGTGATTTTATCCAAAATAAGAAAAAAAGTATGGATTTCTCACCAAGAATTTGGTTATCATGAGTTTGTCTAGATTTTGAATCTTTGTTTGATTGGATTTTCCCATTTGGAGATTTTACGTTATTGGACATAATTAAATTGTTTTATTTAGAGTTATATAAATGGAAGAATTTTCTGACAACATTAACAGTGGCTTCTGTACTATTACTAATAGTACTAATGTCCAAACATATTTAATCCATACTCAACATCTGCATTCTATTGTTTGGTAACCATTACGTTTTTCCTTAGAGACATTCAATAACGACCAATGACGATGTGAAATGAAAAATATATAAAATATATATAATAAATTCATTGAATATAAAATATTTTTTCTTATATTTATTATGTTTTTAATAAAAAAGAAGAGGATAAATTATTATTTTTATTGTTAATGAAAATTTAAGGTTATAATAATATTTTTTAGGTGAATATGCTGATAAAATATTCTGTTACTTTGTATAATAGGTCGAAGAATATTTGATAAATAAATAATATGATTGTTAAGATTTTATTAATAAATATGATTGTTTGAATACAATGTTGACAGCTCGACCAATGAAATTCTAAATATTTTTCCCGCGTTCTGATAATAATAAAAAGTAAAGTTAAGATGCGATAAAAATTTTGAGGTTATGAATATTAATTTCATATCAGAAAACGACATTACCAACTGTTTTTCATTCAATCTAATGCAAGAAATTGATATTACCATCCCTATCAATCTTACAATTGTTGACATATTACTTATCAAGATTGTAAACAATTTGGAATTATTTAAATAAATAAATTGAAACATTAGAATATCCCGATGGCTTTTAACAATGGCGAATTAATATTTTCCCCTGAATCGTGTCATTCAAATCGTATAAATCGATTGAAATTCGAAATTTTTACTATATATTATTGTCGCATTCTAACGACATTTCCTATTTTCAATCTACATTATCCGCTGCACAGATTTATATTCCAAAATGTGTTGTACATTTCCAAGAATTGCCCTGTATATGTACACATATTTTTTACATGGTGAAGAAACTAGTCTTCATCTTATATATAAATATAATATTCAACGTACGCACTGTCGGTATAAATGTGTTTTGAACAATTTTCAAAATGAATGAATATAACCGTAACTTGTGAAGCTGCAACCGAAACATGGAAGTAGTCTCCATAGTGTCTTTTGCGTTAGTAAATTAAAGATTTTAATATTCAAATTATCAAATTTATTCGCAGTTTATAGAAAAATTGTATTCTCAATTGATATTCAATTAAATTTTATACATGTTTTAATAAATATTAATCAAAATCATGGAGTCTTGGATCAACGTAATTATTGAGTGGGTAAGTAACAAATCATCTATTGTTTATAAAAAATAATAATAAAAAATATAATTTTAATTTATAAATTAAATTAATTATTCCAGATTAATTGTTTGGGCATTTGTGAAAAACCGATTTCTCATCTTCAACAATTGCAGGAGGATACGAATTTTTATACCAAACTTATTAAACAATTGTGAGTATTTATCAGACATTATTTCATAGTTTTCATTTATATATTGAATATTAATATGCCATTGTATTTTAATAAACTTTAGGAAACAGACAAATGATCAAAACAATGTTGACGATGATGTTCAGGTCTACAAATTTATTGCAGATGAATATCCAGAAATTGTACTGAATAAATATGAAAATACTGATGGTGAATTAGAGCAAGTTTACTTGGCATCTTTGTTACTTTTAAGTGCATCACAAAAAATATCATTTCATCGTCCGATGTATACTTTAAAGAATGAAACGCAGATACTTATTAAGCGATTTTTAGAATTGATATTACCTTATGGTAAAGACATAACATGGGAGACAATTCATGAGACAATACTTGAACTCAGTGATACAACACCAAAAACACCACCACAAACTCCTAAAGATCGTCTACTAAAAAATTTTTTAACTTCACCTGCAGCACAATCTGGCTATCGACACAAAATAATGAATGAACGTACTCGAGAATTAAGATTATTAAAAGCACAATTAGAAACAGAAAAATTTGAAAAGGCAGATTTGCATGAGGATATAAAAATGTTGGAGGATAAAATTCAAAATTTACAAAAGAAACTTCAGAGTAAAGTCGAAGAATTGAAAGCATTACGACTAGAACGAATGTTACCAGCAACACCTAAATCTACTAAAAAAAATAAAAATAATGATATTGAGGGACTTTTGAGAAAAGAGATTCAACATTTGGAGTCATTTAATGCCAAACTTCAGGAGGATTTAATTCGTCTTGAGGGTGATCATGAAGAATTAACGCGACGCTTAATGTCAAAGGAACGAATTGGAAGTACGCTCAAGATAAAAGTTGAAGAATATGAAAGAGAAATGGAAACTTTGGGTAATCAATTGGAAATTAAAACCAACGAGCTATTGGATTTACGAATGCAAAATGAAGAATTACGTGGTCATATTAAAGGGATGCAAAAGGATCCAATTGAAGCTGAACAAAGTTTTGAAATTGAACATATTTCACGAGCACGTTCACCAACGCCAGGATTAAATGTTAGCGAAGCTGCCAGTTCAATTATTGATATTCAATTGCGTGAATCACATGAGGAATCAGCAAGACTCAAGATAGAACTTAATAGTCTTCAAGAAAAATTAGATACAGCTTTAAATAATTATCAAGAGTTAAAAGTTGATAATGAACTTTTGAATGAGAGAATTTTAAATTTAGATCAGGTTCAAATGACATTGGAAATTACGGAGGATAAATTATCAAAGCGAGAATGTCAATTACATATTATAGAAATGGAGAAAAAATCTCTTCAAGATGAATTAAATAAATTACAGGAGATAATTAATGATAAAGAAGTTCTTTTGAAAAATACCGAAACAAAAAAATCCGAACTTGAATCAGAAGTATTTAATCTTAAAGAGCAATTAAATAATCTAAAGATTTCTCTTGTTACCACAGAGGATTCATTAGCACAAATTGCCATATCAAAAGAAGTTTTAGATATGAAATTGATAAGTTCTGAGGAAAAGATAAATGTTTTGGAAAAATCTTTGGCTGTTAAAACTACTGAATTTGTTGAATCATCGAAATTGTTAGAAAACAAAATTTTTAAGCTTGAGGATGATGTTGCAATGTCTTTAAATGAAAAACGACAACTGGAACAAGTTCTCAATAATAAAAATAAGGAATGTGAAAATATTTCCGCAGAACTTGTTGATAAAAATTCGGAAATAAGTTTATTAAAATTAAATATTTCACAATTAGAGTCTCAGCTTAATTTAAATCAGTCAGCATTATCTGAAGCAAATACAAAATTATGTGAATTGAATGAACTTCGTGATGAGCTTCAGAGTCAACTTGTTCAAGAACGCGAAAAATTCGCAACACTTTTTGATAAAAAATGTGAATTAGAATGTAATTTGTTAACAATTGAAACATCGAAAAATAAAATTTCCGAACAATTTTCAACTTTAGAAATTAACTTCAATGAATTGCAAGAAAGTTATAACGATCTTCAGGACAAATTTAAAACTGAAGAACAAAAATATATAAATCAGATGAAAATTACTGATAAATTATGTTTGGAAAAAGATAATTTAGCTGTTGAATTAGTTGATGCAAACACTGAAATATCTCAATTGAAAAATATTCAAGAGAATTTTGAAAATAGGCTTACTCAAGACCAAGAATATTGTGTGAAACTTGTGACTGAAAAAGCTGATTTAGAACGTACTATTACAATAAGTGAACGTAAAAATGTTGAACAATCTGAAAAAATATTAATGTTACAATCTATTATTGATAAATCGCAAGCAGAATTGGAAGAAATTAAAGGTAAATATAATGATACGATGGTCAGCTGTGCTGAAGCTAATGAAAAAATTGATAATTTATTAATAACCATTGCAACATCAACTTCAGAAGTCGATGATTTGAATAATAAAATTTTGAAATTGGAAAATAATGTAAAGTCTTTAAGAGATGAATTAAAAATTGCTGAAGATATGAATGAAAATCTTTCAGCAGAAAAAATAACTTTGGAAATTGCTTTATCATCACGAGATAAAGATAAAAAAAATTTAATGACAAAAATAGAAAATCTTCAAGCTGATTTAGATCAATCACGTGAGAATGCAAAAAAATTGAATAATAATTATGAAGCTTTGCAACATAAACATGAAGAAATGACACAAAAAATTATACTTTTAAATAAAGACATTGAAATACGCGATCATAAATACAAAGAAATTGAATGTGAACGAAATGTTTTGCAAGATAAAGTGAATGAAATTAATGAGGAATTAAATTTACGTGAAATAAAATCGAAGGAAATGCAATTGCAAATCGAAGAATTGCGTCAAGCTAAAGAACGAATGATGGACGTTCATAAAAGCCATCAGGAAGCTTCAAATGAACTTATTGAATCTCTAGAAAAGCGTCTTCAAGCTACACAAAATAATTACGAAACAGTTAAATTGGATGCACAATTGCACGAAGAGTCTTTGGTGGCGCTTCAATCAAAATTGCAAATTGCAATTAATGAAAAAGTCGAGTCAGAGTTGAAAATGAAAGAAATAATTGACAATTTGCATGAAGTACAATTAACTCATGAATCAGCGTTAAAAACACAAGCTAAAGCACTTGCTGATGAAACTTCAAAGTTAAATATCTTTGAAGAAGAACATTTGAAAATAAAAAAGGAGCTGCAAGCAGAAATTGAACATCAGAAAGCGATAAATGCAGAATCTTCAAGTCAATTTATAGCTTTAAAAAAAATCAATGATAATAATATTAAAATGATTGAAGAACTTGAACAATCTCGAGATCAAGAGCGATCTTGTTCAAAAGAATTACAAGAAAAATATAAATTATTGGAAGCAGACTTGAAAATAATTGAAGATACTTTTGCTATGCTACAATGCAAAAATTATCAGGATGAAAATAGCACGAATTTAGAACAATTCAATCATTCTACTACAAGAAAGTTGGGAGGAATGCTTAAGAATATTTTAGACGACATCAAAATGACAAGTCAAAAAGTATTGGAGTTGTATGAGGAAAATAATAAATTGAAAAAGAATCTTGAAGATGACAAAGTAACTTTGGAAACTGTTTTACAACACGAAAAAAATAATACTGATTTACTAGATCGAATTAATTCTATGGAAAGTGAATGGAAACGACGAAATATGATTTTATCTAATTTAATACAAAAGAAAGAAGACCTGGAAGTATTATTTAAAAAAACAATTGCAAATCGAGATGAATTAGAAGAAAAAATTTTACATCTTCGTAAATTATGGATTACATTGTCGTGTGAAATGAAAGAAAATATTTCAATAAACAGTTCAGCTTGCGATGAATTAAAGCAAATGGAGGCAATGAATATGGAGATTGATCAATTGTTGAATGATTTGCAAGATCGTCACTTGAAGAATTTGAGGCCTTTAATGAAAGTTATATACGGAATTTTCATGTGCTCTGAAATGAAACTCGATGAAGTTTACAATGTTCCGTTATCGAATACTAAAGTTGAAATTTCTGAAGTTGATCTTTCAAATGAAGCTTCGATATTACAAAAGGAAATTGAAATAAACGAAGTAATGTCAAAAGATTTTATTAAAATTCAGGAGAAAATTGATAAACTTCATAATGCTTTAGATTCATATAAAATAAATATAAAATCAGGCGTTATTAAACGTGACGTAAATACCGAAGATAAATTACAGATTCAACTCGATAAAGTAATTAAAGAAAAGAAAGAGTTGAAAGATAAAATGGATGCTATACGTGTGAGAAATGCAAAGATGGAAAAAAATATGGATGAACTGAGGAATGAAAATAAAAAATTGAAAACACAATTATCTGAAGTATCATCAAAAGATGATTCAGAAATGGGTTTGCTCTCAGCACAAAATGATAAATTAATAAAAGATATTGAACATTTAAAAGATAAAATAATTGAATTAGAAAAAAGACCAAAGAATGAAGATTTTGACACTCATTTAAAAGACATTCATAATGAATATGGACAAAAGCTGGAGAAACTCAAACAAAAAATGAAGACAGCGTACAGTGAACAAATCGCAAAAATAAATGCCGACCAAGAAAAAGCAATGGCAGAAAAAATATCTATAATGCGCACAAAAATGGAACAACAATGTAAAAAATATTCTGAAGATATTGCCAAATATAAAGCCCATATAAGTGAAATGTCATCGCAATTTTGGGATGTTGGTGAGAAGCTTCTTGCTGAGAAACAAGAAAAAGAAACAGCGATACATCATCTTCGTGATTTACAACGAAAGCATCAAATTGCAATGACAGAAGCCAATCAATCAATTCAATCAGCTTTAGCTCACAATCAATTAAATTCACTGAATATTGACAGAGAATATAGCATTAATGATCGATTGGATGGCCCAACACGATCAAATTTTCGAACAGTTCAATTAATCGAAGAACAAACCACGACAACTCGTCGGCACAGTGTAAAAAGTATTCAAGCAATGGGAAATGCATTCAATGCCGCTGATGAAGAGGGCGAAGTATTTGACAATGTTTATCTCGCTGACTTGAAGGAAGGTAAATTCCGTGGACTGGATTCAGCTCCTGATTTTGATCGAATGTCCGAATTGCGAATGCGCAATTCTTTATGTCGACCTCATTTAAAATCATCGTACGCTGTAGAAACTCATTTTCATCCACTGGCTTTAACTGAAGAAGATATTAAGGTAATGATGCAATTGATGATGATTTTCTTTTATTCATTTGCATGCAATTATTTGTCCCATGTCTTTGTTATTGTGTCAATGTGGTTTTGGTTAGTAAGAAAAATTCTGGATAGTAGGAAAAATCTTTGTGTATTATTTCAGAGTGGTCCACCTAATGAGGATACATTTAATGACAGTTTGAGTCAAAGTCTTCTGCCTGGTCAGAAGAAGAAAAAAGACAGAACCCAGGTAAAATCAACGTAGTATTTATTCGTTTTGAATTTTTAATAATTGTCTTTCATGTTTTGTCTTTATAAATAATTATTAATTACCTTTGTGTTTTGTTGTTCATATTTGTTGTTGTTTAGACTTCATACAAAAGACCTGGACCTCCTACGCCTAGTAAAAATGGTGGTAGATTGTCCCTTCAGGTGATAATACCTCTTTGTTGTCATGATATAAATTTTAAAGATATATTTGTAATTTAATTATGAATTATTTTTTGGTATTAAAAATAGGGTAACGAATTGAAGAGTCCCACTTTGAGAATTTTACGGGAAAGAAATAGCGAGAGACGTACAACAGCCACACCAAAACGCTTGAAAGATTTCTTTGCAACTTCTTTATCACGACGTCAAGACGAGGTAAGAATAAATTATATACAGAAAAATATTGCATTAGTATATTGTAATAATTATAAATTTTTTATATTTTTAGAACGTTCCTGCAACGCCCAAAGGTCGCAGGCTCAGTAACATCTTTCGTAAAACCCGACCGGCAGATAAAAGTTAGGAATAATGGATGGCATTAATTGTACAATATTAATATAAACACTTGGTTGCCCTAGTTTTTTTTTTTTTATACATTTTTATTATAAAAAGAATAATTTCAATTAAAAAAAGAAAATATCTAATTTACTGAATAAATTTCAGCCTATCAGTTATTACAATTTAAAAATAAAGAAACAAATTTGTTGAAACAATAGAAAAATTTGTCGTTTACATTGTTTTATTTTCATTAATAAAATTTACTTTCGAATTAGGAACATAGACATATAAAAAAAAAAACAACAAATGAAATATTTCTTTACAAAGAAAAAATATCTGCTGTACAAAGCTCGTAAAATTAAGAGGTTATGGTTGATTGAAGTGATTATGTATTAATGTTTATTGCTTGTGGAGTGAATATCCTTTGTCTTTACTCGGAATCGGACTCCTGAAATGATATACAGGAAATAATTCCTGTGTTAAGACCTGATATTATCATCACTTACCATATATTGTCCTTCAATGTATCTTCCAGAATTCCTGGCAGTTCTTCGAAGCTCTCGCGTTCCCAATTGGTCTTGACTTCGACGCCTTTTTGCGAAATGAACGTTTAATATTATTTCATTTCATGTTCAATAATATCATACGAAAATAATTTACTCACGGTCGATTTTGAATGTGTAACGATTTGAAATTCGTATCAATGTCCTGCGGTGGACTTGGAACATCTTCAATTGTTGGTGTAGGGGATGATGGGATAGTTTGAGTGTCGTTATTATCAAAGAAACCTGAAACTCTTGATCGCGCAGCGGGGACTTTTGTAATGTTGAGGCTGAAACCCGAGAGAAACTTTCGCAAACTTGTATCGGGGGGGATAATAAATAAAAATTAAACAACAATTTTTCATATACTCACGGCGTCTTCTTGGGTGTACGTTTCTTCTTTTGTTTACTGAAAGGAAATTTGAATATCAACGTAAATGTCTTGTTCTACATTCGAAGGATCGAGGAGCAATTAGGGAATTAAGGGGGCCGCATTAATTAATTACATCACATAATCGTTTTATCATTGATAGCCAATTTGTATTATCGATAAAAACCAAATACAATTTTTTAATTTTTCAATTTAATAATTATGAAGAGAAAAAATAAACAAATATCTTTACACTTTTGTAGTGTTGTAAAATTGTTTACAATTAAATTCAGATTATATTTTTTTAAATAACATTAAAAGAATATTTTTAATAATGAACCGAGAAACAAAATTTATTACGGAAAAAAATATGTAGTTTTCCCCATAGTATCCCTAATGCTCCATGTAATTTTTGTAACTTTAGGTACACTCTTTTTTTTTTTTTTTTTTTTCATAGCACAGACTCAAAGATCAGAGTGTTTACGACGAACCGGTGCAGGAGGGCCAGGTCGCGTGTCATTGATTCCTGTAAAATTACATCCATATTTCCTTGATAGAAACGAAAAAAAAAAAAAAGGAAAAAAAAATTAGATATTACAAAATATTTGGCGTTGAACCCTCTTGCACTGAGCCATCGATTTAATAATGATAAAGCGATTTCGCGACATATAAACAATGATTCACAATGAGCACAGCAGTTAGGCATTTGGAATTTTATGCTAACAAATTATTGTTATGAAAATAAATTCAAAAGCTTATATAATAAAAAATTGCCATTGGAATAATTTAAATTATAAATAAGCAAAATGATAAATGAGTAAAAAAAAAAAAATAGCGATGATTAAATTAAACAAGCGTTTATAAATAAAAAGCATATAATTTCAAATTATTATTACAATAATTGGAAGGCACCTTTTATTTAACATTACAGCGCACAACTTACCCCATTAACTCATGATCTGAGCTTTCATCTGCTTCTTCTTGTTCTTCTTCTTCTGTAATTAAAAATCAATTATAATAATTATTTAATTTTATATAAATAACATTTAAATATAAATTAATTTTACCTGCTAATTGATCTTTTTTACGTCTAGTGTAAGCACGTTTGCTCGTTACTGGAACTTGATCAGTTTCTCCATGCAATAAACTGTTTCTATATAATAAAAGAGGTTGCCAATCTTCGCCACGCGAAGACGGCATTCCAGCCTGTAGTCTTTTATCCAAGAAATTTAATCTGTTAAATTAAATATCAATTAAAAAAATAAAAACATTAAAAATATAAATGTAAATTATTTTTGCATTGATACTTACACAACACGTTTATCTTGTTTCAATAATTTATTTGTAAACTCTGCAAGAATTTCAAGATATGGAAGATTTGGTGGTGGACCAGTTGGATCAAGTTCAACATTATCCGGTGGTGTAATTGCAAATAAAACGCCAGATCGATGAAGTGCTGTAATAGCTTCACGATTTTTAACAGCATCAAGTCCAAATGACAGAGCAAATCTTTTTGCAAGTTCTTTTATCGCTGTAAATTCTTCACTGTTTCTATTAACTTTTTCTTTTTCCGCAACAATTTCATTATATAAAATATTTAAACTCAATTGCATTGTTAAAGCACAATGAACTTTATTAATATCTCTGGCTTTTCCTAATGTTGTCTTTATTATATCACCATAATCATTGTAATATTTAACATAATGTTTAAAAACATCAGCTGCAGCTTTAGTTGGAATCATATTGTAAACAATAAGTTTACAATAACCAGCAAGAAAATTTCTTCGTTTATGTAATTCTTCAATTTTTGAATGTTCATCATGTTCATCATCCTCTTCCTCAACAAACACATACTCTTGGATAAATTGATTGAGCATGTCCTGCATACTTTGATCAGCAACGTAAATAAGTTGATGTATCAATTGATTTGGTTGAGATGCTAATTGATTACAAAATACTACAAGAGTATCACATATTGTATTGTACGCTTCTTCACGTAAGATAGCTAAATTATTTCCTTCACCAGCAACAAAATATCGCATTGAATCCATAAATGCATGAAGTCTTTCACGTAATATTTGTGCTTTATCATCGCCATGATTTCCCATATCTGTGCCCTCCAACAGCTGATGTTGATCCCATAGAATAGAAAAAAAGCACGCGCTTATACTGTACTTTCCAGCTTCTTCTGGAAAGCCCTTAGATGGATCTTTAGCGTCCTCAATGTCTCGATAAAGTGAATCCCATATGTTCCAACTATTTAAATTATGACAACGATATGATATTGAAACTTTTTTAAGCG
The DNA here is from genome assembly GCA_918226075.1 of Microctonus brassicae. Taxonomy (NCBI): domain Eukaryota; kingdom Metazoa; phylum Arthropoda; class Insecta; order Hymenoptera; family Braconidae; genus Microctonus; species Microctonus brassicae. Next base: position 10,466,523 of record OW445484.1, on the reverse strand, counting down.
ATTGAACAACATTAAATATTTCATCTTCATCAGGAATCTCTGCGCCTTCAATTAAATTTCTGTATTCATCCATTGCTTCTTTATACTTATTTACAATTGAATCTATCAGCGTTGAACGTGATATATCGCACTTGGTAAATATTGCATATCGATCATCACACATGTATTCAAGTGTTTTAGCTGCAGTTTCTAATACATCATTGTCTTGCATTTTTTCAACAATAACATGAATTTTTTGTAATAACGCTTCAAGATTTCTTTCTTGTCTTGTTTTTGTATAAATATCCAATTCAAAATGTTGTGGTATGGATAATAAATTAGCAAGTTTCTCCGGGTCCGCGCTATATTTATCAAGTAAAAGTGGTAGAGTTACAATAAAATGCTCGGTAAGTCTTTGTTTATCATCTTGAACTTGCTTTAATTCTTTTGCCGATAGCATTTTACGCGTTGGACCACGACCTACTGGAGCTTCACCAGAAGCCGCTTGTTTAATACAACAAACCATTAATTCAATAAGCGATGTTTCCTTTTGATTATCAAGTGGTTCTTCTTCAGGACCGGCTTCTTCAAGCAATAAATCAGTCATACACTCCCAATCCTTCATCATTTGATTTGTTTCAATAAGAGAATCCACAAGATATGCGCCGTGCTCATGCAATTCAGACTCAATGAAAAATAATACAAGATCACGAATAAGTGGAGTATTTGGTAGACGTTTTTTGCCACGTTTAGTTTTAACACCAGCAACTGCTTCTTCATCTTGAGTAAATAAACGTTCATTTAAAAATTCACCAGCAGCTTGTGCAACCGCACGATGTGATGAATAAACAAGTTCATACACATGTTCACAATCTTTGTCAGTTAATATTTCACGATGATGTTTTAGAATTGATATTACTAATTTAACAGCTTGTACTGCAACGTCGTATTCTTTATCAAGAGTCATTGCAACAATTCGATCTTTAAATTTACTTGTAAACAATTCTAATTTTGCTTTAAGCTCCTCAGATGCGTAAAGAGGTTGCAAAGCTTGAAGACATTTTAATCTTACTTCGCCAACTTTATCATGTAATGTCCAACCGATATATTTAAGATATGAATCATCTAAAAAATTTTGATGAAATTTTTTCATCCAAAGACCAATTTCCGCCATACAAATTGCACGAATTTCCGGTAATGTATCTCTGTATCTGTGTACAAATACCGATTTGAACATATAAGTGAGCATATTTTTAATTTCATCCATATTCTCTTCTAATTCTTTTCTTTTAGACATTAATGATTCAAGTCTGTCTGCTGCTCTTTTCTCCCTGGCTTTTTGTCTTTCCCCCTCGTATTGTCGTTGTGTATTATCCAAATTAACAGAAACAGTTAAAGCAACGTCTACAAGAGCAGTCATTAATTTCATTGCCGCAAGCGTTGCAGTATGACGAAAAGCACGAACTTGTGAATCCGATAAACCAGTCAATAATGATATAACATTGTCCATTAAAAATTGATCATAAATAATAGAATATTGACATTGACGTACGAGTATTTGAACAAATTCACAAAAATTAGCTCGAAATTTTTTCCACGGTTGTCCCGTCATTATCAATGGATATTCTCCACTCTCTTCTTCAAATTCCTCAGTCATTTTACGAATAATCGCAACATGCTCCATAGATGATTGCATATCAGCTGTAATTCGTCCTTTGCAACCGCTGGCATTAATAAAAAATTGCATTAACATAAGAAGAGCATTGTCCCGATTCATTTTGTACTTTTCAATCCATTCATCGACAATATTTGTTAAAGACGAACGATTATTTTTAATTACATAATACAAACTAGCTTCATCTTCAGAATTTGTTGGATTTGGAATACGTTTAGCACGACCACGCGTACTGCCACCTCTTCCTCGTGCAACTGTTGGCTGAGGAGTATAATCTGTATCAACTTCACGATATTTCGGTTGATTAACAGTGCCACCTCGCATTCTTGCTCGTGTATTTCTAGTAATTCGCATATTTGGTGTTGCCGGTGTCATTGGCTGCTCAAATTGAACAGAATCATTATTCACAGACTGATCTTGATAATGCGGCTGTGAAGTACTTGGCGAACTATGACTTTCTGATGAATAATGTTCAGAACTGAAAGAATAAAAAAATTAATATAAAGATTATAATAGATAATTTATAATTATCAATAAAATTTCAATTACATTGGTGTATGAGCAGGTGTTTGTGGTGCTTGATTGTAAGGAGCATAGCTATTAAAATTCTCTTGTCCATCTGCATCCAAATTATCAGTCATTGGCGTCATTGGTGTCATTGGTTCCTGGTATTCGGGAGGCACAGGATCATCCATTCGGATCCTTTTGCCTCCGCGTCGAGGCATCATTTTGAATGATTATTGTTGTTTTTCACCACAATTAAAATAAATCTACAAATCAAAAATATTAATAAATGATGTAAATTGATTGAAATAATATTTTATTAGTATAAAAAGTAATAGAATTGTTCAAATTATCTTGTTTGGAGACAGGCATTTAGCGTCATGATTAACGTAGTGAGTATACATCGAGATTTGTAAATGAAAAATATATCTTTGGACAGTATAAATTTATGGAAGTGTATAAAAAATATACATACCAAATTGTAATGACAATAATTATTGAGAGAAACGTCAGTTATTATTGAGAACCGCGGGAAAACAATACCGCATATATTTATCCAGGACGGCCATTTTTATTTTTAATTCGTATGTCTATATGTATGTATATATAATAAATAATAATAACTATAATATATGTTAGTAGCCAGCAGCGCCACAGTCGAAGTCGTCGTCGTGTATGGAACTTGTTTGAATATGGCAGTTATAAATATAGTAATACATTCATTGTCGGCCATCTTTGAAAACTGTTATTTTTCAAATGGTCAAAACTTCTTTTTTTTATATATTTTTGACTTGCTCTTCGATAATAATCACTTTTTTTTTTATTAACAGCACATTTTTTAACAAATTTTAATTGGTGCTATTTGAAGGTTTTACTTTAATATTAAAAACAATAACATTGAATATGTATTTTTAGGCTATGTTTTAAATTACTTATATATAAAAATTTATTAATTCAAATGATTTCACATTTTTATATTCATACACATTTGATAATTAATCTGAAAACAATAAAATCTCAAGGTTTTCTGGTGTTTTGAAAAAAAAAAATAAATTTATAACCTTCATGAAATGATAAGAAAAATTGGGAAAAATCCGAAAACCATTTATAAGAACTAAAAACTTAATTATTTATTAATTACTATAATTCATTTCACCCGGCACTAAAATAATAATTACACAATCACATGAACATATATAACAAAATATTAGTGAAAAACCAATAGTGAATACCAGCTTTTTATAATAATAATAATTTGAAAAAATAAAGAATAACATCTCAGAAATTGCATTAATTGAAACAAAAAAATAAAGACAATGCCCGAGAGATTAAATGTTATCTATCACACAAAATACCAATCAATTACAAAAATCTCTCTTCACATTAAAACTAAAAAAAAATATATCCGTCATAATGAAATGAATATCAGCTTCATATATAAAAGAAACACCAACGTGAACTAGTGATTATTACTCAAAGAACTTTCGATCTTTGTATATACTTTGTGTCACATATATAAAATTATATTTAATTTATACAATATGTCATTAAAAAACATTTTGGCATTGACAATGCTCATATGTTTTAGTACTAATTATTATACCATTAAAGGAGAAATTATACTTGGTGTAGAAATTCCAAAATTAAATATAACAGAGGTATGTTTAGAATTAAGATTCATATTTATTATAATTTTATAATTCTATCAATCTGTTTGTTTGTTTAGATTCTTGGAAGATGGCATTTGGTTGGATCTACTAAGGCAGATGACGAATTTGCTTGTATAAATATTATAATCCAACAACAATCAGAAAATAATTTTTCAATGGAAGCAGAAGTTTCATCAATGTCTTTTTCGAAAATAAAATATTCATCAAACATTTCTGAATCTATCCCACACGTTAAAATGAATGCCACAAAAAGAAATGATTCTAATATTATTAATATTGAACAATATCCTGGAGGTAAATCAGTGTTAGTAATATTTGATGTAAATTACAATTCTTACATGGTATTTTATACATCAGATACAATTACACATTTAAATAATGGCATCCATGGGATCATTTATATATTCAGTCGTGAAAAAATGTTATCAAATGATATTTTTGATAAAGTAAAAAATTCAAATTTTTATACGCAAGGAGTGGATCCTAACCTCAAATTACTTCGTGTACAGGCAAATGTATGTTAATGTTATATTTGTTTTGTAGGTAAATAAATATTTGTTTAATAAAGGCTTCTTAAACTTGTCATTTTACCTTTCATGTTCGTTAAATTATTCAGATAATAACAGAAAAAATGATGTTCATTATCATATAAAATTTTCAATGTACAGTTTATTAACATTTGGAATAATTTATATGCAAAAAAATTATTCATGGATATATAAAAGTATACCTTCAATCAAACTAAATGTGTTATTTTATAAATAAATGAAATTAAATAGCAATAAACATAAATTCATTTCTATTTATAAATAGGTTATGTTTCATTTCATAAAAACTATGGAATGATACATATATAAAATTATTTCATAAAGAAACTTTGATAACGAAAAAGATAAAAGTATTTATTCCAATTTCATTCGCTTACTGATGTGATCACACGAGATATATGCTTGATTAAATTGTATACATTTTCTTCTTGGATAATTTGAAGAATTAAAATGCGAATGATCAAAAGCAATCATTAAATTTTTTAAATCATCATTAAATAGATAATCAGCAATATTGTAAATAGAATCAGGATCTAGAATAACTTTTTCTTTCTTATCATCTGGATTTGATGTATCAATTCCAACATAAATTTGTAATCTTCTTAATTTGTTTAATAAATAAATTTTTTGTGTAAATGGTTCCAACTTGTCCATTATAATTTCATAATATATAGGATATATTTCAAATAGTTCATCATCAAATTTCATCAATTTCCAGTATAATTGAAGATTGCATGGCTTCTCAACATGTTTCATCATAATCAATTCATACAATGAGAGATTATTTTTTACTTCATAGGTTTTCATTTGAACAATTTCGCAGACACAGTCATACAAATAATTTGATAATTCATCATAAATTGGACGATCTTTATAACGATATAAATCAATAATCATATGAATATCTTGTTGAAAATTGTTTATCAAATGATATCTGATTAATAATTTAACGCATCTCTGATCATTCATGGCATTATTCAATGGTGTACCAGGATCTGTATGATTTCTTACATCAGGTGTTACTTTATAAATATCAGCGCCATATTCTAATAAAATTTTAATCAATTTCAAATTTTTGAAACGACTTTTTACAGCAATGTTCAATGGAGTATTGCCTTTAAAATTTGTTGTATTAACTTCAGCCCCATGTTTTAAAAGTTCTTCAACTATTTCGATATTCTTTCTCTTCACTGCAGTATCCAGTGGAGTTTCTCCATATTTATTTGATGATTCAGTATGAACACCACGGAACAAAAGTTCTTTTGCAATTTCGACATCGCTAGTTACATGCAGCAACGTCTCACCATTCCATTTTGATCTTAATTTAGCATTACCACCCGCAGCTAAAAGATTTCTAACTCTTTTCAAATTTCCCTCGCGAACAGCTGCTCTTAATGACTGGAAATTATCATCGCGGTCATTAATCATGTTTTCAAATTCTTGATACACTCTAAAATATACAAAATAAAATCCTGAATTACAATACAATATCGTTAATTATGAATGTAGTAAATATTATACCTCTATGTCGACAGTATGATTCACATTATACTGATGCCTTTGTTTTGTTTCTTGATTTGCAAATTGATATGAAACGTAATCGCGCAAAAATTTCGGTTTCTGGTTTCACTACGTTCAGTTTCGCGCATGATGCGCAGCGCAGATAACATTCTTATTTTTGAATAAGGTTATGAATATCATGATGAAAATCGGAGTGTTGAGTGTATTAAAAATTGTCTCCTAGGTTCTTTGAAAATTCAAACCCAACTTTTTCAAGATATCGTTGGAATTTTTATTTGATATCCATGTGTTGAATAGAAATTGCAGTAGATTCTCTAATAAAAACATTTTCGAGGCCAAGATAATTTCCCTTAATTTTGATTTTCCTTCATATCCATGGCTGCGCATGCGCATTGTCTATTGGCGCGCATTTTGAAATAAGAAAATTTATTTAATTAAACTGAAATGATGATAAATGTGAGGATAAACAATTTCTGAAAATAAAAGTAGTAAAAAATATGCTAAATAATATTCAATATTTATAGTATTTTTATTAAATAATTTTGACGTCGAATAATACACAATTTACTTTGTTGACAGTGCAACAAAATGGTCGTAGAATTTAGTACCAGCGCATTGCGCTGTGATCAGTCTAGGGAAAATGGTAACCAACTAGCACATGCGCAGAAGTGGATCACAAATTCGTATAAATAATACACTCAAAGTCTTGAGTTAGGTTAAGACACCATTTAATATTCTTACAGTGAAAATAGTTTGAGACTACAAAAGATAAATACGTATAAAAAAACCGTTGTTCATAACAAACAATAAAAATGCCATATGCAAATCAGCCTTCTGTACACATTACAGATTTAACAGAAGAAAATGTTAAATTTAATGTTGAAGACACTGAACTAAGGTTTGAACTAATAACAATATATTTTAATGTCAATTCAATTCAATACATAAACAAAAATATAATATACTTATTGTTTAACTGATTCAATACATCATTTTCAGCGTTGCAAATAGTATGAGACGTATATTCATTGCTGAAACACCAACAATGGCAATTGATTGGATTCAAATGGAGTCAAACACAACAGTTTTAAGCGATGAATTTCTTGCACATAGAATTGGTATGATACCATTGATCAGTGATGATGTTGTTGACAAAATGCAATATTCACGAGACTGTCAATGTCTGGATTTTTGTCAGGAATGTAGTGTTGAATTTACTCTTGATGTAAAATGTGAAGATACATCAACAAGACTTGTTACTACAGCTGATTTGAAATCAAGTGATCCTAGAGTTTTACCTATTTCTTCAAGACATAGAGAGGATGATCCTCATGAATATGGACAACCAGCAGAGGGTAATGAATTAATATTTATATAATATGAATAAAATAATATGAGTTGTATATTTTTTTAGAAATCTTAATTGTGAAATTAAGACACGGACAAGAATTGAAATTTCGTGCGTATGCTAAAAAAGGATTTGGTAAAGAACATGCAAAATGGAATCCAACAGCCGGAGTAAGCTTTGAATACGATCCTGACAATTCAATGCGTCATACATTGTTTCCAAAACCAAATGAGTGGCCCAAATCAGAATATTCTGAATTAGGAGATGATCAATGTAAATATTATATTAGTTATTAATATTATTTTTCTCAATACATGCACAAAAATAACGACTTTTGTTATTTCGTTCGCGGTGGTAATATGGCCGTTATTTTACCAGCATAATAAACTAGGGTTGTATTGTTTCTCCGATAAAAAAATAACTTGATATCAGAGAAAAAGTATAAAAACATAACCTCAATTTTTCTGCCGGTAGAAAAATGGCTACATTATCACTATACATACTAAAATTGGATATAAATATAGCATTTATAAATTTTCAGTTGAAGCACCTTTCAATTGGGAGGCTAAACCAAATAAATATTATTTCAATGTTGAAAGTAGTGGAGCATTGAAGCCGGAAAATATTGTCATGATGGGAATTGCAGCATTGAAAAATAAATTATCCAATTTACAAACTCAACTTAGCCATGAAGTTCAAATTGATGCTTTGAGTATTCATCATTAAATAAATCAGAAGAAAGAAAAATAAAAATTCATGACTTCGTACATTTGTATAATAATAATCCAATGTGTATATTTATCAAGATTTTAATAATCATATTCATAAATCTAATATTTATACATTTTTATACATATATTATTTATTATTTTTGCAAAATTGAAACTGGTAATTTATTTACTTGCTCCAGCCGCTGTGTGGCGCGTCTGTCAACTCGGCTGAGTGACGCGCCATCTTTTGAACCGATCACTAGTCGAAACTTTCATATATATGTATATATGTACATAAAACTAAACTCAATTTATGTTAATAAATTATAGGAAATAGCATAAACATTCCCCAACACTGAGTATAAAATAATTCAATTCTTACTAATTATTATTAGTTAATCGCTGTCAGTTATTGCTGATTGTTTTGGCGCAGTGAATAAATATTTGGTTTGTATTTGTAGAAGAAAATTAAATTTTCTTATTTATATATTTATACATTTTATTTTATTCTGTTTAATATGTATACATATAGAATTATGCATGTTTTATTTTGTTTTAACAATAAATTTACCACGTGCTTATTAACCACGTGAGAATTGTATATTTATTTCACGTTTGAAATTGCAATAACAAATTAATTTTTTTTTATTTACAGATTTGTTATTTTATTCAAACGAAAATGGTCATCACAAGATTTTATAGCAATCCAGGATTATTACCTGGTCAATTGAATAATAAATTAAAAAATATTATAGAAATATGCAGTGATGTTGATGATCTTAAAACAGAATTGTGTTATTATATCGAAAGTTCATCGGAATTATCGAAAAAAGAACTTGATATCATTAAGTTCACTTTGAGTTCATCATTTAAAGATAACAATTTGCATGATTCGAGTATTTTTCATCTTTCAAACGATGAAATTATTATTGAAATTGGTCCAAGGTTGAATTTCTCAACACCATTATCAAGTAATGCCGTTTCAATATTTAAATCAGCGGAATTAAATAAAGTTACAAGAGTAGAAGTGGCTACAAGATATTTAATTAAGAGTAAAAAACCAATAAATAATGAAATAGAACAATTAATTGTTGATGTACTTCATGATAAAATGACTCAATGTAGATATTTAGAGCCAATAAAAACATTTGATCATGGATTTAGACCAGAAGAATGGTTTGAAGTTGATGTTATGAATAAAGGCAAAAAAGCATTAGAAGATGTTAATAAAAAATTAGGTTAGAAAACAAATAATGCTATATAAATATAAAAATTATATTCAATAAATTTCTATTTATTATTTTTCTTTATTATCAGGATTAGCATTTGATGACTGGGACTTGAATTACTATACAGATCTCTTCAAAACGAAATTAAAACGTAATCCAACAAGTGTAGAGTGCTTTGATCTTGCTCAGTCGAACAGTGAGCACAGTCGACATTGGTTTTTTCGTGGGAAAATGCTGATAGACGATGAAGAACAAAGTGAAACGCTTTTTCAAATGATTATTGACACTCAACGATACTCAAATCAAAATAATGTTATAAAATTTGCTGATAATAGCAGTGCAATTGAAGGTTTTGAGTGCAAAACATTAATACCAAGAGAAACACACTGTCCAAGTTCATTTAAATTAAATAATATTCATCGTCATCTTATATTCACTGCTGAAACTCATAATTTTCCGACTGGAGTGGCGCCATTTAGTGGAGCTACAACTGGAACTGGTGGACGACTTAGAGATATTCAAGGATGTGGTAGAGGTGGTTATTATATTGCTGGTACAGCTGGTTATTCAGTGGGAAATTTACTTATACCAAATTATGATTTACCGTGGGAAGAAAAAAATGTTGATTATCCAAGTAATTTGGCTAGTCCATTAGAAATAATCATAGAAGCGAGTAATGGCGCTTCAGATTATGGTAATAAATTTGGTGAGCCAGTTATATCTGGATTTGCACGATCATTTGGAATGAAATTGAATGGAAAAAGACGAGAATGGATCAAACCAATTATGTTTAGTGGTGGTTTGGGAACTGTTGATGCTAATATGACGCAAAAGCTGACTCCAGAAAAAGGTGAAATCATCGAATATTTTTATTTTGAAATAATTCAAATCATTTATTATTTCAAAATAAGATAAAATTTTTATTTTATTACTGTAATATTAATTTGGAGATTTTTTAAATTTAATGATTTAGGTATGGAAGTTGTTAAAATTGGTGGACCAGTTTATCGAATCGGTGTAGGAGGTGGTTCAGCATCGTCTGTTGCTGTTCAAGGTGACAATAAAATAGAATTAGATTTTGGTGCTGTCCAAAGAGGTGACGCTGAAATGGAACAAAAGTTAAATAGACTTGTGCGAGCGTGCACTGAGATGGGAATAAATAATCCAATCATGAGTATTCATGATCAAGGTGCCGGTGGTAATGGAAATGTATTGAAAGAATTAGTTGAACCAGCTGGTGCAGTTATTTTTACGAAGAAATTCGATTTGGGTGATCCAAGTATCAGCACAATGGAGCTTTGGGGTGCTGAATATCAAGAGAATGACGCTATTCTCTGTAAAAAAAATGACATTGAACTTTTACAGTCTATTGCTAAGCGCGAACGTTGTCCAATAAATTTTGTTGGGACTGTCACGGGATCGGGAAAAATTATATTGTCCGATGACGATGATTGCGATGCATCCAAATACATAAATGGCACAAATGATTCTCATGTGAAACATCCGGTAAATTTAGACCTGGAATTGGTCTTGGGAAAAATGCCACAAAAGGTAAATAAACTGATTTATAATCAATGAAAAATATTTTTCCTAATTTCGTTTTAATATTTTACAGACTTTTAATTTAACAAGAAAACAAAATATTTTACAATCAATAAGTATTTCATCATCTCTAACAGTTGAAGACGCTTTAACAAGAGTTTTAAGACTTCCATCGGTTGGCAGTAAACGATATTTAACAAATAAAGTTGATCGTTGCGTCACTGGATTAATTGCTCAACAACAATGCGTTGGTCCACTTCATACTCCACTCGCTGATGTTGCAGTCACTGCAATTTCACACTTTTCAACTGTTGGCATTGCTACGTCAATTGGAGAGCAACCAATTAAGGGACTGGTCAATGTTGCCGCTGGCGCACGAATGACTGTTATTGAAGCGTTATCTAATTTAGTTTTTGCGAAAATTACCGACATGAAGGTAAATTGTTTGAATAGATATTTTTATTAACTCGAAAGATTAATTATTGATATTTTATTCTTTTGTAGGATGTCAAATGCAGTGGAAATTGGATGTGGGCAGCGAAATTGGATGGTGAAGGTGCAGGATTGTACGATGCATGTCGTGCAATGTGTTCTATAATGAAACAATTAGGAATAGCGATTGATGGTGGTAAAGATTCACTTAGTATGGCTGCTAGAATCGGCCATGAAGTTGTTATATCTCCTGGAACACTTGTCGTTTCATGTTATGCACCTTGTCCAGATGTTCGTCTAGTAAGTAGTTATGAATTAATTCATTTCAGTTTTAATAAAGTTAATTTTTTGTATTTATTTATTGATTTATTTAATTTTACTTTAGACTGTAACACCAGATCTTAAAGCACCAAGAATTAATGGAGAAGGTTGTCTGCTATTCGTTGATTTATCTATGGGAAAGAGTCGAATTGGTGGAACTGCTTTAGCACAAGTATTCAATCAACTTGGAAATGATGTTCCTGATGTTGAAGACGTTGACACAATTGTAAATGCATTTAAAGCAATTCAACAACTTATTCAAGATAGAAAAATCTTATCAGGACACGATGTCAGTGACGGTGGACTTGTGACTTGTCTTCTTGAAATGTCCTTCGCTGGATTGTCGGGAATTGACGTGAATATATCACATAAAAATGGAAATCCAATAGAAATTTTATTTGCTGAAGAGATTGGATGGATTTTAGAAATATTACCGAATGATTTTGATGAAACGAAAAAGGTCTTTGCACATTTTAATGTTCCGATTTTTAATATTGGAAAATCACGAGGTAATGGAATCGATTCCAAAGTGATATTTTCAGTGGGAAATAATATTGTATTAAATACCAGCATTTTACCGTTGATGCAAATGTGGGAAGAAACGAGTTATCAATTGGAGCGTCGTCAAACAAACATTGAATGCGCAGAAAAAGAATTTAATAATTTAAAATTACGTAAAGAGCCTTTATACAAACTTACATTTAATCCCGATGTGCCGATTATTATTGAAGAAAAATTATTGACATCGGATATTCGTGTCGCAGTTATCAGAGAGGAAGGTACCAATGGAGATAGAGAAATGGCGGCGTCGTTAATTAAAGCTGGTTTTGAAGTGTGGGATGTAACAATGCAAGATCTTTTTGATAAACGATTAACATTGGATCAATTTCGAGGCGTAATTTTCCCAGGTGGATTCAGTTATGCTGATGTTTTAGGATCAGCTAAAGGCTGGGCAACAAGTTTGCTATTTAATTTATCAATTCGTCAACAATTAGAGTCATTTATTGCACGAGAAGATACATTTAGTCTTGGAGTTTGTAATGGATGTCAATTAATGAGTCTTCTTGGATGGATTGGTGGAAAAATTGGTGATACACCAAATGTTGCTTTGACGCGAAACACATCAGAACGCTTTGAGTGTCGTTGGAGCACAGTGAAAATAAAAAAATCGTCAGCAATGATGCTTCAGGGTATGGAAGATACAATAATGGGAGTTTGGATTGCTCATGGCGAGGGAAAATTCCAATTTAAAGATAATAAAGTGCTTGAACATTTAAAAAATCAACATTGTATAGCTATTCAGTATACGGATGAAGATGGTAATCCAACTGAAATATATCCCTTGAATCCCAATGGAAGTGTTGAAGGCATTGCTGGTATTTGTTCAGATAATGGTAGACATTTAGCTATGATGCCACATCCAGAGAGATGTACAGAAATGTGGCAGTGGCCTTATATTCCATTTGGTTGGACAAATTATACATCGCCATGGCTGAGGATTTTCCAAAATGCTTTTAATTGGTGTAAAAATTAAATAAACTTTATAATTTGCTAAACATTTTATATTTGTAAATAAAATAATGTAATGTTTTATTTTAATACGAATTATAAATATATTGGAATATTGTCTAAATCAATTTTATCATTATTTTATTCATAATTAATTGAACATGTTGAATAAAATCTCAGGGATAATATTTATAGTTAATGATTTTTTATGTATGAATTTTTATATACATATAAATTATATATATGAATTTTTTAGCTACAATTAAATTTTCTACTTCAAATTATCCGCGTATTTGTAATCGATAGAGAAAGAAATTTGAGGTTAAAATTTTTTCTCTGTAATAAAGCTGACTATTGTTTCCGCCAGATGGCCACCTATAGTTTACAGGTGCTGCCACCAAGTCAGTGCTTCCCCAAACTAATTGTTATTATACACATTGATTTTAATTTTTAGGTTAATGTTACTTTATTTTTTTCGAAAAAAAAATATTGCACTCACTGGAAATCAAATTTGAGACGAAAAGACTAATAATTTAAGTATTTGACCCACCAAGTAACAAGATTATATTTAATATTAAATATACAAATTTAAAACAAACTCTATTAAAAAGATGAATTCATTGAAATCTTTTATTTTCATAATTTCAAGAGGTTATTCAAAAAGACCCTCTCAATACAATAAATCACATAAATTTCAAAAAATTCCTGCGAATATGAATGAAAAACAACTTTATCCTGATGTAAATGAAAATGAATTGGATCTTTATGATGACAACGATGATTTAGATAGTGCAGAATCCGATTTTTCATCGGCCGGAAAATCTTACACTCAACATTTGAGGTAAACTTGTAATTAAAAAATATTTATAATTTATTCAATTGATTTCATGAAAAATAATTATTTAACTTTTCAGGGAAGAGAAATATGCTAAAGAATTATTGAAAATGAGAATGGTTAAACGAAAATATTTCAAATCAAATGATCCGGCTTTTGTTACATGGACAGAAAAGCAACAAATTCAATCTTTACATAAAGCAGATAATGTTGAATGGACCCCGGAAAGGCTTAGTGAATCATTTCCTGCTTTGCCAGAGACAATTAATAAAATTTTGAGAGCCAAATGGTCACCAAAATCTATTGATTCTGTGATCAAACATGATCAAAGTGTAATTGAAAACTGGAAGAAATTTAAGGCAGGAAATTTAGCTGTTGATCCTACACTTGAAAATCATTTAAAAAAATTTCAAAATCGTAAAATTGATATTGAAAATTTAACATTAAATGCAGAAAAATTTGTTAAACAACCACCGGTGTTTCCAACTCCGAAATCTAATATATACAGAAGTATAATCGAAGATGGCATTGAAAATACGAAAGAAAAACAATTAGATACTCAGCTTAAAATAGAAGATAAAACGTCAAAAAAAAATAATTCTGTAAAAAAAATAATGAAAAAAGATGAATACAATAATAAAAAGATGGTAACATTTGATGCATTTTTACAAGATAAAATTGATACAATTGCTGATTCAACAAATTTATCATTAGAAAATCGATTATTGGTAGATGAATACAAAGAACGAAAAAATATTGCATCTATTGAAACAAATGATTTAGAATTATTAGAAGACAAAAAGGATAAATTATCAAATGCAATGGCAACAAATGAATTAACTACGGAAATTAAAGTTCCACGAATCGATGTAAATACAAGCAGTATTGACACAGGTATTCTTGAATGGAAAAAGAAAACTTTTAATACTACAGACGATTATCCAAGTTTTATAAAAGTACCGCGAGCAAAAGCAAAATCTGGAGTTACATTTAAAGTAGAAGATCGTTATTATGATACAGATGGTGAATTTTTGTACAGAGTTCCTGGAATAAAAGTGTAAAATAAATAATTTTATTCATTGTACATAATAAATAATATGTTATATAAAAATCATGTGAATAAAAATGTTTAAATGAAATAATTCATCTTATTTATAGGTTAATTGATGACAAAACTTATCATAAAAACTGATACTTCAAGAATTCTTTAAAAATCATTTGTTTATAACATTCATGCTATTTATTGTATATTAATTTGACAGAAGGAAGCAATCTTGGAATTATTTCTCACATAATAAATTACAAAATAAGATAATGAATAATACAATAAAATTAATAATTGAATAAATAATTCCTTTTTTTTTTCTCAGTATATTTATTTCGAGATATTCATATTTATACACAGTATTATTCACTATTATAGTATCAATAATCATATACTGCAATAATTAGCGGTAGTTGCATTAATGCGCATTTTGCACTTTCGATTGATTGATTAATATTTGTCAAAAATACAAAAATTATTAAGGTATGACAATTACTATGAATTGTGGGAAACAAACCCATGCCCATTCTTCCATCGGGCACATTATCTTCTTATTACTATAATATTTTTTTAAAATTTTATTTTCCATTGTCTCCTATTTATTTATTTATCCAATGTGTCACTAAATGACCATTAATTAACTTGCACTTTAATTCAATATAGTTCTCCTTTCTCATTGTACATTACACTTATTTACTCCCAAAAATCAGTCACATATAACGTTGATAATCATTATTAATTCATTACACTACAATGTTTATATGTGGGTTAACTAAATATAATGATCTGTAAAGCAAAAAACAAAAGTATGTGTGTCTAATTTAATATTCAATTAACCCTACTTTTTCTTTTCTCATCATCATTTTTCTTTATATTTTTATGTATACATTTAATTAAAACCAATGAATTATTGGTTTATTATTAAAAATTGTTTTGTGTAATTGGCATTTGCGTGCTCATGAAATTTAAGGGTGTAAAGAATGCATATTTATATATGTATAATAGAAAAATGAGAGGGAAGAAAGAGAAGAATTTGATCATGTACAAACATGATAAATACAGATTGTATAGAAAGTAATTTTACATTGTAATAAAAATCGCATTGCCAAGATTTTGAGGATCATCGACGTTTTCAATCGAGTTTTACTTAAATATTTCTAATTATTCTAAGCTTGACGAGAATAGGATACTCTAAAGAAGCTTCGTAAATTGCCGTTGTTAATTCCATTACTTTAACAGAATTAAATTAATTTTATTAAATCTGTTTTGTATTTTTGTTTCTTTCTTTCATTCATTTGTTTATTTATAAGACCTTAGATAAATATATTCGTATGTAATTTATCAATTTATAAAGAGAAGAGAATAATAATATGCCCTCGCGAATAACACTTATTGATTCAGTTTAATTTCACAATTTTATTATTACAGAACATATCCAATGAATACAAGTTTACAAGTACACAGGGACCCTCGGTACTCTTTAGAGTCGTACGACACCGATAAAAAATAATGATTAACTTTATCCTCTACGATGGCTAAAGTATAGAATTTTGCTTAACGATCTACGTTTTTTTTATTTTTTCCTTCCATTTACCTCACTTTGGTTAGTGTTAAATCTGCCAAGGATGACACTCCTTATCTTCTATGCGTTCATCATGGGCGAATAAATCGAATTTTAATTATTGTTTCTTTCGTAAATTAATGAATTTTTTCTTTTTAAAAATTATTAGAATTGAAAGTTGCCGAACACTTTGAGCGGCCCATTACACATCTCACACACACTCACACACACCTTTTGAACAATTATTGTATGGTAAATAATAAATTTTTAACGACACATAATTGGTTGTTTGATTTAAAGAAAAAAATGAACTTGAATAATTGACATTTGGCTGGAAATAAATCCGGTAAAATCCAAATTATCTATACAAATAGCAAAAATTAGTTTATCATTTTTTTTTTCAAATTCATCGACTTGATTTACTTGGAGTTACTTTCATTTATATTGATGTGCGGTTTATATACTACTTATGCCTTGTAATAATGCCAGTTAATTTGCCTGCGTATACATAAACAAAAAAAAAAAAAATATAACGTAACTTAGGAACGTAAAAAAGTTTGTTAACCATTTGTGTCAAATATATATAATAAATGTATCAACAATATCATTAGATTTCTTTCTTTTTTTTTTTTTTTTTTCACATAAGAGATGCATTACACATTGTATCGATAAGTCAAGACCGCCCTGTTGTGTCGTTCACCCTTCCTTATTTCAATTATAATTTATAACAACGATGAATTACAAAATTACCGCTAAAACGCACATTGTCAATGTATGAACAACTGCATCTCAAATCGTTATTCCGCGGAAGTTAATGAATCCTTTCACCATTTCGATAAATTTCCTACAATTTACGATAAAAAAAAAAAAAGAAAATTAAATCAGAAACAAATAGATAAAGAAGAATAAACAAATACAGCCTAAATAAATGTGCAAGTTCGTTCGAGAGTCCGTGCATCGCGCGGGCAACAACGACTGTGTTAATTCGTCTTTTCCCTCTTTTTTTTTTTCTTTCAAATTATTTCCTCTCTTTCTGCCTTTTATTTTCTCCATTATCCCCTGCTTTTACCTTTTATTTATTTATTTATTTTTTTCTCTTTTCATTTGTCGAATCTTCTCTAATCCATTTCGCGTTTATTTTGCGCATTTTTATTTTGTATGTATGTTTGTATCCTTCGTCCAGCTCTCTATTTTTCTAACTCGATTACGTCTCCCTCATTGAATGAGCACACAGCAGACACGAGTCCACATTAAATTTTGTTCTCTCATGGCGCGCATTTAATTACCAGCAGTCCAGTATGTTGAACTATATCCAGATTTAGCCTGAGCTTTATTTTGTGAACTTGCATTGGATCTTTGTCCAGAGCTGCTGCTACCATCTTGATGCAATGGCTGATGTAACTGATGAGGCATTGTCGAAATAAACAAATGTGGCGTACCATAACCGCCAGGCATTGCGGCATTTTGATTGCCAGTCAGTCCAAATGGTGGCGGTGTTGCCGAATGATAAGTTTGTTTGTCATATGACTAAATAAAATAAATGTAAAAAGAAAAATTAATAATCTTCCTTCTTTAAATTTTCTATTAATCCAAACAAAAAATTATTAAATATAAAAATAAACTTACGTTTACTTTGCTAACTGCAACATGAGTTTTAGCATACATTGTAGCACCAATATCAACAGCTGATGATCCTCCAGAATTATTGTTGCCCGTAGAGGTGCCAGTCTTGCCAGTTTGTGTGCCACTATATCCACTGCCTGCACCTTTATATTCTCCAGTTGGTCCAGCGTTTGCCAATGTATCATAACTAGTACCACCACCATAACCCGAACCATAACTACTAGGTTTTCCACTGTATGCACCGCTGTTTGTTCCAGCATTTCCTGCCGTTGCTATCTGCTATTAAATCCAACAAATAATCAAATCAATATAATTCAATTTATACTCAAACAAATAAAATTAATTCTTTTACAAATAAACTACAAAGTTTTAATAATATTTTTACCGGATAAATAGCGGGACCGCTGTATTGAAAACTTCCAGGCGGCATTATACCAGCTCCGTAAAAATATGCATAACCTGGCGGTAATGGAGCGTTCAACATTGGTTGTTGATGTTGCGTTGCAGTCTAATAATATAAATTAATTTTTACATTCATTATTAATCAATTTGATATTATTAAAATTATTAATATGAAAGTATTTTTTTTTTTTTCCCCACCTGTTGTGACATGGTCGATGGTACTGGCGATGCATTGCTATCATTCCTTGCAAATCGTCCATCGCTCATACTTGTATAAGCACCTTGAACACCTTGGACACCTTGAACGCCTGATAGTGCATCATTCCTTCCACCACCGAGACTTGTCGCGGGTGCAGTTGTCTGATAGCCAAGTGCCGCATCATAGTAACCAGTAGTTGGCTGCAGGTTAATCAGGGAGGCAAAACACAAAACTACATGCATACACTGTGTACTCCGAATACGAGGAGACTTCTAACTAAAATAACTAACTAAACTAAATTCTAAATTGCACGAGGAAGGTTGAGAAATAATAAATATATAAAATGGACATAAAATAAATGATAAAGCATGCGCTATTCATTGCACAATTTTTATAAAATATATTTCTAATATATATTAAAAAAAAAAAACAAAGAAATATAAATTTTTTTATATTTACTTCTAATTCATGTCTCATCCCATCTCGTGCATAAAATAAATAATAATAATTAATTCTACTGTTTGAAAGTCAATGACGAGTCCTTGAAATATTAAAAAATCTCGTCGTGATTTCAATTGAATGTAAATTAAAATTGCGCTCATTCTCTTTGATTGTTTGGAATAAAAATATAAAAGTGTGAAAAATCACATTATGTTAAAATAAATAAAAAATATATCCAACAGACAATAATAAATAAATGAACTATTTAACTATTCACCAGGCGAATAGAAAAAAAAAATACATCGCATGGTTACGCAATCCTTTAAATTAAAATCAATCGAAATAAAACGCAGCAATGTCTACTGAGCATCCAATGCGTGATTTGAAATTGAACACATAATAAATTTATAAACTGACCATGTGCGGTATCCTCTGTTGCATCAGCTGTAGATCCTCATAGCTATACATTGGTTGCTGAAATGCAGCATAGGGCATACTTTGTCCGACAATATACTGATGACCTAGCATAGGTGTCATATTACTAGCAGCACCACCAGCACTACTAGCACCAGTGATACTTCCACTACCTCCTGCTCCTGTCGCGGTACTTCCACTCGATGTACTTTTTGGTACAACTGCAATAATAATTGTAAATAAATTATAATTATAATGAAATAAAATAAAACAAATATTACAATAAATATAAAATTACCGTTAGAACTTGTGACTTTTGTCTGTGAGCTATTTACAGATGCTGAAGAAAGTCCTAATGATGGGGCACTTGTTGTCGCTAATGAGCCAGTACTTGTTGTTGCAGCGTTGTCATATTGTGAATCTTTACCAGAGCCACTGTTTAATTTTGCATGATTGTGAGATGTCACTTGAGATTGATTATTGTAGGTACTATAAACACTGCCATAAACAGAATGTGCAGCACTTTGATAAGCACTACTACTGGCTTGTGTAATTGGCGATGTGAATGTCGTAACGGATGGTTGATAGACCTGAGGTGTTGATTGGAATGACGATGAGCCCTGATAGCTAGTGGTTTGATAACCACCAGTATTATTATTATTAGCACCAGGGTTTGTCGATTGTGGCACTTGATATTGGCCAGTTGTTGCTGGTACAAATCCACTTGATGATTGATACACTTGATTTGTCGTTGTTGTTTGATTGTAGCCCGATGCGCCTGTTGATGATGACGCTGACGGAGATGCTTGACTAAATGTGGATGCATTTGATTGTGGATACGAGGAGGTAGCACTATATCCAGTTTGGGTAACAGGCGTGGTTGGTGTATAGCTATTGGTATTGCCACCTGTAGATGTTGAATATGATGATTGCACGACTGATTGTCCGCCTGTTGACGACGAATAAGCATTATAACTACTTGGGGCATTATTGGACGTTTGATATGACGTTTTTTGAGACTGATAAGTTGCGGAAGTTGTGCCAGTATTGTTTCCGTAATTAACGCCGGTATTATTTGGCGATGCAATCATTTGGGAAGAAGTGTTATATGAGCCGCCCTGCTGTGCTGTATCAATGTCCAGTGTATTTGATGACGTTGTCGTTGAATTAGTGACTGCCGAAGCAGCAACCACATTGGAAGATACATCAATGCCAGATATATTTGTTGATGATGAATTATATTTATCTGCATTAGTGGCATCGACTGATGTTGTATCGTTACCAAATTCAAGAGCACCAAATTGTACATCTAAAAGACCGATGCCACTGTTAACAGTATCACCAGGCATTTCTACTGCACTCGATGGAATTTTTGACGGTGGCGGAGCACGTGGACGTTGTTTTACTTGTCTTTGAGGCAAATTAGATATTGTCATTGACGAAAATGTCGGTTGACCCGCGCCCTTGTAATTCTCACTCGACTGTTGAGTCAATTGAGTTAAATATTGACTTTGTGCTGCAGTTAACGTACTGGATTGTTGAGATAATTGCATTGATGTTGGCATACCAAGTGTTTGCTGTGATACCGATGATTGTTGAGACTGTTGTGATTGCGGTTGAATCATGGCAGTTTGCTGTGATTGCATTCCCGATCCATCTGACAATTTAGCTAATTCCTCTTGAGGCAATCCACCAATATTACCACTTTGTACTGTTGTTAATGCACTGGTATCTGATGAATTCTTTGTTTCATCACTTGATTGATCATTAGTGGATGTACTTGGCGTAAATACTTTTGTATCAGCCAAGGAACCAGTATACTCCTCATTGTCCCAATCTTCAGCTGGCTCTAAATTATTCCACGGATCACTTGCAATCTTTGAGTCTTGATTACTCTGCTGTTGTTCTTCGCTACCAGTCCAAGTGTCAATCGGACGATTGAAGCTGTGAGCACCGGAAGACGACGCTGTATCACCACGACTGGCATAGGCACGTGGACCAAGGCCTCTGCCACCGCCACGTCCACCACGTCCAGATCTACCAGATCCACCTCGACCTCTTCTACCACCTCCATAACCACCGCCGCCACCGCCTTCACGTACATTATCCTCCATATTTCGTTCATTCTCCTTATTCTCACGGCCACGCCAACCACGATTATCATGATTGGCACGACCACGCAAACGAGGTGGACCACCACTACGTTGATTACGTCGCTCATCCCAATCACCACCGCCGCTTTCATCATGATCAACAGATGGATCTGCACTTTGCTTTGAACCACTTGGCTGACGAGGTTTCTTCTTTTTTACCTCCCATTCAGTAGAAACCCCCTCGAGTAAATCGTTCACTGCACGATCGAAATCCCAATCACTGTCATGAAGCGCCATGATTACCTCATCCTCAGAACGACGAGTCACTTCAATGGCTTGCTTTATCTGTTCTTTCAGAACTGGGTCTTCAATTCCACCAGATCGAGTGTCAATTATTTGTGCATGTTTGGTTTGATCCTTGTTCGACTAAACAAAATATAAATACATATGTAAATATATGAATAAATAATTTAAATAATTATGATGAATATCAAATTTAATTAAATTTTCATTTCTATTATCTCAATATACTTACTTGACCTTTATCATGCTTAGCCGAGTCTGTAGTTTTTGAATGATGGTCCGATTTTCCATGTTGCTGAGACTTATTTTTGTTGGTGCCTTTCCCACCGGAGTACACCAACGATTTGTTGCCTGAACTCATGGCAAACTACGAAATCCGCTTATCTATCTCCTTTGTCTATCACACCTATATACACTGGCTATTTACAATCTGAAAAACAAATATTTAAAAAAAATTATACATATATGTATACATATATAATAAATTTAATAATCTACAAATATCACATTGAATTTGGGGAGAAAGTTATGTATAACTTTCTCTATATTTCAATTGAATTTCATGTATAACCAAAAAAAAAAAAATAATCTTAAATATAAATTAAATAATTATCGAGTAATAATAAAAAATTGTTTAGTGCGTGAAAGAAAACGACAATAAATATTCCACTGGATAATAAACCGGTGACCGTTGCCCGGTGTCCAGCCAAAGGAGGACAATTTTAATTTTTCACCACACAATTTAGCTTTATCTAATTAAAATTCTCTGCAATTTACCCACCGCACGTATCACGACTATTAAAATACTAATCGATCTTGTAAAGTTATTATCGCTATGAATTTTCGTTAAAAAAAAAAAAAAAAAACTAATTAAAACACGTCGTAGAACTATAATTTTGCAAGACCATGTGCACGATGGACGCCATTTGTGGATTTGGGGGAAGGCTTGTCAAGCATCATCGTAGCGGTAGTGGCGGGTGACACACACACACACACACAGATATACATACACACAAGACAAAAATATATGTATATATAAACCAGGCACACAACCATTGATAGGGTTCCACAAAGCCTGTGAATAGAATGGCGGATTTTGGACCGAAATATTGGCGTAAAGACACAAAGTATATAGACACTAAAATAATTGTCCCTGAGGATATTTATTAATGATATACGCATCAGTTTATCATTACCTCGTATTATCACGTCTGCGGCGCGCGTAAAACCACGAAAAAACAACGTATTAGTTCCTGTACCTGGTTAGTCCGCTTAAAACGCAGCTCGATCACGTGACCCCACTCCCCTGCCCCTGCTTACAAATAATCGCTGTAGGAAATGCTTCGCCTTTTTTTTTTTTTTTTTTTTCCTACGCCTACAACCAATGCAATGATGCCCCCCAGAATACTCACAATCACAATTTTCTTCGTGTTATATATGTATATGTATATATATGTACACTTATGAATGCGAATAATATTGCGAGCGAATTTATTCGCTATGATCTTACCTTATGACGTATATGTAACGTTCTCGAGTTTTATTGGTTGGTTTTCGCCAAAATGGCGATTCACGACATTGCGACGCACGCAATCGATTCTCAAATACACTCTTTTGTGTAGTTTAATGAAAATTCACCGAAAATATATTTCTCGTTTTCTTATTGGACGTTGAATTTAGTGCTAATAATAACATGTGTGCAGCGTGCGCATGCGCTGTTAATTTAAAGCGGCGTAAGAAAAGTTTACTTATGAACATAACCTTTATGGTGAATTAATTTATTTATTTGAGAATTTGTATAATAAATAAAAATAAAATGCCGCGATTTCCATTACATCCAGCGAGTGGTACAGGTATTTATTCAGATTTAGAGAAAAAAGTGATACGTTTGGCTCGTTATGGTTGTACAAATCGGCCATTTTATCACATTGTTGTCACGACGGTAAAATTACATTTTCATTTTTTCTTTTGAATTTATCATGATAAATTACATTTAATTTTGATACTTTAATGAATTAATAATCATTTTTATATAGCCACAAAGTGTAAAAGGTGATCCACCAATTGAACAAGTGGGAACTTATGATCCTATGGTGAATCAATACAATGAAAAATTAGTAACTTTCAATTTCGAGAGGATACAATTCTGGTTGGGACAAGGAAACGTTGATATTTCCAAATCAATTAAAGAACTTCTTGGACTTGCTGGATTCTTTCCGATACATCCATATACAATAATGACAGCATGGAGTTCTAGAAAAAAAGCTGAAGACGAAGCAAAAGCAAAGGAAGAGGCAGAAAAAAATTTAGAAAAAGTAGAACAGTCCAATTGAGTAATTCGTTACTTTCCTGTAAATAATTTGGATACTGTAATATTACTAAAATATAATATTAAAATGAAATGTATTATAAATGGTTATAAAAAAATTATTCCCCAGGTGAGGCTCGAACTCACAACCCCGGCATTGCTCACTATAATACTGTCTTATAAGTACCGTGCGCTAACCAATTGCGCCACTGGGGAAAGTAGTTAAAAAATAAAAATTCCTTAAATACCAGCTAAACAATTTTTTTTTTAATTATAATTTATATTAAATTGTTATATTAATCAACATAAACGATATTATTTATATTGATCAATAGCAAGGCACAAATCGTTCCATAATTTTTCCAATTTATCTTTTTTAAGTCTGGGCTTACAAAAATCTCCAATAAGATTTTGATGTGCGTCCACAAAATCTATTGACAATAATAAAACAAAAAAATTAATTATCACTAGTTAACATTACTCATTATTATGTTTATGTAAAAATTACCTTGATCTAAACAATCTATAGTGAAAGAATGATCGATAGATTTTGTTATTGAATTCATTTTTAATTTCCATAAATATTCAGCATAACATTTTTTCAAGGATTTTGGTGAATGAATATAAATTATTAAACCACCTTCTTCTTTTGTGCATTTGTTTACAGTCACAAATTTCTTGTTCATCAGTTTGGACAATATTTTCTTCCTGACAATACACTTTTCGTTGTATTCACTGAAAGCTAAAATTTAATAAACATTTAAAGCAAAGACGTATACAGAAATTAATATAAAAACTGTATGTTATTATTTACCAGACATGAGAAAAGAAAAATTTTTGGCTCTACTTGATGATAAAACCCATGGATATATTTCTTGCAATAGACTTGAATCCACTTCTTCAAAATGACACATAATATCTATTATTTCATTAGTATCATTCTAGAAAAATATAATAAAAATATTTATATATGTAAACTTAAATTGAGATATTAAAAATACAATTTTATAAATTCACCTTTCGATCTACAGTCAAATCTAAATTAAAATCTAAAGATTTCATTGATACATCAGTATTATAAAGCCACATATTGTCTCTGATCCATTTTTTATTGATATTGTTGTACGTAAATCCAACTGCATTTTGGGTTAATTTGTTTAATTCTGCTAAATTTTCTGTAAATTCTTCATCTTTTGATAAAGTTTCTTCATTAAATATGCCATTTATTCTATATGAAAAAAAATAAAATCATTATTTCAATAATATAATAATTATTTAGAGAATAAACATATGGTTAAAATGAAATTAATCACTCACAAAGTTATATTAATATTTTTCTTTTTGGTTTTTTGTGTTTTTAGATGTTCAGATAATTTATCTCGGCGTGTTAAGGCTGTTTCCATTAATTCATCTCGTAACTTTTTCAATGCAATCAATTCCTGATCTTCCTCCATTATAATTTATTTATTATTTATTATGTTTTATTATTATCAAACACCAAATTTGTAGTAGTACACACCAATCTTCAATTGCTCTAAAGTCCGCGAAAATAAAACACAAATAAAGGAAAAGTTTTCTATCGCCATCTATACATAACCTATATTACTATTTTTTTTTCATCTCTCTGTTTGTAGGCTAATGAACAAATTAGCCTATACATATGTACATAATTATCAATAATACAACTCGAAAAATAAATACAAAATTTTGAAATATGTTATATAAAACTATTTTTGAATCTAAGGCAAAATAACCTAACCAACAAAATTATTTTTTTTTTCCATAGAATAAGGAACATATTTATTAAATATATCGTTTATCCTTTTCCATAAATTTATTTACTCATGTGGATATATCATATATGTACATATATATACTAAAAAAACAAAAAAAAACATGTTATACATAAACCATGAGCATGCGCAAATGTTAAATCCGTTTAATGCATATATATTTTAACAAAAAATGGCGGCATAAGAATATAAATACTTGAATGAAAAATTGAAGATTAATATTGCATAAACGGAGACGTGACATCAATTAATTAAAAATGACAATAAATATTGGTGCAAACATTCGAATACACAAATTAACTTTGTGTGTTAGTGCAATATTATTAATTTTACTTTATCTTTATGCAATACGTGAATCTTCATTATTGACATGGAGATCAAATACTGATACAATATCTCTGAAATCATTGCTCGCTGCTTCAATCAAAGCAGCAGAAATTGGTGGTTTAGAAGTTATTAATGTTCATGATAATATCAAAATGACAATTGAGAATAAAGGAAAAACCAAAGAAGGCATCGATGATCCTGTTACAACTGCAGATTACAGATCACACTGTGCAATGTACAGTTATTTATCAAATAATTTCCCATCTTCATTGATAATTTCCGAAGAAAAATCTAAAGGATGTGATGATACAAATAAGCAGGATTTAACAATAGATGCTACTATTTTACATCGTATTCAGAATGTAGATGATATTGAGGTTAATATTGAAGATATTACAATCTGGATTGATCCATTAGATGCCACAAAAGAATTCACTGGTGATGCAAATATTTAAAATTAAATATATCCAATGAATACACATTTAAATTTATTTCAATTCTTCTCATCTCAATTACAGTTATTCAAATTTAAAAATATATACAACTGTTAAATGGATAATTGTAATTTTAATTATTTCAGAAAATTTATTAGGTTATGTTACCACGATGGTTTGCATAGCTGTGAAAGGAATGCCGTCTATTGGGGTTATTCATAAACCATTTGAATCAAAGCAAACTTATTGGGCCTGGACTAATCATGGATCATCTAGCAATTTACACACGTTATCAGCAGTAAATATAATATACATATTTTCGTCAATCCTTGGTCAATTAATAATAAATTACATGAAAATGTTTTTTTAATTATTTTTAGACTGAATCTAATAAAGATCCAGTGCTTATTGTATCAAGATCTCATGCTGGACGTGTCTACAATAGCTCCAAGTTAGCATTAGGTGATGATGTGAGGATAGTGTCAGCTGCTGGAGCAGGATATAAATCTCTTGAGGTTGCTAATAGAAATGTTACGGCTTATATTCATATGACAATGATTAAAAAATGGGACATTTGTTCAGGCGCAGCAATTATAACGTATGTAAAGCAGATGTATTAATGTGTAAATGTTTAGATTTAGTGATAATTAAGTTGGATAAATTGATTTTAGTGCACTTGGAGGGATGGTCACATCGTTGGATGGTGAACCATTGATGGATTTTGATTCTAAAAGTTCAGTGACTCTTGATCATGGAATTTTAGCAACAATGATGGACCATAGGTGGTATTTGAATAAATTTTCCAATCTATAATTTATTTTGGAACATTGATAGATTTCTTCCATTGAGGACTGTACTGATAAAATAATATATAAACATTAAATAATGTTATTTGATAGCTGGATTCATTTTAGAGAATATTTTTTAGCATTTGATGAATATAATAATAATTGATATTAGTAGTTTATAAATATAATTTGGATCAAATATCAGTCGATTTTTTTAATTTTTGGCGACAAATGAAATATTTGATGATAGAAATATTTATTGGTTTAATTATTATTGATAAATCCATCAGTTAAAATATATGTATATCTCTTACACTTTTGAAGAAAAAGACATACGTATATTTATATAAAATCATACAATGTTAAACTACCTCATTGAATGATAATAAATTATTTATTAAGAGTAAAAGACTATATTTGACTCAAATGATTGTTTAATTTTTATGGAATCACTTTAAAAAATCGTTGACAAATATCTATGTTTTCCTGACAAAGTAACGACATTATTGTTCTTACAAAATAATTATGCTAATTCAAATATACATTTTGCTCTTTGTATTCAATAATTATTCACTGCAAATCAATAATTTATATTTAATATTACAAAATTGTTTTCTTAGTGTTTTAAAATCTAGTCATGTACTTGTGAGGTTAGGAATCCATTGTTTGTTTAATATATGATAAAAAATTATAATTTGAAAATCTATGACTGTTTTATATATTCCCAAATGATTCCACTGATCTTAACCTCAAATATCATTCTACGATGCAATATCCAATTAGCTAACATAAACAATTTAAAACAAAATAACACAAATAATGTATCTGAATATACGAAATATAAAGATATTGTTAAGATGTTTTTATTTCTTAATTAGATATTATTATAACTATATAATAAATAAAACATATTTAAAATGAATGCTACTTGTAATAGTTGAGCTTGAACATATGAATTAAATATAAAGACTGAATTGTAAGAATAGTCATAGTATCAATGGTATTGGAACACTAACAATATGAAGCAAACAAGCATGATTGTAATTATATCTATAATAATTAACAATAAATATACATAAATTTAACTCAATTGAACTAACTCGATATTAATAAAATATTAAATGAGGTTAAGATCGACTTTGAATATTTAACTCGATTAAAATAGAAAATTTTGTATTAAAGTAAATTTAATTTTCCTACGAGCAAAACGAGGATGTAAAGTATTATTTATTCAGCTTAACAAATACGTAAAATTGTATTAATAGTTATTATATAAGTTCATATATTCTTATCATATTTTTCTGATAATAATTCAACATCAAAATTATAGAGATGTGATGCAGACAATTTTTAAAAACAAAATTAATACGTTGATGAATATCTAACGTTTCTAATAAGTTATTTTTAATCTTAACAAACAATATTTATCCATTAAATGTTATTATAAATGAAAATGCGCAATCATTAATTCAATAATATTTACTGAAAGATAAATAGATTTTTAGATTATCGCCGTTTTCTAAACTAAGTTTAAATAATTCTATTTAATGTTAGACTATAATTTTACTAATAGTTCAATTTCAAAAAATTTTATTCATATAAAACAAGGCTGTATCTATCTAAACATATTATTTGCTTATGATAATACACTCAGATAGTTATACTGTGTAACAGTTGTTGATAATAATAAGTACAAAATATTTTTATTGAATTGTAAGAAAATCCCCATACATAATTTTTACAAGTTAAAAAATTCGACTATAAAAACAGCCGATTTTTCTATCAAGAAACATTGAGTAATAAAAATTCATCGATAAAATATCTTGAATGAATTATCAACCAAGCAAAAATGACACAAATCATTATAAAAAATTATTTAATATTTCTACTAGTAAAAATCTTTTTATTTATTGTAGTTGAAGGTATGTACTGATCATTTGTTTATAACAATAAACCTATTATTAATTCTTAAGTGAACTTTCAATGAGCTTTCCTGTATGGAAAATACTCATGAATTTCAAATGATAATTATTTACGTTGTATTCACATAATACACTTCAAACTTTCGTTCTCATTTACATATTCTCATCTATTTATTAATTATATACAAGATTTATGATAATAGATGTATAAACATTGTATAATTAGGTTATAAATTGTTATTTTATATATAATTAAATGGCTCTTTAACAGTATCAAAGAATTATAATGACATCTTATTTTATTATGTAAAAATTAATTATTCAAACAGTTGAATTATTTCTTTTGTACTTCTAGGTGTGCCTGATGAATTGGAGACAGAGATTATAACTGAAAATGACGAGTTGATTGCATTGAGATGGTTAAAAACAGAACCTTTTTTAGCTAATGAACATTTACCAATATGGACTACTATGCAAGTTGGCGATATTATTGAACGGAATCATGAAGTAAGTATACGTAATATGTATTAATTCATAGAGACAATAAAGCAATTCAGTATGATTTATGATATATCTTAGAACAATTACTCTATACAATGAATTTGAATATTTTTTTTTAGGTTATGAAAGAACTTGGCAAATTTACAACGTATTATGATCTTGAAAAATCATCAGCCATTGTTCTACTTGAGGAATGGAACTGTATTGTAAGTATATTCAATTAAATCTATTGTACAATGTTTAAAAATTAAATAATTAATAAATAATATATTATATAATTTGCAGTTTGGAATCATAGATGTAAGATACGACATAATTTGCCTTCCATTGGATCAATTGCGTGACTATCAACATAAAGTAGACAAAAGTCAGTACGTGAGAGTAATAAATCCTTATTATTTCCCGGATCATATCACACCCCAACATGATTTGTCTGGTGGTACCTCGTCAGCATCTCCAAATCAAGTTGTAAGAGACTCTGATAAAACAACAAATGATTTTAATATGCTTATCAAAACATGGGTCAATTCTGATTTTCCACAAATGAGTCAAGACGTTAAATCATCGCGTTCTTATTTGTCTGAAAGAGATAAAGCAATGAATTCACCATCAACGTCATGTCATGAGGGTCCATCCAGGCTTAAACGTCCACGTTTGGATTGTAAGTGAAATTTCACAATTATTTGAATTTTTTTATTATACAATAATTTTCACTCTCATTCTAACAATTTATTTTATATAATTTCAACGCACAAATTTCAGATGATGAACGTGTGATAGTTGTTTATCCTGAAATTCTCATTGTCATTCCATATAAAATTGTACAGTGAGTAATTCTGTATATCATTTATTAATATCAATAGAGAGAAAATTATAAAATCACTTTATTTTATATATTCAAAATTGTTTTTATAGAACTACAGAAAAACTCACTACTCTCGTGTTACGATACTTGGTACAGTATAACGCTGTAGCAATGTTGTTTGCTAAATTATCATCACAAAACATAAAGATTCACATCAACATAGCTGGCATAATTATTGAGGTAATTATTGTTATAAAATTCATATGAATTTGAATTAAATTATGTATCTATTGATGTTTTTCATTTTATTTTAGAAATCTAAGAATCTATTTCCCAGTTCACTTCTTTTTGAATCCAGCGATAACAAAGGCAAATCAATACTGATGGCTGTAACAGAATATTTAAATTCTGTAAAGGATATTGATAATGTTCATCAAACATTATTTGTTCCTGATTCATTTGACTTTTTCATCTTACCTACAACGTAATATTCCACAATATTTATTTATATACACGTGATTATTTAACAAACTTGAAATATAATCTGTGATTAAATGAAATTATAATTGATTCTGTTTTCAGTGATGACTGGAAAGATAATGAACTGGATCCTGAAGGTATGAAATATTTATCCAAATCATTCAGAACAAACAGATATTTATTCATTAATTTTGATTTATAAAATTATCATTCAATAATTTTATTCTTCATTTATTTAGGGATTTCAACTAAAGTACAGAACCTAGAATTCGCAAGAAAATATAAAAGTGATCTAATTCAATTACCAAACACACGATTGGGTTCAATTGTGAAGCATATAAATATAAAGCATTATATCAATGTCGCACGTGAAATTGCTCATTTGTACGTGTAATATATTTTGTATATTTAATAAGAATATTTTCTTATTAAAATTCAAGTAACAAAATAAGATATTATTTTTAAAATCTTTTCTAAATTTGTTATGTACATATAGAATGACTGTCCAGGACGATGATCCACTATTGATGAAGAAGAATTCAAGGAATAATAACAAACAATGTCATGGAATAATGCACATTCCTTGTATTGACCATTGTCCAACTTGTTTAACATGGAGTGACAGAAGTATTCAGAGTTTTAAAAAATATCTCAGGTATATGAAAAGTCAAAAATTATCTTACAATTACTAAATATTATAAAAGTATATTTTCATTGATAATAATGTGAATAATATTGGCATGAATATACATAGTACAAATGGCAACCGTTGTTTCCTTCGAAACCTGCCTCGTTCACTGCATCATCCCTATAATAGCCCAATGAAGACATTATATCCAGCAGATCAATGCTACTGCTTTGGCCATCTTCCTGATGAGGTTTGTTATGTCTTTCTTTTATTTTATCATCATTTCAATTGTAATAATGAAATAGATTGATCAGAAAAAATTTAATGCTCATAATTTGATCTTCATGACAGGCAACGTATTTGTTCAAAGGAAAATTTGAAACTATATGTGAAAGAAGAATTCGTTGTGTAGCTTTTAAAGATTCTAAGCATAAGTTTCACTTTATTCCACCACCAATTGATGGAACACCATGTGAAAAAAATGAAAAAAAGGTATTTTTGTAATTTTATAGGTTATGTTACTTTATATTTATTTATAAAAATTTGTTTAATACTTTCAGGTTTGCTGGGCGAAGAAATGTGTTCCAGTATAAAGACGCATTAATTGACAGTATATTTATTAATCATTGTCATAATATGGAATACAATTGTCATTATTAAAGTACTGAAAGTTAAAATATAATGAATTTCCATTTATTGTTTATCATTTTTAAAAGTTTGTATTTAGTTGATGTTTTCCAGATATATCAAGTTATAAAATCCTAAAGATACATAATTGGCAACAAATTAGACAATTTTCTCTCTGTTGAGGCGTATTATTTCAATTTTGACTAATAACAAAATTAATTACGTGAAAATTATATAAATTATTCGCCATTTTTGAGTATACATATTGAAAATTTTTTCTGAAATACTTAAAAAAAACGTTTTTAAACAATATATATTATTTACTCTACTCAAAATTGCAATATCACTTGCGCAAGGTCTGAAAAATATTTAACCCTTTTTTCCATAATAAAAATTAATTCAAAAATATTTCCAAATACTAAAATCTAAATTTTAAGAAACAAAATATTATATAAGAAGACCTAAAAAGCATAAAAATATCCAAATATTACAAACATTTCATATTTTCCCGCCAACGAATCAAAATGAAATTTTATAGGTTAGGACGGGCGGTAACTTTGGAAACGTGTAGAATCCAACAACAAAAATATTGACATGACCGAAGTAATAACACCGGCTGTGCTGCGACCATCTAAAATTGATGCGCGGCGCTTTGATATAATTTTATCATTTATTCTATTACGCAGCCAAAAAATCAAAAAACCTATCAATACGTCAATCACTTTTAACCTAATTCATTAACAGTAATAATGATGAAAGTGTGGATTTTTTGTGTTTTAATTTGCACTGTGAGTGCATCAACTTTTATTTCACCACAACAAACTGCTTTAGTGATTGGATTTGAAAAATTATATGATATTTCTTTGCTTGCCAATACACTCTCAGACCAAGGCATTGATTCAATACTTATCATTCCTTCAACTACTGAAGATATCTATGAGCATCTAATTGAAGTTGAGGTCATAACCTTAAATATTACAAATGCTAAAGATGCTAAAAAAGAAGAAAAAGCTCTCAATGCATGTGAGGCACTCATAACCAACAAAAAGATATTAAAAAAAATAAAAGAAATACAACCAACATTCACAATTTTTCCAGCATTACGGTAATTATTTCTTCAAATAATGAACATTACATATATGTATATATATTATTCACTTATAATATTATATTAATATAATTTTATTGCAGACATGATGGATGTCTTTTGCCATGGGCTCGTTACATTAATTCTATTCCTGTAATATGGGCACAGGGACAAGAGGAGGAATATTATGCAATTGAAAATTTACGAATGGCTATTCCAATTCAAACTAATAATTTTCTAGATAGGTTTTGGTCACATATACAATTTAGAGCAGTTATTTCACATGCTGAAAATAATTATGTTACGTCTGCATTGAAATTAACGAGTAAATATTTGAGTAATCTTGAAAAAACTCCATTGGATGAGCTTTATTCTGATGTTGAGCTATTGCTTTGGGGTTATGATCATATATTGCGCTCAGATTTTGCTACTTTAACGCAACGATTCGTTGAGGTTTGTTTGCGAGTTATAATTTGAAATATATTCAATTATTTTACTTCCTGGACAAAATTGTGATAAATATTTGTTTACTTTTATTTTACTCTTTTTTTTAGGTTGGTTGTCATCATTGTAGAGGTATTCAGCCATTGCCTACAACGCTTCAGAAAGACCTTGTTGAGTATAGACTTGGCACGATAGTTGTAACATTGGACAAAGAACACAAAGAAATTATGGAACAGCTTGCAAATCGTTTGCCACAAGGTAGACAAGGTCAAGCAGTTGCGTGGAAATCTAAAGATGTAAAATTGACTGATAAAAAAACAGAAAATATATTTATTCATTCAAATGTTGATCGACAGGATTTGATAGGTCTGTTCAATTTGATTAATTATACATATAAATTTGTGTGCAACTATTAAAAATAAATTTTGTTTATTCATTCAGGAAATCCAAGATCACGAGTGTTACTGAGTCACTGTGCTGATACAGAATTTTTAGAGGCTGCTTATCACGGAACACCGGTAATATGTTTCCCAAGAAATTCAGAAGAAAAGAAAAATGCTGCACGTGGAATTGAATTAGGATTTTCTGTTTCGCTCAATGATAATTATTCAATTGATTCTATTTATGAGACTGTAAATTTAATTCATGAAAGCTCAATTTATCGAGAAGCTGCGAGAAGAGTTTCACTTGCAATTAGAGATCGACCTGTACCGGCATCAGATCGAATGGTATTTTGGCTCAGTTTTATTGCAAGAAATCGTGAGAATGATATTAATTTTTCACGATTAAATAAAAATATTGTTATAAAAACATTGGCGGAGGATGTTCAATTATTATATGGATTAGTTATTGGCACTGCTTTTGGTGCATTATTCGCTGCGACAACTGCACTCACCTGGTATTACCAAAATAAAAGTAATAAACACTTAGGAAGAGTCAAGGGTAAAAAATTTAGTCGATGATGAATTAATAGAACATAAAAAAAGAGAAAAAGAAATATGAAATGATTATAATGCAACAATTCATAAATACATAGACAATTTTTTCATTATGTATTTATAAATACACTTAATAATACAGAGAAGACATACATATACATACAAATAGTTTAAACTAAAAATACCAAAGCCTAGGGCTATATATTGAAAGTATTTTTTTTTTTAACTATAAGAAATATTTGACACATTGGAAAAAGCTACACTAATATATATGTTTATGTATATAAATAAATTACAATTTGTCAATACTGCGCTTTGTATATATCATCATCATTGCAGCGAGTTCTCGCTCGCAGTTCTTATTATTTTTTAATTTATATCTTTTAATTATCATTAATTAATCTCATTTTTTATTAATTCCCATCAACATCTTTTTCTTCCATGATTTTCAATGTACGTAATATTCATCTATGATTTATTAATTAATAATTGTAGAAGAGATCTTGATCCTCTATGTAAATAGGGGAAAACTACAGAATTCTATATGAGTGATTGCGAATGTAAGATTTGTCGTCGGGTTTGATCCGTCAACAAATCCACAGCGAAAGAGAAATATAAAAAAAGAGAGAGACTCAACGAGCGCGATCCCTTGCAAAATCCACATTCTCAATTTTCTATAAATATATACACATCAGTAACAAATATAAAGTAAAAAAAAAAAAAAAATAAGGGAGATTATATGTACATTCATTGGCAGATTATTTTTGTTTTTATCTTCTTCTTTTTTTTTTTGCGTTTTAGTTCGCTTCGGACGAAGGAGCCTCGTTTGGCTCATTTACTTTTCTTTTCATCTATTCATTTTTGCTTTTTTGGCTAAATCGAGATGCAATCTCGAGGCTGTAGATATGGATTTAAAAAAAAAAAAAAAGAAACGACTATTGGCAATACATATATAAACACAACCGGCAGAATCCACCATGAGAGATAGAGAGATCGAGATAGAGCTATATATGCAATAATTTATATAGTAAGGAGTAAATATATAGCACTTGTTTTCTTGTCATTAGTACTATAATATAATTTTAATTAATATAAATACGCCTACGAACTCCATACATATAAAATAATCAGTAGTAGTCTCTGTTCTCTCTATCAAACTCTTTATCACTTTATCTCAATCATAATGTGAAATTAAATGCTTCGATTGATGAATCGTTGCAGATGGATTAAACATTTACATGTGAATAATTGATATATCTGGGTTCAATTGCAAACGTGTTCTTCGCGTGTATGTCGACAAAGCTCACATTGCACACGACAGCACCAGACAAATCTACACTTGCACTTTTCTGTAACATCACGAACGCGAGTTTGATAACCTCGACCACAGCAAAGAAGCCGACATCCATCAAGACCAAGTGATGTGCGATTACATATTCGACCTCGTGTACCAGGAATGCCCAATCTATGAGAAAAATAACAAATGAAATTATTGATAATTGTTGATTTAATAAAATATCATTATGTCATTATTTAAATACATATGGTAATGAAGCTCACGTAAGATTTCGTTCGCAGTAGTCTGGACTGTCTTCTAAGAAAACAAGGTCCGTTTTATTTGGTCTCTTGAGGTCTGGTCTAGCAGGCTTGAGCCTTGCTGGTCGTCTTTCGCCCCTCTGAACCAGACGAACAAGCGCCGCGCCTTCATGAAGTGCCGCCAGGGCTGTGCCTGCACCTCTAAATGCCGGGAGTCTTCGCCAACATACTCGAACACTGCATGAACCAGACATGCCTATAGGAAATAATACAAAGAATTGTAAATGATTACCAAACAATACATCAAAGATTGATGATAAATATTTATTAGGGTGGGTTAAAAAAATTGACTATTTTTTATTTAACTTTCAACACTGAAAAATTGGTTCTTAGACACCTTTGAAAAATGCTCTTCAAAGATGAGCTCTTAATTTTAATAAGAAGATTCTAATTCTTCTCTCAGTTTTCTATTTTTTCTTCAGTCCCATATGGCGAAATCCATATCTCGCCATTAGTTGATTGTACAGAAAAGTTCTATTGACATTTTTTGTAGGAAATTGAACGCTCTACAAAAAAGGTCTCTTGTGGTTAATCGATTACTCTAACCATTTAGAAGATATTCGCATTCGAATCCCAATGCGTACTGATTTTAATAGTTTTTTAATAAATATTTTAAATTTATCCATTCAAGTCATGAATGCAAATATCTTTTAAATGGTTAGAGTAATCGATTAACCACAAGAGACCTTTTTTGTAGAGCGCTCAATTTTCTACAAAAAATGTCAATAGAACTTTTCTGTACAATCAAGTAATTTCGAGATATGAATTTCGCCATATTCGACTGAAGAAAAGTGTACATATATTATTTCCTTGTATTCAAAATAATTAATTGAATAATATATTTCATACCGTGACATTTACAAACGCGTTGCATTCGTGAACGAACAGCTCGTCTACCAGCCTCACTGTCATGTTTTCTCATCAATTGTCCTGCCAATCCTTTGGGTCCATTTAATTCTCCTTCTTTTATTGGTAACTCGGCGCCATCCGACCATTCCCTCGACAGTTTCTCACCAAAATGTATATCCTATAAAAGAAAATCCCCCAAGCAATTTATAAGCAAATATTCAACGATACGAATACATATATGACTCGAGGATAAAGAATAACATTTAACTAAACGTGTTAGAGAATGAGATAACGCACACGGACCCAAGGGAGAAAGACATGAAGAACTTTCAAGCCGTTAAGTCGACTCGCGAGTGATGAAAGCAAACATTGTTATCCTGATCTTTGGATTTTCAAGCACAAACTATCCCGTAGGTTGTGAAACGTCAAGAAATATCCTCTGACATTACTGGACAAACATCGTGACCAGAGGGACATCAAAATTAACCAAGAGAGAAATTGCCACAAGAGCTTTATATACAAGAACTAGTGAGCGAGGAAACTAATACATTCGTATTATACATACAATGTCTACAATATTTGTATGCGAACACATGTATATGTATTTATATACATGTGTACATAAATGTAGCAGGAAAAAAAAGGGGTGACTTGGTGTTGGTTTGAACGTGCGGACATGTGTATACTCAGATCGGTGGGGGTTGATGCAACTTAACAAGCTTAGCCTCCAGTTAATCCCCTAGTAAGCTTGCAATGTCTACAAGGGGTCACCTGCTCCAAGCAAAATGTCCATATTCATTCACGTGACAGGTTATTTTGTATGAAAGATATATCTTATTTTGCATACAGATATATATTTAAGATATCAATTTGTTTTATGCTTTCATTCCTTTTCAATGAGTGGGAATAATACCTCACTACAACCACCCCATTGCCAATGATTTGGATGACGTGCCCTAACACGATTATCGCAAGAGCAGTCAGTGAGCTCGCCCCTGGAGCACGCTCTGGTTACGCTGTAAGCGACACTCGCTGCTGAGATTGCGTACACAAATGCTGCCTCTCGACTGTCTGCAATGTAAAACAAACTTGTTACATATAAATTCGAAATTGTTACACAATATACAAATATGTATAATGCAAATAATATATAATATTTGAATAAATGATCAAAATAAATTTTTTATATTTACTTTGTATCTATTAATGTTAAATAATATACATATATAATATTTAATATAAATAATATATGTTTAAACTAATGATGAAAATTAATTTTTTATATTAATATCAAAAGCAGTAAGCAAATCTTGAATTTTTTACTAATTGTCATTTAATATTGCAGTATAACCTCAAAATATCGGCCATGATAATTTATTAACAAAATGGTGGTCAGATAGAAGTGACGGTTATTAAGAAAATTTTAAGAATAAATAAAATAATAAGTTTCAAGTATGTATTTGAAAAGTAAACGTATTTTTTTTTTTTTAAGGTTATATACTGTACATTGTATTAATATATATTATACTTACTGACTAGCATAACTCCACCAAATATATTTTCAGGATTTTCCGGGCTCACTGAACAATTCCATCGAGCTGAACGAAATTGATGCTGGCACTCCTCAATTGCTAGCCGAGCCCCAGCACTGATAGCCTGTAAATGACAGAAATATATACAAATTGGCCTGGTTATATACTTTGAAAGAGAATAAATATATACAAAGATAGACAAAATTGAAAGAGTGCGAGCGAATATATGGAAAGTATATATATAATAATTCAATAGAGAAACGAAGATAGATATAATAAAATTGCGTAACAAATAACTAATATACAACATGTATATACTTATATACACGTCCGGTGTATAACAGCCACTTGTATATACCCTTTTTTATTTTCTTTTTGTATTTAATTTTACAGGCGCTCTCACTTTGCCCATTTCAATAATTAAAGGGTCATTCGTCTAATCGATTATTCGGAAAGATACATTAGTGTAGTATTATTTTGCTTGTACGTATATACTTAACTAATATTTATAAACTATGAGCTATAACAAATTATATTTGTTTATTATTTCAGTTGATGAATTAATGAATATTCATGAAACGATATTGTACCCAAGCTTTGTATTTATAACCTCAAAAGTTTTGGATTTAAATTGATTTTACGTAAAATTGCCATGTTCAACGAGTATTTTACATTAAGGCAAAACATAAATGGGAAAATTCTTTTATAAAACCAACGAGTGAATATATTATATACACAAATATACACATATATACATTGTAAGATTTACTTAAAAAGGTTTTTGAGGTAAGAAGCCAATCGATAAATCTATTCTGATATTAAATACCAGAGATTAACATTCTTTTAACAGTATTTCACCTTTATTTTTTTTTTATCTTTTCTTTTCTTTTCATTTCCTTTACATGTTTTCTTTCTCCTTTTTACTTTTTTTTATAGCCTCGTGCGGAACGATAAATGATCACCGGTGCAATAAGAAGCGCCAAGTCGTTCCGCCCAGTTTTGCCTTTTTTTTTTCTTCATCTTCAATACATATATATATGTATATAATATATCTATAAGAATCCACTTGAGATGAGTGTGTGTTTGCGTGTGTCCTTACTATTTATATATATGGGTATCTCATCTGTGCAGTTATGACTTTTTCTGTTTTATTTTTCATCAGATATGGCAAGCACAAGCTGTCTTAAGGGGTCAAAGAAATGGCAAAGACAAAATCTAAATAATAAAAAATACGATAATAAAAATGTAGAGGAAAGGATGCTAATTTGGAATATTACATTATAAATGTATAGGAAAACGCCATCCATTAACGAATACCAGTATTATGTAGTGTGAGTATATTAACAAACAAATTGAGCATCGCTTAGAAGCAGTCATATTGATAGTGCCGTGATAAACTGCATCGAAGTAAAAGTGCTATCTAGAAAATTTTCAAAGTAAGTAATAAATCTGTTTGCATCTTGAGTGTAAATTATATTTATATGTTTATATTTGTACAAATCTATAGTTAAGTATCTCAGTTGTAGAAATCAGCGCTTATTTGACAAATTATTCGTAACATAAAATGATAAAAATATTTTAGGTTACAAATGGTTATGTTGCTAATTTGGAATATGGCTCAGGTTGCTACGTTTGTGATTATTGCAAAGACAACAAAAAAATATAATTGATTTAGATATAAGCTTGAAGTTGAATTTTTTAAATTTTATAGTTGAGATTTAAGTTTAAAGATAAATATCTATTTATATAGTTAATTAAAGTTGATTATTTAGGTGATTGTAATATTCACATTGGTTAAACCACGCCAATCTGCAATTTTATGATTAAATCAAAATTTATCCTATTTATAATAATCCGAGGCTGTTCATTTTTTTTTTATTTAAATAAAATATAAGTTTCTCTGACATTTAATGCGCTATTCTTACGATAATTAATACGATTTTATTTAAAAAAGTGGTATTTCAAATTTGTATTCTTTCCTCTATATTTCTATACTAACTTGTAATATTGGAGGTGAGCGTGAACATATCCCCTGCTGTTTGATGGTCAAGTGCGAGCTCTTACAATTCCTTTCAGCACTTGCTGGACCAATAACTCCCGCACCAATCTGTGGCGCGACGCTGTCTGGACTTCCTGGAGCACTTTCAGCAGCTCCACTCAGTCTTTGCTCAAGACCCAAGTACCTATAACAGAAAGAAAACAACACATATAGCGAGTCATATGACAGTGATCATTAATGATGTAGTGAAGAATATAACTTGTGTATATATGTATATGAATAAGTCGTCGTTTTTCTCTTTTAACTCTCTTCACATGGCTCGTTGGAAGAAACCAATTAGATGAAAGATGAAGAGAAGAATGAAAGGAAAAAAATGGATGGAGAAGGACAGATTTTTCAAGTGTGCGCCAAAGGAAGCTATATAATTAGAGCAGACCGTTTCTTGGGCAAAGATTACAGGTCGCATCAGCCAGAAAAGAAAAGAAGAGAGGTCGGTAAAGTCGTTGGACTGGAGGCGTAACCACGCGCGCGGTCTCTTTTATAAAAATAAGTGTAGTAGGGGCGAGAGAAGAAGGTGGTGGCGAGGAATAAAAAGGAAGAAATAAAAAAAAAATTGTGTAAAATGAGGATGAAGAAGCGAAAAAAAAAAATAGAAAGTTTTTTTTTTTCGTTTAGTGACAGATGTATATGTATACAAAGAAAAATTTTCTTCAAACGAATTTTTATAGTTTTCTTAACGAGTTTAGATAGATTTATTGAAGCACACGCGCGTGCCTCGCCTTCACACACTTGTTGTTCAAGGTCTTAAAATTTTTACTGACCTCTGCAACTACATTTGTAAATAATTCATTTAGCTATAATTTATCATGGGAAATGAATTATATATAAATTAGTAACGAATATTTATTTATATTCATTTTATTGACATGAGAATATATGATTTTATATTCAGCTTTATATTAATATACACGAAAAATAGCAAATTAAATGCAGGAAATATTTAATTTGATATTTTTTAATATCTCATTCATCTCTTATTTATCAGTAATGAATGAATTAAATTAGGATGATCATTTGTTTATACTTATAAATCCTATTTAAAAATCAAGGCGCAGCTTCGGCGGCAAATTTCTGATTCGTCCAAAAGAGATCAACTTCACTGCCTTGGCACACAAATAACTATTTTATTGAATTGAAACTTCTTAATCGACTTCGGATAAACTGTAGCGTTAAACGTTTAACGCTACTATGGTGGAGGAATATGTGCGTTTTGGGAGGAATAAACAAATGGAGCATCTTATGATGATTTATCTTAATGTGAATTTGAAATCTGTGGTGTTTACTGTTCGAGATTGATCTATTAAAATATTTTTCAATATTTTCAATTCATAGTGTGAAGTTTCACCTCATCTTTCACGCATCATTAGTTTTCTTTCATTGTAGTATTTTTTTTTCTCTTCTAGGCTGCATGAGTAGTGTGCCTAATTTTATTTGTATTTACAACTTATAAAATATAGGAACGCGAGTGCGTCAACAAAATATATTCGTCTTCAAACCTATATACGTCTTCAAAGATATAAAAAAAAAATCAGCTCTTCTGCACTGTACAATACACCTATGTATAAACATAATAAACTTCCTGAGGGATATATGTATGTAATGTGGCCCCTCAGGGCTTTTGGATAAGCTATTTATTTTCAACATCATCGGCTCATAAAAGATTAACCATACAAACACGAGAAAGCAGTATCATTTATTCCCAGTTGTATATGCGGCTTTCTCTCAACTCATTTTTGTCTTCCTCACTATAAACATATATCCGTTGCTTTCTTGCAATAGCAGTTTCTCATTTCAATATATACAAATACTTATAAATACATATATACATTTACATATGTATATATATTTGTAGCGATGTGAAGTTGCTGTATAAAGAGGTATATCAATAAACCATTTGATGAATAGATCGTTGCGGACATTTTGTAAATAAATACACATTGGTATCAGCCATCATCAGTATATTCGCATTGCATTTATTGTATCGTACCACGTAATTCTCCACCCTTATATTGACAGTTTGGATTTTCTTCTCTCCCCTATTGGCGATTTAGAGTCATGGATCATGCAATATCAGAAGTCAATATGTCGACTTAAGCTGTATATAAGTAAGACGACTTGTGTGCACTTGATCGTTTCAATTATCTGAGGGGAAAAAAAAAAAAAA
The DNA here is from genome assembly GCA_918226075.1 of Microctonus brassicae. NCBI lineage: Eukaryota > Metazoa > Arthropoda > Insecta > Hymenoptera > Braconidae > Microctonus > Microctonus brassicae. The sequence goes on along the minus strand of OW445484.1, from coordinate 10,423,337 downwards.
AAAAGTTAATATACAAAAGAAGGAAAAAATAAATAATCGATAAATATAAAACTCTATACAGTAAAAATAAAGGACATAAAATGAAGAGAAAAAAAGATATATATGTAGTAGACATCAAGCTTTTTCAATACTACAACAGAACAAAAAAAATTGTATGAAAAGTAAAAAAGAGAAGATGAAAAATAATAAATATGAAGAGAAAAAAATATTTCGTCTCAGGCAATGTAATAAGAGAGTGAATTATATGAAGACAGTTCAACAAAGCGTACAAGTGAATGAAAAAAAAAAAAAAATTCATATTCAAATTATTCGATGATGCATTTAAAAAAGTTGATGAGAGAGAGAGAGTGAGAGAATTTCTATTCAATATAAGAAATATTTTGTTGAACAAGACTATATACATACATATATATATGAACATACTGCCATTGGCCCTTCATCCATTATCATCATTATTGCACATGAATAATAATTATTATTTAAAGAGCGCCTTGTACTTCATCATGACCCATCTACACTAGAAGGTATCCTATTGCCGTCATAACCATGTCAGTGGTGGGCTTTGTTAATGCGACAGTGATAGGGCCCATTTACCTTACAAACATCCAGCGGGGCATGAATAATAGGATAAAATCCCTTTAAAGCTCACAATAGTCTATGTGGATAAGGAAAAAAAAATGAAATAAAAACAAGAAAAAGAAAAATATATCTACAGATTAAATAGAGATACAGTACATGTCACTATAATAATTACTACATATGTATTATTTATAAATTACACAAATATTTTTGTATATTTATTTAACCTTAAAGAAGCTTGCAATTCATATAATATATATTAAATATCAGTTTTATAGGTTAGGACAGATTATAGATAAAATATAGAATTAAATATTAGTTTTATAGGTTAGGATAGATTATAGATTTAATATTGGGATTAAATATATAAAATTATTTGTGTATATATAATTAAAATTACCTTACTATTAATGATGAAAGATAATTATTCAAATAATAATCGTAATTATTCATCTTAACTGATCTATATTTAAAATGTTTTTCCGCAGTAGCAAGTTAGTGCAGACGCCAGTGAATTTAATCTGGAAAATGGAGGCAAAAGACACTTAACTGGTCATATAATCTCAGCTGGATATCCGTTATGCCTGCGGTTGTATGTTTAAGAAAAATAAAAAAGACATGTAGCTTTTATATGTATATGTTATATTGATATAACATATATTGGGGATAGTCATCGCATATAATATACATATATGGGTATATGACGATTACACAGAGTTGACTATACGCACACAACGTAACAACGACGCCGACGATGAAAGCCGTCGAATGAATTTTTTTTTTTTTCCTTCAGTTATATTGGACGGTCGATCGAAAGCCCCCCCATCGACAACCGACAGATCGAATTACCTTTGGCTTATACTCTCATTCTCTCTCTTCGTTTTACCTTGTCGTTAGTGTCATGGTGGATGACATGTAGACTGGATATTGCTTGTAAATGAAAGTAAAATGTCTCTATTATTGGATATATATATACACACGGTGTCTTAAGAGATACATTTAATTATATTCTGTGTATTTCAAATTATGTTTTATATAATTCATTTGAAATATTGTGAATTTTTTTCGTTATGAAGAAAGAATTTTTCTTTTATAATATATAATAAATATTGTGATTGGAATAGATAGTGAAAATGGGCGACATATTTGAAAATATATCGATATGTATCGTAATTAAATATATCGATACATTAAAAATTTCAAATATCGATATATTTCATTTGATATTATTAGTATATAGATACTTTTTTAATTTATCATTTATTTCTAATTACTATATTAATTATAATATTGATATAAAGGTTACTATTTAATTGTTTATTTATTAACAAAGTTATAATACTATTTTTATATCAATCTTCGACTGTTGCGATTATATTTATATTAACTAGTAACATTATTGTGTATAGGGTTTTATATTTTTACTATGTAGATTATATAATTACTGTTAATTTAACTTGAGTAACACGAATTCCAATGAATAATTCAATAATTTTTAATTAATTAATTATTATTTGTTAAATATTTATACTTTACAGACTCAATAGATTATTAATCTTGAATCAGTGGGGTAAAAAATGAAGCCCATAAAAAAAATATGGCGGCTGTACAGTCGTTTATTTCGAAACAACTTTTTTCCAGAGTAACGTAAAGCTTTTCTTGGATATTAATATTCCGATTAACTTGAAATTTCAACTAAGTAGGTATATACTTTTAATAGCATTCTTAATATCCATGCGTATCAGTTGTTCAATTTATTAAGTAGTTTAACCAATAAGAATTTTTTAATTTCATTTTTATGTAAAAAGAAGAGAAAATATTTTCAAATCGGGCTGGTATTAGAGGTTATGTTCGATTCTAAACGATTTTATATATTTCTTGAAAGCTAAACGATAAAATTAACATGAAATTTTGATGTATATTTCTCAAACTAATAATAATCTCATCATATTTTTGACTTTACAAATCCGCAAATGATCATCACGCCCAAATTACAAAATAAAAGTTAATATATATGCGAATATATATATATTGAGAGCAGTCTGAATGATTCCCGCCTCTTTTCTCCACATAATTAAACGTTCACTTGTCAATTTGTCAAGTTTTGAACACCACAAAAGACCCATATTATTAGCAATACAGATCCATACACCTTTTGACAAATCACTATTTGAAGATTGATGAATATGCAGACAAAAGAAGTATTTAGTAATTGGACAATGACGTCAATCCCGTGGGAATTCTATTATCCTCTTAAACATTGCATGAACGACGAGTTGAATGTATGCATACAAACACATATATAAATAATATCATCGTACAATATAACACATATGAACAAGAATATACATTTAGCACATATGTAAATCTCGAGCGAGGGCGGCCCAAGGGATATCAAATAGAGTGTATCATACATATACACAAACAATCATTAATGTTCTGTTGTTTATCTCTGTGAACGTTATGCAAGACTAACTCCCATGTAATTTCTGATATTTCTCTTTTATTATTTCATTTCATATTACTATTTTTCTTCCAAATCATCATAGATCATGGCTCATAACAATATCCATAAACAATCTACTTTATATCTATTCATATAATACAACATTCATTAGATTTATGTATTATATTTTCTCATTTTAAATACTTTTATCAATTGTAAATATCAGATGTATAATATTAAATGATATTGGCCATTGGAATTGATATAAGCAGTACAGAGCAACATAACCTATACAGCAGACTGCCTGAATGTTGATTCAGTCTTTCATTTACATATACAGACATGAGGGTTAAGTATCATTTGCACGTGAAAATACCAGGCGAATATCACTTGAAGGTGTAATATACCAAGTTGTGTACAAGAGATGAAACTCGCGTGTGCATTTACATCTTCTCATCGCTTACTTTACATCAAGTGGACATTTGCATACATCACCCAAGTCCTTATATCTTTTTTTTTTTTTTTGATGATTCAACCACCGGTTGGAGGTTAGGTTTATGCTTCCCACCTTCTCTTATAGGTGATATAACACAGCGTTTCTATTCCAATTTACTCCAAGTCCTTGAATTTACATTTTGAGGTTATATACGCAATAGAATAGTATACACACAGACATATTGTTTATGCGTCAACCAAATTAATGGAGAATAATGATGAAGCCGGTGAGCAACTATATAACACAAATGGATCGATCGTCACGACATCAACGCACACATTTATGTACTATATTAACTTGGATAAAGTGTGTGTGTGTGTGTGTGTGTGTGTGTATATACATACCACACCCAACTTTAGCGACTCATTTGGGGCCCGACGATGTGATTCCGGGAAATAATCGAAACCACCCGGCGTTAAAAAAAACCGGACGGTGGATGTGAATATAAAACCAACGAAAAACTTTGGGTTCTTTTTAGTCCAAACCAATTTGAAATAATTACCAATTTTGTTTCGTATTTTTCTCTCAATTTTTGTTATCTCTTTCTCTCTTTATCTCACGATACTGTATAATTTTTTTGTATTATTTTCTCTGTTCAAGATCCAATTCGAAAAAACTTGGAAGTTATTATCATGAATGCTAGTCAAAAGTGGCATCACCCTCTAATGGGTCCCTCAACAAACCCCATTGGCATTCAAGTTGATGATGGCATTTATGTATACATGAATACATACACACATACCTACATACATAAACATAATATACATATACATAAAAAGGTATGAAAAAAAAATAAAAAGATCTTATTAATATTTTACACATTGCAACAACCAGTTTTATTTAATTTTATTTTATTTGTAATTAATTCTCTCTATTTTCATTCAATCATTCATTTGTTTAATTTATTTATTTATCTATTTATTGTTACAGTTGCATTTATATCGTGGTCTATACATATGTACGACATACGCCATATGTATAATATGCCCCCTAGACATATGATTGGATATACACACCCAACTCTCCCTGTTTATATACCTGATGTCATTTTCCCATGAGCGTCTGTTTATAATTAATTTATCAATTAATTCGAGTCCTCTGGTTATTTAAAAAAAAAAAAGAAACCCGCAGGCGTGTTAGTTAACGGTATATATAAATATATTACGTTAACGTTGCCTTCATGGTGGGCTTGGATGGAAATACAAATAGCTGATGCCATGATCAACAACTTGAACGTTCAATATCACGCAACTCATTAACGGAAAAATATATGCATCGACATTTTACAATTTATATGTATATAAAAGATGTAGGTAGCTTTTATTTAACGTCATTGATACGATTTAATCTTTAAATAATTGTTTTTGATGTTGTAGGGATATTTAGCGTGGACGCACCAAACAACTTTGCTGTATATATTCACCATACAAATAAATAAACAAATAAATAAATAAATGTATATATACATATATAAAGTGATAATGTGGCGAGTGTGTCAAAACCACTGATGCGTGGGCGCGAGTGAGGCAATTAGCATACTCGCGCGATCAAAGTCGCCAAGTCTTCACCACGCGACTTAAACAGCTCTCTTTTGGTTAAGAGGTTAAGTATTATATAGCTTGGTGCAAAAGAGTAAGTGAGCGAGTGATGTAGCGGCGGTGGCGTGCGCAATAAATCGCTCGCCGGGTGGCAATGAATGACATCAGACAATTCTCAGTTCTCACCGGGAGTGAAAAATATATAAGACGGTGTATGTAGTAGTTTCAGTAGTAGTAGTAGTAGTAGTAGTATTATAGTAAAAGAAAAAGCAAAGAGAAATGAAGAAATAAAAGAATAAGAAGAAGCACGCGACGACGTTTGGTGCTGATGAGTATCTTCGTGGAATATCTCACGGTAAATCACACACGTGTTCGATTATAATCTTTTCTCTTAACTTTTATTGTACGTATAGGTTATTATAGTTTCATATATATATATATATATATATATATATTATTATTATATTACTTTTGTTACTGCTGAATAATTTGCTTGCACACTCTCGTTTTTCTTTTCAGGAATTACATTCGCGAATTTAATATGAGTATTTATATGCATGTATATACATATAATATGTATGTATAATGCAGAAGAGGAGAAAAAAAAATGAGAAATGTAATGGACAAATTAAAAGTGAGGTTATACACGCGCGCCAGGTACACGGGGGTCATTGAGTGCGGTTTTTTTTCTTTCTTTTGTTACATAGGAGTTTGCTGGGTAAAAATATTCTCACCCTGCTTCTTTGAAAAAGTCTGATTAGATTTTTTCTTATTTTTTTTTATTCATTATATTATCTTTGTGTGGATATTTTGTGTTTTTTTTTTTTTTCTTGCCGGAGGAAAACTTTTGTCGCGACAACGACATCAGTGCACACCCAAGCTATTTTAACCCCGATGGAAACTGCTCAATTTGCCGCTGATAGAAGATTCGAGCTCTTGTGTTTCGTTTTTTCTTCGGCAATTACCTCGTTGGTGTGGGCTGCCTTGTGTATTTACCCTAACAACAATACACCCTGCATATCAACATCTGCTTTTCTATAATATTATATGTATTGTACTCAATTTACTTTTTTCCAATGAATATAAAATAGTTTGGAAAATATAAATAGCGGTATATACATTATTATGTTTCATTATCGTTTTAAAATTTGATAAAGTTTTGTTTTAGGAAAATTATATTCAACTAAAAGTTTTCAATGTTGTTTAAAAGTTCAATGAATTATTGTCCAATTAAAAAATAAATGTAGAGTGTATATAATAATTAAAATTTATTCTTGATGTAGATATAATATCTACTATAAATTAAAATAAATATTGGATAAAATTTCAAAAGATTGAAACTTTCAATTAATAATCTTAGCTTTAGTAATTAAGACAAATCAATAATTAAATTTACAAATATTTTCCTGATTAAATTGACATGTAGATATAATCAAAATATCAATCTAAATTATTCTGTTAAAAGCCAGACTTTATGAATGAATAAATCTCAATTTTTGAAATGCAATTAAACTATACATGTATATTAAATAAAATAATTAATTAAATCTCATATTGAATTAATTAATTATATACACTTCTACTTTCATTCTCCTCAAAATTAATCCAATATATTTTTCAGTCCACAACTTTTAATACGTAATTAATAATCAACTCAATTCAATATATCAAAACTTGTTTCCACAAGGATTATTTATTCAAGTATAAATATAAATAATATATAATATATTATATTTAAAAACATATCTGTATCTCTCATATTTATATACAGATCTATATAATATTCCTTTATTTTACTCTTTGATGTCGTCAATCGTGCGACATCCGGTTTTCAACGTTGTAACGTAGGCGAAATAAGCCAATGCGCCTTTTAGGTTATGTGCAAGGAAATTCCGGTGTGCGCTCACGCGGTAAAACATCAAAGAATATCTTTTTCGAGAATCACTAACGTTCAACCAACTCTTTAACATCGCACGCAAACATTTGATACAAATACTCAAGCCATATATGAAGAATATAACACTAAAAAAGTATAATATATAATGTAAGTACATATTCACACAACATAACCTATAATATTAGCTGTATAGTTGAATAAATAATAATATACATACATATATTTATCTAACAACGCTATCAGACAATAGTATAAATATTACTATCATGCTTTATTTATATTTATTTATTTATTTTCATTTCATTTATATATATATTTATACAATATATTTATTTCATTTTATTTATTTTTAACTACAGGCGATGAAATGAAAAAGCGCGGCGAATGTGTCGGTTATAAAAGGATTTGAGACGCGCATTATAGACCTTCATGATGCTGATTCCTTTGGCATTTAGCTATATACATACATGGGTGCTGCTGTTGCTTGTCGTTTTGCTGGCGACGCGGCTGCGTTTTATGGTGAACGCGTTTTATTGGGCGGTATGGTGGTTGGCCGTACAGTCGTTCGTCGTCATCATCGTCGGCTTTCAGTCGCTCAAAGGCGAAGGCAAAACAGTAAAGGCTAGTTTAACCGTGCTAACAGCGACCGTAACACCAAATGTATTACTATTGCCCCCTCGTCGTTTCTGTCAATACCCAGCAATAATTTACATCCAAGTGTGAGTTCAATTAAATTTCCTCCATGTACGGTTAGAGAGGAAGAAGGAAGAACGAGGGAAAAAAAAAAAAAAAACAAAAAAGAAAAAGCAAAGCAGAGTTAGAGGAACGAACCTGGGCTGGCTTTCAACCAAGGCAACAATTATGTGGTGACAATAAAAAAGATGACAAGATGCAGCTTATATACACTGCAGTATGACCTCCCAATACCAGCCGTAGAAATTTGTTTTAAATGGCAGTTATAACCAAAGTGACTGTTATTGAAATTAAAGAATAAATAAAAAATATATATCCTCATGGGCCGCATTTGAAAAATTAAGAGGACAGTCAACGAGAATTATAGTTGGTGATGTTTAGTTTAATATATGTACATGGCAGATGGACGGAAAAGCATTTATGTATGTATATATTTATTTATATGTGTTTAAGTAGAAAGACCTTTATGGATTTATAAATAAATTTCATTTACAGATGGCGTCTAAAAATCGCGTTGTCGTTGATGTCGTTGCCAGCCAACACACCATTAACGTTGAATAAAAATTGATTTGGTGTTTATGAAATGTCATGGATACCTTGGCAACACCAACTTACACTGCACACTCTATATATTTCTTATGATATGAAGAAAGAGAGAAAGAGAGTGGTTATATATGCCTCATTGCTTCGTTATATACTAATGCTCATCTCAAATGCAATATAGGCAGGAAGTTGTGTATTCACTTTCCAAAAATACATGTTGATTTAGCGGTGGTGCACGCATGTTTTCAGCGAGTCAAGATACTATATAATATACGTACACTCGCGCTTGACTTTGTCGGCAAAAGCTCGACATGGCAATCTATACAAATTGCCTGGGAATTTAAACACCACCCAGAAGCATGACAAGTTGATACTTAAAAAAAGAAAAAGAAATTAAAGAATTAAATTATTAAAAAAAAGAATCAAATATATATAATTATTATATATAAATTTATATTTTATATTTGTACGGGTGGATTTTTTTTTACTTTTACTTTTTAATTCAGGCAATCATCATGTGAATTAAAAAGAAATATTCAGCGTTAACATATTGATAAAATGATTGAAATTGATATTGCATCACTATACACATATTGAAATAAGGAAAACGCAGCAATCCGTGGATGATTGACGGTGATGTCCGATAGAATTACGTGGGGATGTTAAACGGAGCGGAATACTTTGAAATATATACATATAAGATTTATGTATACATGCAGTAAATGTATATATGTATATGTATATATAAAGATGTAAATGGAGGCAGAAGAGTTTTCGTTGGTATATGGAGAGTGGCTTTCGACGCGGGTGTCTTGAATAAATCTCTTTGGCAGGTATATACCCGCAAACATAAAGTGAAAGACAAAATTTTGTATTAAAAGGAATATTTCCTTTATTTATTTTATATTTTTTCTCTCCTTTTTCTTCAAGGTTTTGAGCTACATCCGACACTTCACTTAACTAGGATCACTCAAATAATTTTCATGGTTCATATACATTTATATATTATATATTCAATCCGACTGCGTCCATCAAACTGATACTTAATCCCATGAAAACATTTTGAGAAAGAACCGAAGAAAATAAAGTATAAACAGTAGGGTGGGTCGAAAATTTTACTATTTTTTTTTAACTTTTGACACTGAAAAATTGGTTGCTATAGACACATTTAAAAAATGCTCTCCTATAAGATGAGCTCTTAAATTTTAATAGGAAGGTGATCCTATATCCTTATCTCAGTTTTCTATTTTTTCTTCAGTCCCATATGGCGAAATTTATATCTCGCTATTACTTGATCGTACAGAAAAGTTCTATTGACATTTTTTGTAGGAAATTGAACGCTCTACAAAAAAGGTGTCTTACAATTGTTTCATAATTCTTACCGTTTAGAAGATATCGGAGGTCAAAGTTTGAAGAATTTAACAAAAATTTCTTTGTTACTTCTAAATTTTATAACTCGTAGATAAATAAATATTATAAAATGCGCAACATATATTTTTGTAGGAAATTAAACGCTCTACAAAAAAGATCTCTTGTGGTTAATCGATTACTCTAACCATTTAAAAGATATTCGCATTCATGACTTGAATGGATAAATTAAAAATATTTATAAAAAAAATATTAAAATCAGTACGTATTGGGATTCGAATGCGAATATCTTCTGAATGGTTAGAGTAATCGATCAACCACAAGAGACCTTTTTTGTAGAGCGTTCAATTTCCTACAAAAAATGTCAATAGAACTTTTCTGTACAATCAACTAATGGCGAGATATGCGCGGATTTCGCCATATATGACTGAAGAAAAAATAGAAAACTGAGATATAAATAGGAGGATCTATTCCTATTAAAATTAAAAGCTCATCTTTGGAGAGCATTTTTCAAAAGTGTCTAGGAACCAATTTTTCAGTGTCGCAAGTTAAAAAAAAAATAGTTAATTTTTTTTACCCACCCTAATAACCAAATAAAGTTAAAAAATGAGTTTCATCATCATTCGCATCAATGCTACTGTGATCAAAAAGCGAAATATAACAGCCTTGCACTCATTCTCATTTTTATTTTTCTTATTTGTGGCCAATGCAATTCCACGGAATCCACTCAGCGTAATCTGCGACACTACGTGGTATTCCTGCTGTGTTTGTGTGCAAAAAACCAACCAGCCGTCGCATAAGAAATCTTTTCCTTATCTTTTCTCTTTTATATATATACACACATATATATATACATATATACTTCAACTTGCTCTTGCAGATTCTTATAAAAGACACTTATATATACACATACATATTTTATATACTTATATTCCAAACGTGCATGAACGTGTGAGTAAAAGCAATCAAGTTCTTGATTGGCCCACGATTTTTGTCGTTCAAGTCTAACGAGCTATGGAATCACATCGATTACGTGTATATATTATAAACTCTCTGCTTAACAACTTATATATTCCAACAAAGTCTTTTCCATATAAGCATTTATGTATATATACATATACTAACATGAGAATTATATATATTAAACAATTTCAACATAAATATATTGATGGTAAAACTGGCTGTAAATATTTATTTGATTGCCATTGAGAGAGTATATATACATATACACATATATAGAAAGTGTATATATATATGTATTCTTCCAATAAATATTGCCATTATCGAAAGCAAATGAATGCAGCAATGTAAATGGACGTGAAATAATAGCCAGAAGCATTTTGTCGATAATTGGTTAATTAAAACAGATACAATTAACAAATAATGAGTGAGAACATATACATATATATATAAGCATCAGAGTTGAAGGATATATATTCCTCGGTGTTGTTATCTCCCTGCGGGCAATGTATATATATAATATAATGGCCGGTGGCAAACAAGCACCATCGCTCGACGTTTCGTCCTGAATGATGATGGAAGCAAAATAATACAATGGGTTTGCTGTGGCCCACTCAATACAACCCTCGCTGACGGGTTGTACAGCGTGTGTACATATATATATGTACAGTTATATATCTAGCTCACTCACTCATTTTGTATATTGCTCTCTCGTTTGTATATATGCTTTAGTTTGTGGATACTTAGGTTATGTTATGCCCGAAGTACATACGCGGTAATTAGTAAAGAGGGTTAGTTAGTTAAGGGCGGAGCTTGTGTGGGCCAATGCGAATCGTCCTCTCGTATGTTCATACATATATATATATCTATATGTACATATATATTGTTATGTATATAGACATGTGGATATACATATATATATATATCGTGATGGCGAACGGATATTCATTTTATTTTCTTGTTTTTTTTTTGCTCTTTTCATGTGTTTTTGATATTGTTTATTAATTTATTTATTTATTTATTTATTTATGCATTTTTTTTTTAGGTTAAACATTGATTGCATTAGTTATATATTCATTATTTTATGGCGATGATGGAGGGGGATAGAGTATTTTTTTTTGTGTATTTTATATTTAAATATATATTTTGAATTTGAATTAAATTAATTTGAGAATATAAATATATTCGATAAAATTGTATTAATGTTGAGTTTTATTTGTAGAATGAGAAAGATGAATATCAATGGATATTTTTATTATAAATGAATATATTTATTTGAGATAGGAATTGAAAACGATAGAAATTGGAGATGGCTACAGAGTTAGTTTGGAATATTATACTTTACTTGTATGTATGTATGTATGTATGTATGTATGTATGTATGTACGTATGTATGTATATATATAAAGAGAAAGACTAAAATAAACTAAAGTGAATGTGTAACAGAGAAATGAGATGTATATTCTGCATGAATGTGCGCCCCACAAGATAGGCAATCTAGAAAACGAATATGAAGTCTTGCAAAATTCAGTAGACAATCCTCTTGTTTTTGTTTGCCGTTTGTTTTTCTAACTCTTCCATCTGTATGCACTACATTTGTACGCTTATATATGCACGAAGATGTAAATGAAAGTGTATATAGAGAGAAAAACAGATAGACTCATACACCGAAAAATATGCAAATGAATTGTGCTTATTTGCGTATGCGTGTATATAACCTAAAAAAAAATAAATATATCTGATGAAAATATATATACAGATCATAAGAAAATATCTGTAATAATTAGATATTTATTTTTTATTTGTTAATTATACTAAAAGAATATAATTATGCAACATTACGAGAGATTATTCATGTATATAAGAGAGGAAAGATATTTCTTGATTATATTTTCCCTTTGGCTTTCATATACAACCTCTCTCACTCTCTCTTGATTGTTGTGTATTTTCAAAACAAACCCTCAGGCAATTCTTGTGGTTATAATGAGCAAGCAACTCCTTTCAACATTGTTACCACGAGAATTCGATACTCTGCATATCCATTAAATCGAAAACATAACAAAGAACACAAACTAAAACAAAAGAAAAAAATATTCATCAAATATATTGCAACATAACCTCAAATTCATTCATACCTATTCACATATTATATAAACCATATATTTATATTAATAAAATTTCTACTTACACACAATCAATTCAATTAATTAATTAATTAATTAATTAATCGAATACATACATAGATATACATGTATAAAACAATAAAATAAAAATGATGGTAGAATATAAATCTCACGTTCCCCCTTTTTTTTATTTCCACCAGAGGAACAAGGAAGTCCCTCGGAAGAGAAGTGGAATATTGAGCAAGTGCACGCGGGACACGCAATATACATACATAGAAGAAAAAAAAACCAGATAGGGAAAAAAAAAAAATAAAAAAGAAGACGCAAGAGTGGGTACTCCATCGAGGCGAACATACGTGCTTTAATTGGGATACGGCACGCCAATTGGCCGGCCTCCCACAAAGAGGGTTGGATTTTGAAGAGAGTATATATCGTTCGCAATATAGGGTGGAGCGGACAAGAGGGTACTTGACAGCTCTTGGTATATATAGGAGAAACTATATACTACATATATAAAGACATAAATGTATATAAAATACATATATATATAAATCGAGATAGTTGAGAGAACGCGAAAAGTGAGGTTAAGTTTGGTTCGCGGGGGAATCTTATATCAAGTATATGAGTACATATGTATATTTGTCTAAAAAAATGTGTTTATTGTATATGTATGTATTTTTTTTTTATATACTAACTGATGTGATGGTGTATGTGTATATATATTATGTATTGTATTTCAGATTTATGCGAGCTTGACATCAACTCAAGTGCAGGTCCTCTTTAGACCTATATGATAACCCTACTTATATTCATGTTAAGAGTGAAGAGAAAAAAGATTGTAGATGAAGAAGATGATAATGATGACAATATATATAACAAGATAACAATGAAGACGATGATGATTACTTATAAGAGTTTAAAAAATATCACGTATGTATGTATAAGTATTAGAAGTTATAATTAATTTTCTTTGTTTGAATAATTTTTCTTTTTTATCTAGATGAATTCAACTCACTATACGTATAACATTATGGATATTTATTTGCAATTGGTTGTATGTACATGGATATATTGCAAAGTTGGTATATAATGAAAGTGGAAATAGAGAAAAGAAGCAAAACAAATTGAAAGAAAAGAAAAAAAATATGTATATAAATCTGGAGAATGAACAACTCAAGAGTTTCGCCCCAGTTACCGACATCCTCATCGTTCACTTTTTATTATTTCTTTATATACTTTTTCATTTTCTTTTTTGTTTGGTGAATTTTTTCACAAATTGGGGGAAAACAAAACTCGTCTTTTCTCTCTTTCTCTCAATCAACATATTTTCCATTTGCTCTGAAATGTACAATGAAGGAAAATAGAGAAGAAAAAAAAATGAGTAACTATAAATCTAGTGTATATACATATATACATATGAAATAGTGATCCGTGGAAAAATTATTGCGCATTATTGTGAGAGGGTGCGAGGACTGTGAGAGAATATATACTTTGCTGCTGCTGCTGCAGACGGAAATAGAGGAAAAACTTGGAAAAGCTATAATAAAGAGTGCAACGGTGATGTATACGCGTGAAAATTCACTGGTGAGTTCACGCCTTTCACAGCATCACCCAGATCTCTGTGAAAAATTCATGCCAATTCGTTACACGACAGCTATACATTAGAAATATATATATATTTCCCCCTACTGAGTGAGTATATAATCCTGTAAAGTGAAAAAACACAGAAAGACAGAATGAATGAGAGCTGAACATCAACGTAAACCCCCAGGGAGTAATATTTAACTGAATTAAATTCATTTTTCCAGGGATAAAATTTCCGACAGCTTGAAACCTGCACTGATGCATATAAATGCATTCAATATATTATTTTGTCATGATATAAAAATAATAAACTGAAATTATTCATTATTAACAATATCAAAGATTAACAAATGAATAAAAAATAATTATTATCATATATATTGGATGATATAAATCGGTAGCAATAAAGTAGCAGTATAATTACCAGAAGGTAAATTATTATGTTTATATCTTCAACTTTAATATTATATATAATATACATGATAGCAGCTCTTAGCTCTTTTTCCCAGCACTTGTTTCATCATTCCTTTTTCTCTTGCAGTACATTATGGCGAACAAAGCCAACTATCGGTATATAATAATAAGCCCACCCGCACCGCGCCTCGAGACAACAGAAGTAGCAGCTGCCCAGCGTCTCATAAAAAACAGATCTCGTATAGAGAGAATTAAAAAAAGAGGGAAAAAAAAACATATATCGTGCTTACAGGGCGTGGATGTTTACGCGCTAACTCGTTCATTAATATTAAACATCCCTTGGGATAGTATGAGCGAGGGGGAATCTAACCTCACTTTTTAAATATTTAACCTTAAAAAAGTACCACTTAGTTTGTGAATTTTACTAATTTTTTTTTTCTTTTTTTTTCAGGAAGACAAATCCATGACTCTATTGCACCACAGATTGTTGTATAACATACAAAATTACATATAAATATGTATATGTATATTCATATAGTATATATGTAATATAGATTGGGTTGAAGGGGAGTTGACGAGAGACATAATGCGTAAATATACGCGCGTATAGTACCGTATAGTTGGGGGGCTGCTGCTGCTGCTGTTGTTGCAGTCGGGGAGTTACTACAATCGTTTCGAAATAATTTAGGGGAGGCAATATCCCTGGTATATACCACGCATCTGCACCGCGAGTTATTTATGATGGATTTAGGCCGTAGGAGATTTAACCAACGGTTTAATTTATGCTCAACCACGGCGCTTGACAACAGTTCATATTCTCTTGCCACGACGATTTTAAATATGTGACTACATTATTTTTATATGTTTATATACACGTACACAAATATATTTTATTTATTTATTTATTAATATATGTATGTGTGTGTGTGTGTGTGTATATATATAAAGTGCCAATGACTTGCAACTATACGAGCAAATTCACCGTCGGTTGCAGATATGAAAAAAAAATGTTTATTCTGCAGGTTATACAAACGCGAATAATAATTTTTAAACGTGAAACATATATAAAGTATGTAAGAGAGGGATTTTTTTTACTTGTCTAAATTGTTTCACCCTTTTTTTTCTGTTATGAGTTTTATACTTTATAGGTTAAGTTGTATTAAGATTTAATGCAGTGTTGTTTGAGTGAATTTGTTTATAATATCAGTATTGAAATAATGAATTCATTATGAATTATGTATATATATAGAAGTATAAAACTAATTTGTTATTTGTGTAAGATATATATAAAAGCTCCAGGGGTAATTTATTTTTAATCATCAGTGGAAAGCTTAATGAAAAGGATTTGAAAATAATTAATTAATATTAACGTTTTTAAAAAACTCTAGTAAAATTTTAGGATATTAAATCTAATACTATCAATGATTATTTATAAGCTACAATAATAATACACGAAGAATTATTTTATTTATAACAATTTCTATTACTAGATCTTTTTCGAATGAAAATTTTAAGAATGCATGATCCAACAGCAGAATTATTAATTGAATAATTAGAAGATAATGAAGTACTATTGGTACTATTAATTACTTATTGGCATATTTAAATTTAAATGGCAAATACATATTTAAAAGGTAATTAATTTTTTATCTCCATTGATTTCCTGACACTTTAACAAATTGTTTCCCTTTTCTTTTTTCTATAAGACAAACAATTATACGGCAATGAACCTGCTGCTGCGGTTCAGTTGGTCTAGCAGCAGATGGGGTTGCGCTCAACACAAACTTGGGTGATCTATGACTGAAGATAAACCACGTGCGTTCAACAAGTGGTGTGTGCTTGTTGGGTGGAGATATAGTCCATCAAGAGGATAGTCGTGCTGAATTTTCCTCGCAAATATATACATATGATATAAAGTTCCAAAGAAACAAACTCAGAAAATGAAATGCATAAAAACTCTTGCAATAATAATATTCAACACACAAATGAATGGATAAACAAATAAATTACATTGATAATTAAATCAATATTCATAAATAATTAACAAAATCCAACTTAACAATTTGGGTATAGAAATATGAATATAAATCTAATTACTCCAGAAGTGTTGAAATTAAAATCATAATATTCTCATCGGAAATTTATATACAAAATTACATTAAAAAATAACCTCAAAACTGTAAGAAAGCGGTATCTGCAGTACAAAGAAACAAAAGTGATTGATTCAAAGCTGTTTTTGTTGGTTATAGACAGACTTTGGCTGCAGAAATGTAAAGAGTCATAAATAGACATCAATTAAAAATATAACCTATAAACAAAATTACATATTTAAAATGGCATTATAACTAAAAGTCACATATTAATCATCAATCAGAGATTGTGTATTACTTCATCTGTATATACATATATACAATATGAATATATATACAAAGCCGGACATAATGATCCTAACAAACGTTTATACTCATCGGTCAAACTAACTATATATTTGCCTTTTATATAAACTCTTTCTCTCATCGTGCTCTCTTACTTTCATGAATGCCCACGACTCTTCGTGGTATTATATACCTACACCTATATACATATGTATATGCACATGTGAATATATATGTAAACATACATATAAATACATACATATATATACAAATACTGATACGGCCAACGAACCTTGAATACTTTTTTTTTTTTTTCTTCACTTATCTTTGGTTGCGAATGCTCTGAGAACGTACGGCTTTATATGTATATATATTAGTAGGCATATATGCATATATGTATATGTATGTATAGATACACATATGTATATATTTAAAGAGATATATAAACGAAAGAGAGAAATATAATTCGAAAGATCCTGCGCATCAGCAATTTAAAAAATAACTGGCCAAGTAACTTTGACAGTTACAGGGTCAATTTTTTTTTATGTTCATCAATGCTACCTGTCACCGCATATATGTATATAATGCTTTTATATATTTATGTATATACATTAGGCTGCTTCGTTTGAGGGGACTATTTTTTTTTCGCGGCATTGACGAAATATATTACTTGAAACATTCAAAAAAAAAATTCCCACCAGAGATATATGAATTCTTAATTTTAATATTAAGTACTTCCAAAATTAATTTGAAATTTTCCCATTTAATTAACATGTAAATCTCAATTTTTTTTTTTTAATTGATGTATAGCTACGCGACATTTTATGCTATTTAATTGGTTCTCAGGAGAATTTGTATAAACATATGTAATCTTTAAAAGTGGCTATCATTAAATTATGTTCTGTGAACTTTATGGGTTTTCCGATTTTTTTTTGAAAACTATCAACTTTACAGTAAAAGTATATGAGACCTTTTTTGTAGGTAATTGAATTTTCTACAAAATAGTTTTCTTGACAATTAACCGTAGAATTGATAGTTTTTGAGAAAAATCCAATTAAAATAATATCATACGATTCATAGAGGAACAATTCAAGGTTATAAATAGTTTAAATTTCCATATGTTTAATTGGATTTTTCTCGAAAACTATTAACTCTACGGTTTTTAGTTAAGAAGACTATTTTGTAGAAAGTTTAATTTCCTACAAAAAAGATCTCATTAACTTTTGCTGTAAAGTTCATAGTTTTCGAAAAAAATCCAATTATATTAAACACATATATGGAAATTTGAATTAATTATACACTTTGAATTGGTCCTCTATATGAATCGCATGATATTTTTATTAAATTACAATTATAATACAATCATCATCTTTATTTTTTATACTGTATAACATTATAACAATAGAACAAAGATATATATTTATTTATAAAAAGAAAAATAATTTGAAATAATGTTTTGTGTAGTGTGTTGCAAGACTAGTAAAAAAAGAATATAAATAAATATAAAAAAGTGAAAATAATATAACAAGGCTGTATATAAAATATGTATGTAGGTGCAGGAGAAAGGTAAAAAGACATGCGTTATAGACTATACATATATTAATATATATGTACAATTGTATTTATAAATATATATCTGATGTATATATATAATAGTGCGGTATGAAGTTGGTTAAGATTCCACTTCTCTTCTTGTCGTCTCGTGTCGTTATGACAATATATGTATTATATGCCGAAGCTCGAGGGAAACATTGGCCCAAGAGACGAAGTCCCGCAGGCATCCAAAGCTTGCCGCTCTCCTTTGTCGGAAATTTTTCGAACGCAAGAGTATAGAAAAGAACCGCAAAGAGGATGAGACGCGACGAAGGATACAGAAAAGAGGTTTTATGTATTTATATATGTATTGGTTTTGAGTTGTATGTATAGACAGCTAGGAATATAATAGAATGCAACTTGAAATGAGGAAAACAGAAATAAGATGATGAACCAAAAAGATTTTTTGATGTCCATGACGAGTATATTGTATTTATATACAAATTGAAGAATAGAAAAGGTAAATTTTTGGATTATATACAAGTAGGTCCATTTATTTTTGCTATATAAGAAATATATATATGGTTTTTTTTTTTTTATATTAATATATGAATATATATGTTTTTAGAGTTTGCATTCATTGATTATATTTATGTGAATGTTGAAGAGCATGATGGTCAGAAGCAGGAATATATAATGTATTTTTTTATTTTAATATACATTATAAGGACGTTCATGAGAGCTACGCTAGAGTCAAATGAGTAGTAACTATTTTTATAAAATTTATTCTAAGCTTGAAAAAAGCTGTGAAATATATTAATAATTTTACAATGATTTATAATTTTTTTTATATGTACTAATTATTTTGAAGGTATTTATTTTAAAAAATCAGTTGATCTACATTAAAAATTGATTTGACTCCATTTATCAAAATTTACCAAAACAGTTTTTAATTATCTTTATTAAAATAATTAATAATTAATTTAAACATTCGTCAACACCTGTTTTTTTTTTAGAGTGTTAATTAAACTACATATTTTAAAGAATATTTCATGTAGATAGCTACATGATTCAACTTATTATTAGAACTAAAAAAAAAATTTAATTATTATATTGATTTAGAAATATTCATTAACTTGCTATTATTAACCATCAACTCTTCCAAATTTCTATAATAATAGCTTAAAAATATTAAAAAACTACTCTGTACAATGCAGTATAATTGGTAACAAAAATATCACCACGTTATTTCACATTTGTATTAAAAAATATTAAAATCTACAAAATTATAACAACTCTCCACATATACATAACCTTAAAAAATTCTCATCAAATAAAATAAAAAAGCTTTAAAAATAACAAAACACCCCAATATCCATTATATCATTATATATAATATTCATAATCAATTAAACATTACAAATTTACATTACAGGGATGAAGAAAACGCGATTAAATAACATCAGAATCTCTAGCTAAAAGAGAAAGCGAAAACCAAAAGAAGCCAAAGAGACAACGAAGAGTCCCCTTCGTCGATTTCCTCTTTCTTTCTTTTTTTTTTTTTTTATTTTTTTTTACGACAGTACAAGGCGGCGTGACTACACATACATCCTCGGGTTAGTTTTTATAGGCCTAATATATTATGTACAATGTACATACATACATACATACATACATACATTGACTACATGTATATGTATATTACATTACTTATATATACATATATACACACGGATTGGTTGGGTAGTGATGTAAGGGAAGGTGGGACGGGTGGTGAAATACGCCGTGGACAAAGTGTGAGCGTATATATATATATATATATACATACATACATACATAACCTATAGATTTCGATATTGGGCAGCAGGCAATGTCCCCATAAACGAAGCCCATACGAAATAAGGGCGTTCGAAAATTCTCATTCGCCCCAACAAACAATACTCCCATACATACATTTAGTACATTCATACATACATACATACATACACTCATCTTCAGAATATCTCTTTTACCGTCGTGTAATAAAATTTTTCCCGTGCGCAAAAGAAAGGAATTAAAAGCCTATATTCCAATGTATTATATGTATATATATGTATGTGACTCATTGTGACGTATACAAATATCAAAATCCGTCTATGTAATAAAATGTCACACGTTGTGTGTGAATATATTGTCAATGAGAAGAAATGAACAAGGGGAAATTTATGTATATACATAAGTTTTATATATATGAAACAGTGTAGCAATGAAAGAGACAAAAACGTAATGACTTTTTGGCCATATTATATCCTGAATAAAGCACGAATTCACCAATGCCAATGACTAGGGGATGTAAATATATATATATATATAGACACATATGTGTATGTATGTGTGTATATATATATATAGTTATGTCTTCTATCTGTTGTATGAGGTTTACGAGCGGGCGTTAAAAATGTCCCTCATCTCCCTTATGGCGACAATAGTCTGCACAATCTAGTGCGCATGCGCACATATATGGTGTTTCTAACCTCTTCGAGCATATACCCTTATAGCGTAATCTTGTTTTGAGGTTATGTAGTGAATATAAAAAAAGATAGAAACGCGATGAAGGATAATAACAAAAAAGAAAGACAAAATGAAACAGTTCAAGTTATATTCCATTGAGACAGCTTACTGTATATACCTTTCTAGAATTACGTCTTAAAAAAAAAAAAAACATGCCCTTAAAACTCTTCTGTGAGATGCGCGCGCAGCCAACCAAAACCAACTAACAGTTTTCATCCATATAGACCATACTTCATCTCATCATTTGACGTGTAAGTGAATGGTTTTGCACACATTCACATAAATATATTAATGTATATACCTGTGTACATATGTAAAGAGATATAGTAAGGGCGTTAATGCAATTTTTAATCGCTGTCGTAAAGTCAGAAAGCAACTATATAATGTTTGCGTCTATTTCTATATGCTCTCACGCTCGTGTATGACTCTGATGCTCACACACAGTTAATAAAAGGTATATACATATATAAATTTCATTAAAAGCCATGTGATTTTGCGCTTTTTATTTTATGGTGTTGTGTCTTTTGCACGTCGGTTATTTTATTCATTTCTTTCAAAAGTCAATTGTGGGCTATCAATTCTTTTTTGTCACGTCTGGGAAAATATCTACGACACACACATCAACGCAAATTTAAATGCCTAAACCTATATGTACAATAATATATCCAATACATATACACATCCATACATATACGTGCATATATATGTATGCAACACCAATAATTTATTTTATTATACTACCTTCTATGAAAACTCTTTAAAGATAATATGTTATTTGTACATCTTTTTATTTTTTATCATTATACCATTTAATTTTTTTATCATTACTATAACTATTATATTTATTACTCTCACAATTTATCTATAATAATCACAACACATACATTCATCAACTTGGAAAATTAATAAATATATTCATATAAACATAACCTATAAATATATTTATAAATGTTTATGAATATAACCTATAAAAATGTTTATAAATTATATATAGAGTAAATGGAAAGTATACAAATCTAATCCCCAAATGGAGGTTAGAATAAAAACAAAAAAATTATAAATATATAATCATAAACATAACCTATAAATATATTTATAAATGTTTATGAATAAAACTTATAAAAATGTTTATAAATATATAAAGTAAGTGGAAAATATATAAACCTAACCTCCAAACGGAGATTGAATTGAAAAAAAAAAATTGATAAATATACATAATCATAAACATAACCTAACTTAAACATTATAACCTGTATAATCTGATTAATTTACAGGTTTTTCTATGAAGCTGCTGGTGTCCACCAAAGATGAAGCAAAAGCCTCAAAGGTTCAAATAAAAATAATAACTATATATCTACTATATATATTTATACATATATACATACATATATATATGTTTGGATCTTGAAGAGAAACGCGCAGAGTTAGCAAGGGAAAAAAAAAAGGATAGAGTGGCAAAAACTGCGACTATAAATCCCATTCTCCACTCTCATTGCCTTCGACTTGGAATTACTTACACACAAGGGTGTGCGTTTGTATATAGTATAAGTATATAACTCTATACTATTATATACATATATGTGCAATCGCGTTGAAGCAAGTTACATAGTGGGGGCGATTAATCGGTCGGGGAACCAGTTTGTCAGAAATAAAATCTTCTCAAACGATCGTTTGAACGCTCGCGCTGCATCAACGCGCACATCTCGCCTCTGTCTCGCACTATCTCAAGTATATATACATTATATATATACATACTCCTCTTTCTTTCTATGTACATATATAAACACATTTATATATATGTACTGTGCCATATAGCGGCATATTACAAATGATTTTTGTAATAGTTTCATATGCGAATTCTCTAAAGAAGAAAGGATAAAATAAATGTGAGTGTTATTTCGCCTGGCTATTTTTATTTATTTTTATTTTGATAAATGTTTTTTATTATATAATATGTATTAATGTTTATTACTTACCACCAATTAGCATTAACAACGTGATAGTGTGCAAGTATCAGCACCAGAATGATGACAATGAGTTTTGGATCCACCTTTGGACGAGGCATTTCTTCTTGTAGAAAAAGGTTTAAAAATGATGTTCAATCAAAGCTAATTCCACAGACACCACACAAATTTTTGAAATATCACCACTGTGATATTTAGTATGTATATAAATGTATAACGCACCCCCTTTAACTTTGCATTATTTCACATTTATTGCACTATTTTAAAAAAAAAAAACAAATATTATCTCTTTTTTATCTAATTAAAATAATTTATTTTTCTAGTTTATTAAATATAATTCATCGATAAAATGTCATTGGATAATATTACAAAATCACTTTTCTCTAGCAAATAATTATTCACGTGTATTAATTACATTTTCATTTATTACAATATTAATATCAACACAATTAATAATATATATTTATTTATAAATTTTAAATTTAATTTATCATGTATAAATATTAAGTAATAATATAATCACCAGATTATTTGTTTACAGATTGCTGATGATAATTATAATTAATATATAAATCGCGGGAATGATTCTAAAGTGATTGCGAAAAATACCGTAATAATACCCATTCAGTTGGACGTTCGCGTTCGTACTGTGCTGCTGGTTGACACGAGGAAAAGGGCAACGAGGTCTCGTCGTCGGTCTTGTGATGAAAAGGCGGAGCTTGAATGTTGATCGCTGCTCACGGATTGGCCAAGCGAGGGAGGTTTGGTCTGGGGCTTATATGAATATTTTTTTTCTCTATCTCTCAAAACTTGTACAGTTGTACATGATGTTTTTGTTGTACAAATCACTTGTACAATTACACGCGTGCATTTATACTTTATTCCACGCGTACAAATGCGAATGTGATATGAAAACTTCCCCCTTTATATCCGCTCTTCATCATCATCATCATCATCATCATCATGATCCTGTGGTGTAAGAAGCTGCATGTATGATAAGTCTATGTGCAGGATGATGATGATGATGTGGTTGCTTTCTGTAACCACTTGAGTAGATCTATTCACGTTATTATTTTTTTTTTTAGTTTATATAAATTTGCTTGGGGGCAATATGCAAATGATTAATGTCAAGAAGACAAATGAGACTATGTCTTATGAATATTTGAAGTAATGCACCCCAAGTTACTCTCTTTAGCATCAGTTATTATAATATAGTTAACATCACCCTTTTTTTTTTTTTTCGAATGTTGGATCATGTGGAGATTTTTTTTCATTTTCTGAGGGGAGGAAACTCGATCAGCCACTTCTGAGTGTGCCAAGTAAATAGAGAATTGTGTGGATTTATTATTATATATATACCTGCACTTTGGAACAACATTCACAACCCCTAGTTGTATTTTATTAGAGTTTTTATTTTATTATTATTATTTTGAATGATGTACGAATGAGAGGAAGAAAGTAGGAATGGAACGACGAGTTGATCTTAACGAATACCGGTGGAATATAACGGAGAGGGCTATTTGGTTCACTGGGCATTGTTGTATTCGTCTGTTGTATGCTTATGGCCCAGTGTCCGTGGTTAATCAGGCATATTTTTGACCAGCTAACACACTGGCACACCCAGTGAAAAAAGAAAGCATGGAAACTTTTTGATTATGTTACGTTGATATTTGATTTTAAGGGCTGGAATTATTTGATAATTTGTTTGGATTTATTTCATGAAATTCAGAGAGATTTTTATGGAGTTTTAATTTTTTGTAGATCATTGACACGTAACTGATGAATATTTTGAGGGATTTTAGATTGATATTGAGGGGAAAAAAAATATGAGAAAGAAATGAATAAAAAAAGGATAAGGAGTCTGTCAACTTTGTTGAAAGTTTAGGGACTTTTTTTGTTTGTTAAGTAAATATATCGTCGTGTATGAGAGGGCGAGGCAATGGTCTTTAAAGAGCTATTTTAACTTCATTTGTGCTGGATGAACATGAAGAAGATAGTGATAGGAAAAAAGAAAAATAATAAAATAAAATATATATGAATAATATTTGAGTCGAGGTTGGATTTTTTTTCTGTTGATTTTGCCCTTTTGTTTGACAAGACGCTACATCAAGTCTTAATCTACCGACAATAAATGTACATAGTTTAGTATATATCTTGATAATCGATCTGGTAGATAGCGTTTATGGTTATCATATTGCGTAAAGTTTAAATCATAAATCATTAAATGAGATAAATTTTTATGAAAACACTGAAATTTTTTTTTTTTTTCTTCAATTTTAATCTTTATAAATTTTATTATTTTCCAAAAAAATAACTCTAACAATTAAGTCTATATTATAATTTATATTCTATCGAACGTCGATAAGTTGCATTGGTTTGTGTCTGAGCTAAATTGTGCATAAGAAAAATTCCTATGCAATTTTTATGCAAAATATGTTTAACAATATGAGTAATTTATAAATATTTCTTGTTTTTCTTATTTGAAATCGAACGATTGAATATTTACAGCAAAATGAAAATGTCACAGACTCATTGGCTCTATTTGTTGTTGTGATGGATTGTGATAAAGACCAGCCATTGCCTCTTGTAGAGCACGAAGGCATGCAATAGTACCACGAAATCCACCGGCTTTATCTGACTGAGTTTCAGCACGTATATGATTCATATATCCACGTGAGATAACTTCATGTGTTATTGGTGCGGGTGGTCCCTCCATTTCTTGCTCAATTGGTACATATTTATACAATGGACCTTCTTCGATTTTGGGTACTGGTAAAAATCCTTGTGTTCCCTGCTTTCCAAATTTAATTCCTGTACTAAATTGAGTTGCTCGCGGAGCTGGTGATGTTTTTGTAGCTTTCTCTTTAGCCGACTGTATTGTACTGGCAAATGTTTCAACAATATTCTTTGCATTTCCTTCAGAAAACATTAATTCATCTATTAATGCTTCTTTATCACGAATTTTTTTCTTCTTTAATTCCATTTCTTCACGAACAATTTCTAATCTTCGTTCCTCCTCTTTTTGTTTTTCCAATTCCATTAATTCTTGTAATTCACATTCACTTCGTCCTAATTTCGTTTTATTTTTCATTATTATTTCTCTATTTTCTCTTTTATACTGCTCTATTTTCTTATTTGTTTCAAGAATATCAATATTATTGGATAAATTAAATACAATATTTTCAATTTCTTCTAAATAATCGTTGTATTCTCTCAGTGTAGAAAAATCTTCTTCTTTTTTATTAAAATCACGAAGAATTCTTTTACGTATATCAACTTCTTTTTCTACCATGGCATCTTCAAACATTTGTACACGAAAATGCGTTCTTTTTAATGGCGTTTTGCATTCTGGACATGAACCAGAACCTGTGGAGAATAAAATAGTTTATATGATTGTAATTGAAAATTGATATTCAAAATAATTTTTACCCACCTTTTAGAAACAAAAGATCTACACAGCTCTCGCATAATGTATGTCCACAAACATTTACCATCAATTTAAGCGATGGATTTCGGTATTTTGTCGTTTTACAACGTGGACAAGCTTGGTCTTCCATTGTGTAATGATATATGAATTATTTTACAAATATTAAAATTAATTTAATAATCAATTGAATTTCATTGAAGAATTATGTAAACCTGGAATAAAATATATAAAATTTATATAATTAAATTTTATTTCAAATATCAACAATATATAAATATCAATTATAAAGCAAAAATATGAAATAAAAATATGTACTTACAACAAACATAACCTCACTATTACTCAGATGGCAGATATAAAATATACCATAATTATTTTTCCACCAAACAATTAACTTGATAACTCATTATTTTATTGATGTTACATATTAAACTATCTCTTTATTGAATATTTTTGCGAATATTCCATTAATATTCGTTTTTTGAACAAAAATCATGAATGTTTTTACTTAAAATATTTATTCAGTATGAATATACGTTCACAGCATGACGCGCTCCAGTTGGGAAAACTAACCTAATAATTATACTTACAAATGAAGTTGTCGGTAACAAAGTAACAAATGGTAATACAGAATTTACGAGCTCCCGGATAGCCTTCCCCCATTAGCCAAGTGCACGCACCGATCGTGCACCGTGCATGCACCTACTGCACTAGGATCACGCACAGTGCACCTTAGGTGCCTACCTCGTGTGGTAGCACAGTAGGCCACTAAGTGGAATCCGAATTTTAGGATAATGTAAACATGAGTCGTAATAAACTTGAGATATCATGTGAATTTCATTAATATTCAAGGACAAGATCCAAGAATCCAAGCGATCTTTTTTTCTGGATCCTCTTGGATCCTTTTGGATCCTCTTGGATCCTCTTGGATCCTCTTGGATCCTTTTGGATCCTCTTGGATCCTTTTGGATCCTCTTGGATCCTTTTGGATCCTCTTGGATCCTCTTGGATCCTCTTGGATCCTTTTGGATCCTCTTGGATCCTTTTGGATCCTCTTGGATCCTTTTGGATCCTCTTGGATCCTTTTGGATCCTCTTGGATCCTTTTGGATCCTCTTGGATCCTTTTGGATCCTCTTGGATCCTTTTGGATCCTCTTGGATCCTTTTGGATCCTTTTGGATCCTCTTGGATCCTCTTGGATCCTCTTGGATCCTTTTGGATCCTCTTGGATCCTTTTGGATCCTCTTGGATCCTTTTGGATCCTCTTGGATCCTCTTGGATCCTTTTGGATCCTCTTGGATCCTTTTGGATCCTCTTGGATCCTTCTTGGATCCTTTTGGATCCTCTTGGATCCTCTTGGATCCTTCTGGATCCTTCTGGATCCTCCTGGATCCTTCTGGATCCTCCTGGATCCTTCTGGATCCTCCTGGATCCTTCTGGATCCTCCTGGATCCTTCTGGATCCTCCTGGATCCTTCTGGATCCTCCTGGATCCTTCTGGATCCTCCTGGATCCTTCTGGATCCTCCTGGATCCTTCTGGATCCTCCTGGATCCTTCTGGATCCTCCTGGATCCTTCTGGATCCTCCTGGATCCTTCTGGATCCTCCTGGATCCTTCTGGATCCTCCTGGATCCTTCTGGATCCTCCTGGATCCTTCTGGATCCTCCTGGATCCTTCTGGATCCTCCTGGATCCTTCTGGATCCTCCTGGATCCTTCTGGATCCTCCTGGATCCTTCTGGATCCTCCTGGATCCTTCTGGATCCTCCTGGATCCTTCTGGATCCTCCTGGATCCTTCTGGATCCTCCTGGATCCTCCTGGATCCTTCTGGATCCTCCTGGATCAGCATCAAACAAATTAAATGCGTGTACTACCAGTCGATGAAATTTCTCAAACACTCGAAGAATAAAATTTCAAAATAATTTTCTTCTTTATTATAAATCAATTCTTTATATATTTCTCAAGTTTTGCGACTCATGTCTACATTATCCTAAAATTCGGATTCCACTTAGTGGCCTACTGTGCTACCACACGAGGTAGGCACCTAAGGTGCACCGTGCACGATCGGTGCATGCACTTGGCTATTGGGGTGGCTATTGGGGTTCGGTGTGCACTCCACGTAATGCCACTCTGGGCTGTCACAGGTTATAACTATTGTGAGGCCACAGTATTTTACGTTATGTAATAAGCCAAAATTAGGTGATATTCCCCGATCGGGGGGATCGAGGGAAGGATCCAAGATCATTTGGATCGTTGGATATTACTGAAATGATTATAACGAAAGATTTTGACATAATCCACGACATGTAATACTGTGGCCTCATAATTGTTATAACGTATGACAATACAGAGTGGAATTTCGTGGAGTGAACCAAGGGCCATAGAGGTAACTTCTCATTCTATAATATGTATATTTGGTCCGAACCCCATTAGCTAAGTAAGCGCACTGGTGGTAGTGGTGGTAGTGGCCACTACCACCACCACCACTACTACCACCACTACCACCACCACTACCGTCAAAACCAGCTTTGGAACCAGCTTCGAAACCAGCACGAAAACCAGCCTTCGAGCCGGCTCGAGAGCCAGCTTCACAACCAACACAGAAACCAGCACCGGAACCGGCTCGAAAACCAGCCCGGGAACCAGCACGAAACCCAGCTCTGGACCCAGCGCGGAATCCAGCCCCAGGGCCAGCCCGGGACCAAGCACGAAAACCAGCTTCGGGCCCAGCGCGGAATCCAGCTTCGGACCCGGCACGGAACCCAGCTCCGGGGCCGGCTTTGGAGCGAGCACGAAAACTAGCTTGGAAGCCAGCCCAGGAATCAGCACGAAAATCAGCTTCGAATCAAGCACGGGAACCAGTACGAAAACTAGCTTTGGAATTAGCTTCAGAACCAGCTCGGGAACCATCTCCGAATTGTTTATTTGAAGTTGACTTTTTTAATTTATTGATATTAATATATCCATATTATTTATTGGTATATTTTTTTATACAATCGAGTTAATATTATTCCTTCGCCGCACAAGTTTTATTGTTAAAATAGCATTTACACAATTGTTTATTATAGCATTGATTATGAGAAACTTGGAATAATTACTTGAATCATAGTCATATATAATGATACACAGGATAAATACTACCACTACTACTACTACCACTACCACCACTACCACTACCACTCCAAGGGATCTTGGATCCTTCCTCCGATCACCCTGATCGGGGAAGTTCACTTGATTTTGGTTCATTACATAACGTGAAATACTGTGGCCTCACAATAGTTATAACTTGCGACAGCACGGAGTGGCATCTCGTGGAGTGCACAATTTAAAGATGATTTAATTAATTTTTGTATTTATGTCATTTCATACAAAAATATGAATGTAATAAACGATCAATTTGATGAAACCAACGTATGAAAAAATTATTTTCACTACATTATTTTATAGATAAATATATTTCAATTGTTTATGTAATATTCTGGAAAAATAAATTGGGTAATTAAAAGAGCAAAGGTAATGTTCAGCCCTCATGATTCGGTTCAAATGTTTTTATTTGAGCTGAAATATATATCAACATTTGAAATAAATTGAAATTAGAAAAAGAGTTAATTTTGTTTAAAAAATAATTGAAATATATATTTAATTCATTTATCCATATTATCAATTGATATAAATCTATTTATTAGTAATTTCTAATTCCTTCATTAACGATCATCAAGACTGAAAATATATTACAATTTAATTTTAGAATCAATTTATTTCTTTAACACATCGTAAAAGGAACTTGAATTGAAATTTCCCGCGAGCTCATTGAAGAAACGCGCGCAGTCGCTAATATAATAATGGCCATAATGGCTACTAGTTGGCGCCACCAATGCATTTGGTTCAGTATCTCCAAAGAGAGCTTGGCATCGTGAATAAAAAATCACACAATTTCATGAAATTTTTCGCAAAATATATCATTAAAGTGTTTACAGTTAATTAATTTACATAATTAAACGATTTATTCCAATCATTAAATAAGAATAATCATTGAAAATAAATTTTTGATAATATTTAATTGTTGTAATTCATGAAAATTAACAAAAAATACAATAATTAAACGGAAATATTGACTTTGCCACAAAGATACATCATTATTGTCGGTATAAACGGCATCTATCAATATATTCTTCATTGTTTATGAATATTCAAGCAATATATCAATAATAAATATTGCTAATAGGTATATTGAATTTTATAATTTAGAAATAGAAATTATTTAGCATGAATAATTAAAATTTGTTTTTTATTTTATTCAGGCTCAACAAAAATGTCTAAAGAACATGAGTTGCCTTCTGACTCAGATGAAGATGATGAAGACTATGTTCCGGATGGGGGTGAAATTTTGTCTGAAGTAGAGTCTGAAGGAGAAGCTGAAAGTGGTCCTGAAGAGGAAAACAATGAGAATGTTCAAGTATCTAAAAGAAAATCTGGAAAACGGGGTAAATCGGGAAAAAAATCAAAGGCTAAAAAGAAAAAGGTAGAAGCAGAAGACAAAGTTGATGACAATAATGATGATGATGAGAAAGAGAAGAAAAAGGTTTTAACTGAAGAAGAGGAAAAGAAAAAAGCAGACTCTTTGTGGGCTGATTTTATGAATGACACTGGTAAAATTATATTTTTTCTGATGATGAATTATTTTCTAGCTAATAATAAATTATATTTTACAATTGTTTAATATTAATATTTCATTTTAGGAACAATATTTAAACCTAAACCACAAAAAATACCAAGCCAAAGTCAGGAAAATTTGCCAGTGAGACCTAAAGTCATGGAGAAAGTTAAAATTACAAAAGTATTTGAATTTGCTGGTGAAGAAGTTAAAGTGGAAAAAGAAGTTTACAAAAATTCAGCTGAAGGAAGATTAACTTTATCTACAGATAGTGAAAAATCGTCAAATGACACAATTAATACTGCGCAAAAACGTCCGCCACGTGGACGTGTTGGTGGACTTGGTGGAATATCTTCAGTACTTGGTCAAATTGGTAAAAAAACTAAAATCAGTACATTAGAAAAATCCAAACTGGATTGGGATAGCTTCAAGAAACAGGAGAATCTTGACGAGGAAATTAATACTCACAATAAAGGCAAAGATGGCTACTTGGAGCGTCAAGATTTTCTCCAACGCGCTGATCTTCGTCAATTTGAAATTGAAAAAGAATTAAGAACAACTGTAAGACGAAGCAATCGATGAATTTTTTAACATTTCATTACATCAAAGACTAATTATTATTTTTCTCATGATTTAAACGTGATTGATTGATGTTGATGCTTCATTCACTAAGAGAAAACCTGACTCCTAAATTAGGAATAAAGTATTAATCATTCCGATGCATCTACCAATAAACAAGAGATGAAAGCTAAATAAATTTCGCCATCACGACAATAGTATACAACATTCATTTAATATATTGTCTTACATGGTAGAATATTATACCAAAACACAAAACTACTCAACGAATGTGTTGTTTTAAATATACACATGAATGCAAATGAAGTGATGAATTCGCACGTTTCAATTATAAACATAAAATGAAAACGTATGCGCTAAATAAAATAACAGTATAAAATATTGCATTTAAAAATTGAATAATTTATTTATTTTCTCGTGAAATCAGAAAATATTTCATCTTTTTATTTATTTCCGTAAGTCGACAATTCCCTTCACTACATTAACCTAATCAATGCTATCTAATTCTCATAATTTTATCTAACAATAATTTAAATTCCTTCATAATAATAGTAAAAAATTTTCTTGTTGATCAGCAAAATTACAGAACCTCGAGGCGGATTGATTATCAATTTATTCAACGAAGTAAAATATAGATTATGAATCTTTTACTAATCGGCCTTCACTCAAGGATCCTCAATCGCCCGCATCTTGATCAACTTTATAATTTATGTGTGGATAGATGCTGTGGAATGCATGTATGTATGGTGCAAATTGACGCCAGTCTGGCGCTCATGGCGGCAGCAACAGCAGCAGCCTTGCCGCGGGAAAATAATTAGAGTCCCATCGACCAGAATATCTTGCAGGCATCGACCTGCTACCGGTTCGCCCGAGCCTTTCTCTGTCTCACCCAATGGACGATTCCTTCGTTTGATACAAATATATTTTTACACATGTAGTAAAACGTTGGCGCCATTCACAGTATTATATGTGTACAAATACCATTGCGGTTCTCAATTAAAGATGCAGGAAATATGCGTGACTCGCGTTCCAACTATTTCATCGTACACATCATACACTTTCCATTCCTTGACGTCATCGAGCCAATCTTTAACAATGCCATAAAGATATTTGTCCTGGTTAAAGTGTTTAAATGTAATTTCTGATAATTTTTCTTCAAACACATGACAAATAATTTCAATAAGGCAAATGAAAATGTGGATAATCATCAAAATTACATTCTCCAATTCGTTGAAGTAAACTGAGACATGTATTTAACACACTTGGTGTATGTACACACGAATGAATTGCGATGAATCCTGTTCACAAAACACGTATTTACTTCCAAGAAGTTATAAATTCATTTATCTACACTCTATGGAATGAAGTTTGAGTAGTTTGTCTCCAGCATATACACATGTTTTCGATGTACGACGCTTGTGAGATAGATGGCAAGACAATTACACTCCGACAACGTGGTGCGAATTGAAATGAGATAGAAATAAAACGCGATAGGAATATTAGGATATGAAAAAAGAAATAAATAAAAAAAAAACACTTTGAGAGATGAAAGTGGATTTAGATCACGACAAGCACGTACGTGGACCTTTATTTTTTTTATATTCAGGACCAATTTTCAGGGTCAAAGTCCTCGAGATTATCATTATAAAGAATTGTACGCGGAAAGTATAGAAAAAATGATTTCACAGTATAAATTTTTCTCGTTTATTCAAAGGTGAAAGATCATTCATATGAAAATAAATATCTATGGGGTGTATAACAAATTTATTTGTTTCACGGTAATATTGCGACACCCACATCAAGATCAAGCCCATGATAAAGGTCATTAAAAAATCCGGCTGGCGTTTATATACACCTCATCGCAAAGGCCACTACGATGAGTCGCATGTACGTGTGTGTGACTCTGATTCAAAAATTATTCTACATCACAAAAGTCTGACTCATCGTTCACGCGCCAAGCGTGATGTAACCATTATATATTTTTTCTCTCTATTCGCGTTATCATTTCTTATTTAAGCAGGTGAACACGAGGAAATATACATAGAATTATTTTATATAACTGCACATCCTGTTTATCTATTTATTGTTTTGAAACAAAAAAATGTGACGTGATTTGAAATCATGAAACATTTCAGGATCAAAAGTAAAAAAGTATATCACCATGAAAAAGATCAAATGTAAATAAATCTTTGTAGCTTACGAACTAATAGAAAGATTCGAATGATCAATACATATTTTTATAGCAAATTGAACGCTCTACAAAAAAGGTATGTTACAATTTTTTTATAACTTTTACTGTTTAGAAGATATCGGAGATTAAAGTTTGGAGAATTTAACAAAATTTCTTTATGACTTTTAAATTTTATAACTCGTAGACAAATAAATATTATAAAGTGCGCAACATTTATTTTTGTAGGAAATTAAACGCTCTACAAAAAAGATCTCTTGTGGTTAATCAATTACTCTAACCATTTAAAAGATAATCTCATTCGAATTCCTGCGTACTGATTTTAATAATTTTTTAATAAATATTTTAAATTTATCCATTCAAGTCATGAATGTGAATATCTTCTAAATGGTTAGAGTAATCGAATAACCACAAGAGACCTTTTTTGTAGAGCGTTTAATTTCCTATAAAAATATATATCAATCATTTGAATTCGTCCATTGGTTCGTGAGCTACAAAATTCTAACGAAAAAAAAAAAAATTTCTGTTATTTAAATAGGAAATAGAAATTCACGATGAATGATATTAATATTAATATTAATATTAAGAGCTCCGGTTTTAACAGGCATTTTTTTACACCTCCCTGAAGGTATTTCAGTGAGGGTTTTCAAAAAAAAAAAATAATAGTCGATTTATTTGAACCAGTCTAATAAATATATTCCAAAACCCTCTGATAATGTTCAACAGGACTTTTCATCCAGGAGTTTTATCATTTATCTATTATTATATACTGTATTATAGATTTATTAATATTTAAACCCATCATATGATCGTCGAGCCTTTGGTC
The DNA here is from genome assembly GCA_918226075.1 of Microctonus brassicae. Classification (NCBI taxonomy): domain Eukaryota; kingdom Metazoa; phylum Arthropoda; class Insecta; order Hymenoptera; family Braconidae; genus Microctonus; species Microctonus brassicae. The sequence goes on along the minus strand of OW445484.1, from coordinate 10,388,601 downwards.
GTTGGCCCATACAATTCGTCTCGACGTCTTGTCAATAATAAATTTGAAAAGTATATAGGCGCACCAAAGCGCGATTCAAGATAACAGAGCAACGTGCAGCACACACATTTACGGTGGTGATACAGAAGGATTAAATATTTTCACGGGGAATATTGTTCGGTTATTCTCGTCGTAGTTCGTTTATTCTCGACGATGAAAGACTCAACATTGCCCCGGAGAATCCAGCGGAGGCGGACATCAGTATCGCGCACGACATTCTCGTGATAGGGTGAATAATTTTTGTTTTATTTCTGTTCCATATATATTCCATATTTCTTTCACAACTGTTGATAATTTATTTTTAAAAAATCAATCATTACGTATAGACATTTCATGGTAGTTATTGATGTGAATGTCAAATGTGAACAAATAACTCTGTGAAAAAAAATAGAAAGAAAAATTTATAATGTATTAATAATAATTTTAGATTTGAGAGAATAGAAAAAATTCTCTTTCTTTTTTGAGTATACATTTTTTTTTCTCACCTGGGATGTATAAATGAGAGTTATTGATCGTGCTCCAATATAAATTCTGTGTGTGATTAGTGTTTTTTTTTTGTTTATGTGTCGATTTGTATTTTTATTGTTTGGACTAAATGTACAACGCCCAGCAGTATTGACTTGTAGCGAATTAAATTTCGTATGAAGATGATTGGAGTTAAAATAATGTCACAGGGATCTGAAATAATACCAACGACATTAAATCAGGTAATGAATAACAATTTTAATAATAAATTTATATGTATAATAATTAATCTTGTAATATTTTTAAATTGTTCATGACATTTAGATCTACATGAAGCACAAATAATTGTTGATATCATCAAGTTACAATATGATATTAAATACGAATGTCATAGAGACCTTATTAACAGAATTATATTTTATCTTTTGTTGATATGAATATATCCATGCATTCTTTTTCATATCATCAATATTTAAATTGTTCAAGTGTCTCCTTTGCACAATGAATCAACAATACTATCTATTATTAATAGAAATAACTTTCTCACTTTCAATTTGATAAACTAAAATATGTATTGCTGATATGAATCGCTTAATTAACAAAACAATTTTACTGTGTCAATCAACATTGATTTTATTTTTTATTTGTAGAGGATTGAATTGTATTATTTAAAAATAGACAAAATCAATTCATATTTCATGAAAATAATAAAATAAAATGAACGTGAGAATGAATGACAATTCTCCACTAGCTTTTATTAATCTCTCTACATGCATCATAGCATTGATCCATAAAAGCCAACGACTCTCACGTCACATTCTCCTTCGACTTTTTATTTACATAAATACATTAAAAAAAAAAAAATAATCTTTCGAATCCATAAATACCTTAGATTGTCACGTGCGAGAGTATTAACTTCTCTTTGTATTTTTTATTTCTACGTATAAATATATTTATATGCAATAATTATTTATCTTGATATAGATGACAATCAATTATTTCCACAGGAAAATATTAAAAGTTTGTGATTTGATGGCCGCAAAATCTGTAATTATACAAAATTTAAAAGAAAGTATATTTTATAAATGCAATGAAGGAAATGAATTGAGTCACGCCCAAAGAATTTCAACAATGAGAAATTCGATAATGATAATTTTATATTGCGTTGTTTAGATAGATAGATTAGTAAAGCGACGATTGGGGAATTTTTATCATGAATAATATAGTGAATGTTTTACTAATTTTAATATTAGGGATGTTTGTTTGTTTATTTGTTGTCAAGATGCAGTCGCAACGGTCAAGAGGTCGTGCTCAGTAGTTTAAATACGTTCTAATTTACCGTTAAAACCGCACACAAGAGTATAATCCAAGTGGTTGTATTATATTATAAACATACCTGTGTATGATGGAGAAAGGTATGCCGATCTCTTTTACACTCTTTGCGACATGTACTCGCTTGTCTTTTACTACATGTATATACTATAAAGTACACTAGACACGAGACTTTTTCTGTATGTACCTGAAATATAATAGAAGTAAATTAAATAAAAAATATTCTTTGAAGTTGAGGAGATTTAAAGTCTCTTGTTCATTATTAATTTTTTTTTTTTTTGATTCGATGATCATGATAAAAGTTTGGCAAGACATCACTTGCCTTAAGGAGCAAGATTGGCGCTTGATATTGCATGTTGAAAGAAATTCATTGCCATTTTTGGTGATGGACACTGTACAGCTCTTGGTACAGCTCTTGTGTATTTCATTCTCCAATGGTAATCATTCACTTGTTCCCTCAGCTATAAAAATGTCCAAGTTGTTTTTCTTTTTTATTCATTGTAAAAACAATAAAGATAAATGAATAAAAATTCGATCCGCCATGTTGATTGCGCCGACGAGATGGAATTTTAGAAATACGAGATCGATTTCTGTGAAAAAGAATGAAAAGAAAAAAAGAAAAAGGACCACCAAGTGAATATATAAAAGAAAGGGAGAGAATTTTGTAAAGAAAGGGGACATTTACCAACCCTAACAGACCACCATCGTGTTATTATATATCGGCGCAGTCTTTTTGCCGCGCTGCCTTAACCTCACTTTTTTTCTCACATGAATAAACCTACAGTCAAACAGTGAAAAAAAAACGTACTAAATATTTTCGTTACTCAATATAATTTAACGTATATTAATACACTAAAACTAATTATCTCTATCTCACTATTCCAGGTTGTTATGTAATATATGTATATATTTATTGTCTAACCATCCATACAAGTACAGTCATTTACGAAATCATCGTTCACAAACCTTGGATGGGAAAAAAATGCAAGATGAAGTGGAACAAAACGATTGTCGGCATTGTATGAACAACGTATGCCAACAATGTACACATACATACATATATACACATATATATGAACATATAATGTGTGAATAAAAAGAATATCACTATGTAAACGAGAGGATGAGATAAAGATATAATGAAAGAATTCATCTGCACATATCTCTCGTTTCTATCTCTTGCAAACCGTTCATTGTCAGAGTTATATTCTTTATATTGTCCAGGATTTTTTTTTCTTCACCCGGTCGTTCTTACAAACACCAAAATGAAAATGCCTGACACCTTTTTCTTTTTTTTTTTTTGTCCCTTCTTTATTATATTCAATCATCGATAACGTTTGTTATATACATCACTGATATGTGAGGTTATGTATATTTCCACTCGTCTTATCACATTGGATACCTCATCAGAAAAACACATGACAAGTAAATATAACATACAGATATTGTGAATTATATATACGTATATTATTTTTTTTTTTAACAGTAAATTTGTCTTTCATGTTTCATCCAATGATCGCTTGAATACGAGAGTTGATATAATAATATGCTACTGCACGCAACTTGGTTGAATTGTTGAAAATTATTGTTTTTTTATTCATTCATTTCACTTGTAGCAGCATAAATTACCAGCAATTTTCAACTTCGTTCTCTCGATCATTAACAATTTTATTTTATTATTTATTCATTTTTATTCTTGCCTTTTTTTCAGTAATAAGAAATAACCGTTGTGAAATAAATTGCGCATAATTTTCTGGTGCTTGCAATGGATATTGTACATGTATATTCAACAGCAGGATAGTGTCAAGATTTTTGATGGCTGTTGAAATGTTATCCAAGCACGTTGGAGACATGTATGATAAGATTAGATTAATATTTTATCGTCAATTTACGATATTATATATACATATACATATACACGTTGACAATCAACTCTGGTTGAAATAATAGCAGAAATGCACATTTTACATTATGAATATATCATTCAACCAAATATATGCAATATGTAAAAAAGAAAAATAAATGGAAAGTAAATGAAACTTGTTGCTGGATTTATACTAATGGAGATTGACGATTAAAGTCTTTTATATGTGGTCGAGTTGAAGTATCATTTTGTTAATGGATAAAAACGGTAGCAAAATAATAAGTGCTTCATCAACATCAGTTGCTTATGTGCATGTTGAATGATGATGGGCTTGAACACCACCACATGAATCTTTTGAGTAGAAAGAGAGAGAGAGCTGAGTTTGTGCTAACAAACGTGACACGTCACTGTTAAACAGAGGTGACATTGTAACAGAGTGTGAAAGAAAAAAAAATAGAATGTGAGGGATAAAAGAGAATGAGAGAAAATACTTGGCAACAAAACACGTTGCCAAAGTTTCAAGATATTCTATATAACGAACATATAACAGTGGAGAGTGGAGTCAAGACCAAGTTCGTGTGCCTGCAAGAGTATAAACGTGCTTGAAGTGACGATATATGATGAAGATCAAATGGAACGATCAAACAACAAGAAAAAAAAAATAACAAGAATCAGATGGAAGAAAAAAATCTGGTCAAATATATATATTGTATATATTGTAAACGTTCACATATTTTAAACATCTTGAGGATCAACTTGAGTTCTGGACGAAAAAAAAAAAAAAAGAAAGAAAATATATTTCATGGGAAAATAGTAAAGAATCCACTTGAAAATATTCAACGTTATGTTGGAAAATTATTAAAAAGTTATAAATTTATAATATAAACACATGAAATATTAAATGTGTTTCTTGCGGTGTATTTATATACCTATAAAATTTAAAAATCATACATGTACATATAGATATATATGTAATTCTTTGAAATAACGGTTTTGTTCTTCGAGTAAATTTAACATTTATTAATTCATCATTTTATATTTTTTCTAGATAACACTTTTCGACATGAATTTATTCATATTTCTCCAATGCATAACCTAAAAATATATTTCACAATACGTTTGTGCAGATTATGTGCACATATATACATATATTTATATATATTATCATTGGAAACAAAAGTTCTTGACGTTGATAATACGTGGATACATATATTGCATGAACGAAATTGAGCTCTGGCGACCATGTGTAGGATAAATCACAAGATGGTCTGCAGTCTGATGGTCTCGAAGCTGGTCATAATTCTTCCTAACAATACATATATATATATATATAAATTGCAATGGGCTTTAAGTGGTCCTTGAACGCACTACCATTTCATGTATACCATAAGCTTGAAAAACAGCTCAGCTCTTTGACCGTTTATAATATATATATACCTTCCAGGAAGAATATAAACTTGGGAGTTGGGAGCTCTGCGCCTCTGCTATGCATGAAAAATCACATCACTGGCAAAGTCATAAACAAGAGCAATATATGTATATATAGTTCATGGTTTGTTGAAAAAAAAAACCATCATGAAAATGGTTTTAAAAATAAAAATCCAAGTTTCAAAGATCATAAAAGCATTTTTGTAATGTTATATATAATTTTAAATTGCGCTGCATTATAACTGTCTTGAATAATTTGCCAACTGTGAATGCATACATAACTATATACCTTAAATTCAACATGACAATTGTATTTTATTATTACATTTATAATCTATGATTATATGTGACATAAACTTCATGCATCAGTTGAAATCCTATTAATGTTAAAAGGGAGGTTGGCGTGTGTCAACCCCAGTGATGTGTCGTCACCGCACACTTAACCTCACTTATTCTTTGACGATGACGACGATGATGATGATGATTGTGACAATAGAAGCACAACTTTACAATAAATGTCTACATAATACACACGTGAACATGATAATCCGACATTTAACTGGATTAATCACGCGTGGACAAATATAAACTCATAAACCATACATGAAGTTAACCTCAAAAACGAATACAAGTTTGTATATATACAATATATAGCATTTATTATTATATATGCTGTTTGTATATACCTGACCAGCGATTATTTTCTTCTACTGCTGGATATATAAACTCTATATGCATGGATGAATCTGATACGTGTTTGGCGATTAGCATTAAAGCCAACTGTATGCGCTGTGATTCAAAGAAAACATGAGTAAGATAAAACTATATATGTGGTGAAGATGATGGAATAGAAAGAGTGAAAGAGAGAGAGAGTTAGTGGAAAGATGATAGTGACGACAGGAAGATTGTGAATATCCACAAGGGGATTACAAGAGAACTATTGCACGATATTTAGATTTAAATTGTACCAAGGGGAATATTTTTTTCTTTCCTTGTGTACGACACGTGCCAAATGATATATGGATATTCATCTGAATTACAATCTCCATTATATAAAATGAAAAAGGGTGAAAGAATACATATATTCATTCACAACCCTTCTTTTATATATTTTTATTCATCGACAGTTTTTTTTTTTTTTTACAATATATCAAAAACATGAAAAATCTCAGATGAGAAAATAAATGAGAAATATTTTTTTTCTTCAAGAAAATATATAATATGAATGATGATAATTATTAACATAATGAATTTACATATTTTATTTGCCTGAAGCATTTGGACATCTTGTCAAAAAGACAATTGGAGCATAATAAAATATACAACAAGTTTTATAATATAATAAGGAAATTAATATCAAAAATTATAATTCTACGCAAAGTTTAAATGTTTTGCAAGAGTTCTTTCAAATAATTTAATTTTACTTTATCATAATTATGCAATAGAATATTAATTAACAACATGTGAAGAAGATTTAGCTTTTTTTATTATTGCAATAAAAAAATAACTTTTATTCTTTTCTTTATACAATTGAAAAATTAAAATGATATATTATGTTGGATATTTATATTATTTCTCTAATTGAAGATTGATTAGACCCTGAAAACTTCCTGTAGTATATTTATATATGTATGCATATAAAGAAAAAGAATTATATATTTATATGGTACATATGGATTTGCTAACAATTTTAGTGTTAATCTTGCACAGACAGAACTATTGTGAAATAACAATTAACATTAATGCTAATTGTATTATCATGAAATAATTCGTGGAGTGAATATATATTTAGCTGTAATTTATATGTACACACGTGTTTTTAATTTAAAACATTTATATTATTATTATGATTATTGTTCAAATGTATAAGAATATGAATATGTTGCGTCATTGAATTAATTTGAATTTAATTGAAGAATTAATTGCGAAATATATAATTGTAAATTGTTTCAACGTTATTTAGTGAGGTTATAAAAGTGCCCAAGTATTTTTATTTTGTATGTGAGTTTTTATGCTATATATAAATGCATATTTCTTTTAAATGACGGCATTTTACAAGCGAGCACTTTAATTGAACTCACTTGAGCGTTGAAACATGAGATGTGACTGTTTTGTATACACATATTATTCTCGTTTATATTCTTATCATGCCCAAGAATTAATTTTCTCAACGAACATCTCAACATATCTTTAAAAGTAGAACAAACAAAATACTTTGATTGACAAATTGAGTTTTATTCAAACAATATTTCAAGCAATTTATGCAAAATATATCATAATTTATACATTGATATTCAACAAAACATTATATTGATAATTTTTTTTTTCTATATTAAGTAAAAATATTTTATAGGTTATGTGAATATTTGTTTGAAACTATAATATCTAATCACATCTATAATTAATAATGATAGATTCATTTGTTATAAATAATAGACATAATATTTGAATATATGTATAAATAATGATGAATTTATATGAAATGTTTATAAATTCTTGTATTATTTATGTCTTTATATATTTTTTTTTTGTTTCAGCAAAAATGCGTTAAAGCACGTGCATTATATGATAATATTGCTGAAGCACCAGATGAATTGGCTTTTCGTAAAGGTGATGTTCTTACAGTGTTGGAACAAAATACAGCAGGTCTTGAGGGTTGGTGGTTGTGTGCCTTAAGGGGCAGACAGGTAAATAAATTCAATCCAACATTAAATTATTCTCGTTCTAACTTCAAGATCTGTAAACGTTAAATATATTAAATAATTCATTGTTATGATATTGTTGAATGCAAATATTTTTATGTTGCATTCAGCTATATTTTTCATTGCAATATTGTACAAACATTTATTTCAAACTCTGTATCTGCAGACAGCTGCAACAGTATGACCAGTAAATAACTTTTGCACGCACGAGATGAATTTCTCGTGCACAACCGCTGGAGGCATTTTATATATCCTGGCCGACATCTGCCAAAGAAATATATAAGCATGAATTATAAACATATTCAAAACATATTTGTCTGCATTATTCTTCACACATATTATCCATTATCTTCATGGAAAATATATAGTGTATGACAATATTTTATATCAAAAGATTTTTTTCATAAATTTGATACATAAAAATAGAGGATTTTTATTTTCTTTCATGAATTATGTTTCTTTTAAGTTTAACCAAAGTAATCTACTGAATCTTAATAATTATTTATTATATTTTTAGTTTTGTACGTTATAAAATGTAATTTAAAATCTTTCAATGGCGGAATTTTTTTTGGTTTTATTTCACCGTTTAAATATTCAAATAGCAATTTAAATAATCAGAAAATTGTATATTTATTATTAATTTGGACTCAGGAATTTAATTGTATATTGATATATTATTTCAAACGTATAAAAAAATTGTAGATTCAAAACTAACCTCAAAAAAGGCAACTTGAACTACAAAGATAGATAATCTTTTATAGAAATATTATTTTATCATTAAAAATCAAACTAAAATCGAATAAAAAACTGTATACATTATTCAAATAATAATTATTTCGCAGGGAATATGTCCAGGAAATAGATTGAGGTTACTAGTGGGCCAATATGACAATGGTGGATGCCTGGGGGGCAGCAGAGTCGACCTAACTCTCAACGAAGATGGATTACAACGTCATGGAAAACGACGAAGTTGGCACGTGCAGCCAAACAGAGTGAGTATTATTTTTTTTTCCCCTCCATTGTGTGTTTATATATGTAGTATATACTTCCTTAATTTTTTTTTCCTTTTTCATTTTCAACAGTCAGAAATTTTTGTCGGTACATCAAATATCCATGATTGTACAAAGAATTTTTATCAAATTACAAAGCAAACCGAGGTGTAATAGATAATTGAAGGAGCGCCAATGAATGAGAGAGAGTGAATAAAATAAATAAAGATAAATTAAAGCGGGTGAGGCAGGAAACAGCTGATCGGAAGAGTTTTCCAATGCAGCATTACTAATTATATTCATAGTATCCACACACAGAAAAAAAAAAAAAGGCTTTCAGTCACGTGCCCGAGTATTAAATAGAAATGCCACGCCCTTGGGGTTCAGTTAAAAATCCTCTTTATAATTCGATCTTGGTGACTCGCCCGTTTATTTATTTATCATTTTTATATTTTTCTTTTATTATTGACTTTATAGGTAAAAGGAAAAAAGACACAATGAAAAAATTCAAAACTGTTTGCCCAACGTTTCTGACTCATTGTTGTATTTAACTGAAAATGATCGTGTGTGTCTCTTTGCCAGGGTTTAAAAACACTTTTTGCCCTTCAATTTTCTCTCCCTCATAAATACATATGTATGTGTGTGTGTATAAAAGAATATTGATGATGATAAAGATGCTATATGACAACACACAAATTGGATAAATATAATGTGATATTTGATGAAGAGGTTATATTAACAATTCACAGTTGGTTCATATCTTATTTAATTCATTTTCATTTTTATTTTTCATTGTATTATTCATTCATTTATATAATTTTTTATATTTTTCAGCATCTCAATATATTTTCTTATTTCCTCATGTTTGAAATTCAATTGAATTTAATCTTTTGTGGTACATGTTGATATTACTAAAAGACCATTGGCCAGTTTGTGTGCTCAAATACATTGTAATATAATAATACCAATTCATTGAAAAGTCCATTGGTGCATTCACCCTATATATTTTATATAGTTTGAGAATGGCTGAGGCATTTTGAGTCCCATATGCCAACTGAGCGAGCAATTACTTGAATGTATACATGGCCACATATAGCAAATATACGTGTGGCCGGAACCCCTATTAAATATGTTATATAGAGAGAAAAAGCGTCAGCTGACACGGCTAATGTTCAATTTGATTTTATATACATATATGGGCTACACAACAACAACCCTCATATATTTTTACACTACATAGAAATTTAACAAAGGGTCGAGAGCACAAAATACAATTACAATTCAAAAATTCCAATATTACGTTGGGTTTATTTACCCTCTGCTTATTTAAGACAGACCCAGGACCATCAGTTTCATTGTTTCAAACATCATATCAAGCATTTCCTCATTTACAGACATGTATATAATGTTTATATGCAGCGGGATGATGTGTGCAGCTGTGATGAAGAGATGGAAGCATGTATAACCTCGACTAACGAAATAAATAAAAGTTTAACGTTATTTTATTATCGAAAATATATTAAAATTGAAGAATTCAACTATCGTTTGTTGCGATGCCGAATGTAAACAAATATATACGAAGGAATATACAGAGCTAAGTGCCCTGCATACTTGGTGGAGATGTGCTTATATGATTTTTATTCTGCTTGGTTTCTTTTTGCCATAAACTATTGAGCATTTTTTTAAGTTTTAGTGTCCATGTGACAGAAATACGAGAGCGTATATAAAGTGCGCATCTTCATTTTTGTGTCATTGCGCCCTGGGTCAATGGAACTTGAACGAGTTATAAGGAGGCAACTTAAGAGCCTTGTGAGGGAATAAAAGAGATGGAGAGAAGATATTATAAGTCTTCTTTGTGAGAGGTTTACTCCTTTTAAAAGAACTCATTCGTCGACTTTTAACCATCAACCAGTATAGTTGACTTGCTCCTTATTTATTTTTTCTTTTCTATATCACGTCTCGTCGTGTTTGTTGGCGATGTATATTGAAGATTGAAGTGAGCACGCGAGAAATATGAAGAAAATGCTGTTATAACATTGAAAATTTATTTATTATATTTATTTCTCATTACTCGACTCTCATGAAGTTTATTTACGCTTCTGTGTGTCCTTATAAGTCCTCATGAAGAGTCATGAGACAATGTCTGTAGACGCGACCCAGGAGCGTGCGACAATCCCTTGGTTCCCAAGTCGTGAAACTAACTTTTGCAGTCTCTTTCATGAATATATATTGTATACATATCCAAGAGTGTGAGATGTAAGAGAAAAAGAGAAAGGCAACCAACAAGAGAGTGAAAAAGAAAGAAAGAGGGTTCGTCTTTAGAGTCATCTCAATGGAATGCGCGGGCGGTTGCTTTCAAAGAAATTCTACTTTTGCTTGGGTAAAAAAAAATATCCACTGCATCGCTGCCTATGCTTTTTATTAATTTTATTTAATTTATTATCTAAATTCTGTACCTATAACACGTTTATTTAATTTTATATGTGCTCTATTTTCTTGTGGATTTTTTTTATAGTTCTTCTGTGAAACCAATTTTATATTTATCAACAAATTTTATTAATCAGTGGGTGATAAAGAGATATATAATCTAAGAAAGTATTGTACATGTTACATTTTCACATTCTGATAATGCGACCTAGAGAGATATATAGTAAAACTATATAAATATATAATGTGATTATGAAAAGTTGATCAACCAGAGTGGGAAGTCAAGTTGACTTTTGCGTAGGAGGAATTTTTATTCACGGCAATATCAATGAACTAGTAAGTTGTATGTGTAGGATTGTTCCGCGAACAACCCTGCAATAAACTGTTTTATGTATAGAAATAAATGAGACGTACATAACACGAGAAAGAGAGAGAGAGAAAGTACAAATACATTGATTAATTAATCAAATATATTATTAGTATTAATATATTATAGAAGGAAATGTATTGCGAAAATGGCAGTACAATAACTATATACTCTTCAGATCTCTACTTTTCACGATTCCAACCTGAGTCTAAACTCATATATTACTACTTTTTACTTGTAAAAAATTAAATAAGTAATAATAATATTCCTTAACAATTGTTATGATGAATAAATGAAATATGAATGAATATTATTTAATAATATTCTATAAAGATTAATTGAATATAAGTTGAAAACAAAAATTATTTTTCCAATTAAGATTTTTAATTATTCTTTTTATTTATTTTTATTTTTATTATTATTAATAATTTTCGTTATTATTAATAATTTTTATTTTTATCATTATTACTGATTTCAATTTTAATTATTATTAATATTTTTTATCATTATTATTTTTATTAATTTTAATTTTTATTATTATTAATAATTTTAATTTTCATTATTATTACTAATTTAAATTTTCATTATTATTAATAATTTTAATTTTCATTATTATTAATAATTTTAATTTTCATTCTTATTAGTAATTTTTACTTTTAATTATTATTAATAATTTTAATATTCATTATTAATATTTTTTATTTTTATCATTATTACTAATTTCAATTTTAATTATTATTAATAATTTTGATTTTAATTATTATTAATATTTTTTATCATTATTATTTTTATTAATTTTAATTTTTATTATTATTAATAATTATAATTTTCATTATTATTACTAATTTCAATTTTCATTATTATTAATAATTTTAATTTTCATTATTATTAGTAATTTTTAATTTTAATTATTATTAATAATTTTAATATTCATTATTAATATTTTTTATCTTAATTATTATTAATAATTTTAATTTTAATTATTATTAATAATTTCAATTTCAATTATTATTAATAATTTTAATTTCAATTATTAATATTTTTTATTTTAATTATTATTAATAATTTTAATTTTCATTATTATAAATAATTTTAATTTTCATTATTATAAATAATTTTAATTTTCATTATTATTAATAATTTTAATTTTGATTATTATTAATAATTTTTACATTAATTATTATTAATAATTTTTACATTAATTATTATTAATAATTTTTACTTTAATTATTATTAATAATTTTAATTTAAATCATTATTAATAATTTTAATTTTAATTATTATTAATAATTTTAATTTTCATTATTATAAATAATTTTATTTTTCATTATTATAAATAATTTTAATTTTAATTATTATTAATAATTTTAATTTTGATTATTATTAATAATTTCAATTTCAATTATTATTAATAATTTTAATTTCAATTATTAATATTTTTTATTTTAATTATTATTAATAATTTTAATTTTCATTATTATAAATAATTTTATTTTTCATTATTATAAATAATTTTAATTTTAATTATTATTAATAATTTCAATTTCAATTATTATTAATAATTTTAATTTCAATTATTAATATTTTTTATTTTAATTATTATTAATAATTTTAATTTTCATTATTATAAATAATTTTATTTTTCATTATTATAAATAATTTTAATTTTAATTATTATTAATAATTTTAATTTTCATTATTATAAATAATTTTATTTTTCATTATTATAAATAATTTTAATTTTAATTATTATTAATAATTTTAATTTTGATTATTATTAATAATTTTTACATTAATTATTATTAATAATTTTAATTTAAATCATTATTAATAATTTTAATTTTAATTATTATTAATAATTTTTACTTTAATTATTATTAATAATTTTAATTTTAATCATTATTAATAATTTTAATTTTAATTATTATTAATAATTTTTACTTTAATTATTATTAATAATTTTAATTTTAATTATTATTAATAATTTTTACTTTAATTATTATTAATAATTTTTACTTTAATTATTATTAATAATTTTAATTTAAATCATTATTAATAATTTTTACTTTAATTATTATTAATAATTTTAATTTAAATCATTATTAATAATTTTAATTTTTATTATCAATAATTTTGATTAATAAAAATTTTTTGTTTATTTAATATTTTTAAGGCAGCTTTATATTTTTGTTCAGTTTCTCTTTTTTTTTTAAATATTTATTATGTTGTATTTGTACATGTATATTTATTGTTGTTTCGCATCCTTTAGTTTTGGCGTCTTTCTCTTGTATTCGCAGGTCATACGCCTTTTGCAAGAGAGCGCCGCGACGCCTAGTATCGACCGACCTCAACCCCTATCGTCTCTCTCTTCATAATACATACAACCCCGTCGACGTCGTAGTATAGTTTCCCCTCAGGCGGCTTTCAATCGCCTCCTCCTCATAACACTCATCCACCATCCACGTTTTATTCTCTCTTCAGCCTCACTAATACAACGTTAACTTCATTTCCTCCATGAATAATACACTTTTGCATTAATAAATAAAATAATATGAATACCACGTGACTCCTTAATTTATAATCGTGACTTATTTTATACATAATATGTACATTTCTTTTCTAATATATTAAAAATATATTAAATATATTCATTTCTATATTTCAATTTCATTCTCAAACTCCCGCCATTTTCCACTTCATTCTTTATATATTTTTTTTTTTTTTTTAAGTCCGCACTTATAATACACATTTGTTTTATAAGTACTTGAGTGAAAAAGTATAAGCACCGTCTTTGAAATCCACGAGCTCTTGAGCTTCACACACGGAAATTTTATATAATTAATTAACCTACCTGAGAATGTAATTGGCGAATGAATAATAAATAGAAAGAGGAAAAAGAAATAAAATTTTTCTTATCTAACGGCTGAGGGTTTTCAAATTTAGCCAATCACAAACGCTCAATCGAACATAGACTATACATAGAAATAAGCGGGTAGGTTTCGCATATAATATATATTATGAGGCGTGGCTGCGTTCAGAAATTTCATTAAAATATATTACTTTTTCCCCCTATTATATAAAACGTTATTATTTTTTTATTTTTTTATTTTCTTTAGGTAATTTTATCTTTTGTTTTTCAGGTGGTAACCCCGCAAAAATGCGGCGATGTATATCTGTATGATTTACCAGCCAATAGAGGAAGTCCAGCGCCATTATCAAGACGAGACTCGCCGTTAAATTCTTCAGATCATTTATGCCACACAGGTAAGATAGACATTAGGGTGCTTCGTTTGAGGGGAGTATTATTATTTTTCTTTTTGCAGCGTTGACGAAATATTACTCTAAACATTAAAAAAAAAAATTCTCACCAAAAATGAGATTTTAATTTTTGTATTAAGTCCCACTATCAATTTATACATAGCTTTGCGGCATTTTATGATATTTAATTGATTCTCAGCAGATATTGTACAGAAATATACAATCTTTGCAAGTGCCTATCATTAAATTATTTTCTGTCAACTGCCCCACCGATAAAAAATGTTAAAGCCGATTTATGCTCGAATTTTATAGTTTTTTTGGCTTTTTTCGAAAACTATTGATTTTATAGCAAAAGTTGAAGAGATCTTTTTTGTAGAAAATTAAATTTTCTAGAAAATAGTCCTCTTAACTTAAAACCGTAGAGTTTATAGTTTTTGAGAAAAATCCAATTAAACATATGGAAATTTGAACTATTTAAACCTTGAATTGGTTATCTATGAATTGCATGATATTATTTTAATTGGATTTTTCTCGAAAACTATCAATTTTACAGTTTTTTGTCAAGAAGACTATTTTCTAGAAAATTCAATTTCCTACAAGAAAGGTCCTATATATCTATACTGTAAAGTTGATATTTTTCGAGAAAAATCATAAAATTCGGCTTTAACATTTTTTACCGGTGGAGCAATTCACAGAATATAATTTAGTGATAGGCACTTTTAAAGATTATATATTTCTATACAATTTCTGCTGAGAACCAATTAAATAGCAAAAACTGATTTTCAAACAAAGCACCCTAACAAACATATTAATTAAATTCGTTTATTAAAACGAAAAGTTGTTTTATTTATTATAGATGAATATAATATATCCAATGATTAATTATTGTAGGACGTTTTTCAACTGGTCAACAGAGTTCCATTGATAGTGGTGGTGATTTAAGTGATTGCTATGACGTACCACCTCGTGCCACACCTGTTATACCATCGCCAGCAAACAGTCCAAGTCCTGCACCTTCGTGCTACGACATACCAAGACCACCAACGTCGTACACACCCAACTCCAATTGCTCTGGCGGTTCTGGTGTCACGCCTCTTGATTGCTACGATGTACCACGACCACTCCAACCGCTCACACCATCAAGCTCAGCGTCAAGTCTTACAAATGACGGCTCTCTCAGTGGTTCAAATAGATCGAGTATTACAGCGCCTGATTACGACATACCACGACCACGTCTTCCATCGAATTCTAAATATAATAAAACAATTCAAAAGGTATCGACAACACCACCACCACCGCCATTACCACCGCAAAATTTACAAAATACAAATTCACAACAAATTTACGATGTGCCTGTTAATAAAGAACTACCATTGGAGCTAGAATCTGCATTAGAAGGATTACAAAAATTACAGACCGAAGCTTCTGGTGCTATTTCACGTTTACTTGGATTTGTTAGTCCTGGATGGAGGACACCTCAACGTCTTGATGCGACATTAATGGACTTGAGATTGGCGGCATTACGATTACGTACATCATTGCATGATCTTGCTGAATTTGCCGAGGGAACATTGGGCAATGCGAGTAAAGCACCGGATAAAGGACTTGCAATGAAATTTCGACCATTGGTTAGAGCACTTCGTGATTCAGACAAGCTTGTTCAGGATGCTGCCACTCAATTAGATTTAATTGAATGGAATGCTAGTAAATTGTCTCGTGGTTGTGGCAATGGCAGTGGTAGTGACACACCTACATTTATAAATTGTTCATCGCCATCTATTATTCATTCACTTCAACCTGATCCACTTGATCAATTGATCGCGTGTGCACGAGCACTTACAGAAGACGTTCGACAAATCGCCAGTTTTATTCAGGTTTGTATTTTATAAATTTAATTTTATTTATATTACAAATATACAAACACGCATCAATAAAATGATTGATTTATTTTATTTATTTCTTTTTAGGGTAATTCAACACTTTTATTCAAGCGATCATCAATTATTTCTACCAGCACCACAGGAAATAGCACTGAAGATGATGATTATGTTAATCTCGATTCACGTGAGACTGTAGCAAAACAACGAGAAGAATTACGAGCGACATTGCCACAGGAATTACGAAGCAGCTATGATCTTCTTGTATCTGAAGCTGATAATGCTGCTATACAAATGCCCGCGTCTACGCCCACGCCAATGGATCCAAATGACAAACAACTGCTTGCATTTTATGCTGCACAAGTGATAACGCACGGCGCCCATTTGACTCACGCCATTGACGCCTTTCTTCAGACAGTAGAACACAATCAGCCACCAAAGGTAATATTATTTTATATATTTTATATTCTTAACCATGACAAGAATTATCGAATCTTTATTCAAAGCTCTTTTACGATTTATCTACAGGTTTTCCTCGCCCACGGCAAATTTGTTGTACTCAGCGCACACAGACTTGTACACATTGGCGATACTGTGCACAGAAATATAATAAGAAATGATGTGAGAACAAAAGTACTTCAGTGCGCCAATTTATTGAGTGACGCGCTTGCTCAAATAGTACTAAAAACTAAACAAGCTGCACAATTCTTCCCGAGTGTTACAGCAGTACAGGAGATGGTTGATAGCGTTGTTGATGTTTCTCATTTAGCAAAAGATTTAAAAGTCGCGATGATTCACGCTGCTCAACAACCGTGAAATATTTATTGTCACTTAATATAAAATTATACTTCAATTTTTCTTCCTTGATAAAGAACGAACTGGATGTTAATGCATGAATTGAGGCATCAATAAATGCCTTTGTATACCTCATTCCCCATACCCAAAGTCTGTAAAAATAATTCATAATCCTGAGGAAATGCGGATAACTTATTACTACAGAGTACACTACTGCCAAAGCATATTATGCATAACATAATACAATGAAATTGAATACGTTATTGTAATGGTGAATGTTTTTTTTTATTTTTGGTAGGTAGTAAAGACAAAGTGATGATGGTGGTGTCAAAAGAGAATAATAATAGCGGAGATGTTTAATCTCCGCTTTATTTAAAATTGAATATTATTTTCAAACGTAATATTGTCAAGAGTTTGAAATTTTTTTATATCATCCAAGATAAGAGACATAAGAAAAATTAATTAGCCATTAATTTTTTGTATTGATATGATATGTAAGAGAATTTTTTGATATAAATGTGCCACACCGTGCTTTTTATTATACCAGTCGCAACGGTTAAGGCTTTTTCTCACTTTTTCGACAATATATTACAACTTTTTTTAGCAACAAACCACACAACGACAACTAGAACTGCGCAGAATTTATCGATAATGCAGTGGACTGATTTTGTAAGATTTGTTTAATTTTTTTCTACAAATTATTTGCAACTTTTATCGCAAAACGTTTGATAAAAAAAAAATTGACAACAAATAAGACACGATAAACATAATTAATTGTTTAAGATGAATTTTATAGTGAAAATATTGAATATAGAAAATGTGTAATTTATTTGTGGTGGATGTCAGTAAATTGACAATGATAAAAATCCTCCATGAAAAAAAGAAACCGAGGAATAAAGAATATAAACCACTTAATATAATTTTAAGGACAATGTAATATGTAAATAAACGTATTTATATATATATTAATTAATATTCCTATTATGAAGGAACTATATAATGTTAAAAAATACAACAGATTGTATTTAGAATACTGTGCAATCAAGAAAAGAAAAAAAAAAATAGCAATTTCGACAAAATTGTATGTCGAATTATAAAATTGATAATAATATCTACCCAAAGTGTGTTAATTAAATATAACACATTTCTTCTTGTATATTTATATAGCAAACCCTGAATTTCAATAAAATATTAAACACGACAATTAAAAGGTTAATAAAAACAAAAAGATATCATCAAGAATTGCAAAATTTGATTTAACCCATATTTAATTGATCACAAATTATTTGACCATTTTTTTTTGTCAATCAAGTTCATTTTGCACTCAGCATTATATTAATATTCACAATACATATCAATATTTTGTCTTTCCATTTTATTATTAATCTTCAGTTCATTATTTCAAGATTGAAAAATACTCAACCAATGGCATGTACAAATAATTGAACTAAGAATGATCGCAACAACGTCCTGTATGTGCATGCTGCGCTGTGTGTGCTACATTTAAATCTTTAGTTATTTCCTTGGGTGAATTTTTTTCCTTATGAAAACTGGTAAGATCACGCTTCATTGCGTATGCATCCTCACCATCAGCATAATATTTTGGTTCCACTTCCGATACTTCGAACTGCAAACTGCTTGTATAAAGATTTAAAGCTGCTCTGTTGCTACGTCGAACATGTAATGAGACATAATTTGCCTCAAAGCATTCAACCATCGCTCTCGATGCTTGATTCATTAATTTTTGAGCAATACCAAGTCGTCTATGAGATCGTTTAACAGCCAAACTTGTGATATGACCATGTGGATTGTCTTCACAATCTTCTTCCATTTTTGCTAGTACATATCCAACTATTCTGCCTTTTTCATCTTCGGCTACATAGCTTAATTGTGGCCACGATAACGCATGATATAAATAATATTTCATTTGATAATTCTCCGGTAAACATTGTAAATTACAATGTTGTATATTGAGAAGATCATTTGTATTAGCACAACGTATATTAATTGCCATTATGGTAAATAATATTTATAGCAAATAATTGATGACAATTTTAATGTGCTTTTTTATTAATTAACTCCAATATTATCTTGAATCTTCAATGAAATAAATAAATTTCCGTATATATTTTTGCTACGGGTCCAAAGTTCAATCCCTCCGTAGTTTTTTAATTCTTGATCGTCCGTTTTTTAAATCATGCACTGTTGATGACGATTCGCTCATACCACCAAGTAGCTCACGAACAAATCTGAATCTGGATAGGAAAAATTTCCAAACTAGGTACCATCCTGGAAAAAAATAAAATTTAAGAAACAAATGTTAATATGATAGATACAACAAAGATATTTGGAGGTTATGATTTTTGTTACAGGAACACTCAACGGAATGCATATTTAGTTGTGAAAGTTGATGAAATTTTTTGTTTTCGTGCAATTAGATCAGTGCATCCGTTGATTCTCACCCAACAATACGAGGATAAAGACAATTAATAAACTGGAGAGTATGGAAAAGGCAGCGAGCACAATTTCATGCATTATTGATTGATCAAGCTCGCGGTTAAAATCTGGCAATCACAACCGCGCTTTAAACTGCAGATGACACACACGAGACCTGTGACATAACCTCCCCGTTGTGACTTATGTTGCTTTTAATTAAAAATAGAATTCAGCTAACTTTATATAACTTTAAATGAGAAATCTTTTTTTTTTTTTATTATTTTCCCACGATTGGTCTTATTCAATAGTAGCAGCATTCGCCATTTTGAAGACACGAAATATCTATCTCATCTCATGTTGATATTAGGAGATTTTTGAGGTTAGGATTTATTCAAATGAAATTTAAAAATATTTTCAAACATAAATTAGTAGAAAAAAGTCGTTATTACAAGGAATAAATGATTAAACTTACCAAAATTCACTTGTATAATATTTTTTTCGCAATTTATTTAAATGAAAATAATTTATTTAATATTTGAAAAATGACAGAGCATTCGCGATTGAAGAGATAGACTTCTGACTCGCGTTGTTAAGGAAATATTTTTACTCGCCACCATATTTGCTCTCTTTTTTTTCTCTCTTGGAGTTGTTTCTTCATTATCAACAGAGTTTTATATCGACATATTTGAATCTTGGATTCTTTCTCCTCTTCTCCATCATGTCATTTGGTTTTATTTCATTTGATAAATCATTCTACTTATTTGACAAAAAAAAAATGTAGAAATAAATGTCCGAATAAGTCAAATTTTATTATATATGTATAGAGTAACTAGGCAACTATTAAGTACGTAGTACAATTAATCGTTCAATGGTTGAGTAGAGAAAAAAAAAAATATTAATGTTAGAAGATCACATTGTAACAGTGTTAGAATTTCTGAGGTTTGGGACAAACAAAAAATAGTTAACACCTTGGGCTGTATAGACTACAAATCATATATAATAATAGAATAAAATTTCCTTTTCGTCTTATGAATTATAATTGAAAGCAAAACCTGAAATAATACGGAACTAGACAACTACTAATATGTTTTTTTCTTTGCTTCCTCGTCATAAAATATAATGAAATAATATATCAACAGATTTTTGTTTTACTACAAATCAAAAATTATTAAAGTATCACTTTGTATCCTCATTTGATGAACAGGCGTATTTACAAAACGTTCATGGACTCTATATAAGTAATCCTGTAATATTTATTACCAATATTAATTTACGAATCCCATCAATTTTTCACCATATTCAGAGGCTTAAAAAAAAAATCATTAAAAATTTTCCATTTCTTAAGCGCATTCACAGGCGCAACGACGAGTTCTCTTTTCCCGAGGATGAGCTAATGCATCAGGAATTGAACGAACTGAGCGTGGTTGAACATCTAAATAAAATAATATTTAATAATATTAATAATAAATTTTCATTGTATTAAATAATATTGCATTAATAATTAATAATTAACGTACAATGAGGACGATTAGCTTCCTCCTGTGTTTCATCATGTTGAATCATTACATGATCTTGTGTTGGTTGAGCTAACAATTGAGGCTGTGGCTCTTGAATTGCATCAGATGGTACATCCTGAGATTGTATTTGTTGTGGTTGTTGCTGTTGTTGTTGTTGTTGTTGTTGTTGAGGCTGTTGATGTTGTTCTTTCTCTTCTTGAGGATTATTTACCATAACACGAGTTCTTGCCTCAACTGGAACTTCCAATGATTCAACTGGTCCCATAGCCATTTCAAATCTCGGCACAGCAAACGCACGTCCTTGAACAACTTGATGAATAATATTTCTGATTCCAGCTGGCACGGACATTTCTTTCTCTTCATCATCATTATCATCATCTTTTTCAGCTTGATCTTGTTCACTTGGATAATGTTTAATTTGTTCTGACTGATCGTCATAATCATTTTGACGACGACCTTCAATATTACCGTGCTCTAAAAGATTTCTCACTTCAATAGGGAGAAATTGCGCCATTGGAATTGGTCGGGCATTACCTGGGAATGGCTTGAAGTCTTGAACTTCCTGAAATAATATAAAAGAAAAACAAATAGATGATATTGAACGTTGATTAGGATTTTTTTTTAATTTTATAATTTCAATAAATTATCACCTCTCGTCGTGCACCTTCTGGTACATCATTAACTGGTCTCATTTCTCCAGTTATATGCTGGATAATATTTTTAATTTCCACTGGAACTTGTTGGATAATTCTACGGATTTCAATTGGAATACCACCCAAGGGGAAAGACGATTTTTCTGGATTTTCTTGACGTTGAACAGGTCTTTGATCAATTTGTTGACGAATAATCATTTGTGGAATAATTCTGCCTTCATTTTGTGGCGTCTCAAGCATCATTGTAGGTTGATGAGGTTGTGAAGAAGATGGTGGTGGTGGTGGTGGTGGAGGTACCATTCCTTGTGTATGTTGCTCTTGTTGATATGCTGGTGCTATTTGTTCTTGACCAAATATTTGTGGTTGTTGTTGCTCTTGATTCATTGGTGGTCGCATACCGCGGATTATTTCAATTGGTACTGGACGTAATTCAAATGGTACTGGACGCATCTCTTGCTGTTGATGATTCATTTGTGATCCAATACGTGCAGCTACCATGTCCATTATTTGTGGAAGATTTCTGATATCAGAAATAACTCGATTGTCCATTTGATTCAATTCACGATGAGGAAATGGTGGACGCATCATTTCTGGTACTGGATATTGATTCTGAACTTGATACCGATGATAATCTTGCTCCTGTGGTTGCATTGGCATTTGTACTTGTCCCAATGGTACAATTATTGGCGTAAGAATCTCCTGTTCCTGTTGTCTGTATTCAAAATCATGATAATAATTATTAATTGAATAATATTAATAAAATAAATGTCTTAAAGGTCAAGTTAATGTGTACATACCCTGATTCTTGACGTCGGGGATCTCCAGATTGACAGAGAATTGATACACGTTCACCATTAAGTCGTTGAACACGTGGATGATCTGTGCTGTTATCATTATTATCTATTTGTTCTGCTGTGTCATCAGCAAATTCATCGGATCTACGACGTTCAACTACACAAGAAACAACACTTCGTGCTTGTTGCATTAATGTCTAAAAAAGAGAATAAAAAAAATTAAAAGAAATAACAACAGCAAATATAATCACTTTCTCTATTTGGATTTGTGTTACGTGAGAAAATTTATTCATAATATTTATTCTTACACCAGCGAGGTCGTCTAAGTCAAGCTGAAGAGGAAATTTGATGTGAACTGGTGGGAATTCAGAATCATCATAATCATCCTCATTCTCATTGTCATTATCGTTTTCATTGTCATTTTTGAATTTATCTTTGTCGTCGCTCTGTAATTTTTTATCCTTTGTATCTGAAGATAATGATGATGACGATGACGATGATTGTGTATTGGTTGATTCAACAACGTTAAGACTTTGAAGATTCTCCTTAGCCTCAATAGGATCCTGTAAAGAAGTTGATATTAAATATTATCACCGGATATATAAATTACTTATGATAATAAACGTCAAGTTTCACCGATGCACACATGCGAGAATGTATTGCATGCGGGATTCATTCGACTTTGATTTTACTTCTACAACTATGTGACTTTTCATTTATTATATATATTCATACACACATATAGAAAAAGTTAATTGCATGATATACGCTTGGACGCATACAATTTCCATCATTCTATAGTTTTGCCACGCATACATACATATTTCAAGCTATAATCAACAGCAGGAGTTTACTTTCACCGCGACCTGGCATCAACGCACGACCAGAAGACACCATGTTGCAAATTGAGTGATGGACACATTGAAGAACAAAAAAAAAATAGTTGCTATATTATTGTTGTATAACCAATACTGCTATATTGTAAATAAATGTATTCATTCGATGAAATAATTAATATTGGCTTAACCATTATCAACCGCCATAATGATTAAATGTATTTTTTAAGGTTAGGTCAGAAAATAATTTGAAATAAATAAATGGTTATACAGGAAAGTCTATTGCTAATATTTTTTTAATATGTCCAGTTTTACCAGCTGGATTTACTGACAACTTTCTACTTCCCAGTTGAATGGCGCAAAGAAAATAAAATTCATGAACATAAAAGTGTACAAAAAATCTAATCCTTATAATAACGCAATAATATAAATCTAATTTTTTTTTTTTGTTCTTCATTACATAGACATAAATATGCTAATTGCAGAGGAAGATATTTTATGCCCTCGTATGAACACCAATCATATATTTAAAGAATCATTATGCAAAATGATAATTTAAAAGTGTTCCTTTGACTTCAATCATACAAAAATACGAAATTTAGTCCTCCACAAAAATATATATATTTTTCGCGTTTGAAATGTTAGAAAATAACGGAGAAACCTTTTCAGGGTATATAATAATTATCACAGCTACTGAATAAAATACTTAAAATATTGTAAATACATTTATATGAATATAATAATGAAATCATTTTGAGGTTATACACACAAAAGTAGACAATAGAAAATTAAATATTAAAATAATATTGGAAGTTAATTCACATGTCTATTATTGTATATCTATATACATAAATATATTTATAAATGAGAAATAAATATATAGTCTCGACAATGTACAGTTAATCGGCAAAGAGAAAATCCTTTCAGCGAGCATTCACCTCCCTATATATATATATATATACATATCTTTCATTTCTCTCTTTGCTCTCTTGTAATCATCGCAATAGCAACCCACTTTCTGTTGTGGTTGTTGTTAGTGTATATGTTTTTTTACTAGTATCTATGTACAAACATAAATATCACAAACGTATAGACTTTTTAAGATTCATCTATATCATTATTTGATTTGCAGGTTAAGCCCGGTGCAATCCCCATTCATCTTCTACTTCAATGGCAATTGGAATAAAGAAAATAAATAAAAGTATACATACACATGCATTTATGTAGTATAATACATAAATATATATTATTCGAGAAAGGACTCGTGAGAAATATCAGTTTATTTCATGCCGGAAAAAGAGATAGCGTCAACAATAATGTGGGTGGAAAAAAAATATCTAAGAAGTCGCTTCATCGATTATTCGCATGTAATTCACGACGTGTCGCTTCCTGGCTTCGCATTACGTGCTCTCAGTAGAAAGTGAAGAACATACATATGAATTCATATGGGTATATATGTCGTGTATGTATTAAAATATACATAGAGTATATAAATGTACGAATGAAAGGAAAAAAAAAAATCGTCAAAGTTTGCCATCTGAGTCATGTCTTCAAATTGGAAATTAAACCGGTTTTTAAAATGTTTAAATTGTTTATCTTAAAATCCCATTTCAATGTCATATTTCATTCATCTATTTATTCTTATTTTGTTTGAATTATGACCAATATTTAATAGTTGTTTGCCTTGAATCTGCGACAATTAAAAACTCATCAAATTAATTTGATTTTTCTAGGTAACAAAGTCCAATTATTGTGTTCAATCAATAATCAATAGGGGAAGATTATTATTTAATGATGTACCTGTATGAGTGATTCAGGTTGGAGCCGCTTGAAAAGTTCACCTTGCTGTTGAATGCCCATTTGTGCTTGCATTGCTGCAATTGACTCAGGTGTACATGAAGCACGTGCTTGAAGCCAAGCACTAGCAAGAATAAAGCTACCAATAATAATTGAAATGGCAATCAGTGTCATTGCAATTATCCTTGCTATTTGGACAGCTGTGCTCTTCATTGGTGGACGTGAATATGCCTGAAAAAAAAATGAAAAACAAATATACAAAATATAATTAATAAGAAAGTAAATAAGTATAACCTCAAAAATTTATCAAACTCAATTAATTAATTTTACAAATAATATTTACATAATAGTATTATTTTTTTCTTTCTCACTGTAGTCAGCATTTCGTAATGCAACAAGAGATACAGAGAGGAGTGTCCATTTGCTCTCACAGTTTGTGATTGTATATATTATAAATATATGAAACAGACATTTATGATGATGGTGATCATCATTGTGGATACATATATGTACATGATTTACATACAAGGACTGTGTAATATGCAAAAAAATGCGACAAAAGGCTACAAATGAATTGTACACCGGTGATATATAAACGTGTGTGGACGGTGCCAGCTTCACGCTTGGTACCCAACCGAGTCGAGGCCTTTGTGTCGTTCTCTGTACACCACTTAGCTATTTTGCTTCGTTATCGATTCGTGTCTGTGGTGGCACCGCAACCGTTAATATGCATGAAGGAACTTTTTGTTTATTATAAAGTGAAAACATCAGATGAAAAATAAAAATACAAATACACAGATAAAATGAAATCTGATGATGAATTTATTTTTCTATGCCGCAGATTTAAAAAATAATTAACAGTTTACTGATGACGATTGAATAATGTTGGAGGTCACGAAGGATCAGTCAGCAAGAAGGAAGAACTGTAACTAGATTATACATATAGGAAGAGAAAGCACATTAATATATAAAGGTGCATCTTAGTCCCACGGGTCAGAAACTTGAATAGCGGCTCTTTGATGATAGAAAAAAAAAATAAACGATAAACGACAAGCATAAAGGTCTACCAACGGTTTTATTGTTCTTCATTTGCAAGACATTTTTATTAACTGTATTACCTAATTAATTTCCTTTTGCATATAGTATACACAGTGAGGTGAAAAAGCGCAATCTTAATCCAAAGAAAATTGTGCATTGAGGAGGTTAAACATAAAGGTAAATGAATATATCTATTATTGAAATATTATACTTAAACCAAAAATGGCGGCGATTCAAATTATACGTTACTATAAAAAGACAAAAATAAAAAATGTCTGAAATGAATATTACAAATTGTCAACAATACATCTTGATGGAATATTGTATACTAAATTTACTGGATCATTGCTGGATCACCGACAAAATTCATTATTTTTTATTCTCCAATCTAAACGAATCTTCATATTTTTTTTTTTTTGCATAGAGCTGTTTCATTTATTTGCTCGTTCACTGATGATGTCAATGATAAATCGTGTAGGAGAGTCTTTACAATATATATACGTATGCAATTCGTAATGACCTCGATGTGGATGGACGATGGTGTAGCACGGGTGAGAGGCCTCCAGGAGATAGTAGGCCATTCAAGTAACTTAACTTTTATACACCATATGCTTTTGCTGAATGTCTCAGGAGAGACAAAAGTAAACATAGAACACTGTTGCCAAGCGCAGTCAGTTATGGACATTTATTTCTTATTCAATTATATATTTTTATATTTATCTTTGATATATTTTTTATATTCTACATGAATAAGATAAGAATCTAACCTAAAAAACGTGTCATAAAGTGGATAAGAAAAATAGAAGAATTCCTGCTTGAGGTAAATTGCGAAAATATATATACTATGTACTAATTTATATAGTTTACATTTATGCATTCTTATTTAGGTGGTTTGCTTTATGGAATATTTATTTTTAGTTGCGTAAGAATGCCTGAACATTTTCCTGATGATGATGACAACGACGACGACCGTATACGCAATATTAAAGGATTGGCCAAATAGAAGAAGAGAAAGAAAAATAAAATATACAAAGTGTTGCTTGCTTAATGCATCACTTAGCACGACATTATGGTGAAAATAAGTGGAATAATAGGTGGGTATTTAATAAAAATGTCTTCAGAGATGTAAAAATATTGTAACAATCGCGATAATTATAATTATTAACGTGACATTAAATAGTGTAATCAGGATAAAAGTCAATTTTATATTTACAATCTTCATTTACAGAGAGATTTTAATGCCTATAAATGAGATTTATTTTGTGATATATGATACATAATAGTTAAATAAAATAAATGTCAATGCGTCATAATTTTTACCTTGGAATAATACGTATACATACATTTATATATTTAATCTAAATGTACATAAAAGCAGAAATGTTTTCATATAATTTCTATTAGCGTCACGGTAAATGAATGTGAAACTCAATTTTAAAAAGCGGATGTGAGATGAAAAAAAATAATTCAGAGATATTATAATATGTGTGATATAAAATTATACAAATGAATTATATATTTTACCGGTGGTGATTCAGATGATGAATAAATCTCGCTTGGGGCATAGTGGCTGTGAGGTGATGGTGGAATCTTTTCAGATCCCACGGCCACAGTGGCCAGTGAATCGAGTTGATCTTTCTCCATTCTCAGCAGAAGTAGAAAAAAAAAAAATTAAGAAACAATTAAATCACTCGTGATTATTGAAAAAATAACAATGAAAAACGTTAATTATTTCAAATTATATATTTTTTCTTTTGTTATTAATTAAAAATTGTATAAATTGATCAATAATCAAACACTTTTTAATATTTATTTCAGGAAGACGGTTATAAAAATTCAACGTCAATGTTGCCCGGCAATCATTCGAGCAGTGAATGTCCAACAATTCCATCAACTGCTAGCTCTTGATGGCATCCCCCACTTTGGTGTAAATATATCAACGGTGGGACTCATATACACATTACATTAAGTTGGGACCTCTTTCTCCTTTACTCCCCCATCAACGTTGTAACTATATACCGATTTGCTGGAACTCCGCTCTTACGTCGCCACCATCTTCATCTACCAACCGAGGTGCAATCTTAACTTTCTAAGCAACTCCACAGGCATAAACTGATGCTTATTGGATATATTATTGCTTGTACATGTACTTTGGCATATGTACCATCAGTATATTTGTGTCTATTTGACAAAAAAAAGTGTATAAAAAAATCATATTTTATACAGAAGAAAAGAATAATTATTGAAGAACCGGTTTTTCATACATGCCAACAACCATCTGTTGCATCAAACTTTTGTAAATTATCTACTCTTCATATTATTCTTTCTTTCTATTAAATTTACAAATCAATTTTACCCTTTCGTTAGGTGAGAAAAAAAAATAACAATCTATTTTTATGAATGTTTTTAAACATAAAATGTAGGTCTGTTTATAAAAATAATTTAAAACCTGGTGTTTTTAAATTCCTTCAGCTTTATAACAGCTGTAATTGTTTACTGAGACGTGAAATATACACAGAAATGATGTTTGAAGGCCAATACGAATTATCGTCTTTTTTTTTTTTATCGAATTGCGTCGTAGGAAATGAAACATGACATTTTTTTTTTACATTGTCCATAAACATATGTGGCTTTTTTCATAATAAATATTGTTAATAAGTTCAAGACTTATACAAATGATATGGCACGACGAAAATGTTGATGTTTATGTACAAAAATATTCAAACTACTGCAAATTATTGCTTAACAACAAAATATCATGCTGCCGTCAGCGAAAGTGTTAAAGCGATTTGCTTGGAAATTCATTGTGGGCAACGCGTTTGCTGCTTTCCCCATCACACATAAAAGAAGCTAATCACTCATTGCAACGAGTGCACGGTAATCGAAGTTGGATATACATGAAAAACAATGGAAAAGAAAAAATTGGGAAAGGAAAACAGGAAAAATATACAGATATAATAAATATATTTGTTAATCGAGCGAAACAGATTTCACAACGAAATAAATGATGATTTCATTTAATATTAATGCAGATAGTATACACAAATTTATTTCTCTTCAACAGATATACATTTATATATAATTATTTACTAATTTTTAATGAGTTGAAATAAAATAATATAGGTTAGAAATCTCAATATATATATACATATTCTTTAGCTCATTATTATTTAGAAATTTATTTTTGCTATTATAAATTCATAATTATGGTATTTAACTGGCAATTTGTCCTCCTTGATGAGTTTTTATGAGATAAATAGAAATACAGTTGGTTATTTTTATTATTAATATTATTATAAAGGCGTAGAATTTATTCGTGACAATTTCACTTGGTTTAAATATGTCTGAACGACGATTGTATGGCTTAGAATATTAGTACAGTATTATACATAAAGATCATTGTTAGTTTTCCTATTTACAGTGGGAATTTAAAATCTATGCCAAAGAAATGCACGAAGGGTTCGTGCTGTTGACAATTTGTAATATTCATTTCAGGCAATTTTTATTTCTGTCTTTTACAGTAACCTATAATTTGAATCGCTGCCATTTTTGGTTTAAGCATTTTAATAATAGATATTTTTATTCTACGAAATAATTTTTAATAAATAAATTTCTATTGACTACTGCTTTATTTTTGAGTATATTTATTATATATATATTTTGAGTATATTTAGTATATATATTTATTATCTATTTATATTTATATATATGTATGAGTAATTGGTTGAAACTCTCACACAATTCATAACCTCACTTTCACTCAAATGATCAATATTCTAAGGAGGACTTAGATCATTCTACAAGCAGACGCTTCATGAACAGATCATGGATATATATATTTATAATATAGATCTATTTGTTTATTTGTTTAAATATTAAAAATAAATTGTTAATTTATTTTTATATACATGAGAAATTCATCTTCATAAATCTTTATATTTTTAGAGAGCATGTAAAAATGGTTAATTATATTTAGTCGAGCAAAAACTTGAATTTAAAAAATTGATTTACAGATCTCGCAAGTCGCAGGTTATACAATTGATAAAGTAGAAATCATATTTATCATCCATATCCATGTGCCATATGATTAAATATCAGACATGCTGTAAAATATTTTTGTTGTCCCACATTGTCACGAAATTTATTCGAAATAATATTAAAATTTATAGATAATTTAAATTAAGGTTAATTCCTTTTATAAAATAAAAAGGAGGTGAATATTTTAAAACAATTTGGTAGTTAATTTCACAAGTATTATGTAGAATTGACATCAAGTGTGAACCATAACCTAACATCATGGTAATTGAAATTATTTTTATAATATTAAATATCAAATAAATTTGTGATTTAGATTATCAGGATAAATTTTTTTTTCAATTATAAAATATTACATCTCACTAAATTATATAATCGAATTCAATTGTTTATTAACAGAGCGAATATTAATGAATGGTAACCAAGCAACAGAAGAAGATCTACTCAAGTTTTTCTCTTCAATATTCTCTTTTCCAGCAAACAAGAAATTCCATCATTATTCTATTTTTTTTTCTTTCGCATGAATACGAACTAACAAGAATCTCCATCTCGAAGTTAATTCTAGTGATTGCTTCCTTATGTTCTTCTGCATTATGCCCATTATTATCCTCCCAATTTTCAAGTACATTAATTTTTTTTTTTTTTTTTTTTCATAATTATGAAGACTAATATTTATTTATAATTAATTAATTTCAGGTACTAAATGCTGCCAAAGAAACGTTTCTCTACAATACACCATAGTTATGAAGGTACCTACTCAGAAACAACGTCAAAGAATAGAAAAAAAACGGAAAAAAATGGCTGCACTCTTGGAGATCACAAAACTTAATGACAAGGATAGAGAAGCTAAAGCACTTGGTCTCAAGCAATCAGTAAGATTTGAATAAATATGAATTAAAAATCAATTTTAAAAAGATATTTCTCAATTTCATTATTTATTTATTAATATTAAATAATTATTTATTTCAGAATGAATCATGTGAACGTACCAACAACGTAAATTCAGATAAAATTGCAGCGCGGAGTCCAAGCAGAAAACGACCATGCAGTGAATCATTAGACGATTCAACAGATATAATTCCAAATGAATTAGATAGTCCAGAAAATTCTAATGAAGATCCTGAACTTCAGGCTAATAAAAAGCCACGATTAGCAGCGGAAGAATATCAAAAGCTTAAACAGGAACTTCGTGAACGGAAAAAAGTTCTTAAAAATATTCCGCGTTTCCGATTGAAAGCCGTTGGAGAAAATGCAAGCTTAAATTCAGATATAAATCATGAAAATCGTATACCAATATTTCTTGCTGATGTTCAGCATTTACTTATGTATTCATTACTCGGACATAATTCACCATATTCACCAGCACGATGGTGTCAATTAGAAAAATTCAATCGAATATCACACACAGTTGTTCTGGTCGTTGAAGGTCTGTCTTGGTATCATTTCAGCTCATATGAATCGACATTTACTCATATCACAAATTATCTAGAGCATCGTTTAGAAATGGTAACACCTGCAGCACACGGCGGTTCAGTCGTTGAGGAACTAGCTGCAGTTCCATTAACTGGTACACAAAGTCGAGCATTGATAAAACAATTTGGTTCATTAAAAGCAGCAATGCAAAGTACCGGAGATTTAGTTAAATTATTAAAAGTAATATTTCCAATGCATTCACAATTAAACGATAATAATGCTAAAAAATCAATGAAAAATATGAAAGTTAATCAAGAATTGCCATCTGATGATAAATTTTCAAGGACACAACTTTTATTATCACCTTGGCAACTTGTTGAGGAAAATTATCCATTGCCATTGCGAGGTGGTTTAGCTAATAGATACAAAGATTATGTTCTTACTAAAGATTCATATTTAGAAGCAACATCAAATTCACCAATGTTTGGTTTAGATTGTGAGATGTGTAAAACAACAACTGGACTTTTAGAGCTTACAAGAATATCTATTGTAGATGAAAAAATGAATATCATTTATGAATCTCTTGTAAAACCAGAAAATGAAATTACTGATTATCTCACACGTTTTAGCGGTATTACAGAACAAATGCTCAGTGATGTATCAACCAATTTGTCAGATGTACAGCAAGCAATAAAAAAATTACTTCCTCCTGATGCAATTCTCGTTGGACAAAGTTTAAATGCCGATCTTCATTCTTTAAAAATGATGCATCCATATATCATTGATACATCGGTTATTTATAATATCACAGGTGATAGATATCGTAAATCAAAGTTAAAAACTTTAGTGAGAGAATTTTTGAATGAACGAATTCAGGAAAATAAAAGTGGCCATTGTTCAACTGAAGATTCACAGGCATCAATGAAATTGGCACAATTAAAGTTGGCTAATAGTGTTGAATTTGGTGATGCAGTATTAATTGGACAGCGTGAACTGGAGGTTACTTTACAAAATCGAAAATCTGATTATTTAGATTCATCCGATACACATCAATATGGTGTTTCGATATTTAAACACGTGACAAAAGAGAAAAAAACCGCTGCTATTGTTGGAACTGATGTTGCATTGAATGAATATTCAAAATATTTAAAAACTACTTCTCTGTCAATAATGGACGATGCTCATTTCAATAAGAATGATCAGGTACGGCTCGTTATGACTGAGACAAATGAAAAAGCAGTGGATAGAGCAAGTCAAATAGCAATGGAACACGCATTAACATTTTGTCATGTGAAAATATCAGAGGAACAATTGTTGGAGTCACATTTAGAAAAGACTTGTCGTCATGTAAACAAATGGATGGAAAAAATTTGGCATCATATGGCGGTTAATGGTCTTGCTTGCGTTGTTTTTAGTGGAACAAACAATGCTGCTAATGGCGCATGTTTTTTAAATATCAAAAGAGAATTTGCGCCGTTAAAAGTGTAATAATTCAACTCGCGCAATTCATGATATCTTGCTCAGGCTGTGACGATATCGACGAGGTCGAACATCAACCGACGCGCCTCAATATTTTTTTTTTTTTGTATTCATATTTGCCTGAGCCATGTACAAACGAATCGTGTGTTGTCAATAAACATTTTATACTCCGTTTATTTCCATTTTTTCTTTCTCATTGTCAATTACATTCCACTCTGTTATTGTTTATGTCTTTGCATATTCATGTATAATATTATCATTTCGTATCTGTTTTACATATCATTTTATTATATTTTTTTTTCCCATACACCGTAGTATAATTACAACTGCGGTTTTGTGGACATCGTAATGCTTTCCATGCCGGAATAAAATAAAATTCAAATAATAACGCACACATGAATATTCATTTTCAATCAGCTCAGTCGGTAAGTAGATTCACATATTAAAGCATATATATAGATATACTTGTGTACAAATAATAAATAGGTTTAAATAAAACATAGTGAAAAAACACGCCCGGGCCTGACTAGCTCAGTCGGTAGAGCATGAGACTCTTAATCTCAGGGTCGTGGGTTCGAGCCCCACGTTGGGCGGTTTTTTTTTTTTTTTCAACTCCTGACCCATTTGTTTATTTATTTATTTATTCATTCAACTATTTAACAGAATTAAAAGTCGTTAGATAAAATTAATTTTATCTAATTCAAACAAATACATTTTATAAATGCTTTTTTTTTTTTTTTCTATCTTATTCTTCTTACAGTAATTTATAATTGTAGATAATTAGATAAATAATGAATGAAAAAGCGTTTTTATCAACACACAAACGTGTTTGAATATGAAAGAAAAATAAAATCTTTGAACATTCATTTTATCATAATTGAATATAACCGTTAATTCAAATATTGTCCTTACAATAATAAATAATTTATTATTGTGGTGAAACAAAAAGTATAATTACTCCCAATAAACTGCGTAAACACATAATATCATATACATATAAATAATATAAATATTCAAGCGAAAGGCACGACAATAGTTTCATATATAAATGCTCTCGCAATATTCACACGTACTCCATTTTTTTCATCTTTTTTTTTTCTTCACTTCATCTCTCTTATTATAATGACTGTAAACTTGGAATTTTTTTGTAAGTCTACATCGAGTGTGTTTTATTTTTCCATGAAATTCAACAACACACATGCAACAAAAAGAGCCAATCACCCATAAATAACCTCCAAGAATATCAGAAATTGTAAAACATATTCGATTATATACTGGAATTTATACTACTGTCAGTCTCTTGTGTGTTCAGCTGCAAACGACAAACAAATAAATAAATAAAATAAATAAACATATAATTCTATACTGGATATTAATTCGATAACATTAATTGAATGAGGAAGTAATTAATAATATCATCTTTTGGTAAGTTATTTTGATTTTAAATTAAATTCTTATACTTTGATATTGTAATATTGATTGGAAAATATTTAATGAATTTGAGAATTGTATATAAATTTATATGTATTTGTATTGGGAAATATAACGAATCAGAACCTCCCTTTCAGTTTCACCATGACCCACTTACACCCCTCGACTAGGAAGAGTAACATTGAAAGTTAGGTGAGGCCTAGGATTGACCTACTTCTTTTTAGATGAAGAATTTTCCCTTAATGGAATCGATATTGTCACACCATAGTTACACTGGTGGTTAGTGCTTTAACAATATTCATTTATTGTTGACTTTTGTCATAATCCTCATCAAATCCAAGTGCTAAACATCAGCTATATCATTCAAGTGTTGATCTCCATCGCAATCATCTGCAGATTTTCTAAAGGTACATAAAAATATTTTAAACTTTATAAACTTTACCATGAATTAATCAAATGTATTTTTTTTTTAATTTATTATTTATATTTCATATCATATACACTACCTTTTAATATAATTTATAATTATATCTTATAAATAACATCATTCAAAGTTTGAATTATTCATTTTTTCCGTTGTCATTTCCTCAAAATCTATTTCGAGCAATCGATAAAATTAATAGGTTATGTTGTTCTATTTCGTTGTCGTTAATGTCGACAAATGGCGTCTTGGTGGCCTTGAGCTAGTTAATAGACGTGTAACTATTAAAAATATATACGTATACGTGCTTTAGGTCATCGTGGGCGTTAATATGAAGGGTCGGGATTTCGAAGTGCACAAGCGCGTTCACGCCCTAGACATCCTAACCTCCATTTTAACCGGTTAGACTTTGAATAAAAATACAAAAACTCCACCACATCAATACATATTCCATCAATTAAATTTCTTCATCTACATGTCCGTAATTGTCATCAGGTACAATGATCCACCATACTCCAAATTATTATGCAAATTATTATCTATATTTTTCTTTTTAGGAGCAACACAATAGCGCATTAAATAATCAAATTTCAACTATTGTTTTTGCTAATATGTGCGTTGGAATTATTGACGAGGAAAATAATTAATGTGCAATTGTACTTTATACCATTGCAATGAAGAATAATATAACAAAAAGGGTTGGAGACGCCTGGCGTCTGCGCGCCTCGACGCCCAAACGTCGTCATTATATACCGAACGAAATAGCCCGTTGGAATGTGTTGGTTCCGCACTCGTGCGAATAATATTCTGACTCTAGTCCCATAGTTCTATCAACCACCGTGCGCAACATATCATCAGTGCAAGCGCAATAATAATAATAATCAAAAAAAAGCTCTACTTAATTTTCTATTCACACTAAATTCAAATAGTTAAAAAAGTATATTATTTCAAGATATTATAGCCTTTTTTTTTTTAATTGAAAAACACAGTGGTATTAATTGTTCCTTATTATTCTTGTTAATTGTGAATAATATTTATTTCACACCTGCTTCAACTTGTTAAGAACGAGATATAAAATTATAATCAGGTGATAAACAAAATAAATAAATTTAATAATTTATTACAATGTAAGAAAGAAAATTTATTCGGGCTAAGATGAAAGAAAGAAAATATTTTACAGTAGCATTTTAAATAAATATTTAATTTAACGCGCGTGGATTATCTTAAGTCTCTTGATAAGACTCAATTAATGAGCTCTACTTTTATATGTAGCTGGATACCTTTTTATTTATTTATTTATTTTGTTTTCTTTATTTGTAACCGATAATTATCTCATGTTTCATATATTTGTTTATAATTTACCTATCGTCTTTCACGTAGTTTTGTATTTTTTTTTTTTTTTCTTCACTTGTGGCATATTATTTTCCCGCGATGTGAACAATAGACTTGCAATCCTCTTATGTTTTCCAATCAATTTACTAAAAGAAGAAAACAAATATCCAACGAAATATAATCATGCAAATCCATATGAATAATTTGTTAAAAAAATTTTTTTTTTTTAAATTACATTATTATATTTATCATAATTTCCACTTGAAATAGATATAATTCATCTACATTGTACATTTTGCAATATCAAACTGTATATAAACCCTCACTTAAAGAGAGTATTGATTCAACCCCTGAGAGTTTGCCCTACCATAACCTCACAAACGGCGCCTCTTTTTCCTCTGTCCTCATTCTCTCCTCTTCCAATTTAATTCACCTTCAAATCACGATATATTATGTTTCAATACATACATTATACATGTACACAAATGATTCATAAGTTAAAAGCACGTGCGTAAGTAAATTGAGATGAATTAATAATAAAATTATACCAGGTGCTTCGCATTACTTTTTTTTTTCTTTCTTATTTAATAAACAAACATATAACACTCTTGTTTTTTTCATTATTCTCTTAATATTTCACTCGTTTTATTTTATTTTATTTTCACAATATATTTTTATATATGTATTTATACTATTTGCGATATGACACAAATGGTGAGTCAATTATTCTTGGATAAATATATTTTTATGAATTTTTAATTAAAAAATATTGTCGGATCAATAGATTATCTTGATTGCATGAGTTCGTTAACTTTATATTGTACATATAAATGAAAGACAACTCGACATTGATGAATAATTCATGAATGTATTATTATTACATTGAATATTATGTCATCTGTCTTTGAGTATAATTAATATGATATAAATGATTGGAACATTTACACCTAAAGACGTGTGTCTTTAATTTATACATATCTATATGCTGCACTTGGAGAATATAATGTTAGGACTATTATTCATGTCCTCGTTCGACATCGACGCATATATTGATAACACAAGTACGTATGTATATGTGTTATATTGTAATTGCTAATTATCATGGATATTTGCGCATATTATATCCGTGAAAAATTACCGATAAGTATTACTCTAAATACATAAACGTATTATATTCATATGTAATGTTGAATATGTAGACTATGATAATACGTGACAATTAAATTGATAAATGTTAAATGTGCTCAGGTAATTTGATAAAGTTTCCATGTGGACATATTTTAATATGTGTCATTAATTTATCATTATAATTTCATTAACCTCTGAAAAAAATTATATAGTTATTTTATTCTTTATGTTGATAAAATAATGAGTATTATAAGTATTAAGTCTATTAAATATCATCAATTATGTCACTATTTGTCATTGATATTTTCGTGTGGCATTATTTACATTTTTTTTTTTTTTTAATCTCCGATTGGAGGTTATGATGTGCTTTTATAGCACAAAATTTCGTGTACTTACTGTATATCATTTTTCCAATATTTTAATTTTTTATACAATTATAAATAGACTTGAATGTAGACCAGGACATTATTTACTTCTTTTTTGAGGTTATTGCTTTGTGATATCAGAAGAAAAAATGGTATTCCTAAAAAAAAAATTATATCTTTTAATGAGAGAGTTATTAATTTATTAATGATATTATATATTCTTTTATTTTTTTGACTTGTTGCATATTAACCTTGAGAATATCTTTGAATATATACGATTATTCCATTAGCAACTTTATATTTTCACACGTCTTACCAATTGTTCATGAATGCACACTGTCATGTTTATAACTATCATTTGTATAAAGTAAAAATATTTTCGCACATTAACCTCAATTGTCCTCTTTGAATTTGTGTACATAAATGAATAAATACATCCTTATAGATTATTTATTCCTGTTAATCATGTAGGATAATTTATCCGTTTATTCGAGGTTTTCATTTTCAACTATATAATCAATTTATTCAAATTGAATGTCGTCAGATTATGTATATATATTTAGATGCTGTTTGTAGATTGATGTTGGCCGCAGTGGCATTGACACGTTACTATTATCGTCTACTGAATCATCACCGATTCATCGTTATTCAAGAATTAGTAACATCTCAGTAGTACACACAATTCTGTACTGTTAAATATCATGTATGCTTCAATTAATTGAATCCATTTCTAAAAATAAATATATATTTTATTTTTCTTATATGAACGCAAAAATGCGGGCGCCATTAATTTATTTCAATTGAATTAAGTGAGGTGAAATTCGCCCTTGTGCTATGATTAAAAGCAATACATTGTAACACGGGTGTATTCTTTATGATTCCAATTCATATTATATTTTTATACACAGCCGTGGTACTTAATAAAATTCTCCATCAAAATATATTTCCAATTCTTTATGATTTTTTATGCACGGTTTAATATAAACGCGTGTGGCCCATCTGTAAAATTCCATCGGTGAAAATAACTTTGAGAATATTGCCTCCAATATACCAATGCTATTGGGTTCATACGCCAAATCTATTTTTGTATCTCGCCAAGTTATATTCAAAATTCTCCTCCTGCAATGAAAGAATATGTTATGAAATATTTAGAGTTAATTATTAAAGTTAATATGTATTGTCATTGAATATCAACAAATTTATTTAAAAGTCTATGCCCATTATCTTTTAATTTGTGCTTAAAGTTTAACCTATTCATTAGCATTCCACCAAATAAATATAATAATATATACGTAAACAAAATTATCATTTTATTATTTAGTGTATTGAATGAAAAGAAACAAGTTGGCAAGTCAGAATTTGCAGCGAAGGGCGAAAGAAAAAAAAAATATCGTGGAAGAACAAACACAAAGGTCGCCATTTACATAGAGTATATATATATATATGTACAATTCTTAGATTTACATTTATATACATACCTGCATTTGATGTTTATATATTTACGACCTCAAGGCAATTAACACATCCTTATTTGTATCATCATCAACTTGTTAGATTAATGTTCACGCATATATAATAAACATTTACACGTCCTCCATTTCGTGTAACATCACCATGAAAAAATATATTTCTCTCATTGATTATAAATTCCGTTCTATTTATATTATATTTTTTAAACAAACCACTTTTTATGTACCATTCATTCATAAATTCAAGTATCCAAGGGTTGGTTATATAATCCTGAGTATATAAAAGATTATACATTGTTATATAGTTGTAATATGAGAGGTTAGGTTCACATTCACTAACATTGATTATTATTTTCAAAAGTCAAATATATATTTACAAACATAGGCATGTGAAGAAAGAATACATAAATAATAATATATATATGTACGTATATATATATAAAATGCTGTACTGCAAGTTCCATAAATATATATTTTAATTTCAATTTTTAGGTTATATATATCCGGACAACACCGGACTCATTAATTTATTTGTTGGTTATACATGAATAAATATTATTATATGCATTCATATGTATATAAATTCCTCAGTTCACGCTGCTTGCAATTCTTTTTCTGTATATATATACGTATATATCAATCGTTCTGTCGATTACCATAAAATCCCTGGAACGCATTCTTGTTCATGCTTCTCATGAGTTCACCCGCTTCATCGCGGTCCTGCCAGATTGTTTTTTAAACAAACGGATAAATGTTGAGTGACTGAAACGATATATACACACCAATGTCCCTGCGACGATGCCAAGTTCGTCTGAGTCATGTGTATAGAAGAATATAACTAAGAAATGAGAGAATATATAAACATGGATATATGGTGGAACATAAGAAGGAGCTGAATATAAAGTCAACGAATAGATCGTTACAGTTCAAACAAAACTCTTGATCGTGAATGACTGATACATAATAATTACACTTGATTGCATAAATGAAATTGTCGTCTGATGATATTCACGTGATTATAAATTTATTGATGATTTAATTATTGTATCATACATAATGTTTAATTTGATGAATGACTGAACATGTTAGTTGGATATTTCTCTCTTGTTGGTATGTTTTATTTGATGAGATTATTTTTTTATTTTTTATTCACAATGTTTAATAATATATTTATATATTGTTAGGTGTTGAAAGGACAGAAGGACAATTCACACTCTTTTTCATTCAATATTTATTTATCGATCGATTTATATATTCCAATATCTCTTCGAGACCTGAAAAAGAGAAATATAAATGAAAGTGTAAAGCTATATAATGCTATCAATAACAAATACCGCCAAACCCTTGTATGATTTAGATACGAAGATGTGCGCGTTTACTTTACCGGCGTTAAACTGAAATCAAAAGGTACATAAATATATTTGGAAGACAAAAAAAAAAAACGTTGTCTTGAACCTGGTGAACGATATCACATCATTATGTTACAATGAAACAGTTGTTGTATTCAGTGATTCATATGATATGTTTGTAAATTTATCGATAATACTGTTGATAATATTAATAATAATGTAGAAAAATGTATTTTCAATTATTTACAGAGGATAAATGTGAAATGTTACCAAGAATTTAAATTGTAAACTCGTGCCATTGAGATTTTATTCCAATACGAGGATAACACTAATCATCACCACCGACTGCATCAAAGACATGTCACAAATTCCGCTGATGAGAGGACAAATAAAAATGTCTGAAACTGTAGATATGCATAGTCATGTTATCCTTGAGGTTTGTATATTTATAATATAAATAAAATGTGAATATTTTAATTATATATTTTTTATTCAATGAATAATAATTGGAATTAAATAAAAATTGATACAGGTTGGTTTACCTGGTGATACTTGGAAGTACTGTATTGAACGCCAAAGTCTTGCTGATAAATCTGAATGGTTTCGTGCACTATTAACCGGCGATATGGCACCCCCACCTAGTGATCCACCACCTACGATATCGCTTCAGTACGTGGAAAAACGTGCCTTCGATCACCTCCTCAGGTTAAAATAATATATCAATTTGATGAATTCAAATTGAAAATAAATTAAACAATATATCATATTAATAATGATAATTATTTTGCTTAATATTAAAAATTTTTTGTCAGGTATATTTGTGGTGATCAAGTTAATTTTCATTCGATCTCAACGGCACGTGCAACATTAGACGCAGCACATTCATATCTCTGTCCGGGATTGGCAAAAATGGCTGTTGATTATATGATAAAGAATTTAGCATCGACAAATGTTCTATCAGTTTATCATGGTCTAACTCTTTATTCAATAAATGAGGCCGATGAACTTGGACAAATTCCATCAGCACCGCCATTACCTGGTGATGATGCAATTGAAATAGGTAAATATATATAAATATTATTGAATAAATTTTCAAATAAAAAAATAAATATACTTATCATATTGCTTTTGTTTCAATTGATTTATAATTATATACATTCAATAATTTGTTGACAATATATTTATTTATACAGCTGTGGCGTGTACAAGGTTACTTAATGCTTGTCTCAGTGTAATTGATTCTGTTGCTGACGATGTGTTACGACAGGAAGGCTTTGAAGAGTTGAACATTCAGGAAGTTGCACGTCTTGCACGTAGAGATGAACTTAAACTTGGTAAAGAGACAATTTTATTTAGTGCTTTGGAAAAATGGTCAGCATCTGAATGTAGAAGACACGGCATTGAACCTACACCAAATAATAAACGTGATGCATTATCCGATGATATTTGGTATAGTGTTAGATATTTACTCATGACTGATCGTGAATTTATTGAGGGACCAATGGCTAGTGGAATACTTTCTAGTGGCGAGTCAGCTGCCATTGTTGCTAAAATTCTTGGACACAATAAATACCAAGAGACTGCACAGGACAGTCATATTATTCCTTGCAGGTTAATTGCAACCCCGAGAAATCGTAAATCATCAGTGGTTAAATCGAAATCAATAATGAAACCTGGGAAAAAAGAATGTGATGATAATAAAAAAAATAGAAGAAAAGAATGTGCTAGTCAAGGTCAAAGGGCGTGTGCTCGTGTTGGTGATCTCGTTATTCGTGCACTTGCTTGCGTTTTTGACTGATATAATCATGGGGATAATGATGATAATGAGCCAACAGACTGTAGACGACTTATATATATATGTATTTAGATAAAAATTTGTTTTTCATATTTTTTTTTTAATTGAAATTTTAATACATTGATATATACTTTTTATTATGGATCGATTGATTTTAAATATGTTTGGGTATAATAAAAGTGTATTTCTTTTATTATTCGATAGTTACCCATACATAATGATAATTGTTGTAATTGATTATATTAATTTTTATTGTTTTTTATACAGAGAACGTCGCGTAAACTATAAAATATAAAAAACAGATACGTGTATTAATTTCATAGTTTTATTTTTTTTTTTTTTTAGGTTAGTTTGTTGAAAGATGTTTAGAAATCATTCAAATAAATTCAACGGGTCTTTTTTATGATCCTATTTGTTGTAGTAATTTTCAATTTG
Source organism: Microctonus brassicae (assembly GCA_918226075.1). NCBI lineage: Eukaryota > Metazoa > Arthropoda > Insecta > Hymenoptera > Braconidae > Microctonus > Microctonus brassicae. The sequence goes on along the minus strand of OW445484.1, from coordinate 10,345,335 downwards.
AGTGTGTTGAATGTTGATATAATTATGTAAATGATTTATTCGATTGTGTTCATTTATAAAATGATTTCATGTGTGAAAACATCGATGTATATCATAGTCAAATATTTTAACAATATGACTTGTGAAAATTATAAATTTATGTTAATTAATTACCGCGATTATAGTACTTTTTATTGATATATTTATATGAAAATGATACTTTGTGTTTTACAATAATGATGATTTTACTTGATGATTAGATATATATTTATAGTTTATTAGATGTAAATATTGTTGTCTCACAACCGTTACCATTATTCGCTTAATAAGCCGATTGTTTTTAAATATTATGTCACTGTTTTTATGATATAATTTGTTTATTTCTGTCAACAATGTCTATATTATATAACAATAATATTATATATATAAAAATGTCAATATAATATTATATAACAAGCTATCTGCGATTAAATAAAATATTTGAATATGTTCGTCAAAGTTTTATTAATATTCTTTTAAAATAAATAATAATATTATAATGAATATATGTTTGAAAATTTAATTATATATATAAAAAAAGCGGTTAATTAATTTGATATTAATGGGATTGTTCTTATCATCCTCTGATAATAATACAGGAATTTTTTTTCACCGATAATCAAGACATTTCCCAGTACCATTGTAATCCTAACCTCAAAACTCAATGTTGTGATTTAGAAATAATACGCAGTAGTGATTTCTACAAATGCAATAATCAGTAAGAAAATAAATATATAAAAAAAAAAAAGAAAATTAATTGAAATAATTGAATTAATATATATTTAATTGATTTAATTTCATTTACAGATCTGACATTAAATTCATAATCAACATTTAACACTTCAATTCCTGGTACTTTATTTAGTCAAAAATTATCATTACCATCATCACATATATTTTGTGAATGAACAAATTAAATAAATAATCATGAAAGTTCCGACAACAGGAAATTTCAAGATAAATGGTGGTGATTCAGCATTTATAAATCGACAGAAAGAGCTGTTTGATCATTTGTCTCAAGCAGAAAAAGAATGTAATAAAGATCAAACAAAAATAATTAAACTAAATGATTTAGAATCAAAAACTTTTTGTCGTCCACCACCGCCAGGTAAACGTCGAAAAAGTGAAACCCGTCAATTTCGTGGAAAAGAAAGTATTTTTAAACAACCAGCTTTACCATCACCATTTGCTGATCGACCTATTCCTGATCATCATAGAAATCCACACAAATGGAAGAGATACAGTTTAGATGATGTACAAAGTAGCGATATGTCAGATAAAACTAATACAATATCAGCACTTTCATTTCTTAATAAATTGAAACAACAAAAATCAAAGAATAAACATGATACTGAATCAAAAATGGAAATTGATCGTGCAAATAAATATTCAATTGCATCATCATCATCATCATCATCAGGTTCTGCAGTATTGTACGAAAAACCATCGAATAAACAGAAAAATAATCAATCATTTGAGATAACAACAAATGACAATGAAAAAATCATGTATCGAGGTAGTAAAATAATTCTTCCTGAATATGTAGTAGGTCAAAAGCCTATAAATAAATCGAAAAAGGAAAAAGTAAAGATTCAAAATGTCGATCGTCGCAAACAATTAAAGCTCAATCACTTGGAAGAATTCGATGACGATAATTAATTCAAATTAATTATATAAATCGTTTTTTAATTTTACTTTAATCCACCGTAAGTAATATATTAACACACATATATTAATTAATAAACTATCCAAGTCAACAGATTATAATATTTTACTAATTTTTTATTTTTGTTTTAAATTATAATAACAACTAATCAAGCTCTATGAATAAAAGTAAATTCGGGGAACCGTTAGTTTAAAAGTCGGCCAAGAGTATTTCCCATATATTGTTTTTGTTGAGCATTTATTTATTTTTTATTATTCGAATCAGCGCATGTGAATAAATATATCAACAAAGAATTACAAACGAGCGTTGCATTAATTGTCCCTTATTTGTTCAATGAAAATCACCTCACAACAATGAAATAAATAAGTCAAATAGCTTCTTACATTCTTTACAAAATAAAGCACATAATTTATAATCCGTTATTTCCATAGATTTTTTTTTCTTTTAATACATCAAAGAATTTGTTTACAGTATAAAATATCAGCAACAATTATTGTTACTTTTATATTATAGATAATATATCTGCTGTAAAACCAGATCCTCACACACTATCTAAACAGTTCTTGACTTCATTGCGATTTATTCTTGTTGCCAAGGTTCACTGACACAGAAGACCAAGAGAAACGGGAGCGGCGATTGAACCGGGACAAGCGATCACGATCTCATGCAAGCGCAAGAAATACGGACAACGCCTGAAGTGGTTCATTGTTACAATTAATACATGTTATTCAGAAAATAATATTCAATGAAGATGCAATGAGGTTCAATACCGTTCACAATTGTTCAATGACTGTGAAGAAAATAATAGCCCGTGGAATTGTGGCATCTTTAATTATTCATGAATATTGCCATCAATAATTTAATAATTTATTTATTTTTTCATTTATTTTTTCAATATGGCAATTGTAATTAATATTTGCTATAATCATTGGTTAATTGGTTAAAACGTGACGTTAATAATTGATATTATTATTGGTAATCGACACGTTATTTAATTGTTTTAATTTTACTGCAATAAAATGGCTGACATCATTTTATTAAGCAATTTGTGTAATTTTTTAAATATTATTATGAATCGATATTCAGTTTTATTTAATAAATTAATTATGTATAGTTTAAGCTTTGTATTCATTTTATTTTTGCATACTTGATAATTAATGTAAGGTTTATTAATAAATTTAATAAATTAGTATTAATAAAATTTCTCGTTTATGCGTTATAAGATTTTATGAATAAAGATTTTTATTTCATCATTAAGATCATACGTTCGCTTATATAATTATATTAATATAAATATAATCTCTTGTTTTTTTGGTTATGTAATGAGTTTTATAAAAGTTTTATAAAAGAAGAATCAAATATTGAATCGGGAAAAAATTTTATTAACACCATCGTGGAAAAGTGAGGTTATAGTATATAGAAAAAAAGTAAAATCAATTTATAATTTACGTTCGTAATGTAATATATATTAAACGATTTCTCGAGTTAGAAATTAAAAGGCGGAAATGTACATTGAATGGGTTGAACCAGCTCAATAAAAAAAAAAAAATAAACAACATGTATACATAAGAACCCAGTTTTCAACTTCTCACGCTATCCTCCAAGCTTGGAAACAAGCGTTTAAAGCCATTTATATATACGCATAGGTATGTAACGCATTGAAAAGCCTGAAGTTGATACTTTATTATAGTCATCTCATGTGACACGATATATTCACGTAATTCCAAATGGCCAAGTCAACAAATATGTATACATTCTCTTCACTTTATTCTACATATTCATTCGACAAGTTTTGCTATCAGGGAAATACTATGAGGATCATTTTGCAACACGCTTGAAATATCACATTTCAACTTGACAATATATATGATAATCAGAATTGTTCGAGTACATACTTTAAATACGCAGATTGAATGTGAAGAAATGGAACGAATTTCCCTTGTCTTTTATAGTTTATTTTATCGTTTTTATAGCTCTAAGAACACCTGCATCATATTGAAGGTTATGTTTACACTCATTTATTTATTCTGCAAGTGGATTACAACTTTCACACTATCTCATGATTTATTGTTCTATTTATAATTGAAGTTGTATGTATAATATTTATATGTATAATTTTCTTATATACGCGTAAATGATTTATAAATTATGTTTACAATTATGTTACCATGTTGTTTGTTATAATTCTTTTTTACTTTGCTGACAAATAGTTATATTTGATATTTATATTTATGTTGATTTTATTATTTACTTGGAACATGTTATTTCAAATGTGACAATAAATGTTTGCTGTGTTGTCTTCTCAAATTCACAACGCAATCCTCAGCGAATAATGAAAAAAAATGTTATAATATAATAAAAAATTGTTTCTATATAAAATAAACTTTTTAGTTATGATTAATTATTGTACAAAATCACTTTCACATATGCATGTTTTCAGTATCAGATTATATATTCAGATTTCATTCAATTAATATAAGTAGCAGAAATAAAATCCTTTCTCTCATCTGCTATATCTTTTTATTTTTAAATATATATTTTTTTATTTTTTGTTATAGGTTAAGAAATTGACCCAAAAGACTTCAGAGAAATTGGAAAGAGAAATGTAAATAAAAATAGTTCACTCTTCTACTTTAAATTATATCCAATTTCTTCTCAACATTTTTATAGTTTTATAATTCCACATGTGAATGAAACAAAAAAAAAAAAAGTACTAAAATTGTAAAGATTAAATATTGAGCTAAACACCAAGATTGAAATAACACAAAAAAGTGGAAAAAGAGAGCGGTAATTTGTGGTTTCTTTCTTCGTCCATCAGAGGTTGAATATTAACACACAGACACATATATACACATAAATATTATATATAATTTCATCATGTGATCCATTGGACGAAATGGATGTGCGAATGCAGGCCAACGAACCCGACCTGAAAAATAATTTTTCACTTGAAACTTCACCAACATATAATAAATTCTTAAAGACGTCATTCTAGATTATTAGCACAACTTTCATTTACTTCAAAGCATCAGAACTCATATCACAATATCATCTTCCATGGTTGTCTGGTCATTGGCATCCACCTACTCCTTCCATATATCGTGTCTGAGCACAAAACCGGCTTGGGATAATTTTGTAAATATTCAACAAATAATGCAGACGATGTTGATGGCAACAGCGGCGCATCAGACTGTGTCCAAAAAAATGTATATAATATTCATTCCAGCAACTTTGGCAGAAATATAAAGAGTTATAAAGACTTTATCAATTAAAAATATAACCTAAAAACTATATTTATTTCAGCAACATGTTTAGGTATAATTTATCGTTTCCAACTGTGCGGTCAACATTTAACACTGTAACAAAGTAAAAGCCATTAATCCATGTAATTGATTTTATGCGTTTACCAAGTTATTATAAATAATAACTGCATGCAACAGAGTTGAGAATTAATAATATTCTTTTAATATATAACCTCTCTTTTATTTTTGCTTCCCTAAAGGGGGATAGAATTCTTCACGACCCTCCTCAGCATCATTATTAAACCTTGACTCTTCATGCGCGTCTTGCGCGAACAGGCAAATTATTTATATATATATATACACACTCATAGAATATATATATATACATATAGACAACTTGGAAGGCGAATAAACGCAAGTGGTGTCAATGCCACAAAATTACCCAGGATTCTCATTCTCTTTTGAGAGATATACCGGAACGGGAAATGCTGCGTTGTACGTGAGAAATTTTGCTATGAGAAGCTCCAGAATTATACAAAGGTGGGTATTGAGAAGACAACGTAAGAAGAAAATAATAAAAAAAATAAAATAAAGTAACATTGTAAATAAATAACGTACGAAAATTATGTATACTTGCATTGTTGCATATATAATTATGAAAATTACAATGATCAATACATAATATTGCGTTTTAAAATGTCTATTCGTGTAATACAATGAGTGAATAAAATGCAAAATGCACTAAAGTCATCAGATTGTATGTATGGATGCAGTATATATTGTGAAGAAGAGTTGAAAAGAGAGAGTTGTTGGATTTTTTAGATATCTTCAAACAATTTTTTTTAAAGTAATTTAAATAGTACGACAATTTTTCAAACTGCCAATTGGATTTTTTGAAATATCCAAAAATATTAATGCAATCAAGGTAAAGACAATATTTGATATCTTATTTCCATTGAGATATATAAGTCTTTCAATGACTTTATTTGCTCTATCTCATTATAATCCACATCAAGATCACATATGTTTCAAGCAATTCGAAGAATGTTTTTCAGTGATGATTGTAAATATTTACTTCATGTAAGATTTAGGTCTTTTAAAATTTCTAAACTCTCCTTTTAAATTATTAATAGAATTGTGGTGAAGATAGAGTGTTTTTTAGACTCATTAAGTCGTTAAACAAACTTGGTTCAATGTTAGCCAATTTGTTTTTTGAGATGGTGAGTACTTAAAGTGAGGTTAAACATTGAAACGATCTGACGTCGATTCTTGTAATATTGTTTTTCTTCAAATTGAGTTCAACTTCAGTTTCTTTAACTTCATAAAGATATCAGGAAGCTGGAATACTCTCTAAATTGTTCCCATCGAGGAATAAAACAGAGAGAATTGTATTTCTCAGCGTACCACATTTAATTTCAGCAATTTGTCTTTGAGATTTAACGGTTCTAAATTATAATTTTCAATTACATGCTTTTTTTATCGTCATAATTTCATTACTCTCTAAAATTATAATGTACTATATTGCTCGGTAGATCATTCAACAGCTTGAAAGTACTATTTTCAAGATTTTATTATTGTAGTTAAATCAATGATATTAAAAAAAAAATTTTAAAACGTCAATAAGTTTTCACCAAAATTGGATAAATCATCATTGTCAATCACTTCTTCTCGACACTCTTTAAAATTCCGTTATCAATGTCAAGTCATACCCCATGTCTCTCTTCACTGTCAACTCCACATACAATTCCTAGAAATAAAATAAACGGCCACATTATCAACGCGCTGAGTGTCGTGTTCAATCGTTATCCCACAATGACGATGCGTCTGAAACATTCAAGAATAAACAACACCAATTGAATTCAATGACATAACTTTGACCGTTAGGTTCGTCCGTGTGTGGCAATATGAACCCAAATAAGAATTATCCACGGTAAGAGCTTGATGATCTTACCTGAATAATAACAGATTGTTTTGTTCTCTTCAAAATTACCAAACCACTACAAAAAATTGTGCAATATCACGAAATTACTGAGGGTTACGGTGACAAACGTAAATGAACAAACTGAAGTTTACGGATGTAAGTACTGGAAATGATTGTTTGATGTTGGTAAGCAATAAGTACTCAATTTTCCTCAAGATTCTTTTGGCTTATACCAACCAAATAGATCCAACTGTCAACCTTCGCCATTACTGTTAAAGTATTGTACAACGACCTTCTGTCATGTTGTTACTTACATCGAATAAAACATCATAAAATTCGCAAGTTGATGAAAGAAAGAAGAAGAAGATGATGTTATATTCCTTTGCGTCAATGGGTTATTATTAATATTGGTCCAGATGTAGCATTATTATTCAAATACTTGCTTTACATCATACATATAAATAAACGCAGATAATTTCTTCATCGACATTTTGTATCATTGAAAATCGATATTTATCATAATATTATTTACTATCAATGATAAACATTATTTAATTATTTTTATCCAGGTGCAAATGATGCTGGTAATCAATGATAAATCCAATCACGTCAATCATATGATGACAATCTTCCAGGATAAATGTCAGGAAAACTGGAAAAAAAAAAAGAGATTAAAAAATATAAATTAACAAATATTCATTGGGGGAATTGCATCGGTGCGGAAGAAACGCAGTGTGGCATAGTAATATGTGTATATAGTAACGGGGTCGTTGAGTCTTGTTTTAAGCAGCAACGAGATGCTTCCTTACGATGGAGTAGGAGTTACCTTGCATGAAAGATAGGAGGTGGAGAACGATGCGGAACCGCAGTCGTACGCTGACCAGTCGACAATGCGGACACTAAATAATAATATTAATATTTCACCTTATTCATCATGATCATAAACGTGATTGTGAGAAAGAAACAAGACACCCACGTGCTGCGATATAAATACAATCGTGATTATTAGAGAAGAGAAAGTAACGGTGAGAGAAAAGAGGATTTGAAGATCAGAAAAAAATTATAAATGCAATGGATCAAAAATGCAAAGCACTATTTAGTCAGTTGATAGGATGGTGGATTGATTTGTGAATGAAGATTGCTCGTCATTAAAATAGCTGATAGTTATCTTTAACGAGTCACCGAGCAAAGTAGCAATATAATAAAAGGGGAAAAAAAATAGAGAAGTTAAATAAGAATAAATAAATAAAAGCAATTGATGTTGGAAAAATTTCCGACACAACATTCGCCACGCGACAAATATCTGATCAGAATTACCTATCCTTCATTGCGACAACTCAGTGGGGGATGCAGTTGCTCTAATTGCTTGACAAAGAGAATCGATTATACTTGATATATATGGAATAAATTAAACACTTGATAGTGTCATCTATAGCTTTTATAAATGAATTCACAAGTGAAGTTAGTGAAGAAAAGAGAAGTATTGTAAATGAACTTTTATATAATTTTCTTCTTGCATTTTCATTACTGTTTTATATTTTATTCATGTCATTAGTAATCAAGTGATAGTGTGTAAATGCATAAATATTTTAATAAGACAATTGTGGTGAGAATTTCAACGTTATTTTACTTTGTGTTATTGTGAGTTTGTGTGAATTTAATAAATAATTAATGACAAAAGCATGATGCTTAAAGACAATATGTGGAGACAGCGACGTATGGCTGTGCCAAAAAGGTATAAATTTTATGAGAAATAAAATGAAATAATGAAGAAAATTATTTATATAATATTTTTCCATCTTTGTTCGTGTGCAAATTCTTCTTTACGATACTCAAATGTATTCAACACGGAAATGTCGATGCTTGCAGGGAATAATAGTACCTTGAAGGGCTTTAAATCGTGACATACACCTTATCTTATTCATGCTTGAGCGTGTTCTGTTTGATATACCTCTCTTAGCACATTTTTACACATATGTATGTGTATATTTCTTAAGTCTGGTCATATTTTCAATACTCTGACGACTCATTTACCTTTATCTAACAAATGCCCAAGTATAATGATAATATTGTGGATTTAATTTATCAATAATTAAATTCATCATCAATTTTAACTGTTGATTACTTTGAGATTTACAATCTCACATACGTTTTTTTTTTTTACATTTATATATGAAAACAGTTATGATTTATTCCTTTTTATTCTTTGTATACTCTCTGGCATTTGTGTTTTATTTTATTTTTTTATCTTCTTGAGATACATAAACGAAAATGTTTCTGTAAAATAAAAAAATTGAGATACTTCTGTCAATTAACTGTTTTTGTTTTAAATTATCTAATGCACAGTAATGTAATTAAAGAATAAAAAAATGGTTATGCTCAATGAAAACAGGTCATATGTGTAAAATATTTGTCATCTAATTGTAAGTGCTTTTGTGCTAATGCACTATTAACAAGTGTAATTATATGTAAAAAAATTACTCACCAATTATTTAAGAATTTTAATAATATTCGTGATAATTTCTATACAATTTATTAACAAATTATTCAATTTTCTTTTTTATCTGATAGAACTAGTGAACTCATCGCCCTTGTTGCCTTGTCGAGTACACTTTTTTTATTTCTTCATACGAGAGTATTGCATTCTCGTTTACGTGAAATGGAAGTTCGACTTCAGCCAGGCGATAATGATATTTCAGGCAATCAACTATCATCAGGTAAAAGCTGCAATTATTCATTTATCATAATTATTCCTTTATATCTACTTAAAAGATTATAATTGCTACAAAATCGAAGCAATTTACGTAATAAGTCAATATAAATAGAATTATAGGTTTGCAATACTCTAAAAAAAAATTGATAGGTAAATCATAACCTAAAATATCCATAGACAAAAAATATAAAATAAAACATTACGGATTTGATTTCCTCTATTTTCTTACAAATTAAATATACTTATCCATTTAATATATATTCAAATCCGTTTATTTTAATATTTTTATTATATCTTTTTTTTTTTAAAAGATTTCTCCGGTTGGAGGTTAGGTGTTGTGTTTTCTGCCAATTCTATTGACAATTTAACACAGAGTCATTTTATCTATTTATTCAATTTTGGTTTAATGTTATTTTCCCTATTCTTCTAATCAATTTATAAAAATATCTGAATACATTCCACTTTTCTTTTTTAATTATGCTTCAAATATCTATATTTTTATTATATAAACATTTTAGGTTATGTTATAAGTATCGATACAAATTCAAAAATTTTTTAGCAAGTCGCCAACCTCTAAACGAAAATTTATTGAACTGTCAATCAATAAAACAACAAAGTAGATGTCGCAATAATAACTTTTTGATGATGTCTAACATAATTCATATAACAATAAATATAATGTATAATAATTCTATGCAAAAGTCAAAACATACCTTCACATGCTATATTTATTTATTTATTTTCGTATTCTCATGCAACTGGTATCCATCGCGATTCAAACGAGTGAACATAGGTGCAAGACAGCGGACAACCAAACTCTACTAACTCATTTCACATTCTAACCTAAAGATCTGGAATATTTCAAGTGCGCAATTTCTTCTTTACATGCTATTGTAAATATCTACATGCGAGAGGAAGTTGAAAAGATGTACATTCATTTGCATTGTGCACTCTATGTAAAACTAATAGATAAACTGTATACATACATATATACAAATGTGTACGCGTAAAGTAACGGTAATATACCACATAAGTTTACCATAGCTCATTTGCGTGCAATTCACGATTCTTGTTAATTAGCTACGCGAGCATTGTGGTGGGCTTTTATTTAATTTATATGAATTTCTCAATCCAACACTCAAAGTATTGAATAAAGATCAATATATAATACACCAAGTTGATTAAGTTAAAATAATTACAAATGATTTATTAATGATGATGGATCATGGCTGGCTGATAAAATATTATCTTGATGACAAAGATATAATAATTAATGAATAAAATTTCTACAGTATCGTAAAAGCCAAATTGTAAATCAATTTGGTAATTATTGAAATAAATCTGTGAAGACAAACAAAGTATGAAAATAAATAAAAATAATACATGGTTATTTCCTGTGATTACGCATCCATTGAAGGGTACAAAGAAATGTATTAAATTTTAATCTATATTGAGACATAATGATGAAGTAAATAGAAATATAAATCTATATAGAAAATCATGTGACTGCGGGTGGAGAAATGAATGAAGAAATGAGATTGATGTACGAGAAATATATCTATTATAAAAAAAGTTAATTGTATAATAAAATGTTGATGAAAAGCGACACGAGTGAAAGGTCTAGAGCGCACATTCATTAAATTTATATATTATATACTATAAACAATTATAGTTGTGCTATAAAGTAAATTTAATGAGTATTTTCACTAATAATTTATCAAAAGGAATTTATTATAATATTTTTCATCAAATAAAAATGTCTGCCTACAATTTATATACACAGAGTTAATTTAATACTGTGTAAATTGTAAATTGAATTGCGATAATAATCGAGAACAAAGTTTAATATTCATGCAATTTACTATGATGTACAAGTTAATTGATAGATAATCAATTTTCCGACAGGATATGTATATAATATATACAAATATAAATATCCTTTATGTAAATTATCAAACATAACCTCACTATTTCGTGTACGGAAGTGTACGCGAGAACAATTGTACCATGTCTTGCAGCACAAAACTTGCTTATATACATCTAAATGTATATAATACCTTTGCATATACATATATACATGCCTGACGTGATCCTTGCCACCGGCAAAGATGGAGATAAGCTTCAAGATGACTAAATAAAGTTATACCGCAGTTGAAATAAACCGCATAAACTTAAATACCTGACTGACAATTAAACCACTAGGTCAATATCATCTTCAGTTTATTTATTTATTCATTTATTTATTTATTCGTTCATTTATTTTTTTCTTTCCATAGTTCACAAGTATTTCATTGCATCAAGACCTTTCACGACAGTGAAAATTACTCGTTGTTTAAGATGGAATTTTTAAAATACACCTGGACCGCAATAAAAATAGGAAACGAGAGAATAAATGCAAGATAAAATTTATAAATACATAATGTATATATGTATGTGCGTATATATATATACGCTTGAGTGCGTGTCAACATGATACTCGTTACACGCATTGCCATGAGGTCGACTTCGTGCTGGAGCAACGGTTTCATACATAGTATATACTGGAAGTATCATATACACATTTCCAATTGAAGGTAAATGCGCGCTGCAACATAAGACAACGTGAAGGGAGTCTTGAAAGTACATTATGATCAGCATTATTGAAGGTTTATGTGTGTATATAAATACCTATATGCGAGATACCAAGAGTATGCGGAAATGCAGAGGAGATCTTCAAGCAATTCACATATCTCATCATCATTGAACTAGTTATCGGTGAAGATCGATGCTCACGGCATATTTATATGGTTTATATTCATTTTTTTTTTTTTTTTTCAGGCACTTTTATTAATCTCATTCATTTCATCTTGATATTTGTTCCCACGGACTTAATTAACGCTCTTGGGACAATTAGCAAAGGAATCCAGGTTGAATTATTTCACTGTTGGATTTATATAAATCCAAGACAATGCAATTTTTCTTTTTTATGTATATATACATATAAAAGGTAAATACATACAAAAAATATATACATATGTATTCAGGGCAAAGTTAATTGTTTATTCTGTTAGTTGTGGCATCGTGAAATATTTAAATGTACAAATTTGGAGTGAAAGATAAAAATGATTTTTTTTTTGTTTTCGTTTGGCAGATTGCTACGTTTTTACGCAAATCTTGGAGGAGTATATATACAGAAAAACAAGCTGAAAATTTACTGGACGATGAAATAACTTCTTAATTTTAATATTTAAAAGTTTCTCATCGTAATTTTCGTTTTTTCATTTAAATAACATGGGAAACTTTTTTTTTTTCTTTGGATTTTCGTAGCTCGGCATTCGCGCATTATAGAAAAAAGCTTAAAGCATATTCTTGTAGGGAATTTAATGCTCTACAAAAAAGGTCTCTTGCACTTTTTTCATAGAGACAGCCATTCTAAAGATATTCAAACTGAAAGTTCAAAATTTATAAAATTTTGGCTTTTTTGTTATTAAATAGATACTAGATACTAATCTCTTTATTATTGTAATAAAAAAACACTTCAATAATTGTAAGTTTCATTGCTTGATTTTATTTAGACAGCATAATTTCTATTGCTTTGAAATAATAATAAAATTCATTCAACCCAAGTTACAAATAATTTTTTTATAGTAAATAAAATGAAGAAAAAAAAATATTTGACACGTGAGTAATTTTTTTTTAGCTTTACGAAAACATTAGCACATTAAAACCAATTTCCCGATTAAAAATAATCTTTAAGACAATAATAAAGTGATTAGTATCGATTTAATATCAAAAAAGTCAAAATTTCACACATTTTTAACTTTGGATTTAAATATCTTTAAAATGGCTGTCTCTATGAAAAAAGTGCAAGAGACCTTTTTTGTAGATCGTTCAATTCCCTACAAAAATGAGCTTTGTACTCATCTCTATGATGCGCCAATGCCGAGCTATAAAAATCCAAATAAAAAAAAAATTTTTTTCCCATATAATTTAAATAAAAAAACGAAAATTACAAAGACCAACCTCTAAATATTAAAATTAAAACCTCCGCTTTAAACAGGCTTTCTTTTCCACCATCCACTAAGTTTTCAGCTTTTTTTATTTTTTTATTTATGAAAAAAAAAGTTCTCTAAAAATGGCACACCTTAATATATACATATATATATTTTCAGCTATATAAATAATGTCTATAACGACTGTCGTAATAACTGGATTGGACCGTGCATCATGTCGTGGTCACAGTCCTGCGCATTGAGCATCATCACTATGAAACCTCTATTTACTCCTTATGGCATTATGTTGTTCATAGTCGCATTTACGCTGGATACATGAACCATATATCTACGCCAATTTGCAGACAAATTGCGAGGATCGATTTCACGCCGCAAGAAAATCGTAAAGACGATACGAAGATGCCGGAAATAAATCGGTTATGCTCTGTTGAATTTTGTGCATTTATATACACACTGTGAATGTGCACAATTTATGTTGGGGGACCAAGAGAAAGATGAAAGTCTACAACACGATGATGCCAGTTCGTTCCAAACAATTAGATAGCAAGTCCGAGCATCTCCCTCTCTATTTCTCTATAAATATATATATATATATAGATTGAGATTGTGAGGAAAGAAAAAAAAATGTTTTTGTAGCAATTTTTAACCAAGTGAGAATGTATTATTTATACCCTTTTACATCAATGGACACACGCTTTCTCAAGTTCTGGGTCAACAGGTATCTGAATCCGGTCTGGACTCTATCAGGATACTCAACCACCATTCACCTTTCAGATCATGTCACATATTTAACTCTATATATGTACGTGTGAGATGTTACTACATGATGAAGAAAAAAATTGCAAGAGAAAAAAAGAACAAGACGAGTTGAGTTTTATGAAGAATCTTCTGTGTGGCAAAGAGAGCGTATACTTTCTCCACTATACCATGAAAATTTAGTATTATATGACGTCTAGTGGTCGGAAGTATTTCTTGGTATATATATTTGATTTTGTGAAGAAGAAAAAAAAATATTCATACCATATTTGTGAGGTTAAGAGAAGAAGAAACAGAGATTTTATTCCATCGACTGAGGAATGTACCACAATGTGTAGACTCGTTAAATTTCTCATAACTTTTCTTCTTGCAGTGAAAATATTCTGCCAACGATTTGCACGTAGTCATATTGAAGGGAAATAAATAAATAGATAAATGGGTAAATGAAGAGAAGAAGCAAGTGAATAGACAGTGAGAAAAAAAAATAGTACAACCAGACGAGCAATGAATGAGTAAGATGTGAGGATTGGATATTTTTTTCCTTTCACCCTTCGAGAGATTGAACTAGTTAATCTCGATAGTATACTCCCGTCTATGTATACCCAATGGCCTTTCACGCCAGTTACAATTAATCACAATTTTACTTGTTAGGTTTTTTTTTTTTTGGTGTGAATTGTAGCTGAGTAAAAATATTTGGATGTTTCAGATGAAGAATTGCAATCAGCGCCGGCTGTCCAGACACTTCAAAGCATGAGAAGAACCAGTACAGAAATGGTAAAGAGGAAAAAATATATTTATGCGTGTTGACGAAATATTATACTCTAAACATTCATTAAAAAATTCCTACAAAAGATGAGCTCTTAATTTTAATATTAATTACTTCGAAGTTTTTTCGATTTTTCTCGAAAACTATCAACTTTATGATAAAAGTTAATCAGACCTTTTTTGTAGGAAATTAAATTTTCTATAAAATAGTATTCTTGACAAAAATTGTAGAATTGATAGTTTTCGAGAATAATCCAATTAAACATATAGAAATTTGAGTTATTTATATACCTTTAATTAGTCCTCTATGAATTGCAAGATATTATTTCAATTGGATTTTTCTCAAAAACTATCAGCTCTACGGTTTTTAGTTAAGAAGACAAATTTGTAGAAAATTTAATTTCTTACAAAAAAGGTCTCATTAACTTTTGCCGCAAAGTTGATAATTTTCGAAAAAAATCGCAAAAACTATGAAATTCGAGCATAAATCTGCTTTATCATTTTTTATCAGCGGGGCAGTTTACAAAAAATAATTCAATGATAGGCACTTTTACGAGATTTACATGTTAACTAAATAGGAAAATTTCAAATTGATTTGTCGAGTACTTAATATTAAAATTAAGATCTCATCTTTGGTGGCAATTTTTTTTTAAATATTTAAAGTAATAAATTTCGTCAATGCTGCAAAAAAAAAAAAAAATAGTCCCCTCAAAGCATCCTAATACACATATATTACACATATATAATACATACAATTATGCGTATTTGTTAGTGTATAAAATGTGTATATTACACACACTGAGGATTGACCGTTAATTAATGCAAATGTCGGTCAATGCAACCGGTCATTGTTTTGTTCCCGACACGTTCTCAGCAGTGCATTTAATTCTTAATGCCCCAGTTACTCGTCGTGTCGATGAAATCGTGAGTGCATCAGGCAAACAATCACAATATATAAAGATATACATATATACCAAAGACATAATTAAAAATAATTATCTTTATTATTTATTTTTTTATGATCAACTCTTATTTTTCATCATAAATCTCTGGTGTCTGTAAAAGTATTTTTATTATATTATATTTGTCTTCACTCATTTCTTTTTTATTTAATTTATATGTCGTGTGGTTTAAACAAGAACAACTTTGAAATTTGTCTTGAGCTGTAGTGTCTCATATAATTCTTATTTTTACAATGCTTTAATGTATCTCATGCAGAACACATAATTGTTCGTGCAAATCGAAAAATATTGAGGTCATAATTTCATGTTACACACGTACTCATCGTTCCGTCATCAGCATCATTCATTTGTTTATGTAAATAATATTTATTATTGAACGAACAATATTTATCTTATGTTTTCTAGTATGATTACATGGAGCCACTGAATCTAGACAGTTTAAACAATACAAAACGAGCTGACAAACATGTTTTGTTCTTTAATCGCGTGCCAAAAGTTGGCTCACAAACTTTCATGCAATTGTTACGAAGATTATCAGTGAGAAATGGCTTTGGGTTCAACAGAGATCAGGTACAACGTGTTGAAACTATTAGGCTGTCACCATATGAACAGGTGAATATTTATTTGTTTTTTAATCAATAGAGTATTTTTATATTTTTAACGAGTTTAAGGGCCGTAAATACAAGTGATGATGAAGGCTAATTATAATTTTTTATTTGTTTATTTCATACAGCGCCAGTTGGTTAGACTTGTCAACAGCTACCGCGAGCCATCTGTCTACGTGAAACATGTGTGCTTCACCAACTTCACAGAGTAAGTGTTCAGTTAGATGATAAAATTGAATAAAAATCCTTCTCGTTTGCTATCAAGATATCAAGATGATTTATTTTCATTTTCTTTTATTATTAATTTCTTAACTGGGTTGTCGTTTAATAGGTTCAATCTACCTCAGCCAATCTACATGAATGTCGTGAGGGATCCAGTTGAACGAGTTATCTCATGGTATTACTATGTACGTGCACCTTGGTATTATGTTGAGAGGAAACAAATATTTCCAGATTTACCGCTGCCAGATCCTGAATGGTTAAAAAAAGACTTTGAGAGTTGTGTTCTAAATGGCGATCGTGAATGTCGATATATTGAAGGAGAATATCATGAAGGAATTGGTGATCACAGACGACAAACACTTTTTTTCTGTGGTCACAATGAGAAGTGCATGTAAATTTATTTTCTTTATTTACGTATTTATTTATCTTTTAACGTGGCTCAAGTGTAATAATTAATTTGTTTTTAGGCCATTTAATACAGCTGGAGCTTTGGAGAGAGCAAAACTTTCAGTAGAAAAACATTATGCAGTCGTTGGAGTTCTTGAAGATGTCAATGCAACTCTTACTGTTCTTGAAAATTATATTCCTCAATTTTTTGAAGGTGCAACTGAAGTTTATTGGGGTGAGTTACCGTCAATAATTAATTACTGCTTTGTAAATTAATTATAAATTATTATTTTATATTGATATTTATATTTATTTCAGATGAGATGAATTCATTTAAACGGATAAATAGGAATTCATTTAAGCCACCTGTAAGTGAAGAAGTTAAAGATATGGTGCGAAAAAATTTCACTAAAGAAATAGAGTTTTATCAATTTTGCAGACAACGATTACATAGACAGTTGAGAGCTCTCAAATTATCTGATTAGACAATAATGACTGCTAAAATACTATGTGATGATGATAATTTGTAATACATATTTAAATATATAGTTCTTGAAGGATATAATTGACAATGACAAAACGGGAATTACGGGACTAATTTATTTAATTGTCCATGTGATATAGGCAAAGATTCTTTGTATAGATTTAGTAATAATATCCTGTTATCAATAATGATTAAAGTGATTATCGATAAACTATTTTGTGAATAATTCAGGAGTAATTGTGTTGTTGGTATATTTGTTTAAACAAATAATCGACGATAAACAATTCATTATTCGCCATTGGTGATTTGTAATTCAATATGGCGGACAAATTATAATTCTTTATTGTAATATTTATAATAAATTCATTTATTTATAAGGAGCTTGTAATATAAAATATTCAAGTGATTGATTAATTAATTAGATTTATTTAGTTTTAATATACATTTACAACATTAATGATATAATTCTTCTTCTCATTGAATATCAATATTCGCTTATACATAAATATTTGATTCATTTATTTCATTTTAAATATTACGTAAATATATATCTTCATGCTCTCATTTCTACATTCTATTTATTCTATACATTTGTAACAACAATATCATTTCTGTATGGCATATTGAATTCATTTGATTAAAACAATTTCATATATACAAGTATTATTTTTATTAACAATTAGGATGAATATTATATAATAGTATTCAAAATAATTTTTATATGCCTTTTATTTTCATCATTTTATTTATATTTATTATTATTTTGAATGAAATTGTGCATTCGTTGTTGGCTCTATTGATTTAATATATTGCTTTTCGATATTGTGTTTTATTTTTATGCATTTATTATACATTTTCATATAATTTTGTATAAGACACAGCAAATTAAATTGATTTATTATTTTATTAGTTCACACAATGTAAACTGTCGTATTATTGCGCGATATTTTTCAATTATTTCAGGTACAAAATACAAATTCGTCCGATTTAAACAATTGCTAAATGAAAATCGCAAAAAAATCCTTATGTTCATCATACAAATAAAATGATTATACATCAATCATATGGTGGGGGGATAAATGGTCATTAAAAAAAAAATAAAATTGTGTGACATTATGGAAGTTATTAGTCTTCAATGAATAAAATATTCATACGCCTAAAAAGTTCTATCAAACATATATAATGATTAAAATACGATATTTCATCTTTTCAGAGCAGTCTTGCGCAATAACAATACATAACCTCTAAAACAATGTGTATCATTGTCACATCTTTTGTTTCGTGTCTTCTAAAAAATATTTCGATCTTATAAAAATAAATCATCAGAACGACATTAAAAATAATTAATTATAATCGTTTCGATAATAAAAAAATCGACCCGAGCTACGGAGCAGAACATTGATCATCTTTATTCTTTTATTTATTTGCTATTCTTTAACAGCGTTGGACTAGAAAGTTTTATTCAAGATTTTTTTCTTTTAGCAATCATTATACTGTATTGGTACGCATGTATAAAAATATCACAATTGATCGAGCATTGGATGAAGAAGAAGATGAAGTAAAAATATTGAATTTAATAATTATTTAATTTGCTACCACACAATTAAGCTCGGATCTTCAACTTAATGATAGAATTAATCATAAATAGCACACGGATTTTATTAAGTATATGCTAGAGCCTCTTTAATTAGGCGATTTGTCTGCCAAATAGATGAAAAAATTTTAATTTATAAATAATTTCCATTCAATCTTTTTTTTTTTCTTTTCATAAATTATTCGTTTCGAAAAATATTTTTATATCATTTCACAATTATATATACAATTAACCATAAATATTATCATTCTTTTTATGTATACTTTTTTTTTTTTTGATTGCTGAGATCGAAGTAAAATCGTTCAATAAAATGTCGGTGACCAGTCGCGTGTATTGGAAGTGGTCAATGATGTTATGGGAATATAATTCGCCGCTGGTGTCATTGGTAAACATTGAAAACAATAATTAGCACCACCATTATTATCCCAATATTGTGCACCTTTACACTGAAATCGTACGGCGAATTCAAGTTTCTGGCCAACTTTTAGTGTATGGCAATAAAGTTGAAATGAGAATTTATCACTGAAACCATCGCATGAATTATCAACATAACTGGCCTGAAGATCACTAAAATTTCTCCATGAATCCAGGGTATATCTTATATGGACGGATTTGTGAAAATCAAGATTTCTTACTCGTACTGTACCTTGAATAGATATAGCCAAGACATCTTGAACAATGACATTTTCTAAACATACTTGACGATCACGTATAAGATCTAAATAATTTGGAAGTCCACCAGGTTGTTGAAACAATGGCATCAATATTTTATCCGGTTTCAGACCGTCAAATTTCACATTGGTCGTTGCATTATTTAACATTTGTCCCGATGAACCATTGGAGAAATTGCCGTCATACAAATTCGGACTTGAATCTTTCTGGAATATATCATCATAAACTAAATCAGAGAATGCAGAATTTGGCACTTTAGGAATTTCATCAAGAAATGTTCTCACATCAGCAAGATCAAGGCCAAGTACATCGGCAAATCGTACGATTTTTTTTCTTCCAGGAGTTCCTGGTGGAGTTTTACCAGTTTTTAATGATGAACATCTTCGTAATCGTTGTGGTCGTTCTTGTTCTTCCTCCTCTTCATATTCGTCTTCATTATCTTGATCATGTTTTAACAATTCTTCATTATTGTCTGTAATATCTTTGTCAAAACTCTCATGAGGTGAACAAGATAATTTGTGCAGTAATTGTGGTATATTAATACAATTATTATTGCCATTTTTATTAATGCTTAATTTCACTTCGGTTTTCTGAATTTCTTCAGATGTTGATGGTTGGCTATTGTTCATCATCATGCACTCGACAAGAAGTGCACCTGGAATATCAATTTTACTGCTGTATATTGAATTATTCTTTTTTTCCAATTCCAATTCGCCAACATTGAGATGAATTTGCGACTGTATCTCAGCATCATCACTATTATCATGTGAAACTTCATTACTAAAGTCTGTCTCATCATTCGATAGTAGTGTTCCTGAATTACTTATTGATTCACATGCAATAGTTTGAATAAATTCAGAATCTGAATGCGATTTTTTAATAACTAAATTATTATCTTTAGCCGAAAGTGTAATTGTCGATAAATTTTCATCTTGTGACACGGTATTATCATCAAATGTACTCCACAATGACTCGTGACTTGGTGATGTAGTGTCTAATGAACTACAAGCCACATCATTAAGCGATTCTTCCGAGCTACAAACCAACGATCGTTTTGTTTCTTTTTTCGTTAATTCATTCAACACCTGTTCATTAATAGACGAACTTGACTCTGAAGTGTCATCAAATTTTTTATCTATTTGTAGATCAATTCTTCGGCGTCCAGGTGGCTTATGACAATCAGATTTTGCTTGATCATACGACATATCACATGCTGGATCACTTTCAGAAGTACAAACTGGATCGTAAAAATTTTCTGAATGTATTTTATCACCTTCTGATGACTCGGGATCGAAATATGTTTCATTATTACTGTCATTTGACGGCGAAGCATCTAATGGCGATGAGAAAATATATCCAGATTCAGAATCACGATTTTCATCTTCGTCATAATGATTTATTTTAATATCATCTGTAGGATTTACAAGCAAATTATCAAGTTCTCCTGGACTTGCAATATCATCAGGCGATTCAATTTCACTTCTTATATCAACATGTTGATTTTGTGACAAACGAAAGTCACAGTATAAATCAGACTCAGGACTGTGACGTGGTTGTTGCTCAAAAACATGATTACAATCTAATTTAGCTGATGTTTCATCGTTTGTTTTATAATTTGATGATTGTAACCAGGCAGTTCCTGACACAGTATTCAATGACTCTTTTTCATTGTAATGAATTTCATCACTGTCATCATTATTAACATCTGTACCACCCAGTGACGTCAATCGACGATGAAGACGTCGCGCAAATGCTTCAGCACGTCCACGACAACTATTTGGGAGCAGCGAACTTACGAGACCACACGATCCAGCACCTGAATGATGACTGTCACCTGCTGAGTCTGCGCTACCCATTTGATTCTCACCACGTTGATATGTGATTAATATCTCGTCTAATTGATCGTGAGTCTCTCGTCTCTGAAAAATAAAAAAACGAATTAACAGTTAAAAATACTGTGAAAAATTACAGCGATTAAAAAAAGTTTATATAAATTATTGTAAATGATCAAAAAATATAAACAAAACTATATATTAGATCGTTGAATTTTGTTCTTTATCATCAGCACCAAATTGATAAAGTTAAAACTAACAAACAGTCATTGGATAATTATCTTATTGCGTCGAAAAAAATGTTTACACAGTGGAGTTATAAATAATTAAACTAATTCGAGATCTGAAATCACATTGCTAGTTGAATTTAAATATAGAATCAGTTTTACTATTTTACAAAAATACAAAACAAGATATTTATCAAATTAAGATATTGTTATAATAATATAAGTCATCAATGATATTGAAAGATGAATAATAATTTTGATCAAGTCTTTAAATGTTTACAAATTTTTTTCAAGTTACATTTTGCTCTGGCTTTAAATTTGTTTCATATACTTTGTCAACACGCTTTACATATGTGTGTGTACATATATATTTTAAGCTTGATCACGTGGAGAACTGCTGTATGATTACAAAATATTCAGCTCCATCTACGTGTTTGCATTCCTAAAAGAAAAAAAAACACATAGAGAAATAAATCAATGAGGATTTGACATGTTTTTCTTCTGTCGTGTCTCACATATTGAATGTTAATATAATACTGAATAAAAATATCTGATTTAGTTTCCAATTGGTTCTCTTACATGAAATAAAAATTCAATCTATCATTTTTTTTTATTGTCCCCCTCTTGTTTAAGATATAAAATGTCGACCATAAATCATTTAATTTTTGTGAATCATAATTTGGTCAATTGAGGACAATCATTGACCATGATTGTTCGTTTAGACTATTCATTCCTTCCTCTCCCTATATTTATGAACATGAATAAATTACAGTTAGAAATGTATTACAGACTGATATAAAAATTTCAATCGTTCTTTACCATATAAATTTCATCATTAATTATTAAAGAATGTGGAAAGATGAGTGGAATTTATTGATTATGCAACAATAAATTAAAGAGAACGGCTAGACTTGCAATAGACGATATTATTACAACCTGGTTCAATGTCCGCTAGTACATAGTAATATTTTCAAGGTTATGTTAATTTTTTTCTACAAGCGTAGAATTAAAAATCATTTTAGAAATATAAAAAATATTATTGATGTTAATTATTGTCTTTTAAATTATTTCTTACACATTTCACACAACTACAAATCATTTTATCATTTTATAATGTTGCAAAATATAATTATTTTATCAAATGGAATGAATCTGGAATTTTAATGTCACGTGACTATTCAAATAAAAATTTTTCACATGTATTGATTTATCAATATACAAAATCATAATTAATTCATTAACAATTACTAATTACGATCGAGGTTAAGAATTGTAAGGTTATCATGAATATAAATAAATAATATTATGTCTAATAATCTATTTTTTAATATGCAAATCTAATTTAGCTCATTATACAATTATTAATTAAGATATCATTTTACTTTACAATAACAATTATTTCTTATCTCAATGTCTAAAGTTTTCAATAATTGTCATATAACAATTTCAGTTTATTTATTTTATTATTATATAATATTAATTTTAATAAATCAAAGCATCAACTCACAAACATATTAAATGTGAATATTATTACAGTTAAGATTGTAATTGTCAGAGAGCATTCTGATATAGAGTTCAATGTCAAGTTGTCACCAATCACGAGAATTTATTTATGTATTTTGTTGTTCTTTCCAATCGACATTTTGCAAATTTATTCACACAAAAAAATGTTCCAGTGAATTCAATCCATTCAATTTTTGCTGTACAGTTATTTCAGTATAAACTCATGTAAATTTCATGTCAAGATATTTAAAATCCTATTTTAAATATTTTAAAAATCGTTTACACAATAATCAAGTCATCACTTTTCAAAAAACGTCTCATAAAAAACTGTATAAAAAAATATTCTATATTTATTCTTATTATCTTTCATTGTTTGAAAATAAAAACAAATATTCTGTGTTCCAGGTCAAATGAAAATATTCATTTCAATGAATATATTTTCCAATGATATTCATTGATGAAATTCAATAATCCCATGGAGAACATGATCATGATGATCAGATATAGAATCACTCACTGATAAATTTACAATTTGAATATACCTTATAAAAGAATTTAATTATTTATGCGAATGATTAAGATAAGCCAACGGTGGATGAGAATTTGCCGGTATTAAATAACCGTGACAGAGTCAAAAAAAAAAATTATTCTCTCACAGACACACGTGTGGTACAACTGAGAAATGTTTCTGGTTGCTCAGTCAAGTTTGAAGTTGGAAGAAATAAGTAGTAGTAGGTATATACATGACCCACTGTACACTTGCTCAAACTCCTTTGCAAAAAGCCCTCTCCTTATATCGCATAGCAACACCACACTCATGAACGTGCATATGAAGTGATTATACTGATTATAGCTGCATGATAAATTGTTGATCACATGTATGTATACAGAATTATTTTTTTTTTCTTCTGATAATTCTCATAAGAATTGACGCAACTGTTAAAATAGCAAAATGATTTTGAGAAAGTTCTGTAATTATAAATGTGTTATAAATTAATGTTTAATATAAAATCACAATTTTGATTGATTAACCTCAATTTTGTGAGCCTGTTATTATTATAAAAGCTAAAAAGTATTTAATGTATTATTAATATCAGAGGTAGAGAAGTTATTTTGAGTATTTATATATTTAAATAACAAATTGGAAAATTACAATCGCAACAAATGTGAAAATATCAAGATTAAACATTAAAATTTTGTTATTTAGAAAGAAATTAATATTTAGTTCTAGTTCAACTTATTCTAACCTAAATTCTATTTAATTTTACAATAAAAAAAGGCCTTGTGTTATATTACCGAAAGAATAGGTAAAAGGCACAAACATAACCTCCAACTTTGGGTAATTTTGAAAAGAAAAATAATAATTTTACAATGTCACCAATTGTTATTTGATGCTATAAATGAATCCTGATTTTATCATACCAAACCGAGCTCAAGATTAAATATATTATATATTATTCCTCTCTATTTTAAATATTTAAATCATCATCTCAATAAACAAGTAATCTTGCTTTACGAACTGAAATATTTCTTTTCATTGAACTATTTCCTTGAATGTTTCTTCTATGTTGAAATTTGATAGTAAAACAATCATTAAATTGTGACACAATATGTCAATACTATATTGAATATATTTAACATTAATTTTCCAAACTTCTATGTAAATGTATAATTTTTTCCATCAATAAATAAATCCCGCATGTATTTCAAAACTATATTATGTAGATTGACATTTTATCAAAGAAGATAAAACAAATGATATGTTTTTTTTTTTCATTCTTTCTTACTTGGAGTTTTATTTTATTTTTTAATTATAATATGAATGTGAATGCCATGTTTTTTAGGTTAACAATAATATAAATAGAAATTCTGCTTCTGAATTTATGCATTTTTTTAACCATTTATGGAAACATAATTGATGTGAGAAAAAAATATCAACAATATTTTTTTATATTTTTCTACAATTTCCAACGAGACACAATTGCTATATTTTTATCAATTCTATTCTCGTCATATTATTGTTCATACTTCAGTGAGTTTACTCATACATATAAACGCGTGTAGTTTTATCAAAAAATAGATCAGTTTATTTTCGTACAACGTATCAAATAACGTTTACTACTGATACAAGTGGCTCATCATATGATTGATAGCACAATTTAATTTGATCTAACCTCAAAATGTAACTGAAATGATGATCATATATTTATCTATCTCTTCAATACAATTCTTCTGTATCCACTTAGAAATTTCAAGTTGTTCGCCATTTATACATATAAATATATATAAATCGTACACATCACATGGATCTTTAGTTAAAAATATACATCAGCAATTAGCAATGAGTATTTTTTGTGGTCATTGAACGCTACAACAAACGTTACAAATAATCTGCTCAAATTATTTCTCATATAATAATAAATAACAATATCCCTAAGTTAGGTGCCACAAATATTTTTATCCTCTTCCTATATTATTATTCTTTTTTTGATTTTCTTTTCTGATAATATGTTATGATGATGATAATCATTGTGTATATAATAGTGCGATGGATTTTTGCTTTGGCGCCAGCCTTTCAGCTATATTCAGAAATAGATATTTAAAGATATAACAACATTGAATGAAGATTAAATAGAAAATGAAGAATGCTGGGTCAGAGATCTGCCACGTAGCATTTAATACATATAAATATTTTTATATGCCTGTCTAGATTCGTGTATGATGATGATAATGATGATGATGATGATGATGATTCTTATGACTTGTGCATGCGCCAATTCAAAAAAAAAAAAAAAATGTCGGATGGATTTTTGCCAAGGGACAATGACGACAAAGCGTTCGCTGGAAATAGCATTTTCGCGGGTGTACTGCCACTGTGATCTATCGAACATATACATATGTATATATTATGAGTATATATATTTTTCAGTGTATATTTCCACTATTTCTGTAACTCTTCATTCTTTATAAAAATCATTTGCATTCATTGCATGTTATTTTTAATTGTTAAATTACTCCCATTAGTGCTTTATAGACGGATGCAAATGATCACAGCGTTAACCTGAAAATGATGCAATATTTTAGATAAATGGTAATAACCTAAAAAAAAATTAGACAAAAGATATTAATTCAATTGAAAATACCAAGATTAAACATTAAAATTTTGTTATTTAGTTCTAGTTCAATTTATTCTAACCTAAATCCTATTTAATTTTACAATAAAAAAAAAACCCTGTGTTATATTACCGAAAGAATAGGTAAAAAGCACAAACATAACCTCCAACTTTGCAGGGTAACTTTAAAAAGAAAAATAATAATTTTACAATATCACCAATTGTTATTTGACGCTATAAATGAATCCTGATTGTATCATATCAAACTGAGCTCAAGATTAAATATATTATATATTATTCCTTTCTATTTTAAATATTTAAATCATCATCTCAATAAACAAATAATCCTGCTTAACGAACTGGAAATAATTCTTTTTATTAAATTATTTCCTTGAA
Organism: Microctonus brassicae; assembly: GCA_918226075.1. NCBI lineage: Eukaryota > Metazoa > Arthropoda > Insecta > Hymenoptera > Braconidae > Microctonus > Microctonus brassicae. Next base: position 10,318,265 of record OW445484.1, on the reverse strand, counting down.
ATAGTTTACTCATAATACATATAAATATGATAAAACTCATAATACTCAATCATGTTTCTTTCATCATGATGATGAATTAATAAAATAAAAAAATGCAAACCAGAAAATTCCACATTGCAATATCATATAATTCAACATTACATTCAGGGGGAGATATCTCGAAGAAAAAATATAGTTCAGAGTTATATTTATGTGATTATCAACCATATATGAAATGCGTCGTAGTATATGTGTCGTGTTCTCTTATGGTTAATTGTCATATTTAACTACGCACATAAGTATAAACATGAATAATATACATATGTATAAACATATTCCTCGTGCGTGACCGGCAATAATTAACATCAATAAATTTCATCACTTTAAATTGTCGAATCTAAAAGTAAAAAAAAAAAATAAATTGGCTCACACATTTGTTTAAACAATAAAACATAAATAATTCTAATTTATTCTATATAAGAACAATAAAATTTAGAGTTATTATAATTATTTTAAAATTAATTGTAAAACTTACTTGATAAATCTCAGAATGAGTTGATGAAAAAAAAAATGCAAATTAAAACACACTATATGTAAATATGTTTATATTGTATGATCTTCTTCACTTCAAAGTATTTGTGCATGATCCAAAGAACTTCATCACAACAAATATTTATCATTTATTTATATTTTCACTTTTATCATCCGCCTTTTTTGTAATCACCAACTGTTATTGAAAGAATTTCTATATTTAATTAAAATGATTAAAATACTCACGACAACTTAGTGAATGAATTTTATTCTGACAATAATAATGACCCTCCGACGTGATCTGACTACCGTTCAAGTGCGTACAAGGGCATTCAAGGTCGCATCTGCGCGCAATGTAATTCAGGTGCAGAAATTTTTGTGCGACATCTACAAAATATACACATCATCATCTTCCCACAAATATTGTACTTATAATACATATATTAAATATAATTGTCAAATTTATTACACAATTTGGTATTTTATTTCTTTTATTTAGACGTTTTTCAAATATATAAAGTGCGGAAAACAAAACATAACCTCAATTCAAAGTAAAAAAATATTACGCTTATTGATACTGGATGAAGATATAAAATAAGATAGAGGATAAAAATAAGTATTCGAATTGTTTAGATAATTATTATATTCATATTTCTAATTGGCAGACAGAATATAGATAAAAATTGTGATAATAAAAAACTGTTTTACCGACAGAATTATGGCGCGAAAGTAAAATTAAAAAATGGATCAAGCACGCGCGCGAGTATTTTGTGCTGCCAATGAAAAGTGGGGGATGTTATAACCCCTCTTTTTACATGTACATATGTTCATTTGCCGCAGTGAATTACATATATGTACACACAGTTGTACTGCATTAGGTCATTTATCGATAGGTTATATATGCATCATCATTATGTATACATGGAGTGTAATATGCAAATGTGTTTGTATTTATAAGCAAACAAAAATCGTGATAAATATGATTAAAACTACAGGGTGAAATGTGAAATAATGCTATTAATAACGCATTAACTGGACCAATAAATAAATATTCACAAAGTAAATAACAATATTAATAAATACAACATTAATGTTTACTTATTTAATAATTATTATATACACACTAATAAGATGAATATTCGACGACTTCCCGGCTTTTTTTATCACTACAAATTTCTCACTGGTGGATTAATATTTACATTTATATTTATTATTTATTTACTTCATCACTGGGGAATTGTCTGTACAAATCTTGAAGCAAGACGACACGTATCAAATGTGGTGAGAATAAATCAATGAAATAATAGCACATTTGTATTAGTTAATAACATAATATGATGAAAAAAGTTCACACAAATGTTGATGATCTCCATCGACAGAGAATGAATAAAGGGGACTTTACAAGTGTAGCCTGCGCATAAAGTTACTTTTCTGCAAGCAGCGCGCTCTTTTAATCCAAATTATTATATTCATCTTGATAAAATGTACATATTATTTAAATATTTATACTTTTTTTCGTTATTTTTCAGTGCATTAATCATAGAGATGGAATGGCCATGGGTGTTCTTTGTGAACCGTTGTGTTCAGAACACAGCATTCATTCGCTTGCTTGTGAAAGTTTACATTCAGGTAAAGAAGCGGTTTTTTCCGCCAATTGGGAAACAACGAGATTAATTTTTAAAGCTGCCAGGTATTATTTATTGGATAAAGAACAGTTTTTTTTGTTTCAATTTTGTTATAAAGTAAAAGCCCCTGGCACTTGATCATGTCTTTATAATTCAGCCATTTTTATAATTTCCATGCGAAAAAATCTTTTAATATATCAAATATTCATTTGATTTTTTATTGAGTGCTACTAATCTTTCTCTTTGAAGCATTAATATTGTTTGATTAATTAACAATTATCACGATTTTGTCGCAAGATTCAACAACGCATTATACACAAGTGCTGCCCTCATTGGCGCAAATTATTTGAATATACTCATAGATCTATTATGTAGATAACCTAAAAAAAAAATGTATTTTATATATTAAAAATTCAAATACAATTGATCTATCACAGAAATATGGATAAACGTTTTTTATTTTATTGTAAAATAAACAAATAATCTGATTGTAACAAAACTATTTCTATAAATAATAAATGAATAATTATAAATAAAAAACAATTCTACGTTTTTACAGGGGCTTTTATTTTAGATGTTGGAATAGAAGTAATTAAAAAATTAAATGTGTATTTATATTAATTATTAAATATTTCAGAATACGTTCATCTTCAGAACAATATGAGTCTTTACAATGGTTAGACACACTTGGTTATAAACATTATCCATCGGAGAATGAATTTGGGAAGATGATACGTGATTTGGTTTTTTCTAAACTTAATGTAACAATTGGTAAACGGCAATTGGAAAAACTTAGTCGTTTACGATTGGGCCACGAAGAGACTGATGAAAAACGACGTGAATGTGAAATGGAGAATGTATGGTCATTACTTCAAGAAAATGAATATATTATATCAATTCTCTATGAAGATAGAGATTTATTTCCACGTTTAATTGGTACTTGTGGTACTTTCTATGCTGTTGAATATGTGAGACCTATTGAAACACCAACAACTGTTTTAGCCTTATCAGACACAAATCCTGAATGGGCAAAGAGAATTAAACTTGCTGTTATGATTCTCGATTTGTTAGATGAATTGGCGGAAAATTTTCCCGAACCACTTTATCTTTGTGATGTTAAAATTAATCATTTTGGACTTCCAGCTGGGGAGCAACGCCTTAAATTTTTAGATCTTGATGCAGTTTTTCCACGTAGCGTCGCTGATAGATTAACATCTGATGGAAGAGATTGCGTTAAACATGAAGATTGCGATTATTTTGATTGTAGATCATTGTGTTCACCAAATAAACGTTGTGAATCACCTGTAATGAATGATAACTTACAGGTAATAATTTTATTCCTTCAATATATATTTATAATATTATATTTATTACGACATGATAATTATACCAAATATATTTGATAATTAAATTATTTTATTTTCTTACTGAGTATATTGAAGAAATTTGTAATTATTCATGAATATTTTTCAATTGCATTTGTAGATTATTTGTGAAAAAATATTTCTTGGATGGACTTTGTCAGGTACAATAATAATTCCTGGATTATTAATGTCCAGAAGAACAACTGGTAGCCTTGCAGTTTTACTTAGACAATGTGCAAATCCTCATGGTGATTTGTCACATCTTCCAAGGGCATCAGTTTCATCAGCAGTAAGAACCAGACTCTATGATATGTTAACTGAAATGGATCGTCAGTATGCCGCCTCAATGTAGATTATTTATTTACAAAACAATACCAAAAATTACTTTTATATAGATAATAGCCATAAATAAGCTTATTTAGCTTTCTAACCTACAATTTTAGCTTCCTTCAATAACTTCGAATATGAATTTTTATTAAATATTTTGTTTATAAATATATATTGTAGCATTTATTGCTGCACCTTCCATGTACATCGGAATTTTTGAAATACAATTACTAAATGAAATAATTTGTTTTTCATTTATTTTCGCCGCGTTTGATAATTTAGTTTTGAGAAAAAATCGATTGGTGGCGACACTATCGACTCAAATTGAAAAAGAACTTTACTATCTACACGATTGTCTCGTGTATGTTTCTGGTGTTTCAGCTATCATAATCATCATAGAGAAGATCGGCCGTTTCAGCCGAATCTTTTAATTAATCATGCAGCCACCATCGCAAATAGCCGGGGTAGATCTTGGCAATTGGGGAAAATATCCTAAAGGTTATGATCCTGCTGTTCATGGACGTTATGATCCTGCTAAATTTTACGGAAAACGTAAGTAATTTAATTGTATTTATAACCCCAATTATATATCAAAATCTTACAGGATTATATTTCATTATTCAATTTGACAATTGTTTATTATTATTATTTCAGCTGATGTACCATTTCTTGAAGTGAAACTTAGTGAAATACCAGCATGGATTGGAAGACGTAATAAAGGTCCAGCCAGTCTTGCTCAAATGCTTGGAAGAGGTTTGTTCATTCATTTTTTAGTCGCCATTTTGTCTTGTATTTCTGTTGGGTTGCATAATGAGAAATTAAATTAATAAAATGTGAATTTATTTTTTATTTAGCATATTGGCGTTGGCAACATGCTTATGTTCTACCAAAAAAATCTGGTATAGCACCATTTTTTCAAGTTGCTACTGCCAGTATGATCTTCTTTTATGTAGTCAATTATCCAAGATTGAGTAAGTAATCGATATTCAAATATTGTTGATATTAAGTTTTGTTTCATCATTCATTACATAAATTTTGTTTTCTTTTTGCAGAAGTCCACAAGAACTATAAATATCATTAAATAATCAAAATGTAATATCATGTAAACGTAGAATGAATACATAACACATTAAAAATGATAATTGATTGTACGTAATAGAGTTTTATTGTAATCAGAATAATTATTGTTTACGATAAAATAAAAAAACGTTTATCCATATTTCTGTAATAGATCAATTGTATTTGAATTTTATAATATATAAAATATCTTTATTTCAAAATAAAAATGTACATTTTATTTTTAGGTTATCTACACAGTAGATCTATGAGTAAGTTCAAATAATTCGCGCCAATGAGGGCAGCACCTGTGTATAATGCGTTGTTGAATCTTGCGCATAATGTTCAATATGTATACGTGTATTTTTCTTGATAATAATGCATAATATATATACTGCATACGTGCACACAAAAGCATGATGTTTTTAGGGCCGCCACGAACATCTTAAAATAACCACTGATTGGCCATTCTCCCGAAAGAGTTCACCACAAGTAACCAATCAGACAATAATCGGGGGATAAAACTCAGGTTCCCCAGCAATATGGCTGTCAGTATAAATTTGATGCTTGTAACATGTCTTTCTCTCCAAAAAATTGGCAAAATCAAGCGTGTCGATGTCGAGTTATCAATAATACATATCGTAATGTGATATATGGCGTGCCTGTCAAATGGGAAATGGCTTCGCGGGTCAGTTGAAAAATTTTATAACATAACGAATTCACAAGGACATTTTGCAGGTGGGTTTCACAACATTTCTCCACTCCTCATCGAAGTTACCACAACCAAACTTTTTATTATAAATATTTATTCATCCATATTGTTATAATTTTAATGTTGTAAAATTTTATTTAAAGACAAAATAATTAGAACAAGACGAATAATGATATTTTTACTTGAGTACGTATGAAAATTAAAAATATTATTGCATTTTTATATTAATCAAAGGGTTTCCTTTGTTTGGAGTACACAGGTTTTTATATTCACATAAGCACAACGACGCACAGACGTATTAACTATATAATACATGTAAATGATAAATGATAAAATTATATTTCATGCATTTATAAAATTGAAAAAATATTTCTGATGATTGAATTGAGTAAAAACAAAAATTTTCAATTTATATATATTTTTTCTTTTTTTTTTTTTTTCAGTGATAAGGAGAACAATTATTTTTTATTGAAGGTTTGAAGACATTGGGAATTATGGCATCTAGGTGATTATTGATAATCAATATTTAATTATACTTCAATAATTTAGTAAATTGCTGTTGACAATTATTTTGTTGATATGAAATAAAATGAAATTAATTTTTTTTTTTTTCCTTTCTAGACTTGATCGATTATTTGTATTGTTGGAAACTGGAACGAATCCAGTGACAAAAAAAGCTGCTGCGCAACAATTAGGCGAAGCTCAAAGATTACATCCACATGAGCTACATCATTTATTGGGACGAGTTTCTGTTTTATTGAAATCACAACAATGGGACACTCGAGTATCTGCAGCACAAGCAATTCAAGCTATTCTTTCTCAAGTACCAGTGTGGAATCCCGAATCAGTTGAAACAAAACCATTGGATATTGATAGAAATAATAAAAATGATTGTACAAAAAATCGTTTAACTCTTGAGGACTTTGATATGGTACAAGTTTTGGCAAAGAGTTCACATTTAACTGGCTCAGAGGGCAGCGAATATGATTTAGTAATTGCTGATGGTGATCAACAACACCAGTCAACAAATACTCATAGCGATAAATTGTTAGCTGCAAATTTAGGACTTGATCCACGTTTAATGGGCGTAGATACTTCTGAATTATTTACCGCTGATGATCTTACATTACCCGTTCAATCAAAAATACAATCCACCAAAGTGCCAGTAAATGAAACATTACGACAATCTGGTGGACTTAGTAGACGTGAAATTAATCGCGCTAAACGTAAAGCACGACAATCATTATCAAAACAACGATCGCGTGAACCTGATGAACAGCCAGAAACATCAAATCGTTCAATGCCATCGAGTAATAATGTAGAATCTCTGAAAAAAAAAATCAAATTGGAGGATGGAGTCTCAACAGATTTAAGCTCAACGTGTGAAGTTAAAAAAGAGGAATTGAGTATATCAGCTGGTCCAGTACCTGATGGAACAGGTTGTTGGCCTGATACAGCATTAGATTGGCCATTAGAAACATTTAGCGAAAGTCTTTGCCAAGATTTATTTAGTCAAAAGTGGGAGGTAAGACACGGCGCAGCAACAGCGTTGCGTGAGCTTGTGCGATTGCACGGTGAAGGAGCAGGAAAATCACGAGATCAAACAAAAGATGAAATGGAAGAGAATCATCGTCGTTGGATAGTGGACGCAGCTCTACGTCTTTTATGTGTATTAGCACTGGATAGATTTGGTGATTTTGTTTCGGATCAAGTTGTCGCACCGGTTCGTGAGACATGCGCTCAAGCATTGGGTTCACTGGTTGTTTTACTGTCTAAAGATGAGGGTAAAGGTATTATGGGTATTCTAAAAGTTTTACTCAAGCTTTTAGAACAAGACGTATGGGAAGCTCGACATGGCGCATTATTAGCGTTGAAATATTTACTTGCAGTACGTGATGATTTATTAGATCAATTGCTTCCTCAAGCTTTTCCCGCGGTGATGCGTGGACTTTCTGATCCGGTTGATGACGTTGGTGCAGCTGCTGCGAGTGCATTAATACCCGTTGCTTCAGCATTGCCGCGATTATTAACACCTGAACAATTACAGAGTGTCATTGCGCGTTTATGGGAACTTCTTCGTGAACAAGATGAATTGGCAGCCGCGTGTAATAGTTTCATGGGACTTTTAGCTGCAATACTTTCATTGCCCGCAGCGCGGGCGTGTCTTTCACCGCAACCGCTTTCTCAAGTATTGCCACGTTTGTGGCCATTTCTCAGTCATTCAAGTTCAAGTGTGCGTAAAGCAACATTACAAACGCTACAAACATTGACTGGTGATGATGGCGATCATAAGGACAATTCATTGGAGCGTTGGGGCGATGAGGGTGGCATTGTATTGCAAGAAGCATTGCGTCATGTCTTTCAACGGATATTGATTGAGCATATTGGAATGATACAAGAAGTGGCAGAGCGTGTATGGGAAAATCTTGTTGTACGCAGTGATCTTGAGCTTCTTTTACATGCAGCCTGTCCATTAGTTAGCACATGGCTTTGTTTGGCAATGCAAGCTGATCATGCACCATTTAATCCTGGACTTTTAATTATTTGTACTAACACTAATGCCAATTTAATTGCACAAAAAGCGTCATTGAAAACGGGACAGTTGAATGGTGATGGACAATCGGATTCTGGCAGTAGCAGTATGAGTATTACAAGCAAATCAACATCAGAATTAAAAGCATACATTGGCGGAATTGAAACTGTACCGCAGAATATTCGTTTGGCAAATACAGTTCGTGCAAGAATAATGGCGACACGTGTGCTTGGTTTATTATCACGTTATGTTGTTAAACCTGCACCAGGTGTAGTATACACACCGGATATACCAAGTCCGGCTTTATGTTATGCTCGAGTTCTTTTAGCACATCTCGCTTCACGATCTTCATTACAGCGCACTGTTGTTGGTTTAACAATTGCTCATTGGGCAGCACTTGAGCATCCAAATCCACCCGAAATACCAGATATTCTCAGGGATAAACTTCTTGGATGTCTCAGTGAATGTCTTTATTATGATGAAATAGCTGGTGCGTTTACGCGAATTTTACACGAAAGTCGAGATTATATTGCAACTCTGAAACATTATAAACTTGCATTACCTATTGACGCAGACACTGTAGCTAATGGTGTATTGACACTGGATCAAATATCTAATCTTGCTGCAAAACCTGTTACTTTATTGTTGGTAATTGCCAGCGGTGCGAGTAATGGAAATAATGCTGGATTAAATAAATTGAAGCCAAAGCTGATAACAAGTTTGGAGGAACGACGAAAAGCTCTTGAAGTCGGCGCATCAAATACAGCTTCACAACAGCAAGCATTAAATGTTATGGCAATGGCAGCATTAGCGGGAGCAGCAACGATGCTTCATTGTTTGCCAGAGCCGCCAAATCCTTTAAATCCTTTAGTGAAACCACTGATGGAAGCAATTAAACGTGAAGAAGATGAAGATTTACAAAAACTTGCTGCCAAACATCTTGCACATCTTGTTGATTTATGCTCTGAACGTTCACCATCGCCAAACACTAAAATAATCACGAATTTATGTACATTTTTGTGTTCTGATAATGAATATACACCTCGTGTTAGTGATCGTGAATCAGATTTATTTGATGGTATTTTAACATTGAGCAATAGACAAAAAAACGCCGAGAGAGTGGCATATAATCGTGGCACAGGAATGCCAGGTGTTAGTGGTGGACGTGGTCCTGGTCGGCCACCAGCTACAGAAATACCTTTAGAAGAATTGTTAGCGTGTGATGAACCAGAAGCAAAAGCCGCTCGAATTCGACGACGCGGTGCGACTTTTGCTTTAACATCAATTGCAAATTTATTTGGACAAAATTTACCAACGCGCCTACCATTTTTTTGGGAAATGATTTTAATGGGACATGGTAAAAAAGAAGCTACAACTGACGATGAGAAAGCTAATTATCGTGATGAAATAAATGGAATAATTTTTGGTTTACAAGTTATGGAAGTTGTACTGCCAAGTATTGATAAATCATTATTAGAACCAGTTTTAGAGACATTAACACGGCTTTGTTCTTTATTAACACATCCATATAAAACTGTGAGACATATGGCGTCACGATGTATAGCTGTTTTGGCAGTATTGAACACTGAAATAACTATGGGACACGTTGTAAAATCAGTCACGCCATTATTAGAGACTCATAATGGAGATTCGTGTAATTCTAATGTTCTCGCAACGGCAAGTGATTTGGATGTACGTCGTCAAGGCGCGGCCGAAGCATTAACATGCATTGTTGAAAGTCTTGGGGTCAAAGTTGTCCCGTATGCTGTGTTGTTTATGGTGCCACTACTTGGCAGAATGTCAGATCGAAATTATGCAGTACGATTAGCTTGTAATGCAACATTTGCAACGCTTGTACAATTATTACCATTGGATCCTGGATCAGTTGCCGATCCGCCTCATCTTGTTAAAGAAAAAGCCCAAGAGCGAAAATTCCTTGAGCAATTATTAAATCCACGCACAATTCCAGATACAAAACTCACGATAAAAGTCGCGGCTGAACTTCGTTCGTATCAACAACAAGGACTTAATTGGTTAGATTTTTTAAATCGTTATCGACTTCATGGTGTTTTATGCGATGATATGGGTCTGGGAAAGACTCTACAAACACTTTGTATTTTAGCGTTGGATCATAATCGTAATTCACAATCGCCGCCAAGTCTTGTTGTATGTCCACCGACATTAACTGGTCATTGGGTTTATGAAGCTGAGAAATTTTTTCAAGCTAAAGATTTGCTTGTAATGCAATATGGTGGATCACCGCCTGAACGTGAAAAACTTCGACCTAGAGTATCTCAACATCGTCTTGTTGTTGCCAGTTATGATATTGTACGAAAAGACATTGAATTTTTCGAATTATTCCAATGGAATTATTGTGTTCTTGATGAAGGCCATATAATAAAAAATGGTAAAACTAAAAATGCTAAAGCTGCCAAACGTTTGCATGCTCATCATCGACTTATATTATCTGGTACACCAGTGCAAAATGATGTGCTTGAATTATGGTCGCTGTTTGATTTTCTAATGCCAGGATTTTTAGGTAGTGAAAAACAATTTGCAGCAAAATATTCACGACCAATACTCGCATGTCGCGAATCAAAAGCTGGACCGAAAGAGCAAGAAGCTGGTGCACTTGCCATGGAGGCATTGCATCGTCAAGTCCTGCCATTTCTTTTACGACGTAATAAAGAAGATGTTCTTGAGGATTTACCGCCAAAAATTACTCAAGATTATTATTGCGATTTATCGCCATTGCAACGTAGTTTATATGAAGATTTTCGTGTTAGACATTCAATGACACTTATTGAAAATAATTCATCAACTGCATCAACGGCTTCAAATCCACCGCGTGGACACGCATTTGAGGCACTTCGTTATCTTAAAAATGTTTGTAATCATCCAAAACTTGTGTTTGGTCCACGTCATCCACTTTATCAAACAATATGTGCTCAATTAAAACAACAACAGACTACACTTGGTGACATAGAGCACGGCGCAAAGCTTCCAGCGTTGAAACAATTACTTTTAGATTGTGGCATTGGTCAACCACAACCGCAAATAACGCCAGCAAAAATGATATCAACTAATGCTGGTAATATTGAAGGTCAACAAACGTCATCGCAACAGCTCGTTAGTCAACATAGAGCACTTATATTTTGTCAATTAAAAGCCATGCTTGATATTGTTGAAAAAGATCTTCTTAGTGTTCATTTACCTACAGTTACGTATTTACGATTGGATGGAAGTGTTCCAGCAACACAAAGACACGCAGTTGTTGCACGATTTAATGCAGATCCGTCTATTGATGTACTTTTATTAACGACACAAGTTGGTGGATTAGGATTGAATTTAACTGGCGCGGATACTGTTATATTTGTTGAACACGATTGGAATCCAATGAAGGATCTTCAAGCAATGGATCGAGCTCATCGTATTGGACAGAAAAAAGTTGTTAATGTTTATCGATTAATTACTCGAAGTACAGTTGAAGAAAAAATTATGGGATTGCAGAAATTTAAAATAAATACAGCGAAAACTGTTATTTCAACAGAAAATTCTTCATTATCAACAATGGGAACTGAACAGGTGAAATATATTTTTTATTCTATTAAATTTATCAAGTATAAAACATATTATTCAATTAATTTATTTAATTTAATTTAACTGTGTGTTGTAATTTTTGTTTTTAATGTTTCAGTTATTCGATTTGTTTTCGCTTGATAATGGAAAGGAAAAAAAGACAAATGACAACATTGATATACCGCAAGCTGTTGATACCACGTTGGGTTTGAGTCGAACAGTATTAGAAATACTGCCGGAATTATGGGAACAACAACAATATGATGATGAATACGACCTTGAATCATTTTTATCAACATTAAAGGGAAGTAACTGAATAGTGAAAAAAATTCAATCAACAATTACATTAACAACACATGCAATAGAAATAACACATAAAAGCATCGTACGAATATTAATATTTTTTTTCTCTATTTATAATAACTTATAAAAAACGACAATGCTATTACATTTTCGCATTTGTACCAAAAAAAAAAAAAAAAAATTCAATTGTTTATTAATTTATTACTTCTAATTCCTTTTTGGTAACTTTCACCCATTGTGTAATATTTATTTTTTATTTTCTCTTCCCATTTTTCAATCTAGTTTATGACGAGACAATTTTTTTTTGCAATATCCCCCGCACTTTCCCCTCAGTTCGAGCCAATGACCTTACACTTATATAAACAAAAAAAAAAGAGTGGAAAATATTTGATCTACAGCTTTGCTCTATACTTGGGATCTAAATTTCCAGCGGCAAACACATTATGCGGATCCAGATGTTGTTTTGTCGCTCGATATAATAGCACACCAGCCTCACCAACTGCTTCAGGATAAAATCTTGCTCGCATTTTACCAACGCCATGATGATGCGATATTGAACCGCCACATGCAAGTATTTCAGCTCGTGCATTCTCTTCAATTTCTTCATATGTTTCAATTGGCTCATGTAAACCAAAATAATTAAATGCCAAATAAAAATATATGCAACATCCAGCATCATATGTTTGAGTAACGCGACATGATATAAGCCAATGAGTAATGCCACGTTCTTTACAATCGCGCGATACTCTTGATTTTACATTTTTACAAAGCACAAGTGCTCTACTCCATGGAACGGACGTTTCAAATGATTCAGATAATACACCAAACTCTAAACCCAAGTCTCTTATATAAGCAATAACAAAAGTTAAAATATAACCGCGTTCGCCATTTGTATTACCCGCAGCCATTCCACCATATTTTTTAGCTATATTATAAATTTTTTTTTCCTGCGCTGAAATTTCTGTTGCATCATGACCTTCAAATAGAAGAGTCGCTACACAAACGCTATCCCAACGAAAGCCTTTAATTTTAGTTACATATGCTTGCTTTAAAATTTGCATTAATTTATCGCCCCAACCGTGCTCTGGTCTCAGAGCTTGACCAAATCTAAATTGTTCATTGTCCATTAAACGAATGCTCGATGGCTGACAGCGTTGTTTAGCCACCTCACGCATTGCATCAACGCCACTATGAAAATTTGGAAACACAACACTTCCATATTTAATAATACTTGGCAATGGACGAATTTTAATAACAACTTCAGTGACAACACCAAGTGTTCCTTCACTGCCAAGAATTACATGATCAAAATCAGGACCACTTGATATTCGCGGTACTTGTGCACCTCTTTCTAATGTCAATGATGGATCCTCTGTACGTCCAGTTACCATACGCAATCTCACAACTAAATCTTCAATGTTTCCATATGTATTTTTTTTCATTCCACTTGCTCTTGTCGCAACCCAACCGCCCAAGCTGAAATATAATAGAAAGAAAAGAAAATTAGTTATACAGTAAATTGAATTGATTATGTAAAGAATTATTCTTTACTTTCCAGTCTATTAACAGTATAAAATATACCTGGAAAACTCGTAAGAATCAGGCTCGTGGCCGGATGTTAATTTTTTTGCTCTTAATTCACGCTCAAGATCTTGACCAATTATTCCTGCTTCACAACACGCCACAAGATTTTCCCGATCGATCCATAATATTCGGTTCATTTGCGAAGTGTCTAATGAAACAATTGTACGACGTTCATGTGTCGGACATGCTGCAGCACCGCTAACACTTGTACCACCACCAAATGGAATACAAGCAGCGCCGTATTTTACACATATTCTAATTATCCTCTCGACATCATTGTGACATTCTGTACAAAAAAATTATTAATCATTAATACAGACTTGTATAAATTATACTTCAATTATTTATCATCATATAAATTAATATATCAGCGTAATAAATATAAAATAAAAGATGAAAGAAAAAAGAATATATATAAATTTCATTTTTGTTATTATTTGTAAATAAAAATTTGATAAAAAAAATTTTTTTTTAATGATTATTAATCGATATAAATATAAAATTCACGCTTTATTATTTTAAATTTATTTTTATATTGTTCACTGTGACGTCAAGTCAATTATGAATTTAATGTTCCAATTTTCTACGAAGAATAGATAAAGTAATGAGTTGTATATTCGAAAGTTTCAATTTATCTAGCAGCAAAATTACTACTCGTATCTTATCGCTCTATACTTTTGTCAATATAAACACCTGAAGTCAACTGAATGACATTTTCATAATACACTTTAACACACACCTCATCAAGGTATTGCTCAACTAATTTTACTAAATTATTATCCAAAATGAAAATGAAAAGTAAAGTAAAAAATATATTTAAATTAATTTTACACACTTGGCCAAAGAATAATATCGGGTATTCTGTCAAAGCTACCCTGCTTAAGTGTCACCACTTCTCGTAGCGTATGACCATGTGCTCTAAATAGCCTGTCGAAACCATCAATTGAAAATGTTATTTCAAGTTCTTCAATAGCGTCCAAAAATTCCTTTGACAATATCGGTTCAGGAAATGTCGTTGGTAATGATTGTGGCGGTGATCTTTTAGTCAAATCTACTCCAAGAACTTCTTGAACCCATTCAGTAAAATATGGCAATTGTAAATTCCCAATTGGATACCTTTAACAATAAATAAAATAGAAAAATATATTACAAATATATTTAAATTCAAAACATGAACTCTAATATAAATATTAATGATTTTAAAACGACTAATTGATTTACAATTCTTAGTATTAGAATATCTTTAAATATTTCTGATAAAGTAGTCACTTGTATAGTGTCATTAAATAAAAATAATTACGTATATATTAATGACTAACATGGAGTTCATAAATATTTTTATAAATAAATGCACATTTAATTTACGCAATGTATTTTCATAAATGCATGGCATTCAACATGATGATGATTATTTGCTCGAACATTACAAAGAGTTTAAAGGTTGATGATAGTCATTGATAAATGTTTAATTATTACCTTTGTTATTATTGCATATTACACACTGTGAGTGAAATTAATATTTAAGAGACACAGTAGGAAAAAAAAATAAAATAAAAATGAAATACGCGTGACATTAATTACTGTAAAACCTCGAACACTTCTCACGACATATTCTCTATGAATATCTCTCGTGTAAACATAGAAACTTAACTATTTGAAAAAATATCAGTATGTAAATGTAAATTTCAACGCTTGACGAATATCAATATGTGTTCTTAAACTTATATCCATACTTAAATAAAGAGAAAATATATTAAATATTTGTATTAACAGCATCATTCACTATGCATAATTATTATTAATATATTTTAAAATATAATAATTATTATTTATTATTAATAATTATTTTACCGCGTGCCAGTAAATTCAATTATTGAATTATTATTAACAACAAATTCCGAGTCTTTGTAACCCCAACCATTCCATTTGAGTAATTCTTGCCTGTAAAGAATACAAAATAGCAAAATTAGTAAAAGAATAATAAAATTACAAATTGACAAAAAAATTTGAAATTTAACATTAAAAAAAAAATATTTATGCTTATATATAATACAAATACGTGTTTTAAATACCTTGGGTGGGTTTAGGATTACGTTTTGTAAATAAAATGTAACATATAAATGAAGCAGAAAAAAATTATGTGCAGCTGTTCACACTCGTTACATTAAATCAATACAAGACAAAGTGAAATTTTCTTGTGTGTTAAGTTTACTTTAGTGATAATGAATATATACACTAAATGTATTATAACCATTTAAGTTATTTGAGCGAGTTGTAAATTAATGTGTAAACGTTGAGTCATACCGGAAATTTAAGAAGCGTTTAAATAAAATAATATAAATAATATTTTTGAATTTATTTTTTTGATAGAAAAATTTTTTACTAACCTATTTTTTGGCACTGCACTTTTAACCATTGTCAGTCCAATAATTCCATTGCTATCATTGTCAACTGTTGATGATTCTAAATTTGTTTCTGATTTCGACATATTGTTTATTAATTTAATATATAATTGTATATATTTGTGTGTAATGTTGTAGAACTTTTATTAATTCAGTGTTAATGCTTAACCTCTTGGGTGTTTGAGTTTTTGTTTCAGTACATTAATAACCAGCTCTATATGTTTGTATGATGACTCTGTCTGTACTACTGTTGATTATCAGACGCAGAACTTCGTCTTCTTCGTCGGCGCCGCTGCTATGCACCGATAAACCAAATTTAAATCGATACAGCCCCCGCCTGACAACGCTCCGCCCATTAAAAGACTTCATTTAGTTGGCCAATCGCTGACGTTCTGAAATAATCTACGCGGGAAATATGGTTGTGTGATATTTTTATTTTTTTGTTTAGTTAAAAATTTGTCTGTCAAGTTAATTTATTTACTATGAAATTTCATTGATTATAGTTGTTATCGATTGTGTATTTTATTGATTTTGAGGTTATTTGTGCTATTTGGCATATGTGAAATTACTGTGATTTTTTTTTTTTTTTTTAGGTTAATCGTTCAACATGTTGGTTTGCATTGAGTTTTTTATGATGTTGGGGAATCGTATTTTATTGTTTAGGAATGATTATTGATATAATGGGTATTTAATTTGTGAATGAGAATTAAAAAAATAATTTTATTTATATTATATCAATAATTAATAGTCTGCAAGTTTGGAAAATAATTTGATATTTGTAGTCGGTAAAGAAGATTTCTCAGAAGACTGAAATTAAGATTTTAAAAATATATTATTTATAAAATGTATAAGTGTTTTATTATTTATTCATCAAATAATAGAATAATAATAAATTGATGAATAATTTACTATTCAAACTGTGAAGGTGTAGATAAATCGAAAATTCATTATACAATAACCATTGAAATACATAAAATGTTAATTGACGAATAAACCAAATCGAATTCACAATAATTCGATTCATTTGATATACTGCAACCTTCTCTATTTGTTTATAAATATAATTATTCGTTGAAATAATTATCTTTATACTTTATAATGATCATTTTGTTCAATACTTTTATTTAAATTCGCCTGTTGTAAGACATAAAAATGAAATTCAAAAATAAATAAATTAACCTATATATTTTGTAACTGTAATTATATAGATAATAACATGTTTATTTCTAATTAACAATACTATATCTATAATATTATTTATGTTATTATCTGCGTTTCAGATAAAGGCAACGAAAAAATCTAGTATGAAAACAATTAAATACTCTTGTATAACCTCAAAATTTACGCGCCACGCAAATATTACTCTGTTGATAAAAAACATTATATAATTCGCTACATATGTACATATATATATACACAATGGTAGTTTTTTATGGACAGATTCGCAAATAACATTTGACGTGGCCATTGCGATTTAGGATTTACGTTACACTCAATATTTGATTTTATTATACAGATATATCGTATCAAACCTGCATACATAAACGCACACATAGACATTCAACAATTTAACAGAACCATTTGTGGTTCAATGATATTTGTGTGTGAAACCGCCACTGCACTGCAGCACATTTTACGCGGGGTAGATTAATCCATCACCTGCATTATTCTTATAATTACTGTGTTTAATTAATTTACTAGGTTATATTGTATTTCATTGAATGAATAGTAAAGCGTTGAAATATCTGTAGATAAAAACCTAAAAGTAGTGTAAAATCCATGATAAAATTTTGTTTTTAATCATTGCTAGACCTTGAAACGCTTTTTAAAACACGACGACGCATCTAGCGTTTGTAATTATGTTGTATTTTTGGTTGCGGATTTAGATAACGAATCACGCAGTTGAATAACAAGGATAAAAATCAAGTTATTAGATTTTAGCTATATTGATATTGATAGTAAGACAACTATGCCTGATAGTGCAGCTGTTTATCAACCTACAACTGTGGGTTACTCTTATGACGCTGGTGGTGATGGAAATGAGAATGGTGGAGGTCTTGGAGCTGGTGCTGGAATAAGAAATGGAGTATCACGAATTTTATTCAGACACAAAGTCAGTACGAGAAAATGGCTTGAATGGGTATTACTTTCAGTGGCAATTTGTGCCACTGTTGCTGGACTTACCACAATGTTAGTAAATCTTGTTGCTACTGAAAGTACACCAATGGATAATAAAAATATTCAGGTATATAATAATAAATATTCATCAATTAATTATATTAATATTTGTGTGAATTAATTGATAAATTCAATTTTATTTTAGGACAATGATAAAAATAATTCTGGTACTAAAGTGGAAGATAAATTAGCGGAAAATCCTGAAAGTGGATCGTTGGCTGTTGGTGGGAGTATAATGTTTTTGGGCTTATTGATGGGCGCACTTTGGGCATGGTTACGTTTTTTCCGTCGTGGTGGAAAGTCCCAAAGAGGTGGAATGAGTCGTGCTAGTGGACAGGTGAGCAACACTGAATATATTTATAAAATAATACGCATTAAATTAAAAACGTTGGATAAGTTTTTCGTTTTTATGTTTCAACATATCCTTTAAGGTAGGTTAAAAAAATCGTTTTTTTTTAACTTCCATCACTGAAAAATTGGTTCCTAGACACATTTAAAAGATATTCTTCAAAGATGAGTTCTTAATTTTAATAGGAAAGTCGTCTTTATCTCAGTTTTCTATTTTTTCTCCAGTCCCATTTGGCGAAATCCATATCTCGCCATTACTTGATCGTACAGACAAGTTCTATTGACATTTTTTGTAGGAAATTGAACGCTCTACAAAAAAGATCTCTTGTGATTAATCGATTACTCTCATCATTTAGAAGATATTCGCATTCGAATTCCAATGCGTACTGATTTTAATAGTTTCTTAATAAATATTTTAAATTTATCCATTCAAGTTATGAATGCGAATATCTTTTAAATGGTTAGAGTAATCGATTAATCACAAGAGACCTTTTTTATAGAGCTTTTATTTTCCTACGAATAATGTCAATAGAACTTTTCTGTACGATCAAGTAATAGCGAGATATAGATTTCGCCATATGGGAGTGAAGAAAAAAATAGAAAACTGAGATGGGAAGGACCTTCCTATTAAAATTAAGAGCTCATCTTTGGAGAGTATTATTTAAAAGTGTCTAAAAATCAATTTTTCAGTGAAGGAAGTTGAAAAAAAATTAGTTGATCTTTTTAACCCACCCTAATATCCTTCTTGGTTTTTTTTTCTCATTTTATACAACGTTATATTTGCTTCTTTTTTGTTTAAATTCAAATATTCGTTGGCAAATGTTGCAAACGATGGCGTTTTTTTTTTATTTTTTTATTATCCCTTGTTCATTATTTTACCTTATGTACGCGTTGCTATGAGGAAAGATGTTGGGCGGTTTGAATCCATCAACTGACTTGCTGGTGGGTTCCACTTCGCAGTACGGACCAGTACTTACTGAGGTGCCAAGCCAAATGACGAGCAACAAGCAGATTATCAATGAAACATCTCGAGCAATTCCATTATCAGATCAAGAAGAGGAAACACATACGCTCATGGCGGATTCTACCACAGCAAATCCAACAGTAACTACCAACGACTTGAGTCACACTACTAATCAATTAGTAGGCTGAATAATGAAAAAGAAAAACGAAAAAAAAAAAAAAAACCACAATGAAAGAACAGAAGAAGATTAATGTAAAATAATACACGATAATCTAGCGCTTTTAAAATTCCACTCTCTATGCTGCTCCATTTTTCTTCTAGAAAATCACGGTAGAGAAAAAAAAAACTCATTCAAAGCAGCTATTTGAATATGCGCTTAATGAAATATTCTTCCTCTCTTTTAATTATTGTAAAACCTAATTACTTATAATTCCATTTTCCCCATCCATTAATCGCAACTAAATCTTTGTTCAATTGTTTATATAATGTTAAACGATGAATATTGTGTGGGAAAATCATCAAACAAAATCTATATTCTGCACAAATGAATATTGAGTGAAGAGAAGATTAACAAAGTTCAAAACTCATTATCAGTCTCGTCTTTATATTAAATAGGTACTTGTGTATGTACCCAATTATTTTTTTATTCTAATTCTAATGTAAATTATCTATTGATATCTTCACTGTTGAATTATTACTATTATTGTTTATAATTTTTTTTTTTTTTAATTTTATTCCGTCCATTTACAACGTCTATTTACCCAATTGGGTTTGAGGTTAACAGTTTTGTAATGAAAAAAATAACATATTCTGTAAGCGATTTCATTCATTTATTCTTTCATGACTTATTGTATAATCATTTACTCTACGAGTATGAAACAGGAAATAAAGACTGAGTGAGTGAAGAATACATATATATTAATTATCCTAATTACATATTAATTAAAGCTGAAGATAGATAAGATAAATTTAATTTTAATAGGTCATGGCGGCAATCACAATGCGCATGCGTTTAGTGATATGCCTGCTGTTTGGAAAGTTTCTTCCTTAGCAGGAATTATTTTTAGGCTTTTGGGCTTTTACTGTATATATGTTGATAGAGTAGGAAATGTAGGTTCATATTTTTTGATTATACATCAACCGCTTTTTAAGGTTAAATTTCTGTTTATGTTTAATATCGTTGATGTAAAATATTTTTTTCGTATAATGAGTAAACGTACAAAGCTGGAAACTTTGAATTGTACCAAAAAACTTCGTTCTTCTTCGCAATTAAAAATAAACAACGATGAAGAAACAGTAAATGCAGAACCAACTGGAACTGTATCGAAATATTTCAATGCAAAAATTGTAGAACCTAAAAAAAAATCTAATCATAGAAAAAAAAAATCAGTTGAAATTAAGTATGAAAATAATGATAAAAACGAGAATCATAATGAAAAAAATGGAGATGAACAGGAAAAATGGTATCCAAAAAATTGGGAGGAAACTCTTAACTTTATTAGAGAAATGAGAAAAAATAGTACAGCACCAGTAGATGAAATGGGTTGTCATAAATGTTCTGATACAAATGCTACACCACCTATTTTTCGATATCAATCATTAGTGGCATTAATGTTGAGTAGTCAAACAAAAGATCAAACAAATCATGCAGCAATGGAAAGATTAAAGGCACATGGATGTACTCCAAACAATATTATTGATACTTCCGATGAGATACTTGGTAAACTTATTTATCCAGTAAGCTTTTGGAAGGTAAATTCAAGTTAACCTAACCTCAAAAAATATTTTTTCAATTTTATTATGAATTTATATTTTAATTTTATTTATAGAGGAAGGTGCAGTATATCAAGAAGACATCAGAGATTTTGTTGAAAAATTATAATGGCGATATTCCCGACACAATCGAGGGACTATGTGCTTTACCTGGTGTAGGTCCTAAAATGGGTCATATCTGCATGGATATTGCTTGGAATAAAATTACTGGTATTGGTGTTGATACGCATGTACATAGAATATGTAATCGTCTTCAATGGGTGAAAAAACAAGCAAAGACACCAGAAGAAACACGAAAACAATTGGAATCATGGTTACCAAAAAATATTTGGTCAGAAATAAATTATTTACTTGTTGGTTTTGGTCAGGAAATTTGTCAACCACAACGTCCAAAATGTGAACAATGTTTAAATAAAAAACTTTGTCCATTTGCCAAAGCAAATAATTCTAAATAATTCAAATAAAAAAATTATTCACATTTTTTGATATTTCTAAAATATAAATTTATTTTTCAAGTTGACGTATTAATTTTCTTTTTGTTTTTCCTTTTGCTTTTTTTATCGCACGTTCTTGAAGTTTCTTTTTCTTTTCTAGCATTTTTTTATTTTTTTTACACTCTCGTTTTTGCTTCATCTTAAAAAGACTACTTCGATGAGTTCTTCGTAAAGTTTCTTTCTGTATTGCTTTAGAAATAGCTTTTTTTGATAGCTGCGGTTGAATATTTTCTTCTACTTCAATTGATTTCTTTATTTTTTTTTCTTTCAATTCCATTCCAGGAACAAATTCATCATTATTCTCCTCCAAGTTATTGTCTTCCTCTGATTCTGCTTCATCTTCTTCATAATAAGGTTTATTATCTCCTATCCAATTAGCACTCTGTGATAATTTATCAACGTTCAATTCTAAAATGCTTACAGTAGCTCCCTCCGTTTCATATTCTTGCTTTGATAGTAATTCTTCAAGTTCTGGTATATCCCTTTGAGAAAGATGGGTTTTGAACTTTGCTTTTGCCTACAAACAATAATCATTTAATAATATACCAAACATACTCTTGATGTAGAAGAAAAAAATATTAAAAACAGACCTCTTCTGTGATACGTTTTTTTTCAGCTTTTAATTTTGCTGCCAAAACTTCTTTGGCTTTTTCACGTCGCTCGACCTTTCGCTTATGAAATCCCGTCAGGAATTCTCTAAATGATGAAAAAATATGAAAGCAATTGAATGTTAATTCACTTTATTCAGTCATAAATTTAAATAAAAAAAATAATTCATATGAAACTTACTTTCGCTTGTCTTCATCAAATACCAATGTAATTTTCCTTCTTTTTTTCTTAGGTCTACTTGGTTCTCGATTAACATTTAATATTCGAGGAACACCTTTTGTTGGCCGCATGGTTTTATTTTTAATATATTTTCTATTCACAATTTAGCATAAAATGTTGTGGAAATAATTTATAGGTTAAGCACATCAACAGATGGTGTCAGCATCTGTCGGGGAAAATATAAACTACGGAAAGTTCCTTGCTCCTCACTAGATAATAATATTATTCAGTTTTTGCTTCATTTTCTTTTTTTCTCTTACTATTTTTTTGGTCTTTGTATGTTATTGTTTTATTACACTTTAGTGATGTGTGTGCAACAATTTTGATAACAAATACGAGACAAAAGTCGTTGTTATTATCTGAGCAATAATTTGGAGGTTATACATCAGTTGTAAAATTAAAATCATTATGTCAGCTACCGAGAAAAACAGAAAAGAACATGTTGTTCAAGCATATGATGTGAAAATAAATGCACTACATGAATTAAAAAATGGCGTAAGAAACAGTGAGATAGCAAAGCAATTGAATGTACATATACGAACAGTACAAAGGTGGCAAAAAAATCAAAAGAAAATTTTAGAAAAGGAATATAATCCTGATGAAAGAATATCAAAAAAATTGAAACGAAATAAATCACTAAAATTTGATTTTGTAAATAAACTTACTTGGTTATGGTTTAATGAAACAAGAAATGCTGGTGTGTCTGTAAATGGCCCACAAATTTGTATGCAAGCTCGTGCCATGTACATAGCATTAGGTGGAACAGAAAATGAATTCAAAGCTAGCAATGGATGGTTAGATAAATTTAAACGCCGCCACAATATTCGTTCTATGCCTACAGTAGGAGAAAAACGTACTTCTCATGTAGATGCAGCAGAAAATTTTATTACTTGGTTCGCAAATTATATTCAAGAAGAAAATTTATGTGAACATCAAATATTTAATTGCGATGAAACGGGATTGAATTATAAAAATATGCCAAGAAAAACTTTCACATCAAAACAAGAAATGTCAACATCTAATTTTAAAGAAATGAAAGAAAGAATTACTATTATGGCTTCTAGTAATGCATCAGGAGGATTAAAAATACCACTAGTTGTTATTGGAAAATCAGCTGAATCAGAATGTATGAAGAACATTACTAAATTACCTGTTTATTATAAAAGCCAAGAATGTGCTTGGATGATAAGCAGTCTATTTAAGGAGTGGTTTTTCTCAGAATTTGTCCCAAAAGTAACGCTTTATTTGAAATCAAAAAAACTGCCAATTAAAGCTGTATTACTTGTAGACAATTGTTCGTCTCATCCACAAAAATTACAAATAGGAACAAATATTAGAGTTATCTTTTTACCACCTAATACTTCATCGTTAATTCAGCCAATGGATCAAGGCGTTTTACAATATTTAAAGCTTAAATATCGCTTTTTAATGATGGAACATATTATAAATAATGTAAATAATGGAGAAGGAGTAATGGAAGTTGTTGAGAAAATTAATTTAGAAAATGCCATAGAGTGGTTAACTAATGCGTGGGATAATGTGAGACCAATTACGATAAAAAAATCATGGAATTCGGTAGGTATTAATTAGTTCAACACTTTAAGGACGTTCGTGAGCTACGCTAGAGTCAAATGAGTACTATAACTTTTTATAAAATTTATTCGAGGCTTAAAAAAAGTTGTAAAATATATTAATAATTTTACAATGATTTATAATTTTTTTTATATGTACCAATTATTTTTAAGGTATTTATTTTAAAAAATCAGTTGATCCAAATTAAAAATTGATTTGACTCCATTTATTAAAATTTACCTAAACAGTTTTTAATTATCTTTATTAAAATAATTAATAATTAATTTAAACATTTGTCAACACTTGTTTTTTTGTGGAGTTATATAAACTACATATTTCAATGAATATTTTTAAACATTATTTATTATTGTATCTACTATTACAATATACTTTTTGTGATTTTAAATACATAAAATTCTAATTCTCCATAAGGCTCTATGCTAAAAATTTGATTTTTGATCTTTAATAACTTTCTTAAATTATCGATAAGACGTCTTGAATTTTCAAGGGTAGATAGCTACATGATTCAACAATATTTATCTATTAAAAAGTTTCACTAACGAACGTCCTTAAATGTCTGCTTTTGATTTATTTCTTTTTCTCATATGGTTTTTTATTTTATTTATTTCTTTTATAGTTATGGCGTCGTAATCGTGATGCTACAACGATGCGAAATCCAATTAAAAACTTGATGAATTTGCCTGAAAATAGAATAATACCTAGGGTATTTCATAGCATCTTGCAAAATACAGAATCATATGCACAAATTTCATATGATTCCGTTCTCGATTGGTTAAATCCACCCACGATTTTGACTCCTGAGGAAGCACTAAGTAATGAGGAAATAATGCTAGTAATAGCTGAGGAAGAAAGGGAAAATGACAGTGATAATGATAGTGATCCATCTATTTCCAATGAAGATGTGGGTGACCATTTGAAAGAAGTTTTGGACTATTGTAAAAAACATCCAGATCATTTTTCAAAGGATGAAATTTCTATATTACTCAGAATAAATACGAGGATTCTTAATAAAGCTGAACATATAGTGACTCAACAACTGACATGAATGAATAATTTAAACTATTTTTTTAGTT
Organism: Microctonus brassicae; assembly: GCA_918226075.1. Lineage (NCBI taxonomy): Eukaryota > Metazoa > Arthropoda > Insecta > Hymenoptera > Braconidae > Microctonus > Microctonus brassicae. The sequence goes on along the minus strand of OW445484.1, from coordinate 10,293,019 downwards.
GAAATAAAATTTTACCAAAGTTATAAATTTAATATTGAAAAGAAAAAAATAAAGTTTTTATTTATCTATTGCTTAGTTCTGATGACGATTATTATAATTTAACAGTATTCTAACAAGAAGCGAAGTATAATTATTATAAAAAATATATAATTTAAATATTCACAGTTTTTTTGTTTTTTTTTTTTTTTATTCAATCAGCGAAATATTATACTCAAATTTATTTACATATTCTATGGCTATGTACTTCAAAATCCAACTTCTTTTTAGATTACACATATTTATACAGAAATCACAAATAATTATGAACAATTGAAGTAAAAAAAAAAAGTAATTTAACTTTTTTTCTACGTCATTTTATACCGAGTAGATTTACGTATTTATATTTGTTTAAAAGAGAAAAAAATGAATAATACTCAGTAAAATATATATTCACACTACTGCATGTTTTCAATTTGTTTTTAACAAATGCAAATGAGTCAGTGAATTTTAATCGACAGGTTGACAGAAACCAGGACCATGCCATTGTCCAGGCATTTTGTATAATCCACATGAGTTACAGAATGCATCAGCCTGTATGTAAAAAAATTATAAATTAAATTCAAGTTAAAAATCAATGGATAAATAGCAATTGAAAATAAATTATGACATACTAAACGTTCATTAGATTCTTCTTGAGATACAGATGTAGGATTCGGTCCATTAATTTTGATCAATAATTTTTGATTGTGATCTCTTAATTTTCCTAATTGATCAGTCAAATATTCTCGCTCAGTGACCAATTGTTGTTTTGCTTTTTGTTCTTCCTCAAAATCACTCTTATACAAATCGAGTTGTTGTTTTAATATTGAAATAGTTTCTGCCTAAAAGTACAAACCAAAAGTTCATTATTTGTTTATTGAATTGAATAAAAGTAAATGAAATTTATTTAGCAATGTATACTAACGTCATCTTTAGCAATTGCTAATCGTGCTTTGATACCATTTAATTCAATATTTTTTCGTTGAAGCTCTTCCTTTAACTTTGTACAAAGTTCCAGCATGTCATCGTGACGTTTTTGCATTACTTTCATATTATCTTGAAGAGTTTTCATTTCTGTTTCATATAACATACTCTGGGAATTTAATGATGCTTTTGCTTCTTCCAAACCAGCTTGTCGTTGTTCAAAACTTAATTGTTCAGCAATCAATTTTTCTTTTACAGAATTTAATTGTTCTTTTTCATCGTCAATTATTCTCATTTTTTCCATTAATTCTTCTCGTTCTTGCTCTAAAATATCCAATTTCTCAATAGGTTTTCCATTCTCTTCACGCAAAAGTTCCAATTCATGAAGTGCAGAATTATAATCACAAAATATTTTTTGAAATTGATTTTGTGCCATTATTAAATTTTGTCGTTCAGAAATATTTTGTAATTGTTCATTGATTAATTGTTTACGACAATTTTCCAAAGCTTTTATTGGCTCTTCCTGCACCTCTGACGATGATTTAATATCAATTGTTTTTAATACATCAATACAATGCTTTAAACAATCTTGTATATTAGTAAAACGTGATGTCTGTGCGGCATAACATTTCACAACACTGCTGAGTTTTTCATTATAATGTAAGAAATTATCGAAAAATTGTTGTCGATTTTTGTTATTTTGTGTATTTAAATTATCATTCATTTGTGATTTGATTGGTTCAAATGATTTTTCGATAAATGTTTGTAATTGTGCCTTTAACGATGAAATTATTTCCTGTCGATAATGTAAATCACGATCCTGTCGTTTGATTAATTCCAATAATTGTTTCACATCAACATCTGATGTGTTTTCAAATTCATCTTCCACATGTTTTATCATAAATCCTGCACTCAAATCCTTTGAACTTGCAAAAGAATCACATTGCTTGCGCATTTCATCTTCAGTCAAAGCAGCAAAGTGCTTTCCATATAAATTTTTTGAACTCTATAATATATAGAATATGTAGTAAGTAATATATTGAAAAAACACAAGTCATTGAAAGTTAATTAATATTTACCTGTTTACTTGAACATTGTGAATTCATCAATGATTCAGTTGAAGTTAACTTTGTTTTTAATTCCATATTTTCTTCTTGAAGTAACCTGATCATATTGCGTGTTTCAGAAAATTTTCGTTTATGATTTTCATGAACTTTCATCAATTCTTCTTGCCAAGACATTAATTTATTAAATTGACCTTTCATAGATCGATTATTTTGCGCCAACATTTCTTTAAGTTTTACATTTTCTTGCAGCAATTCAGCAACTTTTGATTCCATTTCTTCATGACTCAACGTTGATATAATAGATTTATAATCCTAAACATCATTTGATAAATTAATACATTGTATTTCAAATAAAACGAGAATAATAATAATAGAATTATGAATATCCAATTCATACCACTGCCATGCTCTTTTCTTGAATCTGTTGATAATCAATCAACGAAGCATTATTAATAAAGTCCAAAGAGCTTTGTCCAAGAACAACAAAAGATGTTTCATCATCACATTCTAAATTGGACGACAATGGAATATTAACCGTCGAAAATGCTGGTTCATTTAACCTAAATTTTGGCTTTCCATCCTCCATTACAATACCCAAACTCTCAAAAGTGTTTGGCAAATTAGATGAATCCATTTTGTTTTTGGAAATGTATCTTAAAATTCTCTCATTTACCTGAAATATATAAATATATTTATAATATTTATTAATATTATATCTTGATACTTGATGCACAGTGATGAAAAACAAGATAATTATAAAGATCAATGTTATTTAATTAAATTGCTACAAGTGCCAAGTATTAATTCGAAAACGTCGTAAATAATTCATGACATCATATAAATAAATTTGTATATTATTATCTCTCATATTTAATGGAAAATAATCTATTAATAATTAATTTAACATCAAATACTTACGTCAACGTTTAATAAAATTAACCAATAATGATGATTTGATTTGATATTATTCACATTATCAATAAAAACTCAATGAAAATTCCACCGAGCAATTATAAAGTACATGTATGATGTATGTATCAATAGTATGTGTGTATGTAGTACATATGTGGTATATATCCAAATGAAAACATTTGATATTATTTAGGTTGCTTGTGCTGCTGTTACGTCCTGGAGTGCGCGATTTCGTCGAGAGAGGCTTACCTTGTTGAGTTACGTTGTTCGTGGTCGGGCGCCTCTGCTCCAGATTGGTTGAGAGCCAATCTCTGCGATTCTCCAGCGTAATTGATGTCAACCTCACTATAATAATTTATTTTATAGGGATTGTTCGTTTCTAGAGATGTAGATTCGAAACGGAAACTAGTGGAATTGTGAAGATGTTCGGATTGGCGGTAAATGAATAATGTTTGTGAACACGATTTAAATTTAAATCACTTATTTATTTAATTATTTGCACTTCACAAAATTGTTCGATGGCTTACTTATTTAATAATAGTATCGATGATGAATTAACAAATAAAATTTATTAACTTGATTACTATTAGTTATTCTATCTTCATTTAATATTAAACGAGAACTCCGACTTGTTTAGTTATTTATTATATTCTTATTCAACATTAATTTTCTCGCGAACATCGCGGATAATTGTCACTCTCGAGTGTATTCTGAGTAGGAACTGCACTCTACTCGATTCGAACTCGGTACTACGTGATTTTATTAATTCATTAAAGAACTTGTATTTTCCTTAACTTGTCGGAGAAACTGATCTTTTTAATATTCGTCGGAGATCTGAATTAAAACTAGGACTAAGACTAAATGACGTTGTGAAGTGAAGTGAAGGTATAACGATCGAATGAATGATGCTGCTATGATCAAGGGGTTTATATATCCCTCAAACTAGAGCATTTTTGGGGGTAGTGAGTATGTGACTTTTGGGGTTGGAATGTAGACAAATAAATTTTGCGTTATCTTGAATTTAACGAACATATTCACTTAGAGTTGGCGACGGACCCATTGATTGCCCTTATCGACGCATTCCTTTTTCCATGACCAATATGCGTATTAGAGGAATCTATTAGCGCATCCTGTGAGTCATCGAGTTCTTGTGAAAAGTCATAAAATCTGGAATGCGTCCTCATCGAGATCGATATCGACTCTTAAAAAATACAAGCTTTTCCAATTTGGGGCCTGATTTATGGTACCATTTTGAAGATAGAAATTAAAAAGAAAAGAAAATACGTATAATGAAAATTCGTCCATAATTTAGCCAGAAGACGTAATACTTGTAATTACATCAGATGTGTAGTTGGATTTGTTAGTTGTATATTTATTATGTAACATAATTAGAGTTCTGTCTTATCGATCGCAGTTCTCATGTATTTCATTTGTATATATGTATATTATGTTATACAGCTATTTCTTAAGGTTTAATTTCTTATTAACTAATTATTCTATGTTTAACCTATATAATAATATATCCCTACGCTGGGGATATAACACCTCCCCACCTGAAAAAGTTCGAACGTCCTCGTTCGAAGTATAATCGAGTGCGCGGAATTTAAAAATATATAAAGAATATATTTTTTGGTTATATTTTTTCTTTTTTTTTGTATTGTTGCTTGATTATACTTGTCTTCATTTTCCTTTTTCATTATTTTATTATAGAACGATCTAATTAATTGTCTAGTTAATATTTATTAGTTAAATTTAATTACTTATTTACTATTTAATTTATTCGTTATGGTTTAAGTGTTTAGTTCATTTATAATTATTGACTAATTCGGTTATTGTTTTAAATATTTAATTCATTTATAAAATAGTCTTAATCGTAATGGTTTTCTTTAATAATTATTCAATATTTCGGTTTCAATGTTTAGAAATTGAGTCTTAATTTACTACAAAAAAAATTTTTTTTTTTTTTGAACTATTATTAACACAATGTACGGTAACTATTTTATATATAATAGTCGTTACGCAAAAAGTAATACACATCGTTGAAGCAACCATGTTTATGTTTCATTTTTCAATGTAAAAAAAAATTTATCAATTCTTCTCATTGGCTTTCTTCGTTTTTTATTTTAATTTTATAGAAAAGAAAAATTTCTATTGTTCTTTTTTTTAAACTGTATTTATTCATTTATAAAAATTTTATTATTTTTTTTGTTTATATAATCAAAAATTTTTTTTTTTTTTTTTTTTTTTTTTTCGTTATTAAATTAAAAATTATGAAGAAATGTATGTTATCAGTACTATTAACCTTATTAATGTTATTAGGAAGTGAATATTTTTTTTTTTTTTTTTTTTTTTTTTTTTTTTGACTAAGTGGTTTTTGTGTGCATCTGTGTGTATTGTATATATATTTACGTATTCATGCTTGGGGAACACACGCCTCCCCACCTAAAATGGTCGAACGTCCCCGTTCGCAATAACTTGTAATTTTTTCGTTATTAACTCATATCGCTTGTCATACTACAAGAATTTTTTCTTGAGAAAAAAAAAATGTAAGCTTCAGATTTGTTATTTGCGGTGAGAAATTCAGTTTGTGTTATTCCTCCACCTAGCGCACTTGTTATTAGTGTTGTGAGTTTCAAATTTGTCGGAAATTCGGATGCGATTCATGAATAGATGTTCTTATTAGTATTATATTTCGCGTCGGTTTGCATTTTATAACTGTCTGATTTAGATTTTGACTTCAATATATTTTGGGTGTAAATTTATTTGATTCTATCATTTATCTTCTTCGTCATCTTCTGATAGATTTAAGTATGCTATTTTGACTCTATCGCAATGCACAATTCGTTTAGTTTTCTTATCTATTTGAATTTCTATATCATTTTTCTCAGGTATTATGTCTGTTATTTCATATGGACCCTTATAATTGTCGTCGAGTTTTCCCGCGCGATGATCTTTAATTAAATACACGCTTTGACCTATTTTAAATTGTACTGGATTTATTTTTTTATCATAATTTAATTTTGATTTAAATTTCGCGGTTTCAAGATTTTCTTTAGCAACTTTTCTGATCTCATTAACTTTTCTTAATGTTTCTTTCATGTAATCTTCATAAGTTCTGACGTTATCTAATGGTGGTATTTCTGATGGCATAAGAGCCTTCCTTTGATGGATAATTTCATACGGTGTGAACCTTGTTCCCTCGTGTTTACTTGTATTATAAGAGAACATTGCGTGACTTAACCATTTATCCCATTCTTTTCTATCTTTTAAATAATGTTTCAAATAATCTGCCAATACTTGATGACTTCTTTCTAATGATCCATTTGTTTGAGGGTGAAATGCAGTTGTTTTTAATTGTTTAATGTTGAATGCTTTAGTTAATCTTTTCATTACTTTGCCTATAAAAGCTGCTCCTTGATCTGTTAATATTGCTTTTGGACAACCATGTTTTAATATAAGTTCATCAATTAAACCTCTTGCTATTTCATCAGCATTTGCATGCGTTAATGGTACGGCGAAACAGTATTTTGACAAATCATCTTGCATGGTGAGAATATATTTATGACCGTTTACAGTTGTTTCGAGTGGTCCCACAATATCAAGAGCTACTTTATCAAATGGTTCACCAGATGTGTCTGTTAATATCATTGGCTGCTTTGTTTTTATTCGCACTAATTTTTTCCTTTGGCAACTAGCGCAATATTTAATGAATTTTTCGATGTCTCTTTTCATGTTTTCCCAAAAATATTTTTGTCTAATTCTATTATAAGTCTTTGTGACTCCTTTATGTCCTCCTATTGGTGAACTATGACATTCTTCTATTATTGTTGATCTATCATCGATTTGAGGTATAATTATTTTGTCCTTGCAAATAGTGATTTTAATATTTGTACCATGGAAAATATTTCTCATAATATCTTTAAGTTTTATCCATGCTGTATCTTTTATATCACTTCTACCTTGAGATATACTAGCTGACTCGATATTTGATTCAATCATATGTTCTTTTAAATTCGTAAAAGCTAAACTGAAGTTTTCTTCTTTTAATACGCTTGTATCGTCCTCTTGAACAACTAATCCAAATATAAATTTCTTTTTTATTTTATTAATTAGAATATCTCCCATTTCAAATTTTGTATGAGGATTTACATTCTTTAACCATCCCTTTTCTATGAATCGTTTACTTATTTCACTTGAAACTGTTCCGTCTGCTGATAAGAAACAAATGTAATTATCTTTTTTCATCTCTAAGTTATCACGTGACTCTATTATATTTATAGTGGAATGACTACATTCTATACTTTCATCGTTATCCTGTTCTATAATCGTTTGTTTTGGAACATTATTTTCATTTTGTCTATGATTAAGTTGGCCTGTTACCGATGATTTATTTATTGACTTGTTATTTTCATCTGCGTTTATTATTATTGCGTTCTGTGGCAATGATACTATAGAATTATTTTTAATAGTATTTCCTAATGATTTATTTTGGCTAGTTTTTGTTGTAGTGTTACCAGTGTCTTTATTGTCGCTAAGAGATATTGAATAATTTTTGTGTGTTGAGTGATTAGAAATCTTGCTTATATTTTCAGTAGTAAAGTCATTTGGTAAAGATATATTTGTTTTTTCTTCATTCTCTTCTGTGATTTGTTTTAGCTTTGTCGATGTGTGAGAGTGTTGTGTAGGTTGAGTCTTATTTACATTTTCTTTCTCGCTCTTACTAGGTATCGTAACTCTAGTGGCTTGAGGTTTATGTGCCGCTCCATTGACACAACAGGGGCATTTAATATTTACTTTTCTGGTGCGTTGAGAACGCCGTAATACAGGTTCATTCCTTGTTATTTCTTTTTCAGGCAATATTAATGTTTCTTTTGTTTCTTTTAATTTTCGTTCATTTGTAGTTTCTTCTTCATTATCGTCGCTCGTAGCGGGTGATGTGGACATTTCGTTTTCCACTGTTAAACAATTTCCTTCAATTTTATTCTTAGTTAAATTATTATTCGTCGTTATTATTGATTGCTGTGGTCTTCTACTAATAATTTCTGTAGGTTGAGAAGTAATTATTGGTGTGTCATTTTCGCTTTCTGATTTCTCATCTATATCTTCTTCTTCAATTATTATTTTCCTTTTTTCATCAAATAATTTTCCTCTGTTATGAGATGACCTTCGTTTCATTTCAATACTTGTTTGGTTTTGAGGTATAGGCGATAGTAAACTTAATGATTTTCTTTCTCTCTCTCGTACCCTAATATTAGGTTCTGTCATCGGTGTGGATGTAGTGAATCCATATTTGAGAGGTTTGTTTGCGTGAGTACCGGATAATACGTCGATACATACACTTGTTTCATCTTTTGTTTTTCCTGACACTGTATTGTCGCCTTCAAATTGTAAAATTTTATTTTTACTTGGTTCTTTTCCAGCTTTCTCTGGATAATCCTCAGAGAGCAAAAATTCTACCTTCTTTTTGGGTAGTATAACGTTTCTTGATGAATGCGCGTGAGGGATTCTCAAAGGCGTTTCCACTATTTCTTCCTCAGTCGAAAGTGGATTCAATTTATCGGGGTTAGTGTTTCCCTCGATAGAAATTGTACGCTTTGTATCGAAACTCCTCGTCATTAATAATTCTTCTTTTTCCTTCCGGCTATACTCGGGCATCTGTTTAATTTCATTTCTACATTTATTTATTTCTCGTCGACTTGTGCTAGGTTGATCAGACCGTAGGTTTGACGACGGATTATCTAACTTTGACTCGGGTGTTGCTACCTGCGTTCCTCTAGGGTCGTCCGCATTTATAGGCAACACGTTTCGTCTCTTCAATGTTTTTATTTGTTTATTTCTATTCAATTTTAGTAGTTTATAATTTTTACGATATATTTCGTCATCGCTATCTTCACAGCTCGCTTCAGAGGAGTGTGGATAATTTGTTATATTTTTTACAATTTGAAATTCTTTCTCTGGGGCACTCGTATTCTCCCAGGCACTTGATTTATAATAACCTCTTATGATGTTTAATTCTTTAGATTCTACTGGATTACGCGATAATGCATCTGCATTGGTATTAATCTTTCCGGCTTTATAACATACGGTAAAATCGAATTCTTTCAATCGTTCACGCCATCTCATTACACGCGAAGTAGGATCGTTCCATGCATTTATCCATACTAGCGGTCTGTGATCCGTAAACAAAGTGAATGATCTCCCGTAGAGATAAGGTCTAAATGTTTTCAAGGCAAATACTGTTGCTGCCATTTCTCTGTCTATTGTCGAGTAATTTTTTTCATGTTTATTAAGTGTACGCGATGCATAAGCTACTACTGCGTCTTCGCCTACCTTGCCTTGTGATAATACAGCACCTAAAGCGAAATTTGATGCGTCTGTGGTTACGTTAAATGGTTTGTTAAAGTCAGGATACATTAATATTGGAGCTTCACATAATTTATCTCGTAATATTTCAAATGCGACTTGATGTTCACTAGTCCATTCAAATATTACATTTTTACTCGTGAGTGTCGCTAATGGTTTTGCGATTTTTGCGAAGTCTTTAATAAATCTACGATAATATCCTGCTAATCCTAAAAATTCTCTTACGTTCTTTGTTGTTTTTGGTACAGGAAATTTTTGTACTGCTTCTATTTTTTGTGGATCCGGTTTTACACCGTCTGATCCTATAATATGACCAAGATATTTAACTTCTGTTCTCAAAAATTCGCATTTATCTGGTTGTAAAGATAAATTCGCTTTTCTCAGTCGTTCAGCAAGCTTTTTAAATTTAACTGCATGTTCATCAATAGATCGTGCATAAATAACTATATCATCTAAGTATACGAATAAATCTGCACCTTGTAAACCTTGTAATACAACATCCATTAATCGTTGAAATGTTGCTGGTGCATTTTTCAGTCCAAATGGCATGCGATTAAATTCATAATGACCATGTGGTGTGGTAAAAGCTGTTTTATGTTTATCGTCTGGATGCATCTCTATTTGGTGAAATCCAGAAGCAAGATCAAATGTAGAGAAATATTTAGCTCCACCCAATTGGTCTAATATGTCAGTAATTAATGGTAATGGATATGCGTCACCTACGGTTTTCTCGTTAAGTTTACGATAATCTATTACCAAACGCCATCTTTTATTTCCCTTTGAATCATCTTTCTTTGGTACTATCCAAAGTGGTGAATTATACGGTGACATGGATGGTTGAATTATTTTCATGCTAATTAAATCATCTATTTGTTTTGCAATCTCTGGTTTTTGAAATGGAGGATGGCGATATTGTCGTGTAAATATTGGAGCATTGTCACTAGTTGGTATTGCATGGGTCGTGACGTTTGTAGCTCGTAAGAATTCTCCAGGTATATGAAAAAGGTCAGCATATTCCTCAATGAGTGTATTTACGGCTTTACTCTCTCCCATATTTAGATGGTCTAGGCGTAAAAGTTCTAATACAGTTTTAACGCGGTCATTACCCTGTGCACTTGGGCTTATTTTGCGCTCAGCTGTTTTCGACTTTTTAGATGTTTCATCCTCGTCTGCGCTTGTATCGAACGGATACAAGGGTATTACGGGTACATCTACCTTTACATCTTTATCACATGTATTAATTGCATACAAGTACGCTACTCCATTTTTACATGTTACGACTGCTTCTCCAGCATATACGCCATCTCCCAAGGGTATTCGTGGAATGTATCCTTCTTCGTCTTGTGTGTTATTGACTCGTATGAACATGAGCGTCTTTTGTCTCGCTGGTAGTGTAATTCTTTCATTATTTGCGAGAGGAAATTTTCGTCCGTCAAAAATAATTTCTCTATTAACGTAGCTAATTTCACCATTATTTACGTGCATGAATTCAGTACCTATTATACCTGCGTAGTCTAATGGAAAATCTTCAGGTATAACGTGGAATATGCCGTTTAAACCATTTAAATTTAAACTTATGCTTCCTAATGTTCTAGGCTTGTCATGTTTAGAGACTCCTTTCAATTCGTATGTTATATTATCGTTAATTTGATTTATATTTTTTATCATGTTTAATTTTATTAGGTTTAATTGTGAACCTGTATCTACTAAGAATTTATTTATTGGATATTTTAATTGATTTGATTTCATATTAATAGCAGGTGAACTATAAGTTGGCGAAATTGAATTAAAATTGCAATTAGCAGTTAATATTTTGTTTTGCTGAGAATTATTTTGACGAAGTTTAGGCGCTTTATTTATTGAGGGTTTCCCGTCGGCGCGCCGTTGCGAGGGGCTCCCTGCTCGTTTCCCGCTTGCGCTTCAGCCGATCTATTATTTTCTGTTATGGGAAAATTATTCTGTCTTTGCTGCTCGTCATATATGCGTTTTCTACATTCAGTTGCAATATGTCCCAATTTATGACAATAATTGCATTGAATGTTATATCGATTAGAACTATTATTTTGATTATTTTGCCCTTGATTCCTATTGGCTTTGAATCTATTACTTTGATAATTAGAATTATTTCTTCGATTATTATCAGAATATTGATTATTATTGCTTCTATTGTTTCTATAGTTTTGATTATTATTATTAGGAATATTATTTCTATTATTTGTATTCATATTGTTTTGATTATTATAATTGTTATTCCATTTTTGATTAATGTTTCTTGTATTTTGTGTATTTCCGTATTTAAAATCATTATCTCTTTTTCTGACTCTACATTCACTCCATTCGTGTCCTACTCGACTACAATAATTACAGTGTTTGTTATTTGTATGAGGTGTTCGTGTATTTTGTTTTTGTTCGCGTTGTACATTAAAACATGATACGGTATTATCTTCCATTCCTAGATTGGGAAATTCAGTACAGAGTGTTTCTGCCTCTATTGCCTCTTTTATTGCTAATGCTAATCTTTCAAATTTTACCTTTTTCAGTAGTCTAACATATTGTGGTCGAAGACCTTTAATAAATGCGCTTACTGCAATTTCTGTTACTATTTTTTCTCTTTCTTCTTTACCGTCCGCGTCTGACTGAGTTATATCGTCTACTATTTCTCTTAATATTTTTGTTACTCTTTCCCCGTATACTGATACTCTTTCGTGTTGTGCTTGTCGAACAGATTTAAATTCTACGATTCTATCAGTATATGGTATAGGTGGACCTTCAAAATGTGAACGAATAAATTTAATTAAATTATCTATTGTTCTAATGTCTTCTTCTATTATTCTCGCGGCGTATTCTCCTTTGAATTTACTCATTAGTGAAAAAACTATATTCTCTTCGTTCATTTGTGGTAAGAACGTTCTCGCTCTTTCACAACATTTAATAAATGCGCGCGTTGTACAGCCTTCTTTTGTACCGTCAAAATTTGGTATGAATTTAAGGAAAGATTTTGGGTCATTATATGTGTTTGTCTGATTCGCGGTTCTGAAAAGTGTTGTATTTGCGCCGCTCGCGATGCCATCCCCTACTGTTTGATTATTTTGAGCCATTTTTAAAGTTAATTTTCACAATGTTATAAAATAACTTATTTAATAATTATTTCTATTATTTACGTTGTTGATGTTGTAAACTTGTAGTTTGGGGATGTTCTTATCTGCGATGGTTGATCTTCTGTTTATTTTTCTGCTTGTCTGCGGTCGGTGCTCCTTGTTGGCCTTGAGTCAGGTGTTGCTGGTGTCCCTTTTTCGACGGCTGCTTATCGCTGACGTCTAGTTTTTATTATAGTAAGGCACACGCACAGCACTTTTAACGAATTATTATATTTCACTTTTCAGTTTAGTCTGCGTATTAATTTTTCGCGATGTTACTTTAATTTATTTTCATTACTATTTTTTGTTGTAGAGTCACTTTAATTACCAAGTCTTTATTATTTTAATGTTTAATGTGTTTAAGTTTTACCGCTAAGGTCACAATTACTAATTCCCGGTAACCTGTTGCTACCAGTTTTTATTATCTATTTTCAATTTTGATTTTGTTATATAGGTACTTTGTAATTGACGTACTTTTATTGTTCGAAAAATGGTGCTACTCTTTCACTGTTACTTGTTTTAGAAATTTTCTTTTACCGCTTAAATGTCACAACCACTAATTTCCGGTAACCGCTGCCACCAGTTTTTATTATAGTAAGGCTGTTACGTCCTGGAGTGCGCGATTTCGTCGAGAGAGGCTTACCTTGTTGAGTTACGTTGTTCGTGGTCGGGCGCCTCTGCTCCAGATTGGTTGAGAGCCAATCTCTGCGATTCTCCAGCGTAATTGATGTCAACCTCACTATAATAATTTATTTTATAGGGATTGTTCGTTTCTAGAGATGTAGATTCGAAACGGAAACTAGTGGAATTGTGAAGATGTTCGGATTGGCGGTAAATGAATAATGTTTGTGAACACGATTTAAATTTAAATCACTTATTTATTTAATTATTTGCACTTCACAAAATTGTTCGATGGCTTACTTATTTAATAATAGTATCGATGATGAATTAACAAATAAAATTTATTAACTTGATTACTATTAGTTATTCTATCTTCATTTAATATTAAACGAGAACTCCGACTTGTTTAGTTATTTATTATATTCTTATTCAACATTAATTTTCTCGCGAACATCGCGGATAATTGTCACTCTCGAGTGTATTCTGAGTAGGAACTGCACTCTACTCGATTCGAACTCGGTACTACGTGATTTTATTAATTCATTAAAGAACTTGTATTTTCCTTAACTTGTCGGAGAAACTGATCTTTTTAATATTCGTCGGAGATCTGAATTAAAACTAGGACTAAGACTAAATGACGTTGTGAAGTGAAGTGAAGGTATAACGATCGAATGAATGATGCTGCTATGATCAAGGGGTTTATATATCCCTCAAACTAGAGCATTTTTGGGGGTAGTGAGTATGTGACTTTTGGGGTTGGAATGTAGACAAATAAATTTTGCGTTATCTTGAATTTAACGAACATATTCACTTAGAGTTGGCGACGGACCCATTGATTGCCCTTATCGACGCATTCCTTTTTCCATGACCAATATGCGTATTAGAGGAATCTATTAGCGCATCCTGTGAGTCATCGAGTTCTTGTGAAAAGTCATAAAATCTGGAATGCGTCCTCATCGAGATCGATATCGACTCTTAAAAAATACAAGCTTTTCCAATTTGGGGCCTGATTTATGGTACCATTTTGAAGATAGAAATTAAAAAGAAAAGAAAATACGTATAATGAAAATTCGTCCATAATTTAGCCAGAAGACGTAATACTTGTAATTACATCAGATGTGTAGTTGGATTTGTTAGTTGTATATTTATTATGTAACATAATTAGAGTTCTGTCTTATCGATCGCAGTTCTCATGTATTTCATTTGTATATATGTATATTATGTTATACAGCTATTTCTTAAGGTTTAATTTCTTATTAACTAATTATTCTATGTTTAACCTATATAATAATATATCCCTACGCTGGGGATATAACACTGCCTTGTTCAGAGCAAGGATTAACTTTTGCCCGATGGGTTTCGAATAAATAATTACGAATGATTTGGCGCGCACAATATGAATGAAAATTAAGATTGGAAAAATTTCTTATCTTTGTTCAAAGGTTACATTGATAATAACATTAACAACACAATTATGAATTACGTAATTACCAGTATTAAAAATCGATGGGGAGATAAAGTAAGCAATTGAAAATGACGTAAATAAAATTTACATAACCTAAAAATATTTAATTTATACTTAAACATCCATTTACTATTTAATTTAATGTTTTTTTTTTGTATTTTCTAATTATTATACAAATCAGAATTTGTCGACAATAATCGGATATGTATACTGATAGCAAAACCCAATAAGTAACAACTGGAAATGTAATTTCGTTCCTAAAATTGTTTTGAATTTGTTAAAGTGGTCGTTGGTAATGTAGAAAACTATAATTTGAATTGCAGGCGATTACTTTATCATCTAACGAAATGCTTCAAATTATAGCTGTTATTTTATAATTATGACTTTCAATTAATTAAATAAATTAATTAATTGAATGTCGAGAATAAACTTATTCATCATATTGAATATTTAATAATTCGTGTAATGAGTTTGGCATTAATTATTTTTAGGTTAAGCATGGCAATATATATTTGTATATTATAATGTTGAAATTCCGGAAAATTTATGCTTGACACATAAAGATTTGATGAAGATGATATGAAGAATGTAAACAAACATAAATAAATTGTATTTGGAATGATGAATTATATGACGATATTCATTTCAGGATTTCAATAAATCGACATAACCTATTTTAAAATAAGACAAACCGAATTCAATTACATGATAAAAGTGTAAAATATACAAATATATTTTTTAACAAGAGATAATTAAACTTAACCGTCTTGTCAAATTGTCAATAGGTAAAACTATGAAATAGAATGTACTATATTCAAATAGTATAATCTAACGTCTTTATTGCTATATAAATTGAACTATTTTAATGGAGATTCAAAATATAAAATTCATGTATTGTAAAAAAATCTCCTTTCTCGTATCTCACTGTAACGGTTGACTAATTCAGGCGTTATACACTGGAATAATATGTATTCATACATGTATATATTTGTCGATTAATCATTATTTATATATTGCTCAAGATTTGCAATTGTAAGTATTATTAGTTAACGTCAATTTATGAACGTACAAAAATTGTATATACCAGTACTCTAAATATTAATCTTGCTGAGTTGCATACACGCCTTATTTTTGCGCTGACATGGGTGACTTTATATTTCTGATTCAATTTTTTTGTTGAATTAAAAATGAGTTGGAAAATATAACCTAGCTTTACACAGACTTGAAACAATAAATATTAAAAATGCATTTAGTTTATCGTGTCTATTTTAAATAAACACAGTAATTATCAGGGGATTTAAATTATTTTATTCAAAGGCCTGATGGAATTTTTCGTTTGTTAATTTGTTCAATAATGTTATCATTTGGAGATGTACACTTTGGAAGGAATTGTGCATTTGAAGTGAATTGAGTTATTTAATTATCGATTGATTTTAATTATTAATTTTTGTTTGATTTTTATTTCTAGATGGCGAGAAAATATTCATGATGAAATGACATATTGCTGGAAGATTCTTGATTAAATACAGATTTAACATTTTTGATGAATGATTCACCACCATTAGTGTCTGCCTTTTCAAATTCTGAAATAAAATTTATCAATAATTCCAATTGCAATAGTATCTCGTTAATTACTACATTGGATGTAGATATTCAGCGAGAATTATTTATTTCCAGTTACAATATGATTTAAAAGTATGTTAATGTATATTAATTAATTATCTTGATAACATTAATAATATTTAACCATAAATAAATATTATAATAACGTATACTTTTTTCTTAATAAATAGATTGACAGAAATAATCTCACTGGAGTTCTTAAAAAAGGATTGAGAGCTGTCGTGATGGATCGTTTGTTTATATTAAAGATATAATCCACCAATGAAAAATGTTGAAGCCGATTAATGCTCGAGCTCTACAGATTTTTTTATATTTCTCGAAAACTATCAACTTCACAGCAAAAGTTAATGAAACCTTTTTTGTAGGAAATTAAATTTTCTACAAAATAGTCTTCTTGACTAAATACCGTAGAGCTGATAGTTTTTGAGAAAAATCCAATTAAAGTAGTATCATGCATTTCATAGAGGTTCAATTCAAGGTATAAATAATTCAAATTTCTATATATTTAATTAGATTTTTCTCAAAAACTATCAGCTCTACGAGTTTTAGTCAAGAAGACTATTTTGTAGAAAATTTAATTTCCTACAAAAAAGGTCTCATTAACTTTTGCTTTAAAGTTAATAGTTATCGAGAAAAATCGAAAAAACTATGAAATTCTATCAAAAATCTGCTTCAACATTTTTTATCGGTGGGACAGTTCACAGGACATAATTTAGTAATAGGCACTTTCAAAGATTATATATATTTCTGTACAATTTCTGCTGAAAGCCAATGAAATAGCATAAAATACCGCGAAACGATGCATAAATAAAAAGTTAATTAAATGAGAAAATTTCAATTTGATTGTGGAAGTATTCAATATTAAAATTACGAGTTCATCTTTGGTGGGAATTTTTTTTTTTGAATGTTTAGAGTAATATTTTGTCAACTACACGAAAACAAATAATTATCCCCTCGAACAAAGCACCCTTATATATATATACTCAGCTAATTTATTGTATTAATAATGATCACAATTGATTTCTCAGGTCAGTGAAAGTGGTGGAAATTACGACTACAACATGGCCCAGAAATATTCTACGCGTTTACACAAGCGATCTGGCAATATCCAGAAAAAATTCTTGACTTTATATAAACGAGGACAATGTCATTAGATTTGTTCAGTACTGAACTTAGGGACATTGAAAAAATTTGAGAGGCCAAGGAATAAAACTGTGTCTTGTGTGGCATATGGATCAAAAATTAGAATTTCATCTGGACTTCTTTTCAATTCAAAGGACCTCGGCGTTTATTACTTCCTGGATAACACAATACATGAGTGTTCGTTCATATTCTAATACAAAACGCGATTTGAAAGTATGTCAAAGTGAACACTTTTTTCAATTATGACAGTTAATAGTGTATCGATCGCCCTTTCATATCAATATTATTTATAGATCAGTAATTTAATAGTAGATTATATCGTGCAATTAAATCTGAACTTTTATTAATCTGTCGTTTCGATCTTGTGCTTGAGTATAATTTTATAATCCATTAACAAGTCAATGTTTATTTTTTTAGGCTGAAAATCACGCAATTCTTTTGCAAAACGAACAAGTTTTAAGTATAACTGACAATCAGCTAATGGAGTATAATAAAAATGTTTGGGGTTTGGTGAACGTTCAACAATATTCTTCTCACAAAAAATCATTTACCAATTTATTAATTATATACACCAATCAATCATTTAGATTGTTAAGCTTGAAACGAAGAAAAATTCAGAACAATTTCATTGAAATTTCGAAACCATCAAATAAATTCAAATATAAGGTATATATTTTTTATTAATTTTTATAATTTATTCACAAAATATATATATTTATAAATTATAAATGTGTCAAGTCATTTAAAAAACTATTATAATTCTGGTTATTTTATTTTTGTTAGACATTTTATTTGGAGTAATTGTATACATTATTGCACAATTAATGCTTCTAAAAATAAAAAAATAATTATGCAGAATATAAATCATTTTCAACATTCACACTTGAATTATGACATTTTGATTTACGTAACAATGTATAATATACTTTGTGCATACAATGTATTACAAATAAATGTCTATGGTTGCAGAGCGTAATTGATTTTATGTCAAGATAAATTCATCATTTAATTTATAGAATATTTATTTATATAATTTATATCAAATATAAATACATCACTTCTTATATGGTCAGGATACGAATTTTTATCACTGGTCAACATTTGTCCAATATGTCAAACAACTTTGTATAATATTTTTCTATGTAATTTTCTGATCACATATTCAACTAATTAATTAAAAAAATTCAATTGATTTTAATCAATCAATTGAATTGCATTTCATTTTAAATTAAAAATCTGATTTTTATTCCATCAGTGTTATACAACAAACATTTATAATATCAACAACCTTTCATTGATGGATGAATGGACATTGAAGGACCTAAACGTGAAGCAGTTTTAAAATACAATTCGGAAAGTAAACGACATTTATTATTTTTCTGTATCATTGAATAATTTTTAATACTGAATGTAACATTTAAATTTTACAGATACACATTGAAATGTCTTGAAATAATTATTACAAAAATTACTTATAGTGACATGACCAGTAATGGATTTAGTGAAAGTATCTATAAGATGTAAATAGAAATATTTTACCATCTTCAGAGTACTGAAGATTTAATACATCAACAAGTTTTCTAAGATTGATAAATTTAACAATCTAAAAATAAATATAAATAAATTTTGCAATAATGATTCTAATTGATAATGAAATATTGACCTTTGGTGAACAATGATACAGAGACTGTGTCAGTATATATTGACAATACCAGAATTAAAAGCCCATAAAATATTTTGAAAGTCTTGATTTATATCAACGACATTCTGCAATGCTTTACACAATTGCCTTCTTCCTGTATTGCCAACGATGGAAAAGGCACGATTGCGTTGTTTGATTTTTTATTTAGTGAGGTTAACCCAAGGGTGAATGGAACTCCTGGCGTTAGACGAGTAGTTATAGCAATAATAACTTGGCCTTTGTAGATATTTGCTGCATGTTTATTGTTTTACTTTTAATTTTCTTTCCATCTTTGTGTTAAATATTATTTATTTCATATACTTCCGAGTTGATTCATTAATGATTTAATTTCATAACTTGGTTAGGTGTATAACTGTTTTATTATTGGATATTTCTTTTTTATATTTTTGCTGTTTAGATATCCATCTGAATTACCAATAAAACTATTCGACAATTGAAGCATTTCAAAGTTGATATATTCCTCGATAAACAAAATGTTAATTGTTTATAGGAATTAGATAATGACATTATAAATTCTATGGAGAGTCCAGTAAATGTCTAGAAAAAATTGAAATCGTATGTAATAAAAATTTGTTTATTATTTATTTCCTCATTTTAATTTATTAAACAATTATATATTTATTATACATATTATGAATTCCCTTTCAGGATTTAACTGTGGATTATGGTGTTGATGATTTACTTATGTTACTGTAATAAATTGGACTCTAATTAACTGCGTTGTATAAAATTAAATTTTTATTTAGAAATAACAGGATCATTTATTCTAATGTGAAAGTAAAGTCTTTCTCTATGTATACAGTCATTCTCCAAATAGATAAATTTATATTCCTTATACACACTTCCTGCGTTTTTTTGCGCAGCAATGTGTATGTACATATTCTTGTGCACATTATCGAACAGAATTATTATCTAACTTTAATCAGTTGAAAAGGTCACTTGAAAAATCATTGAATTTATTTGCTAGAAATTAATTAGTTCAGTTTAAATTATATTAATTTACAGCATCAGTTGGACTTGTTCAACTATTCAATCACTGGTTTTTGATATTGAAAATAATTCAATAGATTGAACAGCTCATTAAATTAATTATAACCCTGCACATAGACTTATTAATTCAATGAATATAAATTAATGTATTTAAATATTAACAAATGATTTCATAATTAAAACAGTGATGAAAACATTTATTTATATTTACAGTGTAATAAATATTTCTCATTTTTCAATTATTCATGTTTTCTTTTTTTGTTTCAGATGAATTATTATCGTTATGAAAATTATGGAATCAGATATCAAATCTCGTGTATTCACCTCATGTTTGAATTTGATATAGTGTTGGGGAAAGTTTTTATCTTATATTACAACGTAGATAATTTTTTTCTTCACAATTCATGTGAAAGAACTAGAGTACATATATGAAATAAAAAAAAAAGTTGGAGAATAAATTGTGTGATACAAAATTCAAGGCGCCATGAATGCTTTTATGTGGAAATTGCTTCAATGTATGTATATATCTTATATTCACATACATCCGGATGTTGATGCAATATTTTTGCCTTCATGGTAAAATATAAAATAGGTCATTCCTCTAAGTGGTTAATCACTGTGATTATAGACAACACAACAAAGTATTAAATTAATATTAACAACGTGTATATAGTTGAAAAAGCCTTGGATCAAAATGATACTTAAACCAACAGCATTTTGCATCAATGTCCTTGAGAAGGTTAAATGTATGGTGAATTGATGAATCAAAGAAAGTCTAAACATTTTTATAATTTACTTCAACATATTATTTAATAATGCAAATATAATCATCAGTATATTTTTTTTTTTATAGGTTAGAAATTGTTGTCAATGATCGAAGAATAAAAGCTGCTGATGTATGACTAAGACTTTAATACCTTGCAGCATTTTAATGCGTATGTGGATCAATTATAGAAAAGGTGTGACTCGAGTCATTAAATATAATAGTTTACCAATGCAAAAAAAAATGTTACGTGTTCAATTATATTCTATAAAATAATGAATACTTTTTACGATAAGGAATAAATAGAAAAAGAAACTGGTGTATAAGATTTATATTTATTTATTTATTTATTTATTTATTTAAATGTATATGTATATATATTTTTTGTTTTCATATATTTACAGATCAATATGGTAGAGAACTTTCACTCGATTGAATTGGAGCGATCATATTCAATGCTTTCTTGTCATTGTATTTATTGTAAACTATGCAACACACATATGTCATATGCGTATTTATATTTTCTTTATTCTGCTGATCAGGTATGATATAAATTTGACTGTTTAAATTCCAAGAACATATACCCGGAAATAACAAATCAAATTTTTAATTAATCATTCTAGCTTTTCATATAAATCAACAGATCAATAAAGTCTTTCATATAAATAATTAATGACATTCAACAATTTAAAAGATAAAAATTAATTTTGTAAATTTAGTAACTTGATCAATTTATTCCAGTTTGTTTTTATTTTTTGCTGTATAAATATTATTTGGTATACTCTTTAATTCATTTAATCAACTTCATCATTACACGTTATTATGTCGCATGTTTATATTAATTGAATTCGTCATGCGTTAAGGAAATATCAATTTGTTTAACGAAATAATATGTTATCTATCATGCACATGCTCAATGTCCCATGCAACTTTGTATAATTTGTATACTTCACACTTTGTAACTATAAATACATTTATTTTCCATATGTAATTCGTCTCACATCAACTGCAGCCATTCATCATTACGGATAATGAAGGAGCAAGATCATGAACAAATATGCTATAATAAAAGTGGTTAATTATAGAAAGCCATATTGCAATACGATCTTATTTAATTCATATAAATTTTGAGCTACTTTAATTCATACAGAATAAATAAAAATGTCAAGTGGCTTTAAACTCTTGAATAGTAAAACTAGAATTATCATATGGACAATCACTTCTTATACTTCAAGGATAATAAATGCTGCTCACAAGATATTTTTTTAAACATTATACATTTATATTATATTATATATCAATGTGATTTGTGTAAGTATAAATACTTGGCATTATTATATTTTTCATGAATTTAACTACTTGTAATTAATGACAAAAATCCGGTTTCATGATATAATAGTTAGTAACATCAAATATTATATATTGTTCACAGGTTTTTTTTATTTGCTTTACTTTCTCGTCAGGAAATTTCAATATTCCATTAAAGCAAAATGGGTTTGGCTTTGTAGGAACCAGGACATGAGATTGTAAAGGAGAAGGGCGTCATTTATTCTCGTGACTTTTACACAACATGAATCAACAATTTTTATATGTACACATATAAGTACATATGTAGAGAGATGTAAATAGGTATTACACATGTGTAGTTGTGTAAATACATACATAACACTTATTCAACGTTTATTTTATATATCCATGATGACTACCCCCAACAATACACCAACTAAACATTTTTATATTCAATGATTGAGAATTAGATCGGTTGAGAATTCAGTCAGTGAAACTCTGCACTCGATCGCGAACGTATACATAACTATCATATGTATACACATTTCATTGTTATATTATTTCTTTGGATGTTTAGTTTATAATTCTGATTTAATCAAATAATTGATTGAGAATTAATATTTATTTATTGTGAAACATTGGGTATTAATATTGTGGTGGTACACAATGCAAAGGTGACAAATTTGTTGCGAAATTTTGCCCACTTTGTTATTTATAGATTGATTGATAATTATACAATGAAAGTCATTTAAAAAATATGCTTACTATTTATCTAGTATTGTTTTGTATATTCAAACAATACGTAAACTAACCTCTAATTTATTAATATATTATTGTTATTTATAGATTGATTGATAATTGTAGAATGAAAATCATTTAAAAAATATTCTCAATATTTATCTAGTATTGTTTTGTATATTTAAACAATGTTGATGAGATTTATCAATTTAATATCTTTATACGTAAATTAATTATCTCTAATTTATTAATGTGTTATTGTTATTTATAGATTGATTGATAATTGTACAATGAAAGTGATTTAAAAAATATTCTCAATATTTATCTAGTATTGTTTTGTATATTCAAACAATGTTGATGAAATTTATCAATTTTTTATCTTTATACGTAAACTAACCTCCAATTTATTAATATACTATTGTGATTTATAAACTGAATGATAATTGTTCAATGAAAGTCATTTGAAAAATATTTTTAATATTAATCTAGTATTGTTTTGTATATTCAAACAATGTTGATGAGATTTATCAGTTTATTTTTTATCTTTATACGTAAACTAACCTCTAATTTATTAATATATTACTATCTGGTCTTATAATGACACTTGATTTTTATTATAATCTAAAATATAAAATACGAAACGATTTAATGATTGAGTTCGCGGTCAAGTGAAGGCTAATATCGTACAAAGTTTTTTTTTGTTTTGTTTTTATTATGAAATCTATAAAGAATCGATTGTAGAAAGTAATTTAAATGTCGTTCCGCTAGTAAATATAGTGCATAAATTCTTAATGTTCTAAAAAAAATAATACAAAATATATATTTCTTGTAGAATATATGACTACATAATTAATTAATCCATAGATAATGTTGAATTAAAAAATTTTATTTATTTTATATTTTTCAGTGTATTTATATTCATTTTTTTGGCATCAGCTAATTGGATTGGTTCAGGTCAATGTGAGCAACTTGGAATAATTGCACAATGGCAATTGTTAGATTTTGCATTGCCATACGATCCGTCTTATCTAAATAAATATCGTCCTGAAAATGTCGTGCCAACAGGAATCGAAGCAGCTGATCATAGAATATTCATTGCCACACCTCGATTACGTGCCGGTGTTCCAGCTACACTCAGTACTATTC
This sequence comes from Microctonus brassicae, assembly GCA_918226075.1. Classification (NCBI taxonomy): domain Eukaryota; kingdom Metazoa; phylum Arthropoda; class Insecta; order Hymenoptera; family Braconidae; genus Microctonus; species Microctonus brassicae. The sequence continues at coordinate 10,269,120 of OW445484.1, read as the reverse complement.
CACGTAATTTACCATCCAGTAACAATCCAAGACTTGAACCATATCCATCGTGGGAATGGCACAGTGCTGGTAGAGATGATTTCAATTGCTCCGGCTTAATCTCTGTTTATAGAACACGCGTCGATCGTTGCAACAGACTTTGGGTACTTGATAGTGGTATTAACACATCTATTGATGATTTTCGTGTTGTTTGTCCACCAAAATTACTGGTCTTTGATCTTGAATCTGATCAATTGATTCGTCAAATAATTTTCCCACGTGAGGTAAACATAAAAATCAAATAAATAAAATAATAAATTATAATATATGTTATCAAATTTAATCTTTTTACAGGTTCTCAGACCAAATAGTCTTCTTACAAATTTAGTGATTGATGAAACATTAGCAACAACATGTGATGACGTTTTTGTTTATATGACTGACACTACTGGTCCTGGTAAATAAAATTTATCTGATAATTAGATTTATTATTTTTACTTTCAATTAGTTTAATAAAAATGAAAGTATATTTTTGTTTATTTTTATTAATGCATTATATTTATAATTATACTTTTCCGGTTTAGGTCTTTTAATCTTTGACGGAGCTACTGACAGAAGTTGGCGATTACTACATAAATCAATGTTCCCCGATCCAAATTATGCAACTTATCAGGTACATGTCACGTTGATATATGTTTATTTTAATCGATCGATTTATTAAATCCTGATAAATGATATAATTAAATATGGTGTTGTATATTGATTATTGTAGATTGGATCCGACACATTTGAGTTGTTTGACGGGATAGTGGGATTAAGTTTCTCACCGAAAAAAAGATTGCTTTATTATCAGCCATTAGCAACTGATCGTATGTATAGTGTACAAACTTCAGCACTTCAAGCTGGACCACTGTCTTTTGGTAATCAACTTCCAGTTACTTTAGTTGGTAAAAAATCAAGTCAAGGTTTAGGATTGGCTGTTGATTATCGTGATGATACCATATTATTTGCGCCATTCACAGAAACTGCTATTGCTAGTTGGAATCCAGATACAAATGACCAAAGGTAATAATTTAAATGACAATAAAATATGAAGTAAAAATAATTAAATGATTATAAAATTTTTTAAGATTGAATTTCGTGTTTGTTTATTTGTTTATTTGTTTTAGGATAATTGCTTTTAGTCCTGAAGCGTTGCAGTTTGTTGCTGAATTGAGATGGCTTCCTCAGGAGAATGGAAAAGTTTGGATTTTATCATCAAGATTCCAAAAATTCTTTAATCAACAAATTAATCCACGAGATATTAATATTCGAATATTGGAAATTCGTTCTGATACATTTGTATTAGCTCATTCACCAATTATTTCTCCATATGATCGTCACTTTTCGTTACAACATTTGTACAACAATACTTTGAATCATTGAACTCATTAATATTTATATTTATATTGTGGATATCAAAATACTTTTTTTTGTTATGCAATTTACATTTCAACTTTTGATACATATATACATTATATTTAATTATACTTATTGCATGTCAAATATGATGGACATTTGTGTAATTAGGAAAAAAATTTATAAAGTATTGTATATGAAAATTATAATAATAATATATAAAATTTTATTAGAAATATGTATTTGTTTAGAATGACAAAAAAAAAATTATTAACAAGCAAATTATCCAACACCTGTTTTATATTTTTGAATGCCTCTAATTCTTTTTTTAATTATATATTATGTGATAATTTCATGATAAATACCGATTTTTAATTTCGAAAATTCTTTATTTTTATATTATTTCACGTAAAACAGAAAGTTAAACTTGAATACCATATAAAGTTCTATGAAAATATATTAATTTTGAGGTTAAGTCAATTTTTTTTCAAACAATCAAACAATCCGGAAGCATCGTGAAAACTTCCGGTGATATCCAAACCATCAAGAAGACAATTTCAAAGCTAATATTCTGAAATAAAAATAATAAGCCAATTTTCATATTTTTATATTGTGAAATTTCATCAATAATTACACACTACTTTCGCAGAAACAGGAAGTTGAATCTAAATGACACGTGGCAATATTTTTCCTTTCTATATACATTAAAAATATATCTCATTTGACTAATTTGTTATAAACAAATTAACAAACTTCAAACTAAAATTTTTTTCTTTCAGATATAATTGTAGAGAGTTAAAAAAAATGTATAACAAATAATCAAATACATTTAATTAAAAACTTTCACTATACTATTTCATTTGACAATACTCTCCACACATAATAAAAATATAATAAACAAACATAGATACATATAATTTATTCTAATAATTGCCTTGACCATGTATGAAGTTGATCTTGAATTCTTGAATATAATTATAATTCTCACAATAATCCATTAATGTTTTTACAAAAATTGTACACTTAAATTTAATACACAAAAGTAAATATAAAAAAAAAAGATATATTCCTTTTCGTAATTCCTAATAATATATTCGACGACTTTTAAAAATCATTGCCATATAGAATTACACAAATATTAATCGCATGACATAACTATTTTCCCATGCATATAAAAATAAAAGTTAATATTTCTTGCTCTAATATATATCTTATTACCACTAATAAAATTTGAACGAAAACTGAGTGGTGGGCGTTGTTACACTCTCCTTAGAATGTTTATTTGTACATTAGTTTTGGTGCATATATATTGTTTGTATTGTTCTTTCAAGCGACATAATTCCATCAACCGTCTTGATGTGATAACCGGAAAAATGTCACTAACTTATCTTGCATTTTTATTACATTTTTGTTTCGTCAGTGTTATTTCAAATGGAAAGTTACAAACTGTTTACAAGTGGTCATGGATCGATTATTTATGGGAGAATGAAAGCCATAGGATAACAGCTATATTATCTGGTGATTATAATTACACAAAGCCAGTGATAATCGATGTGGATATCTGGAAAGGTAAAAATATAAATATTTAAATTTGCAATAATCAGTGGGAAATTAATAATATATTTATTTTGTGAATGAAAATAAATTTGATGAATTGGAAAAATAGATGGAAAAACTTTTGTTACCGTAATAAGAAGCAAAGGTGTACCAGCAAGTCTTACAACTATTTCTGGTTATTCTGGTAGAGGTGGACCATTGTTAGAGCCATATCCTAATTGGAGTTGGGCCCAAAAAGGCAATTGTGAGGCTATTACTAGTGTTTATCGTGTTGCTGTGAGTTTAACCTATAATTTGAGTTATTTATTAAATAATATATAATCAAGTTACAAGTGTTGATATTATTATTTGGAAATATTAAAAGTGTTTTTTATCCCCATTTGTGTGATCTTTATTAATTATGTGCAATTTTTGGTAAGTTATAATATTTATTTGATGTAACTTTCCTGTACATACTAAAACATATCATGGATTCCCCAAAATGGCGAACGAATCATCCAATGTATAACCTAATTTTTATTAATTCACATTTTCATTATATAATATTCACTTCTAATTTCCCTGACGCTTTAGATTGATGAGTGCGATCGTTTGTGGGTTTTGGATACTGGAAAAATCGATGATGTTCGTGTATGTCCAGCGCAATTACTTGCATTTAACCTCTACACTGACCAACTAATAACACGAGTAAAAATTCCCCAACATATTGCTGAAAGTGATTGGTTAAAACGCGGATTATTAGTAACACCAATTGTCGAAACTCAAGGACATGAATGTAAGCAAACATATGTAAGTTCCCATTTATATATATCCTTATATTCAATCAAAAAAAGCATGAATGTGTATATCCAACAATAAACAATTATTCACACGACAATTTTTTTTAAATAACATTGAAAATAATTGCAGGTTTATATAGCTGATGTGACGGGTAATGGTCTTATTATATTTAATGGCACTTCGCTTTGGCGGTTAGAATCACCATTGTTTGCACCACAAGAAATAGCAGAGCATGTAACAATTGCCAATGATACCTTCCATCTTGATGATGGTGTTCTTGGAATGGCACTCAGTCCAAAATTATTGGACGGCACGAGATTCCTTATGTTTAGACCATTAGCCTCTTATGACATGATGTCAGTTGATACTTCAAACCTACAAGAATCATATGATGGCAGTGCTATTCGTTACACCCTCGCATCAAGGATTTTACCTAGTCAATCAGCAGCAATGGCTTTTTCAGCAGGTGGTACACTTTTTTTTGGTCTCACTCACGATCTCGGAATGGCCTGTTGGCATATTAATAATCCAATTAACAGGAGAAATATTGTATGTTTTTATTATTCTATTTAATTATTATAAAGATAAATATATAAATTCATCTTATCTTTAAATTAATAGTTAATTATATATTCTTACAGGAAATCATTGATAATCATTCGGATTATCAGTTTGTTAGTGGGATAAAAGTGATTTCGCCACAGATTACGAATACAGGAAAAGAAGAATTGTGGATATCAATAAATAAATATCAGAATATAATTTTAGACAAACAAGATTTTGATGAAATTAATTTTAGAATAATGATGAGTCCAGTGGATGAATTAATTGATGATACTAATTGTAATCCACGACCAAGATTGAAATTCTTACATGGTTATGATTTTTATTTTTAAAAAAATTTGTATAATAATTATACAAGTATATTTTTTATTGTTTCGTGCCTTTTATATATAAAATAATATAGGATAATGTTTGACAACGAAAGCCCTTGAACATATTTATCGATAATATATTTATTATCAATAAATATGTTAATGTACAAATATATTTTCAGAAGTTTCTGATTATAAGCACAGAATAATTTTATATTAAAGATTTTTTTTTTTAATATTTCAAATTTGTCATGAGTTAAATATTTTGTGGCACACATACTTCAATTCATGGAGAAATAATAATTTCATTATTATATAGATGTAATTTTTGTAATACTGATTAATGAATTAAGATTGGAATTTAGGAAATGGAATGAAAGTTGAATTTAAAAGTGAAATGAGAGAATTTATACAAAGAACAAGGTACAATATTGATATAAATCTTTTAAATTAATGATAATTTTTATCTTATCAATAGACCAATAAGACTTTCAATGATTTTAGATATTTTAGCGGATATAAAGATGAAAGAGAATGGTGAATTTTAATTGTACAGTTGTCAGTTAATGTCAGTTAATTCCACCAATGTTTTATGCATTCTTAAAACTTGGATAAAAATGCATCAGGATAAAATAATTAATGGAGAATGTCCTCGGCACAGTATATACGATTGAATTGATCTAAAGGAACGAATGACTTTTTTTATACTTGAAGCATGTGACTTATCTGTAATTATTTATAAAAAGTCGGAAAAACCAGTTAATTCAATATTTCCCAGAGACTTATCGAGTCATTTAGCAATTGCTATAGAAATTGCTCTTGACATATTATTATATACATTCATCGTTTTCATACATAAAAAACACATTGAAAATTAATACCATGTGAAAAAATTCCCTTTCAAAATTAATAATTGAAGAATGTTTATAAATGCAGATGAATAATGATTAAAAATTATTAAATTATGTATAACATCTGCAACATAACCTCCAATATTTTTTCATCAATTTATAACACGACAAAAAGAAATATAAATAATTCTATTTATAGTACAACATCTGCAACATAACCTGCAATATTTTTTTATCAATTTGACATGACAAAAAGAAATATAAATAATTTATAATATCAATTTTTATAAAATACCAAATTGCTATTACGCATTACGCAGTGCATTTACAGTTGACAATTTTTAATGACCTCGTTGTAATATTTATCGATAATAAAATGATTATTTTTAATAACTAATTGTACAATTGTTCCATTTAAAAGTCGCAAGTAAAGGCAATATATTTATATAAAGAATATATTTATTATTTTCGTTGAATTGTGCGTTCGTCAGTTGAAACTAAAGGTGTTTATTTAAATATCGCAACAATGAAAATAATATCATTACTATTTGTTTTTTTATTCACTGTCGTGTGTCACGGTCAAAATCCTGATTTACTGGACACTCTATACGAATGGAAATATATAGAATATGAATGGGAATCAGATGATCAAAAACAAAATGCAATTGGTTCTGGAGATTATAATATGTCTGCATCAGTGCCAATCGACGTTGATATATTTGGTAAATTTATAAATTAATACAGTGTTACAGTAAAAATGACAATATTAAATTGATATTTTATTTAATTTACAGAATCAAAAGTGTTTGTAACCATACTGCGAACTGCAGGAGTTCCTGCAACATTAGGTATTGTCACAAATAAAACTGGAGATGGTGGTCCAATAGTACGACCTTATCCTAATTGGGAAATGAATCAAAACAAGGATTGCAAAGGACTTCTTAATGTTTATCGCATAGCTGTAAGTCACTTATCAAATTTAAAAATAAAAAACACAATAAAATTAGATATAACATTTCTATTTTGCATTTGTTGTAGATTGATAGATGTAATCAATTGTGGATATTGGATTCAGGAACGATAGATAATAAGTATAAGTGTCCAGCTAGATTATTGGTTGTTGATTTAATCAATGATACAATTATTAACACTTTGGAAATAGAACGTGATTTATACAAAGGACATTTAGCAAATTTTGTTGTTTACCATCCTAAAGATTCCTGCACGTATCCGACAATTGTTATGTCTGATGCAGACGGTGGTGCTATGGTAATACATGATGGCAAGCAATTTTGTAGATTTGAATCACAGCAATTTGACGCAGATCCAGAAGCAGCAACATACACAATTGACGGAGAATCTATTACTCAACAATATGGTATTCTGGCCATGTCAGTCTCTGATCGGACTAATCATCAACTCGAAGAGGCTCAACCTATCATTCATTTCAGAGCTTTGTCATCGCATTATATTTATTGGACGTATTTAAGTTCAATTGCAAGTTATTGTGACACTAAATCCGAGCCAGTCATATTGCAATTTGAATACAGAGTTCCAACTCAATCTGTAGTGTTTACAGTTGCTAATAGAATTTTGTTTTACGGTGGTATCGACACGACTTCTTTGAATTGTTATAATACATTGAAATATCTCAACGAAAAATCAGACGTAATTATAATTTTTACAATAAATTGCTTATGAAATAAATGTGATATATAATTAATTTATGAATATTTTATTTAGGTGATGCTCATTCAAGATAATGAACGATTGCAGTGGGTTTCTGGTATTAAATCTTATCCAAAATCTATTGATTGGGCTCAAAAAATAATAATGCTTTCAAATAGATATCACAAAGTTGTCGCAAATACAATTGATAATAGTGAAGTTAACTATCGAATTTTAAGTGGCAATGCAGATGAATTGACTTATCAAACAAATTGTTATTAAAATGAACATGTAAATATTTAACATGTAATTGAATTTTATTATAATCAAAATTTGTTGGTTAAATGTATTAAAATTATGTTCATTATTCAGAAATAATAAAATTAAATTAAGACAATGATAAATAGAATAATTATCTAGGTAAAAATAATGAATGAAGATTATATAAATATTTTACATTTAATTGAGGATAATTATAATTGCTTTGGAATAGAACATAACCTTCAAAATTTTAGGATGAATAATTTATTACATTTATTTCAATAACATATAAAATTGGAACAATTACAATGTATTACCAGAGAAATAATTATTTATTTCATATCTAAATGTTCATGTTGATAAATATATTATTAAATTTATATTTATATGTAATAGTTTATAGCCTTTATTAATTTTTAGGATTTTCATATTTCTTTTTTTCATCTTTATATTATCTTGGGGCATTAATTTATTCACAATATTCATCATTCATAATTTATTCTTAAATTACATATATATAAGAATATATAATTATTTTTATTTACGCGTTGAGTATTTTAATTTACAATTACTTCAACAATTTATTGTTTCGACATTGAGCAATATTTAATTTGCAATTATGTAATTTAACAATGCACTTATCATTTCAAAATGTTTTGTATAATAATTTAAGAAAATGACATTACAATCGAAATTATATTTAAAAATTTTGAATTAGTTGTTGAGAAAACTTCTTGAGTATTGTTGCAAAATGAATATATTATTAATATTTATTTTTTTCGTGTTTATTATGGCAATTGATAGTACAAATTTGAATCCTGTTTATGAGTGGAAGTATGTAGATTATGTGTGGGATTCAAATGAACAAAAAGAAGAAGCAATAAATTCAGGAAATTACAATAATTCTGCAACAATAATACTTGATGTCGACATTTCAATGGGTAAAATTGTCAACAATATAAATAAAAATATAATTGCAAATTGAGTATTTTATATTTGATAATATTTTTTATAAATTATTTTAGATGAACGAGTATTTGTGACAATTTTTAGAGAAAAAGGAGTTCCAATGACTTTAGGAACTGTTTCTGAAGAAATTGGAAATGGTGGTCCATTAATTCGTCCTTATCCAGATTGGAAAACAAATTCGTGTGATAATTGTGATGGATTTACAAACATTTTGCGAATAGCAGTGTGTAAAATGATTAATTAAATCAGCTGAAAAAAAAAAAGAATAAATCATTAAAATGTATATATTTTTTATTTGTTAAATATTGAATAGATTGACGAATGCAATCAATTATGGGCATTGGATTCAGGAATGATTAATAATGAGTATAAATGTCCTGCAAAGTTGATGGTTTTTAACCTTGAAAATAATCTCATGGTCAAACAAATTGAGATACCACGTGATCTTTATTCAGGAAGTTTAGTAACATTAATAATCCATGATATTGATCCATTGTGCTCCAAACCATCAGTTTATATGGCAGATATATTTAACGGTGGACTTGTGATATACAATGGAGATGGAGATTTTTGTCGGTTAGAAGTTGATGAATTTAAACCAGTTATTGATGCAGACACATATACAATTGGCGGCGAAAAAGTGACCTTGCCAGTTGGACTTTTAGGAATGGCATTGACCACTCGTGATGATGACGATCCTGCGAATGAGCAAAAATTAATTTTTAGACCTCTTTCCTCATTTAATATGTATCTAGTGGCAGCAAATGAACTACGGAATTATTGTGAAACGGAAAAAAAACCAAATATTACAAAAGAAAATTATATGACTCCAAGTCAATCCACTTCGCAAACAATTGCTGATGGTGTACTCTTTTTAGGTTATGTTGACCAGTCTTCTTTGAATTGTTGGAATATAAATAAACCATTTGACGAACAGCATACTGTAAATTATTAAATTACATAAATATTATATGCAAATATGTTTAATTAATACAATTGATTGAATATATCATATATTTTTTATAGGTTAAGTTGATGGAAGATGAACAAAAATTGCAATGGATCAGTGGAATTAAAACTTATCCGAAGCAGAAAACTGATTCAGGACAAAATGTTATATTTCTAACAAACAGATTTTTAAAAATTCAAAAAAACATGATTGTTGATATTAATACAATTAATTATCGTTTATTCAATTTCAATGCATGTGAAATAACTTCCGGCACGGCATGTCAGTAAATATATAGTGATAAATATTATGTTAATATTTTAAACTATTGGATCAAGAATAAAATTAATTTATAAAAGAGCATAAAATTATACGATATATGATTAAAATGGTCAACGTTGTAATAAAAATATTTTTATTTGTCATCAACTGTGAAATAATGACAACCTAACCTAAAACAACCTAACTGCAAAATTAAGATTTAATAATAATTTTCGTTTTTTGAGAGTTTGCCTAATAACAAACAACCTTTTTCATACATATATCATGATGAAAAAATTTATAAATAAAACATTGTCATTGTTATCAATAAAAATTTGACTTTGTCTTTGTCGCTCAATAATATCTTATTTCATTAATATAATGAAATCAATTCTAACGCCAATATAAGGAAATTGATTTATTTAATTACTAAAAAAATGTTCCTATCAATAATATATAACAACCGGAACATTTCCATATATGTTTATAAACATTAATGTAATTTTAATGCGTAAATAATTGAGATCTTATGGCAGTGATAAAATGATATATGCTTACAATGTTCACTCAATTGCATTAAAAAATACCACAGAGCGGAGAACAAAGTTTCACTTGATCATTTCATCATTTGCATAATACTATACGGTCTCATGGTTTTTGTCGTTACGTTACAGATATAAAACTACTATAGAGAATATATAATATAAATCTTAAAAAGAATTATTGAATGAGATAAATCAGTGGAGCATTAACTTTCTCCAAAGTCTCTACACTTCATTCGTTTTGCTTTGTATATTTAATTTTCTTCATCGTTACAATAGTCAACAAGTGACATTACAAACAAAGTGAACACCCGGACGAGCTTCTTATTTTATTTATACATATTGCTAATTTAAATACATATTCCGTGTGTGGGACCCAAATCTGTCATTTAAGATCCGGTGAAATTTCATCATTCATTGAGAGAAATTTTTTCGTCACTGTCGATTGCATTTTAAGTACTTAATAAAAATGCAAAATGTTATAAACAAGTAGAAGATTGTGATTTTTATTTATCGAAAGTGTATTAATAAATTAGCAATACGTGAAATTAAATAATTAAACAATATTAATTATAATAAATGCGATAGGGATCATGCGCGTTGAGATGTACGTACATAACCTCAAATTATAAAAAACTTTGATGGTAAATACGATGCAAATTGATGGAGAAATTTCTTTCCTGAGAGAAATTGTATATAAATAGTACAAGTGTATTAATAATTAATACATGTCTAGACTTCTGCATTGAATTTCAGGTATAACAATTTTATTAACAAATGAATTATATAAAAGAAAAAAAAAACCAAGAATTATTTAATTCAATTATTATAACAAATTCAGCAATGTTATCTTTAATTAAAAAAAAAATTGAAGTGAATTATATTTCAAGATATTCAGTGCATTAATATATTGTTGTGTTTTTTTTTATTTACAGTGTAATATATGTGTCGAGCTACATAACTTCCGCACTAATTGCTTCAGAATTCATGATTAATGGACACGTTACGCTGAGCATGTAAAATTAATATAAAAAAAATAAAGAACTTTCCTCCAATTTATGACAAGAAGAAGAGAAAAATAAGAAGTGGGATTTTATAATTTTCACATTCTACATTGAATATTCACACTGGTAAGATATACAAACAGTGATTGTTTTGTGGTTGTTGTTATGAGATGTGTAATATTGTATTGTGTTATAATATTATCTATATTGTTAATTTATAGAATTGTCGCAGTGACACAAATGATGAAATAATTCCGGAAAAAGAAATGAAGAGAAAAGAAAAGCGATGGATTGATGATAAATCCAGTGAATTCAAGTGGAAATATAATTTTAATGGATTAACAAATAAAAATTTTGGCATTTCGACAATTAATAGCGACACAAATTCACAATTATTAAACGATGAAGCAATATCAAGAACTAATTGGAATAATAATCCATTATTGGATTATAATAATAATATTTTACAAAAACAAGAACCGTATTCTCAATACAACTTTCACGGCTACAATGAAATTCGTAAGTAGAATTTATTATTAATAAATATGTACATGAAAGATAAATAGCTAACATTAATATAATATAACACATACAGTAATATAACATTTTCTCATAAATTCATGGAACCATCAAGTTTTGCCGACCGTCACAAATATAAATATACAAACAAATATAAATGTCTATGTACAAACATGTATTAAACATGTATAACATTAACATGTATATCTAATTATCCAGTGATAAAATGAATATACGTTTCACTCATATTTTTATTTCCCTTTTTTTTTTTTATTTAGAAATTAATAATACATAGAAATATTTGTGAGGTTATGTTCTCTTTTTTTGTAGTAATTGTAATTGGAATAAATTGTGTAATCGGTTATTTGTAAAATGAAATATGTGACATGAAACAATAAAATAAGTAGTAATATTTTCTTTTTAATTTTTTTATTTTTATTACAATTAAATTATAATGTCTTTGCGTTTTCACAAAATTTTAGATGAGAGATAACACATTGATGTGAACATACACAATTTCTTTCGGATAATTTACTTATTGTATCTCACAATTACATTAGTGACCTACCCAGACATGAGGCAATTTCCACAAAAAGTCATGAAGATATACACATTCATTGCATGTAGCTGTAAAAGAGTGGGGTTATAGCATACAACATGTAAGCTTTTACTCTCATCCAAACTCGAATGCGGTGATAGTTTATAAAGTTGAATGCAGTCGCATCTTGATCGGTCGCGAATGCGTATCGTGTATTATTTATTTATATGCAAAGTTATATAAATTTTACATGTTCCCAATTGTATTAAATAAATTAACGGGAAAGAGAAATTTATTATTAAATAAGTTTAATCATTGGTGATTTTACAATGATTTCAGGTAATCCAGTTATGATTATTCTGGATGAATTAATTAATTGAAAGATTGTTGAATAATTTTATTTTATTACTGTGATCAATTATAAATTAATTATGTTTATTTAATTTATTAATCTTTTTAATATTATTTATGTAGGTATTACGAATGTTGTGCCATTGTTAGTGTCCATGACTCTTCTTGGTCTACGTCAATATGCAGCACAAAATGAACCAGGTTTTCATGTCTCTCAAGAATTATTGCCACCTGATATTAGTGATATCAATGATGACACTGGATTGTTATATAAAGTTGCATCTTCCAGTTCATTAAATGCTGATATATTAAATTCTATGCGATCTGGTAGATATGTTGGTAATATTGATAAACCACGGAATAGTAATACGCAAAATGATGTCAATAAGCAAAATTATAATTATGGATCATCTCAAAATTATATTATGAATGAAGAATCTCCAGGTCCCACGATGGAATTAGTAAGAACCTATTTATATCTCTGCAATATTTAATTTTTATACAGTCCAGGAATTATAATAACTACTGGATTTTTCGACTCTTTGACTTGTCATTGTATCTCATGAATAATTCCCCGTAGCGAAAAAAGTGTAGATACACTTTTTTTAGAGAATTTCATGATTTACAACTTTTATTCCACACATTTTTTGCGATAACATCACCGTTTTCGTGAAAAATGAGAAAAATTAATTATTATTTATCAGTATTTTAAATAGAAAACAAAATTGATGAAATATTTTTTTTAACTTTCATTTTATGGTGTAAAATTATTTCGCTTGGAATTATTTTATTCGATACGGTTCGTTTATTCTTAAATAAGTTGTGAAATATTTTTTCGCATTGTAAATAAGAATAATTTACATGAATAATTCAATAAAATAAAAAAGTAAAAAAATAATAATTTTCAAAGGCACTAAAAGAATATAACTCTTTATAATAAAAGATTAGTAATTTATATATTTATATTGTTCATTTGCATTTAGATGTTTGCTTGGAAAACGGTTGACTTTGAATTCGAGAGCGAGGCCGCACGTGAACGAGCAATTTTTGAAGGGAAATATATACCAGAAAATAATATGCCATTAGGCGTTGAATTATGGCATGACAAGGTCTTTATTGCACTACCAAAATGGAAGACAGGTATACCAGCATCATTAGCAACTGTTCCACGTTATTCAAAAACAAAGAGTCCAAAGTTACGACCTTATCCTAGTTGGGGATGGCATCATCAAGGTAATTTTTAAATAAAAAAAAAATATGCATAAAATTAAATGTCTAATTTAAGCTTTCAAAAATTCATTTATTCATCTGTCTTTTATCAGATTCTTGTGGAGGAATGACATCAGTATTTAGAATGCAAGTTGATCAGTGTGATCGATTATGGATTATCGACTCTGGCACGGTGAATTTAACAAGTGAACCACAACAATTATGTCCACCGGCAATTTTTATATTCGATTTACGTAGTGATAGATTAATTAAGAGATATCAAATACCAGAATATCAAGTAAAGCAAGATTCATTGTGGTCAAATATCGTTGTTGATATTAGAAATGATGATTGTAATTCTGCTAAAGCTTATATCTCAGATGTTTGGCGATTTGCAATGATAATTTATGATTTTACAACGGATTCATCATTCAGAATACAACATCATTTCTTTTTGCCCGATCCTCTATCGTCACGATATGAATTACATGGCATTAACTTTCAATGGATCGATGGAATCCTTGGATTGGCATTGAGTCCAGTGGATATTAACAATGATAGAACATTATTTTTTCATCCAATGTCAAGTTTTCGTGAATTTGCTGTGTCAACATCAGTAATTCGTGATAATCGAACAGCAGAAACAAATGCTGAGAGTTTTGTACCTATTGGAAAACCACGAGCAAAAGATTTTGGTCATTCATCCGGTTCGGCCATTGATAAAAATGGGGTTATGTTTTTCAATATGGTCACACGTGATTCTGTATGGTGTTGGGACACACGAAAAGAATATATACCACAAAATATGGGATTAATTGGAGTTAGTAATGAAACATTGATATTTCCAAATGATATTAGAGTTGATCATGAAGAACGTCAGAGCTTTTGGACTATTTCAAATCGTTTACCAATGTATTTGTATGGCCCTTGGGATCCGTATGACATCAATTTTCGTATTTATCGTGCTTATGTTGATGATGCTGTTAAAAATACAGTTTGTGATCCAAATTATATCGTAACTGTATCTGATAATAGTTACGATGAAACTTGTTGAAATTACAATTAATTTATTATGTTTTGTTAATAAAGTGAATATATTTTTTAGTCATTAATCGCTTTTGAATATGAATGTCATTTTTTAGTTTATATTATTCAATATTTAAGTGCATAAATTACTGTTGTATTTAAAGAAAATATTTAATTAATTTATCACAATGTTAATTTCTATATAAAAAAAAATATATGTTATTTATGTATTCACAGCGATTCCAGTCGGGCTCTTTTAAAGTAACGTTATTCAAATTTATTGCCTGGATAATATTTTAAAATATATGTCCATTGTTCATTGTTTCATTATCATGTCTCAAACATCCGTTAAATTTTTATAACTAACAATGAGCATAATTTTTTTCTTGTTTCGTTTGAATATTTTCTTATTTAGTTGAATAATTTAGCGTTGTAGTTGATGTAAATTTAAATTTTCTTATTGGAATTGATACTGTGGATGTATTAGTCGATGTTGATATCATTTGGGAATTACAGAGATTATTAATCAAACGTTTAAATATAAAAAGTTGTGGCATTTTAGTTAATTTTTCAAAATTTTTAAGGCCTCGAGAATTTTCATCACTATTCAACGATAATTCTTGTAATTTTTTAATCCAATAATCTATAGTATAAATTTCAACATCATTTTCCGAATTAATACTGTTTGAATATTCTACAGTTTCAAATAATTCATAATCACCACCACAAGTTATCAATTCTTGATAATAAATTTCGCCGAAATCAATATCGCTTGTCGATAAATTATTACAATTGTTATTAACAGTTGGAAGACGTGTTGCTTTGATAATTTCTTGAAATACATTTGGGATTTGTTCGGATAATGAATAATAATCAGTTGAAGCAGGACCAAGATAAAATCCTCGATATGTATTACGTGAATCAAATGAAAATGCACTTTGCAATAATTCAACAGTATTATTTTCATCAATCACATCAAACATTGTGAATTCTGTATCGAGTGATAACTTGCTTAATGAATTATCATGAACAATATCTAATTCCCAAGATGATATTGACCAATCTATTCGATCGATTTTATTTTTAATGTTGAAATATTTCGATGTATTTGATATTAATTGTGAAGTATCTGTTGGTAAAAGTTTTTTCTTTCTATATTTAGCAGTGACTTTATCAATATTCGTTAAATCTAATGCAGTTTTCATAAGATAATGCCTCGGGATATTTTCTCTTGCCTTAATACGATGTAAATTTCGTCCCATTAATGAAACTTGAATTTTTTTACAAGACACTGATTTAATTTTCGAATTTATTGATTCATTTCTTAGTCCACTAATATTCCTCATTTCATGTCGTTGTTTATGTTTAAATAATTGTTTATCATCATTAAATTTTATTGATTGATTATTTTCCAATAAATTTGATTCTCTTCCATAAATAAATTTCAATTTATTTTTATCACTTTTCTGTTTGTCTTTCCAAAGAGTTTTTGCATTATACGATTTTAATGCTATCAATTCTTTTTCTTGACGTTCACGAGCAGTTTCATACAAACGATATTTTTTACTCGTTGAATTATTTGATAGCAAACTCTGATAATAAGAATTATCAAATATTATTTTACATATTGAAGTTTGGGTTGACAATGAGTCATATGAAATTGTGATATCGTCGTTATCAATTTTGCTGTTCGTGGAATTAGTAAGATTAATTATTTCTGAAGTTGGCGGTTGTATAATATTACCGAAAATATTTGTTTTCAATGAATTTATCTTATGATTTACAATTCTATTCTCTCTTTCTGATGGATATAAAGTATATTTATCCACAAATTCAATATTATTGCTATCAAATACTTTAACTCTCTCATTTTCTATCTCAGCTACATCAACAGTGCTAAAAGAATTAATGCTACGATTTAATTCATCATCCGATGATAATTTAGATGAATAATTGGTATAGTTCAATTGAAATAATAATCTATCTTGTCGTTTATTTAATTTTAATCTTTTAGATTTCAATAACTCTTTCATTGACCATTGATTCACCCACTCTGTATCATTATTATCAGCAATCATATCATTATGTTTATCTTCATTCTGATAATTATTATTTAATAAATGTTCAATGTCATCAACTCTTGTCCCATCATCATTTTTATCTTTATCATTTTGTATTGGACAATAGCATGAATTTGATTCATCATCATTGTCATTATCTTCATTCAATGGTGTTGATTCATCATTTGTTATTACGTTCAATGTTTTTTCATCAATTTCAGTGCTTATTAATTGATTATCAACAATGTTTTCATCATCTAAAGGTAATCCAAGAATTTTTCTAACTTTTTCAGCCGTTGTTAGTTCATAATCATCAATAATATTCACTTGAGATTCATCACTTTGTTCCTCAAATTCATTATTAGAAGACAAAGATGTGATTGTCATTAATGATAAATCAATATCTATATAACCTAAATTTGGTAAACTTGTATATTTATCTGATGTATCTATAATTTGATTATCAATATTGTTATTTAATCCCGAACTTTGTATGGACATTCCTAACATTATATTTGATGGTATTGTCGTGATTGAACTCATATTGGTTATGAGAGTTTTTTTCGAATTTTTCTTTTCCAATTTCACGTAAAGTAAATTTATTTTATACCAATTATGCGCTGCAATAGCTGAAATGATAAACAAATTATTTTATATTATATTTTAATTGAATATTAAGAGTTTAACTTAATAAACAATTTATTTATATTTATTAATGAGTTAATATAGCTTTTACCAGAAGATATTAATTTGTCCAGCATGATGCTCGTGAATAAAAATGCTGAGAGATTGCCCTCCAAATAAAGGAGAATAACAACTAAAATAACAATGGACTCCAAGATGAAATTTTTAAATGCACTTAACATCAGCCAAGGTAACAGTATTTTTCCACGACACCAGGTCAATATTGCATACAAATTGGCGGCATATGTTATGGTGTAAAGATGAGCAACGACCATTCGAGAAACAACAACCCAAGATAAAACTTGATAAGATTAAACAAAAAATTTAATTTAATTTTGCTTAACAGATGAAAATAATTCATTGAGTTTTACACCGAGATGTGTAAAATAAATCTAATGAATTGAATTGATATAGAATAAGTAAAATAAAATTATTAATCAAACCAGTTTTGATATATTCATCATAATTATTGGTAAATCCTGCACGTGAAATTGTAGTTTTCCATATTTGATCAATTTTATTTGCCCAATCAAATGGTGGAGTCCAATCACGTAAACTGCTCATCTATTATCATATTAATTTTGTCATATTCATTTTGAGTATCGATGAAATAATTATTTTTCAATAATTATAATAAATAATTGTCACTTACTGCATCGACAAATGTCATAATTGTCAGTTCTGTTTGAAATGTTACTCCCGATAGTGAACAAAATATTTTGGACATTAAAGGGAGATTTTTTAATAATATATTTGCCGCCAGTGTTTTATAAAATGTTATTTTCTATTGAATTTAATTGTATAATAATTAATACACCAGTCAATTAATATGAAAATTTTGACATTTAGCCAAAAGTATTATCCCAAATTTTATGTGTAAAATCGTTTTTCAATTATTATAAACTTGAATAATTTGGAAATGAAATTTCTTCTATCTGCAAAATAGTCATTAGAATATTATTGTTAATTTGCATGAAATTAATCGTTGTTGTATAAATATCTCCAATCAATAATCGAGAATCATATATATATATACGCAAGTGCATCAGGAGTCAACATACCGTTGTAAATAATGGCATGAAATTTTTTTTCTTTTCCAGACTCCAGGCACAAACAATAAAAGTTTGCTGTTGAAACCGGTTCCAAAATGCAACTCATTAAAATTCGGGTTTTCCCTTTGGTAATTTCTTTTTTTTTTTTTGGCACATCATGGAAGAATCCTAAAAACCCAAACAACCAAAAACAAAATTGTCAAATTTTTACTAATCTAAATTTAACATCAACATTATTAAAATTATAAAATATAATATTGTGAAATTAACCTCAAAAAATTCAATAATTTTATCTAAAACATTTTATTCCATACAGATAACAACTACATATAATATATATCTACTTAATAAACATTTATAACAACAAAATAAACATAACTTATGTAATAAATAAAAACAAATTCAACATATTTAAATCTTATTTTATCTATATAAATTATAATTGCATCTTGATATAGAGACAGCAAATAATTTTCCCTCATTTCTCACAGATCCAAACAATATAAATCTATGAGCCTGCGTTCATCAATGTTATGTAAACAACCGTCATATGAATTCATATACATAATACAATTTTAATATACATTTTTACATATCATATTTTCTTGAGGGAATTATTTACATGAGAAAATAAAATCATACAACTCCGGAGCGCATGCGCAGAATACATCTTGATATTTTTTTTTCTCGACCCGGCTTCAACACAGCAAATATCATACACAATCCTACAGTACCATTTCACCAGAGTATCATAATACTTCCAACGAACAGCTTACAATAATCTGTATAGTCAACGATATTACTCACATACAGCAAAGAAAAAAGAATACAAAGCATAGCTTTGTTGTCTGAGACTGAGGCAGTTAAAATTTTACTGTGGACTTTTGCGTTGTTCTGTAATCACGATCATTTCATTTAAAGTCGTCAACGCATCAACTTTATACTCAGCAAAAGGTATTTATACACATAAATTTTATTAATAATGAGTAGTATTATATTTGATATATTTTTAATAATTATTTTGAACTGTAATATCATATTCTTTGCATTATAACTAACCTTAAAATATATTTTATTTTAGTATATCTCAATTTATTATCTGTAAATATTAATTGGACGTTGCCAGTTTCCCTCTTCTGAGAATTTATGAGATAAACATTGAATAATTATATGTACGATGCTGTGATTATACAATCAATGTTATCATAACGTGCAGTATATGCAGAATAAAAATATCTTTCTACTAAAAATTGTTGATAATGAAAAATGAATTTATAAATTGTAAGAGGAAATTGATATTTGATTAAATTCATTATTAAAAAGTTGAAGTCTTACTTAATTATGTTTAAATTAATTAAATGAATAGAGTTTTTGGTTTATGTATAATAGCAATACTCTGCCATCAACGAAATATACATTATTAAGCGTATTTTTAATTATTTCAAATACGTAGAGATGAAATTTATAGGTTAGATGAATAAAAATATATACAAACAATTTACTTTATGTAATTATATAATTTTTTTTTCTTTAATTAAATGTTTTAGATGGGTCTAACTTCATGTTGTGGATGTTTTTCCCTTAAAACTGGTACAAGAATTATCGGTTCATTGAATATAGTAAGTTGATTGTTGAATATGAATTATAAAATGAATTTTCTATTACATTTGATTATTTTCTGCAGATATCTTCAATAATATGGCTTATCACTATATGCCTTGCAATAGCAAGTTTTGACACGCGGCTTTTGGAAAGTCCAAATTCCACGCTTGATGAAATTAAAATTACTCTCATCAGAGGAAGTTTTGCTGCTGCTTTGACATTTTCGATCATCGTTTTTATATTGTCAGTTATGTTAATTATTGGAACCAACAATGTAAGTTTGAAGATATTTAATTCGAAATTTTGTTTTAAAAATAAGTAATTATTTTCTAATAGAGATGTATGAATATACAATTTTTTGAACGACTCAAAAGTAAGATTTATTTAAGTGAATACTCTTTATTTATTTGTTATTCAATGCACATGATAATAATTGCGACATTTTATCTATAAAATAGAGAAATATAGAAGCCTATTTTCTTGATTAATTGTAAAATAATTATAAAATATATAAATTAATTTTGTTATTTATGTTTATTTCAGAGAAATGAAGCTTTCATCTTTCCTTATTTGTGCTGTAATGTTGCGGGTATTGTATTTTCAATCCCCATCTTTGTTGCTTTAATCTGCATTGTCGCATTAGCACCACACATTGGAATAGGCACAGGTTTCTGTTTAGTTTTTGCATCATCATCAGGTAAATATAATTTTTTTATATCATTAAGTATTAAATGAGAATAAAAAATAATAAAACAAATTTTTATGCATGCAGAATTTATTGAATTTAATTTTATTCTTATTGCAGCCATCAATATCTATTTGTGTATGGTGGTATATCACTTCTACCAAGAATTGCTCCATGAAAAGTTTGGATGTAAAGTAAATCCGTCAACAGGCAAAATCTTCAAGGAACCATTTGAGAATGAAGTGTAAAACGATGATTCAGACAAAAAAAAAATCGGAATAAAACAAAATCAAATACTTAAAATATAATTTTCTATTCAATAACTTTCATAATTTTTTTGTTTATTATAAATGAATATTTTTCATATACAAATATACTTGTATGCATAATTATGTATAGTAATTCATGAAAAAAGACCATGTATTCTTTGATATTGATATACAATATATGAAATTATGTCATTACTTTTTTTGTAATATTAATTTTAATATAAATTCATTTTTTGCTTTGATTTACTTTTTTTTTTTCTTTTCAGCTGCAATGTCTGATTGCAAGTTAATACTTGTATGCACCAACATACGCATGCGCTTTTATAGTTATGCATCGAGTTCCTGAGTAAAGAATTTCGTTGTTGCAGTTATGTTATTGCAAGTTGCTAATTTGTTCATATCAAATTTAATTTATCAAAACTAACAATACTTCCATTAGATTTCTTAAGCTTTGACGTTATTATTTATTCATACTTCTACGAAAATGGTAAACAATTTTAATTATTATCACAAATTTCAATCGCAATATTAATTGTCAAATAAAAATAGCTATACGTTATTGATCCATATAAAATTATATTTTATTTTACTGAATTTCAATTAAAAAAATATCAATTTTATTTAATTTGAATATTGCGATTGACAGTTGGTTAATTACTAATTATTAAATAAAGTTAAATTATTTTCAGTTAAAATTAACTACATTTTGTGGATTTTATCCACTACGATCAGGAGTAATTTTCATAGGAACTCTACATTTGGTAAATAATAACAAAAATTTATGATTATAATTTAAAAAAATTTTGTGCAATCAATATAATTATTATAATAAAATATATTTTATAGATAGGTTCAATACTTTCGTTGATAGCATTAATTATTGTTGGATGTGAAATTGAAGAATCAAAAGATCCTGTATTTAGAGTGGGTTTATACTATATTACTAAAGCAATATTAGTTGGAGTGATGACATATCTAATTATTTTAGTAATTTCTATTGCATTACTTGTTCTTGGAGTTAAAGAAGTACGAATATGATTATTAATATTTACCTAAACATCAACTAAACTAATTCGTTTGATTAAAATAAAACAAAAAAAAAAAAGAGTATAATATTCAACATTAATTACAGAGAAATGTTAATTACGTCTTCCAGTATGTCTGCATGAATTTTATGATAGTCATTAGCTCTATTGTCTATGGCATTGGTCATCTTGCGCTTGCATTGATTGTGCCTGAATTTACACCACTCTGGATTACATATATTATTTTATTCAATGGATTAATCTTAGGTAAGATATTAATTATTTATATCTGTAATTTTTCTGTTAACAAATTGGTTTTTGTTTTCTGTTAAGGTTTGGAAATTTATGCATATCTGGTAATATATTCATTTTATCAAGAATTAATTCAAGAAAAGTGTGCAATTGGATTATCTAATACTGAAGTAAAAAGCGAAATTTATCGTGAACAATTGGGATATCATGTGTAAATTTAATTATTTTCAACTATTATTATTGAAAAAAGTGCTGAATATGAAAAGTCTATTTACAAATTCAGTCGGTATATATATGTACATTCAGAGATAAATATTAATATTTACAAAGATATATAACAATGTTAAAATATAAATGTATATTTATTTTCAATTGTGTCAGATGAATGGGAAATTGTGTGACTTAATAATCCCATTCTTACTTAACCTTCAAATTACTATTTAGGAAATAATAGGGGACAAAGTAAAATTGTAATTAAAAAATAACCAATGTAGTTTGGAAATATCTTAATATTTATTCAAATAAATGCAATATTCTTCTAAAATAACATTACAAAATATAAAATTAAACGTTTTAACATAGACTACTGAGAAAGATGAAAATTTTTAGGTTAAGCAAGGATGGCACCGAGCCATTTAATTGTCTTCTGTATATATCATGGAGAAATCGAGGGTACAAAATAGTTAAGCGATTGCTATATTTTTATTATGCACACAGATATGATTGTATTTTAAAATGTTAATGATTCTTAAATTCTATTATATAAATAACATGAAATAATAATTATCATGTATGAATATATAATTGTAAAATCATGAATGGTCGAATGATATCTATCTCTTATTCATTTGTCCAATATCAACATTGTATTTCAATAAATGAAATAACTATAATGATCAAGATATTTTCCAAGTTCTTCATTTTAATTTTTTTACTTAATTTTATTATTTCTAACTATGCTATTTGGTGGCATAAAAATATTTTTATAATTGCAATGTTTGATAATAGTTTTGTAAATTTGAAATACTTTATAAAGTTTCATTTTTACTGGTTAGTTATTTTAATCAAAGAATTCTTATCTGTTACATGTTGATATTATGGAAATACGGTAAGATTTCCTCAATCATTCAAACCACATTAACCATTATAATGACATCATATTACAAAAATATATGTGAATCTAATTATATACATATTTTTTAAGTAATGAAATTTTATTTTCAGTTTAAAAATATTTGCCAACAAGTGTTGAACAATTGTCTCAAGCATTGCAAAATAATATATTAAATTAATCAGGGTAAACAATAATATAAATTATTAAATTTATCAACATCTAATTATGATTGATTTTTTTTTTTTTTCATTTTCAATAATTATATTATTCATTTGATATTTATATTGTTAATTTTTAGATGACTGTATCATCATGTTGTGGATGTTGCTCAGTGAGAACAGGTGTATTGATTATAGGAACTTTACATATGGTAAATAAATTTAAATAATAGTAAAATTAACATCATTAAATATTATCATATATTTATTTAATTGATAGATTTCAGCTGGAATACTTTTAATTATTGTATGCACTAAATCATCTGGATACAGTTATATAATTCCTCTTGTGCTTCAATTTGCATTGGCAATTCTGCTTCTTGTTGGAGTTAATCAAGTACGTAATGCATAACCTCACTTAATTCTTTTGATATTTATATGCATGAATAATTAATATTTTATTTATTTATATTGCAGAGAAATGAGGGTTATGTTTTCCCAATTTTGTGTGTCTACTTTACAAATATTATTGGGATAATTCCAATCTCTTTTACTGCACACATTCAATTAGGTATTTGGATGACTGCTCCAGTTTGGTTTTATTTAGTTGTTATTCTCGTTACAATAATTGTTTTAGGTAATAATTAATATCTAATTATAATTCAAAAATTTATTTCACCAGATTTTAAATTAGAATAATTGAAATTGTAATTTTATGTTACAGGTTTGTGTATTTATTTTTTCATGGTGGTGTACAGTTTTTATAAAGAATTGCTTAATGAAAAGTACTCAGCGTCATCTGCTTCTTTTGCTGCATGATAATATGAATAATGTTTATTAAATATCTTTTTCATACAAAGTAATATAAATATATGAAATATTATATATTAATAATTTGATAAAACATAAAAAAAAAAATAAGTTTAAGAAATTGTTTTGAGGTTAAAGAATTAATTTAGTTATTTATATTGATGAATAACAAATGGAATATATAAAATAATTAAAGATTGAATAATATTCATGAGTACATTGAAATATATTATAAGAATAAAATGTATTTTTTTTTTAATTAAAACATATGATACTCTCTATATTTATATTTTTTTTATTGATAAACAAATGTTTCGTTTGTTTTTCATTCCGTTTGTTTTTTATTTCTACATCAAAAATTTATTCTCGAGATATTACATGTATGTCACGCATAATTTTCTTGATTAATTATCACAACTGTTGGTGATACAAATTAATTTTGTGATCTAGAAAAATAAATATTGATATTGAAATTGATATATTGTATTTAAGAGAATTACAAAAATTGAATTGATAAACAATAAATAATTCTAATATTTCCTTATCAAGGTATGATATCAATCAATTCAATTATTAATAATTATTTTTATTACAAATTTGTTATACAAATTTTCTAGATGAAAGTAACCTCATGTTGTCATTGTTTCTCCTTGAAAACTGGCGTGTTGATGATCGGAATTTTTCATCTGGTAAATTCAATAAATAATGTTAAAAGTTATAATAATATGTATGTAATAATTATAATTGTATATACTTTTATGTTTAATAAATAGATTGCAACTTTAAGCGCTATAATAGGAATATGCGTTAAACCAGATGGACTTTCTTATTTAATTTCTCTCATTATTCAATTTCTAATATCAATTTTGTTGCTTATTGGAATTCAAAAAGTGAGTAAATCACTTTCAAGTTAATTGTTAAATTTAATTTACACATAATTGAACCGATTTATAGAATAAATAAACAAACGCAATGAAAATTTATTTTATGATTCATAATGATTGATATTTTTCAGAGATCTGCAAGCTATATTTTCCCATTCCTTTGTGTATACTTTGCAAATATTATTTTGATGTTTCCAATTGCTTTTATTCAGAGAATTGAAAAAAACATTCAAACATCTGCCTCAATCTGGGAATATCCTCTTGCATGTTTGATTGTAATATTAGCTTTTGGTAATGAATAATTTTTATTTCCATTCATCAACATAACCTCAATTCAATAACATCAATAATAATAATATTTTAATTCTTTGTTTCAGCTTTGTCTCTTTATTTTTTTTTGGTGATATATAGTTTCTACCAGGAATTATTGCATGAAAATTTTTCATCAGCACCGTCTGCTGGTCACAGCACATCAGAGAATGTGTGAATAATCTTTTCATCATTTCATAATATATTTGTTTTGTTTTATAATTAATTAATATATCTATCACATGTTATATATGATGGCAATAATTATTCCTGACTTAATCAAATCATGAAAAATAAAGGAGAGGCCATAATTGGTTTGAACAGTTCATTTCGAATATTGTGAGAATGTAATTCAAGATAATTCTTTGTCAAAATGATAGAAGAATCAAATGTAAGTGCACAAAAGGAACAACAATATTCATATTTAAATTATATTATGTTTAGACAATATTACAAAGAAATCATTTAAATAAATTATGACATTGTATTATTTGTTTTATTTTAATCTTCATTTAATATACTGTCATATTATTTCATATGTTTGGCATTTTATCATCATGTCAAACATGTTATTTGATATTTTTTTACATTGTCAACTGCTATCAAATCTTTTGACCTAAAACCAAAATCCAATTTCAATGTAATGCCACAGGCTGTATTTATTACTAATATCTATGTATATTTATAAACGTTTCATTGTTGAATAACGATGGGCAACGTTTAACAATTCAAATAGACAACAAAACTTTAATGTTAAAACACAAACCATTGTACTATTCCAACTCTCTTCAGTTAAAGTATGAGAAGTCTACTGTTTCAAATATTTTTTTTTGTTTGGTTAATACTGAGTTATTTTTAATATTTATAAACATTTTTCAGATGATTTTAACTATGTGCTGTGGATGTTTCACTGTGGAAACTGGAACTTTGATGATAGGAATTTTGCATTTGGTAAATTAATTAAAAAAAGATAATTTATTTGGTATATCAGTGTAACTTTATGTTTTTATATTTTATTATTAGGTTATTTCATTGGCTTCTATAATAGTTGGGTTCGTTCAATCAATTGAATATTCAACAATCATTTACTGCATCATACATTTTTTTGTGTCAATATTGTTGGTTATGGGAGTTCGCAAAGTACGTGTTTAACCTTAAATTCAGAATGAACATACAGTTTTTTTTTCGTTTTAGTTAAATGTAATATTGTTTATTATAATATTTAATGTTATAGAGAGCTGCAAATTATATTTTTCCGTTATTAAGTGTATACTGTATGGGTCTGATTTTGGAATTTCCAATTATTTTTATTGAAAATATTCAAGACTCCATTGGTAAACCAGTATTGGATTATCTATTATTGCACTTGTCCTGGTTATTTGGGTTTGGTAATGTCACAATATACTTTTTATAATTATTATTTTATTCTAGTTTTCAAAACAAATAAGAATAATTGTTTTTTTTTTTTGTTTCAGCATTGTGTATTTATTTTTTCATGGTGATATACAGTTTTCACCAGAAGTTATTGTGTGAAAAATATCACTCGAATTTTGTTATTGAGAATTTAATTTAGAATGTTGAAATATGATTTTTTCATATGATTTATTATTATATCATTAATTTATCCACTTTGTATCGTATGAAAATAGATATTTTTATTTATATAATCATACATTGCGACAATTTATGAAAAAAAAAAATAAAGTGTGACTCTATTTTTATATTAAAAAGTCGTTTTTGCGTAATTACAAAAATATAAATAAACAATAATTTATATTTATAATAAATTATTACATTACATTATATTGTAAGTCAAGGATTCATCCGAAAAATTAATAAAATAATCAACAATAACTTTTTAATACATATTATAATTATATATAAATTATGTATTATATTTATCAACAATTCAAACAGTCATTTGAATGGGATAACTTCAATCCCTTCAAAATCTTTGATTTCATTAATTTCTTTCTAAACATATTATTCAACAATCTCAAGAAGTCTTGAAATTTTTATAAATATCAAACTTGCAACAATATGCGTCATAAAAGCAACAAAAAAATAATTTAAAAATATCTTTTCATATGAAATTTTCTAGTTTATTTCTTTCAGATATCAAGTTGACGTCAATTGTCGTTAAAATAATGACAAATTTCAACAGAGTTGATCACAATTGATGTCATTGCTCAATCACACATCATTTATAATTACCCAATGTTTCAATATATTGCTATTAAAAATTGATACTAATGCATCGAATTAATCTTCATCTTATGCAAAGTATAAAACATTTCTGTATAATTATTCGATATATTTTTATATTGCGCTATAAAATCTGTATTTTATTTTCAGACAATACGTTGCATGTATCGAATCATATTACATGTCTTAAAATAATTTTTATAACTACAATTCTTATCAATACAAAAAATATCATCAAGAGTCTTGAGGGATAATTTGACTTCGTGCTTCAGGCTATATTCACCATCATATACTGATATATGTGTAATGTGTATGCTTATACATACATACATATACACATAAATATATATATGAATTAGTGTCAGCTATAAATTAACAACGGGCCACTTTTAGTCAGTAATCAACCAAACTTCAACGTTCTATCACCAACAATTGAAGTATTTTTTTTCATCACAATCTCTGTCATGGTGAGAAGTTTAATTATTCATTAGTAGTAATAAATATTGAATATTTCTCGAGGCTAAAAAATTATTTTACAATAATATATTTATTATTCATGTTTGAGATACATTGATTATTTTTTGATAAAGGTATCATCATGCTGTGGGTGCACGTCATTACAAAAAGGCTCGTTGATTATATCGATTTTATGTTTGGTAAGTGCAGAATCTAAATAATAAATTAAATACTTATATAAATTTAGATGTGTAATAATCATTGCATTATATTTGTTTGTTTAATCGGCAGGTCTCTGGGATCATTGAATTAATACTTGAATGTAATCAACCACAAGGAATTGCATTCGCAATCGGCTACATTATTACTATTGTAATATCAATTTTGGCGATTCGTGGAACAGTAAATGTAAGTATAATATTTTGAATTAAATATAAAATTGTTAATTTTTCTATTTTATATTAATGATGATGCTCATCGTTATTTACAATGATTAATGTTGCAGGAAGATGCAAGTCTTATTTTGCCACTTGTAAGTTTATATATTGTGGGTCTTTTCCTGCTTTTTCCAATGTATTTTATTCAAATGATTCAGCAGGCCATTATAACATCTGCTTCAGGCTCGGCTTATGCTATAATAATTCTACCGACAATAATCGGTTTTGGTAATAATTAAAAATCATTTTGCTTCCCCCAGAATTCAAAATAAATAAATAATTGTATTTTTTTTTATTTCAGCCATAGGAGTTTATTTTTTCATGGTAATATACAGTTATTACAAAGAATTACTACGTGAAAAATATTCACCATCAAAAATCGACATCCCCGTTAACGTGTAAATAAATCATCGTGAATTATTTTTATCTGTCTGTATAATTTTATAAATTATAAAAAATGAAGAATATCAGAAAATAATTTTTGATTGTTTTATACAAATATGTATTGCAAATAATTTAATTCCACTTGAAAATAGTCATTAATATTTATAAAAATTTATACAATATTATAGAGAATAAATTTATTTTTACTATTATGTTACATTTATAAATAATAAAAAAATATTTGGTGAATGTAAATTAATTAATTTGATTGAATGTTTGGCGAATTTATTCAAATGGTCAATTTTGAATAATTGTTAAATTTTCATTTACTTTTTTTATTATTTGGAATGAATGAATATTTTTTTTTTTGTTCATCAATTGAATATTTGATTGAGGTTATATTGACAGACGAATTAAATTGAAACTGAAATTTTTCTTTAAACGTAGACATAATAAGTATTTTTTATGTTCGAATTTTGATTTATGGTGTTTAATTGCCACAATTCATTGTGACGACCCTAACCTTAAATATACTGTACATGATTGTAAAAGAAACATACTGCTATCATGCTAATAACAATATACTTCAAACATGGCTCAAAAATTTTTTACCAATCGCATTTTATTCCATATCATACTGTATTCACTGTGCCTTTCTTGTTACACCATATTATCTTGGATACTATAACGTTTATTAATATCATATACATATAAATATAATCAATTCGTTTATATGAGAATTTTACAAATTAATTTTAACATCAATCTCCCAAAACTATAAGAGTATTTTATTCTCTTTTCGTACTTCACACTTCATATAAAATTATTTTATTCACGTATATATTTTCTTGTTGTGTCTCTATTCTATTTTCAGACACTACATGTCGTATATTAAATGTCATAATTATTTCAAAAAAAAAAAATCACGATATTCTCTTTAATATCAAAACATGATATAGAACCACAATCAAAAATTGATGTTGAGCCGCAGGCTAATCGATATCATTAATATAAATAGCTATAAATTAACAGTGGGCCACATTCAGTTCTTTCAGTAATCAACAATACTGTATCATCAACAATTCAATTCTTCTCATTCCTCTCTACCATGGTAAGAAGTTTGGTTTTTCATTAGTTATAATAAATATTAAATATTTCTCGAGGTTCAAAATTTATTTCCATATATTTTTTCATCGTTTTGTTCATGACACACGTTCATTATTCTATTTAATAATTTTTAGATTGAGTTATCATCATTCTGTGGATTCACCTCACTGAAAAAAGGCGCGTTATTTATATCAATTTTACACTTTGTAAGTAAATATAAATAATATGATAATAAATATAAAATTATAGATTAATATATATATATATAATAATTATTAATTATTACCTTATATTTATATGCTTGATCGACAGCTCTTATCGTTAGGTGGTTTACTATTTGTTTGCTTTGAATTATATCAATTTGAGGTTATAGTTGTCCTTCTTATCAGTGTTTTATTGTCAATTTTGGCGATTATTGGAACAGTTAAAGTAAGTTTAATTATTTTGAATTCAATATAAATATCGTAGTTTTTATATTTTATACTAATAATACTCATCATTATTTATAATTATTAATATTGTAGAAAGATGCACGTTTTATTTTTCCATTTCTAAGTGCGTACTTTTCGGGCGCCATTTTGGAGTTTCCATATTATTTTATTCAAATGATTCAGAATGCCGTTAAAATATCTGCTCCAGGTTGGATTTATCCTTTGATATGTGTAATTGGAATAATCGGTCTTGGTAATAATTATTTATTATATGTGTATACTTTTTATTTCACTTCTTGCAGAATTTTGAATAAATAATGAATCATAATTATTTATTTCAGGTATAGGAGTTTATTTTTTCACAATAATGTACAGTTTTTACCAAGAATTACTTCGTAAAAAATCATCTCCAACGAATACTGACAACGTTGACTCGCGAACAAGTGATACAAAAAGAGGAGAACTATATTATTAATTACATATATATGTGCGTAGGTTAATTATGAGTTATGACGTTTGATATATTTATCAACCACAAAGACAATTATTTTCATTTGTCTGTACAGCTTTCATGAAATATGAAAGATAGAAAAAAGCAACAAGAAGTAGTTTCTAATTGTTTTACAAAAAAAAACACCGAATATTCCTTATGAACTACTAACATTTATAAGTATTTATAGGCAATCATTGCAGTACATATCTTGCAATAAAATGTGAGGTTAATATATCAAAATTTATAAATTTCGTAGAACATTATTTCAATACCATAAAAATGGAATTTATTTTATAGGTTATTTTAAATTTATAAAAGATAAAAAAAGACTTGATAAAGGCCAATTAATTTCTTTGAGTGAATAATCAACAAATTGCTTCAAGTAATCAATAACCAATTCCATATTAAGTCCCATTTGATAGCAGGAAAACCCTTTGACCAATGTACGATTTTCATTTACATCATATGTGTTCTATAAGAGTCACATAATGGCTCAATCAAGCAACTGGTCGTGCCGCGTTTAAACAAATGATTAGTACCGATTTAAAAATAAAAAAGTAAAAATTTCATACATTTGAAACTATTTGAATATAACTTTGAATATCTTTAGAATGGCTGTCTCTATGAAAAAAGTATAAGAGATCATTTTTGTAGAGCATTCAATTCCCTACAAGAATATGTTTTGAGCTTTTCTCTATGATGCGCGAATGTCGAGCTACAAAAATCCAAAGAAAAAAAAATACACCCTAATAAATATGCTATAGTTATTTTGTTTTATATTAATAAAATAAAAACACTCATCATTATCTACAATAATTAATGTTACAGGAAGATGTGCGTTTGATTTTTCCATGTGTATGTGTATGGGGCATTCCATGCCAACTCATCCTACCAATGAACTTTGCATCTCTGATTTCGCTGAAACTTGGGCATTTTTTTCTACCCATCGAAATAGGGTTCTGTGATTTTTTTCAAATTTTTTTATTGAGCCGTTCAAAAGATATGAATTTTTGAAAATTTTGGGGTTTTTTAATGTTGAAATAGCCATAACTTGGCCACGAATTGTCCGATTTGAGTCTTTTTTTTTTCAAAATTTTTGTTTTTCAATGAACTTTCTGGAAAATTTATGCAAAACATTGTCAATGATGAATTTGATTTTTTTTTTTAAATTTGAAAGTTAAAATGTGGATTTTGAGACTGTTTGTATCTTTCGATTTTTCTCAAAAAATTCTCAAAAATACTACTCCCTAAAATACAAATTTTAAGCATAGTCTCGTAATGGGATAATGATGGGTCATAACTTTTTTTGAATTTTTTAAATGAATTATTTTCGTTTTTTTTCGATTTTATTATTTTTTTTTATTTTATAGAGTATTTTATTTATTGTATACATGGAAAAAAGCATTCGAGATCACTTATGTTATTATTTGATCATTTAGCCACAATATGGCGCTGCCTTCGTTGCAAGATTCATGAAATCTCTTGAAGAGTCTCTTGGACCTAATGAATTCCTTGTAGTTTGTGATTTTGCTGAGAACTACAAATTCGTTATTCAAAATGCAGTGCCAGGGTTTCACTGGAATAATGATCAGTCGACAATATTTCCAGTGGTAATTTATTTTAAGAAGAATAACGAATTATTGCACAGAAGTTTAGTTATTATATCTGATTGTAACACGCATGACTCGACTGCAGTTAACGTCTTTTTGAAAATCGTTACTGATTTTATAAAGACTTTGTCTGATACTGCTGAAAAGATCTATTACTTTTCGGATGGAGCTCCGCAACAATTCAAGAACTACAAAAATTTTGTTAATCTATATTATCACAAGGTAGATTTTGGAATACATGCTGAATGGCATTTTTTTGCAAGCTACCATGGAAAAGGATCTTGTGACGGGGTTGGAGGAACACTAAAAAGAGCTGCAGCCAGGGCTAGTCTTCAGTTACCATTTGATAAACAAATTTCAAATGCCCAAGAGTTGTATCAATGGGCTGTGCAACCAAATATATTGCCAAAAATCGAAGTAAGATATTCAAGTACTGAAGATTATCAGAAAGCAGCAGAGATTTTGAATATACGTTATTCTAAAGCTAAAACTATCACAGGTACACAAAAGTATCATTGTGTTGTACCAAACACTGATGGATCTCTCACAATGAAACTGATTTTTTCTTCAATCCAAACGTATTCTTGTAAAATATTTAAACGCCAGAAGAAATAATAAAAAAACCTTTTTAAACTTGTTGATAAAATTTATCCTGGGAATTTCAATTTTGATTTCAACTTTTTTTTGTTTTATCGTATGATTTATGTTCAAATTTTATCTGATAAAGACGTTAATAATACACAACTAGTATAAAACTCAAAAAACGAAAATAATTAATTTAAAAACTTCAAAAAAAAGTTATAACCCATCATTATCCCATTACGAGACTATGCTTAAAATTTGTATTTTAGGGAGTAGTATTTTTGAGAATTTTTTGAGAAAAATCGAAAGATACAAACAGTCTCAAAATCCACATTTTAAATTTAAAATTAAAAAAAAAAAATCAAATTCATCATTGATAATTTTTTGCATAAATTTTCCAAGAAGTTCATTAAAAAACAAAAATTTTGAAATAAAAAAGACTCAAATCGGACAATTCGTAGCCAAGTTATGGCCATTTGAACATTTAAAACCCCAAAAGTTTCAAAAATTTATATCTTTTGAACGGCTCGATAAAAAAATTTGAAAAAAATCACAGAACCCTATTTTGATGGGTAGAAAAAAATGCCCAAGTTTCAGCGAAATCGGAGATGCAAAGTTCATTGGTAGGATGAGTTGGCATGGAATGCCCCGTAACTTCACGGCTACGTTTGTGCTGTTTCCATATAATTTTATTAGAATGGCCATATATGCTTTCAAAACATCAGCTCCAGGTTCATTTAACGTTGGGTTATGTGTCGGCGGAATACTCTGTTTTTGTAATAATTAGATATTTTTTTACTCCCCAGAGAATTCGAAATCAATTAATAATTATATATTTTCTTTTATTTCAGGTTTTCAATTTTATTTCTTTATAATAATATACGGTTCTTATCAAGAATTACTTCGTAAAAAATTATTTTCATCGAATACTGACAGCAAAGTTTACCCATAAATAATAAAAAATCTTCGTAGACCTAATTAATAATATTGATAAATATTTATATATATTTATTACAGTGTAATTTAATAAAATATGACACAATTAAAATTTATAAATTCTATATGATGTTATTTTATTATAATATCATAAAGATAAAATTTGTTTTTACCATTTTACATTTGTTAAAGATATATAAAAATATTTGGTAGAAATAAATAAATTTATTTGATTGAATGTTCAGCAAATTCATTCAAATATAATTAATTTATAATTATTATTTAATATTAATTCATTTGTCCTGCTGTTTAGAATAAATTAATATCAAGATTTATTGGTTTATATATCAATTGAATATTTAATTGTAGTCATTGACAAACAAGTTAAATAAAAACTGTAAAATTTTTCTTTCATCGTGAACATATAAGTTAAAAGTATTTTATTTTTTCTGAATTTTGGTTTATAATCGATTTTTAATTGCTGGAATTTAATGTGGCAATGATTATCAGCAATATTTTTTCATATTCTATAAATACTATCGGTATTGAAACTTGTGATCTAGCACAAAGATACAACATTGATATTGTGCTGGAGGCTAATAAATATAATTGTACATTCAAGTGTTTTCTTTATAAATTATCGACAAGACAACGTTCAATTTTTTTCAAAGTTCATCACAATTACAGCTTTGAATCATTAATAATTCAATTCTTCTGTTTTGCTTTTTGTCAAGGTATGAAATTAAATTATTATCATTCACAATAAACCCTAAACTTTTAGATAATTTCAAAATATTATCGTTTTGTTTCTGTATGATATTTTTATTTTTTTAAATAATTAGATGAGTCTACCATTATTCTGGAAACGTTTTACCGTGGAAACTGGCGCATTGATTATAGGAACTCTCCATATGGTGAATGAATTCAAACAGCATCAAAAATTATGGAATAATTAATACGCGAGTAATTGCTATAATATTATACTATTTATTTCTATATTTCAATCGACAGATATTATCTTTAAGCGGTGTAATAATTGTAAGCTACAAGACATTACAGTTTGAATTTATAATTTCCCTCATGATTCAGTTTTTGTCATCTATTTTGTTGCTTCATGGAGTATTGCAAGTGAGTAATATTCTAAATTTAGAATAGAGACATGTCTTTTATATTATTCTATAGACTTTCCTAACCTATAAAGAGCCTACAAATAAATCAATTCATATTATTTATCATGATAATTAATGTTACAGAGATCTTCAAGTTGTATATTTCCATTTTTGTGTGCATGCATTGCGAATATTACTGTGGTAATTCCAATTGTTTATCTCCATAATATTTTAATCGCTATTTACACATCTGCTCCTATAAGACCTTATTTGATATTGAGCTTTGTTATGATATTATCACTTGGTAATTATTATATATAAATATTTCTTTATAATTTAAGTAATTTGAATGCATTTAAATAAAAAATATTAACTGTCATAAATTCGTTTCAGGTTTTTCTATTTATTTTTTTATAGTGGTACATGGTTTTTACCAGAAATTATTACGTGAAAAATTTTCAGTATCATCACCTGTTATTTTTACTACAGCAAATGCGTAATTACTTATTCACTAACTATTATGTATATAATTGTTATAAATATATTTGTTTATAAAAATTGAATGTAAAATAAATGGTAATGTGTATTAAGAATAAATGAAAATGAAATAATATTGATTGAATTAAACATTGTTATGTACGATAATAAAACGATTGATTAAAAATCTGATATTATAAATATCTATTTCAAATTAATATATATTATTATCCTGAGAACATTGTCATTGTAATGAAAGTATAATGAATCAAGAAAAATAATACATTAGTTATTTGTTTGTGCTCATGTTCTATTATTTTCAATACACATGTTTTCTTTGCAAAAACCGATGTTTGTTTTCATACAGGGTGTTCCGTCTAGTGGCATTGCAACTTGTTCAATGTGACCGTGTTGATTGCTACATTTCAATGGTGCATCACAAATATTTCCTTCATAGTGCTGCAATTAATTGAATTGAATATTTATTAAATGACAATCACTGTATATATTCAATTGCATGATATACTTTGATTAATTTACGTACCATTGAATCAGCTTTATCCAGTACATAACATTCACATTGTTTTTCTACTGTTAATGTTTCTAAAACGTTTGACAATCCCAATGAACGATATGGGAAATTGAGAAGACAACAAGAGGCTTTTGAACTGCAAACCAACATTCGTTTTCACCCAATGGATATTAATTATGAGAATGAAAAATAAACAAATTAATTATTTAAAATTTAAACAGTTTCTATTGTGTTTTAAAAAATAAAAATAAGTGTTTTGTTATATACTTTGCGTATTTTTCAAAATGTATCTCGGAGCAATAACTCCACATAAGACAATCATCCAATTGCTGATTTGATGGATCCATGATACCACTTGATTTCATCGGATTAGATGATAAACAATTTGAATCTTGGCAACCGTGTGTTACCTCAACATCATCGTTATAAACAAACATCCTGAGAAATAAAATTTCATCAATTAATAAACTATAACTATTGTATATTGAAAATGTATTCGATTCTATTAGTAAAAAATGTATTATACAGATGAGCAAGTTCACGTGCAGCTGCTTGATAATCTGCATATTTATCATTATGCATGACAACGGCTCGATTTGTAACTTTTCCAGTGATAAATATTTCGTTTCGGTGAAGACCTCCACAATTTTCTGGAGGCACAGCGATTCCTTTATATAATATTAAAGAATATTATTTCAGTCTTGAGAATTGAGGTTATGTCATACATACCCCGAAAAAAAAAATTATTAAATATATTTAAATGTAATAAAATCTAATTTGATTATTATTTTGAGGTTAGTAAGATCATTTGAAATTTATAGAGATCTTGTTATAATCAATGATTCGAACAATTAATAACAAATCTTATTAGATCTAATAGAATTGGTTAGTTAGATTTGATAATTTTTTCTCCTTATGTTTCATATAATTTCGAAATAAATTAATATTCAAACTGATATATATATATATTTTGATTAATTGAATGAATTATGAAATACATCAATATTAAACTTATCAAGATACTACCTGAAACAGTCAGTTTGCCTTGAGCTTCATCTTCATCGATTAAAGATGCTCTAAAAACAATAATAACTTTATATAATATCAAAATAAAAAGCATTTATATATAAAATGTATTTACTAAAACGAAATATATAAATTTGAAATTGAAAAAAATATATTGCAATAATAAATTCATAAAAAGATTTTACAAATCCATTATACCTTGTCATCCAAATTAAAAAATCAAAAGAGTCACGTGACATTTCTTCATGATTATGAAAATAAATTCCCAAATTATCCAGTGCATTTTTATTCGAAATAAATACACGTGAATTGTCATCAGTACGATAATCAGCATGTTCAGCAATATTAGCCATGACGTCTGCGGTCTACAATAATTTTACATAATAAATAAAACTTTTCTCGCAAAATATTAAATATAAAAAATATTATATTATATGTAGACGAGAGAATATTTTAGGTTAATTTCATTGTGGAAAAATATAACATTTTGAATATACTTTTCCAATAAAGATTCCGGCGATGTTGATTCTTATATTAACATATTTCACATTTCGAAATAGCATATCGACAGCATTCCAATATGACATAACATACATGATAGATTTTTCATACGGATATCGGATCATTGAACTAAAATGACAAAAAAATTCTGTTAATTTATCGCCTAATATTATGAATGATAATAATGTTCTTGTATGTTGTTGTTATATTCAAATTAATATGAAATTTCGATAAAAGAAAATGAATTCACTCAATATTTTTATCATACTTTATTTCTGATGAAACATCAACTGCAAGTAATATTTCAGGATATAAAGTTTTCTTGGGTTTATTTTTATGATTATTTCCTCTGAACTCTATAAAAATATAATAATAATAAAGTATTAAATTATATAAATATTCATTATAATAATTCACCCAAACGTACTTTTTGATGATGAAGATCCCGCTGATCCAGTCTCATCGAAAAATTTGCGTTTATCATTTCGTTTTGCTCGATGATTTGATCTTTGATTTCTTTTCGCAGTTTTATGTATGAACGTGTCCGCGTTCGTTGGATTACCTGCACTGTTCAACGGCAGATTTTCTACATAATAATTATTATCGATAACTCCATGCTGCAATTAACAAGAGAAAAATATATAATTAATTATTGTTTCCCATTTTTGAGGTTGTATACTGTAAAAAACCTTAAACAATAAAAAGTTTTTGGAATTTTTTAACATCTTAAGATAGAAGTGTTTTGAGGTTAGAATGACTGCACACCTCTTTCTGCAATTATAGATATTATAAATCAAATCTGATTTCATAATAAATTATCGACAAAACAGTTGTTTTTAGATTTCATTCCCGTTTGCATTTTGCATATTATATGTTCAGATTATATTTAATTGTAGCACTGTAGATGAATTATAAATTCACGTTAAATGTATTGGAACTACTAGAGTTCTTTATTCTATTTTTTGAAACTTTTAATTCAAATTAAATTGTTTATCTAAATTATTATTTTGTTTCAGATACACTCACCAATGTATTTGTGTGAGGAAAGTACGTAATAGCGGCGAAACTATTTACACCATGATAGAAAATAGGTTGGAGTTGCTGCAAACGCTACAAAAAAATATTCAATTTATATTTTATATATTTTTGTAAAAATAATCTATAGTAAGTATAACGTACATAAACGTAAGATTCTCCAACATCGTGTAAAAAATTCCATATTGGCACTTGAGAATTAACTAAAGTACTGTCTTTTACTTTATTTAGAGTTACCAATTCCACTTTGTCATCATTGTGATATTTTATGTGCAATATCTCAGGCGAGTCATCTCTTTTGTGGCGCACTTTGAATCAGTATCAAAATAACATTTATTATTACTATAAATAAATATAAGAATTATATAATTGAAGAGAAAAAATATTTTGGATAATTATTCATTAGTATTTATCGAAATAATGCAGCATTAATATTTTTAAGTTTTATGAACTCATTACTCAGTAATTTTATATATATAATTACCTAAGTTTTTTGAGGTTAGTCTAGTTGATGTGTTGTACCCATTGGCCATAGCAAAATAAATCAGCAATAATATCAATTTCATGATGATTATTAATTATGTTTTCTACGTGTCATATAATCGTGTATGGATTTTTGGAATTAAATGAGTAAATGCTACAAAACACCGTTATATAGATGATAGCAGAAGTAGACAAGATGGATGCCATTATTCAGAATATATTATAAAATATTATCATGGATCTAAACGCAAATATTGCAGCGATAAAAAATAATATTCACAGGTGTTAGGGACAAGTGTGTTAGTTTCATTTTCAGCGTAAAATATCATTTGATGTATACTATAAAAATACAAGTATTACAACATTCATTGTGAAATTGATCAAAATGTGATCTGTATTACCAAATTACACAATAATTTCATTTGTCTGATTTTTAAGAATATAAAAATTGAAATGTGTACAGCTGAATAAATTATATTGTACAATTTAATTTTATCGTAATAATAATAAACCAAGAAATGATGTCCAAATTTGGTGATTCTACACATTTATAACTCTTCATTTGCATAATTTTACGAAATTTCGACGCAGATGAATCGTCAATATCAAAAACAAGCTGTACAACCTCTATTATTTAAAATACTAAAATAGAAGAGTATAAAATTCATTTTGAAAATACTGAATTTTCTAAACTTTTTTACATTAAACCAAAATTAGCGTTTGAATTGCGTTTCTAGCACTTTCATTAATTGAACTACAGTTGAAGTACAATTAAAAAAATTTAAATAGTACATCGGTTATTATTATTATTGCGGATATTCTTTAATTATCTCAATCACACACTGGCCTTGTTTACAAAAACCATTGTTTATTTCCACGCAAGGAGTAGTGTCCAACGGAAATGAAACTGCAACGATATGATCGTTTTCATTTTGACATTTCAATTGTTCCGGACAAATATTTTCTTGGTAATACTGAAATAAATCAAATGAAATGTATATTAAATATCAATGCCCACATACCTGGTTAATTATATGATAAACTTTGTTTGTTTTACGTACCTCTGCATTGAGTTCATGTAATTCATAACATTCACATTGTTTTTTCACCGTTAATGGTTCCATAACGTTTCGATATCCCAATGAATGATATGGGAAATTGAGAAGACAACAAGAGGCTTTTGAACTGCAAACCAACATTCGTTTTCACCCAATGGATATTAATTATGAGAATGAAAAATAAACAAATTAATTATTTAAAATTTAAACAGTTTCTATTGTGTTTTAAAAAATAAAAATAAGTGTTTTGTTATATACTTTGCGTATTTTTCAAAATGTATCTCGGAGCAATAACTCCACATAAGACAATCATCCAATCGCTGATTTGATGGATCCATGATGCCACTTGATTTCATCGGATTAGATGATAAACAATTTGAATTTTGGCAACCGTGTGTTACCTCAACATCATCGTTATAAACAAACATCCTGAGAAATAAAATTTCATCAATTAATAAACAATAACTATTGTATATTGAAAATGTATTCGATTCTATTAGTAAAAAATATATTATACAGATGAGCAAGTTCACGTGCAGCCCTTTGAAAATCTGCATATTTATCATCATGTGTAACAACTGCACGGTTTGTAATTTTATTAGTTATATGACGTTCCCTTCGGTGAAGACCTCCACATTTTTCTGGCGGGGCCGCAATTCCTTCATATAATAATGAAAGAGAACTTTTTAATTGTAGAAATCGTAGGTCTGTATTTTTATTCATTGGATTCTTCTTACAGGAATCGTTATGAATTTTCATTTGAGAAAACTATTGAATGTATCTTGTTATTTAATTAAAATAAATATACATTATACACATTAGGATGTTTCGTTTGAGGGGACTTTTTTTTTTCGTGGCGTTGACGAAATATTACTCTAAACATTCAAAAAAATAATTCTCACCAAAGATGAACTCTTAATTTTAATATTAAGTACTTCAAAGTTTTTTCGATTTTTCTCGAAAACTATCAAGTTTACAGCAAGAGTTAATAAGATCTTTTTTGTAGGAAATTAAATCTTCTACATAATAGTCTCCTTAACTAAAAACCGTAAAGCTAATAGTTTTGGAGGAAAATCCAATTAAAATAGTATCATGCAATTCATTAGAGGATCAATTCAAATAGTTCAAATTATCACATGTTTAATTGGATTTTCCACGAAAACTATCAATTCTATGGTTTTTGTTAAGAGAGCTATTTTATAGAAAATTGAATTTCCTACAAAAAAGGTCTAATTAACTTTTACCGTAAAGTTAATAGTTTTCGAGAAAAATCGGAAAAACTAAGAGCTCATCTATGGTGGGAATTTTTTTTTTTGAATAATTAGAGTAATATTCCGTCAATACTGCGAAAAAAATAGTCCCCTCAAACGAAGCACACTACTGCACATGTATATATTAGAAAAAATGACCAAATCTAAATAGATTTAATAGCATTTAATTAGAACATCAGTTTAAGTTTGTTAATAAAAAGCCGGCTATTTCAAAGATAGATTCTATAAATATGAAAAATTACAGATATATTACCAAAGATATTATTCCTGCCTTGGGCTTCATCATTTTCAAATAATGACGCTCTAAAAAATATATACAAGCTCATCAAAATATAAACCTTTTTATACACATTAAATTGTATTTAAAATTAAAAAAAATCTGTATTTTCCAAATTAAAATTAATATATTTCATCAATTAAATATGAAAATATTTCATAACTTTACCGTGTCATCCAAATCAAAAAGTCAAAAGAATCACGTCTAAGTTCATCATATCCATAAAAATATCTTCCCAAGCTGTCGAGCGCTGATTCATCTAGAATGAATCCATGTGAATTCTCATCTTCATGATAAGCCGAATCATCGACCATACTAATTACAACTTCTTCGGTCTGTAATAATGTTAATTAATAAATAAGACTTTTTGTTGATTATTGAATGATAAAAGACTAGGTCAGCATATGTGCTAAAATATTTTAGTTTAATTTCATTATGATAATACTGCCGCAATGTTTTTCAACATACCATTCCAATAAAGATTCCAGCAATATTTATTCTTATATTAACGCGTTTCAAGTTCCGAAATAGCATATCGACAGCATTCCAATATGATATTGCATACATGATGGCTTCTTCATATGGGTGTTCCAGACGTTGACTGTATTAAAACAAAGATAGATATTCATTTTAATA
Source organism: Microctonus brassicae (assembly GCA_918226075.1). NCBI lineage: Eukaryota > Metazoa > Arthropoda > Insecta > Hymenoptera > Braconidae > Microctonus > Microctonus brassicae. The sequence goes on along the minus strand of OW445484.1, from coordinate 10,226,433 downwards.
GCTGTATAATATGAGCAGTCAGAAATTTTGTGTAAAAGTCTACTAGAAATTTATGTTAATTTTTATTAGATAATTATTACTATGAATCAAATTGATTTGAGATTTATTTGATATTTTATCATACTTTATTCTTGATGAAACATCAATTGTAAGTAATATTTCAGGGTACAAAGTTTTTTTGGGTTCGTTTTTGTCCTCACTTTCCTTAAATCCTGTAAAAATATTGATGAAGTATTGTTTTATTAATTAGAATTCTTCTAATTACTGCATTAATCTTACTTTTTGATGATGAAGGTTTCGCTTGATCGTCAGATTTATGTTTGTGATTCATTCGTTTCGCTCGATGATTTTGTCTTTGACTTTTTTCCGATACTTTATGTATAAATGCATCAACTATTTCCGGTTTATCCACAGCATTTAACGGTAAATCTTCAATGTAATAGCTATTATCAATTACACCATGCTGCAATGAGGTAAATAACATATATTTGATTAATTAATTAATTAATTAATTAATTAAAAGTCAGTAATAATACAGTTTTATGATGCTTAAAAATACTTTGAGGTTAACTGGTTATTTTCTGAGAGAGTGAACGGTGAAAGAAAATGGCGTATGCCTCAGAAAAATCTGGATATTAAATAATTTTCTTTCAAATTCATTATCTTTTATATTATATGGAGATTAATTTCATAAGTTTAAGTTCAATTAAAGTTTGAATTTCGCATATTTTAACTGTTCATTTTTAGGTTATATTTAGAATTGAATTATTAAATATACACATATATATATACATATGAGCTGTGAAATTGACGTAAAAGAAACTGGAATTGAATTAAAACTTAATTTTACATTGAACGAAACCTTTATCTGAATTGAAGTATTAATTTTTAACTTCTTGTTGGATTCAATGTAAGTACTCACTAATGTATTGGTGTGAGGAAAGTACGTAATGGCGGCAAAACTATTATGACCGTGATAGAAAATAGGTTGAACATGATCCAAACGCTGTGGAAAAATAATTAATTAATAAAATTAATTTATATTTCATTTATTATTTTTTAATTACGATAAGTATACGTACGTAAATTTCAGTTTCTTCACCTTCTATTTCAAAATTCCTTATAGGTACTTTTGAATTAACTAAAGTACTGTCTTTTACTTTTTTTAGGGTTACCAACTCCACTTTACCATTATTATTGTGATATTTTATTTGCAATATCTTAGGTGACTCATCAGCTCTTTTGTGACGCACTTTGAACCAGTTTGAAAACAACATTTATTATTACTATAAATAATTAAGAAGTTAATTAAAGGGAATGGTCGATGGTATATATGATGATCTATCAATTTTGTGGTGAATAGAACTAAAATTTTGTTGCGAAAAAAATATTTTTATAACAAATAATTGTTTATGAATAATTTGAATAATAATTCAATAGTATTTATCTAATTAATTCAATATTTATATTTTTAAGCTTTATGAATTCATTACTAATTAATTTATACATATAATTACCCAAGTTTTTTGAGGTTAGTCCAGTTGATGTGTTATACCCATTGGCCATGGCAAAATAAATCAACAATAATATCAATTTCATGATAATTATCACCACCTTTTGTTGCATTTTTCCTGGAGTTATTTGTTTAAATTCTCAAATGAATATCATAAAAATAAATCTGAAATTTTATTTCTGCAATTTTTTCAACGATCAAAAATTATTATTTAGTTTATCTTACACCAAGTTAAAACAATCTTTTCTCCACGTCTTAAGGAAATGAAACTGTTGTACGACTGATAGTTTTAGTGGAAAATATGAACACAGCAGGTTTGATGTGGCAATGAAAAAAACATCAAAACATATTATCACGGTTATGGACATGATATTTGTAGAGATAACAATAAGAATAGAGACGATGTTACGAGCACTTGCGACGAATTTATATTTTTACATTGAAATTCCATTTGATAATTTATAATACAACGGTAAATTGTGTAAAAACGATAGAGGAATTTTCCAAATAAAAGTCGAGGTCACAAAATCGTACCTCCAATTATCTTATTTATTTTATATTGGAAAATATAAAAATTGAATTGCATACAGCGGACTAACCTAAAATACAAAATTTAATTACCCTTTATCGTAATGATAAATCGCGATATAAATTTTCCTAACGGTAATTATAAATATTAATAATTATTTATATCATTATTTCATGAATCATTGATGCAAGTTACATGTAAATTGATGTAAGATAATAAAAAAAATAATATCGGATAAATTTGAGGTTAATCATTGAGTAATAATTTTTTTTTCCAATGCAAAATTATTACTTGTTTAATTCTTGCTATTATTTTTTTATCAAAGATAAAATATTTGTTCATATTTATTTTTCATAAGTAATATTGTCAATGGGTTTTTTTTATTATTTCCCTTGAATGCAATATGATTCATATATTATGACTATATCAATGAAAAAATATTAGAGGTTATAATTTTCTTTCTTATAATGTTGGAGATGTAACTCAAATCATCATTCTCTGTTTACGACTAATTAACAATAGAAGCTGATGATGACACCTTTTGTTACTACAATAGTAATAGATAATAGATATGAATAAATTGGAATTAAAAAAAAATGGAAGAAATCAGGATTCAAATAACAAATCTCCATACATTTTTTTCAGATACTTTTATAATTTGCATCGTAAATTTGATAAAGTCTTCAATTATTTTATATCAACATATCAAATTAATAAAGGTAATATCATCATAATTTTTTAAAATTACTATATAATAAATTAATTAAATATATATTTTTGTTTACAGGTGCTTGGAATATTGTTATTCATTTATAATAAATCATATAATACACACATATTCATCAACATGTAGAGAGAGGGTAAAAAAAAAAAACCAATGATGTCATACCTTATAAAACTGCAGTTGGCAAAATGTGATTTACTTTGTTGTGGAGGTCAGCAGCACCACGTTCTCATTTATTTGTTCATTAAAATTACACGAAGCAGTTAATTCACCCATCTCTACATATTTATATAACAATTCAAGATTAAAAACAATTCCTCAAGGTATGATTAATTAACGAGCAAATTTAATTTACAACAAACTATTTCCTCTTTTATATTTAAATTATTTTATATTTTGTCATGATTTCTATTGATGCTATGACTTTTTTAGTCCAATTATTTTTCTGCACTGTTTAAAATTATTTATATAATAGATTTTTATTTAATTCAAACAATTCAATGATTTAATATTATTTAATAGTTAAAGTATTATAAATAATTTTCTAAGACATTCATTTTAGTTTTTATTTCTAGTGAAATATTCTTTTTTTATATTTTATTATAATATATTATTTACAATCATTTCACCTTATTTGAATTGTTAATTCTTTTCATTTCATTTCATTATTGATGAAGAGTTTAATTCACTTGTGTTATGACGTGAATTATAAAGTGTTAGCTTACCAGGGAACTCTTGAATGAAATTTAACTCTATGTGCATGAAGATATATTATTACATGGCTGCAATCAAACGCCAGATTTTTTATACAGATCAAATACATTATAATATTTCTTTCACATTAACAACAGACATTTATAAACAATGCTCATTATTTTTTTTATACTCAAAGAATATAATAATTAATTTATCTCTCACAATTAAATTATTTCTTTGAGTATATTTCTTGCAATTTATTGAATTGACAATTTACGAAATTTAACCTGCCATTTTTTTCATATTTTTCTTCTGAGAAAAATTATAAATATAACATTAATTATTTAGTAAAAATTCTCACAATACTGAGATGAATATAATTAATAAAATCTACATAAAAATTATTATTGACTGATATTTTACGAAACAGGAATATTTCTATTGGAGAAATATTTTTATTCTACATTTAATTAATAGTTATAAAATATTATTTATTTTATTGTGTGTTAATTTTTATTTTTCAGATGGCGAAAGACATTTTGGCTTTTAAATCGATCGATATTGAATCACGTGTGATGGCGATAAGCCTTCTTCATATTGTAAATAATTCAACACATAACAATAATATAATTAGTATATATTATAATTAACAATATGATCTTACAATTAATCGTGAATATTATTTATTTTACAGATATTCGGAGTATTGTTTATAATAAATTTCGATTCCGACAATGCATATAGATTTGAATTTTACTATATACTATTGCCACCTTTAATAGTTCAAATATTAATATCATTTATAATGATTATTGGAACTATATCAGTAAGTATTCTGAATTTCGCTTATATTTTTATCATTTTTATAGAAAAAAATTGTTTCATACAATCGTGTTATTTGTATATGTTTGCTAAAAATAAATTTTAATTTATCATGTTTTAGAGAACATTGAGTTGCATTTTTCCTTTCGTCTGCATGTGCTTTGGAAATATTATTATTTTCATTCCAATTGCAATCGCACATTTAATATATCTAGGCAATAATTTTCAATCAAAAGGAATATGGCTCGATGATATAAGGATGGCTACAATAAAAACTGCTGGTAAATATTACGGTATTTAATGATTTTATACTGGAGTTCTTTAATAAATTTGTCATTTTCAGTTTTTTCAGGTGGATACATCTATTTTTTCATCATGGCATTCACTTTTTATAAAATGGTTGTTCGTGAAAAATTTTCTCTCGTTAAAACTGATGAAACTCAAAATAAAGTTCAACTTGAGACCGTCTCACAATCAGTGCACATATGAACATAACCTAAAACTCTTACAGATCAGTTTTATCATATTCAGACTCGTATAAACATTATTTATCTTATTGTTTATTATAATTCACGAAGAATAGTGAAAATGAGAGAAATAATATATATTCAGGTTAGAAGTAATGAAATAAATATAGCATTATAAAAAAATTAATCAAAATTATCTTGCATCAAATATTTGTTTCAAACAATTAATATTCATTTACAATATATTTTTTTTTATTGTATATTTATGATATATTATTCTTCAAAATTATTTTCATCTCAGTATTGTGAAGATTTTTACTGAATAATAAATATTTTATTTCTCATTTTTCTCAGAAGAAAAATATCTAAAAATGACAATTTAAATTCCTTAAATTGTCAACTCAATAAATATTTCAAGTATAAATATACTCAAAGAACTTATTATTAATTAATGGCACTTGAATAAAAATAATATTATCCCATATTAAACAAATGATTTATATTTAGTTAAACAAATTAATACTGCATATATGTTAATATATAACTATATTACAATTCTAACAATGAGCACATTATAGTTAGCTTTATGGTACTACACGCAGTTAACTTAACTATATTACAACAGTTTAAATAATTATCCTATGTTAATTAACAATTAGGCATGTGAAAACCATTTATTATCGTTCGGGTTTCATTTATGAAGGTAAATAAATAACGAAATATAATTATAACTTGTTGACCAAATCTCGTCTTTTTTTATAAATTCAGCTGACTTTACAAGAATTGTTTATTATAACTAAGCGAATAATTATGCTGACACTTTATTGAAATATATAAAAATATAACTTTATTAACCTCAAAAAAATAGTTAGGTACATGAATATTTAAATATATAAATTATTTATCCATTTAATACACATATATTTATATTATATAACAATGCATATATCGACATAAATGTATAACCTAAAAAAAAAACATTTGTCCTTCACAAAATTATCATAATAAATTTACATTACTGATGATGAATACGGATATAAAATATATATTTGATTATTTTCAAATAAATTCCTTCCAAAATCACAGATACCTGAAAAATAAATTCACATTTAGAGGTTATCTCAAAGCATTATATGAATATGTAAAATATTTAACATTTCATAATTGACGTTGATGACGTACCATGTATCAATAGCGTTTATTGTAAACAAGTCCCGTTGCCTTAGACTCTGTGAAAGTACTCACTAGAATTCTACACACAAGAAAAAATGTTTTATTACATTACCTCAAGCTATATACATGCACATACATATATAAATAAGTATATACTAGTAACTTCTGGTATCACAGGAAATACATAATAATAAAAAAAACATTACTACTACGTAACTCGTAACAATTTTCTAAAACAACCATGTGTAGTTTATTATAAATATATTATTTTTTTATTCTTTATTTAATACAAACCACAGCAATATACATAAATATATGTACATATGTATATAGTATATGAATACATGTATCAATGTCTGTACATTTTTTGCTAATATGAATAATTTTTTTGTATGAAGTCATTGCTGTGAATTGCTTCTTTATAAAACAATTAGACTACTATGTACTACACATATATATATATATATATATATATATATATATATATATATATATATATATATATATATATGAACATATTGAATATTTTATTCATCACAAACCAACGTAATTTTTTCTTAACATTTTTTTTTCCCATTGATTCAACAAAAAAACAAAACGCCCATTACTTACTATTACGACTGTTTGCCTTCAAGTATGTGTTGAATGTTTATAATCTTCATTGTTAATAACTAGTATATATTATTAACATTAGTAGTAGTAGTAATAGTAGTAGTAGTAGTATTAGTCGCTGAGCATTTCATATAATGATTACGCTATTCTTGCAATATATATTAATGGGTACCCTCCAAATAACGGCCATTCAATTTTTGGAGCGACCGCTATATAGAGGTATTATTATTAGATGAAATTTTTTTTTAGAATACACCCAAAAAAATAATCCAGAGCAAATTAATAGTGGCCGGTTTTGGGAGGTGACCGCTATATAGAGGGATCATTTATTGTTAAGGAAACATTTTCAGAATACATCCAAAAAATAATTCAGAACAAATTAACAGTGACCGCTTTTGGGAGGTGGCCGCTTTTTATAGGTGGCCGCTATATAGAGGGATCATTTGTTCTTAAGGAAAAATTTTCAGAATACATCCAAAAAATAATTCAGAGCAAATTAACAGTGACCGCTATATAGAGGGTCGATTATTGGTAAGTGGATTTTTGTTATAATATACGAAAAAAATAATTCAGAGCAAATTAAACGGTGGCCGTTTTTGGGAGGTGACCGCTATATAGAGGGTGCATTGTTGGCAAGGAAATGTTTTCAGAATACATCCAAAAAATAATTCGCAGCAAATTAAACGGTGGCCGTTTTTCGGAGGTGGCCGCTATACAGAGGGTCCAATATTGGTAAGTGGATTTTTGTTATAATACATTCAAAAAAATAATTCAGAGCAAATTAACAGTGGCCGCTTTTGAGAGGTGACCGCTTTTGGGAGGTTACCGCTTAAGAGAGGGTTTACACTATATATAAACATTTGTTTAGGTGTAGGTGTACGTTGTGCAGTAGGTGTATATATGCCAACGTGGTTTGGCGCGCAGCTTACTGTTCTGGTCTTGGCACAGTTTCTGTCCATCTCCTATTACGAACGGACCGGAGGACTGGACCTCTATACATCATAATAATTATACGGAATGTATTTTTTGCTTTTTTTTTTTATAATTAATATTTCGAAACGTGTTTGTATATCAGTGTTGATATAAGATATTTATACTTACGATAAAATATTAGTGAAGTGAATTAAATTGTATTAAATATATTGCAATAATTGAAGAAACATTTTATCAATATCGACAAGTAAGAAAAATATTTAAAATATTTTATTAATTATAATAATATATTTATTTGTGTTTTTGTGCGTGATATTGCTTTAATTTTGAATAGGAATAGAAGATAAAAAATAAAGTATAAAATAGAACAGAGTGCTTTTAGCTGGGGTTTGGGGTTTGATCAATCTAAATTAAACGACATGTGATATCGATTTCTAATCTAAGATTACTTTGATGTATCTAACACACCTAAAATTATTTTTTGCATTAAGAGAAGAAAATAAATATAAATAATAATTATCGACGACATACATTATGTATATATAATTTACATTACGTTAATTTTTATCACACACCGCTGAAATAATTGAAGCTAATGCAAAATGGTATAATTAAAATGAATTATTTTACACTAGTTAAAATTTTTTATTTGTTGCATTAGTTGCGCTCAATTCAATGATTTAATCAACTATATTCTAGGACAAATTACATTGAAACATATTGAAAATTGGGTTCCACTGGAGGTTATCAAAGTTTATTCAGGCGTAAAGTTAATACATACCGCGAACTATATATTTTTAACTTTTATTTATGACTTGCGTTAAGTCATCGGTTATATTTATATCAAAAAAATCGTCATTAATAACTCTTTATAAATTTAATCGAATTAATATAATTTCTACATACATCACAATGGCATATGCAATATTATTCGCACATATGCAACAACAAATGTGGTTACAACAAAAAAAAAAAAAAAAAAAAATACTTATGTCGTTATTATACATATGTATATAAATATGTAAGTAAGAATGTGTTTTGTGTGTCTTAAATACGGCCGATGACGCAGTAGTTTTTATGCACGAGGTAAACGAGAAAGAGTCGAGTGGGAAACATGCAGAGAGTATACATATATACTTAGTAAATATATATTATATATATACTGTTGTATGTATCAATTCAAAATGAACGAACAAGGAAGAAAAAGCAGAGGAGGAAGAAGAAGAAGAAGAAGAAGAAGAAGAAGAAGATGATGATGATGGTGAAGAGTGCAACAAGGAACCGCAAACGACACGATTTCGTATTTTCCTTATGGGGGGGCCTTCATACCTTATTGGCAGACCTCATGGACTCTCATGGCCTACCGTGACCGTCACGCTCGTGTACCGATCTCTCTTGGCGATCTTTCAATTTTTTTTTTATTATTATACAAGTGAAACCTCTTTAAATCGGCCACCTCTAAAAAACGTTAACTCATGAAGAGCGGAAACCTTTGAAAAACAGGCACCTCTGAAATCCGGGAACCTCCAAACCGGCCACCTCCAAACCGGTCACCTCTCAATTGCGGTCACCTAAAAATCGGCTATATTTCAAGTGCTCGCAACTTTTTTTAATTTTTATCGACTGACCCCTCTATAACGGCCACCTCTTAAAAGCGGCCACATCTAAAAATCTGTTGTATTCAAGTGCTCGAAACTTTTCTTCATTTTTCTCGACTGACCCCTCCATAACGGCCACCTCTAAAAATGGTCGTATTTCAAGTGCTCGAACTTTTTCTTGATCGACCCCTCCATAACGGCCACCTCTAAAAAATCGGTCGTATTATTCAAATGCTCGAAATTTTTCTTCATTTTTCTTCACCGACCCCTCTATAACGGCCACACTAAATTCCCGATGGCCGCTATTCAGAGGTTATACTGTATAAATAAGCCAAATAAACATTCGTTATACTGAATTCATTATTAAATATAAACTAAATGTCTTATATTCTCATAGTAAAATATCTCTTATATTATTTCTCAATATAATTTTTATTACAATTTGTTTATAATATCAAATATAATATTTGAAATTATTGAATGAAATATATTATATGATAGTTGTGTGTATGTGTATCAGTGTTTTTGTCAAGATTTGCCCACGCTATTTCTAAAGATCCGGATTCAGTTACCATAAAGAGAAGTCAGACTTTTATGTGTTTGTTCTTGGTGTATGAGGTCGATTGTAACTTGTAAGCGGCAGTTTTGTACATGATGGTATATATGTAATAATATAAATAAATATATATATATGTATAAATGCAAGAGATGGGTTGGAAAGGAAGGTCAGCAATCAGGGGGATGTCTGTTTATGTTGAAGACACTAAAATAGTTGAACGTTGGTTGGTGGGAGAAATGACATTCGACAATGACCTATTAAACTATTTATTCTTGGTGAAGATGTCACCACCTGTTTTATGAATAAACAAATTGCTTGAATGTATAACTGAAGTTTTATTATTTATATATTTTTGTTTATATTGAATAAAGAAATATAATTGATAAATATATCATTATCAGGTTTTAATTTTTTGTATTTTTATGTTTTACAGGATGCAGCTTAATTCTTGCTGTCGCTGCTTCTCTTTGAAGGCGGGAACATTATTTTCTGGAGCATGTGGAATTGTAAGCGACAATAATAAATATTATTTATTTATATACATATATTTATTGATATTTTTAATTATTTATATTTTCAGGTGTTATCAATTCTTACTTTAATTCTTATATTTACTGCTAATGTTGAGTTGAAAATGATTGTCCTTGATAATCTGGATAAAAATATTGTAAAAATTATTTTTGCAATAAATCTTTGTATGACTATTTTAATCTCAACATTGTTAATTGTTGGTGCGCTCAAGGTAATTTATTTCATCGTCCTACATTAATTTTAGTGATGCATAATGATTTGATGAATAAGTAAATCAAGTAAACAATTTTTTTTTTTTTTTTTTTTCATTACAGAAAAACACATTTATGATGTTACCTTGGGTGGTATTAGGAATTTTATTAGCAGTTGGAGCTTTAGTAAGTGTTCTCTATACTTCTATACAATTCATGGTAAATGAAAAAATTATTACTGGTGTGCTTTGTCTTATAATTGGTTTGATATTCGTTGGTGAGTTGAAAAATGCTACGAATTTAATAAAATTTCTACACATTACAATATTAAATATTTTTATTATTTTTTATTTGCAGCTGTTTATACTTATCTGTGGTTTGTTGTGTACAGTTATTTTCAACAATTAAAAAATGAGAAAATGAATGGAAAAATTGGACCATACGGAAGACCGTACAATTATCGAAGACCATAAATAAAAATTAATAAATTATCAATTATTATAATATTTAGTACATATTTATTATCACACAATATTTCATATTCACCAAAGCTTTCGTCACACACATACACATGCGTTTATCAATTTCATTTAGTTATAATTATATAGTTTGCATAAATTTAATATTAATTTTCAAATCGAAATGAAGCAAGAAAAAAAAAGAGAGCATAAAAACATAAATGACAAAATATTTAATGTATTTAATTTTTATTTTATTTATAAAATGATAGAAAAAGAAACAAATAAATCAAAATAATTAGACGTAATATATTTTACATATATAACTAAGAAATCCATATTAATATTGATATTTTTATTAATACAGCTTTTGTCTAATTTACAAAAGAGTGACGTGAAAGAGCCAGTTTTAAAAAAGGGATAAATAATATAAAAGGAAATGAATAATTAAAAAAATTTCTATAATGAGTAATTGTTTATACATTTACGTATATGTGATGTCATAAAGCATTTTTCAAAATTATCGATTTTTTTGGACTTCTAACCATTTATAAAAATAATTAAATTCGGCTCTTTCATAACACAGAGGCATTGGAAAAGCCACCCAATGTTTTGAAAGAGCCAAGTTCTTATTACAGGTCTGAAATTTTAGATTAACAAAGATATTATTTACTAATAATGTTAAGATATAATTTTATATCTTATATAATTATAAAACGTTTTATATAACGCAAACTCTGGATAAAATATTAACTTAAATCTAAGAAATTCTCATGAAATTAGCCGTTTGAGATCAATCATTGCAATCTGACTAGGTACGATCTTTTTAAGAACTAATATAATTTTATTTGATGTATCTGAGTCTGTATCATTATTTATTTTAGATTTCTTAGTAAGAGCTTTTTGAAGGGGCCATATAAAGCTGGCTTTTTCATCACACTGCAGCCCAGCTCTTTCAAAACATATTCTCCCAAGAAACATAACCCCGAAAATTAGTATGAAATTAAAGATTTGCCTGCAAAATATATATGTTATTAAAAGGCCTAATATATCTATAAAATTATTGTATAATCATATAACTATTAGTTTTGTCCGTATAGACGTCAAAAAACAAATAAAATCAACTCAAAAACGTATTTTTTGACGACGAAAATTACTGCGTAAATAATAATGGCTCTTTCATGCCAATCTTCCCTACATACAATGCAATTTCTTTCGTTTAAATTTTATTTATTATCATATCCTCATATCATCATAGGTATATCAATCGACGTTTATTTATCTTCTTTCAGTTGTAATCATTTACTTTATGGGTTGGGCTTGAATAATTTTCAACGTATCCGCGAATTAATAAACTCAATGTCGCAGCAGCGACCCCCGATGCATGACTGTCACACCCATAATCCATTGGATTTGTCGATTTTTTATAGCGAACTTTCCCCTTACGTTGATTAAAACTACAAAAAAATAAATACATTAAGTTATTAATCACGATAATATTTTGCACATTTATCTTTCCAATTTCTTTTCATTAATATTTTACTTTAATGCACTGTAGCATCCATATTGATTCCTCCAGCTTGTAATAAGATCAGCATAATGCCCATTGATAAATTCTAAATATCCTTCCATACCACACAGCACAACTGTAAACCAAAGAAAACAATTTTCAGCCAGTTCTCAACTTGCCTTGCATTTATCATCACGACAGTATAAATCATATCAAAAATGTTTAAAAAATAATATAAATATATCTTTTTCTCTTACATGATACAAATAAAAAATAAATGTTCAATTAATATTAAATACTGTTCACGATGGGTTAATACTTTGTTCCATTGCCAGATCCTGAGAAACCGACGGGAAATTAAAATTCTCCAAATCAATCAGATTTTTAAAGATCTCTCTACAATAATCCTCGATTAAATTTGACAAATTTGTCCTTGGATTTTCTTTGCAATTCACAGCTAAAGCTGTTTTTACAAAAAGCAATCTATGTGCTAATGGATATCCACGTGAATCATCATTTCTAATTAACATATCCGCACAAGAATCCGAAATTTCACAGTCATCATTGACCAATTGCCTGAGACAATAATCACTTTCATATGCTTGTGGAGTCCCGGAAAATATTGAAGAGATGACTTTCATGATTGTCAAGTCAGGATTTGATGTAAATACAGGCTGTAATATTCCTTTACGCCATAAGATTTTACCCATCCAAATTTCAGGACGAGTCAATACTTGAATCACTGAAAAAAAAAAAAAAATAAATATGTATAATTGAAACAAACTTCAATTTACCAAAAATATTATACCAAATTACAATTTTATTTAATAAAACCTACATGAAGCCATTGAATAATTCTTTATTCGCAATAATTTATCAACAACGTAAACTCGTGAATTATTGCAAAGCATTTTAGTTTCATTAATGCGATTCAATTCATCCTCAAATAAGAATTTGATATTTGGTGATGACAAAACTGCCGCTAAATTAACTAAAACAATTCGTAAGAATAAAATAGTTTAATATACAATCACGAAAACAATACAACTGGTAAATAAATGAATAAATGAATAATTAAATAAATATATTGATGAAATTTTTTACCTTGTGCAAGTGTAAGTCCAAACACAGCATCAGCATTCATTTGATCAAGTCTATTTGCCATAAATTTAACATCGTCATAAAGAGCAAGTGTAACATTTTCTGTAAAATTATAAATTTGAATTATTAATAAACTTAAATATATATTAATATTTGTTGTATTATGAAAATATTTACCAAAAGTGGAATAATTAAAATTGTAAGAGGTGAATTCAAATGATTGAGATAATTCAATGATGGAGGGAAATAATATCAGAATACTTTTCCATAGTTTCATCGTGCCAAAGTGTTATTTCTCAACTGAGGACACTGCTCAACTGAGTTCAGTCTTTTTACAAAAGAAAATCTTATCGTTGTTGTCGATTTCCCGTAAACGTGTTGCTTTAAATAAATAGTTTATATGTATATTGTACATACGAATAAATTCTCAATTACATGTGTCAATTGGAAATGTTTTTTCATTATCTTTGATGCAGAAATATCGTTGACAGTTCAAATGGATCCAATAAATATTCATTGTTAGATCCCAAGCGATTTTTTCCTCCTTTGGAATCGTCAGTTCCGCTTTTACCTCATCTTCGTAACAATTTTTCTGCCTATCCCGATTACCCATCAAAGGTCGCGCATGAAATGATATGGCGGCGTCACATTTATCGCGCCAACATTTAAATATTCAAATATTCAACTATTATTACTATCATCACACTTAAGACAGTTAAACAAATTCATAAATTAATTAGACAGTTATATTTATTTCAACTTATCACATTGATGAATAATTTTTTTTGAACTATATTTATACATACTTATACAAAAATAATGAAAAATGCAGCAATAATATTTTTTATTATTTGTTCATTCAAAAAAATGCAAAAAAAGTCGAGATCAAATTAAAATATATAATAAAAAGAAAAAGAAAAAAAAAATACAGAATAAAGAAACAATAATGGTGGGCCCAACATGTTAAACGTGGTGGGAGGTGACTTCGCCTGCAAAATAAAAAATTAATTAACCACAAATATGTATAAAAAATATATGTACATACATATAATTTTTGGAGGTTAGGAAAAATATCGTTCAATTACCACGCGATAAATAGGAGGCGTATATATTTGTCTCTTTGGCAAATCATAAATAAACGGTGAGACATAATCTTGACCCCAACGACCTGCATGCATCCATGCAATGCCCAAATGATCGTAATAATAGATGTCGCTGACCCACTCATTACAACGACCCAGGTCATCCATCAACTCCGACGCTTCCATACGCTGAACTCGTCTTTTCTGTTGTATCTTGGCGCGTTCCACAGCTTTCGCAATCTTATCCTCATCTTTGATGAATTTACACGACAACTATAAAGAATAACAATATTATTACTGTGATAAGAAATAAAAATAACATTAATGTAGCATGTACTTACTGCCCAATGAAGAGCGACTATCGTGTCTACGAGCAATACTATGTTATATTGGAAACGTGCGAGGAAGGACAAGTCACGTTTACTCAACGCATCTACATTGACAGACTGCCCAGCTATTTGGGAGATGTTTACTTTTTCTACGATTTTTGTGAGCTTTTTCATCGTTTTCTCCCAGTACTTCGAATTAAACAATTTAAAAGAATAGTGTGTACGAATTGTTTTATTCTCCTCTGTTTGGGGGTCCAGTTTTTCCACGATTTTCATGAACTTTTTCGTCATTTTCTCCCAGTACTTCGGATTAAACAACTGAAAAAAAAGGAATGTAAGAATTTTTTTATTCTCCACGAGATGTACCTCTTTCGCTAATTTTTTTTCTTGATATACATATTAGGATGCTTCGTTTGAAGGGACTATTTTTTATTTTTTTGCGGTGTTGACGAAATATTACTCTAAATATTCAAAGAAAAATTCCCACCAACGATGAGCTCTTAATTTTAATATTAAGTATTTGCAGATCAACCAATTTGAAATTTTTCTATTTAATTAACATGTATAAATCTCAATTTTTTTTTTTTTTTCATTTATACATAGCTTCGCAGCATTTTCTACATCTCGTCAACATCGTAAAGAATGAAAATAGTCACCTCAAACAAAGCACCCTGATACATACATATAACGACACTTACATATCTCATCGTTTGAGGTATTTCCTTCTGATTCGCCATTATCCTGATTTTCTGTTTTGTTTTTTTTTTCTCTTAACTTCACTATACTTTTCGCTCTTTCTTTTCACCTCTTACGTGCGTTTTCTACGAGTCTTGGTTCAACACTAAAATAATAATAGCATAAAAGATCGGTCGAGACACGATCCCTACATATTATTTTTCTTCGAAGTGTTGTATTTCATTTCCACAGCTCTCACTCCAGATGTTTATGTTTATGTTTGAATTCTTTTCGACCATATATAAAACATTCTCACGATGACAAAGGATCTAGATGATACATATTCTCATTATCTCGACTGTAGTATTTCCAATTTCAAATCTTCATCTCTATATACTCTATAAAAATAATAAAATAATAATAAATGTTAATTTCAAAATTCAAACATAAATATTTTCATTCATTATAATTATTTTTATTATTGTTAAAATTTAATAGTATTTATATAATGTAATAAATCAACTTTTATATTTAGTATAACATTTTAGATAATATGTAATACGTTGATAAGAATTATAATCTGAGATGCGATGGTCTGCAGTTAGAATTACCGAGAAACCCCCAATAAAATGTTATTGTTATTTCTTATTTTTTCTCTCGAGTCTCAGGTCTCAGAAAGGGACTAAGGGATCAGTTTATAGGTTTTCAAGTGATCTCCTCCTCTTTCCTTACATTTTACAATTGTCAATTCTCTTTTACCTCATCAAAATAGTCGCGCATGAATTAATATGGCGGCGTTATATTTAACGCGCCAACATTTAAATATTCGAATGTCTCCCTTTAAACTATCTTACTATTATTTATTAATGATTTATTATTATTATGTAAAATTTACTTTATGCTGTATTTGCTAAGCAATCATTTGGTTTTAACTCTCATTGTCTGTGGGAATTTTTTCCTTTCAGGTTTCCCAACAGAAATTTGATTCTGTTGTCAACATTTCTCATTATTTTGAGGTTAACTTAAAACCAAAATGTATTTCTCTATTAAAGTTGTTTCGATGTCGTTATTTATTCAGCAAAATTTGATGTGGCTGTGCATGGTTATTAATCAATTGTTTTTCGATGAATAAAATAGATATAATTAAATCCAGGATATTTCACATGTTTAATTATGCTGTTTATAAATATGAAATAATTTCGTAGAGAATGATTGATAACTTTGAGATTATTTAATCAATAATTAATTTACTATTTCAATCATTTAATAAACTATTAAAATAAACAAATTAATTATTTCTCATATCATAATTGATATAAGAGAAATTTTATTCTTAACAATATTAAAAGTAAAATTATGGCTTTGTATTGTGCAAGAATTTGATATGCATATTTAATCAATATTTTATTCTATTATTTCAATCGCTTCTTTTATTTGGTAAGCTGGTCCGTTAAATAAATATTATCTATAATGCATTTGTTTAAACAAATTCTGTATATTTCACATGTTCATTTCAAATTTTAGAATTAACAAGCGATATAGTTTTTCTTTTCTTTATACGTAAAATTCAAAGTCACATAATATTTTATTATAATTATAAACTGTGCCGGTAATATTGAAAAAAAAAATATGTATATTTTATTATTAAATAGAATAAAAAATGCTTACTAATATTAAAGCTATCGCAATTCAGTTTTCATTCCCAGCATTAAGCAAATTAATTCACTCATGAATCAATATTAATATAAATAAATCGATTTGTTTTATTCATTATGAACCCAAGGTAAGTTCGAATAATGATTCATAGCTAAAATCATTTATGATACCATAATATTTATTATTTCCTTTCCTTAGGGAAATATCACGTGCATTAAACATCTCAAATGTATTTTATGAACAGTCAGGATGAAATGGATTGATATAAGAGTCTGCAAGACATCCTCGAACACCACTTCCTAATTTAACGCAACGACCAGATTTTTGTTTAGTCTAAAAAATAAAAAATCCTATAAATATACAGAATTGATTCGTGAATTTTTATTTATTAATTTACCACTTGATATTCAATGTAACATGGTATTCCAGCGTCATCATTAGCTGATGTATCTTGAAACGAATTACTCTGCAACAAAATATGATTTATATTATTTAATTAATCATTTTAATTTTATAAAATATTTATTAAAACATTTTTATTTATAATATTGATATTACCATCGATGAAGATGACAAAATTGGATTGTGGAGAGTGTTTAAAAGTCCTGTTGCAATAGCTCTACTGATGAGCATGACAATTACAGATATAAATGTAAGTCGCCAATGATTTGGAGTCAAACATTTTTTTACAAGTACTGTCATGATTCAAAAATCTTCTTTTACCATAAGAATGAACAATTCAGTATTGAGAATGGATCCATAGCAGAGTTCATTATTTATATATGTACTATTGAAGTGAAACCTTTCAATATGTCTCCAATTAAAAACAAAACGGCTTCATTAATGTTGCAATGTATTACAAATTAAATTTCTCAAATGAATTATGTACATTTCAATATTCAAATTCATTTGTTTCAAATTATAAACTATACTTGTCTTGTATTGTAGGTTAGAATTAAACGTATATATTAATTAGTGTAATTATTAACACTTCTGTATCATAACAATCAATTGATTGATTATTTAACTTTATAAAGTTTCAAGTTTGAAATAAATCACTTCTATTGTAATTTGCGATAGAATGTTTTAATAATTTAAACATAATCGCCAGCAAATTTGTTGTGATTCATTTATTTTTTCTTCAAAAACGACATTTAGATTTTTTGAAATTAAACATTATATGTTATTTGCGTGAAAAATAGTCACGCATTTTCATGATTATCACCATTTCTAATATCATCAATCTCCAATTGCATTCTAATATCCAATACAACAAATGC
This sequence comes from Microctonus brassicae, assembly GCA_918226075.1. NCBI lineage: Eukaryota > Metazoa > Arthropoda > Insecta > Hymenoptera > Braconidae > Microctonus > Microctonus brassicae. The sequence goes on along the minus strand of OW445484.1, from coordinate 10,207,994 downwards.
AGCAACCATCAGCACAGGTAATCGGAATCTTGATTTCCAACCTAACTTCAGCATGAAAATAAGTGCACGATGAAATGCACCACCCAATGGAAAAAACGTTACTATTGTCATACCATACATTTTTTTATAGATATATCTATTTAATTTATTATATTCTTTCTTCTATGATGAATTTAATGTTGTTATTGAATGACCATAACCTCCAAATAAAATATCCGTTAATTCATTATTGTCCGATTTTTTTGTTTTATCTTTTCTTTGTATGCTTAACAAGTATTTCAAAATTTCACAATATTTTTATTACATATTCATATACTGCATCACAACACTAAAATTATATTAATTATATTTTTTTATCAATCACGCAAATTTATTATCTCATTATATTTTTTTTTTAAGTTACCCTCGGTTGGAGGTTATGTTTGTATCTTCTACCTATAGATTTTCGGTAATGTAATACAGGGGCTCTTTTCCTGTTTGTTTTTATATTAATTTCTCTATCTTTTTAATGTACTTATAAATGCATTTCAACATAATCCAATCTTCCTTTTTAATTAATCTTTTGATATCTAACTGTTCTGTTATCCCTTTTTCTCTTAGTTCATCACCTAGTTCTTTCTCTTCGTCATATTTATTACATTTTTAAAATTCAAATTTTCACTGAATTTATAGTTCGACTTTTATTCACCAGTAGCGCTTTACATCTTAGGATTTTCTCGAACGATATGTGACGTCACTAACTTTGCTGACGGCCATCTTTTGGATTTTCTTGCCATAAGATGGCGCTTTTCAACACCCGCCCAACTCAAAATTGCAACCGCACTCAAAAAAAAATTACATTTCATTAATCAGAATCCATATTACACAATACATTATTCCAAATATGTGCATTACATATTTACATATGTATAAGATACTTGCTGATAATAAGGCCTACCTAAGGGATATTTTCAATAATATGAAAACTGTTCCAATTAAACATTAAGCTTAAATATTAATTGTTATTTGAATACATTTTATTATAAAATTTAGATGATAAATTATATTTTTTATTATAAACAAACAAAGAATTAATCATTTGTATCACTTAGGCCTTATTATCCGCGGATACCTTACATAGAATCGTTTGGTATAATAGATAATAAAAAATTTATAAGTGAATTTTGAATATCAATTATGCTACATTAATATTTTTATCATTACAGAGAAATTGTGCAGAGGTTATATTCAAACTGGATTATGTGATGACATAAAATGAGAGAGGGTATAAATAAGAATTATCTTTACAGTGCCATTAACGGTTATCTGTAAAGTTATAATATTTCAACGTGTATTCCAGCTTGAGAACTTATAAATAAGCTATAGCTTATGGAACAAAATATAATAATAAAATATGAATATATCATTTGAAGGTAAACGTGTCCTGGTTACTGGTGTTGGCCAAGGTAAATAAAATAAACAAATATAAAAACTATATACTATGTATAGATATTAATTATAAAAATTATTGATAAATATTGATTCTGGATTATTAATTGGAATATTTTTATTTATAGGAATTGGCAGAGATTTGGCATTGCGTTTGTCCAAGTATAATGCCACAGTTATTGGTCTTTCAAAAACGCTTAAGCACTTGGATAGCTTAAAAGCAGAAGATCCACGTATAATAACAATTCAGGTTGATCTTTGTGATTGGTCTGCAACAAAAAAAGCTGTTGAAAGTGCATTACCAATTGATATGCTAGTTAATAATGCTGGTGTTGCATGTCTTGCACCATTTCTCAAAGCAACTGAAGAGGAATTTGATCTTACAATGAATGTTAATGTCAAAGCAATCGTTAATGTATCGCAGATAGTTGGTGAAAATTTGATAAAACGAAAAATTGGTGGTACTATTGTTAATGTTTCATCACAAGCAAGTCAAGCTGCACTTCGTGATCATGCAATTTATTGTGCATCTAAAGGAGCTGTTGAAATGTTGACAAAGTATTTATAAATACATATTGATATAATTTTAGTTAAATTATTATTGAAAAAAATTTAGTCATTATTTTGGAGATATTTCAATAAATATAAATGAATTTTTTTTAAGAGCAATGGCAGTGGAGTTTGGACCACATAATATTCGGGTGAATTCAGTTAATCCAACTGTAGTGATGACTGCTATGGGAAAGATTGGATGGGATGATCCAGTAAAAGCTCGTAATATGATAGATAAAATTCCACTTGGTAGATTTGCTGGTGAGTTTAAATGCTATGAATATGTATATATATTTATTATTTTATTTAACACTGCAGTAATTGATAATAATTAAGTTATATTTATCTTTCTCATATGTTAAATGATATTCCAGAGGTTGAAGAGGTCGTGAATGCGATAGTTTATCTATTGAGTGATCAAAGTTCTATGATAAATGGTGTGGCGTTGCCAATCGATGGAGGATTTCTCGCAACATAATTCCAATTTATTCAAAAAATAATAATACATTTAAACAATTATTGAAATAAGAATAATTAATGTGGATGAATCAATGACTTAATTGATTAATATTAATGAAAATTATTCATGAGTTAATTAAATAATTATGAATTATCGTATTGTTCATTCCGTTTAGTGAACATAACCTAGTTACGACAAATTTGGACAAAATTATGTTCCCACGAAAAGATACGTAATAAAAATTCTAATAATTTTGATAAGACAAAATTTAAAATATCTGTTCATGTGGGATTATATTCGCAAAATATTCTTTCTGAATATAATTATTAATGGCACTGTTTAAATAGAATCATTATTACTAAAAGTGATTTTAATATGGTTCTATGAAATTTATATTACTTACAATGTTTGATGATGAATAATAATTTGTAGGTTTCAGTTATATTTAAACAGATGGAAAAAATTCAAAGATATAGGAACAAATATTGATGAATTATGATCAACTTTACATGGTATTCATATATTTCAAATGTCTAATATAAGAATTAATTTAATTTCTATATAAAATTGTTGGTTATGTTGTACATGAATATAAATAATCTTGATAAAAAATGAAAAAATATATTGGTATATTTAAATCTTCATGTTTTGCGATGAAATTTCCTTTAATTATTCAGAAATATTTTTTTATCTATATTAAAATAGGGATAAAATTAAAAAAATAAAAAAACATTTAATCCTCTGCTTTGTTTTTCTCCCCATCAATTTACTTTCGTTCCAAAAAAAAAACCTATTATTTACACATGATTGATATAATTTTGCTCTTCACAGATATACACCATATCGAATATTCCAGAGTAATGATAGGACAATATTAATAAATGTAATGAACAATTAATTATATAATAAGTAAACATAATGATATTTGTATAATTGATAATATTACCCAAGAGAATATATAATAAAACTCATAGAGTTTTCTTTAATTTATTTATTAAACGTCATGGAAAAGTGATCAGGCGCATTGTTTTTTTTTGTTTATTTATGTGGCGTTATACGCAGATATCCAAATGAAAATAAATACAGGCATTATAGATATGAAAAAATTATTTTTGGTTGTTATTCAACCACAAAGTAATGAATATTTTTGTACCTTAACAGTAAAGAGTCGTAACGCCATTTTTTTTTTCATCAAAATGGAGTTAATATTTATTTCACATTAGAAATTTAAGTTGTATTATGAATAAAGAGCTTTGTTTTTGCATTATGTTAATTTATATTATATAATAATTAAAGAAATTCGTACACATACGACAGTAATAATAAAATAATTAACAATTTTAAACTCCTTATTTTTTAATTTTATAAAAATGGAGTTACGATTCCTTGAGGCACAGATATATATATATCGTATGATTATTTAAAAAAAAAAAAAAAATGAAATAGAGTATTAAAGCACCAAACTCGATCTGTCGAAGTATATAAGACCATTTACAAAAGTGAAAATAATAATTTTGAAACAAAAAATACTTTTCTTAACATGATTTCAATTATTTTCTTTCATTGCAATGATAAAATGTAGAAATAAGAAAATAATAAATAAAGAAAAAACTTTGATAATGATCGAAAGCTGAATAAAAGCTTAATAATATCTTCAATTTTTAGAGTTTTTTGCTTTTTTTTTATCATACACAAAGTTTACAATTTTTGCTTTTTTATTTTAAATTTCATTCACACATTTTTGCCTGTTCCATCTTATCATATTATGAATTCTTAAATGAATATTATTATAATTAATTGTATATAATATATACATATTAGTTTGATTCGTTACACAGATAATACATTTAGAAACATATATCAATTGTCATTATCAATTGTGCTCGATAGTTTTTTTGTCGAAAAAATTACTCTCATCTTCATTATAACTATTGTTTTTTGTCTATAATTTTTCTATGATAGGCCCATTGAAAACTGTTCAAAAAATGTTTTCAGGTGCACTTATTGACATCACAATCGTCGTAAATAAACAAAGATATACCGAAAAAATATAAAAGATTATTTAAATTGAGATTACAGACAAAAAAAAAAAAATTTCTGTTTGAACTAAAAAATACTTTAGCTATTTAATTTACTATTTGAATTTCTGCCAACTGCAGACTACATTTCATTGATACTAATTAACTTGCAATTTTATATTCAATTTGACTAAAATTTCAAAGCTTACAAAATTAAATATTTGCATGCGATGCCGGTCATCTTAATAATATTTTAAATTTATATTAATTCACGTTTAGTAAGCAGAAAAAATATAATAAAACTTGTAATATTTTCAATGATATTTCTCTTTAAATTTACACAGACACACACAGACATTCTCTCTCCATATTTCCTTATCATTGTAATATTATTCAAAATTTTATTTTCTTATATATTTAAATGTATTTTCTATTTCCAGTCAATATATTTTTCCTAAATTTCATCAAAATAACGCAAATAATAGCGTAATAAACTATATAAAAATTAAATGAAACTTTAATGCATTTGTTTTACACAATTGACAGATGAAATTATTTCTCAAACAAAAATAATCCTAAATAAATGGCCACACGTTGGCAGTGTATATTTAAAATTTATTTTTTCAGCTTGAAAAATGTTTCTACGATAAATATTATGCATTAATAAATTCATGTTTTTCATAAAATTCATTTACAACTCGACTTTAGACGACCGACAACGCAAATTAAACATTGTACATACAAAATATTTATCAATTACAACAGGCAATAATAAATGAATGTTTTAAGTATAAAAAAATGTAGAGATAGCAGCAATAATAATTAGCGACATTAATTATAATCCAATATTATCCATGACAAAATAATTATAGAGCACAAAAGTTTATATAAAAAATCTAACCATCATGTGTAATGTATTTATACATAATTTGTATTTATTTTTCATTTGTTCATCAATTTATCACGTATTTTATTATTTCCATTGTTAAATAACGCACCATATTTGTTTGTTTGTTTTTTTTATACACTGCGTGTTTAATAGGAAATCGTTTGAAAAATTTTACAGCATACATAAATACATTTATACCGCACACATCAGTACATTTACATTTTAATTTCCTTTTATTCTGTGTAAATAATCCAAGGAATTTAATGTATTTGAAATTTTTGTACCTATTTCATTTTTATTTAATTTATTATCGAATGAAATAAAATTAATTGATCAGATGAATTATTTGTTTAGATGATTGAGAAAAATTATATTCAGTCAATTTAATGATTTATATACTAACTGATGTTAAGATAACGATATTAAAATTATATTTCGTATGTTTTTTTATTCTTCCTTTCACATTACTTCTATATTTTATGATGTCTACTCAATTGCACGTACATTCAGAAAATGATTAATACACAAAGTAATATATCGTATTCAGATAATAAAAGAAAAATTTATATATAAATATATGACAAATGTAAGAGAAATATAATTAAATATCCATCACATATTACTATTGTAAACTTAAAATTCTTGAAATAATGATATCTTCAAGTTGTTATATTTATTTATTATATATATTACTCAACCGTAATGTGGACGGTGATGGTATTGAATTAAAAGACATCAAGATGACAATAATAAGTCAGCTATTGTATCTCCAGTTTTGTTTTACAATCATTTACACGAAAAACAAAGAAAAAAAAATTAATAAAATAACATTTAAACACGTACGTATGCGGATGCTTACATGTATAACCTCAAAATCTCTAGTTTTTTTTGTATAAAAAAAGGGAATGCCGGATTGCAATGAGATAACAAATGAATAATTAATGATGATTCGATTTAGTATTTAATTCTTTATATTCTCTATTATATATTTCAATTTAATTTTCTTCATATTCCTTGTGGCATCGATCAATAATTTGTTTGCTCTTCATTAAAAAATCATATTCTTCATATATGTATACCAGCTGCCATTATTAAATGTAGCATAATTATTTATGACTTTGTCGGCTGCTATTTTATCATCAACATTAATAATTGATAATAATTCTTAATTTATATGATATGCCGTTGAATGTTTGTTTATTCACCATTGTCGTCGTACTGGCTTTTCCAAAACAAAAAATACTTACAAACAGCAACATTAAGTAGTAGACATCATTGTCTGTGTCCATATTGAGGCTTTTTCAAATGACACTTTGCATAATGGACAACTCTCGTATTTTATATTTATAAATTTCTTCCTTCTCGTTTTAGCAAGCACTTTTTTTATATTTTAATTTATTGTATAACTCTTTACACAATGATTTTTGTATGAGAGTGATCTACATCATTTTTTCTTTCTCTGCGATTTTTCACCTTATCCTTCATTACTTTAATCTTTACTTAATAATTTTATGAATTATGTTTTTTTTTTTCGTTTGCTTCCAATTAACACTTGATTAATTCTTCTTTTAACGTAACTAATAACACACATGCACGTACAAACACACACACACACACGATTGTGTTCTTTAATCAGAAATCCGAAGGAAAAAAAGATGGACCTGAATCATCGTCATCTTGCTTCATTTTTATTTTTCTGAATTCCAGTGTGTATATTTATATTTTTAATAAGCCATTCACGGGACAAAGTTCTCTTTACCGTGGCACACACGAACAAATTTTATTTGCTTACTTCAATTTATTTATTTTTAATTATTATCATCGCTTTATAAATGTCCAACGCGATTCGTGTTAGTTTAGAGTTGTTGTAGTTGAAGTTTACCTGAAAAAAATCAACGGAAAAATAGAAAAAATTAATTAAAAAAAAAGATTAATCTATGCTTAATTTAATTTTTTTCTTTTCTTATTAATATTAATAATCAAACAGAAATGCTAATTTTTTTTATATATTACTAATGATACATTGCGCTTTTATTATTAATGTAATAAAATAATCAGACATATTACAAGTTGGAGCAGAAAAATAAAGAGAATAATATAGCGCAAGAGAAAATAAAATAAATTGCCAATCAAATGCATAACTATTATTAAATTTCTATTTCTCTTTTTTTTTTTTTATTATTGTTTATACGAATTATAATTAAATACTTGTTGAGAGCTATACACATGTACATTAGGGTGTGTCATTTTTAGGCAATTTTCTTCTTCATCAAAAAAACAGGCTGAAAACTTACTGGACGGTGAAAAAAGAAGCCTGTTTGAAGTGGAGCTCTTAATTTTCCGTTTAAATAACATGAGAAAATTTTTTTTTTCTTTTGATTTTTGTAGCTCGGTATTTGCGCATCATAGAGAAAAGCCTAGAGCGTATTCTTGTAGGGAATTGAACGCTCTATAAAAAAGGTCTCTTACATTTTTTTCATAGAGACAGCCATTCTGAAGATATTCAAATCCAAAGTTTAAAATCTATGAAATTTTGACTTTTTTGTTATTAAATCGATACTAATCACTTTATTATTTTCTCAAAAAATATCTTACACGTGAGTATTTTTTTTTTTTTTTAGCTTTACGAAAATACTAGCACATTAAAACCAGTTTTTCAATTAAAAATAATTTTTGAGACAATAATAAAGTGATTAGTATCGATTTAATAAAAAAAAAAGTCAAAATTTCATAAATTTGAAACTTTGGGGTTGAATATCTTTAAAATGGCTGTCTCTAGAAAAAAAGTGTAAGAGATCTTTTTTGTAGAGCGTTCGATTCCCTACAAGAATATGCTTCGAGCTTTTTTCTATGATGTGCCAATGACGAGCTACAAAAATCCAAAGAAAAAAAATTTTTTTCCCCAGTCTATTTTCTCGATAAAAAATCAAAAATTCCATGTATTTATAATAAATACAAAAAAAAAAATGCCATGCCATAATATATCAACACCTTCCAATACCGTTTTATATCAATAACTAAAAAAATAAATTAAACATTAAATTGTAACATCCATTAAATATTTATAAAATTAATAATCTAAATAACAATCTATTAATCCTGATTGACAAATCCAATGAAATAATACTTACAATTAATAATAATACTAATTAAAAAACAAAACAAAATAATTCACAAGATAATAGCATAACCTCAAACCAATTAAATAAACTAAAAAAAAAAAAAATACACAATAAATAATATTTGTTCGATGCTGAATTAAATTCAAAATAACTCACTTGGATCTCACTTTATTGCGGGTAGTTGATAATCTAGCAGCATTAGCCTCATTAGCAAGTTCAATAGCTCTCATATCATCTTCATCTGCAATTGCTCTTATCGATCGTGTACTAGGACGATATATTGTTGAAATCCTGCGTCGTGGTCTTATTGAACCGATTGATTCTTTATCTGAAATAGATTAGTTCAGATATACAAAAATAAAACCCACCGCAATAACATGCCAGCCACAAAAATAGAGTCAGGGAATATATTTTAATTATTTTTCAAATGCGTATTGTATTCTTCTCTCGTTTTCTCTCTCTATTTTTTTTTTTTCTTATATTTTATAATTAAAAAAATAAATATTGACATTATCTGAATCACCAATTTAATTTTGTTCTTTTTTTTTTCCTCGTGAATATACAGAGAATGTCATTCATGCTTTGAATCATAAATTAAATAGAATATAAAAATAAAATTTATCCAATTCAACGAAATTTTTTTTCGTGCATAAAACAATAAAAATTCTTTTATATTTTTCATCATTGCAGCATTTAATTCAAGAATGAAAACAAAAACAATCATGCAATAAATATAATTAAAAGCCATGAGGGAAATTATTTAACAATATTAAAAATTGTAATATTACAAAACAAAAATTATAAATAAAATTAAATAAAAAACCGTTTTTTTAAAATACGTTGAATAATATACCCACCCAATTGTTTTTCTCTTTCATTAACTCAATGTGCCAATTGTTCGGACGTGACTTGCATAACGTTGTTTTTTAGTATTAATATATTTAAACAAACATAATTAGTAATGAATATATAATTACTAATTATTTTATTTATAAAATTTTGTTCTTAATAAAAACGATAAAGGGAAATTATCTTTCGAGCTTGGCCGTTTAAATGGAAAACAACACGTTAAATAGTCGAAAGAATGTTTCTATATTATTTATAAATACAAATATATATATATATATATAAATATATAAAAATTGTTTATGGATAAAATGATGAATAATGTGAATGATGAACGTTAAATTGAGAAGAAAAATTCACCCGTGTACCAAAGAAACAAAAAAACAATTCATAATATTTACAAAATAATTTTTTTTTTTTTTCGTTTTAAATTTATTTGTTATTGTAAAATTTTTTTATTGTCGTTTTTCCATTCAAGCCAAGTGAGAAAAATTTTGACAAGGATACGAAAATCATATCGTGTGGTTGAGAGAGTGCAGTGAAATAAATAAAAATAGACCAATCCTTGAATGGAAAAACATTTATTTCTACTTTTTTTTTTTTTTTTCTTTCTTCTGATTATCCTTAAAAAACATTCAGTTTACAATTAAATGGTATGAATAAACTGATGAAAGAATTATTAAGAAAAAAAAGAAAAAAAAAAAACAAACAAATAATCGAACGCGACTGTTTCAACAGACAAAAAATAATACACGATTAATTAATTAATAAATGATGAAATATTATTAGAAAGTGGTAGTATGGAAGGAAATATTTTGCTATTTAATTAATAATATTTGTAATGTATTTTTGACATTTAACAAAGAAATTAAATTCAATTAAATTTATCTGCAATTATTTAAAAAATAAAAATAGAATGAATTTAAATTCTAAAAATTTTTAATCAATGTCAATAAAATTTTCATTGCACTTTCCTCCATCTACCTCAATCTAACTATTTTTTTTTTTTTTTTTCATTTAACATTACAGTTAATAATGAAACAAATGTGTGCGAAATAAATGAATGATGAATTGTGTAATGTATTATAATGTTTTTTAATTTTAAAACTTGATAATTAGCTAATTAAAATGTTAAACTTTGTTTTCGGGCAAATTTTATGATCGTGCCCAGTCAATTGATTTAAAAATACTTTAACAAATATACACGGTTAGTTATAAAAATGGAGGACAAATTGAAAAGTTATAAGTAAAGTGAACATAAAAAAAAAAAAAAAGAGAACACATTATAAATAAAATAATTCATAATAATTAAAAGAAACGACAAATACACGATTAAAAAAATTAAAATGGTTTTCTAAACCATCAAAATAATATTTCCACATTAAAAAATTCGCCCAAAGTGAGAAATAGAGAGAAAAATAGAGAAAAGAATAAACAAAAAAAAAATAGAGAGCTTATTTGTTACTTCAATTTGTTCATTTGTTTAAACAAAATGAAAATTTCGCTTTTCATCAATAAATTCAAAAATTATTTCTACACTTAAAAATGAATTAATTTATATCTAATACAAATTATTTTCTTTCCACTGCTCTATTTTGTTTGGTATAAGTCAATTAATGTTTACAAATCGCTTTCATTATTCAATTGATAAAAAAAAAAAAAAAAAATAAAGAAGAAAAAAAAAACGATATTTGTAATAACAACGAAAACAAAAATAATTGCATTGCAGTACGTATTAAAACCTATTAATGTATAAAAAAAAAATTGTTTGTAAATAAACTCATATAAGTAAACATATGCCTAAATATATTAATAATAATAAAAGTAATAGTAATAATAATAATGATGATAATAATATTAATATTAAAATAATTATCGAACAGGCAAGGGTAATCACAAAACGAATAATCTGACTATAAAAGAGAAAGAATCAAGACAGATTGTGGCAACAAAAATGAATCAATTATTCGACAATAATTAAATGTGAATAAAAGAACAATACTAAAAAAAACAATTTTTTTTTTTAATATTAAAAATGAAATTGTTAAGAACACAGAGGAGTAAATAAATTGTAGATGCGATGGTAACGCAATGGTGTGGCAGTGAGGATCGGTTAATTTGTTTGTTTTTTTTTTCTTTTTTTTTTTTCTCAAATGCATATACAAACAAAGAGATCAAGGAGAATGCCTTTTAAAATTTCAAGGTTTCCCTGAGGCTTCAAACGTCTAAATGACTCAACGTGACTGCGCATATCTAAATCGCCATGAGCAATCCAATCTAAATAATGTTTTTCATTATCAATTAATTCAATTGGATTTAAGCCATCTGTTTGATTTTGAAAATTATGAATATACAAACGACCAAGTTGACTTATTGAATATCCAATTTCCAAACTGTCCTTGTTGCCACTATTTGTATCATGAGTATCAATATCGCTTGTATTATCATGACGTTGTTCATTTTTACTAAAAAATTTTTTAATTTCACTTTTAATGCTTGCAGTATCATTATTGGTATTATTATTTGAATTTATTTTTTGGCACTTTGAAGTCACAGACTTCGGGCCAAGTTTGTCAAAAAAATGACTCTTATCATCATCGGGCACTTGGGTATCAACAAAAAAATCACGATCACTATCGTCTTTGCGTAAAAAATATTCATTTTTATCTCTATTCATCATTGACATTTGACTATTCTGTTTCAATTGATCTCGTTCTCTTTCGCGCGGTAAAAAATGTAAACTACGTCCGACACGTTGAAAAAAATTTGGTCGTTTTGATTTTTTCATTGAATCATTGATAGATTTTTTATTTTTTTGTTGAGTTGAATCAAGACTACGTTGTTTACCATGTGAAAATAATAATTTTGGTGTTTCATCAGGAAAATTATCAAGACTTTTTGCATCTGCCCCAGCATAATCAACGCTACGATCCAATGATTCCAAACTCTTATGAGTTTTTTCCTTACTACGAAATGAAAAAGTCCGTTGTTGTTGTTGTTGTTGTTGTTTACAAGCAGAAAATGAATCTTGAAGAAATTCAGTGTTGGTTTTTTTAAATATTTCACCTTCTTTTTCAGTAAATTCAACATTCCCCAAATCACGACGATACTCATAATTGGATTGTTGTACACTTGTACCAGTGAAACTTGATTGATTAGCATCAACACCAACCAATTGCCTTGGACTACCACCGATTAATCCCTCAACAACCGTAGACATTGCGCCTCCACGATCTACGTTTTTCTGAGTTTTATGCCCATGAAAAAAATAACTCTGCTTATCCATACGATGTGATTGCGCGTTTGGGCTACGTTCAGGTACATGACCAATTGATTGATAATAATCGCGCGATCGTCCAGAACTATATTCTGCTCTATTACGAACTAAATCGTCGCGTCCTAAATCAAGTCCCGATAAATCGAGTGATTCAGGATCGGGCTGTTGTGCTTTACCCGGCACCGATTTAAATGTGCTAAATCTACACGAACCACTTGGATTATTATCAGCTGCATCATGGCTTACTGTTTGCGATAAAACGCCGCTTGTTGCCGTTGCTGTCGCGATGTGTTTACGTTCGACCATTGCCTGCTGCTGGCTAACGCACAACTTTTGGTAGAATTGTATTTTACCTTGAAGATCGTTTTTTTCTTGTTCCTCCTGTTCAGTCTCATGCTTCTGTTGACGGGCCGATGTGCCTACCGTTTGTCCACTAGCTGTGCCCGATGCATTTGCAAGACATTGGCGTGTGTAAATCCTGTAACTCGTAATTAATAATTTTTTTTTTTCTTATGCCTTTTACTTTCATTTATTCAAGATAACAAAAAAACATAAATGTATAAATATAAAATAGCATTCGCACGTTGAATGCACACACGTATACGTGATGTTGGTAGGGTATACAACATATACACACACACTCATTGTCGATTCATTGACCCACGACGACGAAAATAGAATTTGCGACACGCACACGACTATTTATATGTCCTTCGAGTTTTAAGCAGCTCGCGATATCGTTGTCGTTAAACACCATTTATCAAATCAACTTATCTTGATAAATTGATTTATATAAAATACGACAACTATCATAGTTATAGGAATACTGACCTCGATGGCAGTTCCCGTTCATTGTTAACACCAGATGATAGCGGATCATTTGGTGCTTGTGAATGAGATGGCGCTTGTTGAGCCGCTGGTAATGCTTGTTGTCTGGCATTACCAAACTTGAGCATATTCCAATCAAATACATAATCATATGTAAATGTTTCTTGATGAAAAAGCTGCCGGAATAATTGTCGTAGAAAAGAATAATCGGGTCTTTCTTCAAATCGTATTTGCCGACAGTATTTCAGGTACTTTCCGAATTCAACTACAATATTAAATACCAAAAATTTTTAATATAAACATAATTATATTTAATAATGTAAAATTAAACATTATTTAATTTGAGGTTAATAATTTACCAGGATATCCTTTGCACAATTCATCGATAGGAGTTGACATTTTTTTCTCAGATATTCGTTCATATTTTTGTCTTTTTGTCGCGGCTTTAAGTCCTTGCCATGGCAAACTACCTATGTTGAAGTACATGAAAACATAACCTAGTGACTCAAGATCATCTCGTCGTGATTGCTCAATTCCCATGTGTGTATTTATACTCGCGTATCTGTAAATTAAATTAATAATAAAAAAAACATTAAATAATTATTAAGAAATTATATTTAAATATGATAATTTAATATATAAATTACCTGGCTGTTCCTGTTAGATTTTTGTTTTCTCGATATGGAATATGTCTGTGAGTACGGCCATCACGATATTTTTTAGCCAATCCAAAATCTATAATGTACACGAGATTACCTTTCTTTCCTAATCCCATTAAAAAATTATCGGGTTTAATGTCGCGGTGAATAAAATGACGACTATGAATGAAATCCGTTCTGCTTATCTGTAACAATAAATGTAAATAAAACAGAATGAAAATTTATATTGTATGAACAATAACAATAATACTAATAATAATCTGGAGTATAAATCGACGTTAGGATATAACGAACTCGTAATACTTCAATAAAAGAATATTAATGCGATAAAAAAATTATTTATATTTATATATGTACGAACGCTTGAAGCGATCAACGACAGTGTCAATGACCTTGTTGTGTTGTTCAATTAATTCCCTTGAACATTTGTTGTCATTAATAAAATTAAAGATATATATAATTATTCCTAGATCAAATATCATTTGATTATTTCAATATAATTATAGAGCAGTGAAAGCTCCAACATTATCAATATAATTTTATAAACACAAATTACATCACAAAAGAGAAAATAAATTTAGTGATGTAATAAAAATTATAAAACAATTTTTCGATATAAATGTAAATTCATTCAATTATTGTTTTGTTACTCATTAATTTTCCTTTTGTCTTCACAAAATAATATGAAAAACTGTTAACAATCAACCATTAATTTTCAGAGTCAAAATAAAATAAATATCTATTATTATTGAAACACATTTGTGTGTGTGTGTGTATATATAAATGTATAATTATTTTTTCTCATAGCATCAAGAGGGAACTCGTTAGAAACAACTATGCTGACCCACTTCGATGTGAAAAATAAGTAGAGCATAACATTGAGTATAAGCAAAATCTTAGCTGTGATGCGGGTGAAAGCATTCGTTTAGTGTACTCCAAAAAATAATAACAACAAGTAAATAAATAAATAAATAAATAAATATCAAAACATAATTTTTTTCTTAATAAAAGACATTTTAAAAATAATATAAATCACTTACCATTTGATCAGCTAGAAGTAAAACTGTCTTTAATGTAAATCGTCGTGAACAAAAATTAAATAAATCTTCCAACGATGGTCCAAGCAATTCCATAACCATGACATTGTAATCACCCTCCGAACCGCACCACTTTATCGCAGGGATACCAACTGTAAATAATAAAGTAATTGTCAATAATACACAGAAACACAGACACACACATTGTTCACTTTATCGATAAACAAATTAATAATAATCAAATAACAATTCTTCATATATATTAAATAACGTTTTATAAATTTATTCATCAATATTATTTCCGACTGTTATTTATTTTTCATTTGTTTTTTCTCATTTCTACATACCGCCCCCCTGCATCATCTTGTAGAATCTTGATTCTATGTGAAGTTGTGGATGTCGTGTTTTTATGCATTCCAGCTTGATGGCGACTTCTTCGGCTGTTGAGATGTTGGTGCCTGATGTAACAAAGAAAAAGATTCATGACTTGCAGGTTGAGGGTGGGGTAGCAACCAAGTAGCAACAGTAAAGAGTGCTTGGTTACTCGAATGTATTAAATTTATTTATCATGATAGCCAGGATACTTGACCAAAACAACAAAGCCAATGATTATTAGATAGGACACATGGAGTTTATTTATGATGATGACGTGATGAAGGATATATAAAGGTAAAATATATTTGTTGAAAGACAAGAATGGCGGAATGACTATGATGAGGCGGGGTGGGG
Source organism: Microctonus brassicae (assembly GCA_918226075.1). NCBI lineage: Eukaryota > Metazoa > Arthropoda > Insecta > Hymenoptera > Braconidae > Microctonus > Microctonus brassicae. The sequence continues at coordinate 10,192,149 of OW445484.1, read as the reverse complement.
AATGTGGTGGTGGTGATGATGTTGATGATGATGATGATGATGAGCCACAGAGCCAGGCTAAAGGAAGTCATAGTTACCTAGATAAATGTCGCCGAAGGAGCCGCTCCCGATTTTACGTCCGAGTCGGTATCTGCTGCCGACGCGGAGCTCCATTCTGGTGCCAGCCGTTGGCCGCGTGCTGGCCAAGCAACGTGCGCGTACCTTGATGCTCGCTGAGTGTGTCCGCGTGTCGTTGTTCACAGCGCAAGTTTCTACGGTGCCGCTTTTAGAGGGTCGGGGGGGCCTCGATCTCCATCTTTGATCGCGCTTCCGCTCGTGTGCACTCTCAAGTCTCTCACAGCTACACTTGGCTACTTACAATCTACTCCTAATATACCAATATTATATTATACTTCTTCTCTTTCTTTAGTTTCTTCTTCAAGCTCACTTGTGGCGCCACAGTCGCGCGCACACTCTCTCTGGGCGGCTTTGTTGGTATTATGTTTAAACAAAATGGCGATGCATTTGTGTATGTACTACTACTACAAAGTATAAAAAATCATAATTCCCTATGATAATTATTTGACGTTGTTTTTTCTTTCTGACAGGCTTGAAGGACAATCCGAGTATTGCCGATAATTCCCGATCTGCATTTTGATTGTGGATATGAATATTTTGGCGGGAAAATTATGCTTTGGAAATTTTATGTGATATTTTTAGTAAACTATCAACTTTACAGGGAAAGTACATAGGACCTTTTTTGTAGGAAATTAAATTTTCTATGAAATATTTTTCGTTAATGAAAACCGTAGAATTGATAGTTTTCGTGAAAAATCCAATTAAACATATGAAAATTTGAACTATTTATACTTTGAATTGGTCCTCTATGAATTGCACGATATTATTTTAATTCGATTTTTCTCAAAAACTATTAACTCTACGGTTTTTAGTCAAGAAGACTATTCTGTAGTAAATTTATTTTCCTACATAAAAGATCTCATTAATTTTTGCTGTAAAGTTGATAGTTTTCAAGAAAAATCGAAAAAACTATGAAATTCGAGCATAAATCAGGTTTATCATTTTTTATCGGTGGGGCAGTTTACAGAAAATAATTTAATGTCATGCACTTTTAAAGATTATATATATTTCTGCACAATTACTGCTGAAAACCAATTAAATCGCCTAAAATCCCACGAAGCCATACATAAATGAAAAAAAAAAATTGAGATTTCCGTATTAATTAAATGCAAAAATTCCAAATTGATTTAGGAAGTACTCAATATTAAAATTAAAAACTCATCTTTGATGGGAATTTATTTTTGAATGTTTAGAGTAATATTCCGTCAACCTAATATATATATTTGATAATCATTAATACTCAGGAAATTAAAAAAAATTACAGTAACGCTTCACATTAATTTTCTTCAAAATGAATAAAATAAACAAACACAATAGAAATTCGAAATAAGCATTTTTAATGTTAATAGTGATGTCTTACAACATGTATTTGTTCAATCGTTAATTAACTTTTCGCCTTAAAGCGACAGTACGTCATGTATAATTATAATTATCATTTTATCGGCGTTATTTAACAATATACGATGACACAATTTGTTATATCAATATATCACACCGACATTGAATTATTTGAAAAATTGTTTTAGAATCTTCAGGGCAGTTGCAAAATCTATATATATTTTTTTTTCTCTTCAGTTTATCCAAAATTGAGTCATATTGTAGATATACACGTTAAGATAATTCATACAATATTATGGAAAAAAAAAAATATGTACGTTAGAAAATTCTATCTACAAATATGCCAGGCACATCAACAAGACAAAAAAAAAAATTAAATTTAAAATTTGTTACACACGTCGAATTAAAGAAAAATCTTATTCAATATCGTATTGTTGTTAAGAAAGAAATAATAAAAGAAAAAAAGAAAGAACAAAACTGTATAATAATTAATGATGAAGCAACAAAAAGAATGTTTGTTGAGGTTAGGTATCGTTTTTGTTTCCTTTCAATTTTCGGGTACTTCAGTATAACATTTAAATGATTACACTTATTGAACGATCGTAAAGTATCAATTGCATGAGAAGACACTAAACATTTTTGCATTCTTTACAAAACATAATCGCACGCAGTCTTAAGCTGTAAGAAAAACTAAGACTTAACGATTAAGCAACATGAATAAAAAATATATTTCTAATACTTCTATATTCTTCTTTTACCGAAGATTTCGTGGCTGTATTTTTTTTTGCTTTTGTTTTATTTTAATTGATAGAACTTTTTGTATGTGATAAATGTGATAAAAACTTATCAAATATTTGTTTCAAAGCTTCTTTGAACTATTTATTCAATATTATTATTCTTGTTTTTTTCGTGCATAAAATAACAAATGTATAATATGTAATTATAAACATTATCTACGCTTATAAATGTTTTCTTATTTTCTGCTTTTCAAATCCTGCACGAAAAATCTTGAGTGAAGTTACCCAATTTATTTTTTTTTTTCTGTAATTTTGAATTGTTAATGATTAAAATTATATAATGTAAGAAAAAAAAAAAGCATTGTCAGCTGCTTTGAATTTAAAAATACTGATGATTGTCAATGAACTCAAACTTTTGAATTATTAATTTCAATTCAGATATTTAAATGCAATTAGGCCATTCATTCTTTAAATCGTTGAATTTTAACAATTATTCCATACGATCGTATTATATAATTATCAAGATAAATAAAAATGCGAAAGTTATCGTAAGATACATTGAAATTGTGAGAGTTATGTGGAAGATAAAATAATTGAATCAATAATGCTGAGATTTGAAAAAAAAAAAAAAATAATAAAATAATTTTAATTCTGCAATATTTTTGCATTTGTCTTATATTCAAAGATATTTTTTTCCCCTTTGTGTATATGCTATTGCTTTTACACATTGTAATACTATATTTTTCGTGTATAAATCTAGATTTTGTTTATAAAATCTATTGGTAATATAAATTCTATTCTCTCGTCGCTGTGTACATGTTCATATTTTAATTTATTTTTTTATTCGTTTTGTTTTTAAAATTGCCAAAATGGGCGCCTGTATTTGCGGGACATTTTGCGTTGCTTTTGCTCATAATATATAATAAACAATTCGTCTCGTTAATATTCGGGCGGAAAAAAAAAAAACGAAAGTTCAATTGGAAGAATTTGTTTAAGAAAATTTTTTCTTAAGTGCTGACTTCTTCAGTAGATCTTGCTGCTGTCGCCATTGGTGTTTTTGATTTTTCAACAGTCACTGTAGTCGTTTGAATCTCCAAATTTGCCAAATCAGCTGCGCTAATCTGTAAAAATTTATTGTTCATTTAATTTCTCTTCAAACAATAAAAACAGAAATTTTACACAAATTACAACCCATTATTAAACATGTGATGAATGTGTGTTAACAAATAAACATTTAAAGCAAAAAGCGAATGAGTGCTGCATATATTTAATCGTTTAAAATGAGAAAAAAAAAAAATTTATTAGAATAAAAAAAAATTAGCAAAATAAAGAAAATAAATTAAAAAATCGCCAACTTGGCTGACCTCAACATTTGGTGGTAGAGTGATGGTAGCATGCGTCGTTGTTGTTTCAGTACCACTCGATATTTCTCTTTCTACAGTAGTGCCTATGGATGAATAGAAAAAAAAATAAAAATAAAAAATGATAATGAAAAAAAAAAAAGAAATAAAAATATTGAATCAAAAAATAAAATTGTAGGATTGTTTCAATATATTTAATAATAAAAAATACCTGGAGTAATTGATAATATTGTTTCATAAGAAATATATAAAATAAAGTTTAAACAATATTAATAAAATTATTAACTTACTGTTAACTTGTTGTGACTCATTCACTTGATTTGTTTCAACGTCTCCATTTGTAGTGCCGTTACTGGAAGCCTGTGAAATTACCGTTGTTGTCTTGACAACCAACGATTGGTTTTGCGTAGATACCTCGGAAGTACGTGATGTAACTTCCATTTTAAGACCGGCAAGTCTGTTATGAAGATCCTCAGAGGATGTTGCATTTCTGAAAAGTGAACTGTTACTGCCAAAGAGAATGGCAAGTACAAGAAGAAGAAAAATAAAATACAAAAATTAACGAATAAATAAATGAAAGAAAAGAAAAATAAAATTTATTGGAATTGTTAATTAATTATTTTGTTTGTATTCTCTTCACTTACAGTAAATGATCTTTAACGCTATCAATTGTAATGTCACCAATAGAACTGAGATCTTGACGATCATCATCGCCATTAACATCATTCGAACTTGCCGCTGGTTTTAGCGATGGTTCTTTAGATGTATCACAGCTGCCCGCTAAAATCAACGTATGAAAATATTGCATTTCATCGGACAATCACATTAGCATTATTTAATCCATAATAATTAATGCAATTTTATTTAACAAATAAGCTTGAAAGTTAATAACGTAAATAAATAAATCACACACAAATTTAATTTGTTGCTTAAATAGCAGCCAAATAAATGACAAATGATCATGATTATTTTAATGACAATATAAAATATAAGACAACACAAATAAAAATTTTCCCATAAATAAATTTTATTAAATGATTCAATTTACTAACTTGATCCGGCCACACCATTTTCTGTTATTATTTTTACAGCAGGAACAGTTTCGGTCTCCTGTGATTCCACTTCCTTTTCAGGTACCGACTCAACGATAACTTCATCCTGTACATTATCCGCTGGAGTTGTTACAGGCTCAGGTGGTGTACGAGCATTTGGTGGTAAATTTAAGGCACAATGTGCTTTTGTTACTTTCGTAACTGACAATGAAATACGTTGGAGCTCTGAACTCGAATGTAAATACAATGCTTCACCTGCTTTAGTAAATGTCAATGATGAAATTCCATTGATATCTTCGCGTTTAATTGCAGCGGCATTAAGCTGCCGTCTTAATTCAGGAATACCAAGTATAAGACAATCACCAAGATTTGTCAAACATAAAAGACAAGTTTCTTCATGTACACTCGCAGGTTCAATTGGACATGTGAATTTAGCAAAACCAGTTTTTCTTACGCGCGAGCCTTCATGTGCTGTTAATTTATATTTGCAAAATGGTTTGAGCGACGGTAAATTAAATATTTTAAATTGTTCCTCGCTTGCAATTACAACGCGATGGGGTGCGGTCATATCCGGTCCAGCAGCCACGCCTTTCTCCGCTTCAAATGGTTCGGGCAACGGTACATTTGAACCATCGAGTATTGTTATTGCAATTACAGGCGCACGATGTTTCAATTGAATCTCTTTACCCAATGTACAATTAACATCCTCCTCATTTCGTCTAACTCCAGCTGGTATTGCCAATGTAAAAACATAAACTGTACCATTATTAGTACCCGCCCATAATGTTGGTGTTGTATTTTGCATACTGATAATAAAACTACGCGCAAAATAAAGACTTCGAACCATTGATCCCAATGCATCATCAACTGGACGAGCTTCAACTTGTCGTTCAATTGGCTTTACATCAACAGGTGATAATTCACCACTTGGCGATGACACAACTGGCGCAATATCTTTCTTTTTATCAGCCGGAATTGTATTACGCGACGGACTTGTATTTGTACGCCGTTGAGATCGTCCCTTTCTCAATCGTCTAAATGATTCTCTCAGCGATTTTTTAAATGATTTTCTACGTGAAATTGGCGTATCACCTGAACCCGATAAATCGTTAGGGTTCAGTGTACATTTTACAATAACTGGTTTAACTCGGATATAATCAAATAATGCAAGACCATGTGCAGTACCAGCAGCAATCAATCCCCATTCGCTGTGAATTGCCAATGCTGTAACTGCTGCGGGCGGATGAAGTTGTAAAAGACTTTGAGGTTGAAAGCCCACACCAAATGATATTGTTGCAGTTCTTGCATCTAAAGCCGAGTGTCCCTTCCAAGCAAAACCATCACGATCATTAACAATATTCATCGTAACAATTTTTATTTCTTTTGCTACAGCTTCAGCGGATAATTTCGCAGTGGCAATATATCCTGCAGTGCCAGCAACAACAAGAGTTGATGTTAATGGACACAGCATAACTTTTTTAACAGCAAGACGTGGATCATCGGAATACGGATCAAATGTCCCGACTTTTCTAAATGGCGGCCATTCATCTTCCTCCTCGTCTGGGCTTTGTTCAAGTACATTAAGATGATCGCCATCAAATAAAAGTGATGAATTGTATTTGTATAGTGGTGTTAATGCAACATCTGATGCATTCCAAAATCTAACTGTTCCGTCTTCATGGCCAGTTAATAAAAGCTCTTTACATTTAGTTTTTGCATTTATTATTGACTTTTGACATAGCAATAAACCGCCATCAATTGGCCATTCTTTATCGGAATATAAATGCTCTGTTTGTGATTTTCCAGCTGACGTAATCGCATCCCATAATTCATCAGGAACATTCGACACGTGTTGTGAGCAAGTAACCTGCATCAAATACAAAAAATATATTAATAATTTTTTATCTGTGATAAATTGAATTAAATATTAATTGTATATTTTTTAATTTAACTTACAGAACTGGCATGAAGTGAAACAAGATATGGTAATGCCATCATTTTCCATTCTGGATCAGTAAGATCAATTGCAATAATTTCTTCCTCTGCTAATATTATCAATGCTTCTGGGAATTTAGATGAATCTTTATTGTCTTCATCGATTTTCGGTGTAACAACAAAATAGTCAATGACTTTTGACGTTAAATCAAAAACAACATTTTTTGTTTTTGTCATTACAGTAATTGTATGGCGATCACCATAGCTTGCACGTGGCATACCACCAGAGAATAAAATGAGCTCATCGTCGCTGTAAAACAAAATAAAAACATATATTAATAATTTTTTTATTCTGATTTATCTTTCGGAGTTGTTTATTTAATTTAATATAAATCATCACTCACTCAGCAATGGGGTAAACGAGAATTTTTGATATTGCTTTACATGGAAATGGGCCGTATTGTGTTATTGGTTCTGATGTCACTCCAGCGCCAGGACTCCAAAATGTATAGGAACCATCATTGTGAGATGAAACAAATCTATTCTCCGATATCCAATGAACTGACTCTAGTTGTTGGGCAGAGATGAATGTCTGCGCACGCGAAAATAAACCCATCAGCTGCACTCGCACGTTCACCAAAACCACCAAAGACACAAAATGACAATCAGAATCATTTTTAATAAGCATTCAAAATAGCAATTTCCTCACAATAATAGTAATTTATTTATACTTTGATAAATAATAATTTTATTCCATTTTCTTTCTTTTTTTTTCTTTAAAAAAAAAAATAACAAAGAAAATGAAAAATGTGATTAATCTCTAATGTTGTTTCGTGTCACCATTTTATCATGTCGAGCGGGGTTGGCTGATGATTTTTTTAAATTTATCTCTATTGCATATGTTTTAATTTTTTTTTTACCTGCTGAGCACCGGGCGTTGCTTTGTTCCACAACACCATTAATCCCCGATTGTATCCGATTAAAATGCTGTCTGGATGTCCAGGTTGTTCAGCAATTGCTTCTACTGCTCCTGGAGTTTTTTTGTAATCCTCTGGGACACTGGAAAAAAAATTAATCAAGTAAAAAATAAAGAAAATATATTAAACAAATAATTTCAGTTAGTGTGTGCTATTTTTAGGCAACTTTTTTTTAAGTGGAGCTCTTAATTTTAATATTTTCTCTTCGTAATTTTCGTTTTTCGTTTTAAATAACATATGAAAGAAGAATTTATTTTATTTGGATTTTTGTAGCTCGGCATTTGCGCAACATAGAAATGAGCTCATTATATATTCTTGTAGGAAATTAAACGCTCTACAAAAAAGGTCTCTTACACTTTTTTCATACAGACCGCCATTTTAAAGATATTCAAACCCAAAGTTCCAAATGTATGAAATTTTGACTTTTTTTTTATTAAATCGATACTAATCACTTTATTATTGTCTCAAAAATTATTTTTAATCGGAAAACTGGTTTTAGTGTGCTAATATTTTTGTAAAGCTACGAAAAAAAAATACTCACGTGTCAGATATTTTTTAAAAATAATTTTTAAGACAATAATAAAGTGATTAGTATCGATTCAATAACAAAAAAGTCAAAATTTCATAGATTTGAAACTTTGGGTTTGAATATCTTCAGAATGGCTGTCTCTATGAAAAAAGTGTAAGAGACCTTTTTTGTAGATCTATCAATTTCCTACAAGAACATGCTATGAGCTTATTTCTATGGTACGCAAATACTGAGCTACAAAAATTCAGAAAAAAAAAAGAAAAAATTCTTTCTCATGTTATTTAAATAGAAAAACAAAAATTACGAAGAACCACCTCTAAATATCAAAATTAAGAGCTCCACTTCAAACATGCTTCTTTTTCCACCATCCAGTATATTTCCAGCCCGATTTTTTGACGAAAAAAAAAAAAAAGTTGCCTAAAAATGTCACACCCCAATAATCATCAAACATGTTCATTCACATAATTTCACAACTTACTTTTGCATAACGACATCCTGATATATAATATTATCCGTCATCGTAAATGTTTTTACATCAAGAAGATAAATATTTCCACCTTCAGTGCCAAGTAATAAATGTTCACCAGTTGATTCTAAACATAGGGCAGAAATTTTCTTCATTTTACCCTCCAACGATAATGACTTGGTCTCGACAACCGAATTCTCATTAATCTCCCACAAATGAAGTGAATTATCATCGCACAAAGATATCACTCGACCCTGTAAAACAAACAGAAACAAAAAAATCCATCAATTCTAAATAAATATAAATATAAATATTAAACTCCAATTATTCACACCTCATTTATCTACCTAATTAATAATAATTCTCATTAAAATTATAAAAATTTTCCCTCTATCTCATATAATATATACGGATGAGAAATTTTCCTATTCATTACTCAACTTTTCCTGTTTCTATGACCTGTACACACCATACTATTATAAACTTTTATATACACACAGTGTTCAGTCACAAGGAACGATGTAATTAACGTTATCCAATTGGAAATCAGTGGCCGTAATGTTGACTTTTCCCTTCTATATAAAAATATTTCATTTTCTTTTTTTAATCCAACACAACATCATCATTATCATCATATATGTACCGGTGATTTGACATTTATTTAACACGAATGCATGATAAATTAATGAGGAAACAGGCGTGGATTTGGGGTTGATAATAATATACATAAAATAAATACAATGTGAAATATTAATGCCAAGCTGTATTTACATCGCACGCGTTCCTGTCATGCACATCAGCGCGTATATAAACACATGGTTGAGTATGTAATATATTTTTTTTTTTTCTTAATTTATTATTATTTAACACCAATGTGCGGTGTACTAATAAATCCCCACTGCAATTTTATGAAACCTACTACCGTTATTGCATACATATAAGCATTTATTTGTGTATGAGTTTGGATTTTTGAGTTATGCAATGTCTATATATATTATACATTGCACTTTATAGAGTTCTTGCAGCCGTAATGCCGCCACGAGGCTGTATCACCTTACATATGCGTGTGATTCTTTAAACAAACAATATATAGTAAGCAGTTCATCCACCCTCTTTGTTGAATATTATTATTTGTTGTATATATCCAAATGAAAGAATGAGGAGAGAATAAAAAAGGGAAATACTCGCACGCGCCATGTCACGCTGCACAAAACAATGCAATTTATTTGCAAGTTTATATTCCCAAGAGGAAAAATTAGAGAGTGCAATAAATGCCGTGTAATAATATTACACTAAAGGAATATATCTCTGCGTTCATTAAAATTTTCCCCTTGGCACGTGATGATCGCAGTTATTTTTATTCCATTTTGCCATACAGTGTGTTAGTTTTTTTTTAAAAGGATGTTGTACATCAGTGACTGACCGGATATCTACCGTTAGGTCATAGAGACAAAAGAATCAGCGTTAAAATGGCGAATATAAAATAAATTATTTATTTATTTATTTATTTATTTTTTTACCTAAATAAAACAAAAATATATTAATTGTGAAATATGAATTATTAATGATGATGATTTTTGTAAATAATTCTTACCTCATTTGGCAATGAAATTATTTTTGTCACTGCACTTTCGCCACTTTCTGTTGAATGTTGTCCATAAAATTCCACGCCAGGTCTTCCAAAACTGTTATTTTAATATTTTATATTGCAATTAAGGTTCAGTATGGAGAAACTTGAAATGCTTATTACACAAATTAATTATAAATAAATATGAATGTAAAATGTCATAGAGCGATGAGTGTATTTGAAGTAAAGAGACAAAGTCAGCAAATATCTACATTGACAAAATATTACTCTGATCATTCAAAATAATAATTCCCACCAAAGATATTGAGTTTTTAATTATAATATTGAGTACTTCCTAAATCAATTTCGAATTTTTGCATTTAATTAACACGGAAATCTCAATTTTTTTTTTATTTATGCATAGTTTCGCGGCATTTTATGCTATTTTATTGGGTTTCGGCAGAAATTGTACAGAAATATATAATCTTTAAGAGTGCTTATCACTAAATTATTTTCTGTGAACTGCTCCACCGATTAAAAATGTCAAAGCCGATTTATGCTTGAATTTTATAGTTTTTTTCGATTTATCTCGAAAACTATCAACTTTACAGCAAAAGTTAATGACACTTTTTTTGTAGGAAATTAAATTTTCTACAGATTAGTATTCTTAACTAAAAACCGTGGAGTTAATAGTTATTGAGAAAAATCCAATTAAAGTAATATCATGTAATTCATAGAGGACCAATTTAAATAGTTCAAATTTCCATATGTTTAATTGGATTTTTCTCGAAAACTATCAATTTTACGAGTTTTGTTAAAAAGACTTTTTTGTAGAAAATTCAATTTCCTACAAAAAAGGTTCTATATAACTTTACTGTAAAGTTGATAGTTTAAAAAAAAAATCGAAAAAACTATGAAATTCGAGCATAAATCAGCTTTCACATTTTTTATCAACATTGTTTAAAACGAATTAAATAGAGTACTTAATATTAAAATTAAAAGCTCATCTTTGGTAAGAAATTTTTTTTTTTAAATATTTAGAATAATATTTCGTCAATGCTGCGAAAAAAAAAATATTCCCCTCAAACGAATCACCTTTATCTACACATATATTGTATATCTGAATAAAAAATTAACTAAAAGATGTAACAAAGCCAATGAAGCACATTGTTGCGCTTTGTCGTCATTCGATTCAGCTGTTGCTTCAAATAATCATGGTTAAGCAGCGTTTCTCAATCATATACTTCAACTAATAAAACAAAAAAACAAATTTACAATTAATTTTATTGAACAATATAACAATATAAAATCCTCATAAAAATTATACCATTTAATTTTCCCATTAATCTCTCATTAAATTAAAAAAATATGACAACCGTAATAAAATTCGTGTTTTTTTTATTTCTTTCTTCAACAATCGGAAGAAAAATTATACAATCATGAGAGATTAAGATGAGTAGTTTGAGAAACACGATTCTATATTTAGAATTACACACGTTTGATTCTTCCTAACCACAAAATATCTCGAATAATATAGATATATATATAAATAATATATTCTAACCAATGAAATGAAAGGAACGTCCGGGCGTCGCCTACAAAAGGGAGAAGCGAGAAATGAATAAAAAAAAAAAATGGAAAAAAGAAAAATAAATATGCGTGACAAAACAAAAAATGAAAGGATACACTTTGATGGCTCCAGATGCCGTGCCAATGATCATCAACCGAAGACTTGGATCCCAAGCGAGGGCAGTTGGTTTATTGGGAAATCCATGTTGGACTGTCTGTAAAATAAATAAAAAAAAAAAATTAATACACGTATATATATATATATGTATTAATAATAAAAGTAACATTCTACAAGATGCGAGGATGAAAGTATACATATTAAAAAAATAAATAGGTTGCAAATACTAGAGGAGCGAAGGCAGATAATAATCTAATATATATCGTTAAAAAAAAATAAAAAAATGGAGGGATGCTAATTGTTTCGGCGAATTCACCGTTATTGAACGGTCAATTGTCTCTTTTTTTTTCTCTACAACTGGTATTGCATTGTTGCCAATGCAACGTTGTGCATTAAAGTTATAAAAAATATGTATATACATAGATTTATGTACATATAAAATATATAAGTTTGTATGATGTATCGATATTTTTTTAGGTTAGGTTTCATTGAAGGATAGAAAGTAGTTATGGTATGTGTAATATGTCAATGGCTCATCGATTGGATGACTCAGGTGTTAATAATTCAATGATTATTTCTTATATTATATTATTATTTAAATTTTTAAAGTAAAAATTATGTTTAATAGATTTATTTTGTCATTTGTTTGTCTTTAAATTGAAACGAAAGTTATAGCATTAATTCTATTATTAAATTGCAGTTTAAAGAGACGCTATTAATAAACAAATAAATGAGTATATATGTATGTATATACAATGGCTTTAATTGAAATTCAAGTGGTGAAGATTAAATAGATGAACTTCATTGGTGTAATAGAAGACGTTAAAGGAGATAAAAATGAAAATGAATAAAAAAATTTTAATCAGTGTGACAATTTATATTTAATACAAAAAGTATTATATAAAGAGAAAGTTATATACACATGTAGTGATGTAGGTAAATGAGTGGGTGAGTGAATTTAAAAAATAAAAATAAATAAAAAAATTCAAGGGGGTGAAGATTTTAAAAAATATTTTCTACCTGAAAACACGATAAATTCCCTAAGGCTACGAGAGAGATTTTGTATACCTGACAAGGCCAAAAATTTCTCTACAATTTTCTGCGCATTTTGTATAAAATACAACAAAAGCACCTTTAATTCTTGTGTGGAAGAAAAAAAAAAAACAAATTTAATAAATACCAGCTTGGTATTTATAAGCAAATTTTCACATTGATTATTTTACGATCGATGAAAAAAAAAAAAAAAAATAGAAGAATGGGTCGAGCAGGGCATGACACATAATTTAAGTTAACCGCATTTTTATACCTCATGTCAAAACAATTTCTATTTTGTTTCCCCCTTTGCTGTCACCGTCTATATAATTACTATTTATAATGATATAATTAAATTCTTCATTATTCCTGCAATAGTCTAATGCAGTAAAGTTTGTTTGTGAATGAAAAGTGAGGTTAATTCTGGTATTTGTACTATCGACGATAAGATAATAGTCAAAGTTATCTTGGTAGACTTAATCACAGAATAAACTTTTCATTATTTGATAAAAAAGAATAATGAAGAATAGATTTGGCGATAAGTATTTATAGTCCTAGAAAAATATTGTCTGATTCGATTGAACATTTGATTAGTTATCGAATTTTTTATCAGTTTCTTTAACAAAAAAATAAAATAATAAGTAAATAAGATAATTATTTTTTATAAACAAAGATTGGAAATAATTCTATAATTGATAATTATTTAAAGTGGCCGATGTAGTTTCATTATAAATGTGTACATATGTATGAGAATATTGAAGCATTTAATTATCCAGAGTAATTAGTAGCACACACACCCATTTCTGTAATAAAAAACAAACCACTATGACAAATAGCAAAAAAAGAGAATGAAACTTTAAATGTTTCTTGATACCATTTGACCTGATCTTTAAATAAAGTTCAATTATTTATCATTTCTCATAAAAATATATATCATAAACAAGAAATGAAAATAAAAAATAAACAGAATTTATTAATTCAATTCAACTTAAACTTTTCATCATTGTCTTCAAATTCTTTTTTTATTACTCAATATTAATATCAAAATATCGACCTGTTGATTCTAAAAGAGCATGTGAAGTATACTAACCACCACATGCAGCCAAAATGAATAAAATATCAAAAAAATCTGATAAGAAACGATAAAAAAAAAAATACTAGCTTACAAATTATCTTAAATTTTCTCCAGTAATATTATTTAAAAGGTAATACAAAGGTAATTTAAAGAATATTCTTGTCAAGGGAGACAATAATGAAGGTTAAGGATCATATTTCACAGCAAATCTTTAGCCATGAAGTGTCGTTGGGCACCTGAGAAAGGTTGTTCAGACACACGATACATACGATGAGGAAAACGAGAGGATTGGGGCGTCGTTACAATCGTCTCAATGTTTCTTTTTACATTCCAGAGTATATAGTTTAAACAACACCCAACATTTTATACCTTTCTAAATGCGAAGAGATCTTTTTGCAGCTTCTGACGTTCTGCACTGGGCTGTTGGCCCTTTCCTCTAATAAATTTCAACATTTTTCCAGTATTAAATTATCGTAATAATTTTTAATTTTTCTCCTTATTTCTTTTCCTCTATCTTTTATTTTTTTAATTATAATTGGTTCCTTTCACTCCAATACAGAATTCCATTCAACTTTTGACGTTATATCCTGTCCCAACTATAGAGCACAAAATAAATTAATCAAAATGCCACAAATTTAATTCACAATAAATTCACTTCACAACTTTTAATAATTCAACAATATGATTTTATAATTACTTCTATGTATTATATTGAATTTATAGCAGTGTGTTGATTAAAATATTCTTGAATGAACAGTAATTCGGACATAAAGTAGTGTACGATATCGATATGTTTGTTGCAGCATGTCGTCTTTCTCTTGAATTTAACAATGTGTCAGCCGCAGTTGATTTGGCGGTTCACTACACAGTTGATAATCTCAAAGCCAATGCATAAATATATTTAATTAAATATATATAATGTTATTTCAATGAATGATCATATGATATAATTCATTAATAGTTAAATAATAATATACACATACACAATACACACATAGAATAGAAATAATTGTAAAAATACGAAAGAATAAACTGCGACAAAAAAATTACTCCACGTCTTTCGCGTGTCTCGCCTATCGGCAATTGTCGCGTCGTTGGTGTATAACCAATCCCAATGTTTCGGTGATAATCGGGAGTTTTCGGTTATACTCGGGGGTTCTTTTCATTAAAGTATGTATATATTTTTCTCCGTTGGCTGCCGCGATTACGGGCGCGTCCAAACGTACGATGACCTTATACATGGGTACCAATGTGAGGTTATGAAAAATTAAATTTTTTTTTACCGCCATTTTATGTTTCTTTGTTGTTTGTGATGTCAGTGAATAAGAGGAAGGGAGATAAATGAAATGTTATTAGAGGTTATGTATTTCAATGCAGATGGCAGCACATACTTGTCAGTAGTATAATTTTCAATTTTATAAATCATTAATAATATATAAATATATATGTATATAATTTACAAAATATGCTTGTAAATATATTATTGTATATTATTTATATGGATTTGAATATGTTAAAAATATTTAACAATGATTAGTTTTTGTTTTATGTATATTAATGCATTTGCATAAATAATTGACCTGCAATATTTGTAATTTATTTTTGTTTTATACTCTCGGGTGTGTAAATGTATTTTAAGTAAATAATTTTAATACTTGTAAAACCTCCGGTGGGTTCTTTTTCGTTTATGGAAAAAGATGATTGACAATATTAATTATAATTTGAGTTTGAAATAGTCAGCAATAAATACTCGAAGTATTTTATTTAAATTTTCTGTTGTTGACATACTGACATTTCTCCTATTATCACCTGGCTCGTGCCAGAATACTGGAAACGGTGATGGAATTAAATGAAGAATTGGAACATCTGAAAAATTTTAAAATAAAATATAATAATACACTATTGCTCTTATTAAACTGCTAAATAGAATGAGATATAAATACTTTTATGCATAAATGGTATATGATCATCCTCAATATGAGCTTGGAATGAATATGGTTGAAAATATTGATCTTCCTCACTGCCATAAACATAACCTTCAAATGCTGACATGTTGGCTAATTTTTGTTCTGCCTGAATCAATCGTACATACCAATTTTTGGTACTATCAAAATAATTATAAAAACGTGGATCAGGTGCTCCAATCAAATCCAACAACATTAGCATATCCTGTATTAAAATAATAAATCAAATTATATTTAATATAAAAATTTTTAATTAATAAATATACTCAGGATAAAAATTGATTCTTACAATTCTATCTAAATCAGAAATATCACTTTCATCTTTAAATGAACGTAAATTATGATGCCATTTTTTAGCAAGGTGTTTAGCACCATAAATTGAGTCATTAGGACCCCATTTTTTGAATGCCTCTTCGCCATCGAAGAATATAAACATCAAACTCACTTCAGGCTAAAAAAAAAAAAGATCATGTAAATTATTCAGTTAATGATTTTGATTAAAATTCAATAATATAATTAATATTGTGAATTTAAGCCAGGTAAATATACATACATTTCGTTTGAGTTGTTGCAATTGTTCTTTCATTACAGTTGCTAAATTTATTAATTGAGCACATGGCACAGCACTATCAGTTGCACCTTCAAATTTACCATCAGGTGTATATTTAGAATCATAATGACATGCCATTGCTAAAAATCTTCGAGAATTGGGATTTATTTTTGCTATAATATTTGCAAATTGTAATTTGTTCTTGTAAATTGGCACTTTTTGTTCAAATTTATCTTCTTCTACAGTCCATTCTAAATTCTCCATTGATCGTTTTATGTACTAAAAAAACCCATATTAATTTTTTTAATATTTCTTATAAAATGAAATTTAATTTTAATGCAGAATTTATACATACATATAATTATTTTTTAAATATATTACTAATTATTATACTTACATTTTTAACATTTTCATGTTGTGGTGTTCCAACAACACGAGGTACACAGATATTATCTAAAATTTCATCCATATGCGCGACATTTGTCAACGATATGATCTTACGAATTTGTTCCTCTGTTAAATTTTGGCCCTGATGTAAAAACTGTGAAATAATAAATAAATACATTAATTAAATAAGTAAAAAAATGACATGAAACTTTACGAAACATAAATAATTATATTTACATACCCATCTATTAACAATAACAGTTATGATTATTGTAAATTTATATAAAAAATTTAGAAAATAATAAAATAATAATTATGTATGTATATATTTACTTTTTCATTTCGAAAATTTTTCTGCACAGCTATGCACGTTGAGAAAAGAAGAAAAAACAAATTTACCCATATTTTAAACATTTTTTTTTTTTGATAAATTTTGATGATGTTATGGATATGGCTTTTCAAAAAGAGTATTATACATATCAATGGAATGATTAATTGGAATAAATGTTGCAAACACTGTGGCAGCCATTGTTGATTACCAACCTTTTTATATTCATCCTTACACGCATGCGCATATGTAATTTTGGAGAAATAATAATAACACTACGGAGTAGGAATTATATTCAAATTAATGCCTAATAAATTAAATTATTATCTACTCAAATTGCTTTTAATAATAACTATTGTTTATATATTGTTGTAATATTTATTGACTTACTGTATCAATTTTATTGAATCATTTCATTTTTTGTTTATTGATGAGATTTTGTATAAAATAATGAAGATTTCATATTTATATGATCAAAAATTATTCAAATATTCATTTAATTGTTTATTATTGTATGAATATATTGAATAAATATTTTATAAATTTATAATTTAGTAGAATGTTGGAATTTAATAATTATAACATCCGGTTTTGTATATCATCACATCTTTGATTCACACTCGACGACAATCTGTTTAATTGTGGAAAAAAAAAGAAGAATAAAACTTTCATTTTTATATATTGTTGAACATCTGGGAAACTGCTATTCATTGTTTTGTAATTTATCGTTAAATCTCCCATTGCAGTAAACGACAAATAAAATAGGAAAGTGTAAACTACAATGAAATAAGTTTTTTACAATTTTGTTAAAATATTTAAATTAGGTTAATCTTGATTGTAAATTCAATTTTATTACACTGTAAATAATTAAAAAAAGATGAAAATTTAAATATAACTATTTTATAATCATAATATTTCTTTAAACAAATGCAAATAATTAATAAAACATAAGATATTAATGAATTATTAAAACAAAAAGAGAAATAATTGAATTGAATTAATATAATAAAAATTATTCAGAGAGCACTTAATATATAAATATTTTTTCAACTGTTTAATCATTTACATCAAAAGTAAATATATGTATTCATGTATATCTATATATAGACACACACAATATTTAAATTGATAATATTCATTGATAATAATTATTATACTAAACATATACATATATAATATATAAATATCGTGATTTTTTTTTCTCACGAAATTATATAATACTCAACTTTTGAGCAATATCAGTTTACGTAAATTTGCAATATGTAAAAATCAACTAATTCAAAAAACAATTGAAAATACGAATAAAAAATCAACTCTATATTGCAATAAAATAATAACCTTTTCTTTTTTTAAATACAGAAAAAAGAAAAATTGAAATTTTCACATATTTTATAAGTAAAAAAATTTATATATAAAAAATTAATTCTAAATTAAAAATTGTTATTACGATATTATTTTATTTAACTAATCAATTCGAACTCCCATCGTTCATGACTCAATTTATTGTATCGAGTGATTCGAAACAATGGCAATTTATTGAAAAAAAAAAATAAAAAAATTCAACGAATTTTAATATTCATTTATTCAATTATTTTCCTTTCTTTTCATTTTGATAAAATGTGGCAGCTAAATATCATCACCGTATCAATTCGTCATCATTATTTTTGAGTCCAGATGTGACACACATTGCCTCGATATAAAACCAGTTATTATTTTCCTCATCGTGACAATATATATATATTTTTTATTTTTAGGGATTTCCCCTGAGCTCCTTATCATATAGCAGTCTTCATTCAATAATTGTACGGTCCATATTGCGATCCATGATAATATGGACCTGGATAAGCTGTAGGTGCTGGATATCCTGCATAAGCGTATTGTTGCTTTTGTGGATACACTGCAATCACAATAATAAATATAATTATTAATAATATGTCATTATTTATAACAGTTAATAAAAAAAATAATTATACAAAATTAATTATAATAAAAAATAATATAATGAAGAATTTTTATTTATTCATTATTTATTTATTTTATTCCTTTTTATATATTCATATTCAATTTAAATCCCGTTGCAATGAATAAAATGAGAGATAAAAAAATTATTTTATCTTGCTGGATGAGTTTAACCATGAGTGCGTGTAACTTAATTCCATGTGTGAGTATTTTGTGTGCTATCAAGCACGGAATATGCGAGAAAAGGAATGAAAAAATTTGAAAAAAAAAAAAAAAATATATTTACAGCAAGAAAAAAAAAAATAATACATTTAATGTTTTCCATTGCCCCATGATAATAATGCTGCATCGACACATATATTCTTTGTATATCACGCAAACATTTTATTTAGGCAAGTATGCCACTTTCCATTTGCCCCGCAGACTTTAAAACTGTATAAATTTTAGTACGTTCCATAAGTATGTGAATGTTTTATGTTATTTTATTGAACGAGAGAGTTAAATGGAGGAGTTGGCAATTTTTAAAATCATTCAATCGCAAAGTTTGCCGGTGCAAATTGATGAATCGATTGATTGCACATGATTGAGGGGGGAAATAGAGACGACATAGAAAGTTCGGTGCTCCCTTCATACAGTTAGAGCGTGACAAAATTACGTTAATCTGCTTGCGCGTACGCGGTAAACAGAGCGTGTGGTGGCTAGAAAAAAGAAATAAAAAAAAAAAAAAAAGTAAAAGTACATATTTATAAAGATGAATATTATCTTTCTTACAAGAAATTGCAATAAATTTTAATTATCATATTGATTCGATTCAATCATTTTAATTAAATGATGTATGACAAATGAAATGAATTATATTATTAATTTCGCTCGTAATTTCTATCACAAATTTAAAATTCTGTTAATATTACAATAAAATATTTTTTATTTTCATTATTAAATGCTTACTTAAATGCAATTGTCACTTCAATTTTATTTACGAATATTTGTATTGCAAATATCAGTATATATTTAATTTTCTACCGGAAATGTCGACACGGAACTAGAATATTTCACTATACAAATTACATGATGCAGTAAAAAAAATATATAATGAAATTCCGCAAAATTACTATTAACCAAATTAGAAATTTTTATCTTTTTACATAATAAAAATATATACTGTGTATGTTTATATGTATGTATATATTATATGTCAATGTAAAATAAGTGCAATAAATGATAACCATAAAAAAAAAAAACTTTCTTTTACAATATAAAATCACCAAGTGAATTGCCCTCTAATATTTATAAATATTTAATATGTTCATTTTTTTCTTTCTCTATTATATTGATTAATATTTATTAAACAATTAAAACCATAATAAAACAAATAATTAATATGTTAAATAATAGTTAGTAAAAGCAAATGTGTTAAAGGTATTTATACCAGGCATGAGATACTGCATGTTCATCGCCTCGTCGCGCATTCTCTCGCCCCTCAAGCAAATTGCAGCTGCGCTAAATAGTATTGCGCTAATCAGTGACCAACCAACGCCGACCCAAGCCACCACATACGACCAGTCGTATGAGATTAATGAGCTTTCCTTCAGGATCTACGAATGCCATCCAAACCCCAGAGAGCGATGTCCAATAATAATAAAACAAAAAGAAATAACGTAAATTAGTAAAATAATTTTTGTAAATTTATTTTTCACCTGGCATTATATATTGAATATTTGCTGCTTGCTCTCGAGCACGTTCTCTTCTTAAACATGATGCTGCTATCAAGAATAATGTCATTGTCGCGAGACAGGTCGCAACACCCAACCAAGCTAAATAAAATGACCAATCGTACCATTGAGCAGCATTATTCTTCAACACCTACAGAAAATAACAAGAATGAAAACTAAATAATATATTAATACATAAACTCCTGCTAGATTATAATAAAAAAAAAAAAATGAATGAATGATATAGACGTCCTCGTGATAAATAATTCCATTTTGAAAGCAGCTGATGATGAAAAGCGTAATTCATACGCATACAAAAGTATATACGTACACATTTATGTATACGTGTATAAATATATATCAAGATGAAATCGGAGAAAATAATCCGGGCCAACAACGTGCAATGACTCGTGAGAAAATTCCCTTCACCCCGATTACCTGACATTGTTATTGTTGGCAGTAGTATGTTGGCAAAACCACAAAACTCTTCGGGAATAAAATTTATTATCTATTCAAGAAGAAGTTTCTTCTTTTCACTTGGCTTGTCAACGATGTACATATTTAATTCATTCTTTCCACTCAATAAATTAACACAGCATTAATTATATACATTAATCAAAGTTGGATAAATATTAATTCAAATAAACATGTATTAAAAATAGATAATTATTGAATTGTGATAACTCACATTAGTCCATTGTTGATAATATTCTTCGCCTACAATTTTTTCTTTCTCGTAATATTCAACACCGTGCCAAAGTCCCATCCCACCAGCACTCAATAAACCTATTGGATAAAAAATAGAAGTTGATTAAAAAATTTATACTGCACACATATTTAATTATTTAATATTCAATATTTGAACTGACGAATGATTTTATAAATCAGTTGGATAAATAAACTTACAAGCAAATAACATTAATACTGCAGTTGCTGTGATATTTCCTGGTGATCGTCGCCAACATCCAATTACACCTGTCCAAAATGCCGAAAATATTGCCAAGAAACTAACCATGAAAAGGGCAATCATCGATCTTCCCATATCTGCAAAAACAAATGAGAAATAAAATTAATATTCAAATAAAACACTTATAAAATCATCGGCAGTTTTTTTCGAAGATTTCGTCGTGAAAAAGTAAGTTTTTGAGTTCATTTTATTTGTTTTTTGACGTCTATACGAACAAAACTAATAATAATATGATTATACAATAATTTTATAGACATATTAGGCCTTTTAATACCATATATATTTTGCAGACAAATCTTTAATTTCATACTAATTTTCGGGGTTATGTTTCTTGGGAGAATATATTTTGAAAGAACTGGGCTGCAGTGTGATGAAAAAGCCAGCTTTATATGGTCCCTTCAAAAAGCTCTTACTAAGAAATCTAAAATAAATAATGATACAGACTCAGATACATCAAATAAAATTATAAGAGTTCTTAAAAAGATCGTACCTAGTCAGATTGCAATGATTGATCTCAAACGGCTAATTTCATGAGAATTTCTTAGATTTAAGTAAATATTTAATCCAGAGTTTGCGTTATATAAAACGTTTTATAATTATATAAGATATAAAATTATATCTTAAGATTATTAGTAAATAATATTTTTGTTAATCTAAAATTTTACTCCTGTAATAAGAACTTGGCTCTTTTAAAACATTGGGTGGCTTTTTCAATGCCTATGTGTTATAAAAGAGCTGAATTTAATTATTTCTATAAATGATTAGAAGTTAAATAATACATATAATTTTGAAAAATGCTTCATGACATCACGTACATAAATAAATAAACAATTACTCATTATAGACATTTTTTAAATTATTTATTTCCTATTATATTATTTATCCCTTGTTTCAAAACTGGCTTCTTCATGCCATTCTTCTTACTCTAATAAATTTTAATTTACAGAACAATTAAATATAAAATTACTCACGTAATCTTGCCATAGCATCTTCTGAAAATCCTCTCGTTTCATTATCCTCATCCGGAATAAAATAATCTATATTCATGCAGTGCGTCTCCACTGGACTGAGATAAGTCTCCACTGTAATTGAATAAAAATAATTATATTTTTTTAAATAAACCTATTAATAGTTGACAAGCATTAATTTAACACTCGATCACGTTTCAAAAAAATATAATAAATAAATGCCGGAAGTCATACAGTGGCCGGAAACTTCAATGGAATGTCGAAACCCGATAAGGAACTCTCGGTCACAGTTAAACGGTACATTGCAGGTCAATTCAAGTTGTTACAACCATGAGAAGACTATATCATCAAGACAATTATTTTTATCTTACATAGTTATCAATTAATTTGATAATTTTCCTATTTCCAAATAGAAAAATCTCAATAGTATAATTATATATTGAAATACAATTTTCTCAAGACTATTTTAATTCATTCATTAAATTTTTTCCTCTTTGCCCATAAAATATTTATCAACAATAATTGCAATAATGATTTCTCTGTCGCTGATAGGGCGTTTCTTAAAAGCGAATGCCATGACATCCCGTCGTTACAAATATTTACACGTCACAATTAAGCAATTTACTAACGGTTATGATCCGGCCTGGCGCACATACGAAGAGGAATAAAAAAAAATTAACGGAATCATCCTCATAGCATAATACTAGTATTGAAAATTATAGAGGAATACACGTCCATACTAGGGTGCATCGTTTGAAGGGACTATTTTTTTTTCGCGGCGTTGACGAAATATTACTCTAAACATTAAAAAAAAAAATTAAATCCCTACTAAAGATGAGCTCTTAATTTTAATATTAAGTACTTTCTCAATCAATTTGAAAATTTTCCATTCAATTAACACGTAAATCGTGGAATTTTATGCTATTTCATTGGTTTTCAGTAGAAATTGTACAGAAATATATAATCTTTAAAAGTGCCTATCACTAAATTATTTTACGTGAACTGCCCCACTGAGAAAAAAATGTTGAAGCCGATTTTTGCTTAAATTTCATAGTTTTTCCGACTTTTTTCGAAAACTATCAATTTTATAGCAAAAATTAATGAGACCTTTTTTGTAGGAAATTAAATTTTCTACAGAATAGTTTTCTTAACGAAAAACTGTAGAATTGATAGTTTTCGAGAAAAATCCAATTAAATACATGGACAATTAAACTAATTATACCTTGAATTGATTCTCTACGAACTGCATGATATTATTTTAATTCGATTTTTCTCAAAAACTATCAGCTCTACGGTTTCTAATTAAGAGGACGATTTTGTAGAAAATTCAATTTCCTACAAAAAATGTCCTATATACTTATGCTGTAAAGTGGATAGTTTTCGAGAAAAATCGATAAAACCATGAAATTCGAGTAAAAATCGGCTTTAACATTTTTTATCGGTGGGAAAGTTCACAGAACATAATTTAGTGATAGGCACTTTTAAAGACTATATATTTCTGTACAAGTTCTGCTAAAAATCAATTAAATAGCATAAAATGCCATGAAGCTATGTATAAATGAAAAAAAAATTGAGATTTACATGTTAATCAAATGGGAAAATTTCAAATTAATTTAAGAAGTATTTGATATTAAAATAAAGATCTCATCTTTGGTGGGAATTTTTTTTTTTAATGTTCAGAGTAATATTTCGTCAACGCCGAAAAAAAAAAAACAATAGTCCCCTCAAACGAAGCATCATAATCAACACTGTACTTTTTTTTTTCCTCAAATTTCTCTTCTTATAACATTTGATTATCAGCGTGAATACAACTGATTTTATCAAATGTTAGTTTATTCTTTTCTCTAGTCTAATGACAACTTGTCTTAGACATAAAACAATGAGATAAGATAAATAAAAAGTTAAATAGAAAGAGGTCCCACTTTCATCGGATGACGAGTTGTTGTCATTATAGAATTTCACTGAATGATCGTTACGATACGGAGCTCATTAAACTTTTAACCTATTACGTATATTGTACAGTGATACTGAAAAATAAAAAACCTATACATCAAATATACGTCATATATAGAAAGTTCTTTGCTTAATTTATCAATTAAAATACTCGGAATAATAATTATTTATACAGTTAATTATATGTATAATTATTTAACACACTCACCAGTTGGTGGACGTTCTTTAGGATAACATATCCTGAATAATCCCTGAGTTCTCGTGTAATAAAAAAATTTTTTATTCATTTGTTCCACCAAATAACTCTTTTGCTCAACATTTTTCGATGCATATTGCTGAAACAGAGAAACAAAACCATGTATTATAATTAATTCTATTTAATTTTTTTATTCAATTAGTTTTTTTTTAATATCATCATAAATTTCATTGCTCCTATTTTGTTGCAGATTTTGTATTTTTATTAACTGGACAATTTACCTGTTGACAATCCAATAAAGATATAAATCATTCATACATATTTATCATCGACAAATGGAATGTTATACACAATATGAGAATAGTTTTCTCAGTTTGTCCTTCGTGTATGTTACGTTACCAATATAATATTGCATCATACACCTTCAGACTTATCGAAGATGTTGTCATTCCGTTGATCCAATCGATTTCTATCATCATTGCCATATTCGTTCACGCGTGTAAAATAATTCTTTCAAATGATCAAAAAAGATCTTTCACATTTATATAAATATTTATATATTTTTCCTTATTTTCTTTCATTTTATTTGGCGGAAAAAAAAATTTCTCCAAAAACATCAGACTAGAATTTCAGCTTTCACATGTAAAATGTCTATAGTTAAGAGCTCGACGATTTCTTTGACATAGAAAGGAAAATTCTATCGAATTAAATGCAAAATATGTAAATAATTTGTATTTTTTTTCAAACTTGATAAGAGAATAAACTGAAATTATACTGATTTGATAGTTAGCTATAATCTAAACAAGATTCTTCCATTCTTCTGTCTGCTATTTATTAGCATATAACATTCTCTCTTGCAGATATTATTAAACAAATGATGACGTAGTCGTCATATGTGAGCCCACGATATCATTTGCAAAGATCTTCCCAAGAATAAAAGACAATATGTGCAACAATGTACATATTTAATACCAACATTCACTTATTATCACTTCAAACCTATATCCTCAATATATCAACATGTTTATCATTTTGTTCCTAACCTAAAAATTGATATTACAAACATATAAAAAATTATATTCCATATCAATTCAAAATAATATTGCAATTTAGATATTAAATGTACATATACAAATATACATTTATTTTTTAACTCTCTTGAAATTAAATAAATTTATATATCCATGTAAATATGTCATTTTGTTCCTAACCTATAAATTGATATTCAAACAGTTGAAAAATTATATTCCATATCAATTCAAAATAATATTGCAATTTAGATATTGAATGTACATATACAAATATACATTTGTTTTCTAGCTATCTTGAAATTAAATAAATTCATATATCCATGTAAATATGTCATTTTGTTCCTAAGTCTTAACCTATAAATTGATATTCAAACAGTTGAAAAATTATATTCCATATCAATTCAAAATAATATTGCAATTTAGATATTAAATGTACGCATACAAATATACATTTATTTTCTAGCTATCTTGAAATTAAATAAATTTATATATCCATGTACATATGTCTATGTCACTGAATAGTTTTCTCTTCAAGCAACTTTTACGCACAAGTAGACTTGTATCTATTACTTATTTTTTATTTTCGCAATTAAATGACCAAATGTCACTTGGAAAACTTTACAAAAAACAAGTCACCATACATACAAACATACTCTCATAAACTTTCTTTCCATTACAAAGTCAAAATACCAATAATAATTTCCATTGATTTATTATTAATCGACCTGATTATATTTTTTATAACAGCTCATCTGAATTATAATTTCATCACGCAATACTTTTGAGTAATTAATTAATTCTATTCAACACACGTGAATTGTAAATGCATTTTTAGATTGTGTATATGTGTATATGTATAATTTAAATAGAATGAGATTTTTTTCTTTTATTCTTTGAAAATAAGGGACACCGTTACACCCACGCATGATATTTAATTTACATTTGAGGAATTTCTCAAGATCATGCAGCTGTATAGAAACACAGCTCTTGTACATTTTAATATTTTTCTACAACAGTGTAATCATCAAGACTTTCTCGAGCGTATATATTTATTTAAAATATATTTATTTTTATATATATTTATAGCCAACAGTGTTTGATGTGTTGGTAACATAACTGTACAAATTAATGCATGCCTCAACGTGTTGTCATTAAAACTCTTCTCCTCCAATGTCGAGCAACGTTTTTTTTTTTTTTTTTCATATCTACATTATTATATTACTTCGAATCATAATACGAGTTTTGTCATGATGATGATGAATATGTTGGTGGCTAAAATTTGAAATGCAAAATCATCAATTTATTTAAATATATATTTTGATTATGGCATTAAGTGCTTGTAATTATGAAATAAAATATTTTATTTAAATTATTATTAATGTAATTATGTGTTGTTATTATAAATACCGTTTTATCGTGTAACAATAATTTATTAAAGTAGTTGAATAAACATTTTGAACTCAAAACTTGTTGAGTCAACGTGTGCTAAAATGGGCGCGGCGTGGAATGTTGATCGCTTTGAAAGGCGCACAATCATGAAAAATTGTCACTTTTACAAAGTATTTCAAAGTAACATTTTTTTTCTTCATTCAAATATACATTATCAACTCAATAGCACTTGTATTGATAACGTTTGTATGTATGTATGTATGTATGTATGTATGTATGTGTGTATCAAGTTTGCTAAAATTCCTTGCAGCATTATGAAAAAGAAATAAATATTTTCTGTAAAGATTCTATGTAACAAAATAATAATTAGACATAGAAGTAAAAACTTGCCTCATTACATGTTTAACTACGCTGGTGTAAAACAATTAAAGGAATGTACAAAAGTGTATTTCACAAAGATAAAAAAAAAAAAATTTAAAGAGAATAGAATGGTCGTGAGTAAGATAACAAAAAAGGTTTTTATCGCAAAGGGAAAAGAAATATAATATAAATCCTAGTCCTTATGTATACAAAACCTAGGACATTAACCTGATGCAAGGAGGATTCCACTTTAATCCAGGAAGTTAGCGATTTTATTATATATATCTTTACAATCAGCTTCATCACCCCAACAACATTCATCCACATAATAAACAAAGAAGTGAAATATTATACTTCATAGAAATACAAATTTTTTTATAGAATAAAATAATTTATTTTCTCATTTTTTAAATCCTGAATTTAATTGTCATATTGGATTTTATAGAAAGATAATAGATGTGGAATGAACAAACCTGTATTTGGGCTCGTTTGACCTCTGTGTAAAGCCAGTTATCCGTGGAAAAAGCAATGGAAAGAAGAGCTGTGGCGATGATGCCGGTTATGGTTGCCAAAGACAGCGTCACCGCAGAACAAGGCATCGCAAATATTTAATTTAATTATTATTTATTATTATCTTCCAATAATTCGTGATGAATTCACGTTGGTAAACGTCGTTTGATACCACCTGATGTCTCAGGAATAATAAAAAAATAATATCCTAATGTATGAAGCATCCGTGATACTACACAGATTTAATTTAGAATTAATGAATAAGATCACAGGAATAAAATTTGAATTATTTTCTTTTACACAAATTAAATTATTTGATAAAATAATTTAAAATGTAACAAACAATGTGTTTAAAGCACACAACAGCACATTATATTATTCCTCTCTCAGCAACAACATTAACGGCACACGACTAAGGATATGTTGGAATTGGACTATTGGAGAAAAGCAGAAAATCATCAAACGACTTCGTACGCACGAGAGAACTCGACGAGAACTAAAACGAAAGGTGCGAGAGGCACAACAACTCAGGTGGGGATTGAATACTTCAGGTATATTGTCTGTTTTACCTCAAGTGATTCTCAACCTGAAACATAATATTTAATTTAATATGTTGCAGTTGTTGTGGATATGTAATGTCAATTGTTAGAAAAAATTGTGAGTTGAGAAAATAATTATTTGTTTGATGGAGCCCTGAATTGAGAACATGTACAAGTTAAAGCAGGCACGAACAAGTTGGAGAGTTACCTGCTCTTCGAGTCTTCACTTCCATCTCTCATGTCCCCTTTGGCTTCTCTTTCACGCTTATATATATTATGTATATATATAAACTGTTGTGTGTATGTATGTACAACCACTGTACAAAGATAAATTCGTATAAATGCAAGGAGAAATGCAGGGAATTCTTTGGCATTCTGGATGCCGATTTTTTTGCATTTTAAACAGTCAAAGTGCGACATAACCTGAAATTTAAATGATGATTAGATGATTATATGAATGAATATATAAACTAAAACTTCTTTTAATGATCACATTTTGATTAATTGATCAATTTTCAAATGTTTAAAACCTTTTTTTTTTTTATTTATTCTTGCTTTTTTCGTAATAACAGCTATTTTTCAAATTAATATTTTTTGTCACCATTTGGAGGTTATACATAGAGAAAATTAATAGCAAATAATTATATTTTTTATTCTTATTTTAATATTAATTGATAGATATTTTTTTTTTCTTTTTGAGGTCGTTCAAATCCATTGACGTTGAACTGGACATTGTGATTATCATTGAGGTATTGGTAAATGATGGGAACTTGAAAATCCAGTAGCATTACCCAGAAAAAGCTAGAAAATATACCGTAATATAACTCTATGGTATGTCCGAAAAGGTAAAAACCACATCATTTCTCACGCTAACAACTGTTAGGTATACATGAATATTTTATTTGTTGAAAAAAATATTTTTTTTTACCTATTTATAGAACAAATTATTATTCATCATTCACTTGCAGGATTTATTGACTTGAATTAAAAATAATATAAACTCTGCTTAATCATCGAATGAAAATTATGAGCCATGTCATGTGAAAACTCACTCGTCCGAAGACGCAAAGGGAAATTTCGTAATTTCATCGACGTTCTTGGCAACTTGTGTTGATCGTTTTTAACAACTACATGGGCTTTCTTTCCTTTCTAATTGTCTCTACATACATTGAATTCATGTGTATCTCCGTCAGAGATACACATTGGTATGAGACATTCATATAAAATTATTCGCTGAATAAAAGCGACAGAAAAAAATGCTGTTGTAAATCTTGATATTTTATTTATTTCAACTGATTCATATTATATATTACTTTTGATTATTAATTGATAAATCATAGCTACGAAGATAATTCTATTTATATTGTCAACAAACAAATGAATGAATTTTGTTGAAAAATATTATTCTATCTGTAATTGAAAATTAGAACGTTTAGACAAATCACAGATTAACGGTCTTTTAAATATGTATATAATTCATATATGTGCGTGTGTCCGACATTCGCTTTCCATTCACCCATTGCACTTTAATATCTTTATGAATAAATGTAATATATATGAGTTTATAAATGCCCAATGCAATTTAATACTCAATTGATTATATTTAATATATTTATTCTTTCTATTTTTTTTTTCCTTTAAATTGCTGACACGATTTGTTAATCAAGTAAAATTCAGCAGTTTACAATTTTTATTTTTTAAATTCTTCATCATTTCTTCATTTTTTGTTGACATTCATTTGACATGAAAATTTTTTTACGATGATTCCACATTAATTCTTGTAATTTCATTTGCTCACATTGTTTAAGTTCATCAATATCTCTTGAGCAATCAATTTTATTCAACAAAATTTTTGTCTCACCAATTATTAAAGCTTCCCACCATCTTTCTTGAATTTTTTCCAAATAAATCTGTCGCTCAATATAACCAATAATTTTACATTATATTAATTAATATCTTATTTACTGATTAATTATAAATAAAAATAATAATTGTTAAATATAATATACATGAATATAATCGCCAGGTATCATACTCCATATTGTTTCATGTTTTTTAATTGGAAAAGACAATTCGCCCTGAAAAATCATGTACCAATCGTCTGAATGAGTGGCACCTGCTGAAAAAATATTTTTACGTGCCTCGACCTTAATTTCCTTCGTCGACACGTGGACTTTGAGGTCACCAGGACTTGTCAGACAGTCAGGAATGTTTATGAGTACGTCAAGGTCATTTATAGTTTGGGACCAGGTAAAATTTTCATGGCTCGCTCCATTGTAACTGTCTGCTGATTGAATTGGTGGTACATAATCACACATAACTATGTTTAATATTTAATTATTTGTTTTTATTTATTAAACTTTTTAATAGTGACATGCACGCATAAATTACAAATTGTATTCAATCATGTCAATTACGTATAGACAAAAGAATGTGTGTTACTTATACATATATGTGATGGTGACGAATCAAAGACGACAACATTTTATTATTAATATACATCTAGTCAACATTTTTTTTTTCTTCTTCATATTTGCCACAATAATTATTACATTCAACAATTAATTTCGATGATGAATAAATTGGATATTATAAATGTTACAAATGTGTTTATATTATATACAAATGTTATTGATAAGTGAATAAATATTTTTATACATCAAGATACAATTATAAAGTGTTAAAAAAAAAATTATATTATATTAAAATGATTTATTTAAATTAATAATTAGGTACGTCATATATATCTATGAAGCTAAAAATGTTTACAATTTTTATGTTTAAAAAAAGATTGGAAAAAAATATCATATTATACGTATATATATAATACTAAGAATTATTGCAATTATTTATAATGTACTGTATTTAAATCTATAATTGCCCACATGATTTTGAATCTGAAAAATTGATTGAGGAGAAATACTACTGCCATTGATTAATATAGAATAGTTTAAAAAGAAAAAGATATCACATGATATTATTTATCGCTTATTTTATCTTTGATGGGACGCAATTAGACATCTTAACCTCTAAAATATTATCAAGTTAACCTTTAAGGTTTCTTTATTTCTTGTACTTGGATTTAATTAGTCAATAAATAAATATAATTTCTAATAATTGGAAGATTATTTCCTGACGAAATATACTTTTTATATTTAGATTCATTATCGCATTATTGTAATAAATTATTACTAATTGTATTACATATATTTTAGGAACTGTTCTGTTCCATTTTATAATAATGAATAGAATTTTTGGATATATGTCATGAGATCGTACGTAGTTTTGAAAAATCTTTTTCATTTCATGAATAAATATAGTATCAAAGTTTTTTATCAATACCAGGATCAATTGCAATAAAGTAAATTCGCGCACAATTTTTTTTTCTGGACGTGTAATAATAGGTTATGTTAAAAAATGTAATTGTTTTTTCATTATATCAATATTTTTGTCTTGTTTTTGCACCTTAAAGCACTCCTGGTATATCAATAAAAAAAAAAGCAATGATTAATTCGTACTTATCATTGTATAGTAGATAAAGAGTGAATAATTCATCATCAAGAATGCAATTACGCAGCAGACCAACGTTCAGATCGCCAAAGTAATGTATACATATTGTGTTTGAGATCTTCAGCTATCAAACAGTCAACTGGATAATCTGTATATCGTGATATTAAACTCCTATATCCCTGTCCAACTGTAGCCAATGCCAATTTTTTTTTATCCGGTGATTTCAATACAATTATTTGACATACTTTACCCTCAAACGGCCTGAAAACTGTTATTGGACGAAGTGAATTACATTCAGCAACAGCAATACATCCCCATGTTGTACCAATATACAATTGATTCATACATGTTTCAAGTGCAGTGACTTGACATCGTTCAGTAGTTAAATTTTCTTCAATTGAAATTGATTTCAAACTCTCTGAGCATGGCACCAACTTGGACATGTCAAGTTTATTTATTATTTGTCGTGTTTCAACATCCCATTGATAAACAATACAACCTGGATAAGTATATGACAGCACAGAGCTATCAGCACTAAGCAAATAAGTTGCAAATAAATTTTTACTTGTAGATTCATTTGTAATATGTATAAGTTCACAACTATCAATTAAATTTCCATCTTTAAGTATATAAATTGTTATTCTGCCAAAGCTTTGACCCGTCCATAATTCCAATATTCGTCTACGTCGTTGAACCGCTGCTAACGAATATGTTTTAATATTATCCTTAATTTTAGTTTCAATTTCAGCTTTTCTTATTTGCGTAAAATTATTTGTGAGTAAATAAATTTTTCCACTGTGTAATGCCACAGCGAATTGTTTTAATTGCTCTAAATGTATTAAACCAATGACTTTTGATTCACGATAATGATCCGATTCCAAATTGTAACTGCCTACACAACCAAAATTACTTCCAAGATAAACATGTATCTGTCCGGCATTGTCACCAATCCAAATATAACCATCTACACCGCACATTGCGTATGGAATAATTGGCGTTTCTATTCGTACATGCTGAAGCCAACCTTTTTCCGTACCTAATAGCATATCCACTTCACCATTGTTGTGTCCCAGCCATATCTCATGCCCATTAAGATTGTCCTCCAATTGTCTTATTGTTGCGGTAATTGCAGTGACATGAGTTCTTTCAGTTAACAATGTCACGTCAATTAAATGAGTAAATTCTGGCGCTGATGCAATAGATACAATTTGACTTGCAGTTGGACGATCTTTTGGATTTTGCGCCCAACAAATAACCATTAAATCCAATACATAACATGGATAAAGTGTTTCACGATAAGTTAATGGTGGTCTACCACCTTCCAATATACATTCTTTAACTGCTTCATGACCCTCAAACGGTTGTCTCAATGTTACAAGCTCATAAATAAACATTCCAAATGAAAATGAATCCACTTTCTCCGTGTATTCTTCCTCGCCATTGTATTTTATTATTTCAGGTGCCATGAATCCTTCAGTTCCACCAAAACCTTTAGCACCAGACGGTAAAGTTAATCGTGATATTCCATAATCAGCAACTTTAACGTGCACCAAATGCTCATGATAATCTTGAAATGGCAATGGCATTTGCCAAACTAAAACATTTTCGGATTTTAAATCACGATAAATAACGTGCTGCTGATGAAGATATTCCATTGCTTTAGCAACTTGAAGTGTAATTGCTTGTAATGTAAATGGATCTAATTTTGCTCCAGAGCGTCGATAATTTTTTAAAACATTATCAAGTGCCCCTTCAGGCGCAAGATCTAATACAAGAGCCAATGGACTTATCACAATGCCAACTAACGGCACAATATTTGCGTGTCTCAATGTCAATAAAATATTCAATTCCTGTCTAGCTGTACAGTATGCTTTGCAGGCATATTGAAGAGGATCACGATCCCATTTACTTTGTGCAGCCTTGTATGCTAATATCGCTGATGGACGTGAATTAGGTCCAGGTGGTACTGGTTGTAGCATTTTCATTGCTACATCAATTCGAGTTGTACTACCTGAAACTCTGCATGTACCTTTAAATACAAATCCAAATGCACCACGACCAAGCATTTTACCTCGTTTAATATCTTCTGATTTAATAAGATGTTTAGCACCAAGATCCATAAAAATAAGATCAGGCGCAACGTGAGACAGTGGAATATCTAAATGTTTTGGGCATGCAATTGTTTTATTGCTATATGCTGAAAGAATACATTCTTCAACCATCCATGAATAGGCAAGAATTCCCTCGAGTTTAGAATATTGTCGTATAATATCCGGATGTCCTTCCAACGATGGCATTCTACTTGACGTTGAGCTATCGTAACCTACACCACTATCACCATCCGATTTATAACTATCCTGACTTTTTCTTTCATGATTCATATAATATTTTGGAGCATCTTCTGATGGATGCTCTTGATCACTAACTTCATTATCATGTTCGCCATTATTTAATAGACAGCGTGGACATGGAATTAATCTAGTTACCAATAATTTCCCCTCTGAAGTATGAACAAAACGTGTTCCCAATGTCGGATACCAATCCTCTAATAATATAT
Organism: Microctonus brassicae; assembly: GCA_918226075.1. Classification (NCBI taxonomy): domain Eukaryota; kingdom Metazoa; phylum Arthropoda; class Insecta; order Hymenoptera; family Braconidae; genus Microctonus; species Microctonus brassicae. The sequence continues at coordinate 10,157,396 of OW445484.1, read as the reverse complement.
CAATGTGATCAACAATAAGAGCGAGTAATTGTGGCATACTTTCAGACCGTGGCTCCACAACAATCGCCTGATATCCCATAGGCTCATCATCTGGACAATCAGACATTATCGGCTGTTTTATCACTAATGTATCAACTGGAAACCAAATTTCTAATATTGCAGAATTTTTTAAATCAACTGTACACCATATACCATCTTGTTTGAGTTTAAATTTAAATTGTCGATAATCATATGGAGTATTTTTAAGATTGTAATTGACTTCTTTTAATCGCAACAGTGTAATACCTGCATAACGTAATTCTAAACCAGTTTGCCAGAGTATCCATTCAGCGTGTGTATCTAATAAACTTGCAAAAATATTATCATCAACAAAATCTTTGAATGGAGTAATAAATGACATGACTATTTCGACAATAGTGTCATCTGCGAGTATTCTAGTGATGAGTCTTGACCAAAATCCACTGGGAAAATATGACATAAGTAATAATCGTGTAACTGAACAATCTAATTGAGGTCTAGATGTTAAACAGCATGGGATTTTATTTTTATCACCAGCAAATAAAGGTGATGTAATTGTTGGCGATGTTATTTTCTTTGATCTCACATGCCAACTTCGTGCTTTAACAGGAATTTTCATTAATTGATTATTACGAAGAATGTCCTCTTCTGTTGGCAATAATGATGGTATTAAAAGCGTACGATAATCCCAAGTGAGAGCAACTTCAAATTTATTTAATAAACTAACAATATATCCTTGAGTGTCGACTGTCGATGATGTGGATGATTTAAAAACGTGTTGTATGTCATCTAATTTCATTATTCCCGATCTTGCAAATGGATTTATTTCACGAATAGTCACAACATGCGCGAGCATATCACAAAGCCATTGTGGATCCAAAAAATATAAATCCCGCAGTGTTGCATCATCGTAATGTAGAATAATTCCATTTTCATGAAGAAATAATGTTGCTTGATGTAATTCAGCTGGATCACGAAATGATCTATTTAATTTTTGAAGCTCATTATTAATTGCTGTACAATATTGATCAGCTCGTAATACTGGATCAGCACCAGAAAGTTTTCTATCGTGAGCCAATTGAGTAACAACATCCTCAAGTGCTAAATAACTTGCTGGTACACGTTGCTCCAATAATAATTCTTTACTTCCCGGTGATCGTAAGCTAAATACAACATCATAAATGAGATTACAAAGCATTTTTATATTGTGTCGGGTTTTACAACTAATTTCAATTGTCTCCATAACTTTAGGCAATCCACATTTTTCAGCGTCGACAACATTTATAAATTTATCACGAATATATTGTTGCATAATTTCACTTTGTTCATTCGAAACATCGTAATGAGTACCAACGATAATTACCGGAGAATTTGGTGCACGACTTTGAATATTTACCAGCCATTGAAATATTTCACTAACACCTTTTAATCCATCAGTTATTCGCCAGACAACAAGATATAAACTACGTTTTGATAGAAAATATTGATGAGTGGCATAATATTCTTTTTGTCCACCAAAATCCCAAGTTCGAAAATAAACAGCACCATGCGAGGATTGTCCACGTACTTTTTTTTCATATACCCAATCACCTATGTCCACACCAACTGTTGAAATTGTCGTGCCACGTGCAGTTTTTGTATTAATATTTTTATTACCCATTCGTTTTGCCCAATGTTCCGATGCTTTTTTTTTATTCGGAACATCGCCCTCCTGTCGTAATTGTTCTAATAAACTTGTCTTACCAATTCCCTGAATACCAACAATCATTAATTTCATACGTGCATACGATTTTGCATCTTCAAGTACAGATTTTAAATAACCAACTACATCCATTGTCTTATATTTTTTCGATTCAATCATGGATTTTAGTGGCTCTTGCAATCGACATCCTTGAGTATTTAAATTCCATAATCGTGATAAAAGACCCATTTGTGGTGGTAATTCAGTAATTTCACTATTTCCACTTATGTTTAATACCGATAAATTATTTAATTCATAAATATTTTGTGGTATTTCTTTCAAATGATTATTGCTTACGTCCAACATACTAACATTAGGAAAAAGTAAATAAAGTTTCGAGCCTGAATAAGTTATCTTTGTGTCTCTATCAATACTCTCTTCTTCTAAATGTGGCGATTCACCATCATCAATTGATGTTAATTGAATTCTCGTTAATGAATTATTTGCCAATACAAGCGTTCGTAAATTTTCCAAACGAAGATGTCGACGATGTGTGCAAACTGACATTAGCACAACGTCTCTCAATGAAGTAGAAGTTTGTCGATTATTTGGCACCATTGGAGATTGAATATTTGTTGCTGGACAATAGCAAGCTGTTGATGCTTGTTCCATTAAATCAGCGCCATCAACTTGGGGTAAACTTGGCCAACAGCATATTTTATTGTTAGATAAATCGAGTTGTTTGAGACTTGCTGGGTATGATGTAATATGACTCATTGATCTCAATGAATTATATGTCATATTGAGACGTACAAGACTTACTGCAAGACATGGCAGTGCAACAGGGACACTTGTAAAAAGATTGTGTGCCAAATTAAGTGAAGTAAGAACAGAGCGCGTGCCCGGTTCCGTTTCGTCAGTAATTTTCTCTGTAACTTGCACTGATCCTGTCCAAACATGCGGTCGCTCTAATTCAATAACTTGAGCATTTGCGAGCTTTATAAATGATTCAAATTCAGCAGAGTCTTCATGCGGTATTCCAATTTGTGATGCAATACTTCGACTACTTGGACTATTGGATAAAACATCTTCACGTTGGGATTTACGTGCGATATTTTGTGATACTTGACTTGGTAAATCAGCGAGAAGATTAAATGATGCATTTAATTCTTTTAATTTTGGCGCTTGCCAAAGATTATCTGGTAAACATTGTAATTTATTATTTGATACGTCCAAAATTTCAAGAGCCGGTAAATTCATTAAAAAATCTGGTAATTTATCCAAACGATTATCTTGCAAATACATTTCTTCCAATACTGGATTTAATTTATCACGTGGATTATTTGTTTCAGCTGTTAATGTATCAATTTTATTTTGTGCCATATTCAAATATCTCAAACTTTGAAGATAAAAAATCATTGACGGCACAGTTGTTATTGAATTATGTGAAATATCTATTCGTGTTATAGCATAAAGTGTAAGATCATTATTTTTTGCGCTCAATTTTTTATTAACATGCAATACAGCATCAATTAACCATTGTCCACGTATTTGTGATAAATGACATTGTTGATCATGCCAATTAATCATTGTCGGTGTACTTGGGAATAATGATGGATATGTAACATTACCAAAACTGGATAATGCAGAAAAATGTGATGTTTGTGTTCCTTCTGTCATTGCTTTTTTATTTATTTTATATTCAGGATCTGGATGCGCTTTTATTGATAATAATTTAGCTGTTAATATTTCATCGCAATTTTGTGCAGCTATTATTAATGCTTTACATTCATTATCAACTGCACCGTATTTCAATAGTAAATCAGCTATTTTAATATCTCTATTGTGACATGCAATTGTTAATACAGTTGAATTATTTACATCACTGTCAATTTGATCCATTAATTTAATTGGTAAATTTGGATTGGCACCAAATTGCAATAGCAATGCAACAACCTCTGTATGACTGGCTTTAACCGCTGCATGAAGTGCCGTTTCCGTATTATTATTACAATAAATATCTATGTGTAATGGACATATCATATTTTCATCTTTTTTATCACCGGCTTTTGAACGGAAATTTAAACTTGACATAAGTCTTTGTATACCACTGGATATCCTGCGCTTTGATACTGGTAATGGCTGACTATTTCCTGCTTCATCATTTTTAATTTTCCTCGATTTAACTTTATAATTGAGAAGTAACTCAACTATTTTTAAATTCCCAAGCATACTCACAATATACAAGATATTTTGTCCTGTAACATCTTGTGTATTGATATCAAAAGGCATATCATATTCAAATTCACCGGACGGATCAGTAAAATGTTGATAAACATGTTGTGGATATTCAAATTTAAGTAATAATTCGACAACTGATGAGTGTCCATTAATAGCTGCTGCATGAATAGGTAACCATCGTTCAACAGTTAATGATTGAACTTGTTTTGGAAAATAACGTAAAATAATATCGACGATTTCGCATTTTCCATTGTAACATGCGATGTATAATGGAGAATATTTAGTAACAGGATGACTACGACAATCAGCTCCATGATCTAAAAGTAATCTAACAATATCCTTATGTCCCATTTCGCATGAAATAAAAAGAAGTGTATTTGCACCATTGGGCACCAAATTCAGAATATTTTCCAAATGTTCAACGCAATTTTGCATAATATTTCTCATTGCAACAGTATCACCTTGAGTGCAAGCAGCTCTTAAAGCTGCATGAGTTGCTAATTTTTCAAGCTCATATTTTTCCGCAGCATTTTTCAATAGCTTTATACAAACATTATCCTCATTTGTTTCCGCAATATCCAAAGGTGTTAATCCATTGTTATCACGTACTAACAAGTCAACATTGTACTCGAGAAGATTTTCTATATTACCACTGTGTCCATGTTCACAGCAAACATGAAGTGGTGTACGATATTGACCACGAGGACCACACGGTACATTTGGATTTGCACCAGCAGCCAATAATACACTTAAACATCTTGAATTTTCAGTTATTGCTGCGGCATGAAGTGGTGCACGACCCCATGAATCTTGGCTATTGATGTATTGTGCATGTTCACCTCTCAATAAATCTTCAAGCAATTCTGCATTGTCCCATAAAGCAGCCTGATGTAATAATCGCCCGGGAAAATCTTCATCCACTGGTGTATAATCCTCCATATTTGTTATTCAATCTAAAAAATTTATATTAAAAACATTTATTCATCTTTATAAATTTTTTATCCATAACAAATATATAATTTAATTGTAATACTTACTGTTTATTATTCACACAAATGATGTAAAATTCTGTATTAGCTTATCATTTTCTTTATATTTTTGAATTATGTGATGTCTTGACAATTTAAATTGTCAATTGATGGTTTTAAATTGAAGGATGTATGGATTATATTATGCTTATTGAAACACATACTTTTTGTCAGGTAGTGCTCATTAAGCTTTCTAATATGACTAGAATATTATTAATTTACGTACTTTGTAATAGCTTATAAATACTTAACCTCAACCAGCACCTGCTTTTTACTATAATTCTTGTAATATTCATTTTGATTTGATGTAATATAAATCAAATGTCCGGGAATATTTTCTTAATAATTGCGAATTTGTATTCAAGTGACATTTTTTATTTTGTCAGTAAAATTTAATCACTGCGCGCGCGATATAACCTCCATTTTGTAAAATGTCCTCTCTTTTTTTTTATTTCACATCATTTCTGTATTGTCGACTGAGAGAATAATATAATAATGAGATGTACATACACACATACGTGCATTCGTATAAGAAAAAAAATCAATTTTTTACGGAAAACGATGCAACAATAAAGATGAATCAATCCAATGACTTTATGCAATTTCCGGATGAATTGAATTAGAATAAAATGCGCACTTTGAACGCTTCAACTAATTCATACAAACACAAAACCTCATTGAAATGAGATATTTCAATATGTTGGTTGATTGATAAATAAATCCAATCATGCCAGTTTATAAACACTATTAAATATGTTGAAAAAAAAATGAGACCTTGATAAGAATATTGTATTTAATCTATCAAACTAATCTTTGTCACTTTCATTTTTCCTCACTCGTTGAAATTTAATATTTCCCACGAATATTAATTAGTTATTATTTATTATAATTATAAATGAAATGTGTATATTAACATGTGAAAACTTGATTATGATAAATCGTAATGAGAAGAAAAATTATATTTTAATTGCTCATTTGTATTTTGTATAAAAACAGTTATAAAAAGAAATGAATGATTTGCACAGATTAAATAATTTGACGGACGTTTTACTTTTATATGTACATATTCATTGTTCTGCTTGACAACCTTCGCTATTTAATGCTCGTGCTAAATTTCGTGCAGCTGCTAATCGGAATATTTCAGTTTTATCTTGAAATTTTGGATCATCTCCATGTTCCTCAATGCAACGCATTAAAATAAATGTATCCTCACTCGATAATATTACGTCTTCAGCTTCTAACAATGGAATGGCATCTATCAATAAAATCGACCAGAAACTGAAACAAATAATAATTAATATAATTTTTTAACATTATTATTTCACATATTAAATGATAATAAATTGTAATTAATATGAATTTATTTACTATTTTGGTGTTAAATTGGAAACAATTAATGAAACTAATAATCGTGCTGCCTCTTTAAATTCACCAATTTCATACATCTGATGAAATTCACAATATTTTCCTGAAAATAGCCATAAAAATTCAATATATTTATTTATTCATTCATATTCATAATTAAAAATTAATTAATTTAAATTATTTTACCTAAAAATGTAAGTCGATCACTAGTTAACATATATGCTCCTAAATTTTCCAACATTTCTCTACATTCTAATTCACCATTTTCAGCATAACGTTTGAGAAATTGATCAGCAATATACGTTGCAAATGGTCCATCTTGTGCTTTTATAGCCCATGCTAATGCATTACCAAGTCTCTTTTGTCGTATACATTTAATTCCCTGAATTTTACATATGCTGCTGACTGAAAGAAAAATCAATATTAATTTTAAAATTGTCAACAGTAAAAATAAATCAAAAAATTTTTATTTTTTTCTGTCAACATACCAACGTTAGTCATACTATTATTACGCGCAACATTAAGTAATTTTTGTATTCGTGCTTCAGTACCCAAGGGAATTGATTGGAGTAAAATTTCTAATCGTGCCAATCCCTGAGTTGGGACAATGCTCTAGATAACTTGCCCCGCATTGCCACAGAGACGAATGACCGAATAATGTACTTCCATAATCCAGAATAAGAGATTCATGAAGCTGTGCAGTGACGCTGTAAAAAAAAAAAATGAAATTGTTTTATTCATTATTATTATCTATTAATTTTTTTTATTATCATTTATAAAGTAAAAATTCAGTTCATTCAAATGAATTTCTTACTTTGTTTGATCTTTATCGATTATATTTAATTTTTCACAACTGAAAAGTAAATCAGTTAAATGTGCAGCAAACCAGCCATTGTCATTCATGTATTGAATTTCTTGAATAACTTTATGTAAATCTCCCTCCATTAATGCTAAAATAACATGATCTAAATTTCGTCCAGTTGGCCATTTTTCAGCAATATAATTGGCATGATGTGCTAATTCTGCTTGCTTACAACACGGTGAGGAATAAAATAATTTTGCTGCAACTAATTCATACCAAGCTTCAGCGTATTTAGCAAATTCCCATAATATTTTATCCTCGCCAACAATCAGCTACAAATTTAAAAATTGTAATTAAATTATATTCAAATTTAGCAATTGATATTAATTAAAATGATTAAATTTAATTTCGTACTCTCATAAGTTCTTCCAGATTGTGATCAATCATAAATGCTTTGTATTCTAAATTCGAAGCTAAATCCATTTGCCAATGTTTCCATCGCATTGTAAATTCATTAATTGAATAACCGCCATAAACATTATATATTGGCATTGTTTTGAGAACATTATCAGCAGTAACAAATGCTGGATGATCAGCTTTGGTATGTAAAGATAAAAGTGCACGAACGACATCCAACTTTCCATGCAATGCACAACCTCTTACAGCATCCCAATAATTGATATTTTCCAATTCAGCGCCAATTGTTTTTTTTGCTAATATTTTAATTGCTTCAAGCTCCCGAGATGGAAAATGAAAACGAACCCATTCAAGCAATTGTGGAAGAACAACATCACCTATAAAAAATTTAATTTAACAAATATTCCAAGCTAAAAATGTAATAAAATGAAAGTTCATTCATGATATTAAAATATCAATACCTGGGAGTGTGTCCACATACAATATTTCTGTCAAATGCCACACACATTCAACATTGTAAAATATTGTCAAGAAATTTTCAAGTAATCCTTTTTCATCAGTTGCTTTTTCTGCTGCATCTTGCAAACTTTCAACGCAAGCTCGTAAAATAGATCTGTATTGTTTGCTGTGTTTAACTAATGCTGGTCGTACCTCTTCTGAACTGGTACCGTTGATGTTTCTTATCGAGAGGAATATTCCATTGCTTTCATTCACTAATTTACGTAAAGTTGGTGAAAATAAATTGACTTCAGGTCGAAGAAAGTGCACATTACTTTCGCAAGGATAAAAGCTACTCTTCTTATCTACAAATAAATTATTTCATGTGTTAAAGATTGCCTTTTATATTAATAATTTAATTGAGATAACTTACCACCAGAATATGCATTCACATGTTTATGTGCAAATAGACAAAGTTTATTTCCAGTACGCCAAGTTGCGGACATTCCTGCACGACTGCAAAGATCATCAGGAACACCCTGAATATTCATAATATATTTATTATACAATGACAAACATCAACAATTATTATTTAATATAAATTAAAAAAACCGGATTTTGTAGGTTAGGATAAACTTTCAATTGTGTATTGATACTTACGATTATTTGTGGATTATCTTCTTCTCCCATTGTTACATGTAAACTTGGACTTGATTGTTAAAAATAAATAGATATTCAACAACGATATTGAATCAATTGTTTAATGGATTTTTTGCAGAATAATAATTTCTTCAATGTTACACCTACGACATTTGCGATTTTCGCGCGGTAAACTTGGCTAATAAAGGCGAGTTTCCATGTAGTTTTATTGGATTATGTTGTAAAATGAATTTTCAACTGTTGAGAGAACTCATAACACGCACGCGCAGTGAAATTATTACATAAAAATATTTCAAACGCTATGAAATAATAAATAAATATCAAATATCTGGGAAGTTCTATGAGGGAGTATGATATTGTTAATTTAAAAATCTATCTTGTTTAGAGAAAGTAGAAACTTGATTAAATAAAGAGAGAAAATTGGATTTTCGGGTAGTTGCGCAATGCAGCTTTGAAAGTTTGAAATGGCACACAGATTTTGAAGACTATAGAAAAGGTATAGTCCCGGTTTCGTTGAATATTTTTAGCAGAGTACGCATGCGCAACACTAGCGGGACATTAATTCAAAATTATGAATATTTTTAACATCAACAATAAATTAATTTATACGACATGGAATCACTGATTAGTATTGTTTTTCTAAAAATTGAAATGTGCTTGTTCGACTTCTTCATGTAAATTATTTAATTGTTTTGTTAAAACTTGGGCTTATTTTTAATATTATTAAAATAGTTTGACAAAATATGATCTGTGAAATTATTATTCAAAATATTTGATGCCCAATAATGTGATCGTAATTAAAAGAAAATCAAGAATAAATAAAAAATGAAGGTAATTATCCTTTTTTTATTAAGATAAATTTAAATTACATAAAACAAATTATGATTATTTCATAAACATTACTATATACAAATGAGGTAAATGTAGAAAAATTAGATGAAAGAATAGATCAAAAAATAAAAATTATATTTTTTAAAAATACTTTTCAATTGAAGTAGGCTTTAAATTTTTAATTTTTGTTTGTAAAATTTGAGCTTCACATTTTGTTAAAATTTGAAGAATTTCTACAGCCAGCTCACTTTTATCATTATTAAATAAAAAATTTTGTACATCTCTTAATTTTTCACACAATTCATCCATATCTTTAATACTTGACGTGCAAGTTTCTAATTCTTCTACACCACTCTCACTATTTGTGTCACATTCTTTATTATGAATCAATTCATTGATTATAACTTGAACTCCAAAACTAGGATTTTCTGTAAAAACATTACAATCCAACGATGCATAGTTTTCAAAGCTTTCATCTTGTATATTAGAAAGAAGCTGAGCCAGGGGAATTTCATCTTCCTCATTAAAATCCTCTGATGGTTGAAAATTTTCTAAAAATCCTGCTTTTGAAAAGCATTTAGATATTATAGCTGGAGAAATGCTTTCCCAAGCTGCAGATATCCAAACCAAAGTGCTGGTTAAATCAATGCTTTGTTCTGCGTCTTCAAAAAAATTATCGTTATTATTAAACGATAAAAGTCTCCTGACTAAAAATTTTTTATATGCCATTTTAAAATTATGAATAATCCCCTGATCTAAAGGCTGACAAAGAGAAGTAGTGTTTTGAGGTAGAAAAACAATGTTTACATTTTCTAATTTTATTTTCGGATGGAATATAGCGTTATCTAAAAATAATAAAACTTTTCTATTTTGTTTTTTCATTTTCTCGTCAAATTTTTCAAGCCATGAAGTCATAATATCTATTGTCATTGAAGCTTTTTTATTAGATACCCATTCTAAAGGCAGTTTGTTGATATGGGATCCTTTAAAGCATCGAGGATTTTTACTTTTTCCAATGATTAATGGATTTTCTTTGTCACCATCCATATTTACACAAAATAAAATTGTCAATCTTTGTTTTGCAGTTTTTTTATAAGCAGTTTTATCACTTTGTTGAGCGAATGTTTTGTGGGACATGGCAATATAAAAAAGTTCGGTTTCGTCCGCACTGTAAACATTTTTTGGTGAATATTCCTTCAATATTTTTTGTAACTTGGCTTTCCAAGCTTCAACACTGTTTAAATCAACATCAATTAATTTACTACAAGTTGGTTTAAAACGTATATTGTGCCGTTGACAAAATTTTTCTAGCCATCCATTTGAAGCTTTAAAAGTTGTTATATTCAAACTCTCAGCTGCTTTTAAAGCTTTTTCTTTAATTAAAGGTCCAGATATAGGAAAGTTTTTATTTCTAGTTTCACAAAGCCATTTGTAAACTATTTGATCAATTTCCAATCCTTCAGTTTTAGGAAACTTTCTTTTCAATTCTGGATTGAAACCTTCTTCAAACAGCTTCTTCAAGTCAGATTTATTTTTTATAATTTCATTAACTTGTGTCCTTCCAACACCAAATTTATCAGCCAACTTTCTAGCACTGATGCCAAATTTTTCATTTTCAACAATAATATCAATTTTTTTTTCAAGAGATAAACGTTTTCGTTTCAGACTCATCGACATGATGATGTTAACAGAGGCACAATTGAATGTGAACTAAATGTCTTTGCTTGTGAGATAAAATTTCATGTACAGATATTTCTTAATAAACAATGAAACAATTTATAACCAACAATGGTTATAAAGAAGGTAAAATTCCAAAAATATTTACTAAAATGGCCGTGACCGTCTTACGGGAGTACCGTTATTATATAAATGCCATTCAGTTTCCATATAATTTTTTGTAACCATTTAGAAAATGGCCGTTCCTAGAGGTGACCACTTTTAAAAGATGGCCGACAATAGAGGTTTTACTTAATTATAATAAGATTATGTTATTATTACGTTCTAAATCTTTCACTTGTGTTTTTTCATTATGAAATTTAAATTGTTTTTAATATTTCACAACTGCACTCAGAGCATTTTTGTATTGAAACATAACCTCATCATAATCCACTGCACTTGAATAAAATTTATTTGAATGAAATTATAATTTTCATGTATCAACATTATTTATTATTCTATATTTAAACTTTGTGTATTGACACACAAAATATCATTAATAAAATAATATGTCGGTATTTTATTTATTATTTTACTTGAATTTATGTTTGTTAATATCACAATACTTGAAAACAACACATAGGAAATAATATATTTTTCCTGAAAATGAGATCAGTTATTGCTGATGAGACAAAAAAATAGAAACAATAATAAAACTCAAAAGAATTTTAGAATCAGATTTTTCGCTGATGAATTCACTGAAAAATTATATTTATATTAACACCCATACTTACCGACTTCATTATTATTATTATTATTTAATAATGTTTTATCTCATGAAACAGTAGAGGTCTCTACAGAAGAAATTTCAGTAAGCCAATCATATCACATAAATCTATGAAATTTGAAAGTTCGCGCCACTGCATACTAATGCGCACGCGTACAAAAAAAATCTCATGATTCTTCTTTTTACTCAAATATTTATGTTAATAAATAATTTGTTAATATGATTGGAGTTTATGATTATTATGGGTATATATAGAAAGATATATTGTATTGGCAAAATGTCGGCAATTTATTATCAACGACAAGAGTTCAATTATATATATATCTTCATTTTTTTTTTTTTTCATAACCTGCAAGAGCCCATCTAGAATTAAGTCGCGTTTGCCATTGAAGGTGAAATTATTTTGTTTTTTTTTTGTTTTATTATTTACAAAGGATAATTATTATTCATTTAATTAAATCATATTATTACATTAATAGTTCTGCACGTTTGTCTGTATATTTGTCAGTCTTAGATTGTTTTTGCCAAACAAAAAACCACACTCGTATATCCCTGTACATATAGCATATGCAATATGATAATTCAAGATAGAGAGAAAGAGAAATCGTGCGCTATGAAAGGATGTTTTACAATTGAGACTGAAATACTTTACTCATTGCTTGTAATTTCACGAAGAAAATAATTGCATTTACTGCATAGTACATGATAGAATTATTATTTCATTGATAACGTTTAAAAACAAACAAAAAAAAAAAACCTACTGGACATTTTTTATCATAATCGCTGAATTATACAGATGATAAGAGACAATATATAAACGCAATAGAAAATAAAAAAATTGAAGCAAGCATTATTTTCTTGATATTTTTTGAGCACAATTGAAAAAAAAAAAAAAAAAAAAAAAAAAAAAAGAGAAAGATAAAATTAAATATATATATATTTTTTTCTTCACGATGATTTAGATGAAAGCAAGAAAAAGCTGCCTGTATATAAGTACATGAGTTGTGTGACTGATGTTAAAAAAGATTCATGTTCATCGACGAGGTATTTAAACATTTGATATATCGAGAAAATTGAAAATGTATTAACAATATTTTTCATTCCCCATGTTTTTTTTTCTTCTTTATATAGTTCTTTGTAATGTTTAATTATAATAACTATTATCTATACAATTCTATTGTTGTCTGCAATGTGATGCCAAAAAGATTTGTAAAATGTTTGTAACACTTTTCTAAATGTCAAAATTCTAGATAAAAAATCTGTTTGATTTTCGTTTTAAAATTCAGACTGTTTTCTATGTTTATCTCAATATTTTTCGAGTAAAAATAATAACATTATTTAAAAATGAACATGGTATCTTTCTTCATGATGACTCGTCAGTGTCAACTGTTTTTTTCTTCTTCTTCTCGCGTTTGTGTCACTTCTCTCTATATTTATTTTGCTTAAATTTCTTCGACAAAATTATATTTCGTGATGATAATTGAATTTTACTCCTTATAAGTTATTAATAACATCAAGGGACATTTATCCCACGCGATATATTTAATTAAAATAATATAATATTAATAATAATGATACATCTTACAAATTATATGTACAATTCGGATCTCTGTACTCATATATGGGATATTTGCCCATTATAAATTTCATTTCGATTGAATTACAGTTAAAATGGAAATAAATCATTTTTTAAATAGCTTCCTTTTTACAAAATTACATTACAAACTGGCAGATGCAAACGTTTGGGCATATTATCCAACTTTTTTAGCTGCCTAAACACATGTACATCTTTTTTTTTCTAAAACTTAACGTTACACGATGGCGCTTATTTTTTTTTTTCCATTATTTGTTTCTCAATTATCGCTAATCTAATAAATAGTTTACAACCTTGTGTATAAATAATTATTGCCATTGTGAAACGTGGAGCGAGAGCAAGTAGAGGAAAAAAAAAAAGAAAAAAAAACTCTAACAATTGCGCCCTGGAATTAGGTTAAATCATATTTTGATAAAAGTCATAGCGACATTTTTCCTTTTCTTCTTTTTTTTTTCATTTCAGTGAAAGACATCGGCGGCAATTATCAATCGTTCATCGATTAATTTCCCATCGTAAAACACCATTTTTCTATTACAAAAAGAAATAAAAAAAAAAAAAATAACACACGCACACACACGCAAAATAATTAATTATTGCGAACAAATTCAACCAATAACTTTTGTGATTTTCACATTTTCGTCAATCGCTTATTCATTATTTGATAGTTCATTCAACATACTTTATTTGAGGAGGGTCACGAGCCCAAAATACTCCGAACCGCTTGATCAAGTACAGAGTCTTTGGAATCATTAGTTTGACTCGTTGTTGCATTAGCAGTTGTTGCACTGGAGCTTGCTGCTGTGTTTGCCGGTCGTTTTTTCAAATTAAGAATACTATCAATGGCAGACTGTACTTGTGCCGTAATATCATCATGCTCATTCACATTACTACTATCAACATTGCCTTGTAACGACCCTGGACATTGGACTTGTGAATGAAGTGCCAGTCCATCAAGACTATCAGTGTCCTCTAATAAATCGCGCTCAAGATCCGTTGCACTACACCAACGTTTTTCAAGCTCCATTGCAGAGTCTGTTTCAAATATATTTTTCAATGTACTCGCGGCACTTTGAATATTCACTGAACTACCACTGCCACCACCACCACCACCACCACTGACACTAGTACGACACTCGCCATTGGCACGTGTTCTTTCTGTTTTCGATAATTTTGCTAATGTACCAGCATTAATACCAATACCACTAGCACCACTTGTAATGTTTTTACACTTTGATGTATCACCAGTTGTTTGATAAACTCCAAGTTCTTTTTGTATCTCTAACCATTCATCATAATCACCACTTGTACAGCTCGATGGTTTTATTGTTAATTTAGAATCCGTTTCTATACTAGAAAAGTCATCTTCTAATTCTTGTTTAACTGATATATTTGATAATGACGCTGATGTTTTATCACCCTCTGTTGATTCAGCTTCAACTTTAGGAAACAGTGGCTTTTCTTCTCGTTTAAATTCTTCTGTAAATACGAAATTAAAATTCCATTAAATTCAATTATTAATCTATATACAATAATTATTTTAACAAAATTCTCTTGTTCACCACTGGTTTTAGCTTCCTGTTCTCGCAATCGTGTCAGCATACTTTGTTCTTCAGCGACAAAAGTTCGATCAATCATCATTAATTCTGACGTTCTGACTTCTCGCTATGGAGGTAAAAAAAAAAAGAATAAATTTTATAAATCATTTAATGTTTAATTAATAATTTATTATGCTCATATCCAAAGACTTACCATACTTTCCATAAGCAATAAATATGTGTATTTATTCATCATAGAATTAAATTTACTGAGTAGATGTTTAGCAGTTTCCTCAAATAATTCATCCGCTTTAGCCAAATCTTTAGCACTAAGAACTTGCTCATTAAAGCAATGATATCTTACAAGCCTCTTGCACGCATCGCGTTTACTGAGAAACGGAGTATTTACGTCAGGATTAATAGCGCCATTTTGATCAATCTTCAATTGCTGTTCAATTAAATCACTTCGATTAACTTGTCGACAAATAGGGCTTGTAGCTGGTCGTTTAACACCCTGTCTTGGACTAACAGCAGTGCAAGCAGTAGTTCCAGGACTAACGACAAGTTGTTTTATCGTACTCGTTGAAACATTAACTGGACTTTGAAGTGTTTGTCCTTTACCAACCACTCGAGGTGAAGTGACTGTTGTAACAGGCGACTGAATTTGATTTTGGTTTGGTGATGGTAATTCTTGTTTAACCGGACTCAATAATTGAATATTTGGCTTAATATCAGGTGGATCAGTTTGACATTGCGCTGACTGTGTGCAAAATTGCGTTGGATGTAATTGTGTTAAATTTGAAGCATTATTTTGATTTGATGTTGTAGCAACAGTGCTTGATGATGGAAAATTTGATGCATTTGACGCGGACGGATTTAACAATTGACCATGATGAGGTTGATAAATTTTTTGTTGTTTAATAATATTTGATGGTAAACTAATGCTCGAAATGCTCGGCATACTTTGACCAACAACTGCATTTGTTATTGTTGATGTGCTGATACTACTACTGCTATTATTACTATTATTACTGGTGCTACTGTTGCTGCTACCACCAGCAATATCTTTAACATTTTGACTAATAATTTGATTGCTTATCGGTGTTGCAGCTGGTAGACTGGTGGATGTTTGCGTTTGTGCTGTTGACGTTTGATTTTTACATGTTACTTGCGGTTGTGATATTGAAAAGACTGTTGGCGATGATATACTGGCATTTGTTGTTGTTGTTTCAGTACTATTTGGAATTGTAATCGATGGTGCACTCACAACTTTACCGCTAGCCACAATTTTACTATGCTCCTGATAAAGTTTTGTCAACAATGATTGTTCGGTGGGTGTATTTGTTTTACGTCCAACAATAGCTTGTATTTGCGCCTGAATACTTTTCAACATCTGTTGCTTTTGCACTGGGAGTTGTATGTATCGCGGTGTTCTTTGAGCAATTTGACCATTTGATGAAACTGATACTTGTGTATTGGATGATGTTGTTGTGATTATTCTACCATTGCCAATAGTTGTTGCTGTTGTATTAACATCATTTTTATCCGTATTTGTACTGTGTGTTGTAAAGCTTTGAACTCCTTTATTTGCACTTTCCACCTTGAGGTTTGTTGTAGTTGTTGTGAGAGTTGTTGAAGTAATTGTCGATGCTGATGTTGATGTTGAAGCTATCATTGTTGGGCGCGTAACAGTTATAGTTTTACCGCTCTGAAGATATCCTGTATTTTGTGCTACTGTAACGGAGGCTTTTGTTCGTTTAACGACTTTTTTCTTCGCAGTTGTTGTAGGAGGTGGTTGCTGCTGCTGCTGCTGTTGTCGTTGTTGGGGTGAATGATTAGTAGTTTGTTGATTATTGGTGAGATTTCGTATTTGTTGTTGATTAAGATGATCGATAAAATGATTTGGAAAACCAGAATTTTGTATTTGTATTTGATGTGGCATGTGCGATGGTGCGGCTTGAACAACAATATTTTGAATATTATTTTGTATTGTTGGTGCACCACCTGAGCTATTGACAATTATTTGGCTTGTCGGTGTATTTATTTGGACACCTTGTAAATTTTGTGTATTTGGATCTGTTTCACCAATAACAATTTTTTGCGGTTGATTTTGATTAATCACTTGACGTGATGCATTTAATTGTCCAGTAAATAATTGCTGTAATAATTGTTGACTAATCACTTGCATTTGACCATTAGAATGAGCAATTAATAATTGATCATTTGGATTTAAATTACTCAGAGTATTGAGAATTTCCGGGGTTATTTTCGGTGCATTATTTAATATATTTGTCGCAGCTGAATTAAGCATTTCTGTATTTTGCATTTCGTGCTTTTGAGATTCATTACTGGTGGTTGATATACCACCAATAGATGGATCATGAGAAAAGAGAATATTTTGATGGATATTTGACTGGGATGTAACACTTTTTTGCATGTCGCATTGAAGCGTATTTGAACCACAAGAAACATTTGGAATTGTTATTTTCTGTTGCTGTTGTTGTTGTTGTTGTTGCATATTTAGTGTACTGACATTTGAAACTGAATGTTGTTGGACATTTTCCGATGTTTCTTGCTGTGTTCGTTGCGCTTCAACGACACCCTGAATAGTTTGTTCAACAGTTTGCATATTCCCTGACGTTAAAATATTCACTGGTTGATGCTGCTGCTGCTGTTGTTGTTGTTGCTGATGATGATGATGATGATGATGATGATGGACATTGTCATTACTCGATTGAATAATATGCATGGTAGGTTGCTGTTGGGTATTTGTGGTGGTATTTTGATGCAAAAGATTTACTGAATTGTGTTGTTGTACTCCTGATACTGTGATTTTATGTAAATTTTGTTCATGTACCCTCTGGACATTCATCGATTGAAGAGTTTGAGTAGAAATTTGTTGATTTATCTGCTCATTAATTTGTTGCATTGTCTGTTGTTGTTCATGTTGATTTTTTTGCTGTTGAACATTACGTGGATTTTTAACATGAACAGTACGATTAACCGTTGTGCCATGCGCAGTTGTTTGCTGCGTTGATTTAACAATATTTTGCCGAACATTTGTTGTTTTTGCTGTTGATAATTGCTGCGTTGTTTTCTTTACAGTTGTTGTATTAGCGGTTTGTTGTCCGATATTACATTGCTGTTGACTTATTTGTTTTGTCGTTGGTTGGTCAATAAATTTGGTACATCCAATTTTCGGCGACGTTGGACCAACGGCTATTTGAATATTCGGATTTGTCAATTGCATTCCGGCATTTAATTGATGCACAGATCTTGTTATTTGCGCGACTGTTTGTGAATTAATATTTGACGGTTGATTAGATGCAGTAATTGATTCGACATTACGTTGACCAACGACATTTACTGTTGTACCAGTTTGTGCTATATTCGATGTATTTTGCGTGTATGCCATTTTTGTGCAAACCTGAACATGATGTGGACTGGTAATTGTTGGTGATGATTGTCCAGTGGAGTTGACAATTTGATTGAATGTCTGATGTCCAACAGCAGGTGGTGTTTTAGGTGGATTTTTCGGACGATTTATCGTCGGTGATTGAGACAATGGAGTTTGATGTTGGGTGAATGTTGGTGTGTGGCCAAGCAATTGCGATATTATTTGTGAATTTTGTCCAGTACCTTGAGTCAATGATCGTATCAGAGCTTGTGCTGTTGCTTGATCAATTTCTGGCTGATTGGGCTCGGGTGTATGATGAAGAACAACTCTACCATCTTCACCAACCGCCAAACGAAGATGACCAGAAATAGTATTTTGCACAGGCATTTGCAGCTGCGCAACCAATTGACTACCATAATTTTCAGTTGATGATGCTTGAATGTTTGTTGCATTAGTTGTCACTGATTGAATAACATTCTGTGAAGTGTTTGTGATTTGTGGATGTGGCGATAATTGACCTAAATGCTGTACCGTTGTTTGTTCAACATGAATTTGTTGCTGCTGCTGTTGTTGTTGTTGTTGTTGCTGCTGCGGTTGCAATGACTGCTCTGTTGCATCAGGCATAATGTCAGTATCAAACATATCATCATCATCACCGATACCTGATATCTTCATAATACTTGCGAGATCAAGTTTTGGTGGATCATCATCTTTTTTCTTTGCTTTTTTCTTTTTCTTAGCTTTTTTCTTGGGTGGCGGTAATAAATTTTGATCAATAATTGTTGGCTGCTGTGCGGTGACGTGATTTGTCGTCGATGTTGTATTAACTTGGGTCATTTGTGATTGAGGACTCTGTACCATTGCGTTTTGAATCACGATTGAATTAGCCCCAGAATTTGCTGATGATTGATAAACAAAATAAAATAAAAAAAATTATTATTTCAATTATTTGATTATTATTGATATTTAGAGTGAGTATAAAAATTATTTTCCGATACTTACGTGGTGCGGGACTTGGTGTATGCCTCAAAACAGGTGGTGCTGGTGAAGAAAATCCATTTGGTACAGCAAAAAAAGTCGGTGCTAATCCTTGCAATTGCATTCCTTGCGCTGTGACAACTCTAACTAATTGCTGTTGAGTCAACTAAAGATTACAAATGAAAGAACAAAAATTCCGTTAAAATATATGGTCGAAAATCCTGATATTGTTGGCACACAAATGGTGTTTCTTGTTAAATTTTTCAGTGTATGAGGGTGGAAATAATAACATAATGACATTTTATCACATGTGTTAATGACTATATAAATTTAAATGAAATATGTTGGCATGTATATGTGTATGTGTGTGTGTTTGTATGTGTGCACGCAGGTACAAACATATCAACGATGAATGACTGAGTGAAACCATCACCTGTGCAGTATGCGTTTGCTGTTGAGCATTTGTCGGTGTCCTTAGTATTAGTTGAACGCCACCGGATTGTTGTTGCACAATAACTGGTCCAGACGATGGTAGAACCTATGATACCGAAAAAAAAAAAAAAAAAAAAAAAAAAACCCAACAAAAACACCGTTAGCACACCACCCAGAGCGACAGATTTTTTTTTATTTTTTTTATTATGTTATAAAATGTGTATTTGAGAATAAAATTTGTGCCAAGCTTACAAATAAGCGTTAAAGACAATGATGATGATTTTGAAATGAACATGACATGAATCAGAAAATAGTTAAGTTTTGTTATATGACTCGTAAGAAAGTATGTGCAATAAAAAAAAAAAATGATAAAAAAAAGCCACGGAGTTATCGCAAAAGTGATAGTAGCAATTACCTGATTCAATAGAAGACCTTGCGCAGTGGGTATCATTGTTGCCGTAGTTTGATTTTGTTGTGGACTTGCCAATACAAGTTGTGGCTGTGTTTGTTGTGTGACCTTTTATATGCAATGAAATTTTATAAATTAACAAGAATACTATTATTATAAATATTTAATTTAATTTTAAAATACATTACCTGGTTGGTAATTGTAGTTGTTACTCGTTGTTTTTGCGGTGTGACAACTCCCTGTTGATTTGGTGGTTTTGGTAATATTTGTGGTGGCTGTTTTGCAGGTTTACTAGTGGCTATTTGAATTTGTTGATTGCCAAATAGATGGGCTCTTGTAACTAATTGAGATGATGCTTGTTGATAGCCTTGGGGTGTACCGATTATTTGTAAAACTTGCATTCCCTGCTGTAATATTGGCGTATTTGGCCTAACTACAGGCGGTCCTGGACTACCACCAGGCGCTGGACTTCTATTATTCAATGTATTACTCGAACCCAAATGATGGGGACTTTTAGCTGGTGGATATGGACTCGGTGCTGGACTCTGTATTGGTCCCGCACTCATTGGACTTTGCATCGGACTTTGTAGTTGGATATTGAAATTTGAATTTGTGTTTGATGTTGCAACTGGACTTGGACTATTTCTATTTGATTGGATGGAATTAGAGGCCGGACTACGAAGTAAAAGCCGATTAGGACTTGGGCTTGGTGTTGGTGGTGCTATATTTGATGCTGGACTCTTCAATGGTATTGAAAATGGACTTCCAGGTGAACTGACATTTTGCGTTTGCATATTTTGTACAGTTTTCACTGTATTTGTTGTTTGATTACTGCTGCCAATATTAATTGATCCACCCAAACCTGAATTTGGTGTTTGATTAAATTGTCGTTGTGTTTGAAAATTGGCCCCATGTGTGGCCATATTTGATACATGAGTTAAAGTACTGATTGGATCATTGGCAGTAGTAAAATGTGTCATGTTCGCTACTGATGCTTGCGGTTGATTTGCATGTATTGTACTCAAATGAATGCTCTGATTGATGCTAACATTTGGCGACTGATTTGTGCTGGCTGTTGTTGATAAAATAGGCGTATTTGATGTACTTGTAAATACATTAGAGCATATCGATGCACCAGATGAATTTGAATGCTGTGATATAGGTACTTGTGTTACATTTGAGCCAACAATGTGTGGCGCAATATTTTGTATACTCTGTATTGTTTGAAATGGAAAGCTTGTATTGCATGATTGTATTAATGATCTATTAAAATTTTGTTGATTGATATTTGATGTTGATGTCGAATGTTGATTAGCATTAAGTGTACCCAAATTTGATAATCCAGAATTATTTTCACCAACATTAGCATTGAGAGTAGTAAAATTTTGATTTATATTTGAATTTATATTTGTTAATGTTGGATTAACACTATTTAAACTCGAATTAATATTCGATAGTCCAGAATTAATTGATGTATTCAAACGATTAACACCAGAATTAATGGCATTTATATCTTGAGTTAGACCAGGTAAGCCATTGCTAATACTGTTTGACGGTAAATTGGAATTTAATGTTGAATTAAGTGCATTCAACGTATTTAAACCAGGATTAATATTTGGTAATCCTATATTTAGCAATGGATTCGACGTTGTTATGACATTTGACGTTAATGATGTGAGACTGGTATTTAATAATGACAGCGGCAATCCCATATTAAGGCCCACCCCGAAAGTGGGGGTGGCCGGGGGTAGGCCCATACCAGTCCCCGACTGATTGATAGTATTTTGATTCAGTTGACTCAACTGATTCAAGTAGACTATATGATTAGCAGTCGCCGATCCATTGCCCTGCTCCTGTCCATTGTTCGATGACTGTTGCAATGTAAATGTTAATGGCTGTCCAGTTGAATTTTGCGCTTGAAGTTGCTGCAGTTGTTGTAATTGTTGATGGGTTAATACAGCAACGGGGTTGCTACGTCGTGTGGTCGGGGAAGTTGTAGAGGATACAGAGTCCCCGAGGAGAGGGCGTGTCTGAGGCTGCTGCATGCCCACGCAGCGCCTCGTAATCTTAGGTAGCGAACAGCCACCTTTTCAGTCACGCTTTTTCCACCCTCACCGATATGTGCCTTATTGTATATGTTTAATTTGTCTACACCTGTTATTTAATTAATTAAATAATTAATTAATGAACAATTTTAATATATTTATTTGATAGTTCTATTTGGTATTTTATTGATTTTTGAATTGATTATTAATTCTTGTTTTACCTTTATAAGTCAATGAAAATTTTTTATTGAATAAAGATGTTGGATATTTTTGCACTACGGCGCCACTCAACGCGTCTGCGACCCACGTCGCCGGTTCCTGACATTCATGTAGCTTCGTGTTTTACTCACACCGCAATTCAATAGACATGATTTTTCATTTCGGTGGATATTTTCTTTTCCAACCGTTATTTTCTTTTAGTAATATTTGTCTATTGATGAGGCTCTCATAGAGGAATTATGAGAGTTGGCCATGTGTAAATAACAATAATCTCAAAATTTGTAACATTATTTTTGCCCTCCATCAATTTTTTATCCATTTGAAGATAAAAATTCACAGGCAATTTAGATGAGATACAGTTGAAATTAATTTTGTTTCATATTCACCATCAAAGATTTCTCATTGATAATTTTCTTTAGGATATATTTTTTTATATTTATATTTAGATTTGCTCCAAATTTTATATGTGTATATAAATATATGGCTCAAATGGCCTATCCTAAATCTAAGACTGAGAAATAATTCGCGGTCATTGTTTGTTGAATGTTCAAATGTCAATAACGGCACTGTTCATCATTGATATTATTTGGTATTTGATTTTGGATCTCATCAGGTATAATTTATTTTGATCAAACAATTGTATCAAAATTCATCCATTTCTCATTTATCATTCACAAATCTGAAACATTAAATAACAACAATTTCATTCAAACTTTTATATTTATTTCTTTATTCACATTCAATAGTTATTAAACATAATAAATAAAAAAAAAAAAATCACATAATACATTAAACTTCCTATACCTAAATGATTATATGGTGGTTTAGTATTATTTTTTTTCATCTTTTATTAAATAAAATAATTATATACACCAGATGCAGTTATTCATTGAAGCAAATAAAAAAAACTGGTTGATCAACATAATTTCGTGATGTTAAAACTACATAACCAAAAAAAAAATTAAATGAATAAAAACAGTAAAAAATTTGAATCATTATTGAATAATTAAATTGTTTCAATGATAATATCATCATTGAAACATAAAATATATAATAAATATAGTTTTTATGCGAAAAAATCGGACATCTGGAAGTGAATTTTGAGGTTATATGAAAGGCGAAGGATTTATATATGAGTAGCGTACGTGCAATACAAGCGGGCTTATACAAGGTATACCAACACAAGTGAAATAAGCATCACCTACTGGATCCAGAGAGCGGCGCGCGGTTACACACAACAAAAGCGCAAGTGACAAGGCGTAAACAAAAGAAAAGCCCGCTTCACTTAAACATAATATTATCGATTAAATTAAGAGAAAATACCAATGATAATTATGACTATTATGAATTATAACAAACCAATGATATATAGATAGCGTCATGATGAAAAAAATCATCAATATTACCTCCGCGAACGCGCGTTTAGCCACCCGTGTTGTTGCCTCCGTTGAAATTTGTATTCTAGTAATCGTTCATACAATAATTAATGTTATTTTATAATCCGTAAACACTTAACTACACAAAACACTATGAACACAATAATGTGTTGGAATTATTAGTGGGTATACAGTTCAATTTTTGTATCACGACAGTTCCGTGTACGCGTTTCACTATAGGGTGACAACGGCCATCATCTATTTGTCAATTCCACCAAATTTACAACGGTAAAATTTCCAGGTGGAAGAGAAAATATAAATCTCCCTAGTTTTATAATTCTAGTTTTAGTTTTTTTATAGTCCGCCATTACAGGTGGCGTTTTGTAGTTATCAGCGCGCGTTATTCAAATATTTTTTTTTCATCCAAACGTGAATTATTATTGAATTTATTAATTTTTATCAATTGAATATTTTTGTTGAGGTGATTTATGAGTTATAAACGTGAATTATTATCGATGGATGTTAATGGTAATGCAAATGAATGTGATAAATCGTTGAGGATTCATGAATTGAATTTAATGAAACATGTTAATGTTGTGCGTAATACGATTTATTTATTGGAGAAAAATTTTGATAGATCGCGATATCTCGAGGCTGAGCAATGTTCAAGGTTTCGTGAAATGAAAATAAATAATGAAAAACTATCGTTTAATCTGAAAGAAGTTGAGCAACGTAATACGACAATGTTGAGTTAGTAAACAGGATTAATAAATAAAATATATGAATGATAAATATTTTTATATTATTTTAATTTTAGTGTCCATTTTTTTTTCTCTTAGATTTATTCAGGGCGAATGTCACAGATGAATTACCGAATAGTTTGAAGAATCAAGTAAAAAGATCATGGCAACAAAAGTATGATGCATTGCTGAATTTAAATACTCAATTAAAAAGAGAATTACATTTGAAAAATACAATGATAAAAGAAAAAAATTGTGAAGTAATAAATATTTGTCTATTTAGAGTTTCTTAAATATATTTAAATACATTTATTAAATATTAAATATTTTGCTTTGTAGATTGCCGTTCTTCATCAACAACTTTTAAATATTGGAGAAAAATTAACAGAACGTGATGAAGCAGTAAAAGATATATTTCAGAAATATTTAACCTTAAAAATGTGTAAAGAAGAACAAGAGATTCTTCTACGACAATCTATTGAATCTCTACAAGATTCATCAATGATAAAAAAGTCAAATAATGGAAATATATCATCGGAAATGTTACGCATGTCATTAATCCCAACAAACGAAGCACTTTTAGCTTATGAAACACGAAAAAGCGAACGTTTAACTAAAGAAAATGATTTATTACGTTCGTCATTGCAACAATTGCGCATCAATTGCAATTGTAATCGTGATTCAGATGCAATCAGTCGTGTCTCTAATTCGTCCTCCTAGCTATTTTATATTGAAAAGAAATATTGAAATAAAATGGAATTTAAAAAATAAATGAAGTCAGTGTTATTAATCTACATTCATACAATTATCTTTTGCATAATTGAATCAATGGATTGTTACGTGGGAGATATTGAAGAGCTTCCTTATATATTAGTTTCACAAATTGAATCTAAACAAGTCATTATTATCACCAACGACACATCACATATTTCTCCAACACAGGTTAGTATACATTTATTTACAATATAAAACAAAATAATTAATTAAATATTTCAATTTGTAGTTTTTATTCAAGATGAATTCATCAGCAAAATTCGACAGCTCCAACGAATTGTGGAATATTGTTTGGAGAACATTTGAAAATGCATCATTGACATATGATCTTGCAGCTTCTGGAAATGGAACAAAGATAAATAATTATGATAATGAATTTTTCGAAAATCCAATTAGGTTAGGAATTTTTACAGGACTATTTCTTGCTTGGCTTGCTGAAATTCAAATTATTCCAATAAAGGTATACTATAAATTATAAATTTTATTGAATACAAATTATCAATGATTATTTATTTACTATTCTAATATTAATTTATTTTTTAGTTTGATTATTCAATAGAGGTTATTACACAACGTTTTTCCTTTGCCCTATTTAACGTCAGTTGTTTTATATTATTTGTTCCAATTATTATTCCATTGCTGATATGTTTTTTTATCTATCGTCGAATTATTCATATAATATTAAAAATTTCAATGGGAAAAAAATATGCGGGTTTATTAGAAGGAACAGATTGTGTATGGGCTGTGGAAGATTCAACATCTCTGTCTGTTATTAATGTCCTGGCTGTTTTGGAAATAGCTGAGGATTCAAATAAAATAAATCTCGTTGAAGATTTTCGGAATTTAGTGAAAGATCGTTTGATATCATTGGACTTTGATAAATTATTTTGGCTCAAAGAAAAGAAATATGGATATTATTATTGGCGAAAATGTAATTGGATTAATTTAAAGGAATATGTCCGGTGGTTGGATGATGATTATGATCATAAAAATTGTGATGGGACTTGCAATGATATATCTGAAGGATGTTTAAAGAATATAATTGCTAGAATATGCAATAAACCACTTCCAAAAAATCATTCAGCATGTTGGGAAATATTAATTCCTAAAAAATGTCCTAAATCTACAGTTGATAATTGCAAGTTGAAGAAAAATTTTCCATTATTATTTCGAGTACATCATGCATTAGGTGACGGTGTAGCGTTATTGAGACTTTTATTGGAAGTAATTGCTGATTCAAAGAATACAATTGATTATCTGAATAAAAGTCAACTGTCTTTATCAATTAATCAAAAAAGATCAATAAAGTTAAATGATAAAAATAATCAACATGTCATACGACTTCCGATATTGCGTAAAAGTTCATCTCTTTATGGAAATTATCGTGCATCAACAGATATTATTCATTATTCATCCGATTTATTGGGAGCTTCAATGCCATTTTCGAAAATAATTTATCTTCAGATAATTTTTGAAAGCCTGAAAAAATATTTACGTGAATTTGGACGAAGAATAGTTGCACTGGTGCTAATGCCAAGTCATTTAATTTATCAATCATTGCGTAGTCTAGATAATAGGTAAGTTGCCTTGAAATATGTACATTAGGGTGCTTCGTTTGAGGGTTTGTCTTGTCGATAAAAAATGTTAAAGCCGATTAATGCTCGAATTTCATAGTTTTTTCAATTTTTATCAAAAACTATCAACTTTACAGCAAAAGTTAATGAAACTTTTTTTGTAGGAAATTGAATTTTCTACAGAATAGTCTTCTTAACTAAAAACCGTAGAGTTAATAGTTTTAGAGAAAAATCCAATTAGAATAATATGCAATTCATTGAGGACAAATTCAAGGTATAAATAATTCAAATTTCCATATATTTAATTGGATTTTTCTCTAAAACTATTAACTCTACGGTTTTAAGTTAAGAAGACTATTCTGTAGAAAATCTAATTTTCTACAAAAAAAGTCTCATTAACATTTGCTGTAAAGTTGATAGTTTTTGAAAAAAATTGAAAAAACTATGAAATTCGAGCATTTGTTTATATATTCCTGTACAATGTCTGCTAAAAACCAATTAAATAGCATAAAATGCCGCGAAGTTATGTATAAATGAAAAAATAAAATTGAGATTTACGTGTTAATTAAATAAAAAAATATCAAATTGATTGAAGAAGTACTTAATATATTAAAATTGAGAGCTCATCTTTGGTGGGAATTTTTTTTTTGAATGTTTAGAGTAATATACAATGAAAAATAGTTAATTCTTTTTCTAAATAAAAATTTTATTGCAGCGCTATTCATGGACCTGCCTTGTCGGGTGATAAAATAATATCTTACTGGATGGAAGATGATACCAAACATACTGAAAGCTACAGTTTACTTGAGAAAATTCGCGATATCAAAAATGTAACTGGCGCAAGATTTGGTGATGTCGTTCTTGCTGCACTTTCTGCCAATCTCAATAATTATTTTTTACAGGTACAAAACACTTTGTTAAATTTAATATTTTACATCGAAAGAAAAATAATTGGCAAATGAAATTAATGAATATTTCCTTCATATATTTTATAGATGGAAAAAGCGTCGCCTAAATTAATAACAGTTGTAATACCAGGACGAATGACATTTCCTAACCAAAAATTGACTTTGAATAATCGTTTTTCCGTTGGTTTATTGCCATTATACATATCTGAAGTTGATGGAGCCTATGACAATAATTCATCTAGAGATTCATCAAAAATTCTCGACCGTTTGCGTGCTGTATCTGCGTCATCAGATGAATTAAAAAACAATCCTGATTATATAATTAATTTTTGGGTTATGAAATGGTTTTGTGCTGGTTTACCAGAATGTTTTTTAAGGCCACTGTTGAAAAGTACCAGCACTATGATATTCAGTAATTTACCTGGACCACAAATAGTCCAAATTTCGCGGCATACATTAAAAAAAATTGCATTCTGGATACCACATAGGTTTACTTAATTTTATTAAAAATAAAATTAGGATACATAGCATAATTTTTTGAATTACCATTTTTTATTTATGAATTTTACAGGGGGACAACAGGCATTGGTTTTTCATTTCTAACATATGGTGGAAATGTTAATTTCTCAGTAATAGCAGATAAAGCTGTAATTAATAATGAGAATGCGCTTAATCAAATTATTAAAGGTACTATTGATAATATTGAACAACTTCATGCTAGTATCACACTTCCATGTTATAAAAAGTAATATCGGTTCATTAATATATACATATGTTGATGCATCCAGAGAAATAAGTAAGTAGTTATTATTTTTCAGATAACTGTAAATACATTTTCACAATTGATTCATGATCACAGCGATAAACTTCATTTTTTTTTCTTTTATTCACAGGATTCGGTGTGCAGAAAAACTCAGAGCTTTATTATTATATTCACGCATAATGTTTATATTGTATAATAATATTTTCTTTTTGGTCTTGCCATTAAGTAACAAACCTTGTATATTTTATAAATGAAATAATAAAAAATTTCTAATATAAATAATTAACAAAATCATTACACGAAAATATTTCTACAATAAAAAGATCCGAGTACAGAATAATATATTAACGATTTTGGATTAAATAAAGGTAATTCTTGGTTTTTTTTTATAGAAAATTATTCTTCTTCCTGTTGAAAAAGCAATAATGGCCAACATATAATATCTGACAAAGCATCAATGAATTTATATCTTTCATGCTCACTGCAAACAGATTTTGGCAGGGATTTTGAGGTTAAATTGGAGCTCGATATTGTTGTCGAATGAGCTATACGAAATGGTTGTCTGTAAAGTACTTTTCTTTGTGTAGGCGAAGTCGAATCGCTTTCTGAAGTTTCAAATTCATTCCAAGTAGAACTTTCCGAAAGATCACTTGTTTTTTTACATAAATATGTAAGTATAAAAAAAAATGAAAAATTGCAGTAATATATAAACTAATGAACGTGATTTGAGATAGTTCACATTAAATATATTTGTATACATAACTCACTTTTTAAAAGTTTCAAAATGGTTTACTTTTAGTAATTGTGTTTCAAATTCATGAGAATTTGTTAAAACACTAGAATCTAAGCTACTTTTTTTTGATAACTGATGAGGACTTGATAACAATTCTGTATGGTTTGAAATTTTATTTATGTCAATCGATAATTTGTCCTCAATTTTTTCATTTTGTGTCTCTTCAATATCCATTTTTTCTACGGGAATTATTTCCATTTCTGGTAGCAATTCAGTAATTGGCTTCTTTAACGTTTGCACATTTCTAATAAAAGATTTTAATATGATTATTAATTGTAATAAATAAGAAAAAAAAACTTTTCCTAACCTACATATTGTATAAAAAAAGAGATTAGTAGCAAACCGAGGGTAGTATTGTGATATATTTGGATTGCCAAAAAGATTTTTACGTCTCTGAGGTATTCTACTTCGCTTCACTAATTTTTTCGGAGTAATACAAGAATCTTGATTAATTAATTGCGTTTCACTTTGACACAAATTCGCTGTGCCATCTGGGAACTTACATTCATCTTTAAGTATTACATCATCACAAGATTTTACATCAGATTTATTATCAGCTATGACATCAGTATTATAAAAATTAATTTTTCCAATGATTGTTTCCGATTCAGAATTTGCATAACTAACGATTTCTTGAGTTTGATGTATTAATTTAGGAATTTTCGGTGATTTCCTATTAATATTCGTCTTAACATTGTGAATTTCATTGATTTCCACCGATATTTTCGTATCATCAATCACTTTCTTTTTATTAACCTTACATTTTTTCCATCTATTCCAAATATCTCCAAAACTTTCTGAAGTTCGTTTAAAATAATCATTGCTTTTTGCTGCAAACTGATTTGAAGTTTCATCATGTTCCATCATCTTTAAACCGCCATTAAAAATTTTTATAACATTCTTTTGTTCATCTTCATTTCTTATCTTTCATGTCGACATTCGATTATTACAAAAAAAAAAAAATTGATCAAAGTATTCCAATTAACTAATATTGATTTTAATAATTTTGCATTATACATGATTACCTAACAATTGGCCTATGTAATAAAAGAATTCGGAAAACAAATCGAGAAATTTTTTCATACGCTAGAAACATAAGAGCAGCTGTAAGAACAGTTTGCAATAATTTAGCTTCCATTCCTTTATATAAACCGGCGACACCCTGTTTCTTCAATATATAAAGAATTATTTGAATTGTTCCAGCGTTGGACGGAAGATTATCATAATTATGCCCATGTCGTAATTTTGTTTGCACTAATTGCAATGGATACGTCAATGTTGTAGCAACAGTCTTAGCTATTGCTCCAATTGCAAAGAAAACCCACGCTGGCGTTTGCGCACCAGCCAATGATTCATTTACTCGTCTCTTAATACCCTCATAAGTCATCATTTGAATAGCAGGATTCGCCACAAGTAATAAACTTGGTAATGTACCAGCCCAAAGTTTTTTTATACCATGATATTTCCAAATATAAATTAATCCATCTATAAAAAATAAATACAATCAATTAATTTATATTTGTATCAAAACAATTTTTAACTTCAATTCAATTAAATTATAATTTCAGTACACAATTTAATTTACTGATATTATTAAAATAATTAACATAATTAATTGAGTTTATAAGTTACCTAAAAGATTATTATATTCATTATTGTTTCGTTCAGACACGCCATTAATGCCTCTCATCTTCAATCGCGTATTCACAACCCACAATGGCGTCGTTACAAGCACATTAATAATACCTTTAAATAGAATAATTAATTTATTTATTCGTCTCTAGTAAATTATATATTATTTATATATTTTTGTACCAGCTATAGACGCAATGAATAAATCATTCCGAGCTGTTTGACTCGACGAACTCCTCATCAATCTCAATCCATGAAATGTATAAAAGTAAACGAAATTACTTGCACATAAACTTTGAAGAACTGGAACAATTCCTCTATACAATGTATACCTAAAATAATAATTAATTTTTATTTCCTCTATATATTTATTAAATACATTCTAATGATAAATAAATTTTAATTTCACATTTCAATAACTTACGGTCCCTCCTTTGAAACTAAATCGTAAATTGTTGCGAGGGTATTTCTCGATTGTCTCTCCTCTTCCACTATGAATATAAATTACGTTAATAATAATAATAATAATTGTTATTAAGTAGACAATGTAAATGAGAATACGTGAGATTTATATTAATATTCAAGACGCATAGGTGAGTGAAATAATTTATGAATAATGCGTGAGGTATTTTTTATTTTCTAGTAAAGTATAATTTTGTATTATGTAATGAAGTTCTAATGCATTAGCATGTTTTTTTATCTTTTTCAAATATATAAAATACACTGCGCGGTTTACTTTGAGAGAAGTGATTGCATTGCACGAAGTTGTCTATGTTATACAGTATTTTTAATGTATTGAATTAAGATGTTGTAGATATAATGATTAAGTAAATATACGGACAAAGTTAAACATTTTTAGTTTTTTATTATTGACAGTATTGAAACTTTCACGCGTTTCGAATAATCAACAACTGATATTTTCATGTAAAATAATTTTATCTTTTGAATATATAATTATAGTACCTTAGTTTTTATTTATGATATTTTAAACTTACACTGCAATCGACTGCGCACTGTGTCTAGTGGAAAGAATGTTGCCATAGCCACCACACTACCCTGAAAATAGTTAAAGAATGTTCATTAAATTAGATAGAAAAATAATTTTGTTGGAATTATTTTTGAATTTTATTTTTATTGGTATTTAATAATGAATCTTCAACATCGTGAAGAAATTCTTGAATTTTAATATTCTTCTTTGACTTTTATTCTCAATTCAATGTTGATTTTGAGTAAATAATTAGAGAATTTTTTTTTTTTTTTATAATCAAATTTTCTAAAATTTTTTTTTTTTAAATTACATAAATTTAATTTTTAATTTTATCTGAATGTATATTCGATAACGGAAATATTTGGCATGAAAATCAGAAATTTTGTTGTTGTTGATATCAAGTAAAATTGAAATTTACAAATTAAATTCAATTTAGATCAGAGACATTAATTAATTGTAATAAATAATTGAATAAATACAGCTAGATAAAAGAGTTGACATTAAATATATTAAAATAAATAACAAAAATGGAAATAAAACGATCGATTAATGTACAACACTTGACCAGAATGAAAAATTCTGGACAATTCGTTTGTTTAAGAAGAAATTTTTCTCCATTTTAATAAAATAAATAAAAATAATTTATTTATAATAAATTGAATCATAATATACTCACAGCAGCACCAGATATTGCATGTACCAGTGTTTCATATGTGAAAATTCTTCGTTCATGTCCTCCAGTCATTTTTAATCACGTTATCAAATGAAGAAAGTTGTTGAATTAGGAAAAAAAAAACTGGAGACAGTGAAAGTTTTTTTTTTCACTTATTTTTATTAATATTTCATTCCTACGATTATTCAATTTGTAATATAAAACGTATTTCGACGTTGATTCATCAATTAGATCTGTAAAAATATAAGAATAAAATGATTTTATACGACAATTTGAATGACAATTTAAAATATGACATGTGTAGATATGTAAAGTATAATTAAATTATAAGAAGCGCGATACAAACTTTACAATCGGTGGTGTGATTGCAACTGACATAAAATATCATCAACCAGGTGTATATAAATGAATTATATACATTATTACGTACGAAGTGGTTGTCGAGGTTTGCCGAAAAGGAGTTTATTTCTGTATGGAAAGTGAGTTTTCATTGACACGACAGTGTTGTCGCCATTTTTTTTTGTTAAGTAGTCTATGCGCAGGCGCAACGTTAGTTTGAACAAGGCGCGCGTAAATTAGAAAATCCAGAGACATTTAATCACGTAATGAAGTAATAAATATTATAACAAATCGATTGTGAATGATTTATAATTAAAAAGCTTTTGGTGTAATATTTTGAATTATATTTAAATATTAAACTACGTTGAAAGTGAATTATTTCATGAAAAAAAAAAAAAAAAAAAAAAAAAAATACTTTTTATATTAAGTTGAAAATTTTATAATCTCAATTAACAATTAATTCTATATGCCACTAAAAAATTGATTAAATGATTCAAAAGCAATTTAATTAATTTAATTAAGTATTAAATTTAAATGAAAAAATAATTCAGTTGAATTGAAATTTTTTCATTTATTTTATTTCAGCATTAAAAAATTAAAAAAATCATTAATTAATTTTTAAAAATATGACATCATTTATACATTCATTAACCGTTATTTTTTTTTTTTATAATGACAAATTTATTAGCGTGTTATTATGAATTAAAATAATGGCGTAAATTATTGATGTGTTCAGAAGTTTGTTTGAAATATTCGTTTTCAATTTTATTGACACTTGTTCAAACAACAGAAGAATTATATATTATGTTGACTTGTATACAGAATTCAAAACAATATGTCATTGATATATCTTGATAAATGACTTTGTTAAATGTGGCACATAAATAATAATGTAAATATATTAACAGTTGTTTTAACTTATTTGATAAAAATAAAAATCAATTGCAATCAATTATATAAGCAAAATTATATCCTTGATTAATAATTAATTTATTATCTTCAAGCATGTTTCCTTTATGAAAATATAATATCTCAGATGATCCAAAACCATCAGATTTATTATAAATTAATAAACAACCAGTTTATATTATAATAAGTAATTAATTTATATACTTAAATATATTTTAAATATATATTACTCTAAACATTCAAAAAAACGATATTTAATGATTTTTTCAATTTTTCTCGAAAACTATTAACTTTATAGCAAAATTTGATTTGACCTTTTTTGTGGGAAATTAAAATTTCTATAGATTAGTTTTCTTAACTAAAAACCGTAGAGCTAATAGTTTTCGAGTAAAATCTAATTAAAATAGCATCATGCAATTCACAGAGAACCAATTAAAGAAATAGTTCAAATTCTCATATATTTAATTGAATTTTTCTCGAAAACTATCGATTCTACGATTTTTTGTTAAGATAACTATTTTGTAGGATTTTTAGTTCCCTACAAAAAAGGTCTCATTAACTTTTGCTGTAAAGTTGATAGTTTTTGTGAGAAATTGGAAATACTATGAAATTCGAGCTTAAGTCGGGTTTAACAACGAAACATATTAGTATTCATATTAACTTATACAAAATATATTCTAATAAATGGTGAATATTTTATCAAAAATTGCACCGTAATTTTTCTATATAATAGACAGTTGGCAATATTATTTCCTCCCATTAAAATATTACAGACTAATATTGAGTTAATTCTCTACCACAAATAAATAAACAATTATATATTCCTTTGAAATATTACATCACATATTTAATTCAACATTAAATATTTTCAAAAAGCGAATATGTATATTGGATATCATTAAACTTTTGTCAACTATAATATATCACAAAAGACATTCCACTTATCCAAACTTTCTCAAATGCAATACATACAATCTCTACTTCTACTTCTACAACTAGTAATTTTCCTACTTTTCTTAGTTATCGCTTCTGTTAACTTATCATGGCATAAACAAAGATCTAGGTGACACATATCAGAATGCTTTGTTGCAAGTGCACCTGATACTGTTGCATTTTATACCTACATATATAATACATAAGATCCATATTCATATGGAGAGTTTGGTGCACATTTTTCTTTTGACAATTGAGTTTGAATCCTGTTATTCAAGTTTGAACTTCGCATCATGGCAATTTAAAGTTTAATATAAATATAGATATTGGGGTTGGTTTGTTTGAGGGAACTATTTTTATTATCGTGGCATTGACGAAATACTATACTCTTAACATTAAAAAAAAAATTCCCACCAAAAATGAGATCTTAATTTTAATATTAAATACTTCTTGAATCAATTTGAAATTTTTTTATTTAATTAACACGTAAATCTCAATTTTTTTTTATTCATGCATAGCTTAGTGGCATTTTATATTATTTAACTAATTCTCAGCAGAAATTATATAGAAATATATAATCTTTAAAAGTGTCTATCACTAAATTATTTTCTGTGAACTGCCTCATTGGTAAAAAATGTTGAAGCTGATTTTTGTTCGAATTCCATAGTTTTTTCAATTTATCTTGGAAAATAATAACTTTTCAGCAAAAGTATATAGAACTTTTTTTATAGGAAATTAAATTTCCTACAGAATAGTATTCTTGACTAAAAACCGTAGAGTTGATAGTTTTAGAGAAAAATCCAATTAAAATAATATACAATTCATAGATGACCAATTCAAGGTATAAATAGTTAAAATTTCCATTTGTTTAATTAGATTTTTCTCGAAAACTATCAACTCTACGGTTTTTAGTTAAGAAGACTATTCTATAGAAAATTAAATTTTCTACAAAAAAGGTCTCATATATTTTTGCTATAAAGTTGATAGTTTTCGAAAAAAATTGAATAAACTATGAAATTCAAGTAAAAATCGACTTCAACATTTTATCAAATTGATTGATTAAGTACTTAATATTAAAATTAAGAGCTCATCTTTGGTGGGAATTTTTTTTTTTTTTGAATGTTTAAAGTAATATTTCGTCAACACCGCAAAAAAAAAAAATACTGACCTCAAACGAAGCACTCTAATAGATACATATGAAAAAAAAATTCTGAAATTATTTGTCACAAATAGGCACGAGTTTGCGCTGTGAATAATGATGTTGCCGCCATATAATATGATGAAGTAATCGATGACCTGCGTTCTAACTGGGCGCTGGTGTAGCTTAAAAGTTCAAGTACACCGTATACAATTTTAATTGAATCATTCATAAACCTAAATGATTTATTTTTTCTTGCGCGATAGGGTTTATACAAAACAATTTTCAATGCATTATTTAAAACATGATAAATTAAGAATTAACATCAGAATAAAATAAATGAAACTAAAATAAAAAATCAAAAAGAATTAACAGCATTTTTGTGTCGTCTTGATGATATTTTAAGCCCCTTTTTCAGCAATGGCTCTTGATATTTAATCTCTACCTTGCTCTCGTTCGTTTGAATATCACTCATCATGATACAAAGTAGCATAGCATGAATGCCGCAATTTTCATGTGTCATTCTAACCCCCCCTTTTTTTTTTCTCTTCATTTTGCTCCTTCACCAGTCATTTTTCATTGCGGGTGAACATGGTGTCAACGTGACATCCCTTCAACGTGGCATTATTCACTGTCAAACACCAAAATGACAACTGAAAAAGGGAGAATGAAAATAAGAAAAATGTCAACATAGATATATTTTATAATACAAATCGATGATTTATCTGATAAGTCACTGATGAAATTACAATAAAATGGAATAGGATGTTGGACGTGTAATTGTAAATCCTCAACAATTTAAAATATTTATACACATGTGATATTTATAATGGAAAAACTTTAAATATTATTTATTTATTGCTCGAGGTATTCAAGATTTATTTATATATAATTATATATTTATTTATTTATTTAATTAATTGTTTGAACGTTTGTGTATTACTTGGTCGTATGCATGTACTACGTATATGAATAGTCTCTCTTTTTTTTTTTTTTCTTTAAGTTTTACATTTTTTTATTTTATATATGAACGTTTTTAAGATGAATTTACTATAATAAATATAATAAATATTTATTTATTTATTTGTTCTGATAAATATTAGCTCTGTTTATATTTTGCTGATTTCAGAATTAAATATTTTACATTAAAATATATACAATGTAATTTTGTTCGCCGTAATTAGATTTTTCATATTGTTTGTTTGCGTTTTTTTTTTTTTTCCTTTAGTAATTTTTTTTTTGCTCTTCAATATTTAATTAAGGCGGTTTGAACGACTAGTACATCGCTCAATATTATTCACCCATAGTATATAATATACATTTATATTATTTATGAGTCCAACATATTTTTTATAGTGTTTTGCGTTATTGTATCGCAGAATAAAAAGAGAGGTGAGAAATATTATATATATATTTATATATGATTTTTTTTTTTTTTCATTAACTCGTTTCAGAATTTATGTAATACTATTAACGTTGAAATTTCCTTGCACACATCAACATTCCATAATTCTCTCGTAACTTTTATTATTTCTAATTTTATTATTTCTTATTAAGATTAATTAATAATTAATATTGTTCTCATTTATTCGTAACATTATTTAAATTTTTTTAATAATATATCACTGTATTACGCAGGTTTTGCCAGGTTCAGAAGTGGTGCGTAATGTTATTCTTGAACCTGGTGTAATATTCTCGCTTCCAGTGGCAAGGGAACACGTTTTGGTCCTCATAATCATCAGGTCTGTCCTTATACTTGGACGTCTTACATTTGGTGCAACAACTCCACAAGCATCACTCAATCTACGCTTTATACTGAGAGTTGCTTTATGTTTTGGCTGAAATAATAAAAGTGAATAATAAGAAGAAATAAAATTAATTAACTTTATATTTTTAACAAATTATTTTCTCGTCTTTGAATGATGAATTGAAAAACAAATGTTTAATTACTTGTGATGGTGGCAACATCGTCGGTGATCCAAATGTTAATGGAACTTTACGATGATGATTTGGTGCCATTTCTAATGGAACACCAGCTACGACAAAAAGTTGATAAAATAACTCATCAACGTGATAATTACGCTTGGCTGATACTTCAACAAAAACACAGCAATCATCTTGACTAGCACAATATTGTTCAGCCTCCTCAACACTCACAGCCCTATAAAAAATGAAAATTAATAAAATAAACTGAAATATCCTCTCACTTAGAATATTTTATATATAAAAGAATCAATGTATAATATTTATTTATTTATTCTATTACAATAAATCATACTTAATATCACGATCACATTTATTTCCCACGATGACCATTGGTACTTTCATGCTGTGATGACTTTTGCTTCTTCCTTTAACGCTTTGTGTAGCGGTTATTTTTGTTTCTAAAATTGCTTCACGCAATCTGATTGCTTCCTCGAATGATTCTCGACTGTCCATGCCAAACACCAACACAAATAGATCACCTGATAATCAAGAAAAATAATATTCTCATTAATAAAAGTAACAATTTATTTTAATCTAAATTATAATTTCAATTCTTTGAAAGAGAAGAGTGACATGAAATTATTTATGTAGTAGTTTTCGAACGAATCAAGGATTTATTATTATTTCAAGATATATTAACACTAGCCATATGTCGCCCACAAACATTTGACAGTTTATCAACAATAAATGGCGTCGATACGACGTATTGAAGATTTCGTCGTGAAAAAGTAAGTTTTTGAGTTCATTTTATTTGTTTTTTGAAGTCTATACGGACAAAACTAATAGTAATATGATTATACAATAATTTTATATATATATTAGGCTTTCTAATACCATATATATTTTGCAGGCAAATCTTTAATTTCATACTAATTTTCGGGGTTATGTTTCTTGGGAGAATATGTTTTGAAAGAGCTGGGCTGCAGTGTGATGAAAAAGCCAGCTTTATATGGTCCCTTCAAAAAGCTCTTACTAAGAAATCTAAAATAAATAATGATACAGACTCAGATACATCAAATAAAATTATAAGAGTTCTTAAAAAGATCGTACCTAGTCAGATTGCAATGATTGATCTCAAACGGCTAATTTCATGAGAATTTCTTAGATTTAAGTGAATATTTTATCCAGAGTTTGCGTTATATAAAACGCTTTATAATTATATAAAATATAAAATTATATCTTAACATTATTAATAAATAATATCTTTGTTAATCTAAAATTTAAGTCCTGTAATAAGAACTTGGCTCGTTTAAAACATTGGGTGGCTTTTTCAATGCCTATGTGTTATAAAAGAGCTGAATTTAATTATTTTTATAAATGGTTAGATGTCCAAAAATACCGATAATTTTGAAAAATGTTTCATGACATCATGTAAATAAATGAACAAACAATTACTTAATATACAAATTTTTTAAATTATTTAGTTCCTTTTTTATTATTTGTTTCTTTTCAAAATTGGTTCTTTCATACCATTCTTTCCCAATTTTTTTTTCTCCTCAACTAGCTGAATTTAGAATAAATGCGATTATCATGACCGCACACGGAAAATGGGGCTGCATATGGCTATCGACTTGGTACCTACGTGAGTTTAGTCTTATCACACGCTCCCTTAATGCACAGCATGATCCTTTTATATGCATGCATATAATATTCTTATGCATAATTACTGGTGTGCAATTTACGCGCACGCAAATACATCTATAAAATTATTCTATGAATATTTATCATCATAAATTTATCTTTGTAAACGTGCGCTCAAATCTATAAACAAAGTGAACACAGCTTTTATTTCTCATATTAAATATTACATATAATGCAAATGAATATTAATTAATATTTATTCCATCATATAATGCTGAATATTGATATTCGAAATAAAATATTAATATTCAATAATTCACGTAGACAATTAAATGTTTGCATTGATTTATGTCAATTGCACTCGGTGAAATGTGATATAGAATAATGTTATACAAAGGAGGTAGAATATGATCCCTGTTGAGAGTCCATTCATGTATTTGTTAACTGATGATAAACGGGACAATCATATGAAAGAAGCCTGTTTAAAGCGGAGCTCTTAATTTTAATATTTAAAGGTTTCTCATCGTAATTTTTGTTTTTTCCATTTAAATTACATGGGAAAAAATTTTTTTTTCTTTGGATTTTTGTAGCTCGGTATTTGCGCATTATAGAAATAAGCTCATCACTGATTCTTGTAGGGAATCAAACGCTCTACAAAAAAGGTCTCTTACTTTTTTTTCATAGAGACAGCCATTCTGAAGATATTCAAACCCAAAGTTCCAAATGTATGAAATTTTGACTTTTTTTTTTTTTTATTAAATCAATACTAATTACTTTATTATTATCTTAAAAATTATTTTTAATTGGAAAACTAGTTTTAGTGTGCTAATATTTTCGTAAAGATAAATAAAAAAATACTCACGTGTCAGACATTTTTTTTTTCTTTATTTCATTTACTAAACAAAATTTATTTATAACTTATGTTAAATGATTTATTATTATTACAAATCAATAGAAATTATACTATCTAAACGAAACTAAGCAATATGTAACTATAATTATTGAAGTATTTTTTTATCACAATAAAGTGATTAGTATCGATTTAATTAACAAAAAAGTCAAAATTTCATACATTTGGAACTTTGAGTTTGAATATCTTCAGATTGGCTGTCTCTATGAAAAAAGTATAAGAGACCTTTTTTGTAGAGCATTCAATTCCCTACAAGAATCAGCTATCACCTTATTTCTATAAGCCGCAAATGCCGAACTACAAAAATCCAAAAAAAAAAAAAAAAAAAAATTTTCCATGTTATTTAAATGGAAAAACGAAAATTATAAAGAGCAACCTCTAAATATCATAATCAAGAACTCCACTTTGTTCACAAAGCCACAAACACATTTTTAAATATAAAAAAAATTTACATGAGACATGAAAAAAAAAAATGAATAAATTTTTCATGCTTACAACTATTTTTTTAGAAATGTTTATATTATTATGTACATATAAATTAGTGTGATAATTACTAGGGATTAATTTATGCTCGCTAAATTTGTGATTTAAAGCTGGTGCTTTGTGATGATGAATATACATATATCTATATATATATGGTGGCTTTGAATTTAGTTCTTGAGTTTGTTCTTTGGTGTGGAGGAGTACAAAGATTCCGCGGTCGCGTAAAGTTAGTCGTCGTCATCGCATGTTCTCTCTTTCTCTGAATGCTCGAGGGAATTTTGAATCTTATGTGCAATCGTAAATTCTCCCTTTTACGAGCAGTTTACCCCAACGTTCACGAGACATTTGGGAATAACTAGAGGGCATAACACCATACCAAAACTCATCAATATATAAAAACATATACGTAATATTTGATCTGTCTCGTTCATTATCGGGATCATGTGATAACATTTATTATTTTTTCTTCTTCATTCGAGGAGAAAATAAATAAAAGTTAATTTATTGAATTGTATAAAAAGCAGCTAATATATAAGTTAATATTAAATCATTTATCATATTGTTTGAATGAATATTATAAATGTTATATCAGTGAAAATAAAATAAAATAAAATATTAATTCGTGAATATTTTTTGATGATTCAAAATAAAGAATTTTTTATTTTATTTTTTTTTTAATTTTTTATTCACAGGTTGGATAAAAAACGTTGTCATACATTGTTTAGTTGGTGAAATATGTCACTCGGTATTGTATGATTTTATTTTGTATCGTAGAAACTCTCAAACTATTATTTTAAAATCGAGGTCGACCACGTAAATGTTCATAATATTTATATAAATATAAATGTTTCGTAAATATATACCAACATTAAAATTTGCATACTTGCATATGACATTAATGTAAATAAATATTTAAAGTTCATTCGTATCCCCATTATAAATCGATCATGTCTTTCAGATGTAAACAAAATAAAACTAAAAAGAGAAAAAAACAAATAAAAAAATTGAATATAAAAAATCAAACAGATAGTTATAAATAAAATAGTGCAATATATGTAAAATATTTCCAATGCTTCAGATAAAAAATAAAAATATTTCTATACAGACTTTTTATATTCACTTTTATATATTATTTTTTATCCAACTTTTGTTCTTTATTCAAGTTTATTAATATTATTGATTTTTCCTACCAGTTGAATCACAATATTATTTTTTTTCCTTATCATTTCATTCGATTTATTTTTTACCTTATACCCTAAAGGTCATTCATA
The DNA here is from genome assembly GCA_918226075.1 of Microctonus brassicae. Taxonomy (NCBI): domain Eukaryota; kingdom Metazoa; phylum Arthropoda; class Insecta; order Hymenoptera; family Braconidae; genus Microctonus; species Microctonus brassicae. The sequence continues at coordinate 10,115,092 of OW445484.1, read as the reverse complement.
TATAACTTGTTGAACACGATGAGACGGTGCTTGTAACAAAATTAAACGAGATGAAATTTTAATGAGAGAGTTGATGACAACACTCGACAATAAGATCAACAACAAATTTTGTAAATTTATAAAAAAGAAATACAATTATATATAATTACATTGTTTTATTGATTCACCGACAGTGTTGGAGCATTGGTAAATCTTTCCTCCAACAAAACCCGATCTTATGTATTTAAATATGTACACATACATTTATTATACATTCAACTTGTTGACTGTGTATACAGAGTGCGGCAATTCTTTTACTTTTAGTTCTCTCTGATCTCAAACTTCAGGTTTATTATACGTGCTCTGGTATACACTCTTTGACTATACCTTGCTGTCGTCACTATTGCCTCGAGATGTAGGATAGTATATAAAAGCTCATATTCACGAACAGAGAGTCATATTCCAAGAGTACGAAAAGCAAATAGAGTTTTTTTTCTTTTTTTTTTTTCGTGATATATAAGCGCGAAAAAATGTTTTAAAGTTGGAATATCACTATTGATTATTATTGTGAATGTTGGTTGATGGATATAATTCTATTTACCAGTGAGAAATGAAAGTCGTCTCATTGCAGGAAAAGGATGATTGCCACTGGTATCCAACAAATCTAATTGATGTACTTCACCACGTATTCTATATAATTTTCTATGAAAGTCTTCGATTGTTGGTGTATAACTCTCCTCGAATTTATTTGACAAGAATCTGCAAATATAAACTTTGTATTAGTATATATAATATTTATGTATAAATTAGGGTGTGATATTTTTGGGCAAGTTTTTTTTTTTTCATTAGATAAACAGGCTAAGAATATACTGGACGGTGAAAGAAAAAGCTTGGTTGAAGCGGAGCTTTTAATTTTAATATATAGAGATTTTTCATCATAATTTTTGTTTTTCTATTTAAATAACATGGAAAATTTTTTTTTTTTTTTTTGGATTTTTGTAGCTCGGCATTTGCGCATTGTAGAGATAAGGCAATAGCGTATTCTTGTAGGGAATCGAACGCTCTACAAAAAAGGTTTCTTGCACTTTTTTCATAGAGACAGCCATTCTGAAGATATTCAAACCCAAAGTTCCAAATGTGTGAAATTTTTACTTTTTTTTTTATTAAATCGATACTAATCACTTTATTATTGTTTTAAAAATTATTTTTAATCAGGAAACTGGTTTTATTGTGCTAATATTTTCGTAAAGCTAAAAAAAAATACTCACATGTCAGATATTTTTTTAAAAATAATTTTTAAGACAATAATAAAATGATTAGTATGGATTTAATAACAAAAAAGTCAAAATTTCATAAATTCGGAATTTTGGGTTTGAATATCTTTAGAATGGCTGTGTCTATGAAAAAAAAGTAAGAGACCGTTTTTGTAGAGCGTTCGATTCCCTACAAGAATTAGTAATAGGCTTATCTCTATGATGCGCAAATACCAAGCTACAAAAATCCAAAGAAAAAAAAAAATTTTCCCATGTTATTTAAATGAAAAAACGAAAATTACGAGAATGAACCTTTAAATATTAAAATTAAGAGCTTCGCTTCAAACAGGCTTTTTTTTTTTTTTTTTCACCGTCCAGTAAGTTTTCAGCCTGTTTTTTTGATGAAAAAAAAAAATTTGCCCAAAAATGACACACTCTAATATAAATATATGGATAATAATTAATTATTTAATATTAATAATAACAGATTACATTGCTGAGTAGAAATAGATGTAAGTAAATATGAGAATTGTGTTTGGGTTAAGGTAAATGAGATAAATTTTAGTGTGACGTCTTTCTCCATGGAATTCACTACATGTAATTGTGTATTTATAACCTTGGTCATGTATTGTGTTGTGCCCACTGGGGGATTACATTGCCTGAAAACAGTTTTCGTGAGAGGCCACCGAATCTAGAACGACTTGAGCAGCTTAAAACCCCCTTGACTGTACCGACTTCTTCATTCTCGCAGCTTTCATTACAGTTTTTATCTGTCCTCCTCTGTTGCTCTCATTCTCATTTTCCACCAACCTTTACTTATTCTCTATTTCATCCATGCTCTGTGCAAATCGTTCTCAGTCCCAACTGTGTTGGAAAGCTCTCCAATCCATTCTCCATTCTCTCACTATTTTTCACTCGTTTTGATATTCCAAGTGAATAAAAATGAAAGATAATGAAGGAACAATAGTAATTTAATACTCACTGAACATTAAATTAATTTAATTAATATCATTACTTTAGTGATTAAATTTTTTTCTTTTGGTTTTTGATTGATATTTATGGTGTGAATCTCATTGATCATAAAACAGGCGAAACTGTTTCATATGCATTAGACTGGGATGAAATGGATTAATATTTCATCAAAGCGTTGGAATTTCGTATTCCACAGCTTCTTAGATATAAATATACATTCATAATACATAATCATGACATAAAATAGTAGATAAAATAAATCCATACAGATATTAATAAAATATTTGATGATAAATTAATTTCAATATCGCATAAAAATGGAATTTTTTCAGTATCTTTGAATATTTCCAATTATTTTGTTTCTTCGATCATGTTTAAAATATATTTGTGAAGAATTTGAATAATATATTTCAAGGGTCAAAACTTTGCTACAAATAAATCACAAAATATACCCAGAGTAAATTGAGAGTTATAACGAATATAAATATTTATTGTTATATCAAAAAATAAAATAGTTTGATGACAATTTTCACATTGTAGAAATGATTAATTTGCATATAATAAATATTGATTATTTATTATATAAATATAATCATCAGTGTACAATACATGAACATGATAATTTCTATTGAACACAATTCAAATATATTTACAATACATGACGCAATATAGTAATCCAGATGTTCTCTTGGGGATTTCTGCTTCAATATATAATGTACAAACACCAATGTTTTATGATAAATACTATTGTACATTATCTACAGTGTTCATTGTCAATAGTCCAAATGTGGTGTAATATGACACTGATTAACATGAATACAGTGACAATTATTGATCCATCACTGCAATGATGAAAGCTCCTCTTTAAAGAATAAAAAAAAAATCAATATTTTAATATAAAAGTTGGACGCATTTTTTGCAATTTATGTATCGCAATATTGGACTATGCTCATAAAAAAAAATATCTATGATGAAATACAGTAAAAATAAAATCAATGCAACAGGAGAATTATAGAAAAAAAAATAGTAGCTATAATTTAAATAATTAAGAGGTTATGTATCTTCGTTTAATCATGATTCTATGTATCTAAAAAATATAAACGAAAAAACTAAAATTGGTAAACAAACGTTAAACTTGAATATGCACTCAGTAGATTAACATAGTGGTAGTACATAAAATATAGCTTATCGCAACAAAACACGAAAGCATTTTTCATTATTAAATATCAGTGTTTAGAAATTGGTGCAAGAGTTCATATAAAACATTCGCGAACTGCTGTGAAATGGAATATTATACATATGTATGGATATATGTATTCAGTGAGATGTGGATTTGACTGTGGAAATTCCAAATAGTATAAAATGAAAGCTTTCGACGTTGGAATAAGTGATGCATACCGCACCAGATGTAGACTAACGTTATTGATACATCCGGCTGTACATCGTACAGTAGTTGAATACTTCCATTGAATTTTCATGGAATACATACCGAAATACGTTGGTTAATATACAATATTGATACATATCCATTGTGTATAGTGAAGAATTTTATTTTGTATAAAAGTCCACTCAAAATTTGTGCTTGAATTTTTCTCACACACAATTGTTATGCTATAAACATATTCATTTATTTATTTATTTCAAATAAAATTTTTTATTTCAATTAATTTGACTTGGAATTATTGTGAAGAAATTTCAATACAAATTCCGAATTGATTTTAATCCCACAAAATTTTCTATTGTATAGTACACGGAGAGAAAAATCTACGAAATTTTATTGTGCATTACAAAACAATCTTAAATAACATTTTTAGAAATATTTATCTTTCAAACAAAGAAAAATTAATATGGAGTTGTAGTAAATTTAAAATAAGTGTGAATATTCTCAAGTAACATTACAGTAAAATTTCTGTGACAGCACAGTAAAAATTTCCAAACAAACCGTTTTAGTACTCTGTTGATGAAAATTTAGAACATAAAATTTTACTGTGCTGTCTAGCAATCGGGGCTCGATTCATTGGTACCAATGTTTTGGTCTTTGTTGATTCATAAGACGCCTGAAAAAAAATTTGTTGCATTCTGTTGCATCATCATAACGTATTTGCAACTCACAACAGTCAATATTGCCATTGAAAAGTGTTCTTTGGAAACAAATTAATCGTATTAAATTTCTAAATTATTTATGTCTTCATTTATTTATATAATATATTTAATAATTTGTTTCATTCATGTTTAAGAATTAGCAGTGGCGTTCAATAAAAAATATTTGCTTTAAAATAAAAATTCACATTTAGTTCTTTAAAAAATTATAAAACGTCTAGATAATTCTATATAAAAACCATTTTATAAACAAATGAATTAAATTATAAAATGGTTTCTATATAGAATTATATAGACATTAAATGATATTTCAAGGAGCTAATTGTGAATTTTGATTTTAAAGCAATAATTTTTGATTGAGCGCCAGTGCTAATTTTTAGAGGCCTGACTGAAAATTTTATTTGATTTTCTCTACAAAAATTCTACTATGTTTCTCTCCGTGTAGAAATAATTTTCTATCAAATTAAATCACATAAATACGATGTTAAAATTTTCTTATGAAATAACGCATTGGAATGATTAGAAAAAATATTTTTCTTTCCATTGCGACTGCAGTTTCTATTGAAATAAAAATATGTACAACTAATTAATATGCTTACCGTGCTACAATGGCCGTTTTACCAACACGCGCGCTCCCAAGGACAATAAGCCGATAACAGTTGCGTGGGGGCGGTTTGCACGAATCCTCTTGGGAGGAGGTTGATGCAGGACTGGGACTAACAGGGACCGGGAGAATTCCATCCTCCGGTCCCGATGGTCCCTCGAGGTCTTGTGCACCCCTTCTGCTTCGCATCGGTTGACGAGGTTCACCCTCGTCAACTCTACTTCCACTTCCGCACAGTCGCTGCACGCAACACAACAATCGGCCACACGCCTCCAGCTGTAAAATTACACATAGTATTCATTTATTTCGCATTTTATTTTTTATTCCCCCGGGGATTCCTCTATTTTTTTTTTCTTTTTTTTTTTTTTTTTTCGTTATTTTTTTTATACATGGACAGAAAAAATTTAAATTGTGCGGCTTTAGGCTATAAAGTTTCACATTATATAAGACGGTGTATGAGTCAATCATTTATTTAAATAAAAATGTTAATTTGGAAGAATTATTTTTCTTTGTACGAGCAAAAAGATAAATTATAAAATATGATTAAATTATTCTTCTGCATGGTAATCTTTTTTTATTTCAATTTTTTTTTTGTGTTTTAGTTATAGTCTTTACTTGGAAATTTATTGTAAAGAAGTTTGTGTTAAAGCAGGAAAATAATTTTGCATAAAATGAATAATAATTTATAATAAATCTAACACAAATTTATTGTATAGAGATGATTGTATTTTTATTTTTTATTGTGCAGTCTTTAAACAAAAAATTCAATTTATTGGATATAAACAATAGTTTTGCATAAATAATTGATTCAATATTGTTGATGAAACACTTTCAAAAAGAATTTATATCGACGTTTTTTATTGAAAACAAAATTGAAAAACTTGTCGTTGACAAATTAAAAAATGAATTTAAATTGAATTTTCGATATTTCAATTTTTCTCAATGATGATGTCTTCTCACGTGATCACATAAGAGGGAAAAGAAAACTGTCAGAAGTCAATAAGTTAAACGTATACCTAAAACTTATTGCCACTATTCACGAAATATATTTCTCGAGCCACTGAATAAATTCTGCTTGGTTTATATCGTTAAAAAAAAAAAGATAAACACAAGAATACAATATAAAAATTTCAAGAATAATATAATTATTAAATTAAATAAAGTTTCTCCATTTCAAGTACAGACAATTTTAAATTCTGTAGAAAATATTGTTTTTAAATTTGCCAAAGACGTTGAAATATAATTTAAAATTACAGAAGTTGTTGTTATTGAGTGCACATAAATCATAATTTATTTTATATTATATTTTACAACGCTGAAATAAATACTCACAAATGTGTAACATTTTTATAACCATTAATCAACAAAGATACATAATGAAAGTGTAATACCATTTGTATGACTTAACAAAAAAAGCGAGCGAAAATTTATCGATGATTTATTTCCAAAGATGGTATAAATAAACTCATTTTATTTCTTTTTTATTTTATTTTTTTCAATTGATTCGATTTAGATTATTGCCCTATGAAATTAATTTTGTTTGCTGATATTAATTACATATTTAATTCTTTAACTTTGTAAATAATATTAATAAAACATTTAAAAATATTTCAATTTATTTCTGATCAAAATTGATTAAATATTTATTCCAAATCGAAACGAATATTTCATTTGTTTATATATTTTTTTTATATAGGAAAAAAATGTATTCAATAAATTGACTATACTATCTTGATAATATTTTTTTGATTGACCTGAATTATTAATTCATTATTAAAACTATAAAAACTAGTTCTCGAAACCGCATATTCTTTGTCGTTTAAATATAACTATTATAGCTATTTAATTTCAATAAAAAAAAAAAACTAAACCACGAGTTGTATAGTTTAAAAATGTAGTTCAGACTACCAGAAAAGTAAAATTGAAATATTATAGTTTAATTTATTAATTTTTTATTTTATTTTAACACTGTAATTTATTTAGAAAAAGTCTAATAGTAATATTTGTTTATTCTAAATATTGACTAAAATACAACAAAATAAAATATCACAATCTGTATTTCCCTCAAACCTGACCGCAAAACTTGTGAAATATGAATACTGCAAATGTTTTTGCAAATGTCAACTTCATCTGGTTTATTTTTCTCTACATTTATTATTTTTACAAGCTAAATAGAAATTCACAAAGTTTCAACGAAGCTTTATTGCAATTGGAGCATAATAAACTAAGCAATAAATGTACGGTTGGATTGTGGAAAGAGAATTAATGATTAATTTTCCATACTTTATGAACGATATATTCCCTATGGTATAAAAAAAACTGCAGGGCATTGCATGTCATGATCAATAAGTTCAATACTTGTTTGCTTTGATATATTTTTTTTCTATCTCTGGTTTTGTTTTTTTTTTTCAACAATACCTTGTGTGAATATTGAGAGATGTCAAATTGAAGGATCGCAAATTTCCCAATGACACAAACAGAAAAATTATGTATTATTATTATGACCTAAATAAAAAAAAATTAAAATTGGAACGAAAAATCATGGCATTGAATAAATAAATTTGTTCGTTATACTTACGCCTATTGTCTAAATTATTGTTTTGTATATATATTTAATATTTCGATTGATGTATGATTATAATAACTGTTTAACATTTATTTTTCTTCATTCAGTTTTGTGATAAAACATTAGCAAATTCTTGATATCATAAAACTCATCATACGCGATTAATCTTTAGTAACAAAAAATTAAATTCATACAATCAATTATGCATCATCATTATTACATATACATTTGTCTTCTCACATAGTGATATTTTGCATAGTACATCTCTATATATCTTTGTAAAATTCTTGTGTATTATACATTCCATCACACGCACATTCATTATATGTTTACTAAATTTATCTCTAAATTGAACTTTATTATAATTATTATCCGCATTCTTTTCTTTGATATAATTTAATATTCCATTTTTTCACATTTGTTTATTTATGTGAATCAGTAAAATAAATATACTTGTGCTCTTATTTTATTTCAAATATTCATACCACAGCGTATACAGACTAGTTGCTCCAGAAACTCAATTCAACAAAATTATAATTCCACAATTATTCCTAATTTATTATTTCTCTAATAACGTTAAACTTTTTCACCGAGACAATTAATATTAATATCTAAATTTGTTAATTATCGATAGAAATAAATCGTCATTTCATAAATGATAATGAAAATAAAAGAAAAAATAATAATATATATTCTTTTCAGCTGCATCAATCGTCTATGTCGATTACATTATTTTTCTCATCATTTTCTCGCAGCCTTTTAAAATCTTTCCGTTTAGCACTCGACAAACTCGAATTACACCCCTGCATTCAATGGCTCACCCTTGTCGGACATTAATAGAACGATCTAGAAAAAAAGAAAAAAGAAAAATCAGACGAAGTGATTCACTAACTTTATCGCTATTGAATCTACCAACACCAAGACTATATACACGTTTGTTTTTCCCCTTAGAAAACTTTTAAATCATTGCGTATATATATATATACTCACCCCTTTTTTTTTCTATCTGCATTAAACTTTATCACCGCTTTACAATCGTTCATCATTAACCAAGGTATATCATTTGAAGCATTATTGTCATGAAACTTTTACACTTATCTAAATTTTTGTTTGAAAGCAAACTCTTGGTGTTTGCCTTGAGCTTGATTACATTTGGGATAGGTTGACTTATTTCTTTTTTTCAACTTCAATGAATAGTCAAACAAATTAACTAAAGACATCAGTGCATGTGGGGACATTTTAATCATCACAGTGTTCTAGAGAATATTAATCGTCTTGGTAAATGGCTTTGACAATTCAACTCATGAACTATTTAATCACGAATGGATTATTATCCTCAGTTCTTCAGACAGGTGTTGATTATCTACGAAATTCCACCACCTTCTCTCTTTCATTCCTCTCACATTCTCATTTACCTCTCACATAATTTAACACCAATACTTTGTTTTATTATACACCACACACTAAATAAATTATTTACTAGAGCTAATAAAAATCGTATAACGAGTTATCGATCGTAGTTAAGTGAATGCCACCTGATTAACTGATATTGATCGTGAAGAAAAAATAAAAAACGTTCTCTACCTCTTTATTTTTTTTCCATTTTCTCTACCCCATATTGTTGAAATTGGGGAAAGAACAGACGGAAGTGAAATGTAAGAATAGAAAAAAAAAAAAAAGCAAATAATCATGGTAGTCTCGTTGGGGACGAATCGTTGGGACATAACTCAGTATATAGAATGTGATGTCCTCGAAAGTAAAATGAGCTTCCTCAGCCATTGTCTCCGATAGAAAAGCGGGCGTAGAACATCTGGCCAGCATTAAGAGAAGCGAAGAGAGGCAGAGGAAAGGAAAAAAAAAATTAAGGTGGTACGAAATTCTTTTTCATCTTGGCTTTTTTTTTTTCCTCTGTATATTTGGTTTCCGCCCTCTATTATTTTTCCGAGTTCTCACTAACCATTGCAATTAAATCATATCAAGGCATCCAAAATGGTTTTGATGTTTAGCAAACGTTATCACTTGAAGATGTTTCAAATACTCATTTCATCCATTGATATTTATACTAAAAAATAAAGAAAAATAAACAAATGAATGAAAAACTTATTTCTATTCTTGTTTTATTAAAATAAATTTTACCTGTCAACAATATCTAAATGATATTAATATGATGTGCAACAAAGAGTCAAGTGACACTGAATAAAGGATTCCCAACAAGCGTATATTCATGATATAAAACACAATTAATTAACTGTCAATTTAATTATTCAATTATCCAATTTGTCATGATGGATCCAATAATTAATTTTTCTTCTATTATTATTCACATGCCAGAATAACATTCTCTGTAAAATTTAACGAGATTAATAAATACACAAATAATAAAATGAAAATATTAAATTAACGAATTATTTAATACCAAAATTTGATAACACAATTCACTTACATAAAGTGAATTATGAGATGAAATAATTTTTTGTTCCATCATACGTTCTATCTGATGGGTAGAAGAAGTAATAAATGAAAGAATAACTAACCAAGAATTTATATTTACCATTCCTCGGTGAGTGCGTAACAAATTTATTATTTATGAAGCTTCTTCATAGATCAACAGTGAAAGAACGAGGACTAAATATTTTCTATTGGACAGCTATAGGGGTGCAAAAGTAGACCCTCATGCACACATACATTTGTGCTTGTGTACAATACATAAAACATACATACTAGGGTGTACCATTTTTGGGCAACGTTTTTTTTTTTTCAACAAAAAAACAGGCTGAAAACTTACTGGACAGCTTTTATTATTGTAATAAAAAAATACTTCAATAATTGTGGTTACATTGCTTAATTTTGTTTAGACAGCATAATATTGATTGCTTTGAAATAATAATAAAATTTGTATAACATATAAGTTATAAATAATTTTATTATAGTAAATAAAATGAAAAAAAAAAAAAAATATCTGACACGTGAGTATTTTTTTTTAACTTTACGAAAATATTAGCACACTAAAACCAGTTTTCCGATCAAAAATAATTTTTACGACAATAATAAAGTGATTAGTATCGATTTAATAACAAAAAAAGTCAAAATTTCATAAATTTGGAACTTTGGGTTTGAATATCTTCAAAATGGCTATCTCTATGAAAAAAGTGTAAGAGACCTTTTTTGTAGAGCGTTCAATTTCCTACAAGAATATGCTATGAACTTATCTCTATGATGCGCAAATGCTGAGCTACAAAAATCCAAATAAAAAAAAAAAATTTCCCATGTTATTTAAATGGAAAAACGAAAATCACGATGAGAACCTCTAAATATTAAAATTAAGAGCTTCCCTTTAAACAAGCTTTTTTTTTTTTCACTGTCCAGTAAGTTTTCAGCCTGTTTTTTTGATGAAAAAAAAAAGTAGCCCAAAAATGGCACACCCTAATATATACATTATTTTTCTCTTCTCATTTGAGGGGTTGAAATGTGTCCAGCAGGAGTTCCAAGTGTCGAGAGTATTATTCACAGTAGGTATAAGAGTGTTTTGCAGTTAATGGTTTGCGGAAATATCTAAGGGGAATATATTTATATTACTAATGGAAAATACGTTTCGATAAAACGTGAAAATTAAAGCAATAAGGATAACTATTAAATATCAAAAGTGGTACTTGTACGTGATAATGGCTCAAAATTTATACCACATTCAGTGGCATTGAGATTTATGTAAATCCATAACGACGTAAATGTATATTTGGCCTTGATAAAAACCACAGAAATACCAGAGTTATCTCATATCCTTGGTGGCATCTCCACTTTCTATATACTCTCGTTGCTATTGCTAAACAAACAACAGAAAATAAAACGACAACGGTGAATCGCAGTGAGGTAATAGAATCAGCACAGTGAAAAAGATGTGATTTGCATTGTTATCCAACCTCCAAGTCTCTGATGATTTGCCAGTGGTAAAAATATATAATTCTTCGTCGAGAATGTTCGTACATTTTTTCCCTATTTTTTTTTTTTTTTTACACAAAGAAAAAAAGAACAATAATAATATTTCAACTGTGAAGTTAGTAATTAATTTTTCTTTCCTCTTTTTCAGTTGGACAAGAGAAATATTTTTTTCTTTTTTAGGTTAGGAACGCTAATAGAGGATAAAACTTTATTAAGGTGGAATGACATAATGAGTGTGTGTTTGTGCCAACCGAAATGCTCTTTATGTACATATTTAAATACATAAACACACACAGACTTACGAACTGATCTGTTCGACTGTCGAATACTAAATGCCATAACCTCTTTTTGCCTACGTGATTCACGTACATAATCTTATTCTCTTCAATGGATATGCCATTGCATATATATACTCAGTCGTTTATTACAAAACGTGAATGGAACTTTTTGGAGAGGTTAAAACCAGAACGTTTGGCAGAATAATTTCATAGAAAATTTAAGATGAAATCTATATATTACCGTTAAATATTTAGAGGAAATGGCAGGGATATTATGTGAAATCAAAGCTAAATAAAAAATATATAATAAGAGAAGGTAAATAAAAAAAATTTGAAATATAGTTTGTCGCATATCAAAGAATGGAACGGAAAAATCTTAAGATTTTTCCTCGTTCTTTCTAGCTGTAATTTTTCTTATTCTCCCTCGAGGCTTCTTCAACCACTTTGTCTTCTTTGTCTGTACGAAAAAATCCATCACTCTTTTTTCGTTTTGATACATAATTTCGTCTCGATCGATTTATTTTCATAAAAGACATGTTAATATTTCTCTTTTCACCTTCTCAACTTTTTTTTTTTCCCTTCTCGAACAATTTTTCATTAAATTCAATGCGGTCAATCAGTTAATTGATGGCACAAAATTCTTGAACACTTTTAATATTGCTTATTAAAAAAGTTTGAATCTTGGAAAACAAGTTTTCCCTTTTTTTTTCATTTTGTTCTCAATCTGTTGTTCATTCGGCTGAAGGTGGCAGATGACTTTTCACCATTGTTATTCTGACATTTTTTTTCCGCCATTATCCTCTTTTGAAAAATGCTCTCTTTATTTTTATTTTCTTTTTTTTTTTATCAATATTTTACAATGCATCCACAGTTGGATTCAGGTATATAGAACTTCAATTCATTTCTTATAACTGTCATGAAAATTGACCTTTAGGTACCTGCTCATAATTAACGTATTGCAAATAATCTGATGTTGACAATTGTCACACACAATAAATTAGTAGAATAAAATTTGATTCTATAAACGTAACATGATACAAATAATGTGTGTTGTGCGATTTAATTATTTAATTGTTTTTCAATTCCTTCAATAGTTCCCTTTCATTACATTCAAAATACAAATACTTGTAATTACAACTTAATTTTATTCTATGACTTTAGGAACACATTGATAAATATACTAAATGTAAACATAGTTAGGCATAGAGAGAAATTTCAGGTGTAGCAATGAATCACACGGAAAATTAATCGTCTATTGGGAGCAACACCGAAGCAAATCAAAGCAATAAACTGACCTCACTTTGAGGTCAGGGTATCTCTTGGGATTAACCTAAACGGTGAGATAACATTGAGAGCTGACTAATAAATCATTCGGTATAGATTTGCACAAGTATAATTGCTTATGTTTTAATATTTATACACAGAATGTTTTCGTTTTATTATTTTATTTTCGTCATGATTATTCATGTAAATGAAAATATAAATTCATTCTACTTAAAACAAATGTTTCAACATTTGCAAGTGTTGTGTATCGTATTTTATCCCTCTTTTTTTTTTTTCAGTTGTCAGCATAATTGCCGAGTTTAATTTTTCGTCGTGGTTGGTTGCTAATTTACTGTTTTACTAAATTTACCCACCATTAAAATGTACATATACATGTATTTCATATATTTGGAACTTTGGGTTTGAATATCTTTAGAATGGCTGACTCTATGAAAAAAGTGTAAGAGACCTTTTTTGTAGAGCGTTCAATTTCCTATAAAAATATGTATTTGTCTTTTGAAAACAATTACTTTCCAGTGAGTTAAAAAATTAAGAGAAAAAAAAATTTTTTTTGATAAAATTCTCAAACTTTGACTTCAAATATCTTTCAAATGGTTAGATTTATGAAAAAATTATAAGAGATCTTTTTTGTAGAGCGTTCAATTTCCTTCAAAAATATGTACAACGGATTTACTAAATAATCCACTAATAATAATATACGATCTTTTTAATATGAGACTTGAGTAAAAATGAAAAACGACGATGAGGAGAATCTTCTTATTAATATTAAGAGCTCATACTTGATAAATATTCTCTAAAGGTGCCCAGAAACCAATTTATCTAAGTAACATGAAAAAAAAAAAATAGTAATTTTTTTTTTACCCACTCTAAATTACATATGAACATAAAATTCTAATAAAAGATTTTTTTTTAATAGAAAAAAAAGGTGTTGAAATCATCTGGATTTCAAGGTTATGTCTTCATAATTTTTTTGTGATTGATAATTGATTATGAAGTAATAAAAAGCAATTTTAATATTGTATCAATCACCTTGAAATATTCTTATGGTCAAATTCAGTGTTTTCACACCCTCGTCTAAGATTATTTAGATTCATGAAATTCATGATAGGGGGAACAATGTCCTGTCTGCGGTTGAGACTGACAGATGAATTGTTGTCCACAATGTGCTACGGCTTTCACTAAAAATATGACAACGCATGGAAATGCAATTTCCTCAGTGTGGTTAATGCAGGCGTTATCTTATTCAGAATCAAAGTCATCAATTATTCATGCTGTACACAAATAAAAATTTTCACGCATAGCAAACAATAGTAAAATAATTATTAAAATTCAATTTAAGATTTATAATTGATTGATATATTTATTTATTGAAGTACAATTATTAATATTCCTTAATAATATTATGTAATTTTGTTAATGATTACATCAATTTTAATTACTATTCATTGTTAACTTATTTGTTAATGTTAAATTCTATCAAAAGTGTTGAGTTTTAGTAGAATTGAATGTTTTGATAAAATAATATTCATTCTTTTGCTTCAATATAAATTCTTGCATCAAAATTCGATACAAAATTTGCGTTATAAACAGTTGCCATAAATTTTGATTGTACTTTTGTACAAAACTTTTCACTGTGTTACTATGTACATGTAATAATTATTGTTATATCTTCAATCCCCAGGGCATTTTGGACTTTATTATATAATTTATGAAATATTTCCATTTTCCAACGTATGAATTGGAAAACATTGTAAAAGCAAAATCTATAACGCCATTCACCAAATAGTTTTTGTCTAAATAATAACTAATAAAAGAAACTTTCATCAAATGATTGACATTAAAGTTATTTAAATTATTTAAATAGAATTAAATTATATATTTTTTCTATTTCATCTCATTGCATAATATCATTATAAATTAAACTTATATAAATACATTAAATTATTTGGATGAATCATTGTTTATTTTCGTCACAAATTGTATTTATTAGTAAATGCGTCTGATATAACTCATCTATGACTACTTAATCCATTTTACACATCATTAAAAGCATTTCAGAAACGATTTTAATCATTATTACACCAAAATAATAGTAAAAATTATTAACTGCGATGCTCAATGACTAATTTGCTAATACGTAAGTAAAATATAATTATTAAAATTATTTATAAACAAAATGATCATTATAAAATCATCAGATATCTATAAATATTTCTCTAATAAAATATATTACTTATTTCAGCGAACAATATTTTTTTTCCATCATTTCTTCTTGATAAAAAGGAGGAAAAAATTTTTTTTTTTGTGAATTATTGATAAAACTTGCAAAAAAAAATGATTATATACAGTCTAGTGAATGTTCTAGTGAGCAATCGAGCAAGAACAAACGAAGCTTGTCAATAGAAGGATTACATATAGACACCTATAGAGTTTATATAATACAAAAGGCCTAAAACAATACTCGTGAAGCTTACAATCCTTAATCAGCCAATAATCAATGACAATCATTGAACACCTATGGCATTATGGTGATATTGTTATGTATTATGATCGTTATCCGTCAAATATTAATTTTACTTACTTATGCATATGGAATAAATTATAATAACGAATAAATTTGCTCTATATTATGATGATAATTTACTGAATGACTTGTCTGCTATGTGAGGTGTTTATTCATAATTAGTTTTATGAATATTTAATGTTTAATGCCATGAAAAAGGTGAAAATAAATAATTTGATTGTTTACGAAGTTTGTCGTGATTATGATAGGGGAAAAGAAAAATATTAGAATTTGATTTTTTCTCAGTAATTTATGTATAAATTTATCGATGAAGAAATTGTTTTTTATTCAGTTCTTTAAGAGCTTTTGGCGTGAAAGCTTCCAGTTGCTTCACCTTCATTTCTCAACACGTGGTACATATATATGTTTCCTTATTTTTCGATTCAATGACTTTGAATAGTGTTGTCAAATCATAAGAAGAAAAACAATATTAATTATTAAATGAATATTAAAATATTACATTGTAATATTTTTTCATTTTATTTTTGTTTTCATTTATTGTGTCATGAAAAATTTTTTTGTTTACTGTTATTAACACAAATATAGTGTCAAATTTAAACCACTAAAATTTGTGATGAAGAGAAAATCATTTTACATAAAATGATTGTGTAAAAAAAAAATTTTAACACAAATTTTAATTGATTTTTTATGTAATTTTTTTTTTTATAGATTATTTTTTATTGATGTATAAATCATATGAAGCAGCTAAAAAAAAATTATCTCGAATATTGATGACACTCACATGTATATAATATTGCACGTTGATTCCCAAGGGTGAATAGAAATCGGATTTCACTTTAATGGAAAAACTTGGTCATAAAAGGGTAAAGACATTTTTTTTTCTTCCAATGATGGTTTAAGAAAAATACGTTATGTTATATAGTATACATCCTGAATTTTGAAATATCCTGAAACTATACATGTATACATACGAATAAGTAAATAGATATATATTGAAGAGCAGGAGAAAATAGACTTGCTCATATTTGTATATTTGTGTATTTCAACATTTCATATTGGCTCATAGCTATAAGAAAAAAGCTGTAGATATGAATATATTGAGATAAAATGATATAGAATAGAGTTTGACGTATAACAAAAAAAAAAAATATATATATATATGGATGTATATATGATGATGTGGGTTTTGAATATTTTATAAAATTTTAGAGAGCACGTGCCATGAAATTTGATTGATTTGGATACCATTTTTGTATTGAACTTAGTAATTTTCCAAGAGGTTCTATCATTACAAAGCTTTCTAGATATATGAATATATGAATAAAAATTGTAAGGTAAATTTTTGTGAAGGAAATAAATTCATTTTGATATGATTTGTTATAAGTTATATAAAGAACTTTAGGGAAAGAGTGGAATGAAAGAGTCGATAGGACGTATTGAAGATTTCGTCGTCAAAAAGTAAGTTTTTGGATTCATTTTATTTGTTTTTTGACGTCTATACGGACAAAACTAATAGTAATATGATTATACAATAATTTTATAGATATATTAGGCCTTTTAATACCATATAGATTTTGCAGGCAAATCTTTAATTTCATACTAATTTTCGGGGTTATGTTTCTTGGGAGAATATGTTTTGAAAGAGCCGGGCTGCAGTGTGATGAAAAAGCCAGCTTTATATGGTCCCTTCGAAAAGCTCTTACTAAGAAATCTAAAATAAATAATGATACAGACTCAGATACATCAAATAAAATTATAAGAGTTCTCAAAAAGATCGTACCTAGTCAGATTGCAATGATTGATCTCAAACGGCTAATTTCATGAGAATTTCTTAGATTTAAGTGAATATTTTATCCAGAGTTTGCGTTATATAAAACGTTTTATAATTATATAAGATATAAAATTATATCTTAACATTATTAGTAAATAATATCTTTGTTAATCTAAAATTTAAGTCCTGTAATAAGAACTTGGCTCTTTTAAAACATTGGGTGTCTTTTTCAATGCCTATGTGTTATGAAAGAGCTGAATTTAATTATTTTCATAAATGGTTATACAAGTCTAAAAATACCAATAATTTTGAAAAATGTTTCATGACATCACTTACATAAATGAATAAACGATTACTCATTATACAAAATGTTTTCAATTATTTTTATTTTCTTCTATATTATTTGTCACAGATAAATGATTATAAAACTTTCAATAAATCTCTAAATATCTACAAATAAATGAATTCCTCCATCATTCACGATGAGTTATATTTTCCAAAAGTGTATAAAATCGTACAAAAAAAAAAAACGAAATAATAATTTGATGAGATAAATTCTACTTCAATCTTTTCTACACACATTCATGTCTATATATTTCTTTAGCAGTGCAACAAGTCAGGCAACAGCTGTTTTTGGTGTATATATGAACGTAGATATATAGTTAAGTCGACATTATAGTCTCGATTTGGCCAGAGTCCAAGTCTGGTGCGACTATACATATAGGAAACAGTGTGATATCGAATTAGATTACAAAGCAATCGAGATATGTTTGAGACAGCTTTCTGGGCAGTTGTTACCACGCCATTAAAATCAATCTGATATTTATTGATCTTCATATTGTTGATAAACTTTTCAATAATTATTCAAATATTTATCTAAAGCCAAATAATTATTCATATACTTTAAACTTGTTGTGATGATGTTCTTTAACAAAATAATAAAATTCCATTGTGCTACAAATGAAATGAACAAAAAAAAAAAAATGAAATTAATGGTTTTAAATTCTTGCTATGATTATACATATTTCTTTAAGTATAAAGATCTCGCAACGAGATTAATTTCAAAATGTTCAGAGTGGCGTGTGTAGGGAGGAGGGTGAATTGCTTTTAGTTGGGCGTTCCTACAGCTTGGAAAGTCCTCACATTAACGATCTCGATTCAGAGTCGAGTTGCAATCGAAATCGAGTTGTGGAGGGTTAAATTACCACGTAGTGTCGTCGTAAAATTCTACATCCCTATGATTTCATTAAAAGATATAAAATTTCATGTAGAGTAAAATTGAAAAAAAAAAAAAAACTGGATTTTAACTGAATTGAAAAATTAATATTTAATTCATACTTATTATAGACACGATTTTTTCATAAGTGCATTGCTAATGGTGTACTGAAAATTAATTTAATTTAATTATAAATTAATTTAGCAAATGCTGTTGTGAAGAAATGACTATTAAATAGACATCACGATCAATATAATAAAGCTTCCTGTAAATTAATATAATAAAATTAAATAAAAATAAATATAAGTAATATATTAAAATAATGGATATCAATATTTTCTCACCTCAGGAATGTTGGCGAAGCGGAACAGGGTGAAAGTCTGATATTCAGAGGTTGAGACATGCACCGTGCCGATGTCAAGGACCCAATAGGTCCTTTGTGTCTTAACTTCTCTATAGTCAATTTCACAATAGAAATAAAACGTAAAAGACAAAAAAAAAAAAAAAAATCACTCTCAACTTTCTATGAAATGTTCGATCAAATTTCTCGTATAAACAATTATAAATTGCTTGTCACGATAATTCAATAATTATAAAATTAATAAATTATTCACAGTTCAGATCGTTAATTAATATTATAAATTAATTAAAAATAAATATGAATCTTCGACACTTTCTTTCGAAAATTTTGTATTATTATTTTTTGATTAATTTACCATTGATCAAAGTGAAAAGCTGTCAAACGCTTGAAGCCTAAACTCATACACACGAGATAAGGTCGAGCCGCCGGTGCGAACCGTTGACTGAACCACTAGCAAAGGCGCGAGGGGTGGTTCGCTATGCCACACATGCCGTGTTCCACACCACATCGTACACCAAAGCTGGTGTGCGCGATCCTACGATTCTGCGCAATGAACAATTTCACAGTATTTTTTATATATGTATTTTTTTTTTTCATCCTCCCTCTCTTCTCTCACCCGTTATTTCTTCATCCCCATTCTGCTCTTTGTTTCTGTGCCTTTCACGACCTTCATATATACACACACAAACACACACACACACATACATTTATACATTTTGCAAACAATGCACACATGTATTCATTTCTTCGATAGAATCTTTGACAAGTCTTTGGGGAAACGAACCAAACTCAATGACTTTTTTCACTGAACACATTGTGAAATATATTTGCTCGTATACCCACATCAAAAACTGACATTTGTGTTAAATTCCAATGATTGTAAATGCTATAAATGTTGTAGATAGCGACAGTATTACTCTCGTTTTATATTGTCCTATCGCTTGGATTATCTACAAGCGTCTGTAAATTTTAAGAGGACTAGAAATTTTTTAACAACACCCACGGATTTTTACGACACTCTGAAGGGAGGAAAAAAAGTTGCGTGAAATTTACGGATTTATTTTCCCTAGTCTTGTTCCAATTCACGCACAACGTGAGGTGTTCTATACGTTACATATTTTTCTCATTGTTTTTCCTTTTTTATTTTTTTCTCCCTCGGTTCCTTGTAAATTGACTCGTGTCATTTCCACAGCTTGTTACTTTCTTTTTCAATATGAATTGAAATGAATACAATTGTATACGTTGGTAATTTTTTTTTTTTTTAATCAAAGCATACATTGATGCAAAATTTTCATATCACTTTGTGAAAAAAAATTCAATCTCTCACGTCGAAAGTATATTACAAAACTCATCTCTTAAATTATTATATCATTTCTTTTTATTTATAATTATTATAATAAATAATTTTTTAAATGTTGCCAATTGTGAGATATCGATGTAGAATATTAATTATTATTTTCTGACGTTATTTATTGTACATTTCACTTTGAACAAATCCAATATCAGATTGGAACTTCCATGGCGGTACGTGAAATCGATGCAGGTACGTACACTATGGAGCCATTGGAATTCTACAACGTAGATGAGAGACAGAAGAAAGGGAATGTGAGAGAGAAGTCAGTAGGATGACCTGTACAATATCGAAGAAACCTAACTTGCTTCTTCAGATAGCACTTTCAAATAATGGCCTTTACCCTTTTTTTCTCGCTGACTCTGCAATATTCTGACAATTTTCTCCCCTCATGAAACCCTCTCCATTATACACTTACCACAACGATACTCAAGTGATCCATAAAAGTGTCCTATAACCTATAAATAATATTTCAATATAATTTATAAGACTATTTTCAAATTATTTACGTTATTTAATAATTTAATTCAGAGTAGTTTTGCATCTCTTGTTATTTTAAGACTTTCAAAGATTCAATGAGACATTAAGTTCGTTAGCGAAATTTCCTTCTTCAATTTGAGATAGAAAGATTGAGAGAGAAAAGAATGTGAAATGTTCGCGATGGTTGTAGAGCGTAAATTCCCTTGAGTGAATATAAAAGACGAGAAGAAGAAGAAGAAGAAGAAGATGAAGAGTATGGAAGGCGTTGTCGATCGATTGACAACTCTATATACATGTATATACCCGTTGAAACAACGCGTAAAGATATATTTTCTCAAGTGTAACGTATTTGTAATCTCAGAGGATACGAAGAAAAAAAATTCGAATCCAACTCTCACCATCAGCGAACTAGAGTTTTTATTTATTTATTTATTTTTTTTTATGATTGTAATATAGAAAAGTATTTTCATTCTCTTGTGTCGATGTATGTAAAGAGTAATAACCTACACAAAGATTAAAAATGACTTTCTTATTGCGAGACAATCGATTATTTCATCAGAGTTTATTGCAGCTTTTTTGTTTGTAAAAATAAAAAGTTTAGATAGAAACAAAAATAATATTGAATAAATAAAAACTGTAATCTAATTGTGATGATATTGAGAAAATAAACGAGTCAAATGCATGATAAATAGCCAACTAAACTTTTTTGTTTCTATAATAAAATGAAACTACAATTTTTCCGAGCACAATTTCGTTTTACGACAAGTGTTTAGTATATAAAAGTTCATTTTGTTTTGTTAACCTTGTATTATTGTATTTTTAACGTTGTAAAATATATCAATGACGACACATTTTATACGCTGAAAGGAAGTTAGTTTTAATATTCGCATTAATCTTTGATTTTATGTTGCACAACGTTAATGGAAATTCATATTTAAAATTAAAATGTAATGATGCATTGCATTTCAGCTTTAACAAATAAAAAAAAAATCTTCGACGATGACTAAAGACCTCTTAGAATTATTTAAGTGTGAAATTTTACGATCGAAAATTTCAGACAAATTATATTAAATTATTTACTGATAAATTTTTCATCAAGTGACATTTTACAATCACTTGAGAATGAAAAAATAAATAAAATACAGTGAAGCACTTGAATGAATAAAGAAATCGTCTGAATAATGTGCACATTCGCGATCGCGAATAAAAATAAAGTAAATTTAACTGGTATCAAAGTATATTTGAAATAAATTGTACTATAATAGTACTGATATTGTCTTTGCATCTACCATTACTTTACAGTTTTCTCCATTTATTTATTTACTTTTTTCTTTTATGAAATAAATGGAGCTGTCTGGAAATCTAATGATATTGATAACTCTTTGTTTTATTTGCTCTTTATATATGTATGGATATTACTCTCATTTATTGTGATGCTCCAGTTCCTATAGACTTGTCGACCTCTTCTGTAGTTCTTATTATAGTATATACATTGGAGATACCCAATGGGATGTACAAGCATAATGTTGATATGTCAACGCTTATCCCTTGGGCTATTCTACCTGTTTTCACACCCCTTTTTTTATTTTATCCCTTTATTCTTTCGCACGATCAATGAAATATACTCTCAAGCTACTAAAAACGTGAATTCAATATAAATCCAATACCAATTGATATTTATTATTTTCATTTATCCAGCGAAATCACATTTACTATATGCAATTATGACAAACAATAAATAATAAAGTGTACCTCATGATTTTTTTTTTTGTGGAATTAAATATAAATATATTTTTCCATTTGTTGACTTCCACTTTTCTTGGACACTTCACTAATAGTTCTTTGTCGATACTAATGTTGTTTAATTATTTTTCATCATTAATTATACTTATGTGTTTGATTCTTCTAGTAATCCAATCCTATCCGACCTCGTTTAATCATATTTACACGTGGATCATCCGGTCTTAGAACTGCAATTATAAATTTATTATTTAATTTCAGGTTTAATTAATGTTCAATCGTAAATGAAATCCACTTTCTTTTTCTTTCTTATTTTTGTAAAAATATCATTGATCTACTTTATCGACAGAGTTATGAATAAATGTGTGAAATCATAAGTTAAAAGTTAGGTTAGAATGCCATGTATTTTGTAACGAGATATTTTTACTCACCAATATAATCTCTTTTATATTTCGAAATAAGCATCATGTCGTAGTCGATTTTCGAAAATCCGTAAATTGAATAAGAAAAAGATACAGCAGCCAATAAAAAATGGGCAAAGACAATTGGATGTTTTGCATGATAGGCTTTAATTTTTGCGAATATGTTGCCAGCTACAAGAAAAATAAAATTAATGGAAGAAAATTTTTCACAAAGTGAGGTTTTAATATCTTTTAAATTGATAATATATCTTACAGGTTGGTGGAATCTTGAACAATTCCATTGTGTTGTTTAATGCGAATGAAAAAAATTTTTAAAATACGTAACTGCACAATGAAAGGTCGAACTTTTTTTTTGGTTATAGTAGGAATGAAGAGACCAAAGAGCCCAAAATTCCCAAAGGTTTTTATGGTCCAACAGAAGGATGTTTTACCGACTGAGAAAATGTGAGAGGTTACAATTGAGTACGTACAATATATTGTGAGCGAAAAACTGAAGCGTTTGAAATTGGTTGTTTTCGATAATTATGAAATTATCTATTTTGCTATTTTCGATTTTATAACTGGAAATAAATCTGGAATAATGTATTGATAAATGAATGCTTTGATAGATATATGTCTAGACAACAAATTAATTCACAAACTTTGATTGAAAATTATCTCTTTTTGATTTAAGAAGAATTAAGAATTAGTCGTTACAGCCATCTTGCGGATTTTACCAAAAATAAAATACAGGAACAAAGAGGAAATTTATTTTATCGATATACAGAGACAATTGGCGCGCATGCGCCATATATACTCAGTAGGCCATGCTTGTCGGCAAGATGGCCGCCTCAGTGAGAACTTTAATTAGTGACAAGTGAAATATTCCAGTTTTTTTCATAGTGTAAAGTGACGTGAATAAAAGTTTCAATTATTTGACGATGATTCAACAAGGTTGAACGGGGAACCTGCATTAGGTGAGTCCATGATATTAATTCCTTCACACAATAAATTGCAAATACAGTGTCAGTAATTCACATGTTTAATGTGCACACCCCAATCTCAATTGCATATGCTTTTATCTTCATATGAATTCATTGTCGTTCAATGTTATAATACGCATATGAATTCACCAATCATGACAATAGATAAATATACAATAAAATAAATCAATTGTTTATGAACAATTCGATTGTCATTATTCTCAAATGTAAAGTCAATTATTTACAAGCAATACAGTAAGAAAAATAAAATTATTGTTTATTTTTATCTACCACCACTACATAATTATTGAAAAATAATTCATTCGTTCTAGAAATTATTCAGAGTTTAGATAAAATTTATTATTAAATAATTTTTTGGGGTTAATATAGATGAATTAAAGGTTAAGTTTGACGACCAACCAGTTTTCTCTTGTCGGTCAATAGTATTTATATTTCTTTAAGACTCTAAATGTTGCTGGTAGAGGTCAGACAAGTGTCCACACTTGTAACATCACATAAACATATATTTGTTTATGTGTTATAAATTGAAAGAAGTAAAAAGAAAATAATAAAATCTCATCATCATGCTAAAATGAAAATGTTATAAGCAAGAGATTATATTATTCATGATTTAATTCAGTTGTGAAATTCCTAAAATGAATATGTTTCTTTTCTTAATTTGGATTATTAAATGATTCTCTTGTTTATAAATATATAAAAGAATCATACGCAAAGAATTCATAGTGTTGGAAATAAATAGGTTTAAGATAAGTGCCAACTCAACTGCTAGATATAGTGTTGATGTTTCTAATTTTATAATGCACTATGAATTTTCATTTCATTGGGAGCCATCATCTAACAAACATGCATACATTTAATGAACGTTGGTTCAAAGCTCATTATTAATAATATATCAAAGAAAAAACCGAACATAAATCTATTTGAATAATGTTTTATATTGTTCTTTGAATTCACATTGCTGATTTTTTTATTTTGTCTATAATGTTTTGAAAACGATGAAATGAGAACGAACATCGGTCAAGGGTAAATACGTTAAACAATTCTGCCTGAAAATAAATTGTATAGAATTCTTTCTTTTAACGACTTAGTGGAACAGCTCGTAATATACATAATGTGTATGTTGATGATAAATTTAAATGTGGATTTATTTTGAATGCTTATAGTATATTCATAAATGTTTAATGCCATTAGAGCACCACTGGCAATTATATGCGTCGTTCAATTTCATTAAATATTCCTTAAGATAAACCTTATATCTAAAGGCAAGAGAATCCCCATTTCTTGTAAGTGTCACGATCTTCAGCTTAATGTGTCGCGCGTGAGCAACTTCCGCAATCGTGTCGAGCTTGCACGTATTCACTTCGTTCACTAACACGTGTGTGTTTATATATCAACTTGAGCCAACTACTTTCAATTCTTTTTTTATTTTCTTTCTCTTATTCGTCCATTCCCAAAGGCGGACATGACTCAGATGGTGATGATGATGATCAACAAACCCTGATATCGATCGCCATTCGATTGTCATCTGTAGAGAGATTTAGCGATAATTGCAAAAAGGCTTTTTATTTATTTATTTTTTTTTTTTTGTTTAATCCTCGCGGACAAATTCCATTGATCTCTTTCCCGAGTCGAAATTTCGTTTCTACATTAGACCTTTATTCTTTTTAATGTATCTCAATTGTATTTCGTGAGTCCTAAATAGTAACTTCCCAATATCTTTCGTATTTTTCATATATTCATTTGAACCTTAATAACTTTTTAGTTTTCCTAACTTGTTCCTTTTTTATATCTTTATTATTATTTATGTAGATAAAAGAAGGTACAAGTTGAAATTCTTTATAAAATATTATCGTTTGAAGGAGAATTCTAAATTTAACAGAGGTTTTCCTTATTTAAAAATTCGATTTTTCATATGAATAACATGAGAAAATTGTTTATTTTGACTTCAACTCGCTTTTTCGGTAGTCAAAAATTTTTTTTCGAAAAAATTAATTCACAGCTTTTATAGGGTATTAAATTTGCTACAAAAAAGTTCTTCACTGCAAATACTCTGCGACCAACAGTTTTCGAGTTGTAGAGCTGAAAAGCTGAAAATTGATTATGATTGACAACAAATTTTTTTTAAACTGGAATTTATTGATCTGACATTAATTATTATCTTACAATAAACTCTATAAAGCTCCTCCATTGTTAATTAAGCATTATAGCTTTTGTAGTAAGATAATAATTAATGTTAAGTCAATAAATTCCAGTTTGAAGAAAATTTGTTGTCAATTATATTCAACTTTCACCTTTCCAGCTCTACAATTCGAAAACTGTTGGTCGGAGAGCGTTTGCGGTGAATAACTTTTTTGTAGCAAATTTAATGCCCTACAAAAGCTATAAATTCATTTTTTTCAAAAAAAATTTTTGATTACCGAAAAATCGAGTTGAAGTCGAAAAAAAACAATTTTCTCGTGTTATTCATATGAGAAATTGAATTTTTGAATAAAGAAAGCCTCTATTTACCTTGGAATTTTTTTTTCATAAATCATCAGATTTTCTTTGAGCACTTCGAAAAAAAAAAAAAAAAAATATCGCCTAAAAATGAAACACCCTAGTACATGAATAAATATTTGAAATGTCGAGTTGGATAGGTCTAAGAAAGTGGCAAAGGGAGATAAAATGATTGTGAAAATATGAGTAGTTTTATTCAACTGATTCACAACGACATTCTCATTGTATTCTCATTTTGTACGCGAAGGATTTTTGGTATTTGATGCTTCAAAAGGTTTGGATAAATTCGCGATCAATCGGTTCTCCACTGTGTCTCAAAGTCGTGATAAAAAGATCGCTGTGTTGCCAACACGTGCTTCCATTGTCGTGTATCTTTCGTGAAGACCACACACGTGGTTTATATCATCAGTCGTTGTTGTGGATGATGAGAGAACCAGTGCAAGTTACGTGTGCGCGTGCGACGAGCTATACAATATAAAGAGAAACGTCGTCGTCGTCTTTGTTGCTGTCGTTCGACAATGACAAACCGAAATAAGAGATGGTAAATTCCGTCGTTGGTTCTCCTCATTCTATCGTCTCTCTTCTTGCGTTCCCTTCAATTCGATATATACCTTTTATCTTATTATTCTTTGCTCTTTTTTTCTTCTTTATATTTTTTGTTTTTGTCTCTTCGCGCGCGCGCATACGCACACGGACCACCGATGTATCTCGATAACGTTCCTTTGCGCGTCTTAAACCTCTTTGCTTCTCGGCCCGACATAATCGGACATTGGAATCGCCATCGATCCTCTTGGGAGACACACCGCAGCACTCGTAATTCTCATGCCGTTGGTGTTTTTATTATTATTTTTATTTTTATATTGAAACAAATGACGAAAAAATGAGGAGGAAAAGGAGACAAAGATGAATTATGAAACGAAAAATAAATAAATAAATAAAAAAAATAAAAAATCGCGTCTAACATGATATATTAATTAAAAAATTTCTATCGACTTTTAAAGACTTGGGTATTTTTCAAGAGGCATTCTTCGCGAGTTCTTCATGCTAATCAAAATCATCGCACACTTAGCTTGATATAGATATATAGCTACTTGAAAAAAAAAAAAAAAAATATTGTGTTATTTATATGTTTATGTACATGTGTATAAGATATATACACACACGTAACATTTTATATACCAATATCTAGATTGCAATCGTTAAATATATATGTATATTTGTGTGATGTTAAGTGTGAGAGACGAAAGTTGATTTATTCATGGCTCAACATCCCACGCGCGTTCTTCTTCGCACCTGCGCGCGCATTCTTCCCGTCAACGATTATGATCTACGTATTATATCGGTGGCTCATTCAATTTTCGACGAGTCTACATATTCCATATTGTAACCTATTAGTTTGCTCTTATTATACCGGAAGTTGCAGTGAATATTCTGTATATGATGAGTGGATTGTTGAAAAAAAAAAAATGGCAAGGCAAAGAACGTTCGTAAATGTTGATGGATCTTTTATATTTTTATTAAGATGTAGATATTTTATTTACTGTAAAAAAAATTATTTATAACTTATGTTAAATTAATTTTATTATTATTTTAAAAGTAATAGAAATATACGCAGTCTTAATAAGACTAAGCAATGTAACTAAAATTATTGCAGTGTTTTTTTATTACAATAATAAAATTATTTTGTATCGATTTAATAAGAAAAAAGTCCAAATTTAATACATTTCGAATTTTGGGTTTTAATATCTTCAAAATGGCTGTTTTTATGAAAAAAGTGTAAGAGACCTTTTTTGTAGAGCGTTCAATTTCCTACAAGAATATGATATGAGCTTATTTTTATGATGCGCAAATGTCGAGCTTCAAAAATCCAAAAAAAAAAAAAAATTTTTCCATATTAATTAAATAGAAAAACAAAAATTACGATGAGGAATTTCTAAATATTAAAATTAAGAGCTCTGCTTCGAACAGGATTCTTTTTTCAAAGTCTAATTAATTTTCAGTCTGTTTTTTTGATGAAAAAAAAAAGTTGCCTAAAAATAGCACACCCTAATATATATTTAATATTTATATATATATTTTTTTAATGTTTTTCCATTTGCACATTGAAGTTAACGTGTGGTTTATCGAATATAACTACATAGAAAATAAATGCGTTGAATTAATTGAAATGTTTGAATAAATAAAATATATGTTTATAGAATTTTATTTGTAGAAATAAATAATTTAAATAAGAGCTTAATGCGAATATTTATTTCTTGCCAGATTATTAACGATTATAAAATATAAATGAGAGAATGCAAGAGAGCACCGGCCTGTGATGTTAATATATAATATAGTGAATAGTTTAACTGGCACAATAATTGTGCCAGTAACTATCGTGCAACTGTCAACGATAAATAAATAATATGTACACATGTATATGTGGGTTTAGAAAAAAAAATAGATAGATAAAAGAAAAATAATTATAATGCTAGTGAATTTTTAAAGATATTTATTTATTTATATATTTTTTGTTTGTATTATAAATTAGATTCTATTCATTTTTGAATGGATGAAAAATTTGTTGATATTTTATAAAAATAGAATAGAGAATGATATTTATATCAGACTTTGAAACAAATGTTGCAGACGATTTTTGGTTTTTTTCTTTTTTGTTTAATAGTTTGCCAAAAATTGTTTTTGGCTCTGGATTTATACAATTTCTCGTCGCGCGTTCACTGACCATATTCCGTACAGTGATTTATTCACAGAGTACATACAACTTACTGTTGATTCGAGAGTTATGCACCTGTTTGTATTTGTCACAGTGGCCGACTTATTAAACCCTCTCTTGTACCATTTCACACTTTGCGCACGTATCTTTTGCGTCCTTCGCACTTGATGCGCGATTACTATTTATATATGTATTAGTTTAGGTACAAAAAAAATCTGTACTCGTTCACTTTTTTATTTGTGCAAGGTTTGAAAGGTGTTTAAAAATTACTTGGTTAATTAAATGTTAAATTTGTTTTATTTGTAATTATTATTCATGGTTTTTTATAGTAAATCAATTCTAATTGTGATAATTTTTTATTAATTAATGATTAATATTAATGTTTTCATCATGAGAAAAATTCTTTATTTTATTTTTTTTTCAAATATTTCATCTAATAATATTCATAATTATTCATAAAATTCATTAATTAAGAATAATTAAATCTATTTCAAGTTGAAAATAATTTTCTTATTTGTACATAGTGCGAAATTTTGTGTAAAAGTTAACAAAAAATTTATATTAATTATATTTAATGCGAATTTTGTATCAAACTTTGACACGAAAATTTTCTATTAAAGCAAACAAAAATTATTTTACATTTAAATAATAATATTTTATGTCAAGTCCACTACTAAATTTCCGTCTGTTAAACTAAATAAATTTTGTTCCAATGCATTTACTAAATTTTTGCAAGTGTTTGATATTTTGCTAAAACTTTTTAGTAAAAATTGTGTAAAAAATATTCCATTTCCTTCATCAAGATACTTTAAATGTTTAATAAATGAAAAAATTATTACGCAAACGATTATATATAAATTTAAAAGTGTAGATATAAATGTATAAACACTAAAAATCATAATCTCAGCTTAAGTAGTTCCTTAATATTCAACTTGACGTAATGACAATTCGTGTAAAGATCGGATTACATAAATACACATCTCATTCATAATTTATTTACTGTCTACTATAATAAATTTTTTATTTATTTCTCTCGCGCTACGTGTGTATTTAATGTTTTAAAAAGTATAAACATACATATATAGAAAGAGAATAGAGAAAAATTGGTTAAACAAGCTCGTCGGAATGCCCACAAAGTTCTCGGACATCAACATCAAATGGTAAATTAAAAGAATGAAAAATGTATAGATGTGCTAATATTTGTCCGCAATTCTGTATGATTATCACACATTTAAGTCCGTGATTCCTAATCAAGGTGGCTCGAGGACAACGAAAAGAAGTTTTCAAAGCACCAGAGGCGAGATCATTAGGCCTTAGTGGCGGCAAACGGTCGTTCAGACGACACGTTTCATCGTAAACGGACAAGAGATCGTCGCAATCGCGGGGCCGTTAAGCCCTCAATGCAAGTTGGAATCATGATTCGTGATCCGGTTTTTGATACACACATCTGTATATATGTATAGTTACTGTGTATATGGAATGATGGAATAGAATATAGAATAATTATATAGGATATTTATTTTTGTTTTAAAATATTACGAATGATTTTTGTAGACTTGTTTATAGGGTGAATGAAGGATATTTTATAGTGGATTTGTAAATGATTATATTTTCTTTGGACATGTAGGATTTTGACATTATAATAATTTTATTTCATACATTGGATTGTGTATGGATAATAGGGTGTGTCTTTTTTAGGGAACTTTTTATTTTAACAATAAAACAGTCTGAAAACTTTTAATTTTAATATTTAGAGGTTGCTCTTTGTAATTTTTGGATTTTTTTTTTTTTGGATTTTTGTAGCTCGGCATTTGCGCATCGTAGAGATAAGCACATAGCATATTTTTGTAGGGAATTTAACGCTCTACAAAAAAGGTCTCTTACTCTTTTTTCGTAGAGGCAGCCATTCTTAAGATATTAAAATCCAAAGTTTTAAATGTGTGAAATTTTGACTTTTTTGTTATTAAATCGATACTTTATTATTGTCTTAAAAATTATTTTCAATCGAAAAACTCGTTTTATTGTGTTAATATTTTGTGTCAGATATTTTTTTTCTTCACTTTATTTATTGTAAAAAAATTTATTTATAAATCGTGTTAAATTAATTTTATTGTTATTTCAAAGCAATAAAAATTATGTTGTCTAAACAATATAAAGCAATGTAACTACAATAATAAAAGTATTTTTTTATTACAATAATAAAGTTATTAGTGTCGATTTAATAACAAAAAAGTCAAAATTTCATACATTCAAAGCTTTAAGTTTAAGTATCTTTAAAATGGCTGTCTCTATGGAAAAAGAGTAAGAAACCTTTTTAGTAGAGTGTTCAATTATCTACCAGAATATGCTATGAGTTCATCTCTATCATGCGAAAATGCTAAGCTTCAAAAATCCAAAGAAAAAAAAAATGTTTTTTTCCATATTATTTAAATGAAAATTGAAAAATTACAAACAAGCAAATTTTCAGTTTAATTTTTTGTTGAAAAAAAAAAATGGTGAATTATAAAAGACAAATTATATTTGTTTACTCCAATAATTAGATTTAGTTTCACTTTTTATTCATCAATGCATAGACAGTAAAAAATTTTGTTTATTTTTAATATTTTTTTCAATATTTTCTATTCGAAGCTCTTTCAATTTTGAAAATAATTTGATAGAGAAACAAATAATTTAACTTCATTCTGTAAACAATTATGTCAAGTTGACAATGATTAAAAATAATTTTACTCCTATGAAACTATTCAAATTCATTTCACTATCTCCATTAATTAACATATGATATTTAATTAAAAATATTCCAAAGATCGTTCATGTAATACGTGACAGATATACAGTATTATATCGATATAATTTGTGACATGCACATATGTATATATTTCACTCACTGATGGTTTATAGATAGCGGATTTCTCTATACATGACAGTGACACTAAGCCGATGAGAAAAGATCAAATGAAAATTCAATTCAGTGAAGCATAATAAAATAACTATTGCCAGCAATAAGAGCAAAGGGATAATAGGATTAGTCAAAGATATGATAAATAATTCAATTGGTTTATGAAATGATGAACACGACAGTCTCTGAATTATATATAATTCCTACGAGCTAAATCTATAAGTGATAAAATTTCTGTGAAGAAACTTCTATATTTAAAACGACAGAAATTTTAATTAGACTTTTACACAAAATTTTTTACTGTTTATAATTTTTATTCATTTCATTTGTTTGAAAGGTAACTCTCACCCTTATTCATCTTTTCATACATATTTAGCATTATGAAATAAGACATTTTATATCGAGTGGACATTGACAAAGTACATACTGAATGGTGTGGTCGCGGTAAAGTCGATATAAACTCGCGCAAGTATCCGATCAAACGATCGAACGTTGGCGCGTGACAATTTTATTAAGGCACTTTGCCCAACAACAAGGATAGTATTATAGTCCAATATATTTATATGTATGTATTTATGAGATATATATATATGTATAGGTATGAAAAGTAAACGTGGACGCGCACTTATATGCAGCAACTTTTTGAGAGAACATGGAGTGAAGTGACACAAGCAATCGTAAAACAAGTTTAGATGCAGATTTGTTTCACTGATCTTTTGTGCCAAATACACGATAATAATAAATTTCATATTGATTTACAACTTTTTTTGTCATTTATATCACGTGAAGAGTTTCCTTAGATTTTATTTAAACTAATATAAACGAAAATATCTTGATGACGATTATGTTATTTAGTTATTTGTAATGTTATTTACAAATCCGTGCTGCGATTTATTATAAATGTAAAATTATGTGATGATTATAGTTTGTCTAGGGAATTTTTTACTGAGAGAATTTTTGGGTAAAAATTCGGGTGAAATGAGGCGTAATAATTGTCCTGCATTCGAGTAATCTTGGAACATAATGATAATTACTAAACGGAAAGTAAAATTAATTTATATTATTTGTTTCATTTTATCAATTGTGGATTGTTGTTTTTTTTATTGCAAAAAGTCTTGGATGCGTTGGAAATTATTTTATATGATTGAGGTATTTTATACATGTAGACTGTAGTTTAGAAGAATAGAAGAAAATATTCAAATAATTAATTAACGATATATATATTAATAAATTTTGTGTGGAAGTATATGTGTATTAGGGTGTTTCATTTTTAGGCGATATTTTTTTTTTTTGACTTCAACTCGATTTTTTGGTAGTCAAAAATTTTTTTTCGAAAAAATCAATTCACAGCTTTTATAGGGTATTAAATTTGCTACAAAAATGTTCTTCACCGCAAATACTCTGCGACCAACAGTTTTCGAGTTGTAGAGCTGAAAAGCTGAAAATTGATTATGATTGACAACAAATTTTTTTTAAACTGGAATTTATTGATCTGACATTAATTATTATCTTACAATAAACTCTATAAAGCTCCTTCATTGTTAATTAAGCATTATAGCTTTTGTAGTAAGATAATAATTAATGTTAAATCAATAAATTCCAGTTTGAAGAAAATTTGTTGTCAATTATATTCAACTTTCATCTTTCCAGCTCTACAATTCGAAAACTGTTGGTCGGAGAGCGTTTGCGGTGAATAACTTTTTTGTAGCAAATTTAATGCCCTACAAAAGCTATAAATTCATTTTTTCCAAAAAAAATTTTTGATTACCGAAAAATCGAGTTGAAGTCGAAAAAAACAATTTTCTCGTGTTATTCATATGAGAAATTGAATTTTTGAATAAAGAAACCCTCTATTTAACTTGGAATTTTTTTTCTTCTTTTTTTTTTTCATAAATTATCAGATTTTCCTTGATCACTTCCAAAAAAAAAAAAAAAATATCGATAAAATTTCCTCAAAAATTCTCTCACTGTATTATTTAAAGATTGCTATAATTAATGAAATTATTTGAGAACATTTAATAAGCCAGATAATAATACAGAAGTGTCATTTTCTTAATTTAGATTGTAGGTATATTAACTTTAGTCTATTTAACATACTGTTGTTTTCATAATCTATTTTAATCTTATCATTTTTACATGCGGCACTTTTGAAAAATAACTTATGAAACTCAATTAACGAAACGGATGTCTCTTAACACTACAGATACAAATAATAGTAATAAAAAAAAAAAACCGTCACCAATACGAAGAAAAATCTCATTTTCATAATTATAATTATAAAAAAAAAATTAGTTTATTCTGACAGAAGAAAAACTAATAAAATTTAAATATCAAGTTAAACTGTCATATTTATAATAATAATTTTCATTTGATAATTTAGTTACGTATTTCTATGATTTTCACGCTCAGTAAAATTTCCTTCTATCTCTTACAAACAAAATTCTTAAATATACAAATGCAGATATTTAATATGCAACATACACTCATATTTATTATAATATAAGTTGAAGAATTGCACACAGCTTTGCCAACATATCCCATGTTGCATAATAATATATATTTTGTGGGTGGTTTGTTGCTGTTTGCAATCTGATAATAACTGCCAATATTATTAACTTATACTGTGTCCTTGGAAATAATTCATCAACGTTGCATTATCCAAGATCATATACACGTTCCAACGAATATAAATGTGCATCTGCCAATTATAAAATATCATTTGGGTAGATTTTAAATTTATGAGAATATTATAATGTGCCTACACATTTAAATGTCTTAATTTATTATCATTAGTTGTCAACAATTATCGATGGATTAACCGTGTCTTTAGAACTATTAAATTCACTATGTATAATATTCCCCCTACATTGTACAATATTTATGATGTTCATTTTCATAGACTAGCTATTAACGTACGTGCGAGATTTTCCAAGCGTTGGATCATCTATAACCGTCTACACCCACCGTTGTTTTCAGAGATAGGAGACTGTGTTTCTCTCCCTTTTCCTTTCACATCCCTCGGCCTGATTCTCCTGATGATGTTGACAAAAGTCTAATTTTAGGACACAGTTGACTGTTACACACTGACTGACTGACGCTTCATCTCTTCATCCAACATACGCCTGCTCATTTGACGTTTTACATCAGAATTTTCACTTGTGACTGTTCTTCATTTCTTGTCTTTTTTTTTTTTTTCTTTTCCTTTCTATTTTATTCCTATACCGATGCAATTTTTAGTTTTTTTTTTTTTTTTTGAATGTGTCTATTCATGATAAATTGATTTTTAACGGTTTTTCTAATTTTTTTTTCATCTGTTGCAAGTAGAATGTCTGAATGACATAGCGAGTGATAATAATGAGAATTTTCACGACAATTATTGAAGAGAAAGAGGAGAAAAAACACGGGAACTGCAACTGAAAGAAAAATAATCTTGACTGTATGAAATAATTATATTTGATTAATGGTATCAAATGTTTTATAATCATCAATACTATTGTGATAATATTAAGTAATAGTTCATGATGATTGTATGAAAAAAAAAAAATATATTCGTAAATTGTTTAAACATTTGAAATACAGAAATGATTTATCGACATAATTCGGATATTTTTCACCAGATAAATTCAATCGCTAAAATATTTTCAATATTTTTAATATTTATATTAAATACATACCCATACTTACACAGTGAAAATATTTATGTAAAAGTCCATCAGAAATTTCTATCAACTGTTTTTATCAGAAGATTTGTATTAATATTAAATAAAATAATTAAAAATTATTTCAATTCGAGTATTCAATATAATATTCATATCAAATCTTATAAATAATAAATTACAAATATGAATATAAATACAAATAATAAACGAATAAAAAATTAAATTATTCATATATTCATATAAATATGAATAATAAATAAAAAAAAAAATATACAAAGTAAATAAATAAATAAATATAAATAAATAAATAAATAAATAAATAAATAAATATATAGATACATGAATTAATAAACGAATAAATACAAATAATAAAAAATAAAAAATAAAAAATCTTTGAGTAAAAAAATTAATGCAAAAAAAAAAAAAAAATCTCAACATAAATTTTCAATCGAGTTATAAACAAAATTAACTACTACGCAAACATATCGTTTACTAAATCCATTTACACTCAGAGAATAAAATAAAAAAACAAAAAAACAAAAAGATAAGTAGATAAATAAAAGCGAGTAAATAAAATATAATTAAAATATAAAATAGAGATTAAAAAAGAATTTTTTTTTCTATAATGATTCACACTTAAATTAATGAATAATAAAATAGCACAAAGAATATATTGTTTATTGAGACAGCAACAACGAGTGCAGAGGCGTTATATGTAGACATTACATATGTGTAAATGTCTATGTGTACATCATGTTTGTGTGATAGTCCGCTAAAATGAAAGATGAAAGATCGTAATGGTTTCAAGTGTAGGCGTAAAAGCCTCTATACTTGAGGATAATGCAGAGGTGAGATAATTCCACTAATCACACACACAGGTTGTTGCATGATCCCTTCAAATGCTGGCTGCATTTGCAGTTGAGTGTACATATTATATAGGAAATAAAAAATATAATAATATAAAAAAAAATAAAAAGAGGTGTGATATGTGTTATTGATGCTTTTGAATTGTTGAACGAACGAAAATTATTCTTCTATTGCGCAATTATACTTCAACTAAAAGACCCCATTGACCGTATATTATCAGTTATTACGCTTTATATAGTCTGAATTTGTAACTTGTATATTTTGAATCTCATATGTAACCGTGTAATGATAATCCCTCTTAAAGATATGACTCATTCGATTTGTAAATGTGCAAAAGAAAGCAATGGATGACGTTATTCAGCCCAATTATCCTCTGGGTCATGGCGTTGTGTGTAGATCATTGTGTATTACCTCACTATAATCACCATGAAAATGTCATTTCGTTATTAACTGTTGATAAATAAATTTATTTAATGCTACGAATTAATATAGAGGTAAACTACATGAATCAGTTTGTATGAAAATAATTATATATTGTTGATTAATTATTGAGACACTATTGTTGACATTATTGTCACTACTTATTATTGTTTGATACAAAGCACTTTACTTTATATAAATGTTATTCAATGTAAATTTTAACATATGTATACAGTGAAAAATTGACTTTGAAAATTCACGAAAAATTTATGTTGGAATTTTTTTTACACAATTTTTTGTTGAAAATTAAATCAAATAATAATTTTGTAATAATTTAATATTAATACAAATCTTCTGATAAAAACAGTTGATAGAATTTTCTGATGGACTTTTACATAAATATTTTCACTGTGTAAGTATGGGTATGTATTTAATATAAATATTAAAAATATTGAAAATATTTTAGCGATTGAATTTATCTGGTGAAAAATATCCGAATTATGTCGATAAATCATTTCTGTATTTCAAATGTTTAAACAATTTACGAATATATTTTTTTTTTTCATACAATCATCATGAACTATTACTTAATATTATCACAATAGTATTGATGATTATAAAACATTTGATACCATTAATCAAATATAATTATTTCATACAGTCAAGATTATTTTTCTTTCAGTTGCAGTTCCTGTGTTTTTTCTCCTCTTTCTCTTCAATAATTGTCGTGAAAATCCTCATTATTATCACTCGCTATGTCATTCAGACATTCTACTTGCAACAGATGAAAAAAAAAATTAGAAAAACCGTTAAAAATTAATTTATCATGAATAGACACATTCAAAAAAAAAAAACTAAAAATTGCATCGAAATAGGAATAAAATAGAAAGGAAAAAAAAAAATAATGCTTTACTAAATATTATTTACAATACAAAATATTTTTGGTTTTTGATTTTACATGCATTCAAGTCAGGAATAATGATTATAAAAATATCTAAAAAATATTATTTCAATACTAAATACACAAAATAATAAATAGTGAAAATTATTACCACAAATATTTCTTAGTTTGTTCTTCAAAAATTTCGTATTAGATTCAATATCATTAAATTTTGTCACAATTCAATCCAAAGTTTGATTAAAAGCAGTAAAATTCTTCACCATATTTTCATCATTAACTCGAAATTTTTGTGCTTTTCTTAATCTTCTAGCATAGTGAATTAAACATCCTATGGCACTCGTTGGCCTATCAATTCTACTTTGAATCTGAGTAACCTCTAAAAGCCTAAGATTGAATTTAGTTTGATGCTTTTCACACCCAACTCAACATCAATTGTAATATTTTATTTCATAATAAACTTGAACACAAATTCCTCTAGCAATTTGTGACTATTTCAAAGTATTGAAAAGGAGTTGTATCTCTCCTATTAATAAATATTTCTAAACAATCTTCCTTGCTCCTGAAGAACCTCACTAAATCCCAATAATTCGGTTTAAAGTAGCATAAAAATTTCGACTCGATATTATTTGTAAAAATTCACAATTTACATTTATATACACATGCATTGTAAATTTATAAAAATATGCATTAAATATATATGTAGTTATACAGAGAGAAACGAGTGACGTTAAAGATTTGTTGTGAATGTAGGCAAAGGCGTTGTGTATTTCTGGCTGTCGCTGACTCACGCCAACTCCCACACACCGTTATTTCACATACAGGTTACATAGTGTCCAACTACGTTACCTTCGTACATCGTTTGTCGTCGTTGTCGTTGTTATTGTCGTCGTCCTCGTGCGCGCGGCATCGTCTTTATCTTCGTCTTACAACAAAAATAAGGAATTTTCACTGTATGCACTTGCATAATTCGATTTACAGTCTCATTAAACACGTATATATTTCAGTGTCCAATGGTTTAATGTTTAATTTTTCATCACACCTTCCTCATATTCCTTCATATTTCAACGCTTCGTACATTACTCCTTTTGATATATTCATTTATCTATATATTAAATATTTTAAATGATAATTTAAATTATATTATATGCTCATACACTGTCTGTTGATGATATATTTTATACTTCATCATTTTTTTTCTATATTATTAATATTTAAATTTATATATTTTTATTTTAATTCCAATTTTTTATCTGTATAATTCCACCTTCACCAAAACTTTCTCTATCGTAGGAATTATATATTTTGTCGCAATTAGTTTTGTGGTAAATGTCACATATATACATAAACATACATAATTTCGTCTCTCTAAATTGGGCGTCGATCGTAAATTTACCCTGACACAACCCAAAGAATTTATCCCCAAAAGAGATTGGACGTTGAGAAAATTGGAGCGTGACAACTTTGCATGTCCCGGTGATGCTGTGTGTATCATGTTATGTATATATATATATATATATATATTACATTTTATATACTACTTCATCATATAAACACACATCCGGTTAAAACTTTTGTCGTGACATTTTTACGAATGAATTTAATCTTATTCCAAAACTTATTTTTATTGTCATTTTTATTTCTTAATATGAAAATGATTGGGGGGTTTTTTTTTCTTTTTTTTTTTGTTCATTTAATCTTCGTTGTATGTATATAAAGGACAGTAGATATGCTTTTAAAGTTTATGTC
The DNA here is from genome assembly GCA_918226075.1 of Microctonus brassicae. Taxonomy (NCBI): domain Eukaryota; kingdom Metazoa; phylum Arthropoda; class Insecta; order Hymenoptera; family Braconidae; genus Microctonus; species Microctonus brassicae. The sequence continues at coordinate 10,075,574 of OW445484.1, read as the reverse complement.
TAGAATTATTACATGCGTGAGGCGTTGGCGTGTGGGGTAAAGCACAGGCACGTCGGCGTAGCGGCTCGCGGGGAATTAATCACGGCATTATTGCCGGGGACGACGCCACGGCGTCGCTTTAATTTTGGATGTTTGGCCCGGCCCACCCGGTAGAGGATAGCCAACTATCGTGATTCGGTCCGCTGCTCCCGCTGGCTCCTTGTCTCTCAGTCGTAAACTTTGTTTTACGTCATTCCGCCAATCATATTGTTTTTTTTTTTTTATTTATGTATAATATGTATGTGTATATTTAATTTATTTAATTTACAAACATGTGTGTATTTATATCGTTATTTAATTTGGTAAAAATTCATGAGTTTCGTGAGGTTTATAAAAGAATTTTTACTACGAGAAAATTCCTTTTTAAATACGTTTGTTTATTTTTTTATTTATCATCGTTTTTTTTTTTTTAATTAATTAATTTTTATTATTTAGTAATTGTTTGGTATTTTTTTTATATTCTTCATGCCATTGTCAATGACATTTTGTGTCAAAAAAAAATTTTGTGATAAAAATTTTTCAAATTTGTGTCAAGTTAATTTTTTTTTTTTTTCATGTTGAATATTTCTTTCTAATTCTGTTTTTATTAGTCTATATAATAACTGAATATTTTATATTATATACGACCTGTGTATGAAAAAAAAAAAAAATTATACGATGTAAATAACGTAAGAAGGATGAAGTTGTTTAACCTTTTTGCAAAAGAGTTGATTCACAATTTCCTGGAGAGAATATGTCAGCTTGACTTAATTTCCTTTATTTATTTTTATCTGTTCATATGTTTTTCTGCACAGTGATTTTCTTTTATTTTCCGGACATTTTGGAATTTGTTCATTTTATTTTTCATTGGTTAAAATTGTTGACATTCATTTTTATATGCGCCTCATTCGCGCATGATATAATTTACAAATACAAGAAATGAATGCATATGAAAATTGAAAAATGTTAATATAAATATGCGAAATATTCTTAAAAGAACGTGAGTGTATGTCATATTAAAATGAATGAAAGAATCAACAGAGCAATAAAGTAACAGAGGGATAAGTTACTGCATAACGATGGGGAGCAAACGACCAAAATCATCCCATGAGATGATGAGAAAGTGAATAAAAAAAATAATAAGAAAGTCAATTTGTTTTATTTTATTTTTGTTTTCGTTACACTTTTTCATTCAGTGAAAATAAAAGTATTACGAGTATAAAGCTGATGAATGCAGTGCAATAATTTATTGAGTGTACGTTGAGTGAAGTCGCGAATGAAAAATAGCAACAACATTTGAAAAATTATGAGACTCATGATAGGCAGTTTAATGAGGTTTATTATGAGCCAGTTGCATCCGGTATCGTAAATAAATTTTGAAACATTTATATTCGGGCACGTTCATCCCCTTTTTTTCTCCCCATATTTAGGAAAACTGCGGGTAGGTACTATGAGCCATACTACATGTCATAGAGCAGAGATTCGTGTGCTAAAACTTGACGTAGCAATCAAGTTGTCGCTGTAATTAAATAATTTTTAATTTTTTATTGTGTGGCTGATTGTGTCTTGCGTTATTTTCAGTGACTATCTGTTCTACAAAAGTTATAAGATAAAGATATTTTCACCCAGATATTTTCACAGACTTTATATGCAGAGTGCTGTAACCAATATAGAAAATCAACAAACTAAACTCTCTCAAGCTCTAGCAAACGAAGAACACATGATTTGCTCTGCTATACTACTGTGACCATTGCAAAATAAATAAATAAAAAATTGTGTTTTTGATTGATAAACATAATTTTGTACTTTAAGAAAACAATAATTAACGTTTTGTATTTGTATATCTATCCAATTTGGTATGGCCCGTACTATATCCGCTACTTTTTCAAAGTGTCAAAATATCAATCCATAGAAATTTGTTTACGAGTCATTTGATTTGCTAAAAATGAATTTTATTTTATTTATTACAGGTCGAAATACTTTCAAATATCTTAATTTATATATTTTTTTTAACTTCTGATAAAAATATTACAAGATAACAGTTCTGCTATTAAATGAATTTTGAAAACTTCCATCCCAAAAAAACTGAGTAATAAAAATTACTCCAGAAAAAAAAAATTACTTTCGAGTATATTTTATAAAAAATCATGAATATTAGATTAACAAATTTTAATATAAAAATAAAGAATTTTCCTTGTGATCAAGTACTACAGCTTCTTAATTATTCTTTTCAAAACATTAATATTAATAACCAATCGACAATTATCACAATTTCACTATCAAGAACCATGAATAATAATTATAAATAATAAAAATTCTACGTTTTGATGAATAAATTAATTTTAACAATCTCCTCACGCTTTTCAATGATGAAATGTTAGCAAGTTCCATTGTAATTTATCTCGTATAAATTTTTAATCGTTATGCATATACATTTTTATTTTTAATTCACATCACTAATCATTACTAAAATATTATAAAATAAAAACATAATATAATAAACAACACAGTTGTTTATCTCATACGTAATACAGACATGTAATTATTATTGTTTCGTGGCCTTTCTGTCAATATAAATGTTTACGTAGGAGTGTAGAAAAATTATCCATCCAAAAGTTACGACTTTGAGCGAGGCAATAGAAGGAGAAACAGTGATGAAAGACACGAAAGACGAAAGACGCATGTAAGACAACGCATAAATGCGACGAGTGTAAATGTCCGAAGGTCTTTGGATATGGGACAAACATTCCTCTTGCCCCATCCTATTTCATCTTGTACATATATAGCTTATAACATGTACACACGCGTTGATGTATATACACAATATAATACTCCTGACTGTTGGCGAAGTTGATTTCGATAATAATGGCCACTGTGGCCCGTTTCCCTGAACATCTTTGCAAACTATACCGTCGTTACAAAGGCCATCTGTTCTCTTTTAAGCTTCTCTGCCTTTACACACCATCGCCCAATGACGCCATTCACGGGTGAAACAAATTGAATATGCATATACACATATCCACGCCTCTATATATACTTTATTTATGCTTTGCAATAAATCTAAAATACATAATATTTAATATAAATATATATTTTTTAAATATTAATCAACATTTGTTTCAATTTAAATGTATTTTAAATTTATAGTCGAAAAAATTTTGTATCAAAGTCCCCGTTGAAATTTGTGATAATTATTTTCAATACACTATTTGTGTTGAATAAAATCACATGGAATATATTAATTTTCGTGTAAAAAAAAAAAAAATTCTTAGTAGAGTTTTATATAAAATTTTTTACTATTCGCGTTTTTTTTTTTTTTTTTTTAGGGATTATAAATAAAGTTTTATAGTCGTGTCGTGTAATTTATTATTTAATGATTAGTGAGATTGATAATGTGGTATAAAAATTAAGGATATAGATGATGAATTAAAAAAATACAGCATCGACACATGATGTGTCTATGTGGTTGCGATTATAGGATTGCGGTGCGTTGAGAGAAGTTTTCTATGTTCTCTCTCTCGACGATTGCAGTTGGCATTATGCCAGGCGTCCCGACGCTTGCCGATAGGGTGTATCCGAGCATTACCGAAGACGAAGGCGTCCCGGCGTCGTATCGTGCCGTCAGTGCGCGTGTGAGATGGCTGCAAGGCGCTGCTACCCCGACACAAGTCGCCTTTTATCGCGCGGCATGTAATTAATTGTGACTCGCGCAATATATTAATAATTATAACGTTATTTTATTTATTTATTTGTTTCACTTTTCTTTATGATGAACTATTTTTAAATTATTTATTTCATTTATTTTATTAATTGTATTCATTGGTTGTTTTTAATTATTATTTTGAGGTGTGATTAAAAACAAACTTTTAAATTGAAGACTTTGACGTTGACAATTATTATATTATTTATTTATTTTATTCTTTTTTATGTTTGTTTATCTTGGATATATTTTATTCAGTTATAGAACAATTGCCAGAATGAATCTGTTGTAAATTTAAATTTATGATTTAGGAAAGAAAATGTAAATAATTAATAATGGTGATTTATTGATTGATTGATTGATGAATGTAACAATGACAAGTTAGCATACACCATGGCATCAATATCAGCAAAGTGAATTTAAATTGATTATGCGCTGATTATAAATCATGCGCACAATAATAAACGAAAGAAAATAATAACTGAATTATAATATAGAATTCAATTATTGACGTATCATTCCCACACACAGCGTTGCAATAAATAAAACGCTGCATTCCCCATAAATAAATTATTTGACTTATTAATGAGATGCAGGTGTATTTGAAAAAATGATTAGAAATAAATAATAAGATAAAAAAGCTTTATATATAAATAAAAATCTGCGAAATATTATATTATTTCATATGTTTAAAAGATAAATAATTATATTTTGATCTTTAATATTATTAGTTTAATAAATTACTGAGTGTCTTTGGTGTTAATATTAATTTTATTTTTCAATTAAATATAATCAGGCATGGAATTTATTATGCCTAGAATGGATAAAGTGCAAGTGTAAATATTTAAATTTGAGACAAAAAAGTGATATTAAAAAAATTATATTATCATTTTTTTGTGATATTGACCGAAGATGGAATATCGGTGAGGTCACAAGGTCACCACAGAATGCCTGAGCCGAGGGCAAAGCGCTGTAAACACTGTGACGGTACGTCACACATTTTGTTTAAAAAAAATGTGTAACACTTATGAAATATATATTGAAGAACAAAAAGTGCTTAACTAACTTTTGTTATGATGACAATTTATTTGTGTTTTCTTTCGCATATTAATTCGAAGTGTTATGAGTTTTTATTTTTTGTTTTTGTTTTTCTAACGTGAAATTTGTGGATTTTTTTTAGTGTGCAGTGCTCGTGTGTTGATGTCTTTTTTTTCTCGCCCTTTTACATTTTTTTTTCTCGTTCTATCTATAAAAAATTAAACTCTACACGTGTCAATTTATTTAATGATGGCTTTTTATTATTATTAACCACTAAATATTTGAAAAATAAAAAAAAAAAAAAATAAAATAAATACAAGTGTAATTTTTCTTTTCTTTTTTCCAATTTTTCTAACATTGATTTTTCCCTGATTGTGGATTAAATTAATACTCAAAACATGTGTGATTAATAAATTAATACATGTTTAATTTTATTTTAATAATAAAACTAATTGTTAATTATTTTGGATAAAATTAAACTGCCTGAGTCGAAATTTTTTATTTTACTTTAAACCTCATTATTGAGATTTAGTGAGGTTCTTCAGGAGCAAAGAAGGTTGTTTAGAAATATTTTAATAGAAAATACAACACCTTGAAGTAGTGAAATATTGCCAAAATTTCCATTCTAAGGTGCAAAGTCTAAACTTGTGTCTAAGTTTATTATGAAATAAAATATTACAATGTTGTGTTGGATATAAAAAGCATCAAACTAGATTCAATTCAAGATTTTTAGAGGTTCCCCAGATTCAAAGTACAATTGATCTCGCCCAACGAGTGTCATAAAATATTTAATCGACTACTAGAAAACTTTGAAAAGCACAAAAATTTCGACTCGGGTGTGCATTTAAATATAATTGTTAATTATTAAATAAATATTAACAACTTTATTACAGTTAAATTTGTAATGAAAATTATTCAAACAATGATTTTTATGTATACTGATAATGAATTATTATTGTTTGCATTTTTTCATCTCTATTTTAGTGTCCGATTAAAAATTAAATCGCATGAGTTTGGAATGTTTTGGCATTAACAACATTGCGTGCGTCAAATAAATGGGCAGTGAGAAAGTGGGACGTTACTTTCAGTGAAAAGTCAGTCTTAATTAGGATCCAGGCTAGGCTGTTTTATCTCTGGGTCATTGATTCGCGTTGTTGGAAGGGTAAAATACAGTACAATGTGTATGTTAATTTTATATGTGTGGTGCGCGTGTCTCCAAGCATTCCAATCGAGGTATAAGCCAATACCTGTACTCTGATGTTTGCTCATTGCATCGTCCACTCAGTATTTTTATCTTGGGTTATTCACCTGCAGTTTTATCTTTGAATAGAGACATCAAATACATGATGTCACATATGTCATTTAAAATTATTCCATGATGGAATAATTTCTTTCATTTTTAACGAGTATTTTTCTATCAGTTTTCTTTTATTTTAATTTTTTTTTATTTATCAATATTTTATTTTATTTTATTTTTGTGAGTTTTTCTTTTTCTATGTAATTGCTCGAGAAAATGCAATCTTTGTCTGAATGTTGAACTCGTCATCGTTCACTGTCCCAAATACCAAATACCGTCTTCGCTCTTTCTCTTTCGTCCCTCTTGTTTTTTAAACGTCGCCACAAAGTTTTGCCAGGTTTATTCTATACATAGACACTGAACCACTAATAAAAATCCATTAAGGAACCGTCACTGTATGTGATGGTTGACTTTACTGTCTTTATTTACGTCAATATTTCTTTTTATTTTCATGTAATTGTAATTCCATTCATTTCAGTTATTTCAGAATTTCATTTATTTATTTACATGTGTGAAAAAATTTGTGTGAAAGATCACGAGAAATTTGTGTTGAAATTTTTACTTGAAAGTTATGTTAGATCAAAACAATATTCATGTGATTTATTACAAAAATTTACGTTGAAAATAATCAACACAAATTTTTTTTTTTTACTTCACCTAATATTCATAATACTTTAGATATTTAGAAATTTTAAATAATAAAATATACTCGGATGTGACGATGTTCCGGGCTTTAATAAATAACTCATCAACTCAGGAAATGGTGTTGTTTTTTTTTTTTTTGCGTCACATACTGAAAGCAAACGTATTTATTTCTAATTATATATCACGAAACTATATGAGCAAAAGTTGAAGGAAAAAATAATAACAAATTTACTGTCCTGTAAAATTTCCGGAAAAGCGATCATTTAATATCACCATTTCCCAATTGAATAAATAAATTGAAAACAAAAAAAAAACAATTATCTTCTTTATAAAAGATTTATTTAATTATCTGCTAAAATAAAATTAATATTCAATAAAAATATTTTTTTATTGATACATTAATAAAAGAATAATAAAAAAAGTTTAACAATTTTTTTATCTTGCTTTTGATTTATGCAAAGGATAAATTGTGGTTGATAATTTCATTTAATGCATTAAGGATATCCTATATAACTTCCACACTTGGTTATTTTTTTTTTTTTTTGTGGTGACTCTAAACCGGAAATTAACTCGACTACTTGGAATTTTATTCTCTTATAGTAAACTCAACGAATTCCATGTAAAAGTAGTAATAGTATTACTACTTTTATTACTACTAGTAGTAGTAGTTGTTGTTGTTGTAGTAGTAAGACTCATAATAATACTAGTAGTAGTAGCAGCAGCAGCAGTAGTATTAGTAATAGTTTGGTTGGCAAGATGAAATAAAGCTCAATCGTAGGTAAGTCGAATGGATCGTAAACATGAAGTCCAACAGCTGTCGATGAAAAACACATTCTAAATATAGCGTACAGTATACAGTTTATATATATATTTCACGATATACAGTTGGATATAGATTCAGTTATTTTGCCTTGATGTAGATTGCGCGCCCTTTTTTGAAATGATTGAACAAAATAACAAAAAATTAAATATTAATTTTCTTTATTGAAAAAATTTCATTTGAAATCAATTAATAAATAATTAAATAGTGCGTTTAAATAAATAAAAAGTGCGCAAACATTTTTATTTTATTTTATTGTTATTATATTTATGCAAAAAAAAATTTTTTTTTTTTCATCTTGTTATTTTTGTTTTACTTCAATTTCTTTGAGCTAAATTAAATATTTTTGGTTTTTTATGCGATATTATGCTTGGTAAATTTACGTGAGAATGTGATAAATTTGCGATGTTGGACATCTGAAGATATGGCAAACTCTGAGTGAACGAGGTACGCAAATAAATGTCTACCAGAAAAATCAATTTTTCTTCACCGTGTCTATGTTATTCTTATAATTTTACTGGGTTTAATGCGTCTTAAGTTTATTACATAACACAATGTGATACACATTTTTTTTTTTAATACAATTCTTCCAGTTGTATAGATATATGTATACATAGACTATGGTGGGGATGAAAATAATCTGTTTGACAGATATTCGATGTATTTTTAAGTATCTTAATTTAATTTAATAATGCAAGTATACAAAAATAAAATTATAGAGCACATTTAAATCTATAGAATAATTCTCAAGACATTATAGAAACTTTTTCACATTAATTTTTGTTTTTATACATATCCTTACAAACATAAATTTCATGCCTATACGAAAGAAAAAAATAATTCTCTGTTGAATTTTTAATTCCAATTAATTTCTTATATAATTTACTTTTTATACAAAATATATTAATTATATTATTATTATTTATTTTGACAATGTACATGGGCAATATGTACAATTGTAAATTTTTATATAACATTATAAAAAGTATATTATTATAAATGTGTAATAAAAAAAAAAAAAAAATTGTATAAAATATAAAATTACGATCAATTTTTGAAGTTTAAGAATTTCATCTATTTTTATACATCTCAGAAATGATATTATTCTTTAATTATTTATTTATTTTTTTTACCAAAAATTTATTTCATCTCATAATGTAGACCACTGCAAATAGGGTTTTGATGCAATAACAGCAGCAAAACAGCTTAAGAGACAATCAGAAGCAAAACGAGTTTGACGACAATCGAGGCGTGAAAGTTGAAATAAGTGAAGGAATATATAAAATATATATACGTATATATGTAAGTATATATATACATACACATATATATAATAAATGTGTGTTTTTCTGTGTGTTGAAGAGATGAAAACTGCGCAAGGCAGAAATTCGTCGGCGTCTTTTGGCAAAGCCACGATTGGATTATTTATCGTTACGGTATGTGCGTTACGTGGGCGTAGGCGTTCCCCTCTATCCCTCTTCTTTCTTCTTTCTACCCTGAAGTTTGTTGGCTGTCGTCCAAATCGGCGACACCTTACACCCACAAAATCCGACATGGGACGAATGCTTTGCGCCTCACAAACACACACTCGAATGCGACCGCGCACACAAATCCACTATGTATATATACACAGACGCAATGTGCGTCGCCGTCGTTTGTATTATGCGTTCCACGCACATAACGTCCATGTCGCTCTTGCGGACGTCCATCTCGTTATACGTCCGCGCCACCACTGTGTCCTCATTCCTCTCTGTCTCGATTATCTTTCTCACTCTTCCTCTTTCTCCTCTTCCGTTTTTCGCATTTGTTCCTTTTGTTTTTTCCCTTTACTTTTATTTTTTATTTATTATTTTTTTGTTTATTATTATTATTATTATTATTATTATTATTATTATATATTCTTTAGTGTATTCTGATTATATTATGCGCTGGATCTTTAATGCATGTATATGTATGAATAATATTTAAAAGTTGAATTTATTTTTATTGTTTTTTTTTTTAAGTAGTTAATATTACGGGGTAATGGATGATGATGGGATATTTCAACGAGCTATTTCCGTTTGCGGAAATGTGAGGGGGAAAATTGTAAAGTGCATTTATTATATACATGTATATAACAGAGTTGAAAATTTTATGCTACTTTAAGGGAATTTCTATTGTAAATTAATTAACAAACAGAATCGATTGAAATTAATTCAAGAGCTATTTATAAAAAAGATATATAAGAGTGCTATTGAATTTTTACACTTTGGGGCTACCTGTAAATAAATTTGTTGATGATAATTATTTAAGCCATTTAACATTGAATCTTATGGCAATTCGTTGTTTTCTCGCAATTCTCAAATAATTACAAAATAATTAATAAATAGATTTTCGTTAAATTAAGCGATAGCATTAAATAATGCATTAGAAATATTTTGGTTGTTTAAAAAGTATGCAAAGCGTACTTTTTTCTATTATAAATCGGTACTGTTAGAAATATGGCAACATCGCATTTAAGGTTATGATATATATTTGTATTCACGTGTACTTATTTCTGAATTTTTTTCCAAATTTTTACTGTTTTACACGCAGTTTATAAATTTTATCCGAAACACATTTTCCTTTCCAGTTATACTGTATTTACATATATTCTATATAGATGTATAATATATAATATACCATATGCGGTGTTGCCAAATCAAGTGTTTGAAAAAGAATGATAAAGTAGATATATCATGCTATTATCGGTACATTAAAGGAACTCCCTTAAACCTCATTATTGGGATTTTGTGAGGTTAATCAGGAGCAAGGAAAGTTATTTAGAAATATTTTAATAGAAAATACAACACTTTGAAGTAGTCATATATTGCCAAGTCTTTCATTCTAAGGCTCAAAGTAGGAATTTGTGTTCAAGTTTATTATGAAATAAAATATTACAATGTTGTGTTGGGTGTAAAAAGCATCAAACTATATTGAATCCTAGATTTTTAGAGGTTCTCCAGATTCAAAGTAGAATTGATAGGCCAACGAGTGCCATAGAATGTTTAATCGACTACTAGAAGTCTTAGAAAAGCACCAAAATTCCAACTCTGGTATATATAAGTGCGCGTGAATTATCGCATGATGTTTGCTTCATCATCTATCACGATCACGTCTGCGTTAATCGGGCATTACCGACATCCCCTGTCACTGTTGACGTATTGTTTAATTTTTGGCCATGACAAACGTACTTTAAACAATTCAACTGAATTAAATAAAGTACATATAAATATATAAATGCATAATGGTAAAATAATTGATGATGTCGGTTCCCTTGAATGTCTCGGGCCAAAACAAATTGCCAATTCAATCAACACAACAGTAATCCCAAGAATTTGTTCTAGTTTTTTGGGTTTACGTGTGTTGTGTATAGAAATTTATTATATATGTGCGAGCTGTGTTTGTTAAATGGCGCCGCGTTTATGTCAAGACAAAGTAAAGGTTCTGTAATGGTTCTGGTATATGATGATTTTTGTTTCCATTGGCATGAAAAGATGCAAATATACATGTGTATGTATGGGTTGAGGGTTTACGATGCAACAGCTGTTGTATATAGCTCATGAGTACTTTACTCGTGCAAAACAGTGCTAATGGACCTGACAATCCTCATTTCCTCTTTCTTTCTAACAGTCTATCTTTCATTTTTGCTATCCTGTAAAATCGTTATGTTTATATATGTATAAACTTTGCTCATATCTCTCTTGTTATTGCATAAAAACATAAACATGCATAGTGAAAAATTTTGTAAAAATCCACGCAAAATTTTTGTTAGCACTTTTTATTATTTTTTACTGTAGAGAACAATTTATTGAATAGATTTTTAAGACTTTATAAATGAATAATTTATTATAACTTTTGTGTTTTATTAAATTCAAGATTATTTTATCTAAATATGATCACGAATGATGCACATTAATTAATAGCATGCAGGTATTTGTGTACTTGTAAGAGTTCAACCTTTCTTTATATAGAAAGTAAAGGTGTCAATTTATTATAGACATTGTATTTATATGACAATTAGTATAGTTAATTTATTATCGTTATTTTCTTAACAAAATTTGATTACACATATGAATTTGTATTTTCTTAATGTATTATGTCGACGTAAACTAAGTTAAATTTCGACCTTTTGTTATAGTGTCTGATAGTGAAGTGATACCTACATTTTTGGCTATTATCGATTCTTAAAATTTTGTGTAAAATATGTGTAAAAAAAATTTCAACACAAATGTTTAGTAAATTTTATTACAAAATTTTTCACTATGTATTAATGTGAGGAAAATTATCTTTTGCCATTTTTCATGATGACAGCGTCATTGTTAATACAATGTGTGACGTCCTACATGTTCAATGTTTTTCTTCTTTTTTTTTTCTTTCTTTTCCAATACCTCCAACTGTACAAGAATTGTTTGTATTATACTGTTCTTCATTATTTTTTTTTCCGTTTCATTTATTTTATTTTTTATTTTTGACAGGCCCACGCCGTCTGGCCACGAGCACAATCGCGTTATATTGTATATAAAGTTCCGTGAACTCTTGAGGTGTCTGACACACAGACACACATACATATATACACCATCGATGCGCGAAGATAAAGCTAAATATTTAAGCTTGTGTGGCATGTTCACCCTGGCATTGCCCGTAAAAATAAACGAGTCGCGATGTTGGGGAACTTTGTTTGGGTTTTGTAGCCTGTTCTAACCTTTCTCCCCCTGAAAGGCTACGATTTTTTCTTTTTATTTTTATGATTTATACATTTATTTATTATGAATATATTTCATCTTTGAATTAGGTAAATGGGAAAATGTAGTTCATTATTTAATATTCATTTACTAATATTGATATTTAGGAAAGTAAAATTCGTTTTTTATTTTTTTGTAGTTTTTAAAATTGTTCCAGATGCGTTCTATATTATTTTGTGATTAGTGTCGTCTTTTAGTTGAATTATTACATTTGTTTTTAGGAATTTAAAAGCAATGTTTATAATTCGTTAAGGCTCTGATGTCGCACACGAAAAACTCATTAAATTGTCGTTGACGATATGATTTTATCACAGTTGCCGTCGGCCGTTTCACATATACGTCAACCGTCACAAGAATTTCCTTTTGCAATTTTTCTTTCTTTTTTCTTTATAAACTTGTATAAATATAAATACAATTAATATATTAGTAAATCCTGGTTAGTATGTAATATTCAACTGTAATATAAATTTATTCATATATTTTCAACTCTTTCATCTTGTATAGACATTAGACATGCATAAAAATAAGTGCTTTTGTGGGGACATTAATGATAAATTTTGCGTCAGTATTTCGCAAGTAATCCATATGGCCTTTGGCCCAAACCTTCCCAGTTGGCGTCGTCAATCGCCACTCGCGTCGACAATATATTAGATATATAAACACTCGGCAACGACCCCTAACAAACTCCCAATCTTGATTCTATATTTCCGCGTGGTCGTATCGTATCTATGAATGAAATGAAAATGTATTCTTTAATTAGCCAATGACTCAAAAGCGTGGAATTTTCCAACTTATCTTTACCCACAAGCATATGCCAATTTTATGTTGATAAACAAAAATATATATGCATTATAATTGTAGTCTATTGATTTATTTAAAATCCATTCAGTCATAAAGAGAATTTAAATAAATATAAAAAAAAAAAATAATTGGATTTTATATATATTGGTAATTAATTAATTTTGCTGATACAAGCAAATACTTTTTTGGCCTTTCATCAACATATTGATAGTGTCATCGTGCCAAACGCCCCCGCTTTAAAATGTTTCAAACTTTCCGAATGAATAAACATGATTATTTATTTATTTAATCTGTTTTAAATCATGATTTATTTATACATTATTTCAATATTCATTATTACTATGTCTTGTAACTGTGACATTGTGAATAATAATTATTCAATATGTATTTACATTAACGATTGGAGGTATAAATTAGTCTTAGATGAAGTTCAATATTATCACTCTGGTCTAGAAAGTTTAGGCTTGAGACATTCAAGTGAGTATAGAGTCTTTACGCATCCGCGACTAGCTTGTCCTTGCATTCGGGATATTTCCGTCCAGAGTTTTAGCCCGTAAAGACGTCTCCCCTCCGCCATTCCCGAAATGGCCAGACGTCGACTATGCTATGTAAAGCACTGAGCTTGGTACGTATGTCAGCTAGTTTTATTTTATTTATTTTTTGCCTTTCTCTTGCCTTCTTACAGAATGTAACAAAAAATAATTCGTACAAACTGAGTGCTACTGCTTTTTTATCATGATAATTTTCTCTATCATCACCTGCTACTATGTATATTATTTCATCTCACGCTCATTAATATTTCATCGTGTATACATAATAAATATTCAATTTTTTTTTTTTTTTTAATGATTTTTAAATTCATGTACAAGCTCGTGTAAAATATATATTTATTTGTAAAGATTATAAATGTTTTGGGCGAATTTACATTTATATTCCAGGCAACTAAGTTTTTTTTTAATACGCCCACAATTTTTAGGTGAAGGTGTATGTGTGTGTGTTTGAGTGTAATGTGTGTGGGAATGGGAATTTAAAGGTATTTTATGGGTTAATTTTTTAGGCAAATTATCTTACTTGTAAGTAAACAACTTACGGAATTTCGGCTGTTATGTATGTATATGTATGGGAACTGTGTGTGTGTGTGTGTCTTTGTGTGTGTATGTACTCTTTAGGGATGATTATACACTGAAGTAAACACGTTATTCCAATGGGTTTTTTTAGTGTTTACTTTTGTGACAATTTAATATTTTTTTTTAAACGTTTGAGATGCATTGGAAGACTCCATCGATAAAATATATTGTGGCTGATGTGATTTTTGGGTGAAAATTGTGTGAAAAAAAATTTGAATCAAATTTTTAGTGGACTTTTTATATAAGATTTTTTATTTTGGAATTATGTACGTGCTTATTTGGGTTTGTCATTTTTAGCAATTTTTTTTTTCAATAAAAAACAGGCTAAAAGCCTACTAGATGATGAAAAAAAAGGCCTGTTTACAGCGGGGTTCTTAATTTTAATATTTAGAGGTTTCTCAGCGTAATTTTTGTTTTTCTATTTAAATAACATGGGAAAAGAAATTTTTTTTTTTTCTTTGGATTATTGTAGCTTGGTATTTACGCATCATTGAGATGAGCTAATAGTATATTCCTGTAGGGAATTGAACGCTCTACAAAAAAGGTCTCTTACACTTTTTTCATAGAAACAGCCATTCTAAAGATATTCAAACCCAAAGTTCCAAATGTATGAAATTTCGACTTTTTTGTTATTAAATCGATACTAATCACTTTATTATTGTCTTAAAAATTATTTATAATCAGAAAACTGATTTTAGTATGCTGATATTCTCGTAAAGTTGAAAAAAAAAAATACTCACGTGTCAGATATTTTTTAAAAATAATTTTTATACAGATAAATAAAACAATTAATCATGATTGATAATTTAATTATCATTCATATCAATTACATTTTTTATTTGATTTAATTAATAAAAATTTTTCTCTTTTTCTTTCTGCCCCTTCTTCATCTTCATAATTACATTTTTTTTTTTTCTTTTTTAATCAAAATGACAGACAAACTGCGAATGGATAATAAAAAAAACCCCATGAAAATTCAACTCTCGCTTTTTCGTAAAAAGAAAAAATAAATAAATTCATCCGCGGGAAGTACACATGAATACATTAACTATATAATATGATGAAAATTATTCCTCCTTTCTCGTTCAACGGCGGCACGCCAATAAATTTGCGAATTTACGCACCACGACAACAAGTCTGTGGGTTTTCGGCCCGTGGCAAAAAACAACGCGCGGAATAGTCTCGACAAACACGGCACTGGGGAATTACGCAACAAGGTAAACCATATTTATACGTTTACGTGTGTATATATTTGTGAATATATATACGCATATATATGTATACATACAGTTTGTTGAATGGTCGTGCATTCCCAAGTGTTCTTCATCCTTATACTCAGCCAATTATTCCAAAAATGAAAACACATTTCATCCAGCCAATAGCTTTATAATGATTATACGCGATTAAATGTATGACCGAGAGAGATTGGAATAAAGAGAAATAAAAAAATAATGTTTAACCACTTGGATTAAATGTTTAATGCTTAAATTTTTACATTTACCATGAAAGTGACTCATCGATTTTATAAGTTAATAATTTTAATTCTTTAATAAATTAATTTCATTGCTTTATTCATGAAGAAATAAAAATTAATTCAACGGCAAATTTTTTTTTTACGCTTTGGAAATATATTCACAGTATGATTGGATATCACTGCGGGACAACGATGTCATGGTAGAAAACATCAACGAAGCAAAAGTTCGAGGGGTATTTAGATAAAATTTATATCAATCCCAGTACTTGGATTGTGTTCATGTTGTAGTTTTGCCTGGCAAGTCAGTTAGGCTAAGTTTGGCGTGCTATTTACGTCTTCTTGACTACTCCAAGTCTCATTTTATTTCTCTTTTTTATTTTCTCTTACTTGCTTTATCTTGTTCTTTTCCAATTTCGTGCTCTTATGTTGCATGACTGGCGTGCATTGCGATTTAAGATAAAAATTAAATAGTAATATGGTATATAAAAGAAATAAAAATTAATATTTGTGAGAAGAAGAAAGAAAATTTCATTTCATTAAATATTTTATATTATAATTTATTATTTTTATTGATAGCAATTTGATTTGTTTATTTTATTTGTTACAGGTAAGCTGCCTTATCATGCTGCCTCCCTCACTATTCATTTATCAAGTTCGTGATTGGGTAAGACGAAATTTAGCACAATGAAATATAATGAAAAGTTTATGAAAAAATTTTCAATCGAAATATATTTTTGAATTGATTAAATAATTTGATTGTAAATGCTGGAGAATTTGTACACAAAATTCGAAGTAAAAAAAAAACAAATGAATAATTAATGTGAATGTTTCTAATGCATTCTTTACTCCTGTCATTTTTTTCTCTAGTTCAAGTTTTCAAGTAATTTAATGCCAGCATGATGTTGCCAAATCTTCTCTTGACAAGCGTCACCTTGACTGCGAATAAGATTTTTTTGAACTTCTTTTATTTTTTATCAACATTTAATAGAAGAGACGACAACCATTATTTTTATTTATCCACTCTGCGATTATTTTAGCCATTTTTCTTGCAAGACAAAAATTATATTTATTGCTGACCCAGCATCGCATTTATATGAATCTAATTTTTAACATTTATTTCTTACTTTATATATTTTTTTTTTACATTTCGTGAAATTATTTAAAGATAAATGTGGCATGTGTCAATAAATAATCGGGCTAAATTAAAAATCTATTTAAAAATATTTATTATATATTGAAACTTCTTAAAATATATTTTTATATTCCACTCGTTTAAATTCGCCATTTATTTTATTGCAAGCAGAGTAAATCTTGCAAAATTTACAAGATAAAATATATAATATAATCCGAATTAAGTACAACTTGATAAATTTTTCATGAACATAATAATAAGATATTTAACTGAATCCAATGATTAAACGTATGTAAATTATTTACAATTCTTTTACTCAATATTTACATCATCAATATAAATGCTCTGTTAATTTCAGTGAAATTTACAGATTATTTTACAGCAATTGACATGTAATTTCCACATAACATGAGATTATCTTAAATTCGTAATATAAAAACAATAATACTGAGATTAATGAGAAAATAACTGTGAATTGTCTTCATAAATTGCCATGTAAAAATTATCTCTTTATTAATTTTTTTCCTTTATCTTTTCATGTTCACATGAATTTTATTGCCTGTGTAATACATATTGTAAATTCAAGCATATACAAAATGAGATAGGATAGTAGTCGCGTGGGTTGTGATAGTTAGAAAGGCAAATCCTTGAACAGTGGTTGGACTTCATGGTATGACATTTCTGTGATGGGTTGCAAACCGCAAAACACTTTGCTTATATTTTTCAGGGGAGGAGGACTAGCATAGTAGCGATTTGTGCCAAGTAATTGATGTGATTCTAGCTGCCGAAGGTCTTTTTGAAATGGATTGAGAAAACCTCATCTGTAAATGTTCATGTTGAGTTCAAAAAAAAAAAAAAAAAAACTTGTTGAAATTCTTGATGAAGAAAGAAAGAAAAAAATAAAAAGAAAATATTCTACCATGATTCGAAAACTCATTATACATGTTGAAATAATGTTTCATCCATTGGGAAGCTCTTGAACAATGTTATTAAAAAAAAAAGAAACAAAAATAGTTAGATACATTTTTAGTTTTTGTTGAGTTGAGTAATGATCACAACTGCCAACTGTATCGCTGTCATTTTTTTTTTCTTTTTCATTGTGATCTGGTGCTTATAACACTCATTCATCACCTCGTTCATTGTTCGCAAAATTCATATGACTGTTTGTTATGTTTTCATGGAAGAAAAGACGTGTAAAGTCCACCCACACGTAACTCAAACTGTTCATCGCGAAGGTGTGTGTGCGATTTTGAATATATACACATTTATATTTGGGAGGACACTTAATAACAAGAATTGTACGATACATTTAAAGACCAGCAGGTGATACAACTTTCCTCGTTGCATAACGGGACGTTATAAAAATTATTGGGATGCGAATAAAAAAAAATTAAGAAAAATAATGTCCGTGCGAGACGTAAATATATTTGTTTAGGAACGCTTACACGAAAGCTATATAGACATGACTTTTAAAAACGATAGACTCTGGTTGTTGTGTATCGTCAGTGAGAACTTATCTCTACGAATATCTAAATAAAATTGTACGATAAATTACGCCTACTGGACTGGATTTAAAGTCGCGACCTAGAAAACAAAAAAAATCCAGTAAAAATTGCGGAATGAAGTTTAATAATTGTGTAAGCAATGCTTTTCAAAATTTATTGTTTTACACACATTACTATTTTATTATAACCTATTCTTGGGATATAGTTGGATGATGATGAAATGATTGCAGTAGTAGTCGAGGAGAAAGAGAAGAAAAAAAAAAAAACACTAATGACGTGTCAGAGAACTGGGTGACAGTTTCTATTTTTGTTTATCCGGCAGTGCGATGAATTCAGTACTGAGAAAAACTATAGGTATGTTTATATACATAAACATTGCTATTACTCAATTTTGTTTTATTTATTTTTTTTTTTTTTATATTCTCTTCAATGATATTTTATTTGTGAAAACAATTTTTTAAATTAATCTTTTTAATTTAGATATAGGGGTTGTGATATGCCATGACATTATATTTATTTCACTATATGCTTTCTCGTTAATAAATCGTTCAATAGTTTTGTATTGTGTTTAAAATATAATTCATAAACTTGACGTTTATCTTTACAATCGAATGTATAGTTGTCTGATGTATGTAAAAGTTCATCACTAATACAACTTTAGAGAACGACTTTTGAAGTATCCGCATATAGCATTGGCACCAAACTGTGCTCGTCGGTCTTTCTTCTATTCGTGTGGTGTCACACACCCGTTATGCAACCAATCCCTAACCGGGGATTGCACTACCAAACATCCCAAGCACGTTCTCATTGGGGCATTCCTTTAACCCGAGAGAATTAAATAGTAAAATAGACTCCTTATTTCAATCTCTTAAGTTTATCGAGTTAACTGAAGTTTTTTAAAAAGTAAGAAATTTTTTGTAAAAGTTCACTGGAACTTCTTTTTTTTTCACACATAAGTAGTGTTTAATTAATAGAATATTTTTGGGATTTTTCTGCTTTGAATTCTTGTGTTGAAATTTAATAAGAAATATATTTTTTATTAATTTGAGAAACTTTAAAGTAAAAATTATATGAAAGAAAATTTTAATACAATTTTTTGATAAACTTCCACACAATATTTTTTACAATTTCCAAATATATTTCTAAACAACCTTCCTTGCTCTTGAAGAACCTCACTAAATGCCAATAATAAGGCTTAAAGAAACATAAAAATTTCAGACTCGGGATCTCTCAATTAAATCGTTCAATATTTTTGTCACAGCATTTTTGTACAATTCTTCAAACAAATTCCATAGCGGTTTTTTTTTTTATACATATTATACATACGATAAATAAAAGTACACAAGAAAGTTTTATTCATTGAGTATTGCGAAATGATCACTGGCAAAAGTAAAAAATAAAACACCACAATGCGACAGAATGGAAAGACGAAAACAAATGAGAAATACAGAGTGTGGTGATTTCTCTCTTTTGCTTTTCAATTTTATTTTTATTTTTACTTCTTATACTGAAAGCACATATCGATACGCGCAACGTTTGAATTTATACACATATATATATATATATATATATCCATGCTGTTTGTTTAAGAACAAACCCATCAGTGCATTCGAATTTTATTCTGCGTTTGTATGTGTGTGGGTCCGCGTGCGCAGTTACAACAATGCCCCTAATGAAGCCCAGCCCCGTGTCTTATTACCGCCGTTAATCTCACGGTCGAGTACTCGTCTTCCTCCTCTGCCTCCTCTTTCATTGTTTGATCTTCATCGTGCAGCGTCGATCGTATAAACTGAAAAAAAATAAATAAATAAATAAATAAAAAATAAAACATTTTCCCATTGTAAATGCCTTAACGAGTACAAGCTCCAAAAAATATATTTTTTTTTCCCCCAGTCATATAAATAATTTATTTATATTTATCTCTTTATTTTTCTTTATTTAATTATTTATTTACTTTTTTTTATTTTTATTTTTGTCAACTATGTCAACATCGAATGCCAGCAATTAAAATACATAAACTGAAAAGCAATAAAGAAGTTTTATCCGATGACAATAATGTTATATATATTTTTTTTTATTCTTTTCGTTTGATCGACAATAATAATGTCGATCAAAAAGTCATGTAGTAACATTAATTCGTTCTCGGCTGCAGTTGTACTTGAGCAGCTTCCACCGGGCGATAATAAGCCGGAACGAACGATGTGGGATCGCCAAGGAGTTATTTAATGACTGGCGCGGTATAGAATTCGTACAACGCCATTCTATACCTTTACTACACAACCATCACACGACAGATGCTACCAATTCTCTTTTATCTCTCAGTCTTTTTCCCGCTTGCATTCATTTTATTCTCACTCGCTCACTCATACACGATCAGAGCATGTGTGCTTGCTTTTCAACCGCCTTAATTAGCAATTAAACGGCCGAATTATTGTAATAAACCGCTGTGTAAACTTACATATACTTTATATTTACCAAGTAGCATACGGCGTCGATGAGACCTTTTTTTTTTTTTTCTGTCTTTTAATCGTCAATAAAGTGATTGCTATTCAGTTCACGTTCACCCCGCAACGACCCCATCGTTATCTATACTACCTCATCACTTTTATATGTGTATATATGTATGTATATATGAATTCAATAGGGGGAATTCGCTTTCACTGGCAATCGTTCGTTTACGATATATATTGGACTGTTATGGCATCGTTACGATTGTTTTTACTTTTATCAATTTAATTATTGTCCTCGTTTTTTTTTTTTCTTTCATTCTAGTTATTGAAACATTTATTTAAATTACTGTGAATATGTTGTATATATTAGAAAAAACTCTACTACACGGAGAGAAAAATCGTAGAATTTTTATAGAGAAAATTGTTGTCAGATCTATAAAAATTAGCAGTGGCACATCAATCAATAATTTTTGTTTTAAAATCGAAATTCACAATTAGCCCCTTAAAATATTATATGATGTCTATATAATTCTATATAGAAACCATTTTATAAGTAAATAAATATATTCATTTGTTTATAAAATGGTTTTTATACAGAATTATATAAACGTCATACGATTTTTTAAAGGGATAATTGTGAATTTTTATTTCAAAGTAAATATTTTTTATTGAGCGCTTCTGCTAATTCTTAGACATGAATAAAACAAATTATTAAATATATTGATATATAAATAAATTATATAAAAGTAATAAACGAAAAAATGAAATAAATAAAATGAATAAATAAATGAAGACATAAATAATTTACGAATTTAATACGATTAATTTGTTTCCAAAAAACACTTTTTAATGGCAATGATGACAGTTGTGAGTTGCAATACGTTATGATGCAACAGAATGCACTGAAAGGACAATAGACACGTCAAAGTTTCGAAAAAAGCTGATGACCCTCGACGAATTTTTTTCAAGCGTCTTATGCACAGTAAAATTTCGTAGATTTTTCTTCTCGTATATCGATCACCTTTCAATAGCGATCACTTCAAAGATCAGCCATTTTTTAAATGCTTACAAATTTTTAATCCATTCTTTATTTTATGTTGATAATTATGTAACGGCTTTAATGAACTATATAAATAATCATTTTATAATTATGAAATGAGGGCAAGGAACAAAAAAATATAAATAAATTTAGTAAAGATGTCATTTTTATTTGGAATTGATTTTCAATAAAAATAACATCTTTGCTATTAATTCATAAGTAATTTTATTTTTTTTTCTTCTGTCCTCATTTCAAAATTATAAATGATTAGTTCAAGCAACTTCCCATTTGTCACTCTGTTCATGTATATAACATAGTAACATATAGATATATACAATCATTATATTTGCCATATTTTAATGATGTGCCAGCAGAGAAGTATAGTTATTTCAAATAATATTATGTGTCTCTGTGTGTTTATACGTGAACGAGAGCTATAATCGCACGACCTTGCATCTTTGAAGTGCGCACAGAAAATGAGTGAGACAAGTCAACCGCATGCAATGCGACATGAGATGTAAAATTCTCTCGCACAAACGCTTCCACCACCCGTCAATCAAATGTCACTTTTCAAAATGTATAAAAATAAATACTCGAAATGGGAAACAGCTAATTCACTTTGACTACTTTATAATCAACATAACACGTACATAACACGGTTTGGCAATAATTATTCGATTGTTAATGCTTCATATAATGACATAAAAAAAAAATAGAAAAATGTGTCTGTATGTATAGTAGTATAAAGCGGATTGAAATAAATTATTTTGCAAAAATAAAATAAGCACCGAATTCAGTTTAAATGGCAACTCCACGCGGATTAAAATATTCAATTTCTATTATATTTATTGACAATCTTGTCGTTCTCAAGTAGAAATGTAACAGAACTGGACTCTTCGTACGAAAAAAAAAATATATTTAATAAACTATATCCGATTTACAGCCATTATCTAATATAAAATTAATGTTTATTAGTAAAAAAAAAAAAATCAATAATAAAGTTCAAATAAAGATTTGTTCGATTAATTATCCATAATATTTAAATATTATATTAAGATACAACGGTGATTTATATTTAACTTTAAAATAAATTTAAAAATTCTGAAATTTTGGAATCCACTGTTCTGTCAAATGAAAAAAAAAAAAAAAAAAAGAAAAACTACTATGAGTAGACATTTTTTTTTGTCATGAATTTGCTATAAAATATGCCTTAAAAAATAGTTAACAAAAATTTTAATTAATTAAAAATATTATTTTTTTACATTTTATAAATTTATAAATTTTTCTTATCAATAAAAATGTTTATTCAATACGTATTAAAAATACAGTGAAACGGTAGTTATAATGAGCTAACGAAATTCCGAGCAAATGAGGCGTGGTAATGAATTCGCCGTTGCACAAATAAAACTTGGAAATTTCGCAGGGCATCATGAGAGAAATATATAACGTATATATATATATATATATATACGAACGAGGCCGTAACGGCGCCTGTTCTGGCACTCAAAGATACATATAGCATTGGAATATATCTGTATATAAATATATAATACAACAACAACCTCACGACAAAATCTTTTGTTGCATAACCAGCTCACGCGCCACTTTGACATCCGGCAACGCGATCGTAAAACGTAAATTGCCATTGAAGCTTGCGTTTATTTACAACTTATATAGAAGAAAAAAAAATACAAAATGATAAAAAAATACAAAATAAGAAATTTGTCCAGAGAATTAGATAGGTAGTTGAGCTGTTTTTAATGACGCAAACAATGATCGAATTCTCGACGAGCCCAGACGTCTTCACTTGGCAAAGATCATTTTGTTTCCGGTCTAGTCATATACATACAACACCACAAGAATTTCATTCTAGTCGGAAAAGCATTGGCTTGTTCACGTGCCAAATGTTGAGGCTTTAAATTTTCCTTCTTAAAACAGAAAGCAAAAAAAAAAAAAAAATACAAAAAATAATAATAAAAACTAAGAATTTACTTTTCAACCATTTATATAATACATTCAATATGTATATTCCATTCTCGAGTAATTTCCGGCCGTGCCAATGATCTTACGAAGAGATTTGCAAAAACATTCCGCCGAAAAATATTATTAAAATTCTGATTCATAAAATTTGATGTAAACAGAAAGAAAGAAGAGAATATATAAACGAAAATATTTCAAACTAGTTTTGCTTACCACAACTGAATTACTTGCATTCTCCCGTCTTGGTAGATATTATACATATATACATGTATGATTATTACCGCATATGTATTATATATAATATACCCGCGTATTAGTAACCGCCCACGTTTTGCCCGAGAAAATGTTGCAAACCA
This sequence comes from Microctonus brassicae, assembly GCA_918226075.1. NCBI lineage: Eukaryota > Metazoa > Arthropoda > Insecta > Hymenoptera > Braconidae > Microctonus > Microctonus brassicae. The sequence goes on along the minus strand of OW445484.1, from coordinate 10,051,429 downwards.
TCGGTATCGCTTCATCACTCACCACTGGCTGCTTTCATGGTCGATCGAATGACGCGTCTATTCGTATATGCTCACTGTATATGTATACATATCAATACATATATACATGTATATATACTGGCTTCAACCCGTCGCGATGACGTCTTTTCATTCAAAATAGTATAGATGAGACTACGCGCCCCAGTGACGTACATCGTGTATTACTACTGTGTGATTCATAATCCCGTAAATCAGAGCTTTCTCTCCTGAGCAAACTCTTTCACAGTTCGATCGTAGTTAAACGATAACAAAATCCAACTGAGTTTATGCTTATGTTTTACTTGTTACACCCGACGATAGACAGAAATATAAAACAAATATATACACTGAGAGAATTTTTGGGGTCAAAATTCGGGTGAAATGAGGCGTAATATTTACCCTGCATTCGAGTAACCTTGGAATATAATGACAATTGGGGCAGATTACTATATGTGATGGGAAATCTTATATCGCAGGGAAGTAAAAATTATTTGAATAATTTTTACGCGCTAAGCTTGGTGAAAAGTATTCCTAATGGAGAGTAAAATTAATACATATTATTTGCTTCATTTTATCGATTGTATATTGTTTTTTTTTAATGCAAAAATTCTTGGATGAGTGAAAAATTATTTTATATGATTGCGAGGTACTTTACACATGTAGACTGTAGTTTAGAAAAATAAAACAAAACATTCAAATAATTAACCAACGAAATATATATTAATAAATTTTATTTCTATTTTTTTGTGTGTCAAAAAAAAATTACATCTTTTCACAATGTATTTGGTTGTCCATACATGTCTTTGTGAGAGAAATATAGATAACTTAGCCATCTATCGGCCATAATTATTACTGAATTGTACAATTCACTGCCGTGGGTCGTAGGACAAACAGGCGACAAAAACGCGGTAGCTCTTTTGTCACATGACCGAAAAAATCCGAATTAAATCGACCGTTTACCTTGTAAAGTGTATTAAAAACTACTCGGATTCTGTATAACTTTTTTTCATATTAACGTGCCGGTAGGATAAATGCTATGCAGGAGGGTAAAAATTCAGCGTTGTATATTGTAAAAATAATATCACTATTTAGTAGAATTTAGCATATTTCGAGTTATAAATGATTCTTAAAAATAAATTCTTAATTCGCGTAATATTTACAGCAGTCCGTATTAAAAAATGACTTAAAATGTGTAAACAAATTTTTGTGGTAAAGTCTGCCTAGGATAATTTATGTTGAGATTTATTTCACACAAGTTCAACCTGTAAATCATGTTAAATAAACACATTATTCATGTGACTCTATTTAATTCTAATCCAAATTTTGAGTGGACTTTTACACAATATTTTTTACTTTTCATTATTTTGAGTTGCATCAACATATGTACCAACTACAAAATTATGTTCGATATGTTTATATGTTCACCTGGCGATATTGTACTTGTATATAAATATATATTTATATATGTGTACATGTTATTTACTGTTATATAGTGTATAGAAGAGAGGCGTGATGCTCGAGAAATAAGTTTTAAGGCGTTGATCGTAAAGCACTCGACGTGCGTCGAATTGTGTTTACTTTGTAACGATGAGAAGAGACCACTCTTGAGCACGCCAGATACTACATCGATCTCTTGAAAGTGAACGGCGTCACGAAAACATTGCATCGCAGTGTCATGGCATTCGTGTACTTAATATTTCTTCCTTTTCCTCGTTCTCTTCTTCAGCGTCATGTTCTGCTTCTCCTTCTTTTACTTCTTGATTTGTATGTTTTATTTTCTTTTTTTTTTTTCATATTGTTGCCTGCCCAGTTGATTTCTCTTTGTAATTTATTTCTCCATCCATTTTCGCAATCCACATGACAAAATGTTTAAGTGTGTAATAGTTTTGTATATGAGTATATTTACGTACAATTACGAATATATATTTTTTATTTTCATAGTTGGAGGACTTGTCTGTTCATGACGGGTGGTCGAAACTGCCCAAGTGGGTGCTGAGATGTTTTGGTAGAAGGGAGTGTAAAGTAGAAGAGAAAAAAAAAATTTAATCGAGTAAAAACAAACGCAGAATGTGCGTGCGCCACCTATGGTGATCAGCGGGATTATTTTTTTAAAGGAATCAATATATTTCTATCCCCGAGGGTATCGCGCTAACAACATATGTTGAACGTAAAAGATATTTTATTTTTAGCTATTTCAAAACATTCCATTGCTCTTTATCAATGAATCAAATACAGTGAAAAAATTCTGTCTGAAAAAAAAAAAACCAATTGAAATTTGGAATAAAATTTTTTTTTTCACACAATGGACTTTTATACAAAATTTTTTTACTGTGTTACGCAAGCATTTAATTTCACAAATTATGAATATCTGAATTCAACCGATTTTACTTTTTTTAAATTGCGTGCAGCATTCCGGATAAAAAAAAACAAAGAATAAATAAGAATTTTATTCGTGATAATATATGTATTTCACGGCTACTGATTATATTTGGTCATTATTAACTGATAAAGCTTATATAAACGATCGGCAACACATTCATAAATGCACACATACATTCGTCGATGGTTTTTTTTTGTGGGTCCATCGCACAAGGTCTGGTCTTGTGAAATAAAAAAATTGCCCTGCTTTCCCCTATCTCCACCGACGCGTCGTTTCCAATCTCTACTTCTCATTTTTTTTTTTTCATATTAAAAATTTTTTTTTGTTCCTCGTTATTTATTTTAAACAGCTGGACATTTTGCGATTCGTTAATCCCTTCTATACATCCATATACATATAAATAACTGTATATATATGGCAGGAGCTCTTGCTATCAATACAGAACAGTTTCTCATCGTGATCGGTAATTCACCAAGCATAAATACCGATTCTCCTTTCTTCGCACCGGTTTTCAACTTTGCGATATCTTTATTCTGAAAAATCGAAGCTGTTGGCGTTGCTGAGTAACGATACACATACAGAAAAATACTCTCTTCCATTACATTCGATGAAGAAAACCTTTTTATATGTTTATTTGTTTATTGACTGGTTTTTTTGTTTTATTTATTTATTTTTTTTTTTTTGTATCTTTCTTTCCACTGTGAGAGTTCAGCAACCAAACGCGCATACATTCGCGCGTAACCGATCAACCACGAGACGTTGGGTCCGCGTGTTCGTCCATTTACTATTCTCTGTTTGGCTTTTCCACCTCGTTGAATTATTAAAAGCCGCAGTCGGCTTACTGTAACGCGACATTCGACTCAACTTAACGATCAATGTGCCGCACATTCACTGTATCTCTGCTCGAAAGATTGTCTGGAAATGATCTTCCTCGGTTGTCTTTCGATCGAGTCGCTGGTAATTCACGTCGATCTATCACATGGAACATCGTCGACGTCGACTCGTAATTGGATCGTTAATAAATTAGCGATTTATACTTTCATATATTTTTCTTTTTATTTTTGTTGAATTTTGTTTTCTTTTATGGTTTTTTTTTTTTTTTTCTTTATCGATTCTTTTCTGTTGTGTATGTATAACTAAAGAAGAATCTCGTGAATCAAATTAAAATATAATAGATTTTATGAAGCAATGTTTATTTATGAGATTTTCAGGTATTTTCTCCTTTGCGAATATTTCTAAATATATTTTATTATTTTTTAATGTAATTTGTTGATGTATAAATATCGAATAATATTTTTTACGAGGTATAAAGTATAATTTCTAATAGTTATGTTAGATTCTAATGTTCGGAATATGATATTATATAAACGTTTGATCACATGAAGTAATAATATAAAATTATAGACTTTTTTTTTATGATATGATGATAATTTATAAGTGGATATGTATTTATTTTATATTCACTATTAAACGTCAAGATGATGACTTTATCAATTGAATTATAGAAATAATATAGGTTCTATTGAATTGCTTGGAATTATTTGTAATAGGTATGTGATTACATCTTGATATGTGAATCATATAAATATCTAAATAATATCATGTTTTAGTACTAAGTGTACAAAGTAATAAATAGTGATAATAAAAAATGTTTGCATATAAAGTTCGATTTCTGCTTTTTAAAATCAATCAAAAGTAATTTTTAGATGGATAAAATTTTGGATTTTACTATGAGGTTACAAATTTCTCAATATTTAATTTAGTAGCATTTTTAATATTTATAAAAATTATTTTTTTCAATTTTGTTTTATTGAAAAAATATATGTATTTGTTAATATCTAATTTGCTCCTAGAAGGTTGTTTTGAAATATTTTAATCGGAAATACAACCTCCTCAACACCTCGAAATAGCCAAAAATTGCCAAAAAGACTTGAGTCTAAGTTTATTATGAAATAAAATATAACAATATTGTGTTGAGTGTAAAAAGCATCAAACTAGATTCAATCCTAGATTTTTAGTGGTTCTCCAGATTCAAGGCAGAATTGATAGACCAACGAGTGCCATAGGATGTTTAATCGACTACTAGAAGACTTAATAAAGCACAAATATTTCGATATGATTTAATATTACAGAACTTTCTCGATTCTCACGATACATCGAATGAATGACGAGGGCACTTTGTCTTATCGAATTATATTTTATCAACATTATATATTAGTCTTTGTTTCTCTCTTCCATTCTTTGTTGATCGTCAATCATTTCTTATTTCACGTTTGTATACGATGAGTTAAGATGATTGATCAGTTACTTTCACATTTAATTCAAAAATAGTTTAATATTTATTATTATAATTATTTTTATAATTTTATTTTTTTATTATCTGACGTGCAACGAATTTCTCGATTAATTCCCAACGAAATGGCAGTTGGTTTTCCATATCACGGATAATCGTCACGCGGTACATTTTTTCTTTTCTTCATCATACACAATGAGATATGCATCGTACAAATGTGTGAGTTTGTGTGTGTCTGTGTGTATAGCGAGTAACCGCCCAAGTTACTTACCTTAAGTCACCATTGTACCTTTACCCGAAACACAAGTGATGTATGGCCATGGAATTACTATAGTATAGGAATCGAAACTCGTTATATATACTGAAGAGTCGCTGAAAGGAATAAAAATACTGCCGATGTGTGCGTATAAATTTCTCTTGTAAATTTATTCGTAAATCAAATATAATTTCTACAATTCTAAATGGATTTTTAGACAAAATTTGTTAATTTACAATAACTATATTCTTTCTCCGAGTTTATTGTTTTATAATCATGCGATTCAATAATAAAATGTTAATATCGTTTTTATTTATTTGTTCTTTTCTATTAAATATTCTAACTAAAAATATCCACACGGCATTATTGAGAATAATGAGAGGGATATTAAGAAAGAAAAGAAAGATAATACAAGGGTATATGGAAAACGACGCCAAAGAACCCTGACAATTTATTAAGACGATTCATGAAGATAAGGGTCCCATTGAATGGGAAACCAAAGAGATCTCATGAGATTCTCTCTTTCTCTCTCCTCTCATCCGATTATTTTATTTTAACCTAGTACCTCTCAACTCGTTTATTTTAACTCACTCTTTTGCTTGCGACCTCTTTTTATTTATTTTATTCTCTTTTTATTTTTTCAATCTTTTTTCTCTGTTGTACTCTCGATTCTCAGGAATCGATAACGATCCCACGACAAACTGGTATATATAAACCTACTTACATGTATTGTCAATTCATTAACAATTGTAAATATTATTAGTGAATGCATATTCCATGAAATAACTTGGTATTTTTATTTATTATTAATTTTTTTTCATTTAATTTACTTTAAATAATTAATCTGTAGGTTTAATCGTTAATTAATGTACGTGGCAGTTGATTTGTACACGGCAAATAATTCAAGATATCAATTTATTTGTAGCTGTACTTGATATATATTGTGGGTGGGATAATTATCGTTAGTGCATTGGTTCTGTAGAGCGGTTGTTGTCGAATTGAATAATGAAACATGAGGGTGAAACAGTACTAATTCCCTTCGGGCTGACATAAAATACATACACACATACACACGTACACAAATACCGCAAACTCATACCAGAGGCGTGCCACGATTTAGTGACTGACTAATTAATTAGCCTCTCTCCACCGTGAGCAATTAGCAGTGCGCGATTAGTCATCGTGACCAATAATTTGTATCTACGTGGGGGCGTGTAGTTAGTGTTGAATATTTTTTTTTTTATTTTACACATTGTAAATATTAAGTTTAATTATTTTTAATCGGAGCGTTGTTGAAATTTTATTTCATCAATATGACACAATTAGGTGGCTAGTATGGGACATACCAAATTGAGTAAGTATACAAATACAAAACGTTAATTATTATTTTCTTAAAGTACTAAATTTTGTTTATCAATCGAAAACACAATTTTTTATTTATTTATTTTGCAATGGTTACAGTAGTAGTAGAGCAAATCATGTGTTCTTCGTTTGCTAGAGCTTGAGATGGTTCTGCAGCAGAGGTGGCAGCATCTTCAGCAGTTGTAGTTTGTTGATTTTCTATATTGGTTACAGCACTTTGCATAAAGTCTGTGAAAATATCTGGGTGAAAATATCGGGCCCATATATCACCAGACTGTGGCGTGGCCCATACTACCCGACAGACCTTGATCAATCAAACATGGCGTCAACAGAAATTGGCTAGAATAAACGACATTTCGTCATCACAGTGCATAGATTATTATACGAGCTAGAATTCAAAAGTAGTACCATAAGTTTGCAACATAACTTTTGTAGAATATATAGGCACCGAAAGTAACACAAAACACCTGCAGCTGCACACTCAAAAATTAGAAATTATTTAATTACAGCGACAACTTGATAGCTACGTCAATCAAGTTCTAGCACACGACTCAGTGATCTATGTCGTATATTCCAGCAACTCGTGCTTCTACCATCTAGCGGCGTTAGTGAGATTACATGATGTAGTGGCCCGTAGTACCCACCGTTTCCCTAATGTAAATTATGTACACAGCAAAGAGTTTTGTGTAAAAGTCCACCAATGTTTTATTTATTAAACACTTATTAAAAACAGTCAATGCAATTTTTGCGTAAACTTTTACACAGAATTTTTTACTATCTAAAATATTCTATTGAAATTCCGCTATTAATATATATTATTTCATATCTTTCACTTCAAGCGAAATTTAAATCCGTAACATTCATTAATAATATTCAACATGAGTTTTGCGTGCTGAGCCGTGACAAATTGCGCAAAATATTTCTGTCTTCTGGACTTCTCTTTTTTCCGCGTTCACTTTCTTCCTTTTTGTGTACGATCAATCAAAATTCAATCATTACAAATCATTTAGGTCGCTGATCATCGTCATCACAATCCAAAACGTATCTTTCTTCCATATTCCTACACATACCTACACAAACGTAAATTATTATTACAATTGTTTTTGTTGTTATTACGTACTATTTATATACCTACGTAAAGTGCGTAATCGCGCGCAACCATTGCTATATATACGTATATTGCAATTTCATTTTGCTATATGTACGTGTGTGAATGTCACACTGACTGTGACCAACACCCACTTTCATCCTACCAACATAAAACAGTGAATTTGCGCGCAGTCTTGAAGTAAATTACTCCACAATTTCTCAATGTCAATTATCGTCAATAATAAACAATTTCGTCTCGTTCGTTCTTTTCTCAAGTAAGTTTGTTTATCTATATTGCATCTCTACTTTTCCTCATTTTTATTTTCCATTGTTATTAGCAGTAGAAAAAAAAATGAATATATTAAACATTAATTTTAAATAAGCGAATAATTTTATTTTATTACATTTCTTTATTTTCCTTTTCTCATCTTTCACTCGCATAACTATTATACACTCACACACATGATTTCTATCTCTCTATATAGTTGTAAAAGTATAAACTATTTTCCTCTTAGCTCGTAAATTATACAAACGATATTGTTATTAATCCCTGGGAGAATTACTTCGTGAGTTCTGGTGTACGTCACTGAAAATGAAAGTTTATGAATTGCGTCCAGAAAGATCGTTAAATACGCTCTCTCTTGCTCGTCCTTTTCTCTCACTCTATTTGACTTTTCTATTGCCGATAAGTACTGTATGTACTGATATTATTTATCTGTTTATGTAGGTATATGAATGTACATATGAAAGTTTTGCAGGTTCGATGAGAGAATTAGTATGTGTATATAGACACACGTGGGGTTTTAATCTTGTGTGTGTTGTATGGAGTTTTGCTTAGGGTGATTGCACTGTGTGCGCAGAATATACAATACGTAGGCGTACTTGAGAAGAAAACGGCGTGGAGCATTGGCCATTACATTATTTAGCAGTTGGGTTCATGTGTGTGCCACAGTCGGCGTAGTTATCGCTAGAGTAGATCTCTTCGATGCGGAGAGCAACTAAACAACCATCTTTAAAGCGCAACTCAATTATTCTTTGCTTACCCGAGTACTTATATATTGATATTGCTTTTGTCTTTGCAATCGATTGGCGAGGTTGATAATTTGTGTTATTATTTTTTATGATTTTATCTATTTTTATGCGTCAAAGAATTTAATAATTTTAACTGTTATATAAATACACAAGAAAAATTTTTGTATAAAAGTTCTCTTGAACACTCGAAGAGATTTAAGGACGTTCGTTAGTGAAACTTTTCAGTACATATAAAATTTTTGTTTTTTTAGTTTTAAAAAGTTGAATCATGTAGCTATTTACCCTCGAAAATTCAAAACGCCTTATCGATAATTTAAGAAAGTTATTAAAGATCAAAAATCAAATTTTTAACATAGAGCCTTGAGGAGAATTAGCATTTTATGTATTTAAAATAACAAAATGTATATTGTAATAGTAGATACAATAATAAATAATGTTTAAAAATATTCTTTGAAATATGCAGTTTATATAACTCTACAAAAAAAACAGGTGTTGATGAATGTTTAAATTAAATATTAATTATTTTAATAAAGATAATTAAAACTGTTTTGGTAAATTTTGATAAATGGAGTCAAATAAATTTTTAATGTGGATCAACTGATTTTTTCAAATAAATACCTTAAAAATAATTGGTATATATAAAAAAAATTATAAATCATTGTAAAATTATTAATATATTTTCTTTCAAGCCTCGAATAAATTTTATAAAAAGTTAGTTCTCATTTGACTCTAGCGTAGCTCACGAATGTCCTTAATGAATGCGTTGAATACAAATTTTAAATGGAATTTCACATAAAATTATTCACTATGTATAGATGTTAAAATTTAAATCAATAAGTTACAATTAATTTCTACAAATTGTAAAATAAAGTATCATGATAAATTTATCGTGTTCATTTAATTCTCGGTTAATATTAAATCATCGTCGAATCCAAACGTTTTATCTCTCAATGCGGAAAGCCAAAGGATGACTTGAATGCCAACAACATATATACTTACATACATATACGCATTCATACACCATCACCATACAACCAAAAGTTTTTGCGCTGATGTATCACGCGGGTGGATTTTAATGCTGCGCATCCAACGAGCAGTTGAGTATAAACGCGTGCCATGCAATTCCGCAAGATGTTTATCCGTGGCAAGAGATAACAGATGAGAGAGAAAAATAAGTATAAGAGTGAAGGTATATGTTGATAGTTATCTACAAAAAAAAAAAAAATTACGTATCATCTCTTCATTTTATTTTATTCTATTTTATTTCGCTTTGACATATAGTTTTATCATTACTAAATTCCACTGATTCTCTATTTCGTTCGGACATATGTAAATGAAAAATATGTATTGAGTTAGCATTATAAAAGGGTAGCAAGGAAGAGACAAGAGGGACGAGAGGGCGAGGAAAAAAAAAATAAACAAGAAAGGTGTCGAAGCAGGAATGCTGTATTCCCATATTCAAAGCTGATGTAACTTTCGTTGGGCAGTGACCTAGAGGCGATCCCCTTTTGCGTCCTACTGAACCTCGTTCTGATCATCAGCATCGTCGTTTCCCTTCTCTTTTTCTTTTTTTCTTTTTTTTTTTTGTTGTTTTTAATGTGAATATCGTCACTCCCTTGTGTCGTTTTATTTGAGATTACTCAATGCACAATTTCTCTCACAAGTTGAAAAAAAATTTCTCTTGTTCACCAAAAAATTTACGTCGGTGCTCTTAAACTTCTTTTAATCGCTTCATTTAGTTTTGATGGTGGTGGCCAATCGAGCTCTCTCTCTCTCTCTCTCTCTCAGTCCCTGGCTCTCTAACTATTTTTTTCTTTTACCTACATTGCATGAGTATAATTCAATCCGAAGATTTTACCGCTCAATTAAGGTTAATGAGCAATTTTTTAAATTATGACCACTTATGACAGCATATATTTACATTCGTTTCAACAACATATTCATCTGAGAATTGCAGAATGAAAGTCACGACATGTTGATATTAATCAAAGGAAAAAAAAAAAAATTTACTCACGGTAATAATTATAATTATTTTGCATCAATAATTTTCCGCTTGTTTATGAGACGTAAAGTTTTGTACTCAGCAAAAATATAATTATCTAATACAAATATTACATTTTTGAATATCTTGTAAAAAGCAATAAAAATAAAATTTCAACACAAATTTTCAGTGGACTTTTACACAAAATTTTCAACCGTAGGTATACAGGAAAATTTTCCTACATATTATTATATTTATTTTTCCAACTTCCTGTCGCCAAACACCACATGTCCCTTTGACAGATCTCAATAAACGCGTATTGTGGATTTGTGATCTGATATTGTATAATGCATATATAACACGAGCGAATAACGTTGTAACATTGTAAGAAGAGCGACGTCGCTTTGATTTATGGAGAAATCGAGGGGACTCCGTGTTACGCGCCGGCCAGAAGCGAATCGGTGAACATGAGGTAATCTCGGCGTGAGATCATAATCGAGTATCTTGCCGCCGACACGCCCGAGCAAGTTGCAAACGCTACTTCTCCTTTTCCTTCACCTCCTCCACTTTCTTTCTCTTCTTCTTCATCTTGGTTTCTTCCTTTACTTCTCTTCCCTATAAAATATATGTGTATAACATATCCTTTTTGCCGTACATGATTATTTGTTTCTTTATTCTCTTTATTTATTTTTCTTATTGCAACCGCACCAGTACGTGTTCCTCTTGTTTCTCTCACAATCTCTTTAGCTTCAGTTCGCATATATCCGCAAGATTAGATTCATCGAAAGACGCCGCGCACAAATATACATTAATGTTCAACTCTTGATCCGTAAAATCACTAAAGATAAATCGAATGATTACTAGATTACAATCAGTAAATAATATAAAATAAAACGAAAAGTTTAACAGTGACATATGAAACTAGCAAAATGATTTGAGAGGAATTTTATTTTTACTGACGTGGGAGTTATAGGTTAAAGAGAAGAAAGAGAAGCGACGTAATACAAGGCCTTGTACTTTTCTTATTCTTTCTCATTTTTTTTTTTTCTTTTTTCATCTCCTCCCTCGATTCTTTATACACACAACTGCCCTTCAACTCGGCGTGCGCGCGCCGTTCACAAAGGCATCAGAGATAGATGAGATAGGGCAGTAACGTCGCGGTGAGACTACAAAGTGATATCCAACACAAGATCGTGTGCGCGGAACGTACTTGCGTCGATTACGTAAGCCTCACAGCTATACGCTGATTCACGTGTACGGACTCGCCCATAAACATGTATAAACAAGTTAGACTACAGCACGACGCAGTATAATATGATCCAGTAAAGAAGAAGTGTAATTGGTATAATGATGCAAACTTTGAATAATAAATTATCATTTATTGAAAAATAATTATTGGTTCATGTTAAAGTTTATTATATTTAATATAGAATTTCAAAAAGATTTTTATTTAAAGATTTTAATCGTGTGGAAGATTATTTATGAGAAGGTTAAACAGGAGGAAATGTTTCAGTGATACATCTTTATCCAAATTCACAAATTAAAATTCAGTTGATGTCTTAACGCTGAGAGTGCAAGCATGGATATTTTTATTTATGAATGTTATGCGTATGTGTAATGTTTATATGATATATAAACGGACAAGTATGTGCTGTATGCAAACCACCTGTCTGCAGTTAGTTGACTGCTCATTAATTCGCTTTTAACGTTTCTTTTGCTCCGCCTTTTATACTATATCCAAAGTTAACAATGGCCCCCAAGGAGGAAGCGACGCAACCCCATATTTCACGTGACATTCCATGTCTTTTCTCTCTTTTTATTTCTCGCGTACTTTCACTCATTTTTTTTTTGTGAACGAAATCCTCAATCACTTTCACGCTGTGTAGCATAGTGCATTTATTTAAAAAAATTTATGTACAAGTCTATTCTAAATTCGGGTTGAAATTTGACACAAAATTATCTTGAAAAAAATTTCAACACAAATTTTAGTGTACTTTTCCGAGTCAACACAACATTGTAATATTTTATTTCATAATAAACTTAGACTTTGCGCCTTAGAATGAAAGATTTGGCGATACATTAAACCAAAAAATTAAAGGATCAAAAAAATTTCCGAAATTTTTTCGTGTTATTTGACAGGTTGTATCTCAGTGAAAAATGGTCGTGTCGAGTTTCTAAAAAAAGCATACTGAAGCTCTGAATCTCTAGTTTTCAGACCTTGCGTCGAAAAAATTTTAGAAGCCATGCGCATGGTTATTACGTGATCCGAAAAAATAGCGCAAAAAAAGAAATTCGCAAATTTCGTTTCTTTTTTATTTTTGAGTCCACGAACTTGGAAAAATTTTTTTTTTCCAATCCATCGATTGGATAAGATAGCTTGTTTATTAAGCTTCAATTTCGTTTTTTCAAAACCTCAATACAACCATTTTTCACTGAAATACAGCCTGTCAAAAAACATGGAAAAATTTCGGAAATTTTTTTGACCCTTTAATTTTTTGGTTTAATGTATGTGGCTACTTCGGGGTGTTGTATTTTCTATTAAAATATTTCTAATCAACCTTCCTTGCTCCTGAAGAACCTCACAAAATTCCAATAATAAGGGTTTAAATAAGCATAAAAATTTCGACTCGGGATTTACACAAAATTTTTTACTATGTAGAGATTCAAATACAAAAATTCATATAAATATTTTTTTATCATTAATTCATTTGCCATTATGATAATATAATATTGGCAATATATATTTACTCTTATCTTTGCTCTTTCGTGATTGACTGTCGGATTATTTTTTTTTAATCTGCATCTATACATACGCAAGGATATAAACGCATATATATTGAAATAAGATAAAATAAAAAAGAGCAAATAAGAAAGCCAATGTATATATGTATGTATAATGCAGTTGCGCAAATATCTTGAGAGTCCTGACGAGTCTCAAGTTTACGACGCGTCAATCGAACAACACCATAGAGTGGTGGAGGTTACGCGGTGTTGTACGCGCGAATATATTTACTTGGTGGATCGAGCCGCGTCAGCCGGGATTCATCGATCAATCGTTGGAGGTTGATTTGCGTTGCCAGCTATCTTTGGAATCGATCTCCAATGAGTCGTGTATTGCATATGTATACAAGATATGTATGTACGTTTATACATGTATGTATATTATACTGAGAGAAAATTCAAGTTCATTTGCGAATTGCATCATGTTCAACGTTGTTTATGTGTGCATATTTATTTTGCTTCAAGATAAAATTAATCTACCCATGTTATGGCATCATTTATTTACACTAATATAAATTTTTTTCTCCTTTTATTTTTTCTCAAATCATTATTGAACTCTTTTTTATGATTACCGACACTTGTTTTCTAAAGTGTAAAATATTTGGTGCGAAAAAAAGGAGTGTTTCAATGTGATGATTTATAATTAATTTATAATAACGAAATCTGGTTGTAAATCATTTTTAATCGTTCGGAATAAAATTTTATCGGAAAATACAATATTGATATTTACGTTAATGTTGGAGAGAATTTTTTTTTTTTATTTGAAAATGTAATTATAATATTCTTGTATGTTATTTATATTTGACGCTTTCTTCGTTTATATTGTGCGCATTTATATGCCATTATGAGAATTATTTATATTTGTCTCGACTCTGTTGATAAGATCGATATGCGCTAATTTAGTTCGAGTTGCCGCTTGATTGCTTTTAATTAGTTGCAGGTGATTAAATTTTTGTTGCTTCGTATAATCGATACAAATTCGTGTAATGTGCGCTATCGCAGTCTATATATTTCCTTGCCTCACACGAGGCTTTTTAAAGAGGAGATACAGATTATTTTCACCGTAAGGAAATTAATAAAATTACAATTATCGATATCTTTGTTAATTATTTGTTGGCATTAATGCAACCTATTGCGTGTTATCAACATTTTTTTCAGACAAATTAAACAAAATTATAATTTTTTCACACTTTTCTTGACAGTTTTGACGTATTCAAATAAAAGTTGGTACACTAAGAGAATTTTTGGGTAAAAATTCGGGTGAAATGAGGTGTAATATTTACCCTACATTCAAGTAACCTTGGGACATAATGACATTCGAGCAGATATTACTATATGTGATAGGAAATTTTACATTTCACGGAAGTAAAAATTATTTGAACAATTTTTACACGCTATAAGCATGGTGAAAAGTATTCCTAATGGAGAGTAAAATTAATACATATTATTTGCTTTATTTTATCGATTGTATATTGTTTTTTTTAATGCAAAAATTCTTGGATGAGTGAAAAATTATTTTATATGATTGAGATACTTTACATAATATGTATACTGTAGTTTAGAAAAATAAAAAAAATCATTCAAATAATTAACCAACGAAATATATATTAATAAATTTATTTTATTTTTATTTTATATTTATATTTACATTTTTTATATTTATTTTTTTAAGTAGTAAAAAATACTCGGATTCTGTATAACTTTCTTTCACATTAACGTGCTAGTAGGATAAATGCTATGCAGGAGGGTAAAAATTCAGCGTTGTATAGTGTAAAAATTCTATGACTACTTAGTACAATTTAGCAATATATTTCGAGTTATAAATGATTCCTCTCATTTATTACCTTACAGCGAAGTAAAATATATTCTCAATTCGCGTAATATTTACATCAGTCTATATATCAAAAATTAATTTTAAAGTGTAGCTTTCTATCAAATATCGTTATGCATTGCGGGATGAAATTTAGTCAGAAGTTTTCTCAGTGTACTGCAAAGTTAATCATTATTTACTCCTTACTATGCATCGTTCAGGGTTCAAAGGATTTGCACAAATTCAAAAACCTGCATCACAATGATGAATAGGTCCATTTCGCCCCACTTTCTCTCACTTATATATACAATTGTGTGTTCACAAACTTGGCAAATATATCTCCCGTTCTCTATATTGAATGTCGACAAGAACGATCGATGAAAACGATCAACTCTCAATACATTCTATTTTTATCCGGCGCGTCGAGATTTACGACTTGGTGATGGAGAAAAGAAAAAAAAAAAAAAAAAGAAACACATTCATGAAGGTAAAAGACTTAGAGAAACGATGAGAGTTCTTGGGCAGTTAATACCATACCTGACTGATAGCCACGACGTAGACCGTGTCTGTTGATACATCGTTCACTCTATCTATGGAGGAAAATTCGCCATCTGCGGATTATCCGGCGTGTCGTCAGTGGCGCACGTCGTGGAATCCAATCCATTCCGTCGTCCCCACGTCTCCGTTCCAATGCGTTCGCGCGCTCCCAGTCACATTAAAATAAAAAATAAGAAGAAAAAAAAAAAAAAAAGCCGCGTGTGCCGCCAATTGCGCAATTAAAACGCTCACATACACAAAAGTAACTTGTACATCTATATGCACCTAAGTACTTTTAAAAATGAAAAACAACTTTGATAATTACCACTGCAAAATTATCCAATTATTGACAAACATTTTCATCAAGCTTATTATTGCATATTTTAACCTTTAATATTTATTAATTATTATTTTCTGTTGGTTTTAGGTAAGAATAATAATGACTTATCTGCAAATCATGCGGGCTTACGAGAACATGTCAAACAACGCAAGTAGTAAGTGAATGTATGTAGTCAGGCAGCGACCTCGGTGTGCCATCGAATAGCGCAAAAAGATCGGTATGGTTTATTTTATCGATGACGTATGTGCACTCTCTTGTATTTGAAAATATCTCGTAGACAATTGATTGTAGATCATCGTGTTATTAAAGTCGGTAAAGTGAAAACGTTTATTCGTGTGAAATAATCGCGCTAAGGGTTTTTACAAGTTGACTCGCGCGCGTATTTAATTTTTGCACAGAGGTTAAATATGTGTATCGGGTGAAAAACGGGATAGTGCGCTGCATGAACAGGACATTACGACGTGAGTAGATGCGGCGCGCGGTTAAGAGGGGGAATAAATTAAGGAACGGGTTCTTCCGTGCTCCCGCATGTAGGACCTCATTACGTCTGAGTTGGTTTGTTTCCATTTTAATCGGCCTCTCTCGTTGGCGAACTCTTAACAACAGCCACAAGTTGCGCACTCAGCGCAAAAGCGAATCACCACAAATACACATTAATACATACGTATATGTATAGGTATATATATGAACATATATTATGTTGACTACACTAGCTGTGTCTTGTTGGCTCGTGCGAGAATCGCCAACGGCGGGATCATTAGATATCCCTGTGGACTCCTTTATCGATCGTTTACTTTACGCATACGAAAAGAAATTATATAAAAGATTAATTATACAGTAGGAACGATGGAGAATGTTATTGTGAATGCAATTCGACTTGAGAGAATTTCATTTCGAAATAAAAAGTGAAAATTTTATAGATTTAAGAATGTATGAATATAGAGAATATAGTTAGGAAGGAATGGAAAATATGGTCGTGTTTATTTTAACGGTGTGGAGAATTAAATTACATGCGCTGCATTAATTTTTCACAACTTATGGTTTGTTTTTTCGAGATTTAGAAAAGGAATTTTATTTGTTGCATAATGTTCCTTTTTAAGGAATTAAAAAGTGGCATCGATTTTGAAGCTTCTTATTAACTCTCTTTGTCTTGATAGTAATAGATTATAATATGATATGAAATAAATTTCCTGATAGATATTCAGTTTATAAATTTTTATATGAAAGGATTTTATACTTAGAAAAATTTTAATGCTATGTAATAACTGAAAAACCAACGAAAATTCAAACAAATGAATTACTTATCATAATACTTATCGTAACATTTTATTGAATTTCGAATGTCTGAAAGCTTGACATGAGCAAGTATGATCACGCAATAATATACCTAGTCTTAGCCATTAATTCTATCTGTATACGATCAAACAAAATCATCCAGTTACCATTTGCGCGTGCTTCAAGCGGAAAATCTCGTAATAGTGTCCGACAGGTGCGAAAGAGTTGCGCAGGAGATTCCAAGTATATACAAAAAAAAAAGTATTACTATCAGCCTCTATATATAAACGTACATTATACTTTCATGATTTTTGAATAAAGTCAGCATTATATTAAATAAACAAACAGCCCTCACAATAAAAATTTTTGTGTAAAAGTAAACTAAAAATTTCTTTCAACTGTTTTTAACGCAAATTTTATTTTTATTTTGTAAAAATTGTGTAAAAATAATTTCAACACAAATTTTACGTCGACTTCTGCACAAAATTTCTTAATGTATACTTATGATAAACTGAATTTCCTAATAAAAGAGAAAATTAATTTGAAATAAATGTTATCATGACTTTTTAAAAATAACAAAATGTCCAATATACCTATTCAAGTGTCTACGATTTTACCGTGATATTCAACTCACGTTCGACCTATCGATTTCCACGTAAATATAACGCAATCGCGTGCTCACACTAGCCCCGCGGCACGTCAGTCCCACGGAATTAGTTTCTGATTAAGGCTGACAAGGTCACGCGTACTTTTTACAGATGAATCAGTGCGTTGTGATTCTTCATAGGAAAAAAGGAAAGAAAAAAAAAAAAATTAATACAAATAAAAAAAAACACAAGGGAATAAAAATAAATGAGTGGTCCACTGACGATTAAGGTAATGGTTTTTCTCGTTTAAGAATTGCCTTGATTATCATCGTGGATCGGTATATAATAGCAGGCAGTAGCTCGTGATTTCTCCATTTTTTAACCCACTCTGTCGACAATAATGGCGTCAAGACCGGCTCTCCCACCCGTCTTTTCATCGTACGGACCTCCTCTCTTTATTTTTTCCATCACCCATGCAATCTTTTTCCTTCTTCATTTTTTTTCTTCTTTTCATTTCCCTCCCTGCAATAACATTCGAGGCAATTCTTTGCCGCACCAATGATCGTCTTTTCAATATTTTTTTCCCACCAATGCACATATCATCTTATCGCCGCCCACAAACTCAAATTTAATTTGCTGACCACTACAAATACATATCTATATACAAATAATATACACAATTCAGTTGACTACGTCATACAGATGATTGCGTTGGCGTTTTTCCTCTTGCTGCCTCATAGATGCGCATTTATATTGTATGCCATTTCTCTCATTCTCATAAAAAAGCAATTTAGAATCTGGAAAATAAATATCTCACACAGTTAAATGTTAAAAATATTCTTAATTTTCATTTATTCGTTAAAAAAAAAAACAGTACTGAGACTTTATCGTTGATAATGTTCAGTATAAATTAAGTTGTTGATGTCACTTTAGTCTGTAAATAAAAATATAAATTAAAAAATTACATTAATTGATCGTTATAACCAAGCGATTTTTAAGTAAATAAGGTTGACACCCGTTATAGTATTATGCGGAGGTAGCGCATAAACGATCAGCGTGGGTCGATGAGGTCGGCCTTCCTAGCTCAAAACACGTGCACGTTGTGTCTACAATATTATTCCCTCCATATGTCTTTGCGTTTATTCACGAGTAGTACAACAACGTAAACGACGTGAATCGGTTGCTCGAGTTAGTTTCCGCTTGCGAAGAAGCACAAAACGCTGCCGCTTAGGTATGTACAAAGTTGTGTGTCCGTTACCTGCCACGAGCATCAGACGGCGCAACTCAATACACTCAGTGTGGGAAGCGAAGTGCGCACATTGGCCCTGACCATTCTCGTGTCTACTTCCGTTTTCTTTTGTAAATTTATATTGAGTGGGAGGTAACAGTTGCCCTGAAACTTCCGTTCTCAATGTACATGTTACAATAACACACGCATTGTTTACTTGATGAAGTAATAATTAGTTTTGAATTTTTATATTATTCAATTTCATTTTACATTCCCGATTGAATGATTGAAAATAATTTTTTTGCTTATTCAATTCGGTAATCATTAATAATATTTATAATACTTTTTCTCATACTGATGTATAAATCATTAGCTCCTACATCAAATGAAAGGAAATTATTAATGAAATTCAATCTTTTAATATTTTGGCACATTATTTTTGCAAGACATATCGTCAATAACAATTCACTACTTAATTGAAATTGAAATTAAAATTTCGATTCGCCTCGTCTCAATCGCACTGAGCGCTCCTTCAAGATGAGTAACTAATTTTTCTCTGCTCTTGCTATCACCCTTGAGGTATCGTTGACAGTAGTAGGTCGCAAAAAAAAAAAATGTGATATATTGAATCGAAAAAATTCATAACATGGTGCTGATGATTATTTTGACAAGTATCCAACTGTTGGTAAGATCGATGGTGTCTTTTCATATTAATATAATATACTTATACAGTGAATTAATCTTTGGAAGATTTACAGTATCCTTTATAACTTGAGATTATCAGTTATGTTAACGTTGCACCATGACAAAATTATACAGGGTGACGAATAGGGAGCTGCCTAAATTAATCATTTTATAATTTTGAAACGACCCGAGTCAAAATTTTTATGTTACTTTAAACCGAATTATTGGGATTTAGTGAGGTTCTTCAGGAGCAAGGAAGGTTATTTAGAAATATATATTTTAATAGAAAATACAACACACTGAAGTAAGTCACATATTGCCAAATCTTCCATTCTAAGACGAAAAGGAGGAACTTGCGTTTAAGTTTATTATGAAATAAAATATTACAATGTTGTGTTGGGTGTAAAAAGCATCAAACTAGATTTTTAGAGGTTTCCCAGATTCAAAATAGAATTAATAGGCCAACGAGTGACACAGGATGTTTAATTGACTACAAGAAGACTTAGAGAAGCACAAAAATATCGTGTAAAAGTCGACTGAAAATTTGTGTTACAGTAGAAAAATTATTTTGCGTAAAATGAATAATTTTTCATGTTAAATCTAATACTAATTTTTTGTCTATAAAACTATGTACCTACATAGTTATGTCCAATCATATGGCACAGTCATACATATATATACATCGAGCACTCATGAGCAAGTCATAAATTCAAGCAAACTAACGAACCTTACTGTCAAAAGAGACTTAGAAAATAACCCATAGTCATTTCTTGTTTACTTCTTTGATTTTTATTTACTTGTATCAGGTGCAATAAATCAAAATGGTAACCCTCACTCAGGATGAGACTATTTTTACTACGTATAAATATATTATATGTATATATTTATGGATGTATATGATAATATATAAAAAAAGAAAAAAATAAATTAAAAAGCAATCGATAAAAAAAATACTCCACTCACCGCACTCAATATGACGTCTATAAATTTAGCATAAATTCTCGAGGTCTTTTACGTTGGATATTTCGGCGAGGGGGGTAATTACTATCAAGTGTGCACTCACGCGCTGGTTGCACACGGTAAAAGGATATATAATGAGTGCGTGAAAGTAGTTATATATATGTTCATGTAGTGAAGAAGGCGAAAATAAAAGGGCCTCTTTAAGGATAAATCATGACGGCACGTAAATTAAAGTTAAAATCGGCAAGTGACTTATTGAACGGGTAAAGGGAGAAGCGAGTGCAGTTAGCGTCTACCTTCCTGGAAATAATTCAGCTCATAAATTACCTGTCGCGCGACAAATTGTATCAGGTCACACGACGATTCATTTGACTTTCCAAAATAAAATGAGCGCTATTAAAACCACATTTAATTATATGTCAGATGACGAGAGATTTAATTCATATTTTGGAAATAAGTATTGAAATATCGATTTCTGACTATGTTACTTTGAATGAAGTTACAGAAAGCCTGTACAAAATAACAAATGTGAAGTTGCCTAAACTGATCATTTATAATTTTTTAAATGAGGACAGAATAAAAAATAAAAATACTTATAGTGTAAATTTAGTATTTTTACTAATTTTTACACACACAAACACAAAATATTTTAATGTGAAGTTGGTTAAATTTTGTTTAATTTATTAAATCTCAATAATCATCAATCAGAAATGTCCGATTGAATTGCAACCAATTCTAAGTAAAAACGATAACTAAAAGCATATTGAGAAATCGAATTTATATATTCGATATAAAAAAACAACAAAGGTGTATATATATTTCTAAAGTGTATAATATAGCTAGACAAAGTAAAATACACACACAAAATTCGCCCTTATACTTTTACGACTCATCAATATGACAATCTTCTCGTAAATTTCCCATTTTTTTTTCCTCCCTTTTATTTTATTCATGTTTTTTCATATTTATATGTCTATTAAATATATATTAGGAGATAACGTTTGTGCAGCTGACCATGCCGCAAACTAACTGAATAAGACGCTACGTATACGTTCAAATGTATATAATTGCCAACGTGTCAACCATCGTAAATCAGCACCAACTAAGGACCGTTTATAAATATCCAATTAGGAACACCTGTACACATATGCCTGGGAGAGAGAATCCACGAGTTAATAATCCATATATACCTCATGTGTAACATTACTCTGCTGACGGAATATAGTCCACTCCCATTTATCTGTATGAGAAGCGTCATAAATTGAATAGTATTCCCAGCAATGTGAATATATACTATGATAAATGGCCCAATCGAGTGGAGCTATCATGGCCGATCTGTCATGACATTACTCGGTATGCTATTGCAATTCAACGTCCGATAAACTTGTGCCATGCGAATGAACGTCGTCGGCAGCATTAGTATCGGAAAGAAAAGATAAAATAGTCGTTCGGTCGATATATACGGAAGGAAGAACTACAAACGTATATATTGTATATAAAGCATGATGTATCCAGCTAGTTTGTGTGTAAGTATTTGTGCGTTCATAGAAAGAGACATGTACCAACTACTACGATAGCCTGACCGCAAATCGTTCGTCTCTTCAAGTATATTCCAGGGGGTTTCGCCGTTTCGCGGGCTGCACAAGAAGCATAGTGAATTAATGAAAACGCGTTCCCACGCATAACCATCATCCGTTTGCCGCTAACTCCAATACTTTTTTATGCTGGTATCCGTACCACCTGCATGTATTTCTTTTAGCGCGCGTTCTCTTATGCCAGGACTTTTACCGTTGCTTTGCTCACTTCTTTTACCCCTTTAGCCAATCTCTCGCCTTCAAGGATAATCCGGTTATTTTTATTTATAAATACACACAAGTTTTTCTTCAGCATTCGTTGAATAGTATTCTATTATCAAATGTACATCTATTATTATATTAGAAATATATTTATGAACTTGAATTAAATCTTTTTTCATTTTTTTTTTTTGTATATATTCTTGGCGTTCATCAGAGCATGTTGATATAACTACAAGTAATAACCAGAAAGACCAATGCTCGTGTTAGTGATGTCGCCGGATTTTTTTTTTGTTCCCCTTTTTTCGTAATGACCAATGCACGACCCAGAAATGCACGCGTAAGCACGCACCTCACGGTGCCGGTGAATGCGTCTTTGCGTGTTTGTGCGTTCGCCAACCCGTCGTAACGCACACGAATCTGTGCACCGCGGCTGTAACGAACAAAACTTTAGTCTTATTTTATATACGTATACATATATATCGATAAGAAATACGAACTCAGCCACGCCGGGGTTTCATTGGTCAAAGAAAAAGAATGAGGGAGAGAGAAAGAGAGCTGCGCACATCACGTCATTTCTTACCGCGGGGTGGCAATTTCATCTGAGCGTCTGACAACCACCGTACCATAGAGAGAAAAGAAGAATCACTGATCGATCCTGTCATCCACTACTCGAAAGAAGTTTGCTACAAGGTCGTCAGATTTGTTTCGACTCGCTTATATTTTTTGTGACTATATACTACTCCACTTTCTTCTCCCTCTTCTCTCATCATCTTTCATCGTCCAATCGTCGTAAGGAAAGAGTAATATCCTTCAAGGGAAAACAATAGGTTGTATGTACTGCTAGACTTATATATTGCAATACATTGCAAGAGAAGTTAATTTACATGCGCAAGTAACGCATTGATGAATTTCACGATTGACTTTATGCATGTGTACGAATAACTGTTTGATCATGAATTGATTTTCATGAGAGAAGCACAATGAGCTGAATTTGATAGTCGATGTTAAATAGTCTCATACAAGAGGGTGCCGCTCAGTAAAAATTCTTGGTAAAATGAAATTCTAGAAAAAATGTTTATTGTGATTAAAGTAAAAACTCGTGGCCCTGTTTCCTATTTTTACTTGAATACACAACTTACCCGAACGGGACATAATCAGATCATTGTTCAGTAAAGAGTTTTTCATTCGTTCCCGTGCGAGGCTTTTCCTCAAGTGATCGCACGACGACCTTTGAGGTCGATGCACCGCTCGTACAACCGGCGTCAAAACAAGACCGGGTTGCAACTCGCTCTGGCAATTCGTTCCCACCGTCTAGTATACCCAAGCACCCTTCGCTCCCCTACTTCTCTCTATACCTGTATACTTCTGTTTTCCTCCTTGCTCCTCCCGGCTTTCTATCATCGCCTTACTCTCCCAAGGGGGAAGCTCCTTCGTGTAATTCCTGGAAGTTTGTGGAGGCGCAGCGCTGTCTGGTCCGGCTCGGGAATAGTCTGTCTTTGCTTTCATGCGCATGCGCGTACGCGAACAAACGAACAACAGCGATGACGATGACGACAACGACAACGAGGAACAAGAAGAACGAGTCAAACCAGAAGAACTTGGTAGGGAGTCCCGCGCACCACCACTATAAGCAACCAAGGGACGACAAGATACCTCATCTTTTCTAAGTAACTACGTGATGGACAATAATAACGCAGCCACGATAGGTTTGTTAATCCAATGTGTAGTCTTTGTTGTCATCATTGTTCAAGTAGAAAACAAGGATTTCTATTAAACGCATCAGATGTATTAAACTGCAACTTGGTAGTCTTTTATGATCAATGGCATGTTACTCGGTCAGTTTCCCTGATGAGCAACTTCCCGATGTTCTTTTTTTCCACCACCAATAGTCATCTACTCATAGGCTTAAATAAATGTTTTACCTTCAAGATCTCAAGTAGACACGTTGCCACCAACCAGTTCACTCGCGCTCACGGCTGCATAACCTGTCTCATTTCCCGGAAAAGAAGTTGCAAAGTCAATCTCGCGAACTCTACACCTGTTGTCGTTTCTTTTACCATTTTTTTTTCCTTAGATAGTAAATCGCCACCAGTCTCATCCACTTTAAGTTTCATCAAGTCTAGTTACCACCCGCAAAACTTTGTAAGCGTTAATCTTCCGATGATAATATACATTTCTGATTTGAACTAAATTAATATAGGTCTTTCCTATATTTAATTATATTTATTTATTTCCCATATATATATGTAATGTGGCTTTTTGCACAGTATCACGCTGCCAAATAAACTGGGTTTTCACTGTAAAAAATTGTTTTTATTCTGCAGGTCTAGATGTAAATTCAATCGAGTTCTTCATTTCCGAAATGTTGTTTGAATACTGATAGTAATTGGAAAGTAATTGGTGAATGTCGAAAACCTTAAGCCACCGATTGAATGTTCTTGGTACTTTATATCTGCACCATATGCCTTGTAAACGTTGGTCCGATATAAAAGCCCATCGTGTTCGCAGGTGATTTACTCAATAAAATGCATGACATTGTCGCATGACTCAATCAATTACCAATGATATATTGCTTAATTGGCCTCATTACCCATTTTGATTAGAGCTTCCCTAAAGTGTTTTCTCAAAAATGGACTTCAACACACTATATAGACATGCAATATCCGCTTTCAACTACAAATCGCTTCATTTACCCATTGAGAAACAATGTTTTTTGAGAACATATGAATTATTAGCTTATCACGTTGTCTCTAACGTCTTAGAGACGTCAAAGCAGTGAAAGGCATCTCTATTCCATCTTTACAGCATTACACAGAAACACGCATATTTCATTGTCAACCATTCAATCATCAACTCCATATGAACAACAAAAAATTGAATCGAATAGAAATTTAACAAAAAAAAAAAAAAAAGTTCTCATTGAGCATTATCGCGATAATAGTGTGTACATAAACGCTGATTGAAAGTATATACCCACAGCAACAGCATCAGCAATACAATAGGCGGTGAATCGTTTGTATCCCGCCGCGTGCAGTCTCCTTGCGGAACATCCACGCAGAAGCTTGCGATTTAAACCGTGATTTTGCTCGTTGCACGCTCCTCGAGCACAAGCAGAAGTCCGGGGATTCCGCGAGAGCATCCATCAGCTCTCGTCAAACCAGCCGACAACGCATCAGTGGATCGGCATTCATTGGCGACGAAGGGGGGAAACGTTCTCTCGTTCGCGCAAAACCTTTATGCCCACCTCTTCTTTCTTCTCCTCCTCTTCACCCAAGTCCACAGAGTCGTCGAAAGGAGTGAGAAAGGAAGAAAGAAAGCGAACCCTTGACGCGCACAAAACACCGACTCAACCATATAAATATACATATATATTCATGCATGTATATATATATATATTTATGAGTGCGTGTGTGTGTGTGTGCGCGAGTTTAAACATATACATTGTCGAAACGACGAATCTCTGTAAGACCCTAGTAAAAATATATCCATACAGTTATAAGTTGATGTATCTTCAAGTGTAGTATATAATCTCTTTGATAATAATTTTTCCTCTAATAAATTTTGTGTAAAAGTCCACTCCAAAGTTACGCATTCGATGCAAAGTTCATGTATAGTTTGACAGATATAAATTTTATGTTAGATCAAACATAAAATAAGTACTATTTATTTCATAAGAAAAGATTTTTCCTTCAACACAAATTCTTGTCTTAAAATTTGTTACTAAATTTGCGTTAAAAACAGTTAACTTTTTACACAAAATTCCTAACTGTGTAGAAGAAGGCCCCTCATCTTACTTTTATCCACTGATTTATTTACTGGTGGGTCATACCTCATGTCAAAACTAACAATATTTTTCCTGTATATATTTATACACGCACTCTCCCTTCATTTCTGTCTGTGAATATATATACTGATTATTGGATGGACCCAAGATACATTCGCGCCTTGTCACGATTTGGCAACTGCGTCACTGTTGTGAGGTCATAGCCGGGATCAAGGATGAAAGATCATAACGTGGTTCCACTTGTATTCCCATAATAATATCCAGCTCTCAAGTTGATTTGACATTTGTTTTGCAATGAATACATATTGAAACAGTGCAATCAAATTTAAAGCGGATACGTAACATTAAGGAGCTCATGAACCGATGATAATAGTTGCACTGATGATGGGAGCGGTTTGGGATGTATGATGACAGGTGAATTGTCTAATCGTTTAACAACGACTTTATACCGCACGCGGACCAAAACAACCATTATCCTGATTTTGTTCTCTCACTCTCTATTTCTTTATGTCTATCTTCACCTTACACTTCCCCTCTTCAACGCGTTTGTGTGTCAGAGCGCAGCAGCATCAGCTCGTGTTTTGTAGACATTCTGCTACTACAATGGGATAAGGACTCGTGACGAAAGCGAACTATGATAGCTGTAATTGTACTAACTGCTTGATGGCCGGTAAATGGATGATAATTGTGGTAATGCTTCTGCGGGCGCGGTGCAGATGCTCCATCATTCTTACTCATTGGTACGTGTTAGTGAATGTCTATGTGTATAAACTCCAAATCATCTCGTCTATTACATATCTATATATTTATACATATATACCACATAGATGTAAGGGTGTGGAGTGCTCTGGTGTGTGCGCAAAGAGGATGACAAATCGGACGGAAAAGAACTATGACGAGCATGCAGGAAGGACACAATGGATGTGGAACGGTGAGAGATATAAGAACTACTTTCGCACGGTTTGTTAACGTCTGATTTCTACCTACTCTCTGCACGTGACGTGATGGTATTAGTACTCGTGAGAACCGGAGGATCAGTAGACTGACCACACGAGCAAAGCCATGATTCTATATAATAGTCTTCATTCTTCTATACATTCATTTGCTCATACATACATACATGTATGTATGTATGTATGTATATAATCGATGATCTACGACGCACTCGATCACGCAGAATTTCCGATTGAACGTTCGCGTCATTTTTTTTTTCTTTTTTTTTTTTTTTTTCGACTATTCCACCTCCTCAGTGGATCCAACGTGCCATCAGCTTAGTTGCCTCTCGAAGCACGTCGTGTCCACTGCAACCAAGTACCGGGAATCCATCAGATGAGCAGGCAACTATCACCCGTTTTCCTTCATAGCCTCGTATCGATATCAACGTTACTAGTGTTCATGTCTTCCTACACTGCTCTCGCTTGCGAACCAAGTTTAATCGTCTTGAGAAATAGGATACAGGGACTTTAGTTTTTGATGTGGTATCAATATGCTGTATTAGTAAATACGTTATACAGTTGAATATTGGTGATGAATGTGAATAAATTGTAGAAAGAAAAAAAAGGAATGATTGAAGCTATTTTTTATGAAAGAACTTAAATTTTTCAAGGGTTTCATTTCGTTCGCTATATATATATCTGTATAATGCTCAGTTTAATGCATATTACATCGTTGATACCATGTTTCAATGTCCATTGTTTTCGTTGGAAGGTTCATCAGTTGAGAGTTGTCCATTCGAAATACAATACCAAGATGAATTTTCGACTTTTGATGTTTTCTTAGTCCACGACGGAGAATGAAAGCAGTATATAAGTATATACACTTGGACTGTTTTTTCTTCACCGTGATCGCGAGTGAGCCACCTCAATTTACGAGCCATCGGATCAATGGCAAGAAAAAAAAAAGGGGGGGAAAATAAAGAAAGGACGAAGGAGAGAAGGGTTATCGATCGATTGATTTCGCGAGCCACATTTATAGGTACTGTTCTTCACCTCCCGTAGGGAGCTCCCACGCATATGATCAGGCTCCAGTCGAAACTTTTTTTCTTTGTTGACCTGACTTACTTTTAGTTTATTTTGTTACAGTTAGTTTTTAATTAAAGTATTTACTTTTAGCAATCAAATGTTCTATTCCTCATTTGAATTAATGAATAATGTGTTGATTTAACATCATTTTCATGTTGGATTTGTATAAAAAAATTTCAACACAAATCTTGAGTGGACTTTTACAAAAAATTTTTTAAGGTGTGTGTACACTAGGATGTTTCGCTTTTAGGGGAATATTTTTTTTTGAGGCATTGGTGAGATATTACACTAAATCTTCATGAAGAAAAATTCCCATCAAAGATTGAGCTCTTAATTTTAATATTAAGTACTTCCACAAGCAATTTGAAATTTTCCCATTTAATTAGCATATAAATCTCTATTTTTTTTTTCATTCATGCATAGTTTCGCAGCATTTCATGCTATTTCATTGGTTTTCAGCAAAAATTGTGCAGACATATATAATCTTTAACAGTGCCTATCATTAAATTATATTTTGTGAGCTGCCCTACAGGTAAAAAATCTAGATTCAACAGGGAAATTTTAAATTTCCATGTTTAGTTGGATTTTTCTCAAAAACTATCAGATCCACAGTTTTTGTAAAGAAAACCATTTCGGTAGTAAATTTAATTTCCTTCATAAAAGACCCCTTGCACTTTTCCCATAAAGCTGATAGTTTCCGAGAAAAATCAAAAAAACTATAAAACTCGAGCATAAATCAGCTTTAACATTTTTTTTCCAACATTTATCAAAATAAAATATTTTAAACAAAATATTTACAAAATAATAATTCCCAAGGCACGTGTCTGTATTTATCTTATGTAAATAAAACGTCAATGATTTGCATTTCAAACTTGAACCCTACTTAAATTACGTATTTCTCATCCTTATCCAATACAAAAATGACATTGGATTAAATTGCTTTTGTTTTTACCGTGTTCAGCGTGGACTAATCGAACGTCTAATCGAATGGAACTCCATCAATAAATGTCGAGTGCCTCATTATCCCTTGTTGGCCGATTATTTGTATCCGTCTCTGGGCTCGGGCGGGGATATGCGTCCACTTGCAAGACATGGCCATTGGGCATTGAAAGCATTGGTGACGCCTGCTCGAGTTATTCAACCCAAGCGCATTCGTCCACGCAATTAGTCATTCGCGACAATGGCTCCGGCCACGCGGTCCATCCTCGTATAGCTGATTGATAGTACGTCTATCAACGCGTGCGCCACATACATATAGATATACATTAAACTATATAGTTGTGCGGAGGTTTCGCCGCGAGAATCAACTACCCACAATAATTTCTCATCTGGTGTATCACAACGAGAGAATAAGAGTCAAAGAAACCGTGTGATTGATGCCCTTCTAAACTACCACGCGATACATTTAAACGTTTGTGTTCAGGATTTAAACCGCTGCACACGCGAATACGGTTTTCATTAACTCATCGGAATTGTTTTTTCTTTTACCAATGTAATGATGCGTGGTGTATCCGCACAGTTGCCTCCACTATACCGGATGGCCATCTTGCAAAATCTTTATCTTGTTGCCCGACCGTTCACTGGAATACAAAAACTGTGGTCCACTTTCTCCCCTGAAACTTACGTGTGCATATACAACGCGCAGTGTAAAGACACTGCAATCACCTTACTTATATACGTTTCAAATTCAAGAGATGGAATATATACGCTGTAAAAAATTATGTTTAAAAGTTCACTGGAGATTTCTATTAACTATTTTTAACGAAAATTTCCAATCAAATCTTAACGCAATAATTTATATCAAAGTAAATAATAATTTTAAATAAAATTAAAAATATTCTATGTTAATTAATCTAACTCTAAATTTTTGGCTGTCAAATTATATTCATTTTTGTGTTGATTTAGCGAAACTTTTGAGTAGAAATTGTGTAAAAAACATTTTAACATAAATTTTGATTGAACTTTTACACAAAATTTTTTACCATACAGTATATAACACAATAATAAGACACTGAAAAATTGGTGTGGCTAAATTTATATGAACCTCGTCATCATCATTTGAGAATTTTTCTGCATCATTATGCCCAGCAGTTTCATGTAATCAACATCATAAACAAGCGCACAATATATAGATGTAAATATATAGATACACGCACACACACACACACATCTTACATGTGTGACCGTGAGCCAAAGCATCATCTGGGTCAACTGAATATTGACGAAAAGAGACGCACAGTGGCATCGCTCGTTGCATCAACGAGTGAGGGACTCAATTCTATGCCCCAGGCGTATTTTATCCGTGTGCTGTACATACACATACACAAATGCCAAATTTTAATATCCTCTTTGACAGCAATAATAAAAGCGACGAATTGTCGGCTTTTAAAGCTTCTGTACTCGCCGACGATCGCTAAAATTTCCAATTTTTCACTCAACCAAATTTTTTCCCTCCATTAAAAATTCATCTACACATCTCTGTATACATAATAATAATTTATTCCACATATTATATCTTTGCAATATATCGGAATATAATTGACAATACATCTTGTCAAAGATTCATAACTTAAATTTTTTTATTTCATAAATTTTTCTCTTCATAACCTGAATGACGTCATCGATTTATCTTGATTATATTCATTCGCCTCGCGCGCGAGGGCGTCGTGACCGAATTGTTTTCTTACATTCGTTTTATTTCATTTTATTTTATTTTATTTTATTTTTTTCGTATACATATACATAAGTAAATCCAAAGTCTCATTGTCAAGAGAGCACAAGGAGCATTTGGTGAGTTGACCAAGTCCTCCCTCACTGATATATCTCGGTTACTCCATTCACCACATTTTCTGTAGCCCTTGACCACCTTGGATGACAACGACGACAATTCGTGTTCCCTCCGCCGTTTCGTTCTCTTTTTTTTTTTTTTTTTCACTCGCTCTCTATTTCCCCCGTATCTCCTGGTGTACGTATACACACTCTTATGTCTTTGGTGAGTCACTTGAAGGTGAATTGGCC
The DNA here is from genome assembly GCA_918226075.1 of Microctonus brassicae. Taxonomy (NCBI): domain Eukaryota; kingdom Metazoa; phylum Arthropoda; class Insecta; order Hymenoptera; family Braconidae; genus Microctonus; species Microctonus brassicae. Next base: position 10,020,197 of record OW445484.1, on the reverse strand, counting down.
CCGGGGCAGTCGCTAAAAGAAGTCCAAGCTCCATGGTCTGGCGCCAGTGTTGCGAAATCGTCACCCCCTTTGTGATTCAATGATTACACTAATGTTCAATACACAATCATTTCAAGGACAATTAGTTTATACAGTTCGATTATATACACATGAATTAATTTATTTTATAAAATTTACTAAATCTGTTATTATACTTTGTAAAAAATTTTGTATTCTTTTTCAGTGTAATCAATCAAATTACATAAATTTTACTAACAATAATAAATTTTGTAAATATTTACCAATGTTTATTATAATATTCGTGTTGAATTTATTTTCCTTTCATTGGTCTCATTCTTCATATTATAAATTTATTCCTTCTGAACTTTTCCTTCCACCGCAGTCGGAAAACTATTTTTATTTCTCAATTATACCCTAAAAATAATATTAAAAAAATCAATGTAAAAACAATACACAATATTTTTGTAAGGAATTATCTCGTGAGTATAAAGAGAATCGAGAGATCTACCGAGTTGTGATCACAGACTATAGGTGGTCAAAGATGCTCATAAATCTTTTCCTAACGCACGCCGGTTTATTACTCGTAATCAAGCAGCCATGAATTCTCCTCAAATCACCTACATTGCAGTCAATCGCCTCGGGATTTTATATATTATATATACATATACAATGTACGCCTGTGTGTAAAAAATCTTCACGCATTTTTCATTGAGAAATGTACTGAAATATCATGTATTTACTTGTATATTATTAATCCTGTAATAATTGTATGAAATTTAATTCAATTTAATTATTTTATCAACAAATCCACTACTTACTTAATCTACTTTCACGTGAGGTCTAAAAGCATTGAATTTTTAGTTAATCCATTTATGTTTTCTCTCATTGCTGCATGTTGTCCCTCGGTTGCAATCGCATCATTCGCCTTTGCTTGTTTCCCGCGCGAGCCGCACCACAGTCGACGATGGTCATTATTTTTACGAGCGATCGCACACCGCTCATTATCTTTAAGAGTCGCGTTACACGGACGGTCGTTACTCGTTACAGGGGATCAGTTGCAGATTTACGAAAGCCCAAGGTACCACATTCATACCGCCAAGAGCGTCAACATAATATCTTCAGGAACAATCACATGTATATTTTTATTTTATTTTTGTAATGGCAGTTTTTAATTGTTAGATATTTTTTTTCTTTATAATCTCTTGATTACACTGTTTGATATAAATTATCTGATATTATACATATGAATATTAGGGTGTTTCGACGAAATATTACTCTAAACATTCGAAAAAAAAAACGAAAAATTCCCACCAAAGATGAGCTCTTAATTTTAATATTAAGTACTTCCTAAATCAATTTGAAATTTCCCCATTTAATTAACACGAAATCTCAATTTTTTTTTTTTCATTTATGCATTTACCTTGCGGCATATTATGCTATTTTATTGGTTTTCAGCAAAAATTGTACAGAAATATATAATCTTTAAAAGTGCTCATCACTAAATTATGATCTGTGAACTGCCCAATCAATAAAAAATATTAAAGCAGATTTGTGCTCGAATTTTATCGCTTTTTCTCAAAAACTACCAACTTTACAGCAAAAGTATATAGGACCTTTTTTGTAGGAAATTAAATTTTTCACAAAAATAGTCTTCATAACAAAAACTGTAAAATTGATAGTTTTCGAGAAAACTCCATGCTATGCATAAATGAAAAAAAAAAAAAAAATTGAGATTCACATGTTAATTAAACGGGCAAATTTTAAAATTGATTTAGAAAGTATTTAATATTAAAATTAATATCTCATCTTTGGTGGGAATTTTTTTCTGAATGGTTAACAGTAATATTTCATCAATACCACGAAAAAAAAAAAAAAAAATATCCCATCAAACGAAGTACCTTAATAAATATCTGTGATCACCTGGAATTTACAAATTATTTTTATAACAAATGAATCAAATCCTCTCATTTTCTCCATGCTCATGTATACAGTGACTTGAATCATCGTGTCGGCTGTAGTCTAATAACAGATATAAGTCGTGTGAGATGTACGTCAAGGTTTAATTAATATCTTCAGTTCTGTTGAATCTATAACTGATATTGCGAGCGTCATTGTAAAGAAGCTGTTAATATATTCTTGATTATCAGCGTGCAGCCTACCATTAAAAAATGTCTTATCATCATAGAGATTCCAAGCATGAAGAAATGATAATGATGATCATCAAAAGTAATTAGGGAAGCCGTTATAATATATGTTGAATGGTTTTGACACGTGGCAACACAACAAGACTAGTTGCATAAAGCGGTCCTGAGCTATTATTTAATTAGCAAAGTGATTGGTCATTAGTTATATGGAAATTCTCTTGAGTTGTGTATGTCAAAGACCAACTCCTCCTTATTTATAGTTCAGATATATATTCGAGGTATTCTATTTCTTTTTTTTTTTTCCATCGTTGTTCGATGTATAGTGAAGACAGGGAGTTACGCCTCTGTTGGGTAAAGCCGGGCAGCGCGCGTTACCGCCCGATAATCGACGATAATATGCCTCTTGGGATTCTTTCGTATAGTCGGTAATTACTAACGATCCGCCTACTTGCCATCTCTAAATGCGTAAGAGCTACCGCAACCCAAAGTTTCACTTTAGTTTTTTTTTTTTTTTAATTCTATTTTACCACGTCCTAACATGTGTAGATTAGCGGTAATTGATAGTAGTCAGGATTTATTACCCTCTACCTAATTTGAAATGAAAAAATAAAGATGAGAAAAAAGTTAAGGAAGAATCTGATTTTTTATTCTGAAACAGAGTATAGAGAATTTTGTGTAAAAGTCCATTTAAAATTGAAGTCAATTGTTTTTAATATAAATTTTGTATCAAATTTTAACGAGAGGAAAATAATTTTATTATTTTATTATATTTTAAATATTCTGTTTATTTTATGCAAAATGAATTTTCTATTTCAAAACTAACTTTTTATGTAAAAATTATGGTAAACAAATTTTTCGCTATGTACATAACTCAAATAAATATTTTTATTTGGAATATTTTAAAAATTGTAGTTTTTTATTCGCGTATGTAAGAGAAGCGATGACTCTAGCGGTATCTTTATGTTGAATTTTCATTTGTACATGATAGATCGTGGGAAAGTTCATGTGTATGAGCTGCATCGACAATTCTCATGTCGCGCAACACTATATTGGATACATACAACAAGTCGCGCAAAGAGCGGGTGGCCAAGCGATGAGAGATGTGATTGTTTCTCTCACTCTCTCACTTTTATTGCAATGGCCGAGGACCAAAAGTGCTCAGTATATAGAGAGTGAATGTGTGACTTTTAAAAATGCTCAAGGCAATGTATCGGAATATAATCGACAAGTCTTTTCTTTATATATAACGTTCTGTAAGTGAGGGTAAAGTGACATACGCTCTCAATTGATGGATATATATTCGCTTGAACGTTTTTGTACATATACAAGTTGACCAAAGTAACCACATTTGACATTGTGCAATATTGGGAGAAGTTTAAATCGAAGAGAAAATTGTTGATGACGATCCATTCGGACATTTTATGGACGCATCTCTCGCACTCGTCGACCCCGAAAAAGCAATTGGAATTTTTTATTATCTCTTTATTGGATTTATAATATTGTGTAAATATTGTTGGTAAATATATACTATCTATTCATATTTATTCAACATAATATCGCTTTATTATTTCACGTCGTTTTATGTTATTAATGTTTCATTATAGATGCCACTAGTCTATTACCACTTATGCATTGTAGATTAAATCTATACGTTAGGTCAATCGAAAGATTACAATAATTTTGTGTTGTTGGCGTTGTCGGGAAAGAATATTACACAAGAGAAAGGTGAAATCTCTTTCATGTGTATAGAAGTTTCGAGTCATCACCCACGCAGAATCCTCTGTGGTAAGTCAGAAGGAAGAAAAAAAACAACTATAAATTAAAAAAAGGAAGACAAACTTTTTTTTTTCTGTCAGAAAAAAATTATAAAAACACCCACAATATTTACTGAAAGTTGAGAGAGAAAAAAAAAACTTGAATTGGTATTAAGTGATTTTTTATATCATTCTTTTCTTTTTTTTTTTTTGTTTTATTACATTCGTTCGATCGTGGTGACACTTGAATTTTTCACGATCGTTCTGTATGTAAGTTGGTATATTATACGACAGAGAAATGTAAGTCGTTGCTATACGTCGAACAATCAGATCGATCGATCAACACGCGAGGAATCACACGCGTGTGGAGTGCGCAGCGGCGGCTGGAGGGACCTACACGACTCTCAAGATCGCGGTAAGATCGAAGATAAACTCTGTGCAGAGTTGCGCCCGACAGGAACATCTTCTCGTTTGTGCCGATCACGTTGTGAAATCGCGACGGTCGTAACACGCCAAGTAACAGTCCTAAAGCGTTTGTCTTTAAACGGAATCAACAACGACATCGCCAGTTATCTTTCTCGAACTCCAGTCCCCATAATAATGATGTTGCATGAGGTATAACAACCTTTTTCTTATACTTTTGAATAATATTAGTTTTGTTTGTAAAATAGAATGGAACAAGATAGAAACACCTGGCAATCCTGTCATGGAAATATGACAATGACGTACATATAGTGGCAGGATATACCTCACAGTAAGACAATGGCATTGCACAATTAAAATAAATCCGCAATTGGTTTCAATTGACACCAAGATAGGAAGGTCAATGAATATAATCGAATTGTACGTGGGACAAATACAAATTGAGAGCGTGGGTAGAAGGAATGGAATTTTGAACTCGCAAAGAAATATAATAAAGAACATAAGCGAGTATCATTGAGATTCATTGCGGTAGGGACATTAGATTTTCAATTTCAGATAAATTATTAACCGAGTTTACATTCTGCAATGCTCTCATCAATTTACTCTTGCTATCATCATTAGTCCAACTAATCCAAAAGAGAAACAAGCACGACTGAAATAATAAAATCTTGATTGCGATTATGTGCAACACAACTCAAACGTATTATCGTAAGTTAATTCAGGACAATAATATGTGCAGCTCGAGCTGAAGTTTAATCATATTCCCAATGACTTTCCATATTGTCTTCAACTAAAATACTCTAGTACCTACTCCTGATATTCATAATTTATTCCACTTATACACGGTTGAAAATTTTGTGTAAAAGTCCACTCATTATTTGTGTTAAAATATTTTTCAACCTGAAAATAATGTTAAAATGACATATTATTTATGTAGTCCAATTTAACTCAAATGTTATGTTGAACACTCACAATGAATAAAAAAATATGTTGAGCTTCTCTTTCACTGATTCAACAGAAAACATGTGTTGTTCAAAAGACAAAAATCATGTGTTGAATTTCTTGTACATAATTTTAAACTGAAAAATATCGAATTGAATGTTTTAATTATAATATTCATAATGAAGAACGCAATCACTCAATTGTTTTTATAATTTTCGAATGATTTCAATTTGACTCATTCGTGATTGAACCGTATCGAGGCGCCGCTGTTCATTTCCCTATGAGTCGTAAATTATTGAAATGTGGCGTATAACAATGGTTATTGTTATGGATTGGTGATCAGTTTAATTCTGTTGTGAATGACTATTACATCAACAAGTAAGTCAATTACTATTTTTTATAACAATTTATTTATATAATAGTGTTTATTGGAAAAATTTTATTTATGAATGGAAAATAATTAATTCGATATGAATTTCAATTCACGATTGATTTAACAATGTCTATATCGATCTAACCTGTATCTAACCTAATTCGTATACTGACGCTTTCACATATGATTCGACATTTTTTATTCAATCTTTTTCATTTTTGACACTATTTTGTAACGATTTTTTTTACCTAAAATATATTGTTGAAGTAATAAGAGATTTTATTTCGTGTTCAGTTTCTTATAAACAATCAGAGATATATTGAGCAGTAAATTTACTTATTGATATTTGATTTAAAATGAAAGGTAATTTTTGTACGAATGTTGAATGTTTTATTCAACTATAGATTTTTTGTATCGAACCTAACCTAATTATTATTTCGCTATCGAGTTTTATTCATGGCTTTTTATATTGTTCATTATTCTTATTTTTTCATATTGTTTTTCATTTTAGATACCTTGTCTGTGAATATTCATAAGAAGTACATTAGCTGTGCAGATATCTGAACGAAGTTTCAATATACGAGAAATACATTTTTTTCACACGACGAAATTGTGGTTGTTGCTTCTCAATCGAACGAAATCACATTAAAAGGTAAATGTACTGATTTATATTAAATTATTGGTCTCTCGAAATTTCCAGAATGCATATGTGTATGACGCGAATATTCTGATGAAAAAAATTTGCATATCTGTTTGTTCTTTTATCTATTGACGTTGAATTTATTAATTTCGAATGATGGTTCATTTCATACAAACGATTTGTTGCATCAATTTCAAAAAGTAATTATACGTATTGCTTTATTTTTACCTTTCCACAGTTATTGGAATGGCTTGCTCACAAACATCAAGTCAAAATTCTCCATTATTATTAATATTTCAGTATGAAGACGAAAAAGTTTGGGTGAAAATTGAGTTTCCATACAGATATGAACAATTTGTTGAAAAAGGTATTCAATTTTCTTACGATTTCTAGGTTGTTATAACATTGCTGTTTTTCAATCTAGAAAATACAAGTTCTAATTTTAGTTAATTTCCAATTTCTAAAGCTGCAGAAGTATTTACCAATATAAACGGTGCAGAATTTATCTTTTCTGATGAAACCGATGTGAGACTTGATTCTGATTTCTTAACTGAATATGTGTTGTCACAGCCAAAAGGATGTGTAATAAAAATCAAAAGCTCACCGAAAATACTTGATATATGTAAGAAAAACCTAATTCTATTACGGAATTATGATAATACATGGCTTCGCCATTTTAAATTTTAATTACTTTTCAAAAGCGTCTTTCAAATAGTAATATGTAACATATTAAGATGGAAATATCAAAAGTTATTTTTTTCCGTTAGCTCACAATCAGAGACATAGACATTCATCATTTGACGTATCGGAATATATAGAAGAATCTTGCCTCGAAAAAAACGATTCTCAATTTGAAGAACAAATTTTGAATAATCCATTTAAACGAACAAACACGTTTAATTTGAATGACTTTGAACCTCTGAAAAAAAAGCAAAAATGTTGTCATTTTGCATTACAATCATTTAACACAGCTCTTCCCATAACAAAAGACGTAAACTTTTTCTCTTATTTTTTTTCTTCTTACACAATTCTTTTTTTTGGTGACAAATTAATTATCATATACAAATGATTTCGAACTTTCATATCTTATTCGCGTTCACAGACTTTGAAAAATTATCTTGAGAACATTGAGAGTGGTAGAGAAATTTTGAATGACTACGTAACAAATAAAGTTATGTCGGACAAATCAAGAAGAAAATTAATAACATTAGTTGTGGAACACTTGCTTGAATATAAAAAAATTGTAGGCCGGCAAATTCTTTCATCAGAAAAATGCAAATACGCAGAAATAATTATAGAGCTTTTTCCAAACCTAAAGAATCCATACAGTGAATGTGGATACGTAAGTGAAAATACAATTAATATTTTTCATTACGCAATGCTTATACAAACTAATGGTTTCATAGAATTAGATTCATTCGTTTTTTTAATGCTCATTGGTGTTCGAAATATCCATGTATCTTTACATCATAATTTTTATTTTACTTGCAGGACCATTTTTATAATCCAAAAACTGGTACTGGATACATTGCATCCAAATTATCGAATCTTGGAAGACGAAACACAAAAAAAGTTCCACCGCGTATCGAGAATCGAAATGATAATTCACTAGTACCAGTGGAAACCGTGGATGAATCGGACATCATTAGAGATGCAATCAGTTTTCTTAAACACGCCGTGCCAACACAACTTGTGGAGATAATTCAAAAAACAAAGGAAACGTTCAAAATTCGACGCTTCATGTACATGAATGACCGATTCTTTGACGAGTTTCCCCGTTTTAAAGATACGCCACAACTGGTAATTTATATAATTAAATCTATTAGTACCAATTTTTTGTAGTTAACTGTTATTCATGTGTCCATAATATTAGCATTTATGTAATGAATATATAGATTGACGTCGAATTTCAATTGTTGTTTCCATCAATAGACCAAAATATATTTATCAATTCATATTCAAGTGTAATGAATGAAATTATAACTCTTTATACAACTGAAAATGGAGATTATAGTTTATTAGGTATTACAACAAATTCAATATTCGATAGTTTGATTATTCGTGCATTCATCTTTTTTTTGTTTTCATTATATTTCTAAACTATTACTTTGGTATAGAATGGGACCGAGTCACGAATTCACTGGTTGCATTGATACAATTAATTCCACCAACAGCGAGAGGACCACGAGCTGCAGGTCGTGGCAAAAAAATTGATATTATTGAGAAATTAATAAAATTCAAAAAGGTAATGAAAGGTTAAATTCTGTTGTAATATACAGAAAATTTAGAATGCGAAAATAAATGAATTTCCATTAATTCTCAATAATAATTATTTCATATTTTCATCAGGCTGGAACCCCAATACAAGTTGTCGACGAGGAAAAAAATCAGCCTCGAATTATTGCAGTGGGTCCAAACAAGCAAGCTGTCAATCAATTTTATATAGAAGTTGATAAAACTTTCATATTATTACCTGTGAATGATATGCTACGAGCAACTGACTATCTCTTTAAAGCACAATATGCCTTTAATACTGAATTCGACGCAGACTTAAAAAATTTTTGGATTTTTATACAAAATTATATGTACGGTATCTCCAGTAAGTGTACGAACAGAATCATAGAAGTATCAACTAAAATCAGTGCCTTGAAATCAAAGTGTGAATCAAACAGTAATTTCACAGAATGAAATAATGTCTTTAACGTGTTATTTGTGTGGTATTCAAACAAAAAACATAAGAATATTGTGTGAACATTTACGCAAATACCACTTATTATTGGAAGGTGCCAATTTATTTTTAAGATGCGGTGCGGGTTGTGCAACAGTGTATAAAACTTATTGTGGTTTCCGAAAGCATATAAGTAAATGTAGCAAAAATGAACTCGCGTTTATTAAAAGTCATAATGTTGAAATAAGATCTGCCATGAGTGATGACCTTCAATCAAACGTTCATTCACAAAACATAAATGAACAGCTCAATGAATCAAATATAGAGGATAATTGTAATGAAGAAAACATGACTGAATGCAATGTACAAAATTATGTTGTTAAATTATACGCACTAGGCTTAGCTGATACTACAATAACTACTATAATAAAATTGACAACTGACTTAGTTGTTCCGGTCTTGAAAAATATTGTAAAATCGCCAACTATTGAACAGCGATCTGCGTTGGCGGCTGAGTTTAAATTTCCTTTTGAAAATCAACGCAGTAAATACAAACGAGATAAACTGTTCAAAAATCGCATTATTGAACCTGTTAAAAAAGCTCATGGTGTTCGAATTGATAATAAATATGATTCTCAAAATCAGTGCTACAAGCAAGTAGTAGTTACTAGCACGTTCACTTATGTTCCATTATTAAAGACCCTTCAATTATTATTAAACTTCGACGGCATTCAAAAATATTTTACCAACAATATGTCATCAAATACAACATCTTATACCCATTTCATAGATGGAGAATTATTTAAAACAAATAGCTTTCTTCGAAATAATGAAAATGCAATTCAATTGCAAATATACTTTGATGAGTTTGAAGTGTGTAATCCTCTTGGAAGTAAAGCAGGGATTCATAAACTCGGTGCTTTTTATTTCACGCTCAACAATTTGCCAATTCACATGAATTCATCTTTGAATAATATACATTTACTGGCATTGTGCTATAATGCAGATATTAAAGAATTCGGAATCGATCCAGTACTTAATGTCATTGTCGAGGACATTAAATTATTAGAAAAAAAAGGCATATTTATTGAAAGTTTAGGTAAAAGTCTTAAAGGTACATTGGTATCATTATCGTTCGATAATTTGGGAGGCGCTATACTATTGGGTATGAATGAATCGTTTAATGCGAATAATTATTGTAGAATATGCAATATATGTAGAGAAGATGCTCGAAGTATGTGTATATCAAACGATTTTTTATTACGAACCCCAGAAAGTTCAAACCAGCTTTCGAATCAACTTCAATATGCAAATAACGATACAATGGCTTTTTTTGGTATAAAAAAACGAAGTATCTTACTCGATTTACACTATTTCAATGTGAATGAAAATTATACTGTTGATGTAATGCATGATTTTTTGGAAGGAGTTTGTCAATTAGAATTGAAAAAATTTTTCCAATTTTGTATTACATCGCAGCTAATTAGTCTCAATGATTTGAATTTCAGAATAATAGCTTTCGATTACAGTATTCATGATAGAGCAAATATGCCTACTGAAATTACGTTGAATAAAAAATCTAATACAATTGGATTACGTGCCGCTCAAACTTTATGTTTGATTGTTCATTTGCCGTTGATATTAGAAGACATTGTATCATGTATTAATAATGATTATAACAAATGGAAAGTAATTTTATTACTTATAGAAATACTAAAAATTGTATTGGCCCCCAAAATAACTCATCACATGGTAAATAAATTAGCTAAACTCATACCGGAGCATCATCAACTTTTTATTGATACATATAACACATTATTGACACCAAAGCATCATTTCATCACGCATTACTGTATGGTCATTAAAAAAATGGGTCCTCCGAGATCATACTGGACAATGCGATTTGAGAGCAAGAATGGTTATTTTAAGGATTTAGCGAAGACATTTAAAAATTTCAAAGACATCGCGTACACATTATCAGTTCGTCATCAAAAATCTATGCTGGTTGTATGGAATGAGAATTTTGATGGATTTGAAAGAAAGCCGATACCCCACAATATTCAGATGGTAGCACTATCTTCTATTATTTATAGTGATATGATAAAAAAACAATTTTGCATAGCAAATAGCGATTTTATTTATACATCGAAAAGAGTTGAATTTCGAGGTGCCAATTTAATTTTGAATAAGTTTATTTGTATCGCCCTTAATGAAGATTTGCCAACTTTTGCAAAATGCTTATTTTTTTTTACCATTAATTGTCAAGAATATGTAATCTGCGAGTGTTGGGAATCTTTCAATATTTCACCGCATTGTTTAGGATATATTGTGAAACCAACTACGACAAATGTAATTTTAAATATATCCGAAATACCATTCACAAAAGCGTGGAATATTTATAGTTTGGGCACTGATTTTGTTATTATAAGTGAATATTTTTTATAAAATTGTCTTTCATCAAAGATTCATAATAATTTCAATAAACGAAAACTTTCATAATGGATTTTTTATTTCATTTTTCAGAATAAAAAATGTTCATCAAGTAATTTATATAATTCATGAAAATATTGAACATCCACAACATATAACACGTCAAAATTAATAAGTCCAATTTAACATAAAAGTATTGTAACGAAATAACACGAAAAGTGTGTAAGTTTTACACATTGATTCATTCAATTATTTTAACTGAAATTTTGTGTTTCAACCAACATATAATATTATTCATTTTACGAAAAATTATTTTTCGGTTTTGACACAAATTTTTGTGTTGAAATTTAACACAAAATTTAAGTTAAAGTCCGTTAACACAAAAAAAGAGTGGATTTTTACACAAAATTTTCAACCGTGTATGAATACGCTCTTTTTTTTTTTCTTCTTTCGAATATATATTTTTCTTACGTGACAACTTAATAAGTCAACCAGAATAAACAACTTGAGTTCACGCTACGTGTCTTTAAATCAAACAGAAAAGCGCAAGTGGATTATATATTCTGATGTAAAGACACACATTCTCTTTCTCGCTTTCTCTCTTCCCATTTCTTTTCTATCTTATTGTCCATCCCGTTTGCTCTTATCCACTCTGACGTTCGCCGACGAGTTCGGTAAGTGGTTTTGTAGATCGCACGCTCACTTTAATCCTGCGGCCACATCCGATTTCAGCACCCGAGCGCGCAAAGGCAACGGCTGGTGATGTTTACCGTACAGTTTTCAATTTATTTATTTATTTATTTATTTATTTCCTTCTTTTTTGCATCTACTGATTCTCTCACTCGAGCCGTGTGGTCATGGAGTCACGGACGCGCCAATGTGCGCCCGCGTACAACGTGAAATTCCAATTGAAATTTACACTGAACGAATTTAAAATCGATGCCGACTAGCTATAAATGTACACACAACTAGGCACTTAGTAATTTAACCTTTTTTTTTTCTTTCTTTTTCTTATCGTTCAGCTCGGAGATTTCAACTACTTGAAAAAAACCAAATCGAATAAAAAAGTAACTAAATAAAACGACAGTGAACGGTGTAGCTAATTATGTGCGTCGAAGGATTCGAGATTTATCGCGCCAGTCTCTTCGATGTACCGGTCGCGTGGGTATATCGTTCTCGCCACTACTTTGCACGATCACATCCGGTCTCCCTTTTTATTTTTATAAGAAGCACACAAAACTTTTCTGCGCTTATTCAATTGATAATATTTTATTGTGAATGATTTACTGAATGAACAAATCAAAAATATGAAATATTATATCTTGAATATTAAGATGAATTTTTTAATTCTTGTACATATCACTTGAATTATGCACAGACGAAACGACTATTCAATCGATTATGTTTCTTTTTTAATACTCTTAAATGGTTAGTAACTAATTGCAAATAAAAGGAAATGGATCAGTAATCTAATAATAGAAGAAAACTATTTAATTCAGCTTCATAATAATTGAGAGTAAATGGAAATTGAATTATACTCGACCGCAGACAGTATAAAAATTAGTGTTAAATTTTTTATTACACAATTTTTACTTAAAAGTTATGTTGAATCAACACAATACTATGGTAAACATTCGAGAAGATTTAAACAATATGTCGACACAATATTTATATAATAATATAACAGATAAAAATCTTACGATAAATTTTAAACATAAAATAGTACTAATTTGACGCAAAATTATTTTTCTGCTTCAACACAAATTCTTGTATATTAAAATTTAATATAAAATCTGCGTTAAAAACAGTAAACACATACTCGTAATGGAATATTGTAAAAAATTTCTCACTGTGTATATTAAAAAAATTAAGTAAAGTGTTGTCAAATAAATATCTTACAGATAATTACGTTACGTTAAAATATATGTTGCTAGCGGAACGCCAGCAATTATTAAGGAACGTTAATAATAATAATATGTTGTTTCATAAAGACTGATGTCAATATCCAACATCATATCATGTTGTATGTCCTTCTTTTCTCACTTTCATTTTACGCCACTTTGACCATCATTTTATTATACCCGGTGCTTGGCATCGTCTTCTTGCGTGGGCGAAGCTGAGGCACGTGCCTGAACGACGCCAAGAAAATTCCTCCCACCTGTCGTATTCATTGAAAGTGTCAAGCAATGAGTTAAGTGTTCTTTTCTTTTTCTCCTGTATACATTTAAATTAAAATAAATATTGGATATTGTCAGTGAGATCTAATTAGTTAAGAAATGGCCATGCCCACAAATCCATAAAACTCTTCTTCGAAATTCACTTATGTAGAAACATTCCAAATATTCTTTTTCAGTTGTTCCCTCGAAATTCGATCTACCGTTTTTATCTCCTCTACATTATTATCGTCACCCCGCTCACTCTTCAGTCGTTCAAGAATCCATCAAGTCTGAAATATCTGCGATGTCAACTATATATACACTCTACTCTGATGCTCCATTCTGAGAATAAAAGAAACAAAAATCGAATGACAAAAGTAGAGCTACTCTCGCACCGATTTTTACGACGAACCGTATTCCTTCTGCAGAATTATTAATTAGTCACTTTTTTGACAGGTGTTTTCAAGTCGCCCAAGGGATATAAAATTACCAATTTTATTAGCCGCGTCCGCTACAACCGAGAGTATTTTCGCTTAAACAATTCCGAGATCAGCGTTAATATCGATTAAATCGAATCGTTAAATTTTAGTGATCTTTCTGAAACTCTTTTTCTTACTATGTCGTTTTGCTGCTTTGATTTTCAGTGAATACGAAGAATCAATAAACATCATCAAGAATAATTTCTTTGTGGCGTCCGGTGTTGATTAAAATAATTTTTTACACTAAATGTCATGGTAGCTAACAAAGTTAAGAATCAAATTTATATAAAAATGTCATGACTTTACTGATGATAATCATAAAAAATCAAATGCTAAAAATTCTGCATCGATTTGAAATGAGAGTAAGTATCATTTATCGTAGGGATAAATAAAACGAGAGAAATAGAGAGACCGGTAGCACGCGATTAGCGAGTTGTTGCGTGGTACCGCGTCATCTCACGGTTGGCTAGTTACACCAACCGTGTCGACTCTCCGTGGACACGCGACCCACACAAGCCGGCGCGCGACTAACTCTCTTTCTCTCTCTCTCATTCTTTCTTTTTTTTTTTTTCTATCTCTTTTTTCTTTTTTTCACTCTCAGTATTCAGCTGCTGTCACACTTGCGCGCAACGCTGCGCACTCTCAACACCCATAGCAGTTAGAAAAGGATCGAGGCAAAATGTTTGTATGTTCTCTCTGTCTTTGAAGGAGAAAAGATAAGATATAACACAGCTGATACGCCTTCGTATGGCGATTACGCTCTGAGGTGTATGCCAAGATTGCTGATGATGTCATTTCCAACTGTATAGTCCCCACCCTATGATCTTACCATCAAGTGCGCGCCCAGAACACAGGCTTGTGCTTAAGGAAAAGAGAAAGATCATATATAAAAGTGAGACATGAAAGACTTGGCGCCGTGGGCGCAGTATCCTTCTCTCGGACGAGTTCGCATCATGATCGATACATTATAATATGCTTTATTTTTCAACAATCTGAGAATTTTTAAAGAGACTTACGATGCAAAGTTTAAAATCAAATTCGATACTTGACAATGGTGAATGATCTGAAAGTGGGATTTCGAACCACACCTATGTCGGCTGCTCCTCATCATTCATGTTTACTTTATTGAACTAAAGTTCACGTGGACAAAAAGTCCACAGAAAGGAGAACTAACAAGAAAACCCTTGTATGAATATATTTGCTGTATAGATTAATTCAACTCTGAGTTTTTGAATAAGATTTATGGAGCAATGAATCGAAAGTTAAGTAGCGGTAAAAAGTCTATTGCCTTCCGGTGTCTTCCTGCAAAACACAAAGAGCCTATTACATTTTCCAAGCACATTATTTAGTATTGAGAGACACTTTTGTATATATTGCTTGTATAGTTATTTACTAGATGCTCGGGTATTTACACGTGTAGGTGCACAACCAAGGACCCAGTAATGTGTAGCTGCTTACATATCACGGTTGCCCACGATATTTTACTATGCATCGTGTCATATACCCGAATGCCCGAATGAACGTAATTTATAATCTCACGGAGTTCAATGTAACACGTGGGAAGTTGGAGAACAAAGCAATTTATTGTTGCGTTTAAATGTTGTGCTAATATTTTATTACTTTTAAATTTTTGTCTTGAAATGTATCTGTTACTTTAGCACAAATATCCTAAGAGTTTTGCACTTGAATTTCGCGAATGATGACCCCATGAGTTATTTGCACGGCTTCTGGATGTCTGGCGTCGATGCTATCGTTAACACGTGGGTGTGCGAAATATACGGCGCAAAATGCCCGGCATGAGTGTCCCAAATATGTAATCAAAGGATCGTGTACGTGTGACCAATTTCAATTCACAAATACAGAAATTACTACCTCGTGTCAAATCAATCGAATCATGATTGTGACTTTCAAAGAATTTTAATTTGAAGGTGTACGTATTTTTATAAGATTTGTAATACATTTCAAATGAATGTAAATTTATTTAATTTAATAATAAATTGTTTTATATCTATTATTGTAAGAATACTTTTCAATATTAGTCAGTGAATCATAATTTTTTTATGATTAACTTAACTAATCACGGTGATTTATATGTGTGAAGCATAACAAAAGCATAACGAAACTCTGAAATAATAAGAAAGAAAAAAAAGACAGAGAATGCAGCAGTTCTCATTTTTTGATAAAATAATATCTAGAAAATTATGTTTTATTGTTTGAATTCAATTGAAAGTCCGGCGAACCAAGGCAACAAGGAAGAGTCCCGGGACGTTTGTTCGGCAATTCTACGAAGAGGCGCGATAGAGAAAAAAACCGGGAGAAAGAGAAATAAAAAGAAAAAAGAGAAACACATGGACATGCCAACGACATTCCCCAAGTGCGGCCAAGTTTTTCGCGGCTGTATAATTCAAGAGGTGGACCTGACAAGTGACTCAAGAGCAGAAAGAGAAATAAAGAGTCTTAAAGGGGTGAAAGGGAGAAAGAATCGT
This sequence comes from Microctonus brassicae, assembly GCA_918226075.1. Lineage (NCBI taxonomy): Eukaryota > Metazoa > Arthropoda > Insecta > Hymenoptera > Braconidae > Microctonus > Microctonus brassicae. The sequence goes on along the minus strand of OW445484.1, from coordinate 10,003,702 downwards.
CTGAGTCTCACGCGCGTCATATGAAACACGGAAGAACAGACTACGACGTATTTTCGTCACATAATTATTATTATTATTCAACGATTTTTCATATCTGCCTGCCAAGGGATCCGACTCACGGGGGAGCCAGAGCCGCCAAACACCCAGTTGTCTTGTACAGAGAGTGTATAGGGAAGTGAGAAAGAAACTGTCGAGGAGCGAAATCGATGTATAGAGAAGACACGAGATTTATTTGCACGAATTTCATTGTGGATACGGTTGCTCGCAATGCCATCGTCTCGGAATGCATTTCGTATTCGGAAGATCTACCACACGAATGTGTGCGCAAGAGATTGAAGAAAAGAGAGATAAATATATATATATGTATGTATGTAAAGGAAGAAAAAGAGATATTGAGCAAAGGAAAAAAAGAAAAAACGTCAGCGGCCTTCTCGTATCGACAGTCGAGACCTGCACCCAGTTTGTTATTGTTTTCGTGGTCGAAACCGTTGGCTTTTTGTCAAGGTGAATCGACGCCGCACGATCATGAAAAGACGATGCGACTACGGGAGCTGCGACGGAGTCCCCTTACGTATACACATATACACTCAACATGGCTGTCTGGTCGACGACCTGGAAAGCGCGTCTCTTGCGGTAAGATCTCGAGGGAATCTCGATCAAGCAGGTCGAGGATTTCATTTGATCTTGGCTTCTAAATGTTGATGGATATAAAATAATATGCATTACGGCTGATATGATGAGAATTAGAGAGAGTGTTATGAAATGTCCATTACCTATGAATAATATACGCTTACTATATGTACCAATTCAATATTTTATACTTGGACATTTGATGTAGTCTGAACTTGTATATATACCTATTCGTTTAGTTGACACTGATAGACTGAGATCTCGTTTAGTGCCAAGCGAGAGTAAATCACGCGGTGATTTACAGCGCCGCACGGAATGTCATCACTGTATACACCACCCATCATTACTGATTGACCGTTTGTACGACTCTTCAGTACTGCAATCACATGAAATTAATTCTTGGATACGTCTCGGAGATGATGGTAAAATTGTCGATGAGCATGAGAAGTCACGATTATCCATGAAATATGAAAATTGCTGGACATGCGTTACGGATCGTCGCGTGATTGTTTTTATTAGATTGGTCTCCCTGATGGTATGCCAGTGCAACGCGACCTCTCGCACTCCTGATACCACTCGATGTCTTGAGACTCGTGTTTTCTGACGATACGCAGGACAGGTTTGAGTTGCTCTCTCGTAGTCCGAAAGTCTCCAGAGAATGAGAGAGAACATTGTTTTTCTCCATTTCTCTCCCTCTCTTCATTTCTCGAGGACGCTTTACCGTCGCATCGATTTCTCGATCTTGAAGGCAAGGCACGCGTCTCGCCCGCCCGTAGAATGTCGTCGTAACGAGGTCTTCTTCTCTCTTCTCTTATTCTTCATTTTTTCCCTCTTCTTCTCTTTCTCTTTATCGTCGGTGAATTCAACTCTGAAGCATCACCGTCGTGGCTGATCGCACAGCATTGGTATCTCTAAGTCAAACCCTGTACATAAAGTGATGGTAGTAGTGTGGTGATGGCCGACTCTTCAGCATTTTAACAACTATCCAACGTTTAAATTAAGCAGAGAATTCATTGGAATCCACTAAAGAAACCAACGTGCATTCTTGGAGATTTTGATACGCTTCCCCGGGCTATCGGTCGTCTCTTGAAATCATTAAACCTTTTATAGAGTCACCTAACAATTTCAAGAATGTCATTGACATTGTTCAATTATTATCTAGAGTATGAATACTAAGCGTTTATTTCGAACTATAATAGAAATTCTAATTATTAATTTGCTGTTTCTTTTAATTCATTTTACAGAGTCTGGCCACAGGTTGGACAGCGGCTCCCCGTTTTGGAGGATACAACTAGACCAAGACCTTCTAGACACTATTAGCGCAATTTATCCAGAGTGGTTTAAGGTAGATTCCCTTTGATGGCTTCAAATTATTTGCGCCTTATTGTTTGGTTACAAAATTCTAATAAATTATTTGCTGATATCATTCAAGGATTATAAAAACACCAGAGCCTCGGCATCAACAATATTATCAACGTCATCTATCAGTCGAGCTAGCAATGTTGATTTGACAACCATTACAAATTCAAGCAACATCATCGAGAATCAAACTCATAGAACTACTGTCAAGGTCGACAATAAACCCAAGTCCAAAGGTAAAAGGTTGGACGGACCACGAGATAGAAGGGAAAAGCGTCAGATTAAAGAAGTAGACAGGTAAGTTGAGTAATTGGTGGAGTTGCCAAGTATATAATCTGCCGCAACTCGATGGAATTTACTATCACTTAGCTTAAATGCTCAATCATTCCCGCCGGAAGTAAATTGATTGCCCGATAATCAGTTGGGTATTTTACTTTAGAATTATTACCACATTTTATTATACTCCAACAGAATTAGACTCGTACTGAAAATAATTTAAGAAATATTTCAAAATTAAAATTGATATGTTAAATTTCATATTTAATTTATTAAATTATTGGTTAAAGTAGATGAATTTAAATTGATTTAAAATCCAACAGAGATCGTTCGTCAGATACTGGAAGTGATAAAAAAATATCATCAAAATATCCAACATCACGACGTGAAAGAACGTCAGACGGATCAGGGTTAACGGGAAGAAAATTTGCGGCTGGTGTCACTAACGTTACACCAACAGAATTAAGAGAAGACAAGACAGATAATATGGCTGAGGGGAATAAATCCTCACCGTCAAAAGCGGAAGTCGACGATTCACCACTACATAATTCAATGGACCGTAACAAAGAATGTAAGTAGACAAAATTAATCATTAACATAATTTCTCTTGCAAGCGCAAATATAGAGTCGAAATATCTATGCTACTTTAAATCCCATTATTGGCATTTAGTGAGGTTCTTCAGGAGCAAAGAAGCTTGTTTAGAAATATTTTAATAGAAAATACAACACCTCGAAGTAGTCACATATTACCAAAGGAACTTGCGTCTAAGTTTATTATGAAATAAAATATTACAATGTTGTGTTGAGTGTAAAAAGCATCAAACTAGGTTCAATCCTAAGGTTCCCCAGATGCAAAGTAAAATTGATAGACCAACGAGTGCCATAGAATGTTTAATTGACTACTAGAAGACTTCAAGAGAAGCACAAAAAATAAATAAAAAAATTGTTACAGAAGTGGAGACAATTTGTAATGCTCGGAATAAACGATGAACGCACGCGTGTCATTCAGTTTTACATTTAATTACTATGCAGTACAGTACACACTTATACTAGTGCATATATACATTTATTAAAGCTATCATCAGAAATTATTATTATCTTAATTTTTAAACATTGATTAATAGACATAATTATTTTATTTCAAGGAAAATAATATTCCCACCCTTACTATATTTTCCAGTCTATCTTGCGCGTGTGCTTTAATCACTTTGCCTCCTAATTCGCCACATTATAGGTGATGATTATGCACAAATAATGGATAATAATTGACCTCCCATACAGTGTAGTGTGCACCCGCGATCCAACAATGTTGCACTTCCATTCTTCTCGCACACATACCCATCGCACACACACACGAATTGTTATAAGCCGAAGGCGCCACTATAATCCAAGTCATGTATATTACTCGCTGACCGAAAGGTTCTCTCAGAGATTCGCAACGTGCCATTATCCCCACATCCATAATCATACGCTCGTTTCGAAGGGCAGGCGAAATGCCGACCGCGCTACACTGGCCAATGAATTATCGATTCTCAATTTTTTATTTTTATTTTTTTTATTTATTTCTACTTTTTTTTTTTCCATTTCGTTCGTTGCCTTTTGTTGTGCCTTTTTCAAAAAACTTTTTATTATCTCGCTTCTTTTTTCTCCTCTTTCTCTCTCATCATCCCTTTACTTTTGCCGCGTATATTTTTTTTTATTCTTCACTTTTATTACATAATAAAATGGACGCTTCCTCGTCGCTTTCTCGGGGCTTTGTAATGAAAGGGCTTCACGCGTACCCTCGCGTGGTGTGATTAGTTGACTTTATCACCGCGCATATATATAGTCCACGGGGCGATGGGCGGCTAAAGTGTGCGGGGTGAGAACGAGTCGATGGAGGTGGAGAATATTTTTTCTCTTCATATTACAGTTAGGTGGGCTTCCTCGTTGAATATATGACGTTCGTTTCTCTAACCGAAAATATTTATAAATGTAATAATCGTCTTAAACGATGAAATTAAAGAAATCATATTTTTATTTTTTTTTTTTTTATAGTTTAGAGAAGATTATATTCATATTGATTAAGTGACTGGAATGAGTTAGTCACTATTTAAATGTTATACACAGTGAAAAATTTAGTGTCCATTTCAGATTGTTTAATCATGTACGAAAATATTCAATCTGCCTTCAACTTGTATCTTTTAAAAAAACATATATCTCTACACTATGGAATTTGCTGATCGCGCTCTCTATTCCAATCGACAGTCTTGGGTTCTTTGCTACAAATGCCACAGGATCGATTCCTTGAGGCCTCATTAAACCAACGTCGTCAAAGCTGTATAGCTGCATAACTGCCAGTCTTTAGAACGTCATTTTGTCGCGTTTATCGTTGCTGACGTCCTTTTTTTTTTTCCATTTATTTTTCGTTTTTTTTTTTATTTTGTTTTGCAATTACTTCTTGCTCAGTCGCCGCATCAAGAGAGGGTGCATGGCCCCGCGCGATCACGTACACATACACCGAGAGATGAGAGTCCGTGACTTCACGAACAACTCGCACGTATATATACTTTCTTGTACGCTATCAACATACCTACACGCCAGTCTAGTACCACTACACAGAGGTAGTTATACACTGTCCATTCGACATAGGTTTATATGCACGTCATTGAATTACGTCGTTGTTATTACGTCGTGTCAATATATTTATTTATGTTATATCGGGCGCCAAAGTTTTTATATCAATCAAAAAAAAAAAAACAAAAAACATAAACAGAATTAAATAAATTAAATAAATATTATACAGAGTGAAAAATTTTATATAAAAGTCCATTTGAAATTTGTGTTGGCTATTTTTAAGGCAAATTTTCTATTGAATTTTAACATTGATTTTTAGTTGACTTTTATTCAAAATTTTTTAATGATAAAAATTGATAGATTAAGAATGTGAAATTTAATTGAATGTAACCACCTTTATAAAAATATTTACATACACATATGTTTTATCTATCAAATGATTTAGTTGCAATATTACGTAGGTGACCTGTAACTATCGTAAAGTATTTAACGTAATACATGTGTGCATATGTGAAACAGGCTCAAACATGCATGGACACACGCGTTATATACACAAGAGAGGCGTATATATCTATTTATAAAGGTGATATCATCGACAATTACCTACGCTTTCACATACGCAATCGTAAATTCGCATAGTTAGAAGGGTTTTTGTTGTTGATCTGATGTTGAAGAATATTTTATTGATATATAAATTGATGCAATCATTCTGATAATTTTACTTTTAATACAATAATTTTCTATTGTTACACCTGTAGTTAATGTTTAATAACGGATATCGTAATTCAATGTACAACCTTACTTCAATCGTGGAATAAATTAGAGAAAATAAAGAAGGATACATTTAAAAAAAATTGTCGGGGGCGCTTGCTCCGGATATCGATCGAGTCGTGACGAGTTCCGAAAGTAATCGCCGCACCAAAACGTTAACGAGGCGTGACTGCGCGCAAGAGGAACGAGAGTCTCATTTAATTCTCTATAGATATATGTGTATGTGTGTATTGGTACATAGTCAGAGTAAGGTAATTTGAATTGACTTGACTACACGATGAATTACCATGGCCACGGAGAATTTTATTCATGCATTTCTCATTCATTCATTATTCGTTTCAGTGTCGCAACATGTGTGTGTAGCCATGGGTATAATAAAATAAAATATATACGTTCATTTATAAATACACGTAACGTAAGATTACTAATTTAAATATGTCTCAGACTCTAATGGAATTTATGAGCGTTGAATGTAGTATCGAATTGGGCCGTGTGTGGTAATGATGAAAAATTTTTTAGTAAAAAAATTTTGTGTAAAAGTCCCTGAGTCGAAATTTTTATGCTACTTTAAAAACCTATCATTATTGGCATTTAGTAAGGTTCTTCAGGAGCAAGGAAGGTTGTTTAGGAATATTTTAATGGAAAATACAACACCGCGAAGTAGTCACATATTGTCAAAACTTCAATTCAAAGACACAAAAGAGGAACTTGCGTCTAAGTTTATTATGAAATAAAATATTACAATGCTGTGTTGGGTGTAAAAATCATCAAACTATGTTCAATCCTAGATTTTTAGAGGTTTCCCAGATTCAAAGTAGAATTGATAGGCCAACGAGTGCCATAGGATGTTTAATCGACTACTAGAAAACTTAGAAAAGCACAAAAATTTAATAGAATGTATTATTCATTTTACGAAAAATTAATTTTCTACTTTAACACAAATTTTGTGTGTGATCGAACATGAAATTTCCTGTTGTATACATTAAAAATTGTCGTTTGAAGAATCGTGCCGAGATTACTAGAACAAAAATACTGTACCACAGGCATAAGTTAACAAACTAATAGTTATAAATATATAATACTGAACGACAAGGCGTGGCGACAGTGTGTGCGCTTCATTAATTAAGATATCTCACCCGCAAAGCTGTCATATACATATTGTTTTACTTCTATATATTCATACATACTCACTCGTATATTCACATGCACTCAAAAATTGAAGAACAAAAAAAAAACAATTTTTTTTTTCCATTATATATGTATGTATTCTTCACTTATTTTTATCTTTCTTTTCTCTCCACGGAGAGAAATTAATTTAACAAAAAGCAGGATCGTAATTTTTAGCTTCTGGCCGTAAAACTTGAAGGTTTTACAGCTTATGCAAGAGAGAAAAAAGCGCCAAGAGATGACGAAAAAAAAGATAAAAAAGAAAAATGAAAAACAAGAGAAAGAGCAGGATAGTGAGGCGGAAAAAAAAAACGACAATGACGACACAAGAAAAGGGAATGAGGGCGCTGATGGGAACTCAGAGGGAGTCAAACAAATTTCACCACGGGGTCTCGAAAGTTCCATCTTCAAAGATATCTTATAATCAAAACGACCGCGTACGCCATTGCGGTTATATACAATCATTTTGCTCGAAGTATCGCCAATGAATATTAACATTTTTGTAATTAAACCTAACAACTGATATTGAGAATGAGTGTAAAAATAAAAAAAATACATGGGATAATATTGGTAATAAAATAAAATAAAAATATTCTGTCACAGCAGGATGTTATAAAACGCCGTCCAATACGCGTGGGTAGTCACGCGCTTTTCTGCAAATATACATGTATATATATACATATATATATACATAATCACATGTGTATTATATACATATGTATGTACATATACTTACTTTGTCCTCGAAGCACGCATACGATCTACGAAATTTTTTTCTCCTCATTATTTTTCTTGATCTGTTTTTTTTTTTTTTTTTCAATTTTTTAACTGATTTATTTTTTTCAATCGAATAATTTTTTTTCTCCCTTCATTTTGATTGGTTTCGCGCGTGCGTAGGCACGCAATAGTCTGAATAATCATATACGCGAGTGTGTATATACATGTGTATATATAGAAATAAATATAAGAGAGAACTCAATGCCTGGTGCCAGTATCTAGCGCCGATTTCAACGCATGTACATGACACTTTCCGAACTCTCTCGCGCGCACGATTCGACATATCTCGATCCGGTTCGCCCACAGTGGTACTGCTCTCTCTCTCTATATATATAGTTATATATATATGTATGTATGTATGTATGTATGTATGTATGTATGTATATATATATATCTCTTTGCCCCTCTATTCGTCGTGCGGGTTTTATGAATATGCAACGATATAGGCAACACGATTTATTTATACCCATGACGCCAAAGAGATCGCTCGTTAGGAATTATATAGGTGGACTTGTGTATATATATATTTGATCATATACATGTGGCAAAGAGGAAATGAATGGACAAAATATATAATGCTTGAGACATTGAATGAAATTAACAAACTCTTGATACTGAATGATGTATTAGCTAAAAATCATTTCTCAATTTTAATTTATAAAAGGTTGTTTGTTTATTTTTATTTAGTTTTTTTTTTTTCTTTCATGAATAAAAAATATAATGCACATTGGCACGAGGCGAGGACATCACGTATGAAAAACGAGTTGCGAATATTCTATTAGTAATAATATTCGTTGTGTATATGGTACGGAAGTGGCTTGCTTCATTGCAACGATCAATCCGCAACTAACGGTCGTACATATCTTTCCGGTGTCAATAAAAATGTCATGATAGAAGAAGTTAAAAGCACATAATGAAAATAATAATATGTATATTTATACGATTAGATATATTATTTATTAATTAATGAAATAAAATATTTCATCGAATATAGTTATTTTATTTGTGATTTACGGATTAATAAATCAAATCACGTTTAATAAAATTGAATATTGTATGATGATCTACAATTAACAGGTGCAGGTTAGCAACAGTATAAAAAATGTAATGAGACTTAAAATATTGATTGAAATTCAATGTATGACACATCATGCGACGGAAAGTGTCGGAGTTGTCGCTCAAGAGAGGAAGGAAGTGAACCTAGTTGTCATTCTTCACTCGATGATCGAAGTAAATCCAATAAGTTAAACAGAGATAAAAATAAAGATATGTATAGAAACAAAACGTTTATAAGCCAAAGAACTCCAATGACCGAGTGATGAGAGTTATAACGACTTTATGCTCAGAATTACTCGTCTGTCAACGCCTACACGTAGCGGTTTTGAACGGGACATCCTCTCTTCCTTCCGTGATCGATCGTGCCCAAGTCTTCTTCTCCCTCCATCACGTTCATCTTTCTCTATTTCTTCTATTTCTTATTATTTTTTTTTCACTCTTCACTTCTCTCTTCGTTTAGTTATTACTTGTAAAATATACATATTTTATTTCTATTTTTTTTTTTTTTTCAATTCATTCAAGACGATTAAATCATATATATTCATTTTAAACGCAATACCAAAACAACAATGGCGCCCATTAGGCACATTAATCTTTAACTATGTACATATATATATATGTATATGTGCGACTACGAAGCGAGTCTATTCCAACGATGAATATATTTACGCCTACGTGAAGGTTGAAGCGTGGAAGATTGAAAATATATTTATATGTATATAAATATAGTAGTAAATTTTGTGTAAAAATTCACTCAAAATTTGTGTTGACTGTTTTTAACGCGAATTTTATATCAAATTTTAAAACAAGAATTCGTGTTGAATAATAAATATTTTATTTGTTTAATTTAATACAGATTTTTAGTGGACTTTTACATAATATTTTTTACTCTGTATGAATTCAAATGAATATATACTAGGGGAAGGTTTTAATTTTATTATTTAGAGGTTTCTAGTTGTAATTTTCGTTTTTCCATTCAAATAATATGGGGAAGAAAATTTTTTTTCTTTGGATTTTTGTAGCTCGGCATCTGCGCATCATAGAGATGAGTCTATGCCATATTCTTGTAGGAAATCAAACGCTCTGCAAAAAAGGTTTCTTATACTTTTTTCATAGAGACAGCCATTTTAAAGATATTCAAACCCAAAGTTCCAAATATATAAAATTTTGACTTTTTTCTTATATCGATACTTCTCTTCACTTTATTATTGTAATAAAAAAAATACTCCAATAATTGTGGTTACATTACTTTATTTTTAGACAGTATAATTTCTATTGCTTTGAAATAACAACAAAATTCATTTAACATGTAAAATAAGTTATAAATAATATTTTTTATAGCTAGTAATATAAATAATAAAATTTAAAATAATATCTGATCCATGAGTATTTTTTTTCAGCTTTACAAAAATATTAGCACACTATAATCAGTTTTCTGATTGAAAATAATTTTTGAGACAAAAATAAATTGATTAATATCAATTTAATAACAAAAAAGTCAAAATTTCATACATTTAGAGCTTTGAGTTTGAATATCTTTAGAATGACTGTCTCTATAAAAAATGTGTAAGAGACCTTTCTTGTAGAGCATTCGATTCCCTACAAGAATATGCTATAGAATTATTTCTATGATGCGCGAACGCCGAGTTGCAAAAATCCAAAGAAAAAAAATTTTTTTTCCCATGTTATTTAAATGAAAAAACGAAAATTACGATGAAAAACCTCTAAATAATAAAATCAAGAGCTCCGCTTCAAACAAGATTCTTTTTCCACTGTCTAGTAATTTTTCAGCCTGTTTTTTTCTATGAAAAAAAAAAATAGCCTCAAAATGGCACACCCTAATATATACATTTATATATACATCAATTTTCTATATATAAATACAATATATTATTCAAACATGTTGAGGTCCATGACAATTTCACGATTAAAAATTCTATTGTATACAATCCCGACAACTATCTCAGCCACCTGGTTGTCTGCTTATAATATATAGATACATTAAATATAAATAAGCATTAATTCCACGTGTGGCACGTGGCCTTCCTCTCTATAATCTCCAAACGATTTAAGTACTCTATCGAGATACTCGCAATGATTTTTCTCTTGTGTACACGCACGTTTCATCAAGACACCTGATGTTCATGAGGACACTGTTGTTGTGTCGGCAAAGCTGCTTGCACCTGAGTTTCTTCAAAGGGACAAAAGTGTAAGAGTAAGTGAGAGCAAACAAAAAAGAAAGATAAACTCATCGACTAACTGCACATTGGCCTTAAAGGTTATGCGAATGGGTTTTGTGCACGGTATATTCAGGGCCCGTTAATCGACCAAGGACAATTTTATATATATAAAGAACAAAAAACCCATTGAAATTTATTTCCGGTATGTATTCATTTGTCAATCGATTGATTTCAAATAAATAAAATAAATAAATTATATCTGAATAAATAAATCAATAAAACAGTTCAGTCAGGTGGTCAATAAATGACAACCATCGGTATGGCTTGAAAGAAACAGACCTTGATACATTTCGCCTACGCTTCTTTACTTCATCCAATACATATAAACATGTATATACATATGTAGAAAGAGGTGACGAGCTAGAGAGGATCAGAGAGAGAAAAGGAGAGAACGACTTTTCCATCTTCCGCGTGGTTGACTCGCCCACGCTTTGGCTCCTTCAAGGACACAAAGTGTATAGTAAATATATATTGGTTTTGTATGTTGCTTCATTGTCGCAATGTAACGCGTTCATTCTCTGCAGCTCTATAACTTGAACATCACTCTTACATATGTATATAAGCGTGTATGAATGTATGTATGTAGATATGTATTTTATGCCCACCTGCAAAGATATAACGACGCAACGACAGAGCGTAAACATCGTCCTCCGCGTGTTCTCGTTTCATCGCTTCAATTATAATACCAATATATTTCAACGATAGTTGATTGAGCGACCAAGTGATCTATTGCCTATCGATTACTGCAGTGCGCGCATATAACCTTCGATATAATGATGAATAAGAATGTATTGTTTTGAAAATAATAAATACAGTGAATATTGAATGTAGAGTAAAATATTCTGTGTTGAAATTTTTTTTACATAATTTTTAGTTATAGGTTATGTTTAATATATTTAATATGTTTAATTCACATGATATTTTTGTGATTTGATTTGATACAAATTCTTGTGTTGAAATTTGACACAAAATTTTCGTGAAAAAATTTTAATACAAATTTTCGGTTGACTTCTATATAAAATTATTTACTATGGACATTAGGGTGTTTCATTTTTAGGCGATATTTTTTTTTATCCGTCGTATCTGATAATCTGATAATTTATAAGAAAAAAAAAATATCCCTGTTAGAAAAAAAAAAAATCTGAGTTAATTATAGATATAAATAATATAAATAATACGAGTAAATTTTTTTTTTCGTCTTCAACTTGATTTTTCGGTAATCAAAAATTTTTTTTGAAAAAATTGAATGCATAGCTTTTGTAGGGCATTAAATTTGCTACAAAAAAGTTTCCCACCGTAAACGCTCTCCGACGAATAGTTTTCAAGTAGCAGAGCTGGGAAAGGTGAAAATTGATTATAATTGACAACAAATTTTCTTCAAACTGGAATTTATTAATTTGACATTAATTATTATCTTACAACAAATGCTACAAAGCTATAACATTGTTGATTCAGCTTTATATCATTTGTTGTAAGATAATAAATAAATAATACATGTATATACCAGCAGTATATATTTGAAATATAAGAAAAAATGAAAAAAGATAAATAAGCACGTATTTTGTTAGATATTATTATTTAACTTTATATATTTATTTATTTATTTATTTTCTTCCATTATATTCAAAGGTGTGGATTACAGAGGTGTCCGATTACACCTGCTAATTACAATTGTACTCATTTCTCAGGTGAAGCCATTATATCGTGAAATTACGTGAGATTAACGACGAATATATAGGAAAAAGGCAACGCCCAGTTTACGCGTGAAGTAACACATTCATATATATATATATACATTTATTGTGTAAATGTATTTATAGTGGTATATATATATTCGTGATTATCCCGATTTTACTGTGTGGCCATGGGTCACGAGGTCTAATTAGCAATCAGCGATTTATCTCACTTGAATCGCGGAGTGGCGAGAGTTTTGTTGCAATACATGTAACTCACCCTTTTTCACTGTATAAAACACTTTTTATATCTGTGTCCCATTCACTCTTTCTCTCATTTACTGTTTTTAGTGCAATATATATATGCAATAATATAACTCAACTTTACATTCACAATTTTTGCCTTTAATATTATACATTAAAATTTAAATAAAATCTTTCTCAATCAGTGACAATGTGGAAATTTTTATTTAAAATTTGTGTACATTTTTATAACTAAAAATAAATTTTTATAATTATTTACAATGGCCATACCCCAGATTATTTTTTTATTCATTTACTTATTTATTTATTTACTTTTTTCATATAATTGAGGGACACTTTATCACGTTTTTGTCACGAGTCATCTGGCATTTATTCGTTTTACCTGGGTCCTATGTGTACATATGTGTTTATATATGTATATTGTATTTATATGTTGTCGTCATCAGCTTCTCCAGTCGTGGATATTGCGCGCGAAGTAAAAAAGAAACGTGGGTGAGGTCGAGGACATCTCGGCGGCTCTCTCCAACGCGAATCGTTGAGTGTCTACAAGCATTTTTTTTTTTTTTCTCTTCTTGCACACTCGTACTCGATCATCTCTTTCGGCTCCAGAATTATTTATTCACATTTATAGCGTGCTACAAAATGTCTTGTCCCTTGTTGTCTCTCGCCGCAATGTAGGAATATATTTCATGTTTGTGTACATACATATAAAATTATGTACATATAGTTGAACGAATGATTGTAGGTATATATAATGGTGAAATATAAATATTTTTTGTAACTTTATTTCAATATTTTTCTTCGTTGATGGTTAAATTAAAAAGCAGTTTAAAAGACCGAGAATGCCATGAATGCAAGAAGCAAGATATATAATTGACTCTTCGAAAGTCGAAATCGTCGAAGAAAAATCGATAAAAAAATATATCCATATTGTTAGTGTGCGCTTATATTTGTGTATATATTATATTAATATATTATACATATATATGGTTGTATATACGAGATATAACGGCTGATGGTGAATGAGAAAAATTAGCAATTAACTTACTGGCGGCGCGTATTACGCTGATGTCGCGTCGGCGGTAATTGCTTTTTACTGAAAAACCTTTTTCGTGTTTTTTGCGTTGAGGCAAAAAACAATTTGCATAATGCGCGAGCGTTGAACACGGTACCGATCGATCGGTTAATTTAAATACTGAATATATATACTGGTGTGGCAGATATACATATATACATGTATAAAGATGGAGGGCGGTGCAACGAGAGAGCACCCGCGCGTCTCGCACGCTCACGGCCCCATTAGCTCGTAATTATCGTTACTTATTGCTGGTAAATACCTTGGCGGCGTTGTCCTCGCACGCTTACAATGTGCCACACCACGCGTAAATTCTCTGTATAATCAATGAAATAAAGATGAAATAATAAGGTGAGATAACACATTCAATCATCGCAACAAAATATTATCATAAAGAAAAATAAAAGTAAAATATATAATATGTACAATATCATTTGGAATTTAATATATGTTTATGGTAGAATATAAAAGTTATTGCGAAATATCACGTTTCAACAAGTCGGGATGAACAAGCATACACAACGGCAGGCAGATGAATCCGCGTGCGCGTGCGGGTTTATTTTCACCGACAAGGCCCAACTAGGGCCCACCACACGTCGGCACGTCGTCAGGGGCCTCGCAAAGGTCCCACGCGCGCGCACTCGCGGAAGGTACAACCTAAGAGGTCGGAGACTTGGGGTCAGCAATATGAAAAAGGCTTATGTGTGTGTGTGTGTGTGTTTATGTATGAGTGCCGTGTCATACGATATGCCGCCCGTATGTTACGATATGACGGTTGGTGTTAGCGGATCCGTTGTCTTCTTTTCCAGGAGGCAACTTGCCTCCAAGATTTCTACTAAGCGCGTACAGTCACCGCTCAATTGTGTATACGTGCCACAATATATGTGTGTATAAAGACACAGTGAAAAATTTTGTGTAAAAATCCGGTCAGAAATTGTGTTGAAAGTTTTTTTTTTGCACAAATTTAACATGAAAATGATATCGAATCAACACTTTATATTCATCTGAATGAATTTAACTCCGATTGTGTGTTTAAACACTTGAAAAAAATTGAAAAATACTTATTATTAAAAACCATTTTATAAGTAAATGTATTCATTTGTTTATAAAATGATTTTTATACAGAATTATATAAACTTAATGTGATATTTTAAGGAGCTTATTGTGAATTTTTATTTTAGAGCAAGTATTTTTTATTGAGCGCCTCTGCCGATTCTTAGACACATAATGAAACAAATTATTGAATATATAATACTTATATATGAATAAATTATATAAAAAAAATAAACGAAAAAATTAAATAAGAAATAAAATGAATAAATAAATAAAGATATAAATAATATACAAATTTAATACGATTAATTTGTTTCCAAAGAACACTTTTTATTTGTCTCATGCGTCAACAAAGATCAAAACATTATGGTACCAATGTAGCGAGCCCCGATTGCTAGACAGCACAGTAAAATTTTCTATTCTGGCACGGTAATTTTTCATGAAGTGTCTCATATTCATCCTTAGAGTAGTTAAGAATTTTTCGTCAATAGAGTACTAAAACGGCTTGTTTGGAAATTTTTACTGCGATGTTACTTAAAAATATCGACACTTATTTCAAATTTACTATGACTCCTTATTAATTTTTTTTCGTTTGTAAGATAAATATTTCTAAAAATGTCATTTATGACTATTTTATAGTGCCCAGCACAGTAAAATTTCGTAGATTTTTCTCTCCGTGTACGTATATATGAATAGACAATGTTCTTGACTAATTTTCCTATACTAATACATAAAATTAAATAAATTTACAAAAATTTCATCTGATCGTGTAGATTTTTTATTATTTATTTCATATATTTTTACTACATTTTACAAATTCAAAGAATCGACCATAAACTTGTCGGACAATGTTAACGCAAAAGGTTCTTTCGACATTCCAAAACTCTGTCGCGACTGCAACATTTTGCAGTATAACCCACAAGCAAGCGATGCAATTTTATTGCGAGGATTCTCTCACTAAATCGCGTCGACACTCACCCACAAACCAGACTGGGTTACGTCGATGCGCCACCTTTTCTTTTTTTTTTTTTTTTCATTTTGTTTTTACCTTATTTCTTTCTCTCTCATTCTTGCGCTGCAAAATGTTCATCGAGACAAATTTATCTTTGTTGCAAACTTTCACGCACTGTTAAACAGAGCCTAAAGGCAAACAAAATACATATGCACATGTACTCTCTATACACTTGACCAACTGCAGTCACATATATACTTGTATATATACTCAAGTCACCTTCAATATATGCGCAAACGATATATATATTTATATATTCAAACTCTTACAAGTATAGAACACTCGTTGAATATATACTTTAATAAATATAACTTATTTCAAATGAGAGTTCTCGTTTTAATTTCAGCGCGCGCGAAAGTTGTTTAAACCTTAGAAAGCATCAAGGATATAAGTATATAAAGAAGTAGAAGATGAATAATTTTGTACACACCATGAATATTGCGAGTCATCGGAATTTTATCGGCAATTTGTCCAGATTTTATTATCGCAAGTAAAAGAGCACACATGTGTTACTGCTGATCGAGATAAGCCATTTAGAGACTGGGCCACACGTCGGCAAAACCTGTACGACATACGGGACAAAACAATGGTCGTTGCTTGAAGTAAAAAACTGAAAAATAAATAAGTGAAAGAGTCAAGAAAAAGCTATAGAATATATATGTTAGACGATATAGAGAAAAGAGTTCTCTCATACTACATTAACTCAAGTTAGCTTGTGTGCGTACCATTGTCGATCCTATGACTTTATGAGGCTGCTGGTGTACACAATCCACGTTGTACAAGCAATCCCATAAGCCTCCGTAGTATAAGAAACAACGGCGGCGACTTACAACAACCCTCCAAACACCAACAATTTAGGATCTCTCACAATACCTGCGGTATATTTTGTATCGAAAATAATTAATCAATACAAATATATATGTATTTATACATAATACATCTATATATCAAAAGAAATATATGGTAAAGAGGGTATTCATGTTGTTGTGTGGCATCAACAACAACTTGCTCTCTACTGTCGCAATCGTTGTCTGTACGATATAGTGACACTCGAGAAGAGTAGAGCTCTCGATCTCCCAAGGCGCATATATTCTTACCTTGTCTTGCTTTTATATTCTTGTCTTCCTCATTCCTCAAGAGAAAAGTCTCAACAAAAGGACCTCCTCGATATATAGAGGGTATATATCCAACGGCGGCTGCACTCTCGCCCAACAGAAGAAATGGAAGACACGGCAAACGGGGATAATAATAAAACGAGATATCTTTCGTACGTGGGCGGTCGTATTGTTAGCGCAACGAGGTATGCGCGCGCGCGAGTTACTGCTAGTGAGCGAGTAAGAGCGAGTAATACTAGCGGCGCTTCTGTCTCTCCAAGGGGGAGCCACGTACGTTTACATTGCTCGCGCGCATCTCGTATATTGGCGAATAAGAAAAAGGAAAGATAAAATGAGGTATAAGAGAGAAATATAACAAAGAAAATAATACAAAATACAAAGTTTGCATTGCACTTTTCCATTTTCCTATTCGTCTAGGAATGTTTTTACGCTTAATAGAAACTGTATTTATTTTACACACGCATGAATTTCACACGGGTGCGTTTGTATTGGATATTAACGATGCTAATTCTCGTATATATGTGTTTGTATTTTGTGCGCTGCATTTATCTTTGCGAATGCGTTGTTGTGCGCAAGTGCGCTTTTGCATTTGCGCTTATAAATATTATACACACACAACACGGTTCGAGTGTATGTAAATCGAGTGAACAACGACACGAGAGCCATCTCTTTTTACTGTGTAACTAACTCTCTTCCGTATACATGCGCACACGCGAGTCGTTGGTTATTTTATCTTGTTTTGTTCTTTCTTTTGCGTTCTCATATCACCCCCGCGACGACGTGAACAAACCGAACGTTAGAGAGGAAGAGAATAAGGCTATATAGTGTGCCGCATCAAAAGCAATGCCGCCGCGATAAACACGCATTATTTCTACCGTATAGTAATGTGGCGCGGGTTTTGCACTATCGCAAACCAACGATGCTGTGCATCTGTACATTCTTTTATTATGCGCGCCCGCACACAATCCGGATTATATTTGTTGTCACACTTTACCTGTGACAAAAAGTTTGGTCTATCATCGCCAGCCAATTTATTTTTGATCTTTATCTTAATATATTTATTGAAAAAAAAAAATGAAGAATAAAAAAAAAGAGAATAATAAATAATATATATGCGAGTGTCAAGTAAAAACTTTCTCTGTTAAGCAGCTGTTGCTATGCGAAAAAAAAAAGAGTTTATACTGCTCAAGTTTGAAGATATTTATCGGTAAAATAACTTGACTTGCAGAGTGCATATGGATTATAATCGAGAGTCGCGCAATAAACCGGCGCGCGGGGACATTATCTGTAGGACGTTTTGTTGTGGGTTGAGAGTGTGTGTAGGCAAAATGAGGTCTTGGTCGAGCTTGAATATTGTGATTGTATATACATATGTATGTGTGATGTAGGTATTAAAGGGAGCGTGCCATTCAAAATCATTTCGTAACAAAGGAAATGTCTGTCCGTTATATTATTTTGATCAATAAACAACAGAAAAAATTATTTTACATATGTTTCAAATATTATTTTTAAAAATAATAAAATCATGTGTATATACCTATATGTAGGTAATTAAAAATTCTGTGTAAAAGTCCACTAAAAATTGTCACTTGAACTTCGATGATATGTTGGACTGCAATCATAAAAAATTAAAAAAATATTAAAAATAATCATTACAAATTTTCATTAAATTTTTACACAAAAGTTTCTACTGTCTACAATTACTCATCGATAAATTATTATTCCTTTTTCTTTCCATTTTGATAATCACAATCGCGCCTCATAAATCGTTTAATTGTACCCAGGGAGCATGTTAAAATGAGATAATTAGTAATAAAATGGTTACAATCGTGGGAACCAGTTAGAAAACGATTGAAGTCGCCGGTTCATATCGCACCTGCGCGCGCGTTTGAAGGCGTAATATCACGCGTTGTGTCGGCATTAGAGAATAATCGTTTCATTGATCGCACGAGCGCGCGATGACATCAGAGAGTGCGAGTGAGAGACGGGAAAAGGAAAAAAAAAATAAATAAATAAAAAAAAAATTGATAGAGAGCGCAAAGGAGGTGAAAGAGGCAAAGGAAGGTAGTAAACAAAGGTGTCGTAATTGTCGGCGTGTCCTCACTACGGACAAAGCGTTGGCATCAATAGCTTATATGTGCGCGAGTGTGAAACCCTCTTTGTAAAAAAGCAACGAGGAAAAGAGCCAGGAATGAATAAATAAACGTAAAGATTTTTTTCTCTTCGCGAAGTAATGCGTAAAACGAAAGGTCAGGTGACAATGATTTCCAGCCCAGGTGTTGCTGCTGCTGGTGCGCTTGGTAGTACAGCAAACATAGAGGCCTGTAGTCGTCCTTGCTGCATGCACATTTATCCTGGCAGCGATCGATCTTTGCAATATCGAGACCAAGGAATGAAACAGGTTATAACATCTCTTATCGATTCAAGCACTTGAATTCTGCATCACCTTTTATTTATTTATTTATTTATTTATTTATTCATTTTCTTTTCTTTCAATCGTCGATACAACCACAGTTATTTTGAATCTTACTCGAATACTAACAAAATAACTTTCACAACATTTTTCTGAAATAAAACCAGCTAAACACAATTTTGTTAATACCCCAGTGATAAATTTTCTGTAAAAGTCCACTCAAAATTTGTGTTAAGATTTTTTCATAACAGAATTTTGCGTGAAATAAACATTTTATATCACATCTAACACAAAACTTTTATATATACATTTTGAGTTGAATCTTTGCTTAAACGCAGCCATATTGATATAGTGCCGTGAAAAACTGCATCGAAGTAAAAGTGCTATTTAGAAAATTTTCAAAGTAAGTAATAAATCTGTTTGCATCTTGAGTGTAAATTATATTTATATATTTATATTTGTACAAATCTATCGTTAAGGGCCTCAGATGTAGAAATTCAGCGCTTATTTGAAAAATTATTCGTAACACAAAATGATAAAAATATTTTAGGTTACAAATGGTTATGTTGCTAATTTGGAATATGGCTCAGGTTGCTACGTTTGTGATTATTGCAAAGACTACAAAAAATATAATTGATTTAGATATAAGCTTGAAGTTGAATTTTTAAAATTTTATAGTTGAGATTTAAGTTTAAAGATATTTATATAGTTAATTAAAATTGATTATTTAGGTGATTGTTATTTGGAATACCCTATTTCAAATTATATTCACATTGGTTAAACCACGCCAATCTGCAATTTTATGATTAAACTAAAATTTATCCTATTTATAATAATCCGAAGCTGTTCATTATTTTTTATTTGTATAAAATATAAGTTTCTCTAACATTTAATGCGGTTCTTACTTTTTTATCTCTTAACCCATGATTAATACGATTTTTTTAAAAAAGAGGTATTCCAAATTTGCATCCTTTCCTTTACATTAAAAAGGAAGGAAACAACAAAATTAATTCTTGGTCACGTTTTGGAATAATAATAATTTATCGAGGTTTAGAATATTCTTGATTTGGGTGACAGCCGCACGAGGCGTTTATTCGCGCGCTGTTCTATTATGAAGCATGAGTATTGCGCGCATAGTCAAAAAGATATGCGCAGCTGTTAAGCCCTGTTTGCTACGCGTCGCTTCTGGTATACACTATAACTGTGACAGTTCCTCTTACATGAGCGCTCGGCCTGCATTATATATGCATTCACATCTGTATATTGAATATGTAAATATATACATAGATAGAAATAAGCTCTGTAATACTGGCGCATGGAAATAAGGAATATATAGAAGAAAAACGATGTGAGTGCAAGCATTAATAAGACGGCAACGTCGGCGTCACGCGGACGGACGTGAAATAGCTCTCGGAATAGACTCTTACCAACGGCAGTAGGCCACGCTGCAGATTATCCCCGGATCTTTGCGCGGTGTTTTCCTTTGTGTGAATAACACCAACAGTTTTGGCATCCACTCATCTATCGTCAAATACCAGAAAATTACAGTTCTTAAACCCTCCCACAAGCATTTATATGGGAATTCTTTTTTTTTTCTTTCTGAAATAATGAAATCAACATTGGAGGTTATTAATATCTTTGATGATAGTTTGATGAATTCTTTTTTGAGTTGAACTTAATTTCTTGAATGAGATAATTCGCCCGAATATAAGTGAAGAATATTTTTATGTAGGAATAATTATTTATGTTAAACGATAATGATGGAAGTAAAAGCAGAGTTAGATGCAAAAGTTAATAACTTCATCTATTCATTTTATTCGAAATTTTTATGCTACTTTAAACCTCATTATTGGCATTTAGTGAAGTTCTTCAGGAGCACATGTTGCCAAATCATCCATTCTAAGACGCAGAAGAGGAACTTGCGTCTAACTTTATTATGAAGTAAAATATTACAATGTTGTATTTTTTAAATTTCGACTCAAGATACATACACAAATTAATTCACTTGAATTGATCAAAATCATTTAGAAATGAATTGTATAAATTCCTGTTGCTTCTTTCTCATTTTACATCCCTAAAATGTATAGTTATTATACGACAGGAAAATATATTAGCAGGATTGTAGAATCAGGCGTTGTGCAAGTTACTTCCGACGAGGCGGAACCGATAAATTGGCATTTCACGCGCCAGTATAAAACAGAAACAGAAGAAGAAATATACTTGGTCTTCTTTGCGCTCATGCTTTGCACACAATTTCCATTGGTGTTTGCACGCGCGCGCGGTATCTTTTGCGTGCGAAAATAAAGTGTTGCTTCACAACGCACAAAAGTTAACCACAAGAGCTGAACGAAAGAAGAAAGAGTGAGACAAACAGTAGCGAGAGGGCTTATTAACATTTCGCTGGGATTCGTAGCAAGATTAAATTGACAGGAAGGATTTGCGAGTCGTTTGTTACCGCGCGCATTGCGCGCGGATGTCTTTTCCTTCGTTGCGCACACACTTTCTCTCTCTCTCGCTCTCTCTCAAGACTCCCACAAAGAGCCAATCTCTCTCTATATTGCGCGAGATCTCTCCTTCGGGTTATATGTTCTTGTATATATACAGTGGTATATATCTATATAGAGAGGGAGAAGAAGAGGATTGGTGATGGCATGGCGGCTTCTCGCCCCGATCCGATCGCGACGCACTTCCAATGGTTCGCAACACCCGCAAAACCGTCTCTGGTATATTTCTTTGCCCTCCATCCCTCCGCGCTGTATACTCTCTACTCTCTCCCTTTTTTTTTCGTGCAGATTATTTACGCGTGCGCGCACAGCCGACCAAAGATTTACGATCAACAACATGCAGAGCACTACAATATGCAGTAAATATATTTGTATATACACATATACATTATATGTAAACATATATGTATATAAGGTGCGTTTTTATAATGTTTCCACTTTTTTTTTTATATATATTTTTATTTGCATGTATTTATATGCGGTTAAACGTAGTTAAAATTGAGAAATCGATTTTTTTTTTGCATTTTTGGAATGTACATATAGTTGAGTATATTCTCTGAATATTTCAAACCGATCTGAAAAAATTTTTTAGAGATTCAGACATTTTTATAAAGACGCTTATGAGCATTAGGAAGTAAGTGGATAACTTTAAATGCGTTTTTCTCGAAACGGTATTTTCAAAGTCGGTGAGCACGATTTTCTAAAAACAACTCAACCGATTGATCTGAAATTTTGACACAATCCTCACAGATATATTCTTCAAAGATTTATCGAAGGAATATGATTTACGATAATTATTTCTATTTTTTTAAACAATTATTCGCAAAAATTTTGGTCGAAAATTGAAACTTTTTTTTTGCATAGCCGCCATTTTGTCAAAAATTCAAATTTTGACTATTCCTTCGATCAATCTCAAGATTCATCTATCCACTAAAAGAATCTAACTGATTTTTCGATTTCACGTAATTAAAAAAACCATAGATATATTGCTCACCACCAAACGCCTTTTTTGGAGGACCTTCGGGAGATGTCTACAGGAGTAGTGTAGATCAATATTTTTACGTGATCAAAGTGCCATTAGTAACTTAAAAGTAGACACTATCTGAATAACTATTACTTGTATCTGTTTAATAAGATCCCTTTCCAAAATTTGCATTAAATACAACAAGGATAAATTTTTAGTAGACTCTTGCACAAGATTTTTAACTGTATATTTTTGTTAATTAATCATTTGTCAAAAGTGCTTAAAGTCGCTGCTATTTTTGCCCTTTCGAGTCGTCATTCTCCTTGTGATTTGGGTCAACATACGCATTAGGGTCGGATCGTGTCAATCCCCCCGTCACTGATGGAAGTGAAAACAGAAATTTATATTTATATGTATATCAATAGTTATAAAATATACTTATCTATCACTAAACAACATTATCATTACTCTATACTAAATTCCGGAATTCATATTACATACATATATCTTTGCTTTAATAATGTATAGAAATGAATAAATCCCAGATGAAAGTATGTATATATATACCTTAATCTTGTCACAACTAACTATTAAACTCGAGTGATTTACGTGATGACAAATACGTTCATTTTCCTCGTGGTTAAAGTTGAGATAGTTGAGAGAGACCTTGTTTTATAACAACAAAATGGAAAGAAAATGGAATGAAAAATGTATACAAGAGCAATATAGTGAGCCCTCCTATGTATTTATATATAACTGGATGAAAACCAAAGAGAAATGAATAAAAAAAAATAACAAACCTTGATGGCGGCAAAACGTTTGTTTGATATCGCAAATTCCGGTAGTATTATCACAATACAGCGTAAATTCTGCGGTCTTTGAATCTCGGTCAAGTATAAAATATATACTTCTCTCTATATATATATATTTATTTTCTCGTGTAACTCCTATGAGAAAGGTCGTGGGACATGTACTTAAAGTAGAATTACATAAATTTTTCAAAGTAAATAAGGAATGCCATTCAAACGAGTAAAATACATATGTTAATACATTAAAAAAAAATATAATAAAATATATATACATATACATAAACATATATTCTGTTAATCCACCCACACACGTGGATTAACCGATTCGATCAAATAAGTGTCAAGAATAATCATGGTGGATTATGCCCGATACTCAGAGGTAAATATAATATGTAAAAAAAAAAAAAAAAAAAAAAAAGAAATAAAAGAAAAAAGAGGCACAAGATGAGGGTATCATTTTGTCATCATATAGAGAAAATCCTGTGTGGGGTCTGTTAATCCACTACGTAAAATATCACAAATAACATATATATGTATATATATACTTTTTTAAAAAAAAAGAAAAAAAAGGCGCCAAGTTCATGTGTGGCAAAAAAATTGAATTGCAAAAATTACTTTGGAAACTTCATTTCGTTCAAAAAAATTACTTTGCAAAAAGTCACTTTGAAAAAAAAATAACTTCGCAAAAAGTTAATCTGAAAAAGTTACTTTGAAAAAATTATTTTGCAAGTTATTTTGCAAAAATTACTTTACAAAAAGATTTGATATCAGTTATTTGTTTGCCAAGTACACAATATAAGGTTCTACATAAACATATAGAGACTTACTATGTATTATATATTATATATTATATAATACATATTTGTTATACATTGTATATTATATATATATATTATATATTATATATTATATATGGACTTACTATGTATTTTATATATTATATTATATTATATATGGACTTACTATGTATTATACATTATATATTATATATTATATTATATTCTTTTCTTTATATATACACTTACTATGTAATTGTATTAGCTTATCTATATATTTATAACAGAATACACATCAATGATAGGTGTCATTGATTGCCATTTCCAAGAAACCTCATCATCACCTATTGTAATCAATCAATAGTTATATATATGTCAAAAATTTTTTGTCAATATCCCACTTTTAATACGAACGTACTTGGCGCGTCCGATCAGTCGATGAATATTATAGTCGTTGAAATTTTATGCATAATTGATTTTTATAACGGATTTGCTATACATATAATTAATTAATTTCATTACAGAGCATTTACTTATTGCATTTATACCTCCGAGTTTCATGAATATCCACATTGATGTAACCATACCACAGCCTTTCATGAATATCCGCATTGTTGTATTCATACAACAGTCTTTCATGAATATCAGCATTAAGAATTCAACATCCATATCAGCCACACAGCGCATGCGTCGCAATATTCTACGGTCATGATCAGCTAATAACAGCTATACTTATTATTTCGGACGCGCCAAGTACGTTCGTATTAAAAGTGGGATATTGACAAAAAATTTTTGACATATATATAACTATTGATTGATTACAATAGGTGATGATGAGGTTTCTTGGAAATGGCAATCAATGACACCTATCATTGATGTGTATTCTGTTATAAATATATAGATAAGCTAATACAATTACATAGTAAGTGTATATATAAAGAAAAGAATATAATATAATATATAATATATAATGTATAATACATAGTAAGTCCATATATAATATAATATAATATATAAAATACATAGTAAGTCCATATATAATATATAATATATAATATATATATATAATATACAATGTATAACAAATATGTATTATATAATATATAATATATAATACATAGTAAGTCTCTATATGTTTATGTAGAACCTTATATTGTGTACTTGGCAAACAAATAACTGATATCAAATCTTTTTGTAAAGTAATTTTTGCAAAATAACTTGCAAAATAATTTTTTCAAAGTAACTTTTTCAGATTAACTTTTTGCGAAGTTATTTTTTTTTCAAAGTGACTTTTTGCAAAGTAATTTTTTTGAACGAAATGAAGTTTCCAAAGTAATTTTTGCAATTCAATTTTTTTGCCACACATGAACTTGGCGCCTTTTTTTTCTTTTTTTTTAAAAAAGTTTGTCCTTTTTTGATATCACTTCTTTTTCTACTACAAGTACAATAATTAAAATTGAAACTTCTCAAGATAATCGATATTTTCTGATTTATACTTAATAAACATATAGAAAATGAATATAATTCATCTATATAAAAATCCATCGTAATTTGAAGTTCTTTTGAGAAATAGACAAAATTCCGAATTCTCATATAATATAGGAACATAAAAGTAATAACAAATATCATCAATTATCAGATAGAAGTATATTATCAATCAATTTAATTTCACGAGACAAACCCACCACCACCCCCGTCATATTCCAAATATAAGTATCAACAACAATACAATTATTAGTATAAAGAATACAACGGGCTTCTTCAAAACAATATTTATATAAAAAAAAAATATAGAAAAGTTTCATAAATTAATTTCATTTTATACATATTAACGATCATCAATTATTATTCATTAAGTAACTTTAAAAGCTATACTTTTTGATTGATTTTCGTAAAAACAGCATACAGACATTTTTAGCATTTCTAGGCCATGAAGTTTTTCTAATATTTGTATCATCAACTTCAATCCAACCATTAGATGTTCCATCTCTACAGATACTTGTGTAATGACCTTCTTCGATGCTTGGTCCATGATGAAATATAGCATTCATCACTTTATACGACTGTCCAGCTATCAATACCTTAGTAGTCGGAACAGCACGCAAATGTATTTTATTAGTTTTCATCATTTTTCCATTTTGCAATGAAAATAATATAAAATGAATGACAATTATGTCTTTCGTCAATACTAATTCATTTTTAAACATTATATTGCTACTCGTACAATTTTCACATGATTCCTCGCGTGACTGATACCAATGCGAAAATGTCGAATTCAATACTTCATTAAGATCATAACTATATTTTTTCATATTTTCAATTGAAATCGAGAGTAGAACATTGTCACAAGTATTGATAGTTATTGTATTTTCACAATCCTTACATCGTTTAGTAGAAGTTATTTGATATTCAAATGAACTTCTAATATAATTAAATTTTACACCAAGAGCCGTGAAAAATTTTGCGACATCTTGCTTCACACCAACAGGAAAGCTATCTCCTAAACATTGCCGTATCGCATATGTATTGAGATTGGGTAATCTACTTTCATATCGATGTGCTAATATACTCAAATCATTTAATTGATTGTCACTATCATTGAGAAACTTTTTATCAAAATGTAAATGTATCAAACATTGCAATACTGCATTTGCATAACAAGAAGTTTTATCGTCATTTTGGAGGCCATGCATAATGCGAACATTACTTTTTTTAACTTTATCATGTGATTGTTGATCGTGTGATTGTTGATGAGATGTGATTATTTTCGGTAAAACCCATATAGTGTCTTTCACTTTAGAATATTTATCTTTCGAAATAGTGAACAATTTTGCCCCAGATTTGTAGATTCGCTTTAATCGATTATATTCAACAATAGCTTCGTCATCAGCTTGCACAGATGAAGGATCGTAGTTTATCAAATGCAATCCTTCTGAAGATGTTACCCGGGACAATGCTACATATGTTTGGCCATTATTAAATACTGAGTTGCCTATATCCATAATAGCAGTTTGTAGACTCAGTCCTTGACTTTTGTGTATAGTGATTCCATAGCTTAAAGACAATGGGAATTGTTTTCTGACAACATATGCTTTATCTATTACCTGAAATTTAACGCTTACTCTTTCAATGCAATATTCTTGACCGGAAGGCAACAGAAGTTTAATTTTATCCACATGCTCGCATGACGGATCATCATGTATAATCGATACAACTTTAGCAATTGTACCATTGACAAGTCCTAAACTGGCATCAATATTTCGTCTTATCATCACTTTTGCACCAATTTTAATAGTGATATATTTCGAAAGTCCTGCAGTTCTAGAATTATCATCATCGTTATTCGATAATACTTTTGATACTTTTGTTCTCAAATAATGAATACAATCAATATTATCTTCAGCAATTAATACTATTTCTTTTGAAGTAATGCGACTTAACATTGCAGTATTCAAAGTATCACACATATGACAAGTCGGTAACAAACAAACAGCGTCTGAAGGTAAATTATTGATGAAATTGCATAATTCATTCAATCTACCTTCAAAAGAATCACTTTCAAATTGTATTTTTCGTTTTTCAAGAATGTCACAATCAGATTTTGTTAATAAACCAATGCGAACCCTTGAAAGCAAATGACGATAAGATTCATCTCCTTGCTGACGCATATTAATTGTAAGTTCATCATAATCAAATAATTTCGTCCATAAATTGACAGCACCTAATGAGCCAAGATATTTATTAATTTTATCTTTTGATAAATTTTTAAAAACAGGATCTTCACATACAGGAGGTAACTGTAATAAATCTCCAAACAAAATAATATGTTTTTTTCCAAACCAACCATCGTCACAATCGTTTGTGTCAAATATTTCAGATAATCGAAAATGTATATATAACAGAGTCAAATTAGATATCATCGATACTTCATCGATAATAACTAGAGCAACGTTCTTGAGATCTGCACGTAAAACTTTCAAAACATGATCGGATAATTGTTTATATTGTGGAGTATAACCATGCTCAACGGGTAATTGAAGTAATCTGTGAATCGTTAAACCATCTATATTAAATGCTGCTATACCGGTAGGCGCTGCTACAGCAGTATCCTTGTTGAGATTTTGCTTTATCCAACATTTAATAGTTTTGATCAAGAAACTTTTTCCAGTACCACCTTCACCACTAACATATAACCGTAATACTGATTTATCTGATCCAATAGTGTCAACAACTCTATCAAATACTCTTTTTTGATCTGCATTTAGTTTAGTTATCATTTCTGATATATCAACTTCTTCTTCTACTTTATAAGCAATATCTCTAAAATCTTGCATTGCTTCACCAGCTTCTATATTTTGAGCATCTCTCAAATTATTGAGTTCATTTTGAGAAACATCTTGTTTTTGCATCTCATCAAACTTTTGTTGAACTAATTCTGTAGCAGCTTCGAACGCTTTTTGCAATTCATCCATTTTTTCATGATACTCTAATACTTTTTCCAGATGTAATTTATCTTGATGAAACGATTCCGCGTAATTATTGCATCCATTTCTCAAATCGTCTAATTTCCTCCACGGTTTGAACAAAAGTAGCAATGAATAGAAATAATTTTCTGGTTGTGTATTAATATTATATCTATAATGATTGATGAGAAATTCACGCTGTCGCCGTCTAAGATAAAAACCGTTGCGCAATTTATAGAATTCGACATTCTCATTTTTCGGCACAACTTTCGTAATATTATACCATTTGGCAAATTCATAAAGAGACATGCTTTCGAGTTCGTCTGGTCTATGAGGATAATGATCATCTATCAACGATATACAAAATATATCTGTCGATTCTTTGTCAAGTGCCTCAATTTCTTTACGGTTTTTTAATTTCCTATTTCGTATCATATTAACATCCAACCATCGAATAGTTGTATTACAGTCTGTTCCATATAAAGGAATACCTAATAATGTGTCAGCGGCTTCAAGAGCTCCACATTCTCTATTACTCATAAATCGCATGGCAATATTCCAAAGACAGCTAGCTAATGATTTATTTTTCCTATTTTTACAGTCGAGAATAGATTCTGATAATTCAGACTTTCCTGACTTATTTATATATTTTGTTATATACCAAGTAAGTATTGCTGATTTCTCGCCAATAAATTGCAAATCCATATTCCCGTGCCATGCAGTAAGAAGGATATCATTATAATCATTTATATCACCTTCAGTATCTTTCCGGGGAAGATCATACAATCTGCTTCTGTGCTTCAAATTTTTTCTACCTGCTATTGCAGTTACAACATCCCTTATGTTTAATGTTGTACTACTAGGACGAGGAAATCCAAAACGGCATGTACGTATGACTTTACGTCCAACTTTCTTTGAGCGAAGGCAATAATCATTATGTTTATGACGCTGATGGGCATTAACACGTTTATACAATAATGGTGAAATATTTCGATCAGGCATTTTACAGGTTAAATGTTTCAAAATGAATTTTGAAACATCTTCAATGGAAGATTCACCAAGAATCGGAGCGTCTTTTATCCAAATCAATATATGAAAATGCTGTAAGCCTCTACCTTGATATTCTCTACGCCAAAAATAATGAGTAACCTCCCCAATAGGATGATCTTTAGAACAAATAAAATCGAGCATTCCATGAAAAGCATTATCAATAAATCTTGATGTTGACACAGGATCCCTAGCCACAAGAGTGCTAGTGGATATTGAAAGATCGTGCCAACCATTCACTTCACGAATATATTCACCCAAGTCTTCCCACAACCATTCGCTGGGACTTAAGGTAAGGAACCATGTTGCAGGACCATAATGTTGTGTCATGCAATTCAAATCACCCCTTGGTTTACGCCAGTATTGTTCGGTATTTCTTAACGTGGCAAATATTGTACTTAAATTAGATTCCAACTGCTCTTTTGACATGGCCTCCAAATATTCCGCAGCCGTATAACGATTTCGTAATTTAGTTACATTCATTTTATGAAAAATCCCACGATTCAACTGACGATTATTCGCATCATTCAATAAATAAAATAAGTATTGCATATTCAATCTATATTGTGGATGTTTGGACATTAAACGACATTTAATAAATTCATGATCCTGAAGTTTGGTCTTTCTCGTTGCACGTTGCCCATTTACACCATACGGATATAAATCTGGGAAACACAATAAATCCAATTCTTTTTCACGACTATCCACAGGTAAATTATTAACTTTCAACATTTGATATAAAGCTGTCGTAGTTTGATTTTCTTTCTTTTCATATAAAGGATATATAGTATATTGCTCATAATATCCATCTTTTTTTTTCTCATCTGTAATTTGAGTTAAAATTGGTTTATTCTGATCCAACGCAGTTTCTATAACATCGTTTGACGTTTTTGTATCCGGTTCCGGATCATTTAACAATGTATCTTCTTTATGAATATTAACCGGTGCCACATTTTCATTCAATTCTGTCACAGGTTCTTCTATTTCTTCTATTTGAAATTCTAATTCATCCAATTTTTCCAAACATAAATCATGATGAATTTTTGGCAATTTTATTTGTGAATAAAAATGATTATTGTCTTTTAACCACGTCAAAGCATCAAATATTTTTTTAAGGTCTACCATTTCCTCCCAAATAATTTTAGATTTTGTTGGAATGCCTCGAACTAAAATATATAACTCATGATTGAGATTTATTGGATCAAGGTCAGAACACAATTTATTCATTGTCTCTTGTAGAGGAAGTGGTAGATGAAATGCTCTACCTATAACTTTTGATACCTTTTGCATATGAGGTATTTTTTTATTAATGACAGTTCCCATTTTATGAATCGTTTGAAAGCATTTCATTCTTTGTATTATAATTTTTTCGAAGTCATTAAGAGACGATATTTCTTTAGGTACATTTGGAGTAGTAAGATTATTCAAAATGCAATACGATGGCATCAAACCTTGAGATAATTTTCGTTGACAATATTTACATATAAATTCCGAATCAATTTGCTGATCTTTTACATATTTCATCAAATCCTTCCAAATCTGCGTGTCTATAAATTTTGCTTTAATCTTGCTGACATTAGAGACATCTCTTTCATAACATAGTCTTTCACATGAAACACAAGCATATCGCGGTTTATCCATTATACGCTTTTGCAAAGCTATGAATGCGTTTTTATTGTTCAAAATAATGTCATCATCGCTCAAAACTTTTTCAATATGCTGATGTTTATGTAAATCTACTCTTGCTTGTGCTCGTGTTATAATTTTATTCAATGTATTTAAATCACCGCAATCTAAAGCTGCTTCTAAATCAGACATTTTTTGATATGAATTCAGTAATTTATAATATAAACGTTTAAATTCTCTTACTTTAGGAAAATGTGGTGATAATAATTCCATCGGGAGTGAAAAAGCTTTACAAAGAGTATGATCGATATAACAACTCAATGTGTGACCCATTTTCATATGTGAAGTTTTATAAGAACATTCATGATTTTTCCGTATTTTCGGTAAATATTTCAAGGAGCAGTTACTCATAAATTCCAGGAATTTTTGGTACCGTTCAATTAGAAGTGAATCATTTTTTGTTTTGCATGAAGTATCACACGACCACGATTTTTTTGCTTGTGCTTCTGTCAATGGTAACACATTTACAACTTGCCCTTTCATATTCATCATTAAAGGTTCTAACAAATTTGCTTTATTATAAGTTGATTCTAAAAAATAGTTTTCAGATGAAGCCGTGTGTCTAGATACTCCACACAATGCAGACAATTTTTCATTGATTGACGAACATTCCGCAACGAGAATCAAGCGTACTTCTGCTCTATTTCTAAGCTTGCGCAAAGTTGCAGACATATTTTTAATATAATTACATCTGATGTGTGTGCACCATCGAACTATTTTCTTGGCTTCTAATTGTTTTTCAACCTGGTCTTCAATATCCAATTTGCTTAAAATATTTTTAAAATATATTCCCAAAGAATGAATGTTATATTTAATAAAAAAATCCTTCATTCGTAACATCCGGTACTTATTACAAATATTTATACGCGCATTTGATTTCTTTATATTATATTTGATATTTGCATTTTCTTTTTTTCTTTGGCCTTTTGTTTTTTCATAATATAATTTATTACTACACCATTTCTGTTCTAGTATTTTCTGCTTCGTTTTTTCATTCTCCATTGCTTTAGCATAACGTTTTCGTTCTTGTATATATCGCTTTGAAGAATTCTTTTTATATTGACGTCGATTTTTTGCGCGAGCATCTTCTAAATTTTCTTCATATCGACGCCGTTTTCTAGTGCAAATATCTTCCGAGTTTTCTGCGTATTGACGTCGTTTTACTTTGAGAATATTCTCATTGTCCTCTCTGTATCGACTTCGTTTTCTTTCGAGAACATTCTCAACGTCTTCTTTGTATCGACGTTTCTTTCCGGCGCGATTATGTTGTAAATTTTGATTGTATCGATTCTTTTCATGAAACGCATGTAACTTCAAGTTATCACACATTTTAATATTTTCAATTATATTATATTTATTATTACTACTAATTTGATGGCCAGAATCGTCAAATAACATAATCTTATTTGTATCATTGATAAAAACTTGATTGTCAATGTCGTCAGACAATGCTAATTTATTATTGTTAGTCTCCAACACTTTGATAATATTAGATTCTATTTCTACGGAGTTTTGACAAGTTTTTTCTTCCGATTTTGTCTTTATTTTTTTATATTGTTTCTTATTTCGTCGTAACATATGCAAACGAGTGGCTTCAGCTTCTCGAACTCTTATACTTGCTAATGGAAGCACTTTATGAGGAGGACCATACTTCAAATCTTGAGGAAAATGCTCAATAACTTTCGATTTGAAAATTTTCAATAAATGTGAACGCATTACACTGTGATCATATCTTACTTTTTGCGGATCAATATTAAATAATAGCGAAATTGCAAAAGCAATTGCGAAAATACCGCAATCACGAGAATTAGGTTGTTGCTGCACATCAGGAAATTGCACCAGACACTTATCAATAAAATAAGTAGGAAATAATTGCTTTAAAAATTCCTCATGATTTTTCCAAAAACTTTTTTTATTTAATGAATCATAAATAAATAAATTTTTTCTGTCATAGTAACTGCATACCCAATGTCTATCTGTGGAATATAATATCTGTATGTGTTTTTGATCCAGAGATACAGGTTGTATTTTAATATTAAGAGAATTAATTCGCCATGTGCCAACCGGTTTATAATCTGACACATTTTCCAAAAGAGAGTGAAAAAAATCCATATGCAGATCATCTAACCATTCATTGCGGGAAATGATATTCATTTGTTTAACCGGTAACGTCAATTGCTTTTGTTTTTGCTTTAACGATGGAGCTGTCTCGTTATTAGTTTTTGCTAATATGGGCTTGTAATTGTGTTGCTCATATTGAGTACACTCTTTGAGAGGCGTTGATTTATGTTTAGTATTATTTTTCTTAGGGGTAATTATATCAGTTTGATTATTATGAACCTTAATCATTTCACTTACAAAATTTTTCCCAGAATCAAGTATATTTTGCGTGTTTACTAAATATTTATGTGATTTTTTCACAAATTTATAATTGCAATTATTATCTGCCAAAGGGGCCCCTGATGCTTTTTGTTTTATATTATCAACATTTCCTTGTGACTTGCACAGAAAACTTGTTTCAGCTTCAAAAGTTGCTATTGGTAATAATGAATGCACTTTTTGAGGAATGCCGAACTTCAATTCCTGAGGAAAATGTTCAATAACATTTGATTCAAAAATTTTCACTAAATGTGAACGCATTGCAGAGTGATTGTATCTAACTTTATGAGGATCAATATTAAATAATAATGAAATCGCAAATGCAATTGCGAAGACACCACAATCATCAAAATTAGGCTGCTCTTGTACAGTAGGAAATTGTACTGGACGCAAATCAAATCGATAAGAAGGAAATAATCGGCTTAGGTATTCAAAATGGCCTTCCCGAAAACCTTTCTTATTCAATGAATCGTAAATAAATAAATTTCCTCCATCATAATAAGAACATACCCAATGTTGATCTAGTGAATATAGTATTTGTATGTGTTTTTTATTTTGCGGTACAGGTTTTATCGAATTCGGAATTTGAATTCGCCACGATTCAGATGGTTCATAATCTGAACAATTTTTAAGAAGATCATTAAAAAGCATAATATGATCATCATTCAACCATTGATTGTTAACAATGATTTTTTTCTGATTGTCCGATAACGTCAACTGATTTTTAACTTTTGTACACATTTCGTACAAATTATAAAATATATGTATTATATATTATGGTGCACAGCAGCCTATGTTATGCAGCGCGATGCAGCTATTTCTTTTTTGAGGCGCACAGCAGCCTATTTTATGCAGCGCGATGCTGCTAATTTTTTTTGAGGCGCACAGCAGCCTTTCTATACGGCGCAATGCAGCCAAATTTTTTTGAGGCGCACAGCAGCCTATTTTTTGAGGCGCACAGCAGCCTATTTTTTGAGGCGCACAGCAGCCAATTTGTTTTGAGGCGCACAGCAGCCTTTCTATACGGCGCAATGCAGCCAATTTTTTTTTGAGGCGCACAGCAGCCTTTCTATACGGCGCAATGCAGCCAAATTTTTTTGAGGCGCACAGCAGCCTTTCTATACGGCGCAATGCAGCCAAATTTTTTTGAGGCGCACAGCAGCCTATTTTTTGAGGCGCACAGCAGCCTATTTTTTGAGGCGCACAGCAGCCAATTTGTTTTGAGGCGCACAGCAGCCTTTCTATACGGCGCAATGCAGCCAATTTTTTTTTGAGGCGCACAGCAGCCTTTCTATACGGCGCAATGCAGCCAAATTTTTTTGAGGCGCACAGCAGCCTTTCTCTACGGCGCAATGCAGCCAAATTTTTTTGAGGCGCACAGCAGCCTATTTTTTGAGGCGCACAGCAGCCTATTTTTTGAGGCGCACAGCAGCCAATTTGTTTTGAGGCGCACAGCAGCCTTTCTATACGGTGCAGTGCAGCCGATTTCTTAAAGCGCACAGCAGCTGTTAAAAAAAGAATATAATTATATACATATATATACTTACCTACCTGTCCACTCGTGAATTCCTCTTCTATGATAATCTGCAAACGTTCATAAAATAAAATTATTTAACATTTATTCTTACGTGATGATGAAATCATATGCATAGCGTATAGCATAGCGCATATATAAATAGAAAAACACACTTTTTAAACAGCAAATATTGGAAAATTTATTATTAATTTTATGCTCAAACAAATCATTATTTATACATAATATAATCAATTGTAATGTATCGAATTGAAATATCAATCCATTATCATTACTTTATATAAGTTATTTTCGATTAGTATACGCTTAGTTCATGGATCATTTGTTTATCATATTATCATAGAACATTAAAAAAGACGCGTTTAAGAGAGATGCAAATGGAAGAATTGTCAAACCAATGAGAGGTACGTGCTGTTCATATTATCAATGAAGCGTAAATGTATTTCATACAGGCATAGAATTTCCAGATTGATAATTTATTGATGAAATTGAATCATTGTTGTTGATTTTTCAGATTTGAGCCACTTGACGATATGCAAAGAATTTTAGATGAATTGAAATTTATTAAAACTAACATATATTGAAAGAAAGGAGAAAATGAGTTGAAAATGGAGCAACATCAATGCTCGAAGTGCTTTCAAAATATGCTCGTAACCAAAAATTGGTGAACTAGTAAAAAAAACGATATAAAAGTATATAAAAAGTACCTCGAAATGAAGTGACAAATTGATTTTTCTCGTTGTCTCAGTTGAAAGAATATTAGCTTGAACACTCGATGACAATCACTGTAAAAAAAGTTAATGATACAATATATCATATGCATACCCGGAAAATGTATGATAAATTTTTGTGACTTACCTTATCACAATTGATACCACGTGTATTGCACCGTTATATAAATTATTATTGAAAATTAAAAAGTACACTTTATCCTGAAAATATAATTACACATTATGATCATGACAATCAACACATAACCAAAAAGAATATTCTATTTGTTGAGTATGATAGATATATTGACGTAGTGATAGGGAAAAAAAGAAATTATAATTTACAATTATATACCTTGTGATGAGCTTGATTCTTTTCCTCACAGTCCTTCAGAAAAGTATTAGTTTTATCCAAACAATCTATAAAAGAAGGTTACGATTGAACTCACAAAATGTTTGCATGAAATATACATGTATATTAGGGTGTTTCAATTTTAGGCGATATTTTTTTTTCGTGATTTATAAAAAATTCTGAGTCAATTAGAGGCTTCGCTGATTCAAAAATTCGATTTTCCATATGTATGAATAATAATAACACGAGAAAATATTTTTTTTCGACTTCAACTCGATTTTTTGATGATAAAAAATTTTTTCTGGAAAGAATGAATGTACAACTTTTGTAGGGCATTAAATCTCCGACTAGCAATTTTCCAGTTGTAGAGCTGGAAAGGTGAAAATTGATTATAATTGACAACAAATTTTCTTCAAACTGCAATTTATTGATATCACATTAATTATTATCTTACAATGAACTCCATAGAGCTCCTATATTGTTAATTAAACATTATATCGTTTATCGTAATATAATAATAAATGTTAAATCAATAAATTTCAGTTTGAGGAAAATTTGTTGTCAATTATACATATATTCAACTTTCACCTTATCAGCTCTACAACCCGAAAACTGCCAATCGCAGAGCGTTTGCGGTAAACAACTTTTTTGTAGCAAATAAAATTTGATGCCCTACAAAAGCTGTACATTCATTTTTTCCACAAAAAATTTTTTATTATCAAAAAATCGAGTTGAAGTCGAAAAAAAATATTTTCTCGTGTTATTCATCATCAACACATGGGAAATCGAATTTTCAAATCAGCGAAGCCTCTAATTAACTCAGAATTTTTTTTTAAATGAGAATATTTCTTTTTTTTTTTCATAAATTATCAGATTTTTACTGATTACGGGAAAAAAATACTCTAGAAGACATATTTAGAATGAAATGGAAAAGTATGAGAAATCTACAGACGTATATATGAAAATATAATTACTATCCATTTAGTAGTACGTCTTCACTTCATCTTATTTTATTTTATTTTTCCGTTTGACTACATTTATTGAGTCTAATAGTGTATATGCACTATTGAAATGAAACAATTCAGTTAAAGATACGATGAAATAGAACAAAATAACGTATTGAATAGGATAATTATGAAAATGAATTATTATTATATAATATATTTACATATATTCCAAGCACACATAAATATATATGAAAATGTAGTTAATAGGATAAATAAAATATAATGACATGAAATATAAATCTAATTATATATATATTTTTTTATATATATAGTATTAGATTTATTTTATTTCATTTTATTTTATGTTATTTTTCTTTTTAACTACACTTATTGAATATATACACATATACATGGACAATATATAATGAACATTCATTTAATGATATTCAAAGCAGATGCATATATATATGTATTTATTCAATCAATAAATGCAGTTGAAAAGAAAAATAAAATAAAATGAAATAAAATAAATCTAATACTACAGATATATAAAATTATGAATATGATATTAAATATACAATGCTACCTTGAGATGATATACTTCCGAAACCAAGATGATCCTATATTTTTGGGAGCAAACACTGAAAATAAAGATTGTAATTATTGAAATTGAGAATTCGCCCGGAATATATATATATATATATATGTATATTTAAACAAATTTTTACCTTAACCACAAGACAAATGAATCCGTATATATTCCACCGTTATATGTGCACCTCCAACATCTCAAATTATGAATACAGATGCAATTCAGCATTTCCAGAGTATATTCCCAGATTTTAACATTTATTTAGCGTCTCCAATTGGTCAGTTAACAAACATTTCACAGATGTCTTTTAAACTATAAACAATATAAAGTTCGGGCTACGAAAAGAGGACGATATATTTTATGGCGGGAATTTCCAGTGGATGATCGTAGAAGATGGTACAACGGGGTTTTCCTGACCCTTCATATTTTTATAGTATATTCATAAAAAAAAGTGTAGGTACAATACTTTTGCCAACGGTTTTTCGAGCTTCTTCATATATTTTTCTTCTTCCATGTTCAGTACATAATTATTATAATAGCGCAAAATATGGATAATGTGGTCAAGGGGAAGAAGAGAGGGATACAGCATTTCTTTTAAAGATCCAACGTATCACGCATAGAGGCTCAAGCTTTCCTCAACTGCAGGTATAATCATTGGAAAATATATGATGGGAGGTTGTCTTTTGTTTAAACAAATAAACAAATAAATCATAATGTACAAATTTTACAATGAGACACAAAAGTAACAACAATGGCTGCGGCAGTGCGACACCGTCAACTACTAGACTAATTGTTATATACATATTACAACATAATCACGTATTTTAACAATTTACAAATTTATAAATAGTAAATTTAGAGACCTTAATGCTATTACAATCTGCATTATCTATTGAAATATACTAATTGATATATTTTCTCACAATACTCTATATAATTATTATATAGAGTATTGTGAAATTAATATATATTATAATTCATAACTGGACGACGCGCAGTTTCATTACGACGCGCAGATTATCGAGTTTCTCATGATTAAAAAAAAATGTGATCAATGTCATATATTTCATCTGCATTGTTGCGTCATTTACCACTGTTCCGTTAAATAATCTTATATATTCTGAAAATAGTAATAAATGCCCAATAATTGAATAAATAATTATTGAATCATATTCATTATTGACGCCTCTTATTTTCTCATACGAACCAATGATATGCTACGCCATGGCCGTCTCTACAATATTCATAAATGGGTTCTTTTCTCACGCGAGCCTCAACCCCAATGATCTAGAAAAATTCTCATTAAATTTTTATTAAAACATTGAATAAATTATATTTTAAATATTAAATATAATTATATGATTCGCATTTTTTACATGAAAATTTCAAGTTATAAACAAATGAAACAATATGTTTATCTAAAAAGAACCAAATTATTAATCTCATAGAGTCGGTTATGGGACTTACCGTGGCCAAACATGCTATCATGCTATAATGATCAACATTAACAAATGAGAACAGTAGACACGACTTTTAATCTATATATGGATATGTATAATATATAAATAAAATGTCATATATTTTATTTATATATGACATAAAATCTTTATATATGACATAAAATCATTCTTTAATTTCAGCGAAATGGGCAAAGTCAATAAATAGATCTTTGAGAAAGTCGACATGAACCCTCTTCTAAATTTAGGACGTTATTTGTTTGCGCACTGAATGCGTTTTTTTATGCGCGCTAGGCGCGATAGTCACAGATAACAAAGAACGAAGATAAACGATCGTAAAATATTTTTTTTTGAACAAATTCGATGTTCTCCATTTTTATCATTTCAATAAATAATTAATAGTTCACAATATACATTTCTTTTCACTTCTCATAATTATTTATGAAATCATGATGAATCGGAATATATATATTTGTTCAAATAAAATAAAAATACAATACTGAATTAAATGTTTTGTATATAATTTTGAAAGTTCTCAAATTATATTCCATTCATAAATATATATACATACATTATAATTTCTGTATTTACTTTAATTGTATAACTTTTATTATTTTAAACAGGATGATATGATATAGTGGAAATATATATTTCAACAATACTTATGATGTTTAATTCTCATGTGTAATTGTAAATGTAAATAAATTTGGTTGGACATTAGTCATACTGACTAATTACTAATTGATTAAAACTAACATTAGATGATGGGTAAACAAATAATTTTTTTACTATTATTTTTACATCTGACTTTATTCGGTCACGTGCATGATCCGACTGTAATATTGAAATATAACATTCGAATAATTAATACGCTTTCAATGATTATTGTAATTCATTCATAAATTACATTATATCATTTATCTATTGCAAATTATCTATATGAATGAAGCTCATTTCGTACATGAATTAATTATTTTTTCCTTATATATTCAAACAATGTAATGATTGATAACCATCAATCTGATTAAATATTGCATTGTCGACCGAAATTATAGACTGATATATTTTCTCACAATGCGCTATTTGTTATTGAACGCCATGTAGGTTATCGAGTTTCTCATCATTACAAAAAAATATGATCAATGTCATATATTTCATTTGCATTGTCGCGTTATTTACCATTATTCTGTTGATTCGTGAATACATTAATTGTTAATATTGAAAAATTTTTTTTCGAACTCAATTGTGTTATTCACAATATCTTCAAGTACGAAATTTCGTATTCATATAAATTTCGTGAAATTGTTCATTGTGCAATTTTTTATTTAATTTTGCATCAATAAACAATTCATCTATTACAATTTTTCAATCATTATGTTAACAATCGATATTTTGTTTGAGTAGGTCGACATAATTCAACCAATTTACCTGGCCAAATAGAGGTCTACATTAGATATATAGATATAGTCTTTACATTACAAAAGTACTTGAATTTATTCGTTTATTACTGAGTGAATATTGTCAGCTTTCAAAGGAAAATTGTATTCAAAATTTTGTGAAAGTAACCATATTCTTATCTTATTGATATTTACGAGAATTTAATGATTATGTCGGGTTTTTCCTTAATATTTTAAGCTCTAAATAACACTTTGTTGTCTCTTATACATAAAATGAATCTTGCATCCCATTATTTAGACGACCTTGCATCACGCCATATAATTATTAGCCAATAAACAAATTGTCACTGCCTACTTTTCCCTCACCATCTCCAACACTTTGTTCTTAATTGTTTTTCTCAAAGGAACATCAACAGTTTTGAGAGTTAGTTCTCTTATGACCATCACCTTGATCGCACATTCTCAAATTGGAAATACTTATACATACAAAAATACAGCAATCATATTTTTGATATAGTGGAGTTACTCGCGATTTTTTACACTCATTTTCAACGATATTTTGGAATCGTGTAAACGTCCAGTGAACGCAACAATTTACCGAGTCCGAATAAAAATAGGTAAGTACAAAAATTATTAAAAATTGAATAAATAAGTGTCCAATAATTGAATAAATAATGATTGAATCATATATATATATATATGTTATTATATATTACTATATTAGGGTGATTCATTTTTAGACGATGTTTTTTTTTCCGTGGTCAATGAAAATCTAATAATATATGGAAAATAAAAAATATTCCCATTTAAAAAAAATTCTAAGTTAATTAGAGGTTTCGCTGTATCAAAAATTCGATTTCCCATATGAATAATACGAGAAAATTGTTTTTTTCGACTTCAAGTCGATTTTTTGATTATAAAAATTTGATTTCTGCAAAAAATGAATTCACAGCTTTTATAGAGTTTATTGTAAGATAATAAATAATTAATGTCAGATCAATAAATTCCAGTTTAAAGAAAATTTTTTGTCAATTATAATCAATTTTCAGCTAGTCGGAGAGCGTTTGCTCTAAATAATTTTTTTTAGCAAATTTAATACTCTATAAAAGCTGTGAATTCATTTTTTTCAAAAAAAAAAAATTGAATTAACTTAGAATTTTTTTCAAACGGGAATATTTTTTATTTTCCATAAATTATCAGATTTTCATTGACCACAACACTTAAAAATGAAACACTCTGATATATATACATATAAGTAAAATAATGTGATAATTAATTCCTTTTCTTGCAGTCTACATTATATGTATATAAGTGAAATAATGTAATGATTTTCTTTTTTTGCAGTCTACGTACATTATGAGTGCTGCTGAGAATGAAGAAGAGTTTGACGTGGTGACCGCATTAAAAACAGATAATAGTGCTATGCGAGAAGAAGTTAAATTTGCGAACCAACAATTAAATTTATTGAAAAAATACATTATGTCAATAAATAAAAATAATTTTCCAGCGGAACTCTTAATCGCACTCAATTCTTCAACTTCATCATCGCAGCAATCACCTGGTGATTTGCCACCACCAGTGCCATCGTCATTGCCACAACCATTGGCACCATCATCGGAGCAATTAATGTGTGGCTTGCAACCACCGTTGCCATCATCATTGCCACAACCATCGTCATCGTCATCGCAGCAATCATGTGGTGATTCACGACCACCATTGCCATCTTCATTGCCACAACAATTGGCACCATCATTGGAGCAATCATGTGGTGATTCACGAACACCATTGCCATCTTCATTCCCACAACCATTGGCACCATCATCGGAGCAATTAATGTGTGGCTTGCAACCACCGTTGCCATCATCATTGCCACAACCATTGCCATCGTCATCTACACCACCAGTGTCACAACCATGGCCTTATTCACGGTCACTAGTGCCGTTGCAAAAAGATACTCAACGTAAGTTAATAAACAAATTAATTTTTCTCATAATATTATTGTGTAATAATAAAATAATTAAATTAAATTCTTAATTAATTATGTAATTAACATATGGTATCGTATTTTTACAGCGAAACGATGGGCTCGAGGAAGCCGCAATCGAAGAGCTTCATATGAGGCACGTAAAAATAATATACAGCGCGGCGGGCGTGGTGGACGTGGAGGGAAGTCCATCACACAGTATATTTATCTCTGAAAAAAATTATAACTTGCTTTATTTTAGTATCAACTTGAATAATCTCTCTACAATCACTATTTCTATAATTTCGAAAATTAAATACTATGTACTCTATTTTAGTGATCAATTACTCATATAATCAATATTGTAATCATTACATCT
This sequence comes from Microctonus brassicae, assembly GCA_918226075.1. Taxonomy (NCBI): domain Eukaryota; kingdom Metazoa; phylum Arthropoda; class Insecta; order Hymenoptera; family Braconidae; genus Microctonus; species Microctonus brassicae. The sequence continues at coordinate 9,960,306 of OW445484.1, read as the reverse complement.
TAGCCTTTCAATCAATGTATACTATACTATATATATATATATATATATATATATACATATATATTTGTCAATTACCTGGAGATAATGAATTATCTATCTATCATCTATCTACCTATCTCAAGTACATATAAAAAATTATTTCAAGTAAAAAGAAAAAATAAATAAATAATGAGAAAAAAATAAAATAATGATTTTTTCAATTAATTTAATTAAATTTAGTATTAAGTTAAGAATATTATTATTATTTTGAAATATCTCTATAAAATACATGTGAAAAACTACAATAAAATTGCAAATAAAAAAAAATGAAAATAAAATAAACTATTTTTTCAATCAATTTTATTAAATTTAGTATTAAGTTAAAAACATACATAAATTATATAGGTATATATGGTTTACGAAAAATTTTATTCGGACTTATTTTACACACAAAACCGTCTTTTTTAATTGTAATATATGTCCTCGTATTTAATACTGATTAAATTTTACATTTCATTTCTCTATTTGGATCTTCAACAAGCTCGAAATGTGGACAAGCAGCAGCAAATAGTACTGAATATGGCATCTCTGAATTTGCAATGATCAAACGCAACTATATTAGATATGGAAAAATAAGCAGGAAGAATTTGATGAAATTTTTTTTGATGTGCCAGCCAGTGAGCGAATTTTCGCACAAACGCGGATGAATGCATTTGTTAGTACACACTAACTAAACGAATTTGTTTTCAATTGTTCATTTGACATATGTGTACAGCTGTTTACAACTTCCGTACACTAGTGCATATGTTGCAGCCGAAAGTTAACATTTTATTTTTCTATCTATTACGTATACTCGGTTCAAAATGAAATTTCATTTCCACTAAGTGGTCCAATGTGGTGCCACCGGAGGTAAATACCTAAAGTGGATAATTGAATCACCGAGTCGTCGCACGCGCACTTGCGTGATTCCTAATATATATTATATATTACATATTTGTTATACATTGTATATTATATATTATATATTATATATGGACTTACTATGTATTATATAATATACAATATAAAAAATCTTTGTAATCTTTGTCATATAATCAATTATTGAATTAATAACATCACAGTTAATTATTGGAATGTAGAGATAAAGTAAAGTCAAATAAAATAATTAATTATTGTAATATAATAATAATTATACAGGCATTTCACTACTTGTTACATTGATTTTTTCGTTTATTTGATTTTTCAAAGTACCTTTTTCATATAAACTTTTTGCAAAGTAATTTTTGTAATTCAATTTTTTTGCCACACATGAACTTGGCGCCTTTTTTTTCTTTTTTTTTAAAAAAAGTTTGTCCTTTTTTGATATCACTTCTTTTTTTACTACAAGTACAATAATTAAAATTGAAACTTTTGTAGATAATCGATATTTTCTGATTTATACTTAATAAACATATAGAAAACGAATATAATATAAGATGACATCACTATATATGTGAAATTTCATTATATATAACTATGCTTCGTCGGTAACTCATCATCTTCAAAAATTTTCAGATTAATATTGGGACTGACCGCTAGAGTGGAGAAATAATAATAATAATATTATTTTTTCTTTATTATGTTTCTTGATAATATTCATTTTCATTATAGTGTTAAAGTTGACCGCCAGAGTAAAGTGAGAGAAAAAGACAAACTTATGGATATAACGTGTGTTAGAAAAAGGTTCTCATGACCTTGTAATAATAAAAGGCGAAATGATGGGAAGTATCAGGAGTAAGAAAAAGATACTACAGTACAGATTGAAGAGAGACAAATTTATAGTATCATACACACATTGAATGAGGATGCCCAACAGACGACGACGACGAGCAGGACTGAATTTATTTCATCGTGAAAATCGACTGTTTTCAACTTTTATCAACTTTAACTCAATATATCTTCCATTATACGGCATGTAGGAAAAAAATAAAATCAGTTTCATTATATAATTTGGACACGAGCTCTCGATTGCGCCCATTATTTTTCCGCTAAATTTAGTGCATATATGAGATCTCATCATAGTGGTCTTTTGAAACTCGGATTTTCGCGTAAAGATACACGGTACGTAGTACCTCGCTTCGCAGTGACCTTGGCGCGAGACACTACCGTGTCTCTTGATATATATATATATATAAAAAACTTTTTGAAATTTTTTTGGGCCATTGAGTGTCAAACGATATGCGCTCTCAAAAAATCAACATTATCGTGTGGGTGGTAAATTGCCGAACGTAATATTTCGGTGAATTATTTTAGTCCTTCTTCTCTATCATTATTAAATATATATATTTTTGCGTGTACTCAAATGAGCGCACGCACAGTTGTAGTCTAACATTTACGTGGGCGATATTGACAGGAAGGCCTCAACGATTATTCCGAAATCGATGAAGACTCTCTGTATATATTAGTATGCCTGTGTATCTCAACAGCACACTCGAGAGAGTCATCTTACAAAATGATTGCGCGACGTAGGCGTCAAAGATTATCGATGGAACATGAAGCAAAAAAAAAAAAAAAGTATGAATGAATGAATGGATATAATAATAATATTATAATAATAATAACAACGATTATGATAATAAAAAAAAGTAAAAAATCAACGGTCAAAACTGAGGGTAATTAATTTTTTGAAATAACGATGATTATTACAAACATAAACAGTTATTAAAAAGTGTTGGCTAATCGTTGAGGCGAATCCTCACGACTTTGACTCGGGGCACGCGTCCACGCTCGATCACGCTATCCCCTCTTTATTTCCTCTCTATCCTCCCTCCACATTTTTGCCTAGGGCCCAAGCGTGTGTTTCACAGCGAACAAGTCCCTGCGCGTTTCATCCCCACTGCTATGAAATACTACTGCGGCCTCACACAGAATTGTCGCCCACACGCGGCCCCCACTTTACATTACGGCCTCTGGCATATTCTCCCACTTTTCGCACGTGCTTTTCTCCTCAATATGTGTATTCGTTGTCTTGGTTTAACTCATTCGTTTCTCTTGAATCCTTCACTGTTTTATTGCTCTGGCGCGGCCTGATGCGGCCCCAGCCGCATTGCCTAGAGATCTATCGTCTTCTCTCTCTTTCTCTTTCTCTCTTTTACTCGGTTTCACTGTATATATGTAAGTGTGGGCACCCACCGCAACGCGCACAACCAACGACCCACACGCGGTCCTCCGTGCCTCCCGCAGGGACCGTCGTCTCACGTGGCCCCTCTCTTCGTGGTCCGCTCGCGCACGACTCGCGCCCGCGCACACACACCCTCAGTCAGAGACGAACCGAGAGACCGGCTGCCGGACCGTGTTGACGAGTATCCGCGCGCAACGTTAAATATATTTTTCATCTGCGTCTACGATCCTGTATGTTTGTTTTGTATATATACATGTATGTATTGTGTATATTAGACGCGAGTGTTACTCAATAATATATTTAAGATTTATTGTATAACATGGATTGAATTTAGTAAACTTTTGGGAAGATTTATTTTCTACAGTTTCCACATTGTTAAATTAAAAATTTATTTTTATTTTTTTTTTTTTTATTTTTACGGAGATTTTAATTTTTTTTTACGATTATTTGACTATTTTAATTGAAATTATTTGTGTGCCTCGATTGAGATCAGGGTCTATTTTGTAGACCCACGTGTGCATTATTTGTGCTACTGTGTGAGGCTATATATGTGTGTCACTGTGCCACTGACTAATTGGAGTATTGTGCAGAATCTTCGCCGACGCTGTTGGCTCTTACGGATCGAATCAAATGGTGTGACATAAGAAAAAAAAAAACCAAAACAAATTCAGTATAATGAATTTAAAATCATATATTGCAATATCGTTTGTTTCATTTCTCAATTCATGAAACTATTTTTATAAATTATAAAATAAAACCTTTGAGATATGCTTCGAAAAATTAAATAATTCATCAAATTCAATATACTCAATCAAAGTCGGGATAATTGTCAATTAATCAATGATTAATATTAATGTTTTGAGGAATAAAAATTGACATATCAACTTGGAAATAATTATTTTTATTTATAGTAATTTTTATCGCTAGAATATTTATTCGTATATAAAAATTATAAAAATGCATTTAATAACAGAACTGATCGAATATTAGGACATGATCGAGTACGGGGGCTCTCACCTTTAATTAAAAATAAAATATTTCAAAACGATGACCCAAAATATCTGTCGTATACAACCATGCGCGTGCATTTTATATAATGACAAGCTAAATCACCTGTGCGAATAATTAAAGAGACTGATTGAACGATTTGAACGAATGGTCGGACGATGAAGAGCCTGACCACGGGGTCCAAAAGACGACGAGATCATGCGTGTTCCACTTTGCTTGATAGCTGCTGTTGGGCAGAGACCCCGTGCGCTCAGAGCACCTTCTTAATGAAGCGATTCCTATCGGTCCGTGAAATCTGATAATTAAATCAAGTCCCTTTGCACGCGATATTAATCAAGCGAATGTCGGCAGTATTATCGAAGCGAACTTGTATCGCTGCTGGCGATGAAAAAAAAAATTATATCTTACTTTTTTATACATTCTTTTCTTCAGAAAATAATCAACACGTAAACATGAAAATACACGTCATAGAGTCTTGCAAGTATATACATGTCTGTTGTTTCTTTTTTTTTTTTTTTCCCCTTTCATTTTAATATTGATAGCCAGGACACTTTCAAACATATGCATTCAACCCATCGGACTGCATCCGCAATCCCCCGCAATTTCATAACACCTTTCTCGCGCGCGACTGCTCCAAAAACTTGAGTTTTCACTTTTTATTTATTTTTTTTTTATTCCTCCATATATTACTCTCAATTTATTTTATTTTCCTACACGTTTTTATTGTTATTTTATCTTTTTGTTTTATTATTTTTCTCTTTTCTGACTGACGTCTAATACCAAAGTCAGTGATAAAAAATTTGATAAACGATTAATGCGTGTCTTCCAAGTCCAACAACACATTCCTCGAATAAAATAAATTTTAATTCCATGATAATTATATAGAAATAATAAAATTATAATATAATCACCAAGTTTATAATTAGGTATATATAATTTAAAAATACTTCATATTATAGTGTATAATAAATACCGTTTTTTCTTAGTCAGATACACATTAATTTTAATTTCGTAACTTGATGTGTCGTTCAAATAAAATATCGTACGATTAACCCCCCTGGCCACAAGTTAATTAACAGGAGGGCTAAAAAATAAATAAATAAATGAGAGAAACAACTTAAATTAATCAAATTTCATTTATACTTATATATTAATACTTTTATTTATATTATATATTTTAACTCAGTGTAAATATAAATAAACAGCAGGCGCGCACGCGCGTGTTTGCACATATATATATGTGTGTGCAGTAGCTCAATGTGAATGTGGCGCCCGGCCGTCGCTTTATTTTGCCCAAAAGCTACTCTAACTTTTTATTTATTTTTTTTTTTTTCTTCTTTTATGTCGTTTTGGAATGGAGTCTTTCTCAATTCTTTACATATCCCGCAGTGAAATTATCGTGACTCTCGGCGATAATTAAGAGTGAACGACGCGTGGGCGAATAACGGGGGTTTTTTTTTTTCGAGGATTTACGTCGCAAGATATCTTTTATACTCGTGTATATACATATATTCATACACGTATATATATATATATTTATATTTTCATACACTTTTTATTCGTTCACTAAATATTAGTGAATATTTTATTCTCTTTAAAAATCATAAAATAAATGAAAATTAAATAAGTAGTGTCAGAGGTAAAAAATTAGTTGTAATGAGGCGATGAAGAATTTTTTTAATGGATAAATGTAGACGATGTACTTATTAATAGAAGACTTCAATAATTATATGTCGTTATATATATGTTGTATGACGGCTAATTAGATGTTTTAGCTCGCAGGTATATAAATTTAATGGAATTAGAGCCAATTATTACAGCGGCAAGTTGTCGTACAGAGGCGTCGCAAAGATCGATTCATGTATATATTTACAAAATAATTAATGTCATTAATTGCAAATTATTTATCGTTGTATATTTGTATATAATTATGTTTAATTATTTATCTGATAAATTGATTTAAATGAAAGTATATTGAGACATGAAACAGATGCGATTGCAATTGATAAAAATTTTTTTAAAAAATTAATTTTATGAATAAGAAAATAAAAAATCTTTTAGGAAACGAAAAACATCGTGCAGCAGCGTTTTGTGAGAGATAAATTACAGGATGAATAGGAGGATAATGAAGTAAAAGAAATATATTTGAAACCAAGAGAATTAAAATTATGAAGGATTAATTTTAATTAATTAATCTGTTGCATTATCATCTAGTCAAACACTATTGAAAAATTGAAAAAAACCACGGTATAATATTAAATCTGTGATATCCTAGAAATTTGCGTGGAAATGATAATAATGAAGACGGAGACTTTCATGACAATTTTCATGTGCCAGAAAAATTAAGAAAAAAAATAATAAAAAATTTTTTTTTCTTTTTTTCTTTTTTTTTTTTAACGACTTTTACCAAGTGCAATCGACAGTAATATAAATTTAATACAGTAATATATCAAAAGGACATATACACTTGGGAGTGATAAAAAAGAGAAAAGAATTTAAATAAAATATAAAATAAAAAGTAAATAAAACTGCGAGAGAATTTAATATATAATATATATAAAAGTTTTAAAAGATAAATTTATCATCATGGTTATTTTGGATCCCGAGCAAAAGCTCGAAAGGCAACACTGTGGACGACGTATGTGCGCAATTTGTCGACGCATCAAACGTGATAAAGGTAATAATGAATTTATATATAAATATATACATCGAGCATCCTTTAAATAATATAAAAATACAGTTGTATTTTTTTTTTTTTTTTTTTTATAAAATAAAAAATAATGATCACGAAATTTAATTGATTTACTTACAAACAAACATTTAAACATGATTGTGATGGCAATTACAACCAACTCGCGTGTTTACTGCACATCAATAATTAATAACAAAATAATTATATTAAAATAAATATCCAAATATATTTCGCAAATGTAGAATGGATTAAAAGCAGTTATATTGATTTACCAATTGCGTACACTGAATATTTATTGGATTTATAATTACTTTAACCACTTTTGGTAAAAACATTTATATATAAATGCCACGGAAAATAATATTTTGTAAAAGTCCATTAATAATTTGTTTTGATATTTTTTTTACACAATTTTCACTTGAAAGTTTTGTTTTTAAATCACTACTAAATTTATGTAATTTAATAAACGAAAATTTAGTGTTTGATTTAAGGAAAAATGTTATTCATTTTAGGCAAAATTATTTTTCTGCTTTAACAGAAATTACAGTTGACACAAATTTTGAGTGGACTTTGATATAAAATATTTGACTGTGTGTATAATACATAAATATTAAACTGTTTATAATTTTTCATTTTTCATTTTAATAACATGGGAAAATTTTGTTTTTTCTTTGGATTTTTGTAGCTCGGCATTTGAAAATCATAAAAATGAGCTCATTGCATATTCCTGTAGGAAATTGAACGCTCTACAAATAAGGTCTCTTATATTTTTTTCATAGAAACTTCCATTCTAAAGATATTCAAATCCAAAGTTCCAAATGTATGTAATTTTGACTTTTTTCTTATTAAATCGATACTAATCACTTTATTATTGTAATAAAAAAACACTCTGTGAATATTTTTCTCTATTTTTATAGCTTCTCGAAAATATTAGCACACTAAAACCAGTATTTCGATTAAAAATAATTTTTAAAACAACAATAAAATGATTAGTATTTATTTAATAAGAAAAAAGTAAAAATTTCATAAATTTGAAACTTTAAATTTGAATATCTTTAGAATGGCTGTCTCTATAAAAAAAGTGTAAGAGCCCTTTTTTCTAGAGCGTTCAATTTCCTACAATAATATCCCCTCAAGTTATCTCTACAATGCGCAAATGCCGAGCTACAAAAATCCAAAACAAAAAAAAAAAACAAAAATTTTGTTTCCCATATTACTTCAAAATAAAAAATGAAAAATTACAAACAAGCACCTTATTTGTTAAAAAAAAAAGTTGCCTAAAAATGGCACACCCTAATAAATATATTTTTATACATAAAAATAAAATGATCGCGTGTCCACAGATGCGTTTAAATGCAAATAGCTCGTTAGCGACGACGAAACACCTGAAATTCTTCGCGTGGGTATCGTCATTGTCTTCACATGGATTATTCATCTCTCCTCCTTCATAAACACTCAAACGTACACTCTCCTTTTCTTCATACTAATATACACATACGTATATATGCGCACATTGTCATGACAATGACGATCATCTCAACGTTTATAAACGTCATTGTATTGTATATATTAATATCAATAATTTTAATTATATTCTGACCAAGATAAATGATCAATAAACTTGAGTAGGTATATAAACATATTATTATATATTTATTCAATAGTTAAAAATTAAAAAAAATTTTCTATTACGTTATACAGTATAAACTGTTAATAGTAAATAGAGAAAGTGATAGAGAGTGGATAAATGAGAGGTGGCAACGTGAATTGATAAGCTGTTGTCTATATCTCATATTATTAATGCATTATAGTGAATGAATGAGTGAGATGAATTGCATTGAGAAAGAGGAAGAGAATTTGTGAATGAAATACACGAGAATGAGCGAAGGGCGCGCGTGGGCGATCAACAAACCAACGACCCACACATAAGCTCTATCATAATATCGAGAGAGACCTCCGGCAACGCCGTCATATTCTCTTCTGTACCATCGACATAACAACTCGCGCTTAGAGAACGCAGCGCAAGGTTGTCACGCGCCATCTTACGTTAATGTATATGTATATTTCTGTTGATCATTATCGATTTTGCTACTACTTTTCATTCTTCATTGGACATTGAGTGTCAGAAGAGAAATGATTTAATATTTTTTTAAATAAATTTTATATTCATTTGATATTCTGGAATTCTTTTATACATTCACAGTAAGAAATTTCGTATAATATAATTCACTTGAAATTTATATTAACGTTTAATTTAATAGAAGAATTTTTGTTGGAATAAAAAAATTATTTTGAGTTAAATGAAGAGTATTTTATTTGTTAAATCGTATGTAAAATTTTTTATGGTTTTAAATAAATATTTGGCCATTTGAAGAATTTATAAAATATACAAGCAAAAAATTTTGTGTAAAAGTTTAATGAAAATTTGTGTTTGAATTTTTTTTTTTCATACAATTTTTACTTATAAGTTTTGTTGAATGAATGCAGGATTTATATTATTTATTCTAAAGTGAATATAATGTTGAATATATGCAGAGATTCAAAGTATTTATCAACAGAATATTCATGTGAATTTAACAGATAAAATTTTTGCGTTAGATTTAACAAATAAAATACTATTCATTTAATCCAAAATTATTTTTTATACTTCGTCTGTTAATCTGCATAAATTTTGTGTTTATAAATTTTTCAAATCTCTGCATGTGTTTAACATTATATTTATATTCAAATAAATAATAAAAATACTGCATTGATTTAACAAAACTTACGAACAAAAATTATGCAAAAAAAAAAAAAAAATTACTACAAATTTTTATTGAACTTTAACACAAAATTTTTTGCAGTATATTTTTTTAAATTCTTCAAATTGCCCAATATTTATTTAAAATCATGACATTACATCATAATTCATAATATACACATATGGTATTACATATTTATTCAAGTGTAACTGACATTATTCATATTATATACATATTAAATATAAACCCACACGTAATCGATTTATATATAATAATTGTTGACGCACTTGTGCACTATTTTGTTGCGTGATATATCACGATTAAATATATACAATAAATTCATATATGTATATGGCAAAAAAAAAAATAAATAAATAAACATTAAAAAAAAAAAAAAAAAAAAGAAAAATCACATTCGAATAAAGAAATAGAGGAGGATTTCATTTTATAAATGTATATATACATATATTTATTACTTGTACGGTAAAAATCAAGTTTCCAAAACCATCGTTTGTATAATGTGCCACTGAAGCATACAAATCCTGTGTATACGTGACTATGCGACCAGTCTATTTCTAGAATCTTTAACGTTATATATTTATATACCATCGACGCGATCATACTAATTATTTTCCCAAACCAAACGTACCACTATCAACATTTATTATTTCCATACAATAATACCTAAACCCAAAATAAAAATTATAACCACTGAAAAAGAAAGAAAAAAAAAGAATTAATAAAATAAATCAACAAAAAACAATACTCAGTAAATGAATAAAGTGAATAAAGTGAATAAAGTGAATAAAATGAATAAAATGAATAAAAATAAAAAAATTTACAAACATATAAGAATAAGCAAGTGAAACACGAAGCTATAAAGATGAAGGAAAAGTAAGAAAAAAAATAAAAAAAAGTATAAGAGAGCAAAAGATGGAAGGGAAAGCAAGAGACAATTGACATTCTGTGCACGCATTCGATCAAAGGGGGGAGTTTTATATGGGAGGGATCGTCCTCCTCTTGCGTTCAGAGAGGTGGGATATCTCTCTCTCTCTCTTTCTGTCTCTTAGACTATAACATATATAATGTATATGTGGTTGATGGTGAAAGAGTGAATAAGAGAAAGAATTACACATTGCGAGAGAACGAGAGAAAGAATAAAAGTGAGAGAGTGCAAGAGAGGACAACGAGTCGCACCACACGAGTGGCATGCACCTGTGCATTGCCGCCATATAGGATACAAAGTTATGGCGTTTTTCCATGCCACACACTCACGATCGTATCTTTTACCAGCGAAACCAATTCCATTTGTGGAAAGCGCGCAACCGAACGAACGCGAGGCCAAACGTTACTCCGGCTCGCGCCGTTTCTTTTTGCTTTAAGCGCGACTTCTCTCCACTGTTATACACTGGCCATTGGGATGAAAAGTAAATTAATTATCGTACGGGACTTGTTGGCAACGAGAGAAACGTAAAGGGGGAAGAATGATCGAGACAGAGAGATGAGCAAGAGAAATATATAAATTAAAGAGAGAAATGTTGTGTATATTGGATGGAAACGTCTTTGGATTATATAGAGTGTGGATGAGGAAGGAGAAAAGGGAGACAAAATATGGCATCAGACTTTTATTTATAAGATATACGCCACGTTGAACTCAAGTATATGTATTTAACACGAATTATGATCTGTTTTTTTTTTTTTTTTATCTTCTCTTGCTTTCTATATATCTATCTTTTACTCTGACAATGTGTGTGCACGTTTAGACAAGTCGACATAGCCGCCGCGCTGTCTGGTGTTCCATGTTTTATTTTATATGAGAGTTGCATAGTATTGTTTATAGAATTTTTACCCATCAAATGTTTTTATCAAATGAAGTTACATATACCAGTTATGGTAAATTAAAAAAAAGTAGAATTGTACGTGTAGTAAATATATATTTAAAAAAATAATTATTATTATAATAGTACGAGAAACTATAAAATAACGCCCTGAAATTAAATAATACTCATTGTTTAAATTTATATAGTTACCGCCTATTTATTTACATTAATAATTAGGTTGAATATTCTTGTTTTGGAATATGCAATGAATTTTTTTTTTTTTTCTTTTTTATTATTTTATTCAAATCATCATAAAGTTCAAATACCAGGAAATAAAACTTGGGAAACCTGCAACTCATCACGCGCCTCATCAGTATAAAATTCTGTATGTTATTTGTTTGTTTAAAGTACTTTTTTTTTTTTATATATATACATATATATATATATTTTTTATCGTACTCTTATTCCTCTTCTCTTTTGCTCATTCAATTCGTTTTACAATTCAACTCGAGACAACTCGCATTCCGACCATATGAAGTAACGTGGAATCGAGAACGAATATATGTATCCACAAAAAACTTATTAGTAAAGAGAGAAATAATTAGTCCTGAGAGACACAGCATCATCGAGCAATAACAACGATGACAACGATGACATTTATACATACCTATACATAACAATATATATATATATATATATATATATATATATATATATATATATAAAAGAAAAAATAGTAGACATTTAAAAATAACTAAAATAGATTAAATAAAAATAATAAATAGAAAAAATTATAATGATTGAGTGAATGTCACAATCAAAAGATATAAAATAAAATTTAGGGGCCTTTGGTGTAGTAGCACGCGCTTGACACGCGCGTTCTTCATTATTTTTTATCCTTCTCTCATGTACCTATAACATCAAAATATATACATGTATAAAATTACATATATATCCACGTGTTGTTGTAGCGTGTTTGATTTTAATTCTGTGTGCCACACGCTCTTGACTGTTTCTATGGAACTTGGTGGCGCGGCGCGTTCGGTCACTCGTAGGTGTAACCAGTTCCTGCAGGCACACACCAGAACTGTCAAAGCCCACGTGGGTCGCCCACACATAAACATACGCACACATTTACCATAAAATAATATATATATGACATTGGAAATGAGAAAAAGAAAAATAATAAATCGAGCGAGTGATGAAGCTAAGAGAAAGGATGAAAGATTATAGATACTTTTTTGTGTATACGTAAAATTATTTGACAGACGAGGAAAAATATAATGAAAATTAAAGAGTGCGGGTGGCCCACATGATTATACATATATACATAAATATATATAGGATATGAAATTTATTTCAGGTTTGAAATATTTGAAACGTGACTTGCGACACACCAAAAATTGTTCCACTTTTCTTTTTACATTTATTTTACTTTTGAATCGAGAAAATAAAATAAAAAAATCATAATACATATGTATACATACCTCATATATGTATGTAAAAATGGTTATAGAATAAATGCAGGGTCAAGCGTTGAAATATAAATCACGTTTTATTTTATTTTTTTATTTTCGATGTTTGTGTTCATTTTTATTTATTTTATTTCGTTTTTTTTTTTATTTTGTGCATTTAAATAGGGCTGTTGAAAGCAGCATTTATATAGGTATTACATATAAACATATGTACATACCATAAGGTATATATAAACACTTTGCATGAACACGAGTTATTATGTTAGAGTGTTATTATGTTAAAGTGACGTTATCAGATCAGAGCCAATTTCGAATATGTATACGTAAATATATACACAATAAAGAGAAGTAAGAAGCGTCGATTCGCCAAGCTTGAAACAATGCCAATGCATCGTTAACGTCTCGGTATAAGCACACGACACGTGTAGCAATTACCATAACACGAATGTGTGTATATACCAGCCCGCTAGATTATATGAGATGAGGCGAATACTATTGCAGTGTTGAGAGTTTGTGGTTGACGCGACGGAAAGAGACAGTAGGATAAGATGAGAAAAAAAATTATTAGTTGAAAGATAATTTAATATATATATTTTTGTAAATATTTTATTTCAGTATTTTTTGGTTGGTGCGAAGAATATTATACGAGGTGACTAATGGAAATTTGCTTGAATTGATTATTTGTAATTTTGAGATGGAGATAAAATTGACAAACAAATCTTCGCTAGAGAATTATTATTAATAGTAAATAATAAAAATGAAATTTTTACTTAATTTATATATAAATTCATTTTTTTTTTTTTTTATTTCTTTGCCTTTTATAATTGGAGTTACATTGCTTGATTCGTTTTTAGACAGCATAATTTCTATTACTTTGAAATAATAATAAAATTCATTTAACATAAGTTATAAATAATTTTTTTTTATAGTAAATAAAGTAAAAAAAAAAAAATATATCTGACACGTGAGGATTTTTTTTTTTTGAGCTTTACGAAAATATAAGCACATTGAAGCCAGTTTTTTGATTAAAAATAATTTTTAAAACAATAATAAAATGATTAGTATCGATTTAATAACAAAAAAGTCAAATTTTTAAACATTTAAAACTTTGGGTTTGAATATCTTTAAAATGGCTGCCTCTATGAAAAAAGTGTAAGAGCCTTTTTTTGTAGAGCGTTCGATTTCCTATAGGAACATGCTAAGAGCTTATCTCTACGATGCGCAAATGCCGAGTTACAAAAATACAAAGAAAAAAAAATTTTTCACATGTTAATTAAATGGAAAAACGAAAATTACGATGAAAAACCTCTATATAAATATTAAAATTAAGAGCTCCGCTTCAAACAAGCTTTTTTTTTCATCGTCCAGTAAATTTCCAGCCTGTTTTTTTGATAAAAAAAAAAGTTCCCTAAAAATGGCACACCCTAATAAATAATACATATATAACTATTTGCATGTAGTATATAATTCCAAAATGTTTATTTTTTATTTTTCTCAACGTTGTATGTAGAAGGAAAAATGTTATTTGTTTGTCATCAAAAATTTTTTGCTGACATTTTTATTCAACTGATGCTACAAATAAATATGTATAGGAAAAAAAAATAAAAAAACAAAACAAAACAAAACGCTTGACGATATACATAGCAAATACATAAGCGAAAAAGGAAAAATAAATTATACACAGTTGGAAAAGATAAAAGTAGATTGAAAGGGCTACCAAACGATTGATATAACGCCACAATTTTTGTAATATATATATGTACACGCTCGTAAAGCTTCACTTGATTTATACTGACAAACAAAATAAATTTAGTCGTGTTGTTAACCCTTACTTTTAAAATCGTCTCATAACGACAGAGAATATGCTCGATAATTTTTTTATTTTTTTTTTCCATTCTCAACTTTGCGTGAATTTTCCTCTCATTTTTTATTTACTTGATTTCTATATTTATTTATTTTTTTTTTTTTCTTCTTCTTTTATTTTTTTATATTTCCAAAACGCGTGGTTCCAAAAGCACACGCGCAATATATAGTGTATGTATATAAATTCGTTAGTCACGCGAGAGTATGTCTGTTCGTGACTCGCCCCATGACACGACGACAACGACAACGACCAAGAGATCAAGAGGGAGAGAGAGAGAGAGAGAGAGAGAAAGCAAGTGAGATTAAAAATACTGACGACGGGGGCGGCAAAAAATGGAGAAAAACATACGACAGATTCGGTTAAATTCAACTTTACTTTAAGAAGAATAATAATAAAAAAAAAAGTGTGTGTAGTAGGGTGTGCCATTTTTAGGCAACTTTTTTTTTTATCAAAAAAAGAGGCTGAAAATTTACTGGACAGTAAAAAAAGAAGCCTGTTTGAAACGGAGCTCTTAATTTTAATATTTAAAAGTTCCTCATCGTAATTTTCGTTTTTCCATTTAATTAAGATGGGAAAAAAAATTTTTTTTTTTCTTTGGATTTTTTTAGCTCGGTATTTAAGCATAATAGAAATAATCTCATAACATATTCTTGTAGGGAATCGAACGCTCTACAAAAAAGGTCTCTTACACTTTTTTCATAGAGAGAACCAT
This sequence comes from Microctonus brassicae, assembly GCA_918226075.1. Lineage (NCBI taxonomy): Eukaryota > Metazoa > Arthropoda > Insecta > Hymenoptera > Braconidae > Microctonus > Microctonus brassicae. The sequence goes on along the minus strand of OW445484.1, from coordinate 9,944,855 downwards.
TCTAAAGATATTTAAACCCAAAGTTCAAATGTATGAAATTTCGACTTTTTTGTTATACATGAAATTGATAATAATCACTATATTATTGTAATAAAAAAACACTTCAATAATTGTAATTATATTGCTTAATTTTGTTCAGACAGCATAATTTCTATTACTTTGAAATAATAATAAAATTCATTTAAGATAAGTTATAAATAATTTTTTTATAGTAAATAAAATTAAAAAAAAAAAATATTCAACATGTGAGTATTTTTTTTCTTTTTAGCTTTACGAAAATATTAGCACACTAAAACCAGTTTTCCGATTAAAAATATTTTTCAAGACAAAATGGCACACCCTAGTGTATAAAAGAAAGAGAAAAAAAAAATATGATAAACTGAAATGGTGAGATATATTCAAAATTTGAATGCACTCCAGTGAAATAATCCGATGAAAGATTGGCCTAAAATATTTACCTCCTTCTTTCGCACGTAACTCGATTAATCCACAAAATAAAATGAAAGAAAAAAAATTTAATAAAAATAATAAATAATATAAAGTAAGTGCGTTTCGATTAGAAGGCGTGGCTGAATTAATGGGCGGTGCTTGAACAAAATGCACTCAAATAAAACGTATAGTGGAGTGAACGAAAGAGTGCAAAAGAATAAATAAAAAAATAAGATAAAAAAGATATATTAGTGAGGTTATACACCCGCTCATCGTTCTCATCATCTCGTCATTCTTATCATCGATGTTATTATACTCATGGCTATAAAATATAAATGTATGTATACACAGAAAATTTGTGCTCCACTTTATATACGCACGTGTGCACCTGTCGCATAAACAATGCCGTCGCATTTGTCAAAATATGCACACACAGTTTGCATTTTTTCTTTTTCCCTTTTTTTTTTTTTTTTTTTCTTATTTCCAATTCTTATAAGTAACTTCACAATTCATGTTTCCGCATGATGCAATTAGTCAATTGTATTTATACACGACAAGTTAATTGATTTCAACGTTACTTTTGCAATCCCACAAATGTTTTATAAATATTTCTCACTTTCCATTTGTTTCATATTTTCTTTTTTCCCTTGTGTAATTAATATAATAAGATCATGTACTAATACTTGATTAATTCTACTCTTAAATATACATTTTAAAAATTTTCACAAGAAATTTCCGTAATAAAAAATACTACAAATAAAAAAATTCTTTTTTCCTCTCAAACATTAATATTAAATAATTAATTAATTGATAACTATCATGACGTTGACTGTTTCAATATCAAAATCCATAAATAATAATTACAAATAATAGAAATTCTACGTTTGATCAATTTTGGTCTTTTACTTTACTTCTCTTATTTTATTTTTTTCACCACAACAAACATTATTTATTCGAAATAATTCGAAACGACACCGATGAAAAAGAGTGACCACTCAACCAGTGACGGACTTTTGCGACAAGTTCCAAACTATTAAAAGTACAAAGTATAAAAAATCTACACATACATACATACATACATATACATACATATAGTGGACTCGCAGCCATTTGGCGTAAAATGCTTGCGTCCGACCCACCACAGCCTCTTTCACTGCCATAATAAATCACAATCTAGCGCCATTCAGTTCGTTTGTGGGTCACACAGAGCGGTGTCATGTGAAATCGCAACGTCTCCAGCCACCATTCAGTACCTATATATATATATATGTACATATATATACTATATTTAAAACCCCTGTGTAATTTTATTTGACAGCTATCATTGTATTTTTGTCCTCTAATTGATAAAAAATTAAACCACATTTTTTTTTGTTTTAATTTTTATTTTTTTATTAACGGTGTCAAAAGCAATATACGTTAGTTTTTTTTTTTATTTATATGTATTTGAAAAGAAACGAAGAAAAAATTCTGTATGTGTATTTGTGTGTCCCAACTGGTACATATATATATACATATATAAATAAAAAGAGAGAACAAAATATATATAGAGAGTGGAGGAAAAAATAAAAAGAAAAAGTAAAGAGAGAGTAATATAGGAGAGGAAGAAATAGACACGAAAAGTTGGGATCTCCGGGTCCTCTGAGGCTTTATTTATACCCAAAGCTTCGTATTATTGGATCACCCCCGCGACACTAGTCGTCATCATACAGCACAGTGTGCGCTTTCTGTGCATATGTGTAAATGTGTCTTATTCCACATTCTATTTCGTGTATTTCTTTCTCTAATATATACTTATGTATGTGTATACAATATATATCGTGATAGTGTACACGTTGGTTCTTGTTGCGTTTTAACGCTTGTATATCATTACCCAGAAATAGCGTGACGAAAAGACGCAAGTGTTATTATTTTTTATAATCACAATTCAATTTTATTTATTTTCATTTCTATTTTTAATTAATCATATGTTATTTACATGATTTAAATTCTTTTATTTTTATTATATAATTGATTTTTACAATGGGTTTTTGGAATTAATGTCATTGTATGAGTGGAGTTATTTTATTATTTATTTACATTATGCATTGAAGAATATTTTTTTATTAAAGTACTCATTAGTGAAAATTTTAATTAGACTGCGCATATTTACTTTATTATTGTAATAAAAAAACACTTTAATAATTGTAGTTACATTGCTTAATTTTGTTTAGACAACATAATTTTTATTGCTTTGAAATAATAATAAAATTCATTCAACATAAGTTGTAAATAATTTTTTTTTATAATAAATAAAATAAAGAAAAAAAAGATATCTGACATGTGAGTATTTTTTTTTTAGCTTTACAAAAATATTAACCCACTAAAATCAGTTTTCCAATTAAAAATAATTTTTAAACAATAATAAAATGATTAGTATTGATTTAATAACAAAAAAGTCAGAATTTCATACATTTGGAACTTTGGGTTTGAATATCTTTGGAATGGCTGTTTCTATGAAAAAAGTGTAAGAGACCTTTTTTGTAGAGCGTTCGATTTCCCATAAGAATATGCCATAAACTCATCTCTATGATGCGCAAATGCCGAACTACAAAAATCAAAAAAAAAAAAAAAAAAAAAATTTCCCCATGTTATTTAAATAGAAAAACGAAAATTACAAACGAGCACCTCTAAATATCAAAATTAAAAGCTCCGCTTTAAACAGGCTTCTTTTTTCTTTCATATATAAACGCTATGACTGTCCAGCTCCGGAAGCTTCAAAAGCAATTGCCGCACATATGACGTCGTGTTTACATGCATGCACTCTTAACAGACGTAGTGTAGTAAATGCGAAATTCCAACTGACGCAGTGATTTATTTGTGGAGTATCTTTAAGATGACGACTCTTTAAGACAGGGTTGAGCGACTATATTACCTCTCTTGGGACACACACACAATCATCGTTGCTCATAAAATTGCACTAAGTGATTCCGAAAGAATTTCACCAACTTCATCTTCTCTCTCGTCCAACAACCTCGTTTGCCAATTATTAACATTTCATTCATTTATATTTATATCCATTATTATATATAAAAATTTTTTTCCCTTCTACAAATTATTACACATATTTCACTTGAATTTAACAACCCATATATATATAAAAGTCGCGTGCGATATTTAATCAATTAATTACAAATTAACATTCAGATAAAATCAACATTCAAATAAAGTGTAATATAAAAAAATAAAAAAATAAAATAAAATAAATAGTTATACAAATAAATAAACAATTTTAACATATTGAACAATTTAAAGAATTTCCAATTATCTACATGCAAAGTAAATTGTTATCGGTGTGTATTATATACATATACACTTTTACATTTGGAGTTTATCAACATATCTGACATCCCACGCGCATCGGTAGCATTGCGCGCGTGTACCCGCGGCTTTGAGTATATAACATGGTGTATGCAATTTGAAAGAGGGGAAGAAAACAACATTGCAATGTGCAGGCGATCTCGCGCAGGTATTTCGACTCTGCGCGCTTTCTGTTGCTGCACAGTTGTTGTTACACTACTTTGAATTCAGATTGCGGGCATGAGATTCGATTGGTTTTTTTGTTTTTTTTCCCGTTGAAATTTATGCAATATCTTTGCTCTCGACTGGTATATATATTTATTTATATCCACGGCTTCTTTTGTGTGTTAATTTGTATACCGGTGTAATGGTTTTTATATATGTAAGCCAACTACTCAAACGGCTTTGATGCAACTCAGATGAATTGAATATATTTAAGGAAAACAATATTCTGCAATGTATGTTTTATATTTATATTTATATATGCATATTGTTCTATGTATTATTTAAATTAAGTAAGAGTTTATCTTTTAACTGGGAATGTCTAAAATTGTTCAATTAATCAAATTTTATTCCTCGTTTATTTATAAACTTTCATTGCTTGTATGTAGGGGAAGAGTACAAATCATGGATGTATTATTATTTTTTACAAACATTTGACAGTTTATCAAAAATAAACAATACTGATACGACGTATTGAAGATTTCATCGTCAAAAAGTAAATTTTTGAGTTAATTTTATTTGTTTTTTCACGTCTATACGGACAAAACTAATAGTAATATGATTATACAATAATTTTATAGATATATTAGGCTTTCTAATACCATATATATTTTGCAGGCAAATCTTTAATTTCATACTAATTTTCGGGGTTATGTTTCTTGGGAGAATATGTTTTGAAAGAGCTGGGCTGCAGTGTGATGAAAAAGCCAGCTTTATATGGCCCCTTCAAAAAGCTCTTACTAAGAAATCTAAAATAAATAATGATACAGACTCAGATACATCAAATAAAATTATATGAGTTCTTAAAAAGATCGTACCTAGTCAGATTGCAATGATTGATCTCAAACGGCTAATTTCATGAGAATTTCTTAGATTTAAGTGAATATTTTATCCAGAGTTTGCGTTATATAAAACGTTTTATAATTATATAAGATATAAAATTATATCTTAACATTATTAGTAAATAATATTTTTGTTAATCTAAAATTTCAGTCCTGTAATAAGAACTTGGCTCTTTCAAAACATTGGATGGCGTTTTCAATGCCAATGTGTTATGAAAGAACCGAATTTAATTATTTTTATAAATATTTAAAAGTCCAAAAATACCGATAATTTTAAAAATCATTTTACTTCATCACGTACATAAACAAATAAACAATTACTTATTATACACATTTTTTTATTATTTATTTCCCTGTATATTATTTATCCCTTTTTTCAAAACTGGTTCTTTCATTTCACTCTTCCCCTACAAATTATTATTTCAATTTAACAAAAATAAATCTTAATGTTTTATATTATTTTTATTTTTCTCTTCCCTTAATGTTATAATTAATAATCATAACGGGAACAACATGCGCGTGTGTCCTAATGAGGAGAAAGAGGCTGTGTGAATTTGTGCACAAACGACGTCATTTGTAAAAAAAATTAAGAGCTCCCTTTATCTCGATGTATTTCGCGATTCGCAACTGCATCATCACCGGAACAGGATTATACATGTTTGTACATGTGCATACATAGTTAATTTCATATATAAATGACGACAGCCACGAAGAGAGTATAGAGAAGAAGAGAAAGAGACAAATATTTATACATGTTTAAGTGACTTGTCTCGAGAAAGAGAAAGAAAGATCATTATCGCAAAGAGAGTGCGGTATAAAACGAAACGCGCAGGAACATATCATTGGATGTTGTTACCATACAAATATCTGGAGCACTTTTATTTTTTGGCAATAACAAATTTTTAATTAGCTCTGAAAAAGATGACAGAAGCTTCAAAGAATTTATTTATTTCAATTTTAATTTTGATCTTTATTCATTTCATTCTTTTTTATTTATTTTTGTAATGTTAATTTTTCTTCTGTTTTTTTTTCTTTTTGCAGCATTGAAGGTGAAGTTGATGCTGAGGCGACCAATCAATCAGCTGGTAGCTCAGGGTATAATGCCATGTGAGTATATATTTCAAACACAATTAATTCCAATAATTATATTTCATTTTGTGTATACTCAATCGACCCACTTGTATCAATCATCAATTAATTGACAATTGTTAAAATGTCCTTGTACAAAATTGTAATCAATTGTCAGCTATGTTGTAGTTTTTTTTTTTTTTGTTTCTTTTTTCGCAGAATTTTTTCGCTTCATCAATTGAATTAATTAATTGACAATTTGTCAATTACTTGCAATTGTAATTATGATGATAACTTTTGGCGGCCTTTATAGTGTTATAAAAAAGGTGATAATAATTGAGAGAGGCAGAAAAAAAAATTAATAAAAAACTCAGCGACAATGATTGATCTAGAGAAAACTTTCAAAACAAATTCTCAAAATTAATTAGGTCACATCCTGAAATGTATCAAGTCTTTTTAATGTCACATCATCACATCAACGTTTATGTAGCACTTTATGTTATCTACATACATTATAAACATCTAATGTTTATATATTGCGAGCTCATGAGAATATACACAATAAAAAATTTTTTGTAAAAGTCAAATAGAAAATTTGTGTTGATTGTTAACGTGAATTTAGTATTAGATTCCAATACAAAAAATTTATGGTGAAGTAAAAAAATTATTTTTGTATAAAATTAATAATATTTTATATTAAAATTTTTATTTGTCAAATTTTTCTAATCTTGCGGGCGTTATTGCAGGAAAACTGGACGATCAATTGAAATGAATCAAGGCTTGTTAGCTTCAGTTTTGTATTTTCTTCTATTTGAATTAAAAAAATTCATGAAAAAAAAATTCTAAAACCTTTTTTTAGCAAGTTGGAATAAACTTTTTTTTTTTACAAAAATCAAATTTTTTTTTAAACCTCAGAAAAATTTTTAATCTCACAATTTTTTAAATTTTTCTTAGTTCATATAGAAGAAAAATATATAAAAATTAAAATTTTCTTCAGTTTTTTTTGTTTCACATGAAAATTACGACCTCCATCTTTCCCGCCAATTGGAGACGTTAATTGCAAGATGTTGCACAAAATGTGCAGATAAATCTGCTGCATTTTAATATTTTTAGCTCGAAAAATTTTCTTTTCACTGTTGAAATATATAATAAAATAATCTGAAAAGATCATTAGAGTTGTTTATTTTTTTCTGTCCGGAAAAAATCCTCAAAAAAAAAAACGCAACTTTAGTGTAAAAATTGTGTTGAAAAAAAATTTTAACATAAATTTTCCATGAACTTTTATATAAAAATTTTTCATATAACTGTGTGATATTTGCTGTCGCCAATTTCTTCAATACCAAATGTACATATATACATGTTTACATATTTTTTTTTCCCATGTATACAATGTAACATAATGACAGGATTAATGTTCCATCACAAGTTCTCTTTCTTATTGGTTTCATTTCATGATATTAATTCATTGTTAATAATATTCTACAGTAGTCTTTGATATTCATGCCAATTTATCGTGTTTTATTTATATGTATACAACACATGTCCCAAAAAATATTTTGTGGGCTGAGAATTTTCAAATGTTTATTACAGGATAAAATAAACACACCATTAGACAAGTTTTCTACATAGACACATGTACATACCAAATTGTTTTCCATCTTTTTGTATCTATATAACAAATGCATCGTCATCATAATAAGAAAATGAGGTCGTCTGGCGACTGAAAATTTTCTAGACCTGCAAATTTATCATTATATTATGACACTGGTACATGTTCACGATGATTATATGAAAACAGCTTAAGTGGAATACTGTTGAAAAAGAAAAAAAATTAAAAGTGAATAAATAAATAAAATTCATCGCTTATTTTTGTGCTGCGTCGTTGATTTTAATTTCAATTATATGTTCAAGTATTTTTAAATAATATTTCGAAATTAAATGGTATTTTATTTTTATCCAATTGAATTTATAGTTTCTTAACATGTCTGAAGATAAAAGTTTCATATTCTGATTAAAAAAAAAAAATATAAGACGTTGACAATTTTCATAATCGCCAGCACCAATAATTTTTCTATCAGACATTCAATTGTTTATTTCTCAATATTCCATTATCTATAACTGTAAATATCTCTAACATATATCATACTATCTAAAAAATTTCATCTTTTTATCATTTTCAACACTAATTAATAGCCAATTAGACAGCCTGTAAAATTATTGAGTTAATATATCGTTGTGTATTATAATCAATTAATTATAGTTACATTCATTTTAATAATATGTATAATGATATTATAACCCTGAATGAATATTGAAGTGAGAAAAACAAGCAGAGCTCTTAATTTTAATATTTAGAGGTTCCTTATCGTAGTTTTTGTTTTTCCATTTAAATAACATGGGAAAATTTTTTTTTTTTTATTTTTGTAGCTCAGCATTCACGCATTATAGAGATAAGCTCATAGTTTATTCTTGTAGGGAATCGAATGCTCTACAAAAAAGATCTCTTACACTTTTTTCATAGAGACAGCCATTCTAAAGATATTCAAACCCAAAGTTAAAAATATATAGAAATTTTGACTTTTTTGTTATTAAATCTATACTAATCACTTTATTATTGTCTTGAAAATTATTTTTAATTGAAAAACTGGTTTTAGTGTGCTAATATTTTCATAAAGCTAAAAAAGAAAAATACTCACGTGTCAGTTATTATTTTTTTTCTTTATTTTATTTACTGTAAAAAAAATTCTTTATAATTTATGTCAAATGAATTTTATTTTAATATTTCAAAACAATAGAAATTATGCTGTCTAAATTAAATTAAGTAATGTAACTACAATTAATGAAGTGTTTTCTTATCACAATAATAAAATGATTAGTATCAATTTAATAACAAAAAAGTCAAAATTTTATAAATTTGAAGATTTGAATTTGAATATCTTTAAAATAGCTGTCTCTATGAAAAATGTGTAAGAGACCTTTTTTGTAGAGCTTTCAATTCCCTATAAAAATATACCATGAGCTTTTTACATTTAAATACATTTCTTCATTAATTTACTCAAACATTATTTCATCTTTATATTCAATAAAAAAAAATATTAAATTATACATGAATAAAAAACAAAAAATGCCACAAGAAACTACATAATATACAGTGTAATATTATTACTTAAACATCAAAATACAATGAAATATTGAAAGTGGTTTGTAACAATCTGTCCGATTCATATATGCATCAAAATTGTTTACCCGTACTCGCATGAGTTGTAGTATAGCTCGCGCTCATTTTCACTTCACCCTCGATATAATCCAGTTGGCCAAGTCCAACATAGACTCTCTCACCCACTAAATATCATACAAACATTTATTGCAGCAACAGCAGCAGTAGCAATCCCTCCAATTACGCGTTGGCCACCTTCACCAACGCACTATATCTCCAAGAAAAGAGAACGATTACGCGTGCACACCACCTTCTACTCTCTTATATACATAACGAAACTATGACTTCTTCGTCGTAACACAATTTTAGAACACTAGAGTCGTAGTCGTTGTCGCCTAAGTCGGTGACAATAACGACGCCAGCCTGATACAATTCATCAAAACTATTAGACTAACTCTCTAAATCTCTTCTGAAACCCAACGACATAATCCAGGCAATATTTATCTAATTATAGCTATTACTATATATATTTACAACAGGTGCATAGATTTTCCTCAGCCAGTGCATCATCCATAATAAATATTAATAATTATTATTATTTTATGTATTTATGCAGCCCTGAAAACACCACCAGCCTTTCATGAGCAACGAAAACAGCTGGAACGTGCCAAAACTGGCGATTTGTTGAAAGCAAAAATTCAACAAAGACCAAACCGTGATGTACTTGTGAGACAACATATTCTTGAAGATGTTGGACATGTGGATCCAAGTCTTGCTGAAAGACAACGAATGTTGAAGAAAGCACGATTGGCTGATCAACTTAATGATCAACTCAGTCATCGACCTGGTCCATTGGAATTAATTCAAAAAAATATTCTTCATACGGAGGAGCCTATTGAAAGAGCAGTCAAAGGTAATAATTATATATTTATTTTTCTTCATTATGAGAATTATTCAACTGTTTTCAGCAGGAATTATACATAAATATATTATTTTTAATAGTGCTTATCACTAAATTATTTTATGTGAACTGTCGTACCAGTAAAAAATGTTAAAACCGATTTTTGTTTGAATTTTATGATTTTTTTTAGTTTCCTTCGAAAACTGTCAACTTTACAGCAAAATTATATGGAACCTATTTTGTAGGGGATTAAATTTTCTACAAAAAAGTATTTCCAACTCAAAATCGTAAAGTTAATAGTTTTTGAGAAAAATATAATCAAATACATGGAAATTTGAACTAATTATATTACTTTGAATTGCATGATATTAAACAAATGATATTACTTTTATTGGATTTTTGTCAAAAACTATTAACTCTACGGTTTTTAGTTAAGGAGACTATTCTATAGAAAATTTAATTTCCTACAAAAAAGGTTTCATTAACTTTTGCTGTAAAGTTAATAATTTTCGAGAAAAATCAAAAAAATCATGAAATTCGAGCAAAAATCGGCTTCAACATTTTGTACCGGTAGGGCAGTTCATAGAACATAATTAAGTGATAGACACTATTAAAGATTATATATTTCTGTACAATTCCTGCTGAAAACCAATTGAATAGCATAAAATGCCGCGAAGCTATGCATAAATGAAAAAAAAAAAAATAGCGATTTACATGTTAATCAAATGAGAAAATTTCAAATTGATCGTGGGAGTACTTAATATTAAATTCAAGAGCTCATCTTTGGTGGTAATTTTCTTTCGAATGTTTAGAGTAATATTCCATCCGTTGAGTAAAGAAAAAAAAAAAAAAGTCTTCTCAAACGAAGCACCTTACTATTCAGACAAATAAAATGTTTACTGCAGGTTTTGAATTTATTTTCTCGTACTTTCAGAGGGCCACATTCCGTTCAAAGCAACGTGCGAGGGCCAAGTGACAAAGCCCCAGCCACCTGATCATTACGTTACTTTTGAGGATGATTCACAAAGTTCAGAGGGTGGTGCACCATCACCGCCTGTTGATCAACCGCGTCCCGATGTCCTCGAAACTGCCGCAGCATCAGCAGGAATTGTTACCGTATCACTCAGTATTCCAACCACTGGCGGTGCTGTTGTTGTATCGTCAACATCACCGGTTTTTCAACAAGCAGCCACAAATGAAACGACAATACAAACATTTGCTGAATTATGCAATAGTGTTGTCGGTAATCAACATCAACAACAACAACAACAACAACAACAACAACAACAGCAGCAGCAGCAGCAACAACAACAGCAGCAACATCAGTCAAATCAACATGTTCAACATCAAAATCAACATGTGGTATCTCAGGTATTGAATCAAAATAAATATACAAATCGAAAATTAAATTATATTATAAAGTAATAATCTATACAGTGTGTCTCAAAAATTTTTATACATATGAGAAACTTTTTTATTATTAATTTTACCGAAAAAAGTAATTCTTTACAAAAAGTTCTGCATGATCTGAAATCTAATATACTACCATCGAATATCAAATTTTTCAAGCTGTACACGAGAGATATTATAAAATCGGAATTTTGCTCAAGAATAAAGTACTAATATTTGTGACATAATTGAAAATTGTTATGAAGAAAAGTTTATTAGAATTGAAAACTACGTTCAAATATCTAATTACATCTATCTACCATGAAAATTCAGTTTTATTATTTTTTATAATTTTTTCAAGTTCGATTCATATAAAAAATTTTATTGTAGATAGGTGTAATTAGACATTTGAATGTAGTTTTCAATTGTAATCAACTTTTCTTCATAACAATTTTTGATTATGTCACAAATATTAGTACTTTACTCTTGAGCAAAATTCCGATTTTTTAATATCTCTCGTGTACAGCTTGAAAAATTTGATATTCGATGGTCGTATTTTAGATTTCAGACCATGCAGAACTTTTTATAAAGAATGACTTTTTTCGGTAAAATTAATAATAAAAAAGTTTACATTATATATTATGGATATTTATAATTATATTGATTGACGTGTTGTTTATTTATAGCAAACAAGTCAAACGAATGGACCTACAGCAACACTATTGCCATTGGCTCCTGCGCCCAGTCCTATGTCACTCGGTTCAACGACATCCAGCCTGAGTCCACTATCAAATATATCGATAGCGTCGCCGCCAGCGCCACCGCCTGCTGCAATAACACCACGACCACAACCAAGTCCAATAGCTGCTGTATGCCAAAGGAGCGATGCACCAGGAAAAGATAAGAATAGAAAAAAATCAAAGACCAAGAGTCAACCTAAAACACGTACCATCAAATTTCACGAGTACAAGGTAAATTATATAAAAGATATCTTGTAAAAAGTTTTTTTTTTTACACAATAACTGCAAAAAATTCCTCGAATGCTCAATAACGCCGAGAGTTTGCTTTAAAATACAAATAAATAATATTGTACTCGGCCAACCAAAAGCCATATGGAGTGAGGGAAAAGAAGAAAGAGGGCGACACAAAAGGGGGAAAAATTTTTAAGAATGGAGAAGAAATGTCGTGAATCTCAGTTGCTTGAACCATATACTTTTGGGTTGGTTAGTTGGTTTGGTTTGGAGAGTACAAAAAAATAAAATGGTGGGACAAGTTTACGTTCTCTCCTTCCACTGTTTGGTCCTAAATACGAACATGTTGAGAGAGGTATCCAAGAGAGATCGTATCCAATGATTAAACTCTTGCGATCTTGTTGTGTCGCGCGGGACCACCTCGTTAGCACTGAGTAATTCGTGAACTAATTGCAGTCTTGAGAGTCCACAATATACGTGCGAAATATTTGTTGATAAATAAAAAAGAAATTTTATCTAACGAGATAGATGAAAATTACATACTAAAGAACAAACAAAATGGGCATAGATATTAATAGAATCAATTTATAACTCTTTCTTAAATGCTATATCCCAATTAATTGAGCTTTGAATATAAACAAATCACGTGTCAAATAAATGCTGGCAAATAATTAATAACTAATGAAGAAACAAATTAATAAAAGCGCAATCACTAACGGAAAAATTTTTGGCAGGGTCCGCCAAACGCGCAAAAGACATCGGTGTCGTCTACCACTTCGGGTCTCGGCTCCGCGCCGCCAGGCGAGACCAGCTATGAGCTGCTTCTCCAACAACAACAGCTCTTCCTTCAATGGCAACTCGAATGGCAACACAAGGTACCAGAATCAATGGCACTAATATATAAAAATTCATTTCCTCTATCCTACTTCTCCACCCTTTCTCATTATACTTTATCTCAACCACATGCAATTCTAATAGTTTTTTTTTTTTTTTATTTTCTTTCGCTACTTGTTATTACTTACTTTTTAAAACATTTGGTTGTGGTTTTTTTCTACGAAAGCACTCTCACACAAACTGATTCCTTGACAGACAAGTCCTGGTTTGTTTTTTATCATCACTATTTTTCTTCTGGTAATGACGATAGGTTTATGCCCGAAATAGAATTTTCTCCCCCAATTTCTTATTACAATTCTGTTAGATTTCCTTAATATAAATGCACACGCAAAGATATTTTGAATTTTCTGTTAACACGTCTACTAATTTTTATACTGAATGTAAAAGTCTGAAGAAATTATTGCATGAAATCGTTTTATTTATTTATTTTATTATTTCTTATCCAATACAAAGTAATTGAAATTTTTATCATGCTCCTTATTTATTTATTTTTTTTCAGTATCCGCAAATAATTCTACCAGCTGCACAAAAACCATTGTCGTTAACGAGCAGCGGTGCGAGTGATGCTGGAAGTGTGAGTGGTGCTAGTGTAAATGCACCAAGTCCTGCACCTTCAAATGCATCAAACAATCCATCAGAACAACCGCCATTAAGGCCCCTTGGCAAATTGGAAGATATGAAAGTGAGCGATTTAAAAGTAGAATTAAAGAGGCGAAATCTTCCAGTGTCAGGTCCAAAGCCTCAATTGATTGAACGCTTAAAACCGTTTACGGAATCATCGAGTCTTAATTCATGTTTAACGGGCAATAATTCCAATGGACCTCACATGACACATATGGGACATATTCTTATGGATACACCAGGACCATTGACGTCTGATGACTCGAGTTCACATGCCAAAAGTCCCGGTTCACCGATAAAAGATGAACCCCATAGTCCACGAATGGACTCATCACCACATAATAGTGAACATGATGATCCATCAAGTCCACCTGGTGATGAAATAATTAAAGCACAACGTCAACATATTGAACAATTGCAGCGTGAATTGTATAAATCACAACAGCAATTACAGCAAATTCGTCAAACACCACCGGCGACAGTTCGCGCAGAAAAACTTGTACTCCAACATCATATACAAAATAAAATGCAACAGCAACAATTAGCAATTCATTTACAACAACTGCAACATCTTCAACAACAACAGCAGCAACATCAACAACAGCAACAGCAACAGCAAAACCAACAACAGCAGCAACACGCAGCTTTTCAACAATTAAATGCAAAAGCAAGTCTTGCTGCATTTTTACAATCACAACCAAATAATACCGCCGCAATATTGGATTCAGCAACATTGACAGCGATTAATAATAAGAAAAATCAAGTGAAAAACAATAATACGACAATGCAATTGCCGGCTATCGTTCTTAATTTGGCAAAACCTACAAAAATTAATGGATCATTACTTGGTGCGCTGGTCGCACAAGCACAGGCTCAACAACAGCAACAACAGCAACAGCAGCAACAGCAGCAAAATCAACAACAACAGACTGCAACAACGACAATGATAGAAGAAGATCGAAAATCAACTGCTTTGCCGCATTATGATGAAGCCGCAAAATTATTAAAGGTATTATAAGTTTGTTATATAAAATCATAAAACAGTGTAAACAATTTTTAATTACATTCTTCATTAATTTATTCATCTGAATTATTTATTTTAGGTTAAAATTGAACCCGTCCAAAAGAGTCATATTAAAAGTCAAGTTGTCGATGATGTATTGGAAATACTCATTAAAAATGGTGAACTACCACCGAGCGCCGCTCAGGATCCTGCAACGCCTACAACGCCAAATCGTCAATTACAACAAAATTTAGTTTTCACAGCACCGGCCGACAGCGCTGGAACGCAACAGCCGCTTGTATTCACAGCGGCAAGTCCAATGGCAGTGGATGTCAGTCAAAGTGGATGTCCAAGTTCACCATCGCCTTCAACAACTCCACCAGCTCCGCCGCCATTACCATTGGCAACCTTTGCCGTACAGTTGCCAAGTGCACTTCAACAGCAACAGCAAACTCATCAGCAATCAGATGAAATACCATCATTTACCGCTGATTTATTGAATTCTAATGCTGAGCTTGATGCAGCAATGCTGTTGAGTCCACAATCAGCGCAGCATGGCTCGCCTGATCCTCAACCGCCACAAGAAGTCACATCTTCGGATAATACAAATCTCGATTTGAAGGTATTAATTAAATTTAATTTTTTTCATTTAAATTCAATATTATTTCATTGATTAATAATTGAAATTTTAGTCTCATTTTATTCAGGAATTGGGTTTGGACTTAGAGACATTGGATACAATGGATTTTGGACAACTGGATTGTGATTTAGGTGTTAAAATTGAGGCACCTCAAGAATTAATGGATATTGGTGATATGCCAATGGATATGGATGACCCAGATTGGCTTGATTCACTTATGCCTCAATCACCACCTACATTATCAACTACATCCAATCATTATCATCATCATAATCATCATCATCATCATCACAATCATTCACCACCACATTCTGCTCAATCGACCGTAACTGATCTTTATGATCCACTTCTTGCCAACAGCCAAGATCCATTTGATCTTTTCAACATGGAAGATTCAGATTTTAAAATGTCTACAGATCTCACATTGACCTGGGATAAAGTTGATTTTACAACCTAGCCTAAAAAAAATAACTGTTTTTTAAACATTGTGGGACACGCGGCCATTTGTACTTAGCGATTGAAAGAAAATATTTTTCTTTCTCTATTTTTTTTTTTGTTGTTGAAGTGTGCGCGATATAAAACAACAATAAAGAATGGACAAATAGTTAATTATTCTTATAACGCGCTGGAAAGTGTTGAGAAATCGTGTACTTAAGATGCATGAAAAATATAAAAAGGTTTTTGAGCTTCAAATGCAAAGGTGAAAAAGTGGCGGGCGCTCCATGCCGGTACTATTAAAATTTTAAGTTTAGAAATTAAGGAAAAAACTCAGTCAATGTTTACTCATCATGTAAGTATCCATCAACGTGCGATATTTCAATAAACAGTTTGCAAAAAATATTAGAAGGAATAAAACAGGGACGAGTCATCGTGAACGAAGACTGGAATTGAGTAAAAAGTATAATCGCGCAATTCAAAACACTAAAAACGCAATCACTTGCAAAAAATAAAATAAAATCATATAATGTGTAATCGTCATTCACTAGAGATTCTCGGATTCTCTCGAAGGAATATATGATAAACGTTGGTGGCTAATAACAATTGTTGAAAGATAAAAAAAAATGAAACAAAATAAACACAAGAGTGAATAAAAGTAAAAATTCATTACAAAATATTGCAAAATAAAGTGAAAGCGAAAGTAGTGTGGATAAAAGAGAAAAACGTTGCATTGCTGCCAATAATACTTTCAAAATTCTCCAAAGAAAATTCCTCTGTAATTGAGGTTTTTTAGAGCTAGTTCTAAACCACTATCCAGCCTTCTGTTATATGTTTTGTTGCTTAAGTTTGAGTAACTGCAGATAGCGTGTGTGTGTGTGTGCGTGTGTTTGTGTATGTGTGTATGTGTATGTGTGTGCTAAAAAAAAAAAGGACTAAGACATTGAATCATATTTATCATAGAAGAAAAATCTGAGGAAATACCGAACACAAAATTGAAAAATGAAAAAAAAAAAAATCCAAATCTACCATAAAATTCATCGTAATGGTAATCGCATTAATACTTTATAAAACAAAATAAAAAGCTAATATAATAATATAGCATGATCGATTAGCCTGCGCCCGATAGTTATTATTGCTATTAATCTAATCAAATAAACATATAAACATTCTTTGAATTTTATATTTTATGTATTGATGAGCGCGTGAACTCATTGTTTATCATTGTGACAACAAAACATGAGTCATTTCATATAAATTCTCGGGCGCAGTGACAGATATCATTTTTCAAATCACAGATACTATATGTATTTGTATATCAATTGTTTATACATATACATAAATTAAAATTAATGATCGATGTGTGAAAGAAAATTTGGGACAAAGTAAAATAGAAAGAAAGAAAGAAAGAAAAATAATGCGACACGGCACGACTTATTCGTTATTGTTTCTAATTTTTCTTCTTTTCTTATATTTTCTTCCCCCTCTAAGGATATATTTCTAGTTTTGTGACATTCCATTCCTCCAAACTTGTCCGATAAATAATAACTTGATATCAGATAAGCAAAGCAAAAATGACCCACGAATCCGCTATATTATATCCGAATTGATTTTCATTTTGAAGTGTGGTAAAGATGAAATGAAAAAAATTGTTATCGAATAAAATATGAGGATGCAGTGTTTTTATCAAACACGTCATAAAATTTTGTCGTGCCTGTCACAATACGAGAGAATGCGAGAGAGCGAAAGTGAAGAAGAGAAATGTAAAAATACAATTTAATTCAAAGAAATGAAATTAATGTGAAAATTGTTTTTGATTTGCGTTGAAGAAACACAAAATGCGATATGAACTCTCAACGAAAGAGAAAAAAAATGAAAAAATGAATAAATATTTGATAATAATAATCGAATGGATATATTGATAGATTGAATGAGTTAAATTTGATAAAATAACGTGAGTGACCGATGAATAAAAGCTGGTTATGGTGCTAAAATGATTTTATTAATAATTTGTTGTATTAAATTATTATTGCGCCGTGGCAGTAGATAATATCGAAAGTGCCACCTTTTAATTCGAATTAAAAACACGTTCGAAACACGTTCATTAGGGTTTAAGTTATTAATTGATAAGAAGAAAGATAAAAAAAAAAAACGATTATTGATGTGAAAAAATTTTTATTACTAATTCTCGATTGCATTATATTATTACTATTACTCTTCGATTGGTCAATTATTAGTTAATGATGGCTTCAGTGATTTCTGTCAATTGATCGCTCATATTCATGATATAGAAAAAAATAAAAAAAACTGTATAATGATTTTATTTTTATTCATAATCTCAAGAGGAACACGGACAAAGTAGCAACATTCCAAATACACGTCATGTTCCTTCATTTTCGTTCCATCATGTCAAAAATTTAAAAAATCTACATGATCTTTGGATCGCTAATTCTATTATAAACAATGCATTTAAACGCACGCGATTTTGTCCGATTTGCGAATATTCAAAGAAAAAAAAACGCATTATTACGTTGCCCAAAAAAAAAAAAGAAAAAATTCAACGCATTTAATTGATTTTTTTGTTTTCATTTTTGACCATGCAAACAGAGAGAAATATTAATGCAACGAGGATTTGTAATAGAAATAATCATCGGAATTGTTTTTATTTCGAATGAAGAAATGATGATAAAATCAATTTACTCATAATAATTTCAACGTAAAATGGAATAATATGAGATAAGAAAATAAAAAATACAAGTCAGGTACAATCAGTTGAATTAAAATTAACCAGATGTGCCAAATAAGAAGATGAAAATGCCCCTTTTCAGCCACACATATCGCTTCCTCTTATTCGTCAGCGCCCGTTGCCATGACAATAAAGGTCTTATTGTTTTTGTAAAATATTGTAATATATGATGATAAAAGAGGAAAAAATGAAGGAGTAAAAAAGTTGAAAGAGAACACTAAAATTTTAGTGTTTAAAAATTTAATTATAAATGCGAATGTTAATAGTATAATTGCACATTACTCAGTGATAAAATACATTATGATGTATGACTGAGTGACGTAGTGTGAGAATCGTAACATCATTGCAACGTTTCTCACATAATAAAAAAATGAACGAAGAAAAAAAAAGCTAATAAATGAATAAGTAAATAAATAAATGAATGAAATGAATCTATTATCATTTTAAATACGTCAGAAGAAAGTGATTGTACATTTTAAATCGATTGGCATTAATTGTTCATTTGATTATTGGGCTGTGCGAATCTGGTAGTCTGTCACAATGAAAGTCGAGTGTCTTTTTTAAACGCCATTTATATAAATAAATAATATTTATACGGCGTCAATATGCGAGAATTATTGCTTAATCTTTATAATGAAAAAAAATAAATAAATAAATATATAAATAAATGAATAAAAAAACGAACAAAAACAAAAAAAAAAACTCGAAAAATATGAATGAAAAATGAAAAAAAAACCTCTTTTTTAAACTACTATATACCAGACATAATTATAATTAAAACGAAAAACATATTTTATATGGATAAAAATTATTGTACATGAATGAATCAATTTACCATTGCGCAAAGAGCTGCACAACGTGCGTAATTATTAAGTGTCAAACAAACATGAAAGTTTGGCAAAAAAAAAAAACAAAAAAAAAAACAATTACTGAATTTTATTTATCAATATAGTTTTTAAGTAACGATCGATTAATTATTGCTAGAGAGAGTGTTATTTATTTTTATTTGTTGCAAATTTATCGATTGCCTTCCATTTGAGTAAATAAATAAATAAATAAATAATTATAAGCCATGTTGTTAATGTTTCTTGATCAATTTTTAAATTATATCCATGTCCACATTTTCAAATAGATAATCAAACCAACAGTGAAACTTGAAATAAATGAAGGATTGAAAAATAATGGATTACAAAGTCAAGTATATGGTATCTCGGTAAATTTATTTATAAATAAATTTGATGTCAATACGAAGTTCGAACATCTATATCAATACGTACTATTTACAACAATCTCTTTCATAAAGTATAATTATTTTTTTTTTTTATGGTCTGTGTGTATGAGTCAGGTGATCTATGCGCAAAACAATAAGTTTACATTTTCTATATGCACTTCTTTGTCTATTTGTTGCGTTTTTATTTATTTATTTTTTTTTCTTCTCGTTAAATTAGATTTTGTGATGTGCTCTTTTCTCTTTCATGTACATGCAGGTACACTATCTACGTACAATTAATAATACTGCGGTTATAGTTGAAGCCTTCGCTCGTATCAAAACAAAAATGAAAAATGGAAGAATAAGAGAAAATGAAAAATAATAATCATCTTACTAAGAGATATACAAGAATTTTGCTATTAATTTCTGTGACATACACAGACGCATTATATAATCAAAAATTCGCTATCTCATTTTTTCTTTAAGTAATAATCGTCATATCTAAGGTATAAATTACACAATTGAACTATTTTTTCTTCATAAAACAGTTAGGTATGTATACAATTTACCAACTGTTTTATTTTTTCTTTATTTTTTTTTTTTATTATTCAATAAATTCTATAAAATCCACACGACTTCAGTTAGTTATGAGAATGTATACTCGAAATTTATTTATAATTTGTCATGACGGGGTGTTCTAATTTTTAAAAGTCTGCAATTCCTACATAAAACGTAGATCGAGCAAAGTTTTATATACATTATTTTTTTTCCTATCAACACACTTGTACTAAAAACCATCATGACAAATGGAAAAAAAAATTGCTACGCGACAATTATAATTTAGAAAAAAAAAAAAACGTTATTTCTCACACGCAGCCACACAACAACGCCCACACACATACATACATACATAGATACACATCATATCATGTGTATATATTATTCGTACTATTTTATAAAAATAAATTTATCGGAATTCAAGTGTCTCACAAAATGCCCGGGACGTTGTTTTCGCCCGCCCGCACCGTACGTGAAACTTGTAAAAGCGGTCATTTTAACAAAGCCACTGGGCAATCGGGGACAATCGACAAAAAATTTGTTCAATTAAAACATTTACAATTTTATATCGATTATTTCGAGCATTGACAATATCATAAACGTACATTTTGTGAGTTGGAGAATGCCATTTTAACTATCTATCTATGTAATATATTTAAATATATGTCGAAACATATATTTATACCCTGTTTAAGTCCATGTTTGAACATATGAGAAATAACGTTTAACTTTTTGTTCTATTAATACAAAAATCGAGTCGTTGAGTTCACATAAATATTTATAAATTACACTTATAAACAAACCTAACAAGACTTTAAGATTTTTACACACACGCTATCATTTTTTTCATCTAATATTCACAAGTTAATAAATATTAGTGTATATTATTTAACTCGATATACAGTATTTAACTATTTACATAACGCTTTTCGTATACGTAAAATTTACAATATATTTATACAAACATATTAGAACATTAATGAGACTCGATTATTTGTCGCGTAGATAATTGTTTTTATTTTTTTTAAATTTAATTTCTTGTAACATTCTCATCGTATTTGGATTTTAATTATTTATACGCGGCAGTAGTATTTACATTTGAGGTAATCAGAATTTTTGCCCCTAATACACGATAATATATTAGACACAGCGAATGCAGCACGAACAATTGATTAATTAATTTGTATAATCAATTATTTAATTAACTATATAGAACAAGAGTTTGCATGATAATTAATAATAGAGATAACAATAATACTAGTTGCATTGACACGTATGAATAGTAATAGCTATTTAACCATTAAATGAATAAATAAGAGAGATAAAGATAGAGAGTAATGGTTGTTTTTTTTTTTTTTTTTGGATAAATTAAATAGTCAGAAAGACAAACAAAATTGACAATAAAGAAAAACTGATTAAATGACACATTAATTATTTTTGCAATGTCTCATTTGTTCAGCATTAAATACGCGATTAGATGATAACGAAGAAAAGAAAAACTATTAAAATTCTATTAAGTAACTGTGTGACACATCATGATAAATAATATTTGTATCAACGCGATGAAATGATGTAAAAAAAAATCTTGAGAAAAATTATACAAGCGATATAGCTTTCGAACGGAATTTCGTTTTACAATTCATATCCTAAAGAGAAACACGATTTCAATAATTGCGTAAAAATTCTAATGTTATTATTTCATTAATAATTTAACGCTTGATTTTTTTTATTTTCCGCATTTTATCATTTTTTTTTTCTATATTATTTTACCTCGCCCAACGACGAATAAAATATGTGCCTGGTTTATATTAATTGAAGATGATGATATGTTTGTTTTTATGTCGTGATGAAAACAACAATTATTATTTAATAATTAATAATTACTATTCTTCATAAAGGACTCAACAAAGCCGGAACCTCTTTTTCAATATTTGACTCGTTAATATTTACATTGGGGTATCTCAAAATTGTACATTTGAGTTTGTCACAAAAGCCAACATATATGCACACATAAGATGTATATACATGTATGATTATATAGTGGATACAAAGCAAGTAGAGAAATACACTCAATAAAGAGGATGTACATCTCTCTCTCTCTCCAGGCAACATGTTATATTCAAGCTGTGAATATTATTGTTGTTGTTCATCACGTCACTTTTTTCTTCAAACAAATTTTACTATCTCAAAATGACATTATTTTTGTTTTATATTACGATTTGTTTTTATTCCCGTGAAAAACCGTATGAAAATAAATAAATTAGACGCACTCTCAAACAGATTAGTTTACGATAAATTCACGGAATTATTGGCACACTCGTTCCGATTTTCAGCGAGATATTATTATCTCATTTAGTCATCCAAAATATTTTTCATAGCAATTTTATGCTCGAACGCGCGTTGATAAACAAACATATTATATTTATCTCAAATTAATCCGACGTTTCTGGTGCGCCGAAATAATGAACTCGCATTTCTTCAATAGCTCTACACCATTCCAATGCAAAACCCTCTGGCTCCTCAAGATAATACGTTCTATTAGGCTGTAACATAATAAAAATCAAAAATGAAAATAAATAAAACAATAAATATATATTTAATTGAATGCTATAGAATTAATTAATACCGTGTGAACGAAGAAGATTTTGAAATTCTTTGGTTCTACTCGAAGCTCTGGGCTCCATGGAATTTCGCCTTTCAATACCATATTGACTGGATCAACATAATAAAGATGAGGTCCAGGTGTTAACAATAACATTCGTCTTCGTGCAAATAATCCTTTTCGTTTGTTAACAAATCCCTGTTTTAATATTAAATTACCATCGACAAATGAATGCCATGGATTTGATGCACGTTGAATTTCCAATTGAATTTTAATTTCCTCTGGTGTTATATCAGAAATACTTATTCCTTTTCGATTTGGGTTTCTAACAGTTGACGGTGGTGTAACTGCAATTGTTGGTTTTTCCGGTATTTCATCATCACCAATTCCAAGACCCAGCAATCTTGTGAGTTGTTTATCATCAAGACCAGGTTCTAAATGATCAGGAACACGATAATGCGATCGTAATTCTTCATGCTCAGATGTACCAGGCAAATATGGATAAATTGGTGGTGGTGTTTGTTCATGAAGTGTTTCAAAATTAACAGCTTTAAAGAAAGAATGAGCACGTATACTTGGATAACCAGCACCATGTTCATCTTGAGCACCAAGTCGTTGGGCAGGATTTAATACCAATAATTGGCTTACCAATGACTTTGCCAATGGACAAAATCCATCGGGAATTTCATATTCAAGCTTAATAATTTTTTGAAATATGAGATATTCACTGCGTGATCGAAATGGTGGCAATCCCGATACCATTTGATATATAATACATCCAAGTGCCCATAAATCAGATGATCGGCTTGCAGTCTTGTCGGTGAGTAATTCAGGTGATACATATTGTGCAGTACCAACAAAAGAATTTCTTCTCTCACGTCGATATTGTTGATCATCCTGATCTGTTACTTCAGTATTTGTTGATTGTTGTTGTTGCAGGAGCATTTGTGGATCGTCCTTGAGAATTTTAGCACTACCAAAGTCAGTGATAAGTATGTGCATCCTCTCGTCAAGTAGAATATTTTCGGGTTTAAGATCACGATGAATTATACCAAGACCATGAAGATACTCTAAACCTCTTAGAATTTCAGCTGAATAAAATTTCGTACATTCAATATCGAATGAACCAACTTTATTTATGTAGGGCAACAGCTCGCCATTTTTCGCGTATGACAAAACAAAATACAAACGATCAATATCTTGAAATGTACAAAATAAACGCACAAATGAATGTTTTGCTCCTGCCAACATATTCAACACTTCTTTTTCACGTTTAACATATTCAGTTTTTTTTTCTTTGATTATATAACGCTTATCGCACACCTTAATTGCGTACTCCCGACTTGTATGAATGTCTTTGGCAAGATAAACCTGTATAAATATAAAACAAAATTGTAAAATTAAACATTTATAACATAAATTTTATTTTCAAAATAATTTTATAACTAAATTAGATAATACTTACGGTGGAAAAACTGCCTTCGCCAATAACTTTGCCAAAAATAAAATCTTTTGGGGTACGTTTGTGGATGGAGAGATTGGTGAGAGTGGAATTTGTGGTGGCTGGAACTCGAGGCGCCAAATTATTTGGTGGTACAACGCCTACACCATTGGTCACATCGTTTGTTGGTGGCGACATTTTAGATACCGGCCCCTCCACAGTTGCTGCCGGCTGTGGTGAAACGGTAAGTGCCTGATTCGCCACACGCTAAAACACAGGAAATACCAAAAACACACATTATAGCTTACTCTCAATTCTTTTTTATTTTATCATATTATTTATTTATTTTTTTTTTTTTTTTTCGTCGCCAGTTCATGAGTAAAAGTTGAACGAAATTGATCAATCAGGCGCGTGACGACAACGTGGCGCCTATAATATTCGCATAATGTAGATCGAGGCGTCGGGTTAATATTTACCCAATTGCTTGTGCGATTACTCTTGACATCCAGACTGGAATTTCACAGACACTCTGAAGAAGTGAATGTAGATATAAACACATGTCTGCATAAAATAAAAAAAGAAAAAGAGGAAAAAGATATAGAACTAGAGTGAAAAAATATATAGACAAAAGAAATAAAACGTTGACAAAAGAATAGTTGAATCGAAGTATTAAAGAAAATAATATGACAAAAAGAAAATAAATAAAAAAGAAGCGAATTAGAAAGATGAAGATGAGAGACTGGTTGGGTGTGTCACGGTAGGCACAAACTCTTTGGAAAGCAAACCCTCATAACCAAAACTGTCACATAATACGTATATCCGGTGTTTAACGATCGTATGGTAAGTAACACAAGGACAGACAGACAGACAGACAGACAGACAGACATATATACATATTCCATACACTATCTCCGTTGGCAATTCTAATCATTTTATTTCCTGTCTACTATATAATTCTTATAAAAATTTCAATCATCAATTTTTCCATTGAATAAATGATATCATCATCATAATCGTATTTTTATTTATTTTCATTTATTAAATTTATCAACATGCTAACGTATCTTTTTATTTTATTATAAGAACATTGATAAACTGTCTGTGTCACCCTGCGTGCAAAACCAATGTATATATTATGAAAGTAAATTTATTTATATTTATTGTGTCGTTTTTGAAGGCTGTCGCGTCAAGCCTACCTCATAGGCCATGAGAGCGCGATCAACCTGTTTCCGGTTTTTCGATCGAGGCCATGTTATTGGTTGGATGGTTAGTAGTACATAAACAATCAACAAGAGTATATAATATTAAGAGAAGAAAAAAGAGCAAGGATAGTACGTGTATATAACACCGGTGTAAAGTCTTATAACTCTCTTGTTTACGTATTGTCGGCCTAGCAACAGCTGTTTGGCATTGAGAAATCGGCACACCACCAACGTCGACACGTCTGTGATTTTCGTTGATCTTTTAAATATATATATATATATACATGTATACACGAATACATCTACCACCGGCACCGACATCCAAAACATCCAACATATTTTTACAAGAGATAATTTTAAACGCGCCACTGCGTACATAAGAAATAAGACAAGACTAATCTTAAATTAATGCGTGGAATTTTTTTGAATGACAGTTGAACAAAATAAAAAAACTAAATAAATAATGAGAATAAGAGACAATAAAAAATATGGAATTTAAATCAATGATGAAATTAAAGAGAAGACGAAGAATAAAAGAAAATAAAGGAGATAAATAATGCATCGTCGTGTGCGGTTTTATATATTCGTATATCGATATAGCGTGGTCAATCGACGTCAACATTGTATCGGATATGCCCGGCTGATGTGTTTACGACAACTGATCGCGTGCAATTGTGCAATTCGTCTTCAATTCAAGTCATGGGGACCCCCACGAGAAAAACACAAAATAAAAATGTCCAAACACATGTGTATAAATTTATATATTGTCTTTACAAAATAATTCAAGTATAAATAAATAATATTAAAAGAAAAAAAACTTTGAAACATTGAATTCTAATAAAAATACATTTCAATTATAAACACAGTGAGCTAAAGAATAGGATAAAAAAAAACCTCTGCTAATGTAAGATAGATGTCTAACAGTTCGACGACTCTTGGTGTTGTATACATTACATTTGTATACAACCAACACGCTCTGTCACGGGATTTATTTTATCGCAGTTACAAACGTGTACATATACTATACACATCGACTATGACGTGAGATCAATAGAATTGTATAACTATCGAAACATATTTAGAGAGAAAAAAATTTTTTAAATCAACTCAACCATTTTTGTTTCTTATGAAAAAAAAAAATAATAAAAATAAAAATAATATTGGGTCTTCCACGTGTTTGTCTAATTTGTCAGAATTTTTTTCTTTCTTTACTATTCTTTATTAATTTTATTTTTCTCCTCTTCGCCTATATATCAGTCCTCTCTTTTTCAATCCATTTACATGAGTGAGTCGAGAACCCTACGGCATCAACCATGCGTGTCAGGCCATCGACCTCGTCCAAGCATTCGCCTGCGAACCAACCAGTTCCCCACCAAGCTCTTATATACTATGTACTCGTCTTGCTCGACTCATTTATTTATTTGCTTATCTATTTCCCCTTCTTTTATTCTCTTACATTCCTTCACATACATATATACATACATGAAAAAAAAAAAATAGATATATGTGTGTACATATGCATATGCGATAGATAAACGAGGGAGAAAGACGCAAGTGAGAATGTGAGAAATAAAATAAGAAAGATAGTGCGGAAGTATAGTAATACCGCCACAAAGATGACCGCATACAACTGGCAATTAAAAATTACAAGTTATGTATAATTTTAACATCGTGTGAAAATTTTCAAACTTTGGTTTATTCTTAATCACATAATTGCAGCCTTATAAGGTAAAAAAAAATCTCAGTACTCGCTTACTTCTCATCAATACAATGCTGAAGAAAGTTTTTTAAAATTAGTTGATTCATCAAATGTAGAATTTTTTTTTTTTATAATTATTATTCATGGTTTTTAATAGACTGAAATGCTTGATTAATAATAGTTAATATTAATGTTTTGAGGAGAAAGATTGAAGTCAAGATTAAATAATTTTTTTATCACTAGAATTGTTTCACATGAAAATTTTGAGAATGAAATAGAACAAATAATTTTCAATAAGAAAAAAAAATACTATTTTATTGTTTCACATAAAAATTTTGAGAATGAAATAGAACAAATAATTTTTAATAAGAAAAAACAATACTATTTTATTGTTTCGCATAAAAATTTCGAGAATGAAATGGAACAAATAATTTTTAATAAGAAAAAAAAAATACTATTTTATTGTTTCGCATGAAAATTTTGAAAATGAAATTAAATAGAACAAATAATCTTTAGTAAGAAAATATATTACTATTTTATTTATTTATTTATTTTTTCAAAGTCATTCAAACAACACAATAGAGTTATTTGCAGAATAATTACTATTGGGAGCTGATTGAACACACGCGTTGTACTACGATGAACAAGAGAGAGAAAGAGAGGGAGAGAACTCGTGGGATTTTATGAATGGCCATTTAGTGCGCGCTATCGCTGTGAAACAACTCTCATGACGCCAACCGTTGACTCACACACACACACACACACATACACACATTCTCCTCCATCTATTTCACTCGTTCTTTTATTCTTTAATTCTTTCTCGCTTTTGTGCGTTTCATCTTTTTCTACACTAGACAGTAGTAGTGTCCAACACATGTATATACAGAATACAACACTAATGCCGGCGCCTCTTTTTAATTTTTTACACTCTGTACACCCGGTATATATATCTATATACATTTGCTCTACCCACAGTGACATTCCAACGACCATTCTAATTTTAGAACCTTGCACATCTCCGTCATATACATACAATTTTCTTTCTTACATCTCTTTTTATTTTTTTTTTTTTTTCATCTCCTTCCTATATTATGTATCAATAAAAATATCTTTCGTGTGAATTATTTTTTTCTCTATTTCATTTTCAATTTTGTTCATTATACGCGCGATAATGTATATGTGTGTACGAATTTATCTCGATTATTTGTGTGTTGTGTATATTGTATAATATGATTTTTACATTCATTCAAGGAGATTAATGCACCAGCGACACGTCGAATATTAACCGACCCATAAAGGCGCGCACACACTTTTACCCCGTGAATGAGATGTTTTACATTCGCAGACGATGAAATGTGCAACGACCTCCGCAGTCCCGAGGTACAATTGCTGCTGCTGCTGCCGCGCGTGGGCTAAATTGCAACGTAAAAACGCGCGCACAAGCTTTCCCTACATATATATGTATTAATATACTTATTTTATATAATATTCTATTTATAAACACATTGAGACAAAAATAAAATATATAATTATACGATAATTATAAAGCCAGACATTGTAAATTGGTCTATTATATATAGTTTATCAAAAAATATCAAGATAAAGAAAGAAATTACTCAAAAGCAATTTCTTATTTTTTCTTTTTTTGTTTTTCAGTCTGTTTATTAAATTCAATGTATTTATGAATTACGATAAACAACATTGAAACAATATTTATATCTGCGACCTTCCACCAACATTAAATAGATATCATTTGTCGGTTGGTCGTTGCATATAAAACTTCCGGGCGTTTCCGAATCGATTGGCTGCTCGCAAAATTTTTTGCATTTTTATCTTATGGTTAATATTATAAAATTAAATAAATTAAAAAAATATATAAATTATCTAGGAGGAATATTTATCTTTACTATTGAGGGAAATATAATAAAAAATTTCTGGATCACTGTAAATTAATTATTCCAGAAATATTAATATCATATGTTTTATGGAAAGAATAATATTATTATTTGGACACTAAGATATTATTACGTTACTACGTTGTTATACACACTACAACTACAGACACAATGTATACCTGAAATGATTTGGTAGCAGCTGCTATGCAATATCATATAGTATATAACTATATACACAAACAGGACTTGAGAGCGTAAACAACTTTCAAACAAATCTCCATATATAAGCTTGATATGCGAGTTAGTTTATAAGCATATAAAATTCGTGTGTCTGGACAATAACAAACACATCGAATTTATTTAAATTCAAAGGAACTTTAATTATTCATGTCTAAATGTTGTGTACAAATATACATGTTGGTATTTATATTTGTATATTTTATATACATCATATATAAAGTCGTCGTCACTTGATAAATTTTACTAAATATCGAATTGCAAAATTTTAATTTTTACGCATCCTATCACTCTTTTTGTATACATTAATTAATCTTTCATTAATCCTGTTGATGAATTTAAATTTGGACTGACAATGAAATAAAACTAATCAATGTTTGTCTCAGTCTCAAGTATAAAACGATTAAATAATTTTCTTTCACAATTATCAATGACAATAATTGTAGCAATTTCATTGATTACTTTTCAAGCTTATATCACATTTCGATAATTATATAAATATATATAAATTGATTAAAAGTCACAAAGTCCGTGAATGTCTGGACGTAATAAATATCCCACTTTGTTGATAATAATCCGTGTATTGAAAATTCGAATAAAATTCGATGATTCTTACCTTGAATAATTTTTTAAGCCGCCTGTAGCCGCGACGTAATCGCGACATGTACTGCTTGTTGGAATCCAGTTTGATTTTTTAAAGCCACTATGATATATACAAGACGAAATATTATAATTATACTTTAACCATAACAGAAAGAATTTTTAAAATGATAATAAACTGCGATGAAATCCAAAATTATTTATATAAGTTTAAAACTTTTATTTACAGAAAATTAATATTTATGTTTAGATTAATTGCAAAAAAATAACTGATTGAAAATATATATATATATATTTCTTTTTTTTTTTTATTTAGATTGGACGGAACTTGACACGATAAAGAAATTACATCCTTACTAATCGAGAACCGTTCGCTCACTAAATTTCTACAGACGTCGCATCGAGGCTGCTTACCCGCGCTTTCTCCCACCACAAAACTCGCTCGTTTTCCGCCCCAAGCGTCGTATCCCCACCCTCTATCTATTACACTCTCTCGTATTACCAATACACGTACTCTTTTCTCCCACCATTATCAAGCTGCCCCCGCGTTGAACATTTGCGTGGGGATTATACCCGCCCGTCTATTCATTTTCCCTTGAGAGAAATATGTATATACAAACACAAACACGTATATATATATATATATATATATATATGTATAATATACTTTTCTATATTTTATTTTTATTCGTTTCTGCGCAATAACAATTGCGCGCAATAATATTTATGCACAATCATCCCTCTACGATGAAATTTTTATGAAGGAAAAAAAAAAAAATATATATTTTTTTTTATCTATAATTCAAACACTAAAAATAAATAAAAATACATATATATTTTATGACGGATTTTAAGTGTGGGAAATAAAAAAAAATTCTTTAATTAATTTTTATTTGTTGTGAATGAAGGGAATATACTGTACATTCTGTGATTGGCGCCCTTTTTCCATCCAAAACTCTTATAATCTGTTCGTGCAAGTAATGAAGCAACGATGGAGGGGAAATTTATATTGAGTTTGAGTGTATGTTATTGTATACAGTGTTGATGAGATTGAGAGAGGGTAAAAGATGAATACATGTATAGTATTTCAAGGGATATGCGCGCGCATCTGAAAGCCAGACATAGGAGAGGGAATTTTCAGCGACGGCGCCAGAAATCCCTACTCTAACGTCCCACGTGCATACTATAGTGGGGAAATTGTACAAGCCATGGATCCGTGCGCGCGCGCATTCTTCAGCCACTTCGTGGTGTATTTGTTTGTTTATAGGCCCGTTCTGGGAAATACTCGATACGAGTAACGGTCTTGCCGATGTGTAAGTGGCTTGCATTCCCATTCTGGCAATATATATACTCATACAGCGCATCCGGTCGATTCTTCGTTTGGGCGTTGTAAAAGTGCACTTGAATTTTTTTTTTTTTTTTTTTTATATATTCTTCTTCCTCTTAACGCTTTAATTCCACAATATTATCAAATGATGATAATACCCATGTATTCATTAATACAATAATCCGATAAAATTAAATGATGAATGAGAATATATATTTTTTATTTTTTAATAGCTTATTTATGGATGTAAATAAATTGAACGAATTTCTTAAATGTATACTATAACAAAATTGAGATAATGAATTTATTATTATTTACGTTGTTTAGATTATATCTATCTACGTTTGTATGTATATATAAACTATATGACATATTCGTAAACGACACAAAATTCCATGTACGCATCGTTAGAATGGGGAAAAAAACGAAGAAATAAATTTACGCAGTACTGCACAATATTATACATTATGTATACTATACATGTTTGCGTGACTGTCGCGACATTTGACGACATGAATTTTGGTCACGATTATATGGCCTTATATTTGTTTAAATGATATATATGTACGTCGCAATACTAATGTGACATGGCACTTGATATCATCACAACTTATCCAATGTCTTAGTTAGACATGTCATTAAATAATTATTTTAGTATATATATAAATAATCTATATTTGTTTTTGTCATGACGTCAATTATATATTTAGCTTATTTAAATGTTAATTTTATTATTTTTGTTTGTTTTACTAAACTGTTTCTTCCATTAAATTCAAATGCCATCGATAATTATTATCATCATTGATATTATGATTGTCAACTATTAGTGATAACGGAAGTGAAATAAATATTTTTGTTTTATAGTCACGTCGACATGAGGAAAAAGAAAAAAAAAAGGTGAATATAATAGATATTATATTTTACTTCGAATACGTTGCTATTCGATAATGTGCAGGCACAAACAAGTACAAACACGTCGACTGTCTTACGTTGGATTTATGCACAACGGGTGTGTGCAACATTCCACTTGATGTTATTTACGCGAATCTCTCGCCTTTGCTCCTCTGGGGAAAGATAACTAAGTAATGACGAAAGGCGTCAAAGACCGACAGTATAACTACGCAATGGATACACCGGAATGAAAAGCTTCCATATGTTCATATACTAATACTGTCTAGACAAACTTCCTTGGAAAATTTATCGAGGAGGTAAACAAGTTTGTCACGGTAATAAATATGCAACGGGAGGAATTTAAATTGTCATCGATTAAACAATTTTGCCGTTGTGTATTGTATTTATACAATAAGAAGGTGGATTATATATGCATATATAGATGTGTGTATATTTTTATGTGAAACTGGAGAAATGTATTTGATTACAAAGTTCAAGTAAATATATCTCGTATAAATATTATATTAATCATCTATGCCAACGTTGCGTATACGTGATACAGAAAATGTGTGTGTGTGTGTGTGTGTATGTACAAAGTGTGAGATTTTTTATATACGAAAGCGCATATTTATTATAAAAATAAAATTAATTTTCAAAAAATATTAGATACGTATTTTTCAATTATTTAATTTGACGCGTATGTTGCGAGATTTTTCTCTCTGTATTTCCATTTTTTTTCCAACACTCTGTATATATTAATTTCAAATTTGTAAAATAATATCATGCTACTTTTGGAAACTATATGAAAAACTTATATTAATTAATTTTAAATGACAAAATATAGGCTAACAGTTGTTGGAAATGTCCCCGGGATAAATTCCAATTGATCTTTACAATAATTTTATATGTATTAAAAATTTTTTTTCTCCCTGCTCTCATTTAAAAATTATAAATAAATAATTTAAACGAATAAATAATAAATATCCACTAGTAGTGGATATAGAATATATTTGAAAAAAAGAAGAAGAAAAAAAATAAATGTGAATAAATTTACTGGAAATTAATTTTTTTTTATATTATCATAATATAAAATTGTTGATTAGACAATTTTGCAAATGATGTGTAGGTAGGTAATAAGGCGGACATGATCGATGTAGAGAAGTGAGAATTTACGCATGTATATATGTAAGTTCCGGTACATGTATATATATATAAGAAAAGTCGAGAATCTCAGAGATAATGTCGATGGAACGTCAGGATGTCGCGTTGACTAGCAATTAGTTCGCACTTAGGAACTTCCTCTCTGCAATTCGAACAGCCGGACGTGCAATAACGAGTCGTGACGGCGCTTGAGATCCACGCTGTGATGCACGTATATATATACACGTGCCAACACGTCATTAAATATTATTCCTACCTATACACTGATATATGCTGTATGATGTTATTTTTTTATTTACTTACATTCAATGTTAAAATGGAAAAAAAAAAAAAAAAAATTAATTGCTTTCATGTGTTCAAATACGGTATGAAAATATTTTTATGTCTTTGTTATTTAAAATTATATTAAAATTATTTTCACGGAGGTTTAACGCAATTCTAATATTTAAATAACGATAATTGATACAACATTTTTTTTTTTTTTTATTTTCATTAGCGTAATTATCACCTGCACAGATGGAATGAGAATAGATTGAAATAAATTTATCAAGAAATATATATTTCGAGAGATAAAATTATTTTTGTTGAAATTATTTTTATTCTCATGTGTGCACACAAAAAAATTATAAAGATAAAAAACTATCAATAAGTTTTGTATTCAATTTCAATTGATAATCTTCAATCGATATTTATAACCTTGTACGGACGTTCTTGTCGACAATTTTGATAAATGTAATGAGGAAAAAAAAATAAGAAAATTTTATCGTTCATGTTTTACTGATCACATGCTCATTACGTGATAATCATCGAGTACAATAAAAGACAACAGTTACCATGTGCCCCAAAGAAAATAATTTTTTATTGATTCCAACATAGACGTTATCAAATTTTGAAACTTTAACAACAAATTAAAAGTGAGAGAAGGTCAGAGGAAAGAAGAGAAGACTTGATAAAATTGATCAAAAAATAACGGTCGTATATTTCGCATCAATTTTATTATAAATATATAATATGCATAAAAAACAACACGTTGAATTTTTAATTCGAAAAAAATTAGCTAAAAAAATCCATCAATTATTTTAATTTTAATATATATTTTTATATTTTTTTTTTCAAGTTTTTTCTTGAAGTTACACATTTTTGTAAAGTTGTAAAATGTTTCTTACAACAATGCGAAAATTAAAATTAATGAAAATCGTAAAATTTTCTTAAAATATTTCCATTAAAAAATTTTGAAAAATCTTTAGTTTTTTTTTTTTCAAACCAATTGGAGGTTTTATTTTTTTAATTTTATTTTTCACGTATATATATACAACTAAAATGATATAATTAAATACCAATTGATATGTTTTATTTCTCAACGCAATAAATAACGAAAAAAAAAAATAAAAAAAATAAAAAAACGTAATATGGAAAAATAAATAATAAATATTGACAAAAGATTGTAAGGAATTATTTTCGCATAAATTTTAATATTATATTTTTAAATAATACTATTGTATTATATGTATATATAGATGTATTTAATTGAATTAATTTGTGGTAATGTGTTTGCCATCGTGTGCATATAACGTTAATCACAATGAAATGATGTGCCAATGAAAATTTTGGCAACAGTCAAAAGAATGACACGGTCGCCGTAGAACATAGATATTGTGGTCTCGTGCATTTTCTCGTGCACCTGATAATAATACTATAATGTATACATATTACTACTGTCGCGTTTTGTTTTAGTCACGTGGAGCATGCGCTTTTATATTATATACACGCGCAAGTCTATTTTTATGGGTGGCACACGTTTGTTTAATGACAAGAGCACGCGCGTATACGTGAGGACCGTGCGGCGATTATCAGACGTATATATAAATGTTTATTTATTTATATTATATGTATAATCATTTACTGATTATATGTACATAGAATATTCGATTGAGGTAAAAATAAAAACGAGAGCGTGTGACATAATTTTATAATTCATCATTGATTCCTATTAATTTAATATTTTAGAATGATTGTAATTAAAAATTTCATGTTGAAATTTAATCTGAATTGTGTGGAAATTTTTTTTATATAGTTTTTTAGCTTGAAAGTTGTGTTGAATCAATACAATATTTATCAACACAAATATTTATATTATTATAGAAAATATTATGAAAAAAACAAAATAAAACATTATTTATTTTATATTGTTTGTGTTGGAATTTAATATAAAATTTGCGTTGTAAATATCAGTCAATACTAATTTTAAGTTTTAGAGTTTTTAAAATTTATGTAATTTATATACATAAAAAATCAATTAAATTTCGATTTTTTTTTTATTAAATCGATACTAATCACTTTATTATTGTATTAAAAAAACACTTTAATAATTGTGATTACATTGCTTAATTTTGTTTAGACAACATAATTTTTATGGCTTTGGAATAATAATAAAATTCATTTAACATGAGTTATAAATAATTTTTTTTATAGTAACTAAAATAAAGAAAAAAAAATATCTGACACGTGAGTAATTTTTCTTTTTTAGTTTTACGAAATTATTAGCACACTAAAACCAGTTTTCCGATTAAAAAAAATTTTTAAAACAATAATAAAGTCATTTGTATCAATTTAATAAAAAAAAAGTCAAAATTTCATACATTTGGAACTTTGAGTTTGAATATCTTTAGAATGGCTGTCTCTATGAAAAAAGTGCAAGAGACCTTTTTTGTAGAGCGTTCGATTCTCTACAAGATTATACTTTGAGTTCATCTCTTCAATGTGCAAATGCCGAGCTACAAAAATCCAAAGAAAAAAAAAAATTTTTCCCATGTTGTATTTAAATGGAAAAACGAAAATTACGATGAGGAATATTAAAATTAAGTTCTCCACTGTGAACAGACTTCTTTTTCCACTGTCCAGTAAATTCTCAGCCTGTTTTTTTGATAAAAAAAAAAGTTGCCTAATAATGGCACACCGTAACATAAATATACATAATTATTCACAGCGCCATAGGAGGATCCCGATAACGTTTTTATCGTCAGGGGATGCCTGAAATTAATGCAAGTTATATACGTATAGTCAGTTGGCATATATATATATATTTGTTTAATCATCGAATGATTATTATGATAAAAAAATCAGAAAATAAACTGGAGTGAAAAAAATATAAACAAACATTTAAGTACAGACTTATCATTTGTTCAGACGTTTTGATTAATGCCTTTTATTTATTTCTTTCTTTTTTCCTTCACGTGTGGTAAAAATATTGTGTTTATTATTTTATCATATTAATAAAATATTATTCATGAAAATGTCCTCAGTTGTTTATCAATTTTTATATATATATTCTTATCCACAATGAATTAACCATAATAATGATAATATTAAACAATAACAATGTAAACTAATTGAGGTATTTATAAGTACTTGAAATATTTTCGAGTATATTTTCATGACATTTGATATATTTATTCCTTTTTGTGATATGGATTATCATTCGACGTTTGATAAATATAATTTTGACCTTGTTGGCGCCATATATATAATTATTTTCATATTTCTTGTATATTTGTGTAAATATACGTAACTATCATTTATAAATATATATATTTATAGAATAAAAATAGAAAAAATATATAAAAAAATCAAATAAAATTTCGATCTATAATTATACAAATTAAGTGTCATTTAAAATATATTTATTTATATTTTAAATGTAATTTGAAATAATTTCATTGATAATATATAAATAAATAATAAATATTCAATTCAATTGATTAATTGTAAATAATAATTTTTTGAATATTAATCGAATGCAATTTAATCTCATATGTATTCAATTAACACAACTTGCAATATGCAAATGACCTTGTTAATTTTCCGAATATTCCCATTCGATTTACACCTTTATATAACTAAAGTTTATAACTAAAACGAGAATATTTGATATTTATTAAAACTCAATATTTATTATTTCTTGAGAATCAATTATTTCCAATTGAATTAAAATTTCATATTTTTATTATTTTTTTCTTTCATAGAATATGTCAGTTGCCGGATGATAATGAATAGACAAATACGATGGATACATATTATGTATCTCGGCTGGATTTATTGCGTAATATATTGATTGTACAAGTGTTTATGCGTCTGTAGGTCGCGAGAGTGCACGTGTAATAAATATATATATAAAATATATGTACAAAAATCATGTAAAAAAATGTTATTCCGAGGCGAAAAATTGGCCTTGATGTCGTAACTGTTGTCAACACACGTGAAGATTAATTTTCGTTTCTTTATTATTTGTTTCTTTCTTTCATTCTTTTAATTTTTTTTATTTTTTCTACCTCTAGATAATTATAAATACATACACAAATTAATTTTGTTCGACGCCAGTATAATCATTACAACTGTGCAATAAAAATGTTTTAACTATTTTTCTCATAACAAAAAATGCATTATATTCACACAGGTGATTATAATAATTATTCCACATTAAAAGTAATAATTATTGAACGTAAACAAAAGTGACAATGTGTTTTTGTCGCCGAGGTAACGCGATAAGATTGAATGACTGAAATGGACATGGCCTTTCAATTATCTAGACTTATTTGTCATTACATAATGACCCTGAAATATATTTATGCAACTGTCGATGGCATTTACAACCAACTAATAACATATACATTTATATTATACAAGTACACAAATGTATATAAATAAATTTATACACACAATATTTCGTTTTTTTTATTTTTTTATTTTTTACTTTCGATAACTCACCGATAGTATTTGCCTGGTGACATTCACTGCATATGAACAAATACCACGACGATATTTTCTTGATGATAAACATTCACGAGATAATGAATTGTACGATGACATGGTGAATATATATATTTATTATTATAAATGGAAAATTCGTGTCAAGTTAAATTGTGTGTGGTCTAAAAGTATATTCCTGTGTGCTTGAAAGTCAAAGTAACACTGCAATATATATAATCTTATTCGATTACCATGTGCACATGTATGTTTATATATATATTCGTATCAATAGACGTAGTACGTCACAAATATAGAACCCATAATCGTTTTCATTGCATGCAGCACACTTTGTTTAGTTTCGCTATAGTTTCTCTTTTTTTTTTTTATATATTTCTCTTTCTCCTTTTATTTTTTTATTTTTCTTCTCAATATATATATGCGTTGCGTCAATGCAAAAGTGTATATCGTTGCGATGACGACAACCACGTCATGAGTGACGATAAAATTGCGCGTGGGCATTTATTGTTTGTATATATGTATATTATACGCGTAAATGTCGTTGTATAATATCGACTTCTCTTATCACCTGACGAATTGATATCGCTAATCGAATATACCACGTAACCCATCACTTTCATTCTTCCCACTCATTTGTAATTAAATTTTGTATGTATATACGCAAAGCTTTATTTGTATTAATTTAAGTGCGGATAATAGTGAATAAAGGTGTATATTAAAATAAAATAAAATTGTGAATTGAAAAATTAATTAGAGGAATATATACACAGTAAAATGATAAATGTAAAAATTATAATTGTTAAAAAAAAAATAAAACAAATTTCAACAAGAATTTTGAGTGGATTTTTATTCTCATTTATTTTGAAAAAAGTTTTTATAATATCTGTGAGAATATAATTGATAAATTGACAATTAAACATAAATATATAATTGATTTTTTAATGTATTTAAAAAATAATACATGGAGAGAAAAATCTACGAAATTTTACTGTGCTGTGCACTACAAAATAGTTATAAATGACATTTTTTTAAATATTTATCTTATTTCAAACGAAGATAAATTAATATGGAGTCATATAGTAAATTCAAAATAAGTGTGGATATTTTTAAGTAACATATATCACAGTAAAAATTTTTAAACAAGCCGTTTTAGTACTCTGTTGACGAAAATATTTCTTAGCTGCTCTAAGGTTGAACATGAGATACTTTATGAAAATTTACCATGGTAGTAGAACAGAAAATTTTATTGTGCTGTCTAGCAATCGGGGTTCGCTTCATTGGTACCAATGTTTTGGTCTTGTCTATTGTCCTTTCAATACATTCTGTTGCGTCATAATGTATTACAACTCACAACGGTCAACATTATGCCATTGAAAAGTGTTCTTTGGAAACAAATTAATCGTATTAAATTTCTAAATTATTAATTTATCCATTTCATTTCCTCATTTATTTATTTGATTTTTTCGTTTATTTTTTTTTATATAAAGTATTAATATATTTAATAATTTGTTTCATTCATGTCTAAGAATTAACAATGGCGCTCAATAAAAAATACTCGCGTTAAATTAAAAATTCACAATTAGCCCCTTAAAATAAAAAATGACTTTTATAAAAGTCTATATAAAATCCATTTTATAAACAAATAAATGCATTCATTCATAAAATGATTTCTATATAGAATTATATACACGTCATATTATATTTTAAGGGGCTAATTGGAAATTTTCATTTAAAAGCAAGAATTTTTTATTGAGTCACAGTAATTATAAAATTTTTCCTATCAATATTCATATGCATAGTAAATATTTTTTGTTTTCCTAACAATTGTGACTGGATCACTACAGACATCATGATAATTTTTGTTTGATTTTCTCTATAAAAATTCTACAATTTTTCTCTCTGTGTATATACATTCAATCATATTTCATTTACATTATTTTGTTTTGAGAAATAAAACTAAAATTATAACACTCATATATAATTAATGTCGACATTAAGAAGATATTTCATACCATTGAATTTTTTTTTTACTGTCTACATACAATTATAGTCACAATAAAATTCATAATGTAAAAATGCGGTCTAGTCTATATATAGCGATGGATTTCCATGCGCAATAATGTTTGTAGTTATTTTGCCAACTTGTCAAGCGACAAAACTTGTGAGCTCACAGACAAGAGATTCCTACATATATATATATATATATATATATATATATATATACTCATTGCTCACGGCCGCGTTGGAGAGACCTATATATATACATATATATAAACATGTATGCATGTATCTAATGTGTTGTGTAGTGTCTCCTCAGCAATGTCCAAGTCCGCGTCAGGCGCGCGCAGGAGCCATGGCTATTCGAGACGGAGACGCGCGCGATGTCTTTGCTATATTTATCTACAGAAAAGCATTTGCCAACTCGAGTAGGGTGTCGCCGTCGCAATGCATTGTATATATATGTACATAGAATAAAAAATTTGTGTTAAAATTTTTTATTATAAAGAATTTTCACAAAAGAATTATTGAAAATCAACAAAATATTCAAGTGATTTCTATTAAATCTAACATGAAAAATTTGTGTTAGATTTAATAGAAAATATATATTAATCATTTGTAAACAAAATAATTAATTTTTTGATTCAACACAAATTTTTATGTTGGAGTTTGACACTAATTTTTACCAAATCTAATTCCCAAAACATTTTTTACTTTGTATATATACTCAGTATAATCTATGTTGTGTTGCATTAATTATTTAGTTCATGGTACTCGAAAATTTTATTTGTTATCGTAAGCATTTACATTTAATATATCCAACATATACACACGAATATAAATAATAATACTTTGTTGTAAAAGTTTAATTTCTCGAGGTCAGAAAATGTATTTTCACAAGTTAATACAATAACAACGCGCAAACGTGTGTATATATACTTGGACACATTGGACTGAACAGTATATTATAAAAACAATAAGAGAAAGGAAAAAAAAAAAAAGAAAAAAATAAATAAATAAAAAAAAAACAAAAACAAAAAGATCGTGACGCAATTTCATCGTGGAGAATTGAACATTGTTTTAACAGGAACATATATACCTGCATTATTCACGTA
Source organism: Microctonus brassicae (assembly GCA_918226075.1). NCBI lineage: Eukaryota > Metazoa > Arthropoda > Insecta > Hymenoptera > Braconidae > Microctonus > Microctonus brassicae. Next base: position 9,903,498 of record OW445484.1, on the reverse strand, counting down.
TGTATATATATATTTATATGTATTTATATATGTATATACATATAATATGTATACATGTATATTTAGCAATAAGACACCAACGTTGTGTATGACAATGGGAGCAAAAAGAGTAAAGATAGACACGCGACTGCACGAAGATATATCTCTTGAATGTAAGTAGTCGTCCGGTGACGAGACACACACACGTTATACCTCGACGTTATTTTCGTCATCCCCTTTGGGGTTCGCAACCTCTAGTCCAATGATTTTTTTTTTTTATTCTCGTGACGTAATTGTCACGCGCCAACAACAGCGAAAGAAAGAGAAATCACGAGAAACAGAAGGGAATGAAAAAAGATTTAAAATAAATAAAAAAAAAAATACAAATGCATTTCGACAATAAAAATAGTTGACCTAAATTTGTATTGAGTAGATATTGAATAATAGAGAGAGAGTTAATAATTGATGACAATATTTTTTCTCATAATTTCACAATGTTTTATAATAATAGGATAAAAAAAGGAAGATTAAAATAATGAACATGTATACATTATTTATACATATATACCAATATATGTAAATATGATTGTTATCTCTCACTGATATTTTTTTATTTTCTATACAAATTGTTTTTATAGAACTATACACTTTGCGTATCTCCACGTCACAAACGTGAAACGAGAATTCAGTAAGCAACATGTATTCATTTATACGTCCAGTATATGTATTTGTGTATGTCTGTGTGTACATTATACATATATATACAAGAGTGAATTATCTATGTAGTGATTATCCAACGATCTCGTAATCTCCGTGAGTGAGCGCCACTTGATCATTGGAATGCAAAATTATTTTTCCAAGAAGTGAAACAGAAGGAATGAAGAAAGAAAAAAAAAAAGAACTAAAATAAATACAAAGATAATATAAAAATTAGCAACAACAATTTATGAATATAAAAAATGAAAAGAAAAAAACAAAAAGAGTTGCAATGAAGTGAAGGATGAGTAAATTACTCCGTGAAATAAAGAGTCAGATCGGAGGGATAGAGAATGTTATGGAATTTTATTGGACGCATGAGCGCACACAGAGTCGCTTGCTTGTTCACGAGAGAGGAACATCAAAGTCATTGACGAAGATAAGCCAATGCAGGACTATACTATAACACAGCAGCAGGAGGATAACCAGAATGAACGCGCGCCAATCGCGACTGAATTGCCATATGAAACACCCATCACCTAGTAGCGGCATTCTGAAAGAGGAGTCATTACTTTGGAATCCTGATTGGCGTTTCCCCTCGCACCTTGTTATTTAGCTTCGCCGTATACATAAGACCAAGACCTCTATATACTGCGCATACACATCTCTTCCTCTTTTCTCTTCAACTTATTATTTATTTATTTTTTCTATCGACCATATTTTTTTTTTTTCACGCATTCGCATTATTCATTTCAAACATTTATTTTCGCTTTTCGATTTGTCTCACATTTTCCATCGTACTCAACGTTATATATTGCAATAAAGCACATAAGAAAGTGTACGGATTAGAAGACTCACGAACGTATACATGTATACATAGAGCATATAACGTTATAAGAGAGTAAAAGAGATTTAAGTGAGAGAGGGAGAATTGTTATGAGGCCCCAACGCGCTGCTGTTGGTTGATCTTTCTCGGAGGGCCTATGGACTCCATGCGCTCGAACGTTGGCCTCGAATAACTGTGCGCGCGCGTGCGCTTTACCAACACTACGTGCATTCCGGTGCGCGTTGCAACGCGCCATAGAGTCGTTGAGTTCATTATTTTACGAGTTATTCCGCGCGTCGTTGAACAAAACAACGCGTGTTTATTTCATTAATTTAATATGTATATACCTTTGTGTTTCTTCCTTCTCCTCAACATATACTCACATATGTATATGCTAATATTATTCATAATTATCGGTACATGTATAAAAAATACATATATGGAATTAGTTTATAGTAATTATGTAAAAAATTTAATGATATTTTTGTTTTTGATGTAAACATCTTTATATTTGGTAGAATTGTCGTTGTTTGTATATATCTGGCGTGGAGTTTTATCACTCTGGCTTTCCGGGCTTTCTCGTTGTACTACCTTTACATATAGCAATACAGAGTGAAGTTGCTCTGGGTTTTGCCGACGCGCAAAAATAAGAAAATACCGAGAAGGTATTCCGGGAATGCTGCTGCTGGGGAAGGAGCGGCCTTTGGCAAACTGCGGCCGAACACAGGACCACGACAGTATATATTGAGGATCATCCTCTGTTCTTTTCATTCTCATGGCTCTTTTATTATTATTTATAGTTTTTTTTCTCTCATCTGCTCTCACTTGCACAGGAACAATATGTATAGATATATGCATAGATCATTCTCTATACGGGGAAAAAAACAAAAAATCTACGAAATTTTAACTTTGCTGTGTACTACAAAACAGTTATAAATGACATTTTTTAAAATATTTATCTTTCCAATGAAGAAAAATTAATATGGAGTCATTTGTTTAAAACACACAACGGTCAACATTGCCATAGAAAAATGTTCTTTAGAAACAAATTAATCGTATTAAATTTATAAATTATTTATTTATTCATTTTATTTCCTCATTTATTTATTTGATTTATTTTCGTATATATTTTTTATATAATTCATTTATATATTAATATATTTAATAATTTATTTTATTGATGTCTAAGAATTAGCAGTGGTGCTCAATAAAAAATACTTGATGCTTTAAATTAAAAATTCACAATTAGTCCCAAATAAAAACCATTTCATAAACAAATAAATACATTATTACTGATAAAATGGTTTCTATATACAATTATATAGACGTCATATGATATTTTATGAGGATAATTATGAATTTTGATTGTAAAGAAAGAATTTTTGTTTGATTATTAATTTTTGATTACTTTTTACTCAAGCGCCACCAACAGTTATAACAGTTTCTCCTGTCAATATTCATATGGTTGATAAATAATTCTTATTTTCCTGACAGTTGTTACTCGATTACTAAACAGCATGGTAATTTTCATTTAGCACTACACAAAAAAGTGAAAAATTTTAGTGTAATAATAATCCATTCAAAATTAATATCAACTGTTTTCCTTAAACAAATTTTGCATTAATTATTCTACCACAAATTCTCATTAGAAAAAGCAGAATAATTAATAATAATTTTCAATGTACATTATAAATTATTAATTGTATTTTTTCATCATCGCTTAAATCAATTAAATTTTCTTTACATAACTTTAATGACATTTAATTTATGATTGTATAAAAATATTTGTTAATAAGTATGGAAGAATATATATTATATTTCAACACAAATACCATTGATACTCAATTACTTTCAAAGTATTGTATAGGTAAAGTCAATTGGTCTATTTATCCAAGTGAAAGAACGTTGCAGGTGCACACAACATAATATTGAGAATCGAATGTTTATATATGTATATGGTGGAATGTACGTGAATCCTGAGAAAGGCAAAGGCTTCGGTGAGTTGCACAGCGACCTTCTAAGGCCGCGACGAGTGGAGCAAATGCGCGCACACATACTCTATACATACTCTGTACTCTTTCCTCTTTTTACTTGTGCAACTCTCCATCGAGAGTTGATATAGCAACAACACTAAACGTTCTCTCTATATATATACATATAGTTGCAAGAAGGCCAACAGAGTCCATCGGCATCAGAAGAGTCGTCTACTAACAGACATGAAAATAACAATTTTTTTCTCAACCTTCCTTTTTTTTTTTTTTTTATTTTTTTTTTTCATACATATACATATATATCTAGCCAATAATAAAAACAAATATTTTTTTTTATTCGTTTCCAATTTGTATATGTTTATATAAATAAATATATTCGGGATTTTAAAGAGTGAATTTTTATTTAATAAAACTTTGTTTTCTCTGGCTTGATAATAATTCCAAGTGCGTTTTCACGCGAATATATAAAAGAAATCACAATATTTCTCAAGTTTTATATGTATATAAATAGTGTATTTTTTCATATTGGACGGTTTATGTTTACACAGCTTATTTATACATGTAGCGAAGCGCGCACGTGCTGTGTGTTTAGCAATACTTGCATCAACTCAAGTTTATCTTTCTGATGTTGGTATATATTAGTATATGTATATATATATATATATATATATATATATATATATATATTTAGAGTTTAAAGCAACTAAAAGAGGGAAAAATGGGAAAATTTCGATTTCGCATACCAGGGCAGTATTTTTCACCTCGTTTTACCCCATCGCAAAACTTTCCTCTTTCCGCTTTCTCTTCGCCTCTCACACACACCGCATTATATATCTATCTATATATATGTATATATATATATTCCATGAACGTGTTAGTCTTTCGATCACTGAGTTAAATGCACACAGACTTGAATTTTTTCACTGTCCAAAGTGAAATAAGAAAATTCCACTTATTTACTCATAGCTGATTCGTTGTGCATTTTAAAACGAATTATTCTAAAACATTTATATATGTATATATATTTATTAGGATGTGCCATTTTCAGGCAACTTTTTTTTTTTAACAATAAAATAGGCGGAAAATTTTGTGGACAGTGAAAAAAGAAGCTTGTTTGAAGCGGTGCTCTTAATTTTAATATTTAGAGGTGTTCGTTCGTAATTTTATATTTTCTATTTGAATAACGGGGAAGAAACTATTTTTTTTTTCTTTGGATTTTTATAGCTCGGCATTTGCGCATCATAGAAATGAGTTCATGGTATATTCTTGTAGGGAATCGAACGCTCTACGATAAAGGTCTCTTGTACTTTGTTTATAGAGAGAGCCATTTTTGAGATATTCAAACCCAAAGTTCCATGTGCATGAAATTTTGACTTTTTTGTTATTAAATTTTTTTTTCTTTATTTTATTTACTATAAAAAAATTATTTATAAACTATGTTGAATGGCTTTTATTATTATTTGGAAGCAATAAAAGTTCTGCTGTCTATACAAAATTGAAAAATATAACTACAATTATTGAAGTGTTTTTTTATTACAATAATAAAGTGATTAATATCGATTTAATAACAAAAAAGTCAAAATTTCATAAATCTGGAGGTTTGGGTTTGAATATCTTTAGAATGGCTGTCTCTATAAAAAAAGTAGAAGAGACCTTTTTTGTAGAGCGTTCGATTCCCTACAAGAATACGCTATGAGCTCATCTCTATAATGCGGAAATGCCGAGCTACAAAAATCAAAAAAAAAAAAAAATTTTCCCCCATGTTATTTAAATAGAAACTGGAAAATCACAAACATCAAATACTTCTAAATATCAAAATTAAGAGTACCGCATTCAAACAGGCTTTTTTTTCTCACCGTTCAGTAAATTTTCAGCTTTTTTTTTTATTAAAAAAAAAAAAAAAGTTGCTTAAAAATGGCACACCCTAATATATACAAAACATCATTTTATTCCCCGTCGTCACGTATATACATATCTTAAAAACCGATAATGCTGTGTCAATATATTTCACCTGAACTTAGTTAAAAAAAAATAAAAAATAAACTTGCAACAAAACAAAGTAAAAAGAAAAAAAAAAAAAAAAAAAGAAACATAAACATATATAGCAAGAGCTTCCAGTTTTCCAATGGTCAATTTTTTCTTTTTTTTCTGTCTCAGTTGGTGCGTCGAGTTCACGGAACTTGTGGAAACATCTCCCACGGATTGGCCATTCTGGTTCCACTGTAACAGCAGCAACAACACCACCATCCAACATCATGTGCACGCGATACACGCGTGCGACCACTGATGCACACACAGAGAGCAATAATATAAATGTATATATCCATATTATATATATTAAAGGATTGCGCGCGTATAATATCAATAGTATTGGTGTGTCCAAGTTAAGTCCAAAGAGGGACCAAGTGGAATGTATCAACGATAAAAGAAGAAGTAGAAGAAGAAGAAGAAGAAGAAGAAGAAGAAGAGGAAAAATATAAAAGAAAAGAGGCACACGAAAGAGTTTAAAAAGAAATTGGAAAGGGTAAATGCGGATCCCGAAGTCAAGCCTTATACGAGAGACGACAGTGGCAACAGCAGTTGAGATTCTGCTTGCTCTGATACTGAGGGGGGTGTTGCTGATGTTTCTCCTGGCTGGTGTTATATACATACCTATATATATGTGTAAGTGTGTGTGTGTGTATGTTGTGTGCTGAGTTTCACTCTCTTTCTTCTTATTCTTCCTCTCTCAATCTCACCCCACCTCTTGAACGTTCGATAGTTGTGTGTGGGCCGAAGCAGGGTCCACAAGCTGGCCGCCAAAGCGTGAGAGAGGAATGCGGGATGCATAGCGTGGACGCGGTGACGTCGTTATACTGGCGCAAACATTGGGCCTCAGCTTTTACTTCTCTCCAATACCATACATACATACATACATACATACATTTATGCTCATGCTTATATGCGTGTATCCATGTGTATAAATATATTTCAATGTTTATTATTTCTTATTTTTTTATTTTTTTTTTTTTTTTGGGTTTTTTCTTTTCAATAACATTTATTATTTATTATTAATAATTTGAATTAATTGCTGTGTGTGCTGCAGTTGATATAGAGGTGGTTGATTTTTGAGAATGAAAATTATACCGACCGCGCATCATGTATGTATGTATATGGAGTTGCCTCTCTTTTTTACTCTTCAATTGCTGTTCGATAAGATTGCGTTCGCCATAAATGTCCACGTGATATAGTTTATGAAGCGTTCGTCGGTTTGTATAGAAGGTACACACTTGAATCCCGCCCGAAGGCCAAGTAAATTACTATAAGCCGTAGTATAGTAGTAGTAGTAGTAGTAGTAGTAGTAGTAGTAGTAGTAATAGTGAAAAATAAAGAGTTGGCGTCATCGTGCGAGCGCATTAGAAACGCTGCAGTCAAGTCTATTATGTTAGATAAAAAAAAATGGGATAATATATATTTTTGGTATAGATATATATATATATATATATATTATATATATATATATATATTATAAGAACATATATATTATATAAGCAATAAAAAATTTTGTGTTAGATTTAATATGAAGTATTATATTCATATTTTACAGCTGCGCTATTTAAAATGAAAGATCGCATTGTTTAATTTTTATAAATAAAATCTTTGTTGCATTTTTTATTTATAAGAATACGTTTAGATTCTGGTATAATGGTCCTGTTAAATTTAATAGTGTTTCCTTTATTAGATAGTTTTTATTTATTTTTATATTTATTTATTATACTTAGATATACAGGGTGTTATAAAAAGATGGGAACGGAGAAAAATCTCGGAACCCATCCCTCAAATAAAAAAATTGAAAAATACGTGTCTGATATTTGAAAAAAATCTATTTATTGATATCAAATTCGATCCCCCCACCTCCACCCAGTGGGGGGGGGGGGGGGGGGCAACTTCAGAATTTTAAATGGAAACCCCCATTTTTTATTTCGTTCTTGTCTTGCGATTTTCGATGATAGTTACACTTTACGTTTCTTACATTTCTTATATACATTTTTTTTTCTCTTTTACCTTTTCTCTTCATTTATTTATCATTTCTTTCAATACTTTTTATTCCTCTTCCGACGCCTCTTCTATTTCTTGTTCTGTCTTTGTTTTCTTATACTCTCTCAGCATGTGCCAAAAATTTTCCTCCTCTTCTTCACATAACCTACATTTCTTTTCTATTTTTTCTTTGTTATATCCAATTCTTATCATTAATTATATTCTCTCTCATTTTTATTATTTCCTAATTCTCTTCCTTTTCCCCATTCTCTTTCCGTCTCCTATATGCATTATTGTTTGACTATTTTATTTCCCAATACACTTGCTTTTTTTATCAGTGAGATATTTTTGTTGTAGCTATAGTAAAAAAATTTTATTTCTATGTGTAGATATGAAACTTGTTGTTAAATGGGTGAAAGGTGAATGAATATGGAACCCACATTCTTACAAATATATGTATATATATCCTCAAATCAATACTATAAATTCATGAAATAAAAAAAAAAAAAATTTCTCATTGATTTGATCTGTCTCGAGTCCATTGTCTTTCATATGGACGCATGTAAAATTATTTTAATTATTCATTTCACGCATTTACACTTTCAATAAATCCTCTCGGTCGTGCATATTAAATTTCAGTCAAATTAAACCCAAAGCCACTGAGTATACAATCGAGCTTTATGTCCTTGACATGACAAGAATTTCGCATTAGAAATTTCTTTTATTATTTATTTAAACAAATTTACTTTATAGTTTTATTGTAAATAATAGATTATTCATTTATTTAAAAATGTGTCAAATCATTTTTAGAGATGGGATAATTAGCTAGAGAATTTATAAATAAATGAAATTATATATAAAATAATTTTTAATATTAATCAAATGATGAAAAAAAAAATTTTTCATCATATTTAAATTTTATAATTTATTATTAACGAGCAGTCAAGTAAATATGCATTTTAATAAAGTTAATTAGTTTATGAAAATAAATTTATATTAATATTTCAATATATCGTTGCTTTTTATGTGAAAATTATATTTATTTAATATTTTATTGAAAGTAAATAAATGTTATTTAATATGAACAAACATTCATGTCAATGAGATGAATAGTGTATGACACTTATAATAAATTATATTTCATGAATATCATTCAATGAAATATTTTTCTTTACATTGTATAATTTTAAAAACACAAGTGCACGCACTTGAATAATTCGTGTTAATAATAACATATTTAGCATGTTCAAAACGGTCCATTTATAATTTTGTATTGATTCAATATAAAGATTTACTGTGTTGAAGGACCTCACATAAAAAAATAAATAAAAATATTTGACATAAATTGAACGCTCGACACATAAGAGTTTAATAAATCTGGGTTGAATGTTATGATTTTTATCCAACGTAAATGTAAATAAAACACATTATAAATCTTATCTTTTTCTATTGATAAAAACTTGAACTTAAATTAAACATTATTTATATAATAATACACGTATAAATTGATTAAAGATAATAAAATATATGTGTCATAACTGATACGAATTTTTAGTTTCATTTTGTTAGTTAATTGAAAGAGATTTTCGTCAGAACAGACAAATTTAACTCGAAATAATTATTATTTCTTATATTAAAGAGTTATTACGCAGTTAGAATTTTAAAAAAATCAATTTTTCGAATGATTTCTCAAAAACGATTCACCCGATTGATCCGAAATTTTGATACTACTTTCTGAGATATATTATTCAGGGATTAATTGAAGGAATACAATAGTCGATAATTATTTCCATTATTTTAAGCAATTTTTCGCAAAAATTTTGGTTGCAAAATTCGAATTTTCATTTTAGATACTCGCCATTTTATTAAAAATCAAAATTTTGATTATTCCTTCGATCAATCCCAAGATTCATCTATCCACTAAAAGAAACTAATCGATTTTTTGATTTCGAACAATCTAAACCAGAGATATCTTGCTCACTGCCAAATGCTTTTTTTTTTTTTCGAGAGATTGTCTATACAAGAGCAGTGCAATAGCTCAATATTTTTTCATGCTTCAATTAGTGTCACTAGTAACTCGAAAGTAGACACAATCTAAATAACTATTACATGCATTTGTTCAATAAAATCCCTTTGTATAAAAAATTAGTAGAAAAACGTCATTTAGAGGCCTTCAACTCAAAAATAAAATAAAAAATTACTCTAACACTTTATCAATCATTCTCATAATAATTTTATTCACCAACTGGAATTAATTTACTGCACATGATGATAATAATAGAATAATAATAAAAACACGTGAATATATATTTCATACGGATATGTTGACACGCGCGCATGTGCATTCTAGAGTGCGCGCGTATCTCATCGTCGCGTGAATGCCGATGAGCGCAGGGCGGCGCGACCAAAAGACACAAACAACAAATTCCTATATACTTACTTATATATATTTATATAACGCTGCGCGCCACAGCCTTGGTCGAGTACGTAGCCTTGATCTCTCCCTCTGCACGTTTGAGTTGCGCAGGGGTTCGTTAGTGCGGCTAATGACTGTGCCGCGGTTGTTAGGGCCGGACTACTATGAATTTTTATTTCCAATCCTCTTCACTCATCGTAGCTGTGGTAGTATAGTACCTCATTGCTGCTCGCCTCTGTCCGTCATCTTCACAATATAAACTCGAGCGCACACGTACATATACTTCAAGTGGACATGGTGGCGCGTAAATATATACAAACTCTCTCTAGTTTATAAATCAACTTGAATATATCTCTATATAGATATTTTGGTATATGGTTTGTATACATAGGAATGCGGCGTAGAAATATGTATACATAAATGTGTAAGGTAAAAGCTTCGGTGCTTGATAATGTCCTGATACTCAATTAGTTCTGCTATTGAATGCATTTTTATAATTTTTATGAGAAAAAAATTATCTAGTAATGAAAATTACTACAAATAAAAAAAATTAGTTGCGGGTTGGAAGAGACTTGATTATTTTAAATTAGTATTTATTTTATGGAGAATTTTTATTTTAATGTAAAATTTTCCAAGTATTTAATCATCGACAAGAACCCTCATGTAAATGTATGAGCTGGCATAAATAGTTGTGTATTAATTATTATGAATTTTACATATGCACGAGTTTTATCAAGAGACACTGTCGAGACTTGGCGCCAAGTACTTGAAATAAAATGTACTGATACCATACACGAGCTGTCGATTATATAGTAAAATAATTTGTATAAAAGTTCACTCAAAATTTGTATTGAAATTTTTTTTTTACACTTTTCACTTGAAAATTATATTAAATCAACAACAAATTTATTCAGTTTGGTAGAAAATTTGTGTTAGAAATATAGTCTACACAAATTTCTAGTGGAGCTTTACCCAAAATTGATTACTGTATACAATCTTCCTTTTACAATAATAAAATTATATTAGTATCGATTTAATAACAAAAAAGTCAAAATTTCATACATTTGGAACTTTGGGTTTGAATATCTTTAGAATGGCTGTTTCTATGTAAAAAATGTAAGAGACCTTTTTTGTAGAGCGTTCGATTCCCTACAAGAACATACTATCAACTCATCCCTATAATGCGCAAATGCCGAGCTACAAAAATCCAAAGAAAAAAAAAAAAATTTTTCCCATATGTTATAAAAATAGAAAAACGAAAATTACGATCAGAAATCTCTAAATATTAAAATTAATAACTCCGCTTTAAACAGGCTATTTTTTCCACCGTCCAGTAAGTATTCTCAGCCCAATTTTTTGATAAAAAAAAAAGTTGCCTAAATATGACACCCTAATTTAAATATCTGTCTATAAAACTGATTATGAAAATTAAAAAATTGAAAACACACGACAATTTATACAATGACCATAAAATACATAAATAATAAACTTATTATTTATTGTCATACATACATTACACTTGCACACGCTCGTACAAATATCTTTCCCACGTTTGAGCCACCCGACACGTGTCGCCTGACGATAAAGCAAATGATCGCAAATTCCTTCACCAAGGTATATCCCCATTCCACATCGTCAACACGACTTTGAATCTTATAAATACATATCATACACTACATTATTATATTATACCACATACGTACATATGTACAACAAACAATATATATATACATATAAATGTGTGGTAGAAATATGTATATTATAGTGTTGTAAACAAAGGTGTATCACTTTTGAATGTGCGAACTTTATTGAAAGAGATTTTGATGCGAACAAGCGAGAGCGATCGCACAACAGAAACATGCAAGACAGAAAATATAACGCTGTTGAATGAGAAAGAAAGAGAGAGGGAGGAGAAAGGACATGCGGTATGAGTATATGGTCTGTGTGTATCGTAAAGTGAATAACAGCTTTGAAGAAGAATAAGAAGCAAAAGAGGACGTGCCGGTTTATAGTTGGTATACTCGACCGAGTGCGGAGGACATCGAACTGAAATGGCCTCTGGGAGCGCATTCCAGTATTCTACTCTCACTATCTCACTTCTTTACCTCAACTCTTTTACATCTTGTCCTTCTTCAGCTGTTTCTTTCACCGTCTTCTACGTTCTTTTCATGGATACATGTATATATAAATATATATGAATTGTGTTTATGCGCATGTGTATGTGTCTAGAGCTCATCAACTCTCTTCTTCTCTTCTTCTACTCCATCAGTTTTATCCTCCTCTTTCCTCGTCTTCTCTCTTCCGGTCGCGTTTATTATTTCGTTTTTGCATTCTCAAGTTTACGGTTGCATCGTCGCGTCGTGGCATTCCCACTGACACACCTGATTAACTTGGGTTAATAGAAAGAAAAAAAAAATAAATAAAAAGGTTTTTGTTTAATGTACAATTTTATTTGAATATTAATATTATTTGGATTTATATTTACTTCGCCTTCTATTGTTTTTTTTTTTTATTCTTTTATTTTTTTAGCTGTTTAATTGTGAAGTTATGGCAGTGTACGAAAATTGAATAATTTATTTTTCGCGTGAAATTCCGATGAATTGAGGATAGTAAGATTATAATTTTCCCTCAAGATAGCTCAATAGTTAGCTCAATAAATATTTTTTTTATAAATAAAAAAAAAAAGTAACAATATTGTATTTTTGTGCGGTTATATCTATTCTTTTTTTACATAAATATTAAAGAAATAAATAAATAAAATCCGATACACAGTACATTTATATTTCAATAGATAAATTATTATTTGAATTAGTTTTTTAAATTTTTCCTTCATGTCATTTTATGCATAAAAATATATATACATACTGGAATAAGTAAAAAAGCAATGAAATATTGGCTTATGTACAGGTATATACAAATATATATATGTATATATATGTATATACATCATGAAAATGGTGTGTAAAAGAAAATACACTCAATGAGATATCCCTTTGTGTGCACCTTACACGCGTGACGTCAAATAACTTTTATTACTTGGACGGTTACGACCAAGTCGTTTACCGCGCGTCAAGCAGCAACCTTGGCACGTGGAGTTTACCGGAGAAGCGAAATAATATGTAGAATATATATATTTTAACATCTACATATATACGTATATCTATAAAAAAATAAGCTGCGAATGAAAAACATTGAACGATTGTCCGAGAAGCGAAATTGAATACGTATTGTGATCGAATAAACCAATGAACTCTCATGGTGTATTGAAGAAGAAAGAGATAAAAAAATCATGAAAACTTACTGGGCAGTGAAAAAGAAAAGCCTGTTCGAAGCGGAGCTCTTAATTTTGATATTTAGAAATTCCTTGACGTAATTTTCGTTTTTTCATTTAAATAACATGGAAAAAAATTTTTTTTTCTCTTTGGAATTTTGTAGCTCGGCATTCGCGCATCATAGAAATGATCCCATAGTATATTCTTGTAGGAAATCGAACGCTCTACAAAAAAGGTCTCTTATACTTTTTTCATAGAGACAGCCATTCTAAAGATATTCAAACCCAAAGTTCCAAATGTATGAAATTTTGACTTTTTTGTTAATAAATCGATACTAATCACTTTATTATTGTAATAAAAAAACACTTTAATAATTGTAGTTACATTGCTTAATTTTGTTTAGACAGGATAATTTCTATTGCTTTGAAATAATAATAAAATTCATTTATTATAACTTATGAATAATTTTTTTTTATAGTAAATAAAATAAAGAAAAAAAAATCTGGCACGTGAGTATTTTTTTTTTATATTTATACATATACATATATATTGATGTAAGATTTACAAAAAAAAAATATGACTTTATTTTTCTCAATCGTCAATGTCATTTTATTTAGTTGCATATGTTTTTTTATCTTATTATCTTTTTTTTTTTTTTCGTCGTAATAATATTTTTGTATTTTTTGAGCGCTCCTCTTGCCTTCTTACCTTGACATTTTTTCAAAAAACACTCGTCAATTATAATTCTGTGTGTTCAGCAACTGTAATAGCTGGGTATTATTTGTGTTATTAATGTTTTCATTAATGATTGTTAATAAAGCCAAATGAATATAAACACTTGATTGAATTAAAAAAAATGTCAATGACACCATTACCAAAATAAAACTTATATTAAATAAAATTTTATGTATTGAGAAAAGAAAAGAATATGATTGATGGAGATAAATATTATTATAAATGTATTTAATTTTGGAATTTGTTTAAAAATTTAGCATTGATTGTTGTAGACTTAATTGGTAATTAATTCAATATAATTATCTACGTTTACAATTTTAATCAAACGATTGGAGTGTATAAACCAATTATCATTAATGCGCAGTTATCATATTTAAAAATAACAGATGGCAAAATATAATTTCGATAATTTTTTAATTAATTTCATTTTTATGTATATATACGTGTCATTTAAATCCAATAAATTTTCATTTAAAATACCAAAATGAATTTTAATTTAAGCTGAAAAATGAATTTTCATATAAAAGTCCATGCAAAATTTGTGTTAATTGTTTTAAACGAAAACTTTGTATCAATTCCTAACACAATCATTTGTATTAAAGTAAAAAAAAAATTATTTTGCATAAAATTAATAATAATTTTATTTGTTTATTTATTAATTTTGCATTAAATTTTCATCTGTCAAGCTACATAAATTTCGAGCCAACATATCATGAATATTGTGTTGATTCAACATAATTTCCCATCAAAATAATTTAAATTGCGCATTTTCCTCAATTAGTAAATAAATCATTTCGAGTCCCCACATTTCCCTATATATATATCAGTCTACATGTACATATAATAATAATCGACTAACAATCATACATCCCCACACCTTATTGATGGTACATATAACTATTGATGTCAACAGAAAAGAAATAATGAGAAAATAATAAGATAGTGTGAGAAGTGCAAGGTGCATACTTGAGTTCACTTTATATGTGTTGGTCGTCGTTGGATTTCCAGTGGCAAACGCCGTAGAGTTAACGGATGTGCCGTTACGAGGCCGCATTCTCGCGAGCCACGCATGCGCGACACGACACATTCCATTGTCTGTTACATTCTTACGCCGGAATACGCGCGTTGCTCTTTTCTTGGTATTCTTAGCGCATTACATGCGGTGTTTCCGTTTTTCGCGACATCTATTCATATCGCAACATTTGTTGTTTTATAATTCCCCGAGTTGAAATTTTTATACTAGTTTAAACTTTCATTATTAGTGAGGTTTTAATTCAGGAGCAAGAAAGGTTGTTTAGAAATATTTTAATAGAATATACAACACCTCAAAGTAGTCAAATATTATCGAAAGTACTTGCGTCTAAGTTTATTATAAAATAAAATATTATAAAATTGTGTTGGGTGTAAAAAGTATCAAACTAGGGTTCAATCCTAGATTTTTAAAGGTTCCCCAGATTCAAAGTAGAATTGATAGGCCAACGAGTGCCATAGGATGTTTAATCGACTACTAGAAAAACTTATAAAAGCACAAAAATTTCGACTCGGGTCTTCATTTAATTTTCACACACTCATTTACATTCCATCAACCAATCAATATCATAATTGATACATATAGGTACATATACATATAAATGTATGTAATATACGCATAAGTAAAAATTGCCGCGAGAGAGATTTAATAATTATCAAACTAAACTAGTCCAAACTGGCAAATGAAAAAAAGTACAAGTATACATAACATATACGGTTTAGTTTGAGTTAGCCTCGACTTTATTGGGCGGAAAGTGATATGTATATGTATTTTCACATGTGTAAAAGTCACCAAGTCTCGCGACCAATGAGTCACATGTGCGTCTCGCCAAGTTTTATACAGTAAATGCTTGGGAATTTGAAGAACCGTTAGATTGGCACGAACCATACTGCAATACCAGCTTTCATATAACACACAAACGAATCCAATGCGACGTGCTTGATGATGCCAGCAAATTGTTTATAATATTCATGTGTATATTCTCGTATATATATATATATATATTTATTTATTTACACATATGTGCATATGCAGTATATGTAATGCTGATGCGCCACAGTGGCGCGTACCTTTCTAAAGAATTGTCTGGCCCGAATTTCACTCATAACGACCTTCCACTGTGGATATATGCGCCTACTTGGGAAAGCTTACTTGCTCTTGGCAGCATTTACGGAATTTCCACGATAGTGTGATACGTTTACATGTATATATTATATTAATATATTTATGTATGTGAATACACGTACACTGAGTGATAAATTGTGCATTTGTTTTATTTCTTTGAGTTTTTAATAATTTATTTTTCAATTATTTCTCTTCTTTTGTTTTTTTTTTTTTTTTTTATTATACACAATTGGGAAATTTGGTGTAAATGTTCACACAAAAATTGTGTTGAATATTTTTAATGCAAATTTTGTGTTTGATTATTTTTATTTTAAAATTCTTTATTGTGTATACATAATAGGGTGTGCCATTTTTAAGCAACTTTTTTTTTTATTGAAAAAATAGGGTGATAACTTACTGGATGGTGAAAATAAAAGTTTGTTTGAAACGGAGCTTTTAATTTTAATATTTAGAGGTTCCTCATCGTAATTTTCGTTGTTTTATTTGAATAACATGGGAAAAAATTTTATTATTTTTATTTTTGTAGTTAATCACTTTGTTATTGTTTTAAAAATTATTTTTAATCGGAAAAATGGTTTTAGTGTGCTAATATTTTTGTAAAGCTAAAAAAAAAAAATACTTACGTGTCAGATATTTTATTTTCTTTATTCTATTTATTGTAAAAAAATTATTTATAACTTATGTTAAATTAATTTAATAATTATTTCAAAGCAATAAATATAATGCTGTCTAAACAAAATTAACCAATGTAACTAAAATCATTGAAGTGTATTTTTATTACAATAATAAAGTGATTGATATCGATTTAATAACAAAAAAAGTCAAAATTTCATACATTTGGAACTTTGACTTCGAATATCTTTAGAATGGCTGTCTCTATGAAAAAAGTGTAAGAGACCTTTTTTGTAGAGCATTCAATTCCCTACAAGAATCAGTAATGAGCTTATTTTTATAATGCGCAAATACCGAGCTACAAATATTTAAAGAAAAAAAATTTTTTTCCCCATTTTATATTTAATCGGAAAAACGAAAATTACAATGAGTATAACCTCTAAATATCAAAATTAAGAACTCCGCTTTAAACAGGCTTCTTTTTTCACCGTCCAGTAAATTTTCAGCCTCTTTTTTTGATGAAAAAAAAAAAAAAAAATTGCACATCCTAATACATAATTAATTATATACAATATTTTTATAAAATATCCTGCATATATCTTGCCTTCAATAAATTTCACTTCATTTTCTTCCACTTCCTCCACACAATATCTTTGGCTTCACATACAATTAATCACGCGCGCTCAAATTTATTTTGATGATATAATCAATTATTATTTAGTTTTCCTTCGCCTTTTTTTTTCCTCTCAATCTACCATGCAAAGTCAACAACAATGTTGATTAAATATACATATATAAACATGAGTAAGCACGCATATATGCGCGATATTTATCTTTGCCTCATGGAGAAAGTGTACCATATATACATATATATATATATATAAATAAATATATATATAAAGATAAACGGAGGCGCAGCAAAGCAGCGAAATAGATTCTTGCCATTTCATAACGTCACTGACCGACATTCCATAGAATTGCACCACTCATAATGCTGCTGACATCACTACCAAGACTTTCATACATATATACATACATATACATATGCCTATATACATTTATATACATATATAGATAAAAATATATATACATATATATACATGTTTCTTTGCATGCACTCTTTCATCTGTAGCGTAAATTTGTAAATAGTAGATGCGCTCTCCTTTCGTTATTCAGTTCTCGTTAGTCTAAAAATAGACGTGTTCCCTTTCTATATGTTTGCGATCAATATCACATATCCTGTTTCATTGGAATTGCGGCGGCTAACGTTATATTGCCAACTATAAATATTTACCAACTTCAATCAAGTTTACAAACTTAACGGCCATTGAGTTGTTAAGTTATTGCGTCATTTAACCAAACATCACATTAGAATAATAAACATATATTGAAGTGAAACTATAGTGTAGATTCAACTCTTTATATTATTCTGTTTCTCTTTTACTCTTTCATATATATACTCATTATATTTTCAATGAGAATATAATATAACATTTGTATATATACTTTAGAATATTATATAAATATTGGCAAATATTTTATTGGTAATTATATGTATTTGATTTGATGAAATGATTAATTTACTTTTTAAAATTGATTTTAATCTTCTATATAGTTTATTTAAATTATATGAATTGTTGATGTCGATGAATAATTTTTTTAATTCATTATTAAAAATGATGTATTACTTTTTAGGCGTAATCGAAAAGAAAAATGATGAATATAAATATAATAAATATTTATATTTATTTATTTATTTAATTCAGTCTTTTTTTTTTTTGACCATGTTGGGCGTGGTTATTATTCTCTCTTTCGAGTAAATTATTGTCCATGTATGCCACAACAGGCAGGTTTTAAAAGTTTCACGTGCTCACCAATATACAGGAATTCACTTTCACGTTGTTTATTTCGTTCACACGCTCGCTTTGTCATGGTTTGTTTTTATTATCTTATAAATATTTTGTAAATGTGTATACGTTTTTTTTTTATACTTTGCCACTATCGCATTTAATTAATTTTTTTATCAAGTCATGTTTTGTTTATCGATTGTTGTTTCTAAACAAAATTCCAATCGCACAAATCATTAATGACAATTGTCGTTAACATTCATAAGTATACATGGATATATAAATTTATTTATTATATATATTTCCAATGAGTTGAAATATAATTGTGTTGAAAGATTATACCGTTGTTAATGAGGAAAAAATAATTTATTTTTGGTGTCTCAATCAAATAAAATAATACTAAAGTGTGAATATATGTATATCACCTGAAAACAGCTCTGTGGTGATGTATAACTATACTAAATAGTCGCAGGCACTATATATTTACATCCATGTATATATATTCGAATTTTATGTGTATGTATGAGAATGTTTGTGCGGTTAAACCGCGCATTTCCGGGAAAGTCACTTTACATCAATGTAATCTCAATTTTTCTCTCTTTCTCTATCACCATGTGTGATTTGATATATATTTTTTTCCCTTTACCTTGACCTTCATACTCACCTTCCATCAAAAATTTCATAATGAAAGTTATTTTAAAAATCGTTGAAAATAACAAAACAAAAAAAAAATAAACAAATATAAAAGAGTGAAATTTTTGTTTTCTGAATTTTTTATATATATATATATTTTTTTTTTGTATTTTAAATAAATTATGAAACTGCATGATATAATGACATTCACAATAATATCACTAGTTTTGACAATACACTGACAACAACAATAATTTACGCCATCGCACATATGCGCCCACGACTCTATTTATGTAATGCACTTATATATATCACTGTTCGTAAATAGTCTGCCGACGATTATGCAAGAGGACAGTTTATCCACTGGTATTTAAATTTATATACATACATATATGAACGTATATATATAGATGAGTTAAAAACATAACTATATAATCTCATGTACAAAAGTCCCCTCAATTTAATTGTATTATGTATATAATTTCCTCCGAGGCATATCGAGGGTCCGTTCATTCGTCACACATTCATATGTTAAATATATATATATATATATATATATATATATATACATGTATATATGTTTTTATGTACACATATTTGCGAGTTTTTTTTTTTCGCAGAACTTGCTCTTCCTGCTGCGATCCACGGGAGTTTCCGGACCCTCATCTTCCCACTGCAATAAATGGATTCTCTGCACTCAAGACGATACAATACATATGTATATATATATATATTTAGGCATATATATTATATACAACATCAATGTATCAACATGTGTGAAGACTACTGACATAATATCCCAAACTTTATGTGTATAAATAATAACGTCATTTGAATGATCTTTGTATACCGTTGCCAAATTTCCGGAGATACGATATTTTTTAATGTTACTATTTTTCTATTTTTTGTTGTACTTTAGTATAGAGGAATGGCAGGTAGTACGGATCATTTAAGCAAAAACATATACATATTTTTTATTTTCGTTTTTAATTGTTTAAAAAATGCACAAAACGATTATTTGAACGTATATTTTGACTTGTAATAAGTGAAATAAAATCTATTTTTAGCGAATCAAATGGCTCATAAACAAATTTCTAAGGATTGGTATTTTGGTACTTTGAAAAAGTGGCGGGTAATACGGGCCATACCAAATTGGGTAGGTATACAAATACAAAACGTTAATTATTGTTTTCTCAAAGTACAAAATTTTGTTTATCAATCAATAACACAATTTTTTATTTATTTATTTTGCAATGGTTACAGTAGTAGTAGAGCAAATCATGTGTTCTTCGTTTGCTAGAGCTTGAGAGAGTTCTGCAACAGAAGTGGCAGCATCTTCAGCAGTTGTAGTTTGTTGATTTTCTATATTGGTTACAGCACTTTGCATAAAGTCTGTGAAAATATCTGGGTGAAAATATCGGGCCCATATACCACCAGACTGTGGCGTGGCCCATACTACCCGACAGACCTTGATCAATCAAACATGGCGTCAACAGAAATTGGCTAGAATAAACGCCGCGACGTTTCGTCATCACAGTGCATAGATTATTATACGAGCTAGAATTCAAAAGTAGTACCATAAGTTTACAACATAACTTTTGTAGAACAGATAGACATTGAAATTAACGCAAGACACCATCAGCCACACACTCAAAAATTAGAAATTATTTAATTACAGCGACAACTTGATACCTACGTCAATCAAGTTCTAGCACACGACTCATTGATAAAATTCCACTTGAAATTTATGCTAAAATTTTCTTCACACAATTTTTATACTCAAAAGTGATATTAAATGAACGTAATATTAAATTCTATTCGATAAATATTACACTCCGCATTTTTACTTTCATATCCACATTCATAAGATTAATTAACAATAATGAAAAGTACAAAAATAAATTATACTAATAATCACCAAAATTTTCCCTACACACAAAATTCAATAAATCAATTTATTTTCAATATACCTTTCATATAAACATATAATACTACACGCACATACATACTTATACATATACATATACATATACATATATATTTATACATAAAAGCCTCTGAATGACGTATTGACTATGGCAAACAGTCGACCAAGATAAATATTGAACTTTGAATGAAAAATGGAGATTGTGTATAGCGCGCGCAGAAGGACGTGTAGTCACGATTCGCCACATGAACATTCCATGAATGAGTATATATATCTACGAATTATATACACACATATGTAATGTATGTACATAGGTATATCTATATAAGTGTGTACATATAAATGTGTATATAGCTGTCTTATCGGATGAGAGCGCGCGAATACCTTTCGCAATTTATGCCACGCACGATACATAGGTATATATAATATATATACATATATACATATAAAACACAATTCTCTGGGAGTTTGCACATAATAATTGTTGATGATGAGTACTATTTTTAGACTACTACATTTCCGCAATAAAATATTTACGTTTCATAATTTTTATTTTTATTTCATACTTCTAATTCACCATATATATTTTTTTTTTTTACTATAATATAATTTTTTATTCTTAATCTGTTCTTTTATTTTCTTTCATGTATTTTTTTTTTATTATTCTACAATGTGCATATTTACTTTTAGAATGAGAGCTCCCAAGAATTTACATGGCTGTCCGAGAATTCTTACGTAAAGGTGTAAACTTTTTCTAAGAAGACATGAAGACTTGTCGCCATTCTACGGACACCTATTGGATAGTAAGAATTCTATGAATTGAAGTTATCCACAAGGAATGAATATACACACCTATTCTAAACGTATATACTGCATATATACATATATATATTCATACATATATATGTTTGGTGTACTGGGAATTCCCGCGAATAATTTATCTTGTGAAAAAAGAACACAAATGATTATAATACATATAGGTAAATATAAATATATATTTATATTAACTATGTACGTTTACATACACATTTATTCTAATGCTGTTGATAAATATTCTTTCTAATGTCTATAAAATAAACTCAAGTATATAAACAGACGCAGGAGTATATGCCAATTAGCATAAAAAATTTAAATAATCTTCCAATTTAATATTGATGAGCCACACGAAAAATTCTCTCTTTCTGCGTGTATGAATACACACGGAGAGAAAAATCTACGAAATTTTACTGTGCTGTGCACTAAAAGATAGTTATAAATGATATTTTTTTAAATATTTATCTTATTTCAAACGAATATTGTATAAAAAAATTAATATGGAGTCATAGGGAATTTCGAGTAAGTGTGGATATTTTTAAGTAACATCACAGTGAAAATTTTCAAACGAGCTGTTTTAATACACATCAGTATTTTTCGGGACTTGGCGTGTCTATGGTGCAATGCATTATGTTGCGTCGTAACGTATTGCAATATACTCACGAAGTTCATAATATATTGCCGTTGAAAAGTGTTCTTCGGAAACAAATTAATCGTATTAAATTTGTAAATCATTTATTTATTCATTTTATTTCCTCATTTATTTATTTGATTTTTTCTTTTATTTTTTTTTTTTTATGTAATTTATTTATATATTAATATATTTAATAATTTTTTTCATTCATTTACTTATAAAATGGGTTATATATAAAATTATCAAGACGTCATATGATATTTTAAGGGGATAATTGTGAATTTTGATTTTAAAGCAAGAATTTTCGATTTTTAAAGTGTCACTGCTAATTTTTAAAGGTCTGTCACGGTAAAATATTTCTTGTGTCGGAGGATTATTTTTTCTCAGTCGCCACCAACAGTCATAACAGTTTCTCCTGTCAATATTCATATGGTTGGTAAATAATTTTTGTTTTCCTGACAGTTGTGACTCAATAACTAGACAACTTGGTAATTTTTGTTTCATTTTCTCTACAGAAATTCTACAAGTTTTCTCTCCGTGTGCATATACCTATGTATATAAATATATATAGACGAGTTAATGTATCAAGAGGAATAAATAAAAGGTATATAAAGAAGTCGAGTGATGAATTTTTCCTCGCGTGGGACAGGTGAGATCAAATGTTTCGCATCATCGCATGACATTTGTTAAAACTCTCGCTTATAATCACATACACACGATAATGAATGGAACAGTGAAGACATGGTAAAAGAGAGAATATGATGAAGGGAGATTGCACATGAGGTGTAGACAAGCAATGAGATGTCGAGCGTACACTCGTTGAAAAGCTGAATGATCATCAGACATTTAACATGTGACGTGGGCCATGCAGTGGTAGATATACAATATATATATATATTTCTTTTCCCCTCCATTAACGCAATGTTTTTGCCACACCGGAAACTATATATACAACATATAAGGAGCGAATAACGGGACGTATGTCGGTATATACATATACATATATATATTTATATACGTATTTGTAAAATTGTTGGCGCATTTGTGCTGATGAGAAAATTTATGTGGGTCTCATTTTTCTGTTGCTTTTATTATTTATTTATATTATATTATTTTTATGACCTTTTCTTTTTGTTAAATATTTTATTTTTAATTTTAAAGTGTTTTATGTAATATTTCTTCGTTTATCTTTCATCGTGCTAATAAATTGGCATATATGTTTTCATATTTTATTTAAATAATTTGCGTGACTGATGCGTGATCTTGTGTATCTCTTATAATTCTTTTTCTTTTTTTTTTTTTCCATTCGTATCATTATTTTTATAATTAAATGTTGAAAATAATCTTTTTCGTAACCTAACATGCTATACAAGTCAGTATGAAATAGCAGAAAATTAATGTACGATGTGCATTTATATACTAATATATAAAACGTATATATTTTACCTGCGTCATACATTTATGCGCCTCTAGCGATATTGAGAATAAAGAAATAAAAGAAAGAGTTATAAATATGGAGACACTTGGAAAGGGAAGCGGCACGAGCGGGAGAATTTGTAAAAGTTGTGGAATTGTCTGCAACGTAATTTCTCTCTCGCCATTTACATTTTTTTATAAGACATAAATTGTCAGTGTTATATATGTATATATATTTTATCAACATGAAAAAGATAAAAATGTAAATATGGAATATTATTACCTCATTTGCGTGTGCTATTTCAAATATAAACCATACAAAAATAATATTTTTTATCTTTTTTCTTTTTTTTTTTTTTTTATTCTGTTTGATATATCAGCTCAATTATTACAGCAATAATATGTGACTAAAAAAATTATTATTGTGTTGTTTACAAATAAGAAAAAGGTCATTGAAACTTTTTTTCAATTTGTAAAGAAAAAAAAAACAAAAAATTCGTAACACAAAGAGTAATTTTTACTGCGATTGCATCAACGCTAATGATAATAATGAAGATTAAAAACTGACTCGAATTGATTTTCTCAAAAATTAAATTTTCCAAATTACGTCTTTGAGTTTGAACCATTGAACAACACATTGCATAATTTATATTTTGGTTTACGTCATTCAAATCGAATGTATATATATAAATGAGAGTTACGACCATAAACAAGTGCATGTAGATTATATAATAGATGCTGAAAAATATTTTAAACTGATGGAAAAATGTACGTCAATGATATTATAAATAAACTAACTATAAATACACAAAATGTCACAGGCAATAATTATAATTATTAATATATATTTTATTCATCTGCATGAATAAATATATACCAATAATATATATTTGATGCATTTATGAAAAACATGGATATATTATTATTACCAAAAATTACGAGAGTAAAATATATTTATCGAGTCGGCACAATTGACATCCATTTGCTTCAATGAATTATATACAAGTGCATAAATCTGCATATAAAATACAAAATACATACTAGAGTGTGCCATTTTTAGGCAACTTTTTTTTTCATAAAAAAAAAAAACAGGCTGGTAACTTACTGGACAGTGGAAAAAGAAGACTGTTCAAAGTGGAGCTATTAATTTTAATATTTAGAGGTAATAATTCTTCATCTTAATTTTCGTTTTTTCAATTAAATAACATGGGAAATTTTTTTTTTTTGTTGATTTTTTAGCTCGGCATTTTCGCCTCATTAGGATAAGCTCATAGCATATTCTTGTAGGAAATCGAACGCTCTACAAAAAAGGTCTCTTACACTTTTTTCATAGAGACAGCCATTCTAAAGATATTCAAACCCAAAGTACCAAATGTATGAAGAAATTTTGACTTTTTTGTTATTAAATCGAAACTAATCACTTTATTATTATCTTAAAAATTATTTGTAATCAAAAAACTGGTTTTAGTGTGCTAATATTTTCGTGAAGCTAATAAAAAAAAATACTCACGTGTCAGATATATTTTTTTTTCTTCATTTTATTTACTATAAAAAAATTATTTATAACTTATGTTGAATGAATTTTATTATTATTTCAAAGCAATAGAAATTATGCTGCCTAAACAAAATGAAGCAATGTTACGACAATTGTTGAAGTGTTTTTTTATTACAATAATAAAATGGTTACTATACACATATACATTGACTTTGCGCCCATATATACATATATATACATGTGTCTGACAGGCTGTCTGTCGTCCTTGGATGTGAAATCCTTCGAATGGGTCGTGAGAAGTCTCTCGCGTTCAGTAATTTTTTTTTTTTTTTTTTCAAATTGTCTATCTGTATATACACATATAAATATGTTATTCCCATGAAGCATCCAACATTGTGCGCTCGACTTCCGTCTCTGATGTGAAACAGGATGTGATGACTAGACGCATCAACAACAAGAAAAAAAATAAATGAAAAAAAAAAAAAAAAATGTCAAGTGTGTGCTTGGAATTCACAATTAAATAATCCAATAAATATATAAATCGAACGTTTGATTAATATAAGTACGATAAACGGTGTTAATACACCAAGAACAGTCAAATAGGTCAGTCTCGCGCGTCTGACTCGTGCAATTACATAACAACACGAGGGAGAAAGTACCCTCCAGTACAATGAATGCGCTGCCGTTGATGTTGTTGATGTTATTGCCGTTGCATTATCCCCGCTCTTTGCCTCGGCACTCAACATACGCTCTGTTTACAAACAAAACAGCCATTTTTACTGTGTACGGATTATATATATCCTCGTTCCAACGGCATCGCGGCCCGCTACGCTTCAAAGTTTGCAGTATTGTATTGGTAGAGAGCTGAGCTGATGAGGCAAAAGACGTTGAATATAATTGAGAAAAAAGAAAAGACAGCACAGCTATATTATATTATAAAGTATATAATATAGCATCAATGATCATATTGACGGCAAAGTTAAGAGAGGTGATAGCAGTAGTAGTAGTAGTAGTAGTAATAGTAGTGGTAAAGTTTGTGATGGTATGGAAAAAGAAGAGGGGACGAGGACGCGATTTCCATCACTCGCGCGGGAGTTCTAGACTGCATTGCGCAAAATTGCAGTGCAACCGACCAAAGAAATCGCTATGCCGTCTCACTTGGTCTGTATAGAATTCTGGAGAAATTTCTTTTCGTCTCATTTATTTGCCTCTTGCTTTACCATGGGAAATTGACTAAAGGCGCAAGAGAGAAAAATATTTATGTATGTGTATATGAATAAATGTACATAGGAAAAAGAGAGAAATGAAGTAAATAATAAAGAGAAGATTGAGAGAGAAAAATGCACCGCTCACTTTGTTTTTTTTTTTTTTTTCAACTGCGCGTTCCACATTCTTTAAAATTCAGACATTTATATTTGTATATAGATATACATTCGACATGAGTAACTGTATATTTAATTGTTATTTAAATTTAGAATTTATATTATATTGTGTCGCTTTTTATACAGGGAAAAAAATTGGATAAAATCAAATGAACTTATTATGATTAAATACTCAGTGAATAATTGATTCAAATAATTAATAATTAAATTTAATATAATTCATATTTATTTATCCACTTGTTCTAAAATCAAATAAATATTTTAATATATCAATTGAATATTAAATTGCAGCTACTAAAATAAGAAATTAAATAAAACTCCAAAATTTTTATTTTCATTGTATAAATTCGTGACATTTTATTTTAATTTTTTCATCGCATTAATTCCATTTTGTACAATTCTATACTTGTGTTTATAAATATTATACATTTATTGATATAATAATATTGAAAATAATTGAAGGAAATTTTTTTTTTTCTAAATATTAATTATAATTAAATATTTTCCATCTCTTATTCAAAATGTTCAGATGACAATTCAATAAAATACATCCTATTCATCTGTTATATTTATATACTTACACTACACATATATATATCTTTATATATAGATATAGATAACCGGCATTATAAAGGAGAGACACCGCAGACACAGTGGCCTATAGACAAAGTAGGTCGCGGCGCAATTCTCTTCGCATGCCTTTTGTACATAGCATCGCGCATGTGCTCGCGATCTCTCTGGAGCTGATGATATCTGTGTGTATATGTATTTATTTAGTGAATATATGTATATATATAGAGGGAGAGAGAAGGAAGAAGAGAGACAGATGAAGAATAATTATTACATAAACAAATGACTATTTTATTTTGTATCATCTCACAGCAAAACAAAAGTAAAATATAAAATATTTGACGAAATTAAATCGGGAAAATTTTTTTTAAATATATTAAATCATAAAAGATTTATTTATTAATTGAAAAAATATAAATAATAATTGTATGACGCCATGGCGCCGTGAATTGCATTTAACTAGGTGTCGAAACTTACGGTGAATTACTGCGTCGCAATATCTAGACGGGGAAGCCCAGTCTATTTCTGGCCTACTTCCATCATTTTACTCGCGTGCGCACACGATACTCGCGTTTGAATAATACAAAGTTAAAATGTGTATGTGTATATGTGTATATTCATTGACAAACGATGCAGCCAAGGTGCATCACTACAATTCTATTTGTGCACAAATAGATACGACTCTATATGTGTAATTATTTATATATTTTATTTTATTTTTATCATTTTTACAGAAATAAATATTGGAATTTTTTTTTACTGTTTTTTATTTTTGGAGTATATGCAGGAGGGATAGAATGAATAATAGACAGTGGGGAGGGGGGAGGGGGCGAGAGAGAGGAGGGGTAACACGTAATAAAGTATGAAAAAAAAAAAATTTAAAGGTGCAAAAAGTGAAGATGAATATTTCGTAACGTGTCGCAATAAGCTGGATGAGATCGAGAAAATATTTTTATTTCCTTCCGCTCCACGGATATATATATATATTGACTTTTTTGTTATTAAATCTATATACTAATCACTTTATTATCGTAATAAAAAATCACTTCAATAATTGTAGTGACTTTGCTTAATTTTGTTTAGGCAACATAATTTTTATTGCTTTGGAATAATAATTAAATTCATTTAACATAAGTTATGAATAATTTTTTTATGGTAAATAAAATAAAGAAAAAAAATATCTGACACGTAAGTATTTTTTTTTTAGCTTTATACAAAAATATTAGCACACTAAAACCAGTTTTCTGATTTAAAATAATTTTTAATACAATAATAAAATGATTAGTATCGATTTGATAACAAAAAAGTCAAAATTTCATACATTTGGAACTTTTGGTTTGAATATCTTTAAAATGGCTGTCTCTATGAAAAAAGTGTAAGAGACCTTTTTTGTAGAGCGTTCGATTCCCTACAAGAATATGCTATACAATTATTTTTATGATGCGCGAATACCAAGCTGTAAAAATCCAAAGAAAAAAATTTTTTTTTCCATGTTATTTAAATAGAAAAACGAAAATTACGAACAGACATCTAAATATCAAAATTAAGAGCTCCGCTTTAAACAATTAGCTTCTTTCTCCATCGTCCAGTAAGTATTCAGTCTGTTTATAATTTTTTTTAAAAGTTTTCGAAAAATGGCACACCCTAATACATATATACATACATGTCTCTCTATATTTTTATAAACTTATACCCACAATAATTTTTCATTTACTCTATTACCACAAGTTCATTTCACTCCCATTCAATATTTATTCCATTTCTCATAATTTATCAAATCTATATTTTTTTTTTAATTTTTCCATCATCAAAACTTTATCCCCATTACAATTTCGCAATTTTACGTAATCCAATTATCCGTATATACGACTTAATCGTCGAGAAAGATATCTTACATATGCAATTTAAGTACATATACACTTCTTTGAAATTCCACACTTTTATATCTCATTATAATCAGATAAATTTCACCAACGCCATTCCAATAATCTCAATATAATTCGCATTCCGTTAAATATATACATTCATAGAATAAATTTATGTAATACACTTATAATAAATATTATAGGATTAATTTTATATATGTATAATCCACACATGAAATGATCGATATCATAATATTTATTTAGTATTTTTTTTTTCTTTTAATTACATTATCTCCATAAACTAATTTATTATATATTCTCTGTTTATGTATATGCATGGGTTCTAATCAATTATTGAGAGCACTTTTTATGTGTACATACATGTATACAATATACATATAATGGACATATATAGAGTGGTGTGTGGAATGTGTCTACAGAGCAGTGGTTTAATGGTGTCGTTTCACATTTCCATCAGCTTACCAACGAACTGAATACGGTCCTCGTAATTCGCACATTCTCAGGCGCCGAATTAGCGGCGTCAGAGTATATTGTCGCGCGACGTCGTCGACGTTGGTGGTGAAACGCTAGGCTAACTGTGTAGTATATATTTCTGTACTCGTTCGTGGGTAGTATATAGAGACAGCGAATGTTTATGTATACACCCCAAAGTCATTTGGTAGCGTCGCTCGGTTAAGCGACGATAAACGGGTTTACGACGCTTCGTAGAAGCTCAAATTTCGCATCTTTTAACAGCTCTTTCTCTCTCGACTCTCTCTATCGTCTTCAAGATATAATATTATATACACACAGTGTACTGGATATTGTATATTAAACATGCATGTGGAAACTTTTGATGAGATGAAATGTATAATTGCGAGAAAAAATTTATATTGATAAATATTACAAGTGTTTTAATTTATATTTATTTAATGTACTCTTTTTGTTTGGGGTTGAATAAAGCCGAGGTAAAGTTCAAACTTATTCGGTTTTTAAATGTATTAATGAGTGTATGCCATTTTTAGGCAACTTTTTTATTATAAAAAAAAACAGGCTGCTCTTAATTTTGAAATTTAGAGGTTCCTCATCGTAATTTTTGTTTTTCCATTTAAATAACATGGGAAAAAGAGTATTTTTTTTTTTTTTTTTTCGATTTTATAGCTCGGCATTTGCGTATCATAAAAATAAGCTCATAGTATATTTTTGTAGAAAATTGAACGCTCTACAAAAAAGGTCTCTTACACTTTTTTCATAGAGACAGCCATTCTAAAGATATTCAAACCCAAAGTTCCAAATGTATGAAATTTTGACTTTTTTGTTATTAAATCGAAACTAATCACTTTATTATTGTCTTAAAAATTATTTTCAATCTAGCTCATACCAAAATAAGAAAAAAAAATTTCTTTCATATGTTATTTAAATGGAAAAACGAAATTTACGATGAGGAACCTCTAAATTCCAAAATTAAAAGTTCCACTTCAAACAGGCTTTATTTTATTCACCGCCCAGTAAATTTTTAGCCAGTTCTTTTGATAGAAAAAAAAGAAAAAGTTATTCAAAAATTCACACCCCAGTATGTATATATATATATTTATGTGTATGTATGAGTATTGAATTATAATCCAATCTGTAGATAATGAAATGGAACAAATGAATTTGAAATTCAACGAAATTCCATTTTACGTAATTATTTCATAATTTTTTTTCTTTTTGCGAAATATTTAAATTATATTTTTTTTTTTCAGTTATCTTTTGTATCAAAGTCTGCTCTACTTTCTAAGATGCGAATATTTACATACATATTTAATTTTGATTCTTATTACAAGATTTAATTTTGTCAATATTATCATTTTATAATTTAAAAAAAAAAAATATATATTTCACATTCATAATATTATAAGCATAATAAATATACATATATATAATTTAAAAATATGAGAATATACTTATGTATATATACATATATATATACATCCGCCTGATAATTCAACTTGTAAACAAACATTATGTCGGTTGATGAACTCATGAACGAATTATCAAATATTCATTCGAAAATATAGATAAAATGGGGATAAAAAAAAAATAATACTGTATGATATTATGTTCTTGATATTGTTTCGTATATGTATGTGATAAATCTAATAAAGATACAGTTTCATGTCGTATATATATATGCTTTGTACAAATTGGTGTGTTGACAGTGACTCGAATGCGATTTAGCATAACGGCGCCAGCCAGACGGTCGACTAGTCCAACAGTCGTCGTGCAGAGGCCGTTTTACTAAGGTTTCCGTGTTATTGGCTAACCATCGGGTTACCGTGTCAGGTCTTAAAACGACTCAGTATCACCATAATTGTGACCTACCACATGCAATTTTATATTCATCATATAGATTCAACTATCAACAATATAGATTTTAGTTATTGGCACATAACTAAATTAATACACGTGACATTTCTCTTGAGGTGAAAATTTCATAGAATCAAAGATGGAAAAATATTATTAAATTTTAAATAAAAACCAAGGACAATATGTTTATACTGTACAATTGCACATTTCTTTAATGCACAGAATTATATAATTTTATTCTATTTTCATAGACTTAATAAATTCCTCTTTTGAAGAGTCACTATCTTCTCCCGACCTTTTTTTTCTTCTTACTTGAGGAAATTCATGTTTTTTCTATTCAATAAATTTTTATCTCAACATCAGACTCTAAAAATAAAAATGACAGGTACCTTATTATGTACACCTATATGTGTATATATATTATATCAACATCATTCCATCTATCTTAGTTCACGTCGATCTCTATTGGAATATATATTTCACAATAACTAATTTTTATATTTCTTTCGATTTAGTTATTGATTACCGAATATGTCAACATTATGATGATTGACATGTATGATAGGTGATTGACCATTAAGTATAAGTCATATATATTCGCTAAGAATCATTGGTACATTCCAATGATCAATCTCGATAAATATACCGAGTGTAAAAAAAAAATATGATTAATAATAAAATGATAAAAAAAAAAATTCAATTAGAATATATACGATCGATTAAATACTTTTGCGTGTATATTTAATTCTGCAAGTATATATTATTGGCATGTATGTATATTCTATGTAAATATACTGATATTATAAGTCCAATAAAATTATTCAAAGTGAATGTATACTTCTAATAAATAATCTATAGTGATATCATTGAATATCTATCATCACATAGAAATTTTTATTGTAGATAAAAAAAATCTACAGTTCAATATATATTATATACGTATGTAAATACAGTCAACTCTCAATTGTATGCAAATGTCTTGTTACGAGTGATATTCTATATGTATATATCGTTACACGTATGTGTATATATGAGTATAATATACTATAAGCTGAAGAGCAGTAGAAACCGGATGTATGCTCGTTGACATTTTGACGATTATATTGTGAGTAGTAATTGATTATTTAAGGGCGAGGAGACATATGAAGGAATCGAGTACCATCATGTAAATATATATATTATATATATATATATATCCATCATTAAATTAAATTATGTAAAATTTATCGAGTATACATCCTAACACTATATCAAAATTAATTTATTTTTCTTTCTTGATCAACCAAAATTATTGTACATAGAGTTAAAAATTTTTGATTATACCTCGGTTGAAATAGTATAAGAGAGAAAATCAAATAAAAATTACCACATGCTGTCGAGTAATCGAGTCACAATTAACTGTTAGGAAAAACAAAAATTATTTATCGATGATATGAATGTTGACAGGAGAATAATTGTCATAATATTGTTGATGGAAACGTATAGAAATTATTCAAGCTTTCCACCCTTGTAGTGTGTAATATACTATATTGTATATAGAATAAATATTTCATATCGAAATATCTAACACTAAATTTTTGACTGACAATAACTGAATAAAAATTCAATATTGATTTGACATAATTTTAAAATAAAAATTGTGTAATAAATATTTCAACACAAATTGTTTTAATGGGACTTTAACACAAAATCTCTCACTATACACATATAACGAACGAAATAAAATAAGAAGAAATGAAGAAAGAAAAACATGAGAACTAAATAGAAAAAGAAGAAAAGAATTGAAAGGATTTTGATGGTGATGGAGAATGAAGCCGGATGAGAAACATCAATGCAATGGTGTTTCAACGACGATGAAATGAGTCGCGTGCAATAGGTGTACCCGTACATATTATATATGTATAGGTATATATACATATAATACATATATACATGCATATATAACAGAATAGTGTCGTTGTAGCTGCTGCCTTATCGTTATATCCTCAACACCGTCCATTCCGCCTCGTTGTATCCGGCGTGCCATACCTTTCTAGCACCTTTTATACACACATAATGCTCCAACAACGCGTCGCGTCTTATCGGTCGTGTGTGTGCTCCTTTTCTATTTTATATATTATATGTATGGTATTCTTTCTCTTACTCTCATTCTCTTCGTGAACTATCCGCACCCACTTACATTTTCTCCGTATCATTGACTCGAATTAAATGAGACCGTAAAATCTATCGCGGTATGTATATGTATATATATATATATTTATGTGTTTATATGTGTATATAAAACACGTTTGGACTTGTCCAATACTATATCACCCATGATTTCAATCCCACTTTTAGCTCCTATATACTTTATATACCTTAACAGTATATTTACAGCCCGGA
This sequence comes from Microctonus brassicae, assembly GCA_918226075.1. Classification (NCBI taxonomy): domain Eukaryota; kingdom Metazoa; phylum Arthropoda; class Insecta; order Hymenoptera; family Braconidae; genus Microctonus; species Microctonus brassicae. Next base: position 9,869,486 of record OW445484.1, on the reverse strand, counting down.
AATGCAACTTTTTTCTTCTTCCCTAACAAAATTCACAAAATATTTATATATGTATATATAAATATATGTATATATATATATATATATAAATATTTTATGTATATATATTTGAAAGAGAATATATATTCTATTTAAATAACGTAAAAATTATTTTTATTTATTATTTTTTGCTTTATGTTTATTATGAAATTTAAAATAAAAAATATAATATGACACGCAAATATTTTACTTTAACGTAAATATATATTTATAAAGTGAGTGTATATATGTATATATTATACATATGTGTATATAAAAATGGAGTATATATATGTACATATACAACGGCGATTTGGTTGTTGGAATTTATTTTTCATGGCATTTTGTGAAAAAGTAGAATCAGTACGAGAGAAAAGATTATACACGCTCTGTCTGGCGACAACAAAATTATTTTATAATAGGTGGTTGGCAATGACAACGTGAACGGCTTAGCGCCGGTTGAATTCTCTCGTTTGCTAAATATGCAAAAGCTGCTTTCAGCACGACATATATGTATATATACATATGTATATGTCCAAAATCAATTTTATATTCATTTGATCAAATATACTTTTGGTATAAGCTGGTAATGGATATATATACATTTCATATAATCATAGAAGCGATTTATTAACAAAATGGTATTAACCGCTATTTCAATATATGAATATACACAAATATACATATGTATGTATAGTAGATGGAGAATATATATATTTTAAATGAACTGGAAATCAAATACTTCCTGCTAAGACTGCAGGTCATACATTTACATCTACACATGGGGTATATATATGTATATTAGGGTGTTTGGTTTGCGGGGACTATTTTTTTTCACGGGGGATAGACGAAGTATTACTCTAAACATTGAAAAAAAAAGAAAAAAAAATTCTTGGTAAAGATGAGCTCTTAATTTTGATATTTAGAGATGCCTGTTTGTATAATTTTTAATTTTGCATTTTGATAACATGGGAAAAAAAATTTTTTTCTATGGATTTTTGTAGCTTGGCGTTTGGGTATCATAGAGATAAGTCCATATCATATTTTTGTAGGGCATTGAACGCTCTACAAAAAAGGTGTCTTATACTTTTTTCATAGAGACAGCTATTCTTGAAATATTCAAACCCAAAGTTTTAAATTGTATGAAATTTTGAACTTTTTTTTATTAAATCAGTACTGATCATTTTATTTTTGTATATATGATAAAAAAATATTTTTAAAATTGTTGTTACATTACTTAATTTGGTTTAGACAGCATAATTTTTATGGCTTTTAGATAATAATAAAAATTTAAAACAATAATAAAGTGATTATAGTATCGGTTTTATAACAAAAAAAGTCAAAATTTCATATATATACATTTAGAACTTTGGGTTTGAATATCTTTCGAATAGCTGTCTCTATGAAAAAAGTGTAAGAGACCTTTTTTGTAGAGCGTTCGATTTCCTACAAGAATATGCTATAGAATTATTTCCATGATGCGCGAGCACCAAGCTACAAAAATCCAAAGAACAAAAATTTTTTTTTCCACGATATTTAAATGAAAAAAACGAAAATTATGATGATAATCAGCCTCTAAATATCAAAATTAAGTGCTCCGCTTTGAACATGCTTCTTTTTTTACCATCCAGACGTAAGTTTTCAGCCCAATTTTTCAACAAAAAAAATAATTTGCCTAAAAATAACACACCCTAATATATACATACATATTTGCTAATATATAAATGCGTATATGAGTATAAATATATATTTATAAATATAGTAACAACATATAGAAATACAGAAAATGATTCGAATCATTTTCTGTATGAGAATTTCAGATATATATGATAAGTGTAGATTTACATATGTATAATAACTGATATAATATATTTCCTTTATTCATTTATTAATTTACTTTGTAATATTCAATAATTAATTTTGAATTAATAATATTCAGAAATTGCGCATGAGAAATTCACAGTGAGAATAGATCATAAAATAATAATAAACAAATCAGAGTAAAGGTGAATAAATGAGAGAATAAAAAAAATATATAACAACTACATGCGGTTTACCGTTACGTTTTAAGTCTAGAAATTAACCTTACGGCTTTTGGTTCAAGTAATTCAATCCAGGATACTGGCTGAGATATTAAATATACAAGTACATATGTATATTTTATCAAGCCGACGTACATAAATATGAGTGAGCGAAATACATATACACCTAGAAAATAGATGCACTGTCACCCATGCGTTATGTAGAAGAAAAAATATATAATATATAATGTCTCCATGGAAAATACGATCGATTTTTTTTATTTATTACACCACTGTGGCGAAGCTTTTAAGCTTCATAGTCATGGCTTTATACGTATATATATGTATACGTATATAAACATATACATGAAGATTTAAAATGACACTTTTAACAAATATTATATAGCTTTATGTATTTTTCTTTCCTTAAGTTTTGACATTCAATCTTCTTCTATATTATCGGTTGTATTATGTTGTAAATATGTATGAGCAAAGCGGAACACATCAATGATTTCAATAGAACACCCATAAACGTATTAAAACACGACAGGTGAAGTTACGAGTTTTTTTTATTTTTTTCCAGGTAAAAATACCTTTTTTATTTAAGTGTCTCTATTTTTCTTTTCTTCTCTTTTTCTTTTTTTTTTTTTTTTTCTTTTAACGAGGTCATCAAACCTGTGCACTGCTTCAATATCCAAAATTCTAAACATCAGAATTATTTGTCCACATAATAAACATACACGCAATTATAAACAGCTATATAAACATACGTGAAAATGAAAAATTGTCGCGTTGATTTTTTTCTCTTTCCAACCGTGAAACATGTTGATTTATTTCTCGTTGTTCATTGTAATATTAATATTAATTTTTTTCCTGATAAAAAAATAAAAATAGAATACATAATTTTATTCATAATGTTTATTCAAATTTATTTATAAATTATTAATATATTTATTAATATCTCACCAAGTGATTTTTTTCATGATAAATATATTAATAAATATATTTAAAAAAAAAAAAATAAATAAATATATATATTTAGAAAAAAAAAAAATAAACATAATTATTAATTATACTTTCATTTAAATTAAATAAATACAGGGAATTCCCCAGCATATTACAATAATCACAATCACGTATCGCGAACGTGGATCGAATATTTTTCATTTGATTATATACTCTTCTTATCAACTACACTGATATTGTTTAACGATGAAACTTTACACATACATCAGTACCTGTATACATTATTTATATATATATTAATACGCATGGATGACTCTGCAGTATTTATACTATCTATAAAAAAAAAAATAAATAAATAAATAAATCCAGTAATCAGTTAATTGGAATGCAGTAAAAAGACGATAATCCGATATGGACTAACGGTTTTCCCAAGAACTGCAACTAATTTAACACAACTCAAGAGAAATATATCTACACACTTATGTGATTTAGCCAGGTATAAACATATATACATATACATATATATACACATATATACATAGATTTGTACACTATCTTTATAAATATATAAATATATAGCAGGTAAAATTTTTCGCATACCTTTCAAGGACCTTGCGCACTGCACACGCCACGACAACACACATTTTTATATACTTATATATATATTTATATGCATATACCTAATAAATGCACAACTAAAATGCTACAAGTGGAACATAAACCAGTTGCGCATATATATGAAATGAAAATAAATGACTTTTAGAAATTATTAACATCTCGAGAAAGGAGCATCAAAGGAACAAATATATAATATATTACATATAAATGTACATACATATGTATACATATATATATATATATATGTACATTATGTATAAATATATATATGTATATAGTGAGACTATATATATATCGGCAGTGAGAATCGATGTCAAGGAGAATGAATTACAATTTTAGATCCGGCGACTCTCGAACCTCTAATTAATCAAGTAGTGTTTCCTTCTCTCCTTCTTTCTTTTCCATTCTTTCTATCTGCCCTCCTCCTTCTCCTCTACCTCTTCTTTCCCTAAACCCCCTCCCCCCTCTACCCCGCCATCAATTGCCATATTCCTTCGTTACTCGCTCATCGCAGACTTTTGCCACGACCGCGATAAACAACTCGGTCGGGCCGGTTCACCTGGACTTTGGAATTGTTTACCATCACGATGAGCATACGAATTCTTATATTATTATGACGTCAATGAATGCTACATGCACTTGGCACGTGTATGAAACAGACTGTATCGTCATAATATTTTAATTGATTTTACAATTTTAACGATGAATTTTTTGAAGTACATTTTGTGCATTTATGCGTTGTTTAATTTTGAAAATATTATTTGTTTATGATATGTCGATGGATAAATTTATATTTGTGTGTTTGAGAATGACATTCTTTCTTGGAGCAATTAACGATAACGATCACATTAGGACTTGATAAATTAATTGAAAAAAAAAAAATTTATATAAGTATATATGTAGAATTTAGTAAATATAGCTATTAAATTTTTATTCATATATGAGTATTTTTTTTTTCATGGCATTGACGAAATATTATATTCCAAACATTCAAAAAAAATAAATAAATAAATTCCCACCAAAAATGAGCTCTTAATTTTAATTTTAAGTACTTATAAGTATACTTAAATTAATTAAAAATTTTCCCATTCAATTAACACGTAAATCTAAATTTTTTGTTCATTCATGCATAGCTTCATGGCATTTTATGCTATATATTAACTTGGTGTAACTCTTCAGTAAAATTAAATTGTATAAAAACTATTCCAACACAAATCATTATTGAAAATTCTCACACGAAATTTTTCTACTGCAGTGTATAAACGAAAAATAATATAACCAAGCGCAATAAAATAATAAAACAAGGGAAGGCACAAACTGATAGCAAAGTGAAAGAAAGAGCAAGAGCGACATATACGGTACTTTCATCGTTCCATTCTCACACAAGAGATAGCACCAAAGTGATGGGAGACTAAAAGAGCCGCCACTCACGAAGAGAATCGGCTGCAGGTAGATTCATTCACAAGACCCCCGCGGCTTCTATTCCACTCTCTCAAACACCCAACGACTCTTTAACCATCACTCTATCTCTTTCCCCAGTTTGCATTCTATCTCATTCCTTCTTCCAGATGCTTTATCCTATATACACTCTCTACAATTCTACACTATATACTCGACACAGGGCACATTCCACAATTCCGAGACCACCGACCGACCGTGAGGAATTTATTTCTCTCCTTATTTTCTCCATGATCTTTCTCTTTAATTCTCTTCTTTCTCTCACATATATAATCCTCCATGTAACTTCTCTCTATCTCATTCATTTCATTGTGAATCCGTTCACGGCATATATATCTACTATACACCTTCTCACAAAAATATGTACATATACATGTATAAATGATCTGTATATATGTACTGACTTCTCGCAACGTCATCTTGCGTCTTCTCGTTCTTTTACTTCCTCTTATATTATATATATTGTATGTGGCGATCGTTGGAGCAACCGCGCGGTCCACACTTTGTTCGCTTCTTATCCGTCTGTGAACCGTAGACCAAACAAAGGAGATGCCGAGAGAGAGAAGCCGCGGCGGCGGTGGCCTCGCGTCCCTGGAATTTTTGTTTGGCCTGTCGCAAGAGAAAGAAAGATATATTTCGCTTCACTTCTTTCCCGGTTATATATATGTTCAAATATAATATATACTACCCTACAACGCCATTTTAGTACCACCTACGTGTCAATCACGACCTCACTCTTTTCACAAGTATTTTTTTTTCTTTCATGTAGTAGTAGATGTGTATATATATATATGCGTGTTTGTTATATGTATGCATATCTCCATTGGGAAAATGAACCGTAGCTGTTAAGTGGATAAAACTTAATTCACACTTTATAATCATGACAGCGCATAATTTTCCATTGATGTTTTAATCATTGTTGTTATTTAATGAAAATGAAAATAAAAAAATTAATGAATATGTAAGAGGAATTGTTTATATTAATTGTATCTAACAATATTGATGTTAATATGTTGGTGTAAAAAATTATTTTGTTTATTTCAGTATTTATTCATTCATTTTGTTTTCTTCGAATTAATTTTTTACGGTAACTTGGGCTACTAAATAATATAATGGATAAAATAATTTTCACGTGACTTTTGATTTTTTTTTTTCATTCAATGAGAAAGTCAATGAGACAATGGACGGTGTGAAATTAGACCTGAAAATGTGTTCCGTTGTTTATTTTGAATTAGTCATGGTTAGATGTGGCATTCATGAAATTTTATCATTTTATATTATAGAGAAGTCGACATTTTCAATGTTTATTTATATTATCAAGCACGTAATTACAATGTAGAAAGTATTCGCTTTATAGTTATGGAACCATTTGTCTTTTCATGTGACGCTCTGGAAAATATTTTTTTTTTAATAGTGGATAATTTATTAGAAAATAGATATGAAATTATTATATTCTCTTGTCTCGGGAAATTATCTTTTTTTATCTCTAAAAATAAATACTGATTTCACTTAATCAAATATTTGAATATAATTATATTTCAATTGAAGTTCATACAATTCTACATGATAGAAAAAATTTTTTGTAAAAGTTCATTAGGAATTTATGTTGGAATTGTCTTTAAACAATTATTTTTACTCAAAAGTTATATTAAATTATTATTTATTGCTATTAATAATTAAATATAGTGATGTATATCAACTATACAATGAATGTAGTAATTACTGAGGTGAATTTTCGAAAATCAATCAACCTTTCTAAATTACTTAAATAATTTAAAAGACATATAAATTCAAAATAATATTACTATTTATTTTAAACATATATGCTTTTGTTTTTCATAATAGTCTGACTAATAACAAAATTTAATGGATGAAACAATTTGATTTCTGAAATATTTCCATAATTGTTTTCTGAAGAGTATAAATTTATGACTTATATGGTCAGAAGAAAGAAAAGATTCCTTGTCTGATATAAATGTTAATTTGTGAATAAGCTATGTCGAATATTATTCCCATAGGTTAATTATCAACTTTCTACCTAAGCATTCAAAGAAAGAATTCAATAGATAAATCGAAATTTTATAGTCATTGACTTGTGTGTTGGCTATTGTAATCTTTGAAAATGTTTACAAAGGACATTTGAATGCGCATCTGACCTGTTTTTGGAAAACCCCTGAAGTTTATATAAAAATGAATAAAAGAAAAATACCATTGCAAATAATTAATTCAACTATATACCTAATCAATAAATAAATATACGTTATTTTAAATATTTTTAACAATTGTTGATTAAATACAATATGGTAATTAAATAAAAGATATCAGATTACAGCAAAAGTTATAATATATTATTGATAATGTTCCCTGATTGTCACTTTAATATAATTCAGTATGATACGAAATCATAAAAATTGTCATTAGCCTCAATTTGAATATACAGGGTGTTATAAAAAGATGGGAACGGAGAAAAATCTCGGAATCCATCCCTCAAATAAAAAAATTGAAAAATACGTGTCTGATGTTTTTAAAAAATCTATTTATTGATATCAAATTCGATCCCCCCACCTCCACCCAGTGGGTGGGGTGGGGGGCAACTTCAGAATTTTAAATGGAAACCCCCATTTTTTATTTCGGAATCTGATACTCCGGACAAAAATACATCAATTTTGTTTGAAATATTTTTTTCTAATACTGCAAGATGTCGCTGTAATCGCAAAAAAAGTTGTAAAACATGAAAATTTTGAAAATATCGTATTCCCCCGGCCAAAAACGTTTAATTGATAAACAAAAAAATACGTGTCTGATATTTTTCAAAAATCTATTTATTAATATCAAATTTGGTCTCCCCACCTCCTCCCAGTGGGTGGGGTGGGTGGCAACTTAAAAATTTTAAATGCAAACCCTCATTTTTTATTTCGGGATCTGATTCTCCGGACAAAAATACATCAATTTTGTTTGAAACATTTTTTCCTGATACCGCAAGATGTCGCTGCAATCACGAAAGAATTTGTGAAACGTGAAAATTTTGAAAATAACCTATTTTTCAATTTTTAAATTATCGCATGTGCTCAAAATGCTCTCCGTTCACTTCTTGACATTGGCAAAGACGGAGATAAAAATTTTGTTGCCTCTGCAAAAGTTGCGAGTGAAATGAACATTCAAAATTTAGATGTTTGAATTCAGTTCATAGAAATTTTAGTAAACAAATGTCTCTACAAAAGTCGCAAGAGAGGGACATCGAAAATTTCATACGAGAATTCATTTCGTAGAAATATTTACAAACAAAGCCTCTGCAGAAGTCGGCAGACATATCGAAAATTTTATACGAGAATTCAATTCTTAGAAATTTTAGCCAAATAAAAAAAAAATAGTCAAATCAACAATTCGTTTATACTCGCCACAGGGAAAGGTGGGCGGGGGGGGGGGGGGGGGGGGAGTTCAACTTTGGTGTCAGAAAAAATGTTTCGAACAAAATTAATGTACTTTTGTTCGGAGAATCAAATTCTGAAATAAAAAATGGGGGTTTGCATTTAAAATTTTCAAGCTGCCACCCACCCCACCCACTGGGAGGAGGTGGGGAGACCAAATTTGATATTAATAAATAGATTTTTGAAAAATATCAGACACGTATTTTTTTGTTTATCAATTAAACGTTTTTGGCCGGGGGAATACGATATTTTCAAAATTTTCATGTTTTACAACTTTTTTTGCGATTACAGCGACATCTTGCAGTATTAGAAAAAAATATTTCAAACAAAATTGATGTATTTTTGTCCGGAGTATCAGATTCCGAAATAAAAAATGGGGGTTTCCATTTAAAATTCTGAAGTTGCCCCCCACCCCACCCACTGGGTGGAGGTGGGGGGATCGAATTTGATATCAATAAATAGATTTTTTAAAAACATCAAACACGTATTTTTCAATTTTTTTATTTGAGGGATGGATTCCGAGATTTTTCTCCGTTCCCATCTTTTTATAACACCCTGTATACATACACTCTGCTGACTACTATATTATTTATACTGCACATTAGCTTATACAATCTGCATAGCATATGCAACGCAGCAGTGGTTCTCATGAAAATAACTATTATCACATAAATTTTCTAATATAACAACCAAAAACATTTTTATATTTTTAATATAAAGTTAATGCACAAATTAAACAGTTGACACAAACAAAAACAGTTAACAATTTTAGTGTGGGCTTTTACACAAAATTTTTTACTTTACAGAGAGATAACCACTGCTGTTTTGAAATATTTTTTTTTTCCCTTGAAGATTAACCTATATAAACATTTTTTTTTTTTTCTTATTATCGTACGTGACGATAAGTAAAATAAAGAAAATATGGTATATTGCACATAGGAAAAAGATTATATTTGGATATATGCTTGTTTACCATTTTTCAAACTATCGCTTTTTTTCAAAAGAACGTTTTAAAAGTGACTGAACGCGCGCATATAATTCTCCCAACCTTTTCTATCTGCTTTTGTTTTCATTCCAGGAACTAAGCAAAAACGACAGAACCCACCGAGTTAGGTACATATATATATATAGATATTGTGTATATATATCTTTGGTAATACAGAAAGCCGCAAGCGCGATGGAGCATTATAAAGTCCCTCACAGAACAAAGAAAACCAGAAGATCGAGCTCGTCGTGCCCATTGGCCTCTTTGCTCTTTCGCCATCACCATCAGCCACGATCGCTCCTACGCCGCCACACACTACCACATGTCCATTCATGCAAATCGTCATTTACTCGTGAGAAATATATATTTTAGGGGCGCCAACTACCTGCCTTATGTATATCGGCTCTTTATAAACATTATTCTGACATTTTTCTCACATACATATAATATTCGTATATATATATATATATACATAAGCGTCTTTTCGGCCATTTGTTCATTCGAACCATTCTTCATTTATGAATTATGATGTGCTTAGAAATAATATTGTACGGATTAGTAAAAGCGTTGTGTTTACATTTGACCTGAGCAAGAATATTGCTAAATGTACGTTTCGGAGATTGTAGAATTGTGGGCGAGGTTTGAAAGCATATGATTTATTGGAAATATACACAGCAAGGTATATATATAAAGTCTCAGGGAAAAAATATGTCCCAGGGGCCTCAAGCTATATTTCCCCGTAAGCTCTTATGGGTATATACGTACTTGAAAAATATACCCTCAACATTAACTGATGATTTTTATGACACTTTTGGAAATTCTTCAAAGTTTTTCTTTTCTTATATATTTTTTTTTTATTTTCAATAAGTAGATACTTACAAGCACACATATGTGTAGATATATATGTCGAAATATAATCTTCAGGCTGTATTTTGTTATCACAAAAAATAGAAAGTTAATTTGCTGCATAATGTTTTCGATCCTAATCATAATATTATAAAATAAATGTTTTATAATGGATACGTCGGGAAAAGAAATAATATATTTTTGAAAGATTATCCTAATTTCAAGAAGGCATTTCCTAAAAAAATCATTATATATATATGGATATATACATTAGCCTTCAATTGATTTGATGTGGTAATAAAAAAAGTAGAAAACTTTCTCATAGAGATTCGCGAAAGAGTAGCAAAATTTATGAGATAAATTTCTCGTTTGCTCCTCGCAAAATTCTTTTTTACACGCGATGCGTTCGCGATCCCAGGGTGATATTTACGACAGGCAGACGACCCTTTTTCGGGGAAGATTGCGAGACTAAAACTGGATGCGCGAGCAAAGAGTGAAGACTGGTGAAGAGAAAAATTTAAGCGCCGTTCGAGCGCCCCCTGTCAATTTTTTCACGACCATTCACTGACCGGTATTACGGACCTACCCGAACCCTCGCCTAAGAAACCCTCGTGACTATACAAATTATTGCAATATTTTTTTTTTTTTTTTTTTTTTTTTTTGATTCACTGTTTAAATTGATTTTTTTCTTCTTTTTATTTTTTTATTGTATTATTAGGTGGTTTCAAGATTTCTGGTATACATGTGTGAATAGTGAAAAATTTTATGTAAAAGTTCACTAAAATTTTGTATTCAAATTTGATGAAAAATTTTCGTTAAATATAACAGCCGACAATAATTTTAAGTGGACTTTTACACAAAATTTTTTACCGTGTATATAAATAACTATACGTGTGCTTACACCATCATATTATTATCTCTGTGAATGGATATACGTAATATGGGGATAGTATAATATGACACTGATGCTTTCTTGAAATCTCGTCTAGACGCTACATTCACTTTGCCAAACCGCACACTCTGTTACAGCATTCGTATACTTTTTTTTAATCTGAATTTAACCAGTAAACAGAGAATGCAATTTTATGATCAACACACGTGAGACGGTACGTGTGACCTTGTCTGCATAACTTTTTTATTTTTATTAAACATTCAGTTCCAATTATATCTCAATAAATTCTAAACTTTATAAAAAAATTACAATTTTGTGAGATCAGAGTCGTGTGCTAGAATTTGATTAACGTAGTAGCTATCAAGTTGTCGCTGTAGTTAAATAATTTCTAATTTTTGAGTGTGTGGCTGATGGTCTGTTGCGTTATTTTCATTGCTTATCTATTCTACAGAAGTTATGTTGTAAACTTATGGTACTACTTTTAAATTCTAGCTCGTATAATAATCTATGCACTGTGATGACGAAATGTTGTTTATTCTAGTCAATTTCTGTTGACGCCATATTTGATTGATCAAGGTCTGTCGGGTACGTAGTAGGGGCCATGCCACAGTCTGGTGGTATGGACCCGACCATTTCACTCAGATATTTTCACAGACTTTATGGGGAATGCTGTAATCAACATAGAAAATCAACAAACTACAACTGCTGAAGATGCTGTCACCTCTACTGCAGAACCCTCTCAAGCTCCATCAAACGAAAAACACATGATTTGCTCTACTACTACTGTGACTACTGCAAAATAAATAAATAAAAAATTGTGTTATTAATTGATGAACAAAATTTTGTACTTTAAGAAAACAATAATTAACGTTTTGTATTTTTATACTTACCCAATTTGATATGGCCCGTATTATCCGCCACTTTTTCAAAATGCCAAAATACCAATCCTTAGAATTTTGTTTATGAGTTATTTGATTCGCTAATAATAGGTTTTATTTTACTTATTACAAGTCAAAATATACGTTCAAATAATCGTTTTGTGCAGTTTTTGAATAATTAAAAATGAAAATAAAAAATATGTATATGTTTTTGCTTAAGTGGTCCGTACTAGCTCCCGTTCCTCTAATGTACAATAAAAAATAGAAAAATAGTAATATTAAAAAATATCGTATCTTCGAGAATTTGGCAACGGTATACAAAGATCATTCAAATGACGTGGAATCACGCAGTGACGTCTTTTATTTAAATATCAAAGTAAAATACAAAAATTAAAATTACAAATTTCAATTTAATTTAGTAACAATCAAATAGCATCACCTTAGATTATTTATTCATTTGTTCGAATAATTAAATTTATCGGCACAATGAACACTTGACGTGCATGCATATATAATCTCATGAATTTTCACTTTATTTAACTGATAAACATATTCACATACACATGTCATCATCATCAGCATTATCGTCATCATCATCATCATCATCATCATCATCATCATCATTATGTACACGTTCTTGGGAGCATGCACGACGATGAGACCAATTGGACTCTCGACCATTTCAATTGCTTGATCATTGACTAACGTCACGACACAGGATATGTTTTAGCACATTCCATCCACACACATAGATATACACACGTATATTCCAGTATATTATATATAAAATATATACTTCCAAACATACATATAATATGCATCATGTAACATCGACACAATATTTTTTTGACAATTGAGCGATAGCATCAGCGTTGTATGATCATCAAATAAAAATTTTTATTAAAAAATTAATACAAAATTTGATGCATACAAAAGTACACCAATGTATAAATACATAAGTTTATTTAAAAGATTCATAAATTCATAATATACATCAAGAGAATACTGAAAATTTTGAATTTGAACCAGAATGAGATTAATAATTATTCTCGAAAAATTATCTCAATTAAATTCTTGGAAAGTTTCATATTTTTTTAAATTCATTTACCTATTAAGAATTTAGTAATTATTTAAATTAAATAATTCACTTTTCACAGTGAAATATTTTACAAAGTCCACTCAAAATTTGTATTGAAATATTCCGACACAATTTTTATTTTTAAAAGTTATGTATTGACATTAATTGATTTATTGAAATCAACACAATATTTATATGATACAGTTTAACACAAACACTGTGTTATAAACACTAGCAAAGATTTAGAAAATGTGCTGCACATTGGTAAATTAAACTATATATACATAAATTTTATGTCAACACATTTTTTAAATGATTGTAAGTGATTTAATATACCTATTTGTATTAAATCAAATCACATAATTGTGTTGATCATTCAACATAACATTTGAAAATAAAATTGTATAAAAAAAACTTCATAACAAATTTTGAATAGACCTTTACACAAAAAATTTTTCCTATATTATAGCCATGAAGGAAAAATAAATTACTTGAATAAAACGATCGCTTAGTAATAATGAACAGTGACATAAAGTTTGACTTGTTGTTTCTAACTGGCAATATATATACATGCAATGAACGACAGAGTGAGAACCAGGCCAATAGCACGCAAAACTCGGTCGGGCCCGTGACATCAATCTTTCGCTTCTGTTCGTTGCGTATATAAACGCACTGTCACGCATAACTCACGCTCAAGCCAATGCAAACTGCGCAGTAAACTTATGTGCACGCACACATATATTATTCACTTGTACATTTTCAATGTCCTATTATTAATTAGAATATGTATAGATACCTTTATCTACAGTATACATAAATGTATTAACAATTTGGGACAAATATATATTATCATCTAACTCATAAGTATAGAATAATTCGTAGACACTAAACAAATAATAAGAGTGAAAATATAAACGTAAACAAAGAATAGATTGGACGCAAGAAGACCTTCGGATCGTCACGGAAATTGTGACTTATGCAAGGCTACTTTGTCGGTATAATATTGCAATGGACAATCAGGAGATAAATAAGAGAGTGAGCATTAGAGGAGGGAAGAAGTGCGGACGGAGGAATGGAAAAAGGGAGGAAAAAAAAAGTGAATGTAATTACACTGACTGGCGCCTCGTAATTGCCTGTGTACATAAATACTCTGGCGTTATATTTCACAATGATTATAATTGTTTCTCTTGTGGTTTTGCAATGCAAGTAAACATTTGTTTACGTTTATGTATATATAGATGTATAAATATTTACGGAAAAGTAATATAGTAAAAATGAAAAAAGTGTTTGGAATTGTGGTGGAAGAAATATAATAATTCATGAACCAATGGAATTTCATGGTTTAAAATACTGCACGGAGAAAAAATCTACGAAATTTTACTGTGCATTACAAAACAGTCATAAGTGGCATTTTTAGAAATATTTATCTTTCCTACAAAGAAAAATTAATATGGAGTCATAGTAAATTTAAAATAAGTGTGGATGTTTTTAAGTAACATATCACAGTAAAATTTCTATGACAGATCAGAAAAAATTTTCAAACAAGCCGTTTTAGTACTCTGTTGACGAAAATTTCTTAGCTGCTCTAAGGTTGAATATGAGATACTTCATGAAAATTTACCGTGCCAAAACAGAAAATTTTACTTTGCATTTTTCGGGACTATTGGCGTGTCTATAATTATCCTTTCAATACGTATTGCAACTCACAACGGTCAAAATTACCATTGAAAGTGTTCTTCGGAAACAAATTAATCGTATTAAATTTGTAATAATTATTAAAGTTTTCATATTCATTGATTTATTTTATTTCCTCGCTTATTTATTTCATAATTTCGTTTATTTTTTTTTGTATACAATTTATTTATATATTAATATATTTAATCATTTGTTTCCTTCATGTTTAAGAATCATTAGTGGCACTCAATAAAAAATACATGCTTTAAAATAAAAATTCACAATTAGCCCCTTAAAATATCATATGACGTCTATATAATTCTGTATATGGAAACCATTTTATTAACAAATGAATATATTTATTTACTTATAAAATAGTTTCGAGTCACAATTGTGACTCAATTCTTAGACATGATGATAATTTTTGTTTGATTTTCTCTACAAAAATTCTACGATTTTTCTCTCCGTATACATATTTATATGTAAATTAATTTTTTACTCAGTATGTATAAAGAATTTCATATGTAATTACGCAACAAGTTATCATATGCATATAACTTCCGGCTAAATTCATTGAATGCTGATACGTTCGTTCCACTCGGTAAAACACTATATTAACATGATTGATGCGCAAAGTGCAGGTGCACTTTTTTTTTTCTTGTATCTCAAACCCTCTCTATCTTTTCTTTCTCTTCTTCTTAGCTATTTCCCAATTCTTCTCTCGCTCCTGCTAATACAACGTTTCTTTGCGGTGTGATGGTCCGATGGGTAAATAAAAGAGTTCTTTACAATATGAATTTGAAGTAGAAATAGTATAGTATTTAGTCCTCCTCTGCACGTACTATTTTTACACATGTACGTATAACCGCAAGTCATCTACGATGCTATGCAGCAAAATGTAATACAATGTTGAATATTGTTGAATATTCAGAATAATCTACTCGTGAAATTATATGTGCTGTCATTGTACTATATATTACCGTCAATATATAACGAGGATATCAAAAATTACGATTCAATAACAGTGTAGACATTGCAACGGAGTAAAATATTTTTTCTTTTCTGTTCTTATAATCGTTCTATTCAATTTTCTTTTTATACTTATTGTATACGCAACACTTAATACTAATTCACAATACACTATAATAATCTTTTCTATATATCTTCTCGTTAAATAAAATTCATTCACTATATTTTATTTCAAAATAGTCCACTTTATTCGGTTGTTTTTTTCTTTTTCTTCTTTTATCTACGAAGAACACGCGCTATTATATTTATACACGTTCATAGTTGAAGGACAGCATTAAGCGGGAATTGTACACCGTTGTAAAAGATGTAAGGTAAGTTAGTGTATAGTAAAAGAAATATTGTATATGAAAGATATATATATATATTGAATGACGTAGTGTGTGAGAGACAGGAAGGGGGACGGGTGAGAAGGAGCAAAATGGGATCAGAAGAGAAGAACCCGATGGATTTTGTTTTCTTTTTTCTTTTTGCGGGTGCAGCTGTGTGCCGTGGCTCATGGTGTGTTCACCTGCCTGGCCACGTGCCATATTAAATACAATTCGATTGCACGAGGAGATGCGAAGATGATGTTCGCAAAGCATGTTTTCAATATGTCTCCTCCACGATACACAACTGCTGCGCATAAACGTTCAATTTTTCTTTTTTATTTCATTTTTTTCAAGTATAAAGATTGATGAAAAATTGAAGGCGTCTACCCGAGTCGAAATTTTGTTCCTACTTTAGACCTGCATATAGCTCGTTTTGTAGGAATTGAACATATAAGTAAGGACTTGAGCCATTTAATTTTATACCTATTTAAGACCTTAAAAGTGGCAGATATTTCCATTTCTTCCACTTTAAGGTATAAATAAGGTATATAACGAATTTCGGACATATATATACCTAATTTAGACCTCCAAAGTCCTGTTCAGTTGTTCAATGAAAAAACATTAATATGTATATGTTTGATCAATATATTAATTATTTATAATTAATATTAAGTTATAAATAATTAATGTATTGATCAAACACATATGTATTAATGCTTTTTCATTGATTAGTAAGGTTTAAAAGGTATAACGAAAGCATTAACTGAACAGGACTTTGGAGGTCTAAATTAGGTATATGTCCGAAATTCGTTTGTTTATACCTTATTTATACCTTAAAGTGGAAGAAATGGAAATATCTGCCACTTTTAAGGTCTAATGTAGGTACAAAATTTCGACTCGGGTAATTTATTATACAGTTTCTCATCGACATAATATGCAGATGCTTTGACATTTTTGTATTTAAATTCGTGTAATGTTTATATTTATTTATTTATCATTGAACATTTTCTAAGCAGCTGCTAGTTGATATTGTGAATGATTTATTGGAAAAATATTGTCACTACCCTGGATATAATTGCGCAGTTATATAAATAGGGCAAGGGAGATGACGTAAAAGTACGTGTCAGAAAAAAAAAAAAAAAATTGACTGTATACATGAGAAAAATGAGAGATCGAACGGGAGTGCGTGCATGTGTAGAGGGCAACGTTCGCATATATTAGGATAAAAGCTCAGGGCAGCTGTGCACGAAGGCCAAAAATGATATTGATTTTCTCTTCTTTTGAGTAATGGATGTCGACACAAGTGAATATATAGGTTAATAGCAATATGGTCTACGTCTCATTTGTTATATTATTTATTTAAGTACAGAAAAAAATTTTTTTATTTATTTGTTTTTTTTTCATGGTGTTTTTTAATCTTTAACGTGTGTATATTTATATTATAATTCTATATTTTTTATTATAATGACAACATTAATATGTGATTATTAATATAAAAGAAAGAAGTGGGATACGTATAAAAAGGAAAATTGAAAATAAAAAACAAAAGGAAAAGGGAAAAACTTAATACTACAAATAATAAACCTCATGCGGGCAACGTTTATATCCTCTTGTTCTTTCCTTTACTTTATATTCTTGGGGTGAGAACGTATGGATTAAGAGACCGGTGTGTTGCTGGCACGCAATTAACCGTGGGCCAAAGGCAGGTGGTATCTTTGCGTCGCGCGGACCCGCACGCGGTTATTGGCCGCGAGCCGATTAAAGAGCATATATAGTTCTCTTTTGCCTTCACTCGCAAATAAAGCGCCCAAGCAAAATAAGGAGAATGAAAAAGAGCGAAAAATAAAAAATAAACGAGTTAAGGTGCCACACGGCATGCAATAAACACGAGGATTCACGGACCACCTGCTGCTGGTTACATCTACCAAAATGTCTGGCTTTTACATCGCTTCAATGTGTATATCATTGTTTTATTATCCATTTCCAAGAGATTTATTCCTTAGGAATATATATATATATATTTTTTTTTTGTTTTAAAGAATTATCATTTCACTGTGTATTTTTGTAAATAGTAGTATTTTACTGCTCGTATAATTTTTTTTTTTTTTTTTCACGTCTATAGAAACGAAGTATATAATATTATATTGTACTTTTCTTATTCTTTATTTTTCATCCTCTGTTCTTTCACATAATAAACGCACGAATCGTCCGCGTGCGCACGAAAATGCCGAAGCCACAGGGCCCTCAAGACGCGCGATGAGCCACCTGCCGACAGATGTTGGCTCTAGCAAAAACCTTTCTCCCTCTTTTATTGTATGTACTTCTTCCCTCATTTTTTTTTCTTTCAATAGCGTTATTATTTTCTGTTTTTTTTTTTTTAACATTATATTCCATCTTACCTACAATGTCGTGGCGAATTTTTCCGATTTTTATCTCATGTATTTTCAATGCAGAAATCAATGAAAAAAAAGATAAAGAAGTTTTATGTAAACATATTATTTTTTTTTTTTTTCACACTGACAATGAATAATTTATCTGCATAATATATAAATATATCTATTGAGATATGGAAATATAATAGGAAAAAATATTGTTTTTTATTGTGTTATAAATTGTGAGCAACATGTCGCTGAATTATTTTATCTGATGTAAATTCATAACCATTGCATTGATGAATTATAATGCGCGGGTGAGAGTTGCTCGCTGCAACATTCACTCTACCGCGATGTATGTGTATATAATATTATAGTTTCACTTTCTCTAATGCGTCGTCATTTTGACTTTTCTCTTGTCTGCTGCACATTTTATATAGGTATAAATTATTTATTGATATGGAGCAATTGAAAGCAGTGTGCTTTATTGCTATGTAATCATAAATATATATTCTGATGCCTCTGGCTATAAATATTTATAAGCACATCTACCTTTATACACATAACCACTGCAGTTACGTCTATATACTAGCCATGGTACAAGTATACATGCACAGTAAAAAATTTTGTGTAAAAGTTCACGCAAAATTTGCGTTAGAATTTTTTTTAATCAATTTTTATCCAGAAGTTATGATAATTTTACATAATTTAATGTTTAATATAAAATATTGTTCATTTCATACAAAATTATTTTTGTGTTAAAAATAGTTGGCACAAATTTCGAGTGAAATATTTAATCTTTAAAAGTGCCTATCATTTAATTATTTTCTGCGAACTGTCCCACCGATAAAAAATGTTAAATAAGTCGATTTATGTTCGAATTTCATAGTTTTTTCGAGTTTTCTCGAAAATTATTAACATTACAGCAAAAGTTAATTGAACCTTTTTTGTAGGAAATTAAATTGTCTACAAAATAGTCTTCTTGATTAAAAACCGTAGAGTTAATAGTTTTTGAGGAAAATTCAATTTAAATAATATCATGCAATTCATGAAGGACCAATTCAAAGTATAAAATAATTCAAATTTCTATATGTTTAGTTAGATTTTTCTCGAAAAATATCAGTTGTACGGTTTTTGTTAAGAAGACTATTTTATAGGAAATTTAATTTCCTACAAAAAAGATTCTGTATACTTTTGCTGTGAAGTTGATAGTCATTGAGAAAAATCCAAAAAAATATGAAATTCAAGCAAAAATCGGCTCCAACATTTTTTACCCATGGGGTAGTTCACAGAAAATAATTAAGTGATAAGCACTTTTAAAGATTATACATTTCTACACAATTTCTGCTGCGAAAACCAATTAAATAGCATAAAATATCTCAAACCAGGCATTAATGAAAACAAAATTTGAGATTTACGTGTTAATTAAATATGAAAATTTCAAATTGATTGTGGAAGTACTTAATATTAAAATTAAAAGCTCATCATTGATTAGAATTTTTTTTTACTGTGTATATAAAAATAAAATATATACAATAAATAATCAAATCAATAAAAAATGATGCAAAAAAAAAAAATTGTTTCCATCATAAATTTCGCAAAACTTTATACTCATTTATAATTTCTTCATTTTATTTTTTATATTGCGAGACACAATATAACCTGGACGAGACTCATGGTGGCCATGAAAACGGGCTGATATATATATATATATATATATATATATATATATATATACAAGTTTATATATTCTTCAACAGAGACGAGTGCAGATTGCGTTTGGTTATAAGGACAACAACGACGAAGCACGCGACTAGTAGACGGCAGGTGTTGGAGATTGTTGCGCCAAGCAGATGTTATTCGCGTCCTCCGTCCTGTAACCTTCTTTACCATTCTCGCCACTTATAAATTTATATTTCATTTTTCTTTTTCTGTTTTTCGTTCTTGTACATTAGTATAACGCGTATAGTCACAATGCAACGCGTGCAAATACATCATGAGTGTAATGTATACACTCATATATATATACATGATGTATAAAGAGGAAAGAGGAAGAAAATTACTGTGCACTCATGCAACAGTCTTATAGTAATGACACATTGGCGAGTCATTGTATATTTGGGCCAGGTGATACTAATTTAGACGCGCAATGGCGTCATTATTCTTGGCGCCACACTGTCGACCAACATAAAACAACATAAACAATCTATTAAGGTTACTAAATATGTTAGAATTGTCAAAACAATTATATAAATTAAGTTAGATGAAGATAATTTTGAACGCTGTGTTTTGTATACGGGTGTCATTTATTTTATGATGATGAAAATGATGAGAAATTTAGAAAATTAATAATATACAACGTGTTACTTATTTAGTTAACAATTTATACTTTTAATCAGTTGATCAATATTGAATTTTATCAAGTGATATATCAATTGAAACTAAACCATTAGTAGAAAATATCAACTGTCATTATTTTTATTTGTTTTTTTTAATTGAATAGGGTTGAACTTTTTATGTTGATAAGTTTTCGTAAACAAGTACGTACATATTCATCAAAAATACCATCAAACTTTAAATGTATAATTCGATGTGAGGTATTTGTTTCATCGAACATAATAACAACACTTTGATAATTTATTTATTGTATTATTTGTCAAACTTTTTGAAATTTTTATTGAAACAGAACATAAAATTGTTTTTCGCGTAATTCTTCATTGTACAGCAGGATTATTCGATAAAAATCCAACCGTATTTATGGAATGTGAAGTATATTTTATATCTTTACTTCGCCAGAAGATATAAAAACAAAAATACGTATGGCCATTTGTTTTTTTTTTTTTTTTTTTCAAACATACGTTGCAGCATAATAGCTGAAGAGAAATCATTTTTCAATTGATATATGTATAAATAAATAATAGAGCTATTAGAAAATATCCGGTATTTATTAAGATGAATAAAATAAACTCCAACTCAAGGTGAAACAAATGATTTAAAAAAATGTTTCAATATGTTAATTGTCAAATTTTTGTATCCAATAACGTCAAATACAGAACAAACTTTGACTGCCAAATCAAATCACCATATAAAAGTAGCTTTACCATTTATGTATAGTTAATTAAAATACGAATTCTCTTGTTCTTGACCCACGTAAAATTTTCATCTGGCAACGTTGTCTTTTGGTACGCGACAAGTCAGCTGTGTTTGTGTGTATATTATAACCATTAAATGTAGAGCATATACGCGCTCATACATGTTGCAATGTGTTGCCACATTTGTCTTACAACATGCAAAAAATACCTACAATTTTTACTTTTCATTATTGATACTTAATACATAATTTTTGAGGACTTTGAAGCATATTCTCACTTTCGATGATTAAAAATTTAAATGAGCTACTTTTACATCTTAATGTAACACTTTGTAAAGCTCTAGGATTTTCAATTTGTTAATTTTATTGCCGGTAGAATTATATTTCAATCAGTGTAAAAGATCTGTTGATTGAATAATAATAAAAATAAAAAAAGAAACGTGAGGTCAAAAGTATTTGTTTATGAGATTAAAAATTTTTTTTGATCTCTTAGGAGTTTCTAAGAGGACAGCCTTATTTTTTCTCATAATTATATACACATATATGTATGCATATATTTGAAAAATGATTTAATATTGCGTACAGACACGTCTCTATAGAATGATCTTCATGGACAAATAAATTCGAGAGAGTCGTTGTGTTGGCAAATCGGAAACACACACACACATCTGTCAGTAAAGCAACAGCACCGACACCGCATCCAACAACACATCAACAGTATACGCTTTCTAAATGCATCTTTTCTTTCGGCACTTTCTAAACTCAGCCCACGGCAATTGAATGCAGACGAAAAAAAAAAAAAAAAGAAGTATACAAGAAAAAAGCGGAAGTCATTGATTGACAAAGTTATTTCTAATCAATTTAATTTCAAATGACCGATTATTTTAATTTTTTATGTGCTACTTACGCAGAGTTTAAATAGAATTAACGATGGGAAATTAAAATATATTGTTCATTTTATTTTATATTTAAAAAAAAATTTTTTTTAACTCTATAATTTTTTATTTGAAATTTTTTTTCGTATTTTTGATGCTTTCAAATATTTAATTGGAGCATGTATTTGAAGTAGAACACCAAAATTTATTTTATAGTTTAGAAAAGTGTCATAAATCAGGTATGTGAGAATTAATATTTAGAATCGTTGACCTCGTATTTTTCTTTCTTTATGATATATAAAAAAAAAAAATACATTTACACAGTAAAATAAAAAAGTGATTTGATGAAACACAAATCTTATGTAGAAAAAAAAAATGAATACTTGAAATAATTTAATAAATCTGTTGACACAAAATTTATGTATTTTAAAAGACAAAAATTGTGCGTTGGATTTATAATATCAAAAGATATATTTATTCTGAGCAAAGAATTTTTCTCCTTCAACAAAAACTATTGTATTAAAAATTCTGCTGTCTAAACAAAATTAAGTAATGTAACTACAATTATTAAAGTGTTTTTTTTATTACAATAATAAAGTGATTAGTATCGATTTAATAACAAAAAAATCAAAATTTCATACATTTGAAACTTTGGGTTTGAATATCTTTAGAATGGCTGTCTCTATGAAAAAAGTGCAAGAGACCTTTTTTGTAGAGCGTTCGATTTCCTACAAAAACATGCTATGCACTTATCTCTACAAAGCGCAAATGCCGACCTACAAAATTCCAAAGAGAAAAAAAATTTTTTTCCCATATTATTCAAAAAGAAAAACGAAAATTATGATGAGGAACCTCTAAATATTAAAATTAAAAGCTCATCTTTGGAGGGAATTTTTTTCTCCAATGTATAGACTAATATTCCGTCTGTTAAGCAAAGAAAAAAAAATATAGTCAATTCAAAAAAAGCACCCTAATATATATATTCACAGAGAGCGAATCGTGAGTACACGTTATGTTTACGCATCGAAGTCCGATGAATCATTTCCCATTCATGCTCATATGAGTCGCAGTCATCACGTGCATTTACGTAACACATAACGTGCAACACCCTGCTGGGAACGCCTCATGTATATATACCTTATATTGCGTCAATGAATTGAATACCCACCAATATATAAAGGCATACCATGTATGCACAAAAATGATGCGAAGTCGCAAGAAAGAAAAAAAAATACGTTAGTGATATTATTATGACATTACGAAATAATTGCGTGAGTATAATATGTATATGTATGAGTCATTTGGTATTTATTCGAATGAGTGTCATGATCATTCACGATGAAGCGCCAAGAGAGCCAAAAGAGCGTGGGACACACATATATAGGACGGATAGAATAAAATGAAGAGGACACGAGAATTTAGAGGAGGAAGAGGATGAAATAGTCAAATGAATCGGGAGCTTGCGCCACTAGCCCCGTTGAAATTTAATTGCTCTTAATTTATCCAACAAATTCCAACGGATTTATATTCTCGTGGTTTTGGTATGAGATAAAAATAACATTCGTTCTTCACTTTTGTAATACCAAATAATAAGCGGTATTTAATTAAAATGGATAATTAAAAAAATTTTTAATAATTTTTAATTTGTTAGGTTAATATGCAATGTAAGGACTATATATTTTATTTTTATAGTGTATGTTAAATTAAGACAGTATATTTATGCGATTTGATTTAACATAAATAATATGTTGTATAATACTTGGGGAAAATTTAAAAAACTGTGTTAAATTACTTATTTACTGATTTAATTCAAAATATATTTAGTAAGGTATGTCATTTTAAGATAAGTTTTTTTTTTTTTCAATAAAAAAATAAGCTGAAAACCTACTAAATGGTGGAAAAATAGTCGGTTTAAAGCGGAGCTCTTAATTTTAATATTTAGATATGCCTGTTTGTAATTTTCCATTTTCCATTTGAATAACATGAGAAAAAAAATTTATTTTTTTTTGATTTTTGTAGCTCGGTGTTTGTGCATCATAGAGATGAGCTCATATTATATTCTTGTAGGGAATCGAACGCTCTACAGAAAAAGGCTCTTGCACTTTTTTCATAGAGACAGCCATTCTAAAAATATTCAAACTCAAAGTTCCAAATATATGAAATTTTGACTTTTTTGTTATTAAATTTATACTAATCACTTTATTATTTGTCTTGGAAATTTGTTTGATAAAATTAGATACAAAATAATCGTAAAAATTT
The DNA here is from genome assembly GCA_918226075.1 of Microctonus brassicae. Taxonomy (NCBI): domain Eukaryota; kingdom Metazoa; phylum Arthropoda; class Insecta; order Hymenoptera; family Braconidae; genus Microctonus; species Microctonus brassicae. The sequence continues at coordinate 9,844,690 of OW445484.1, read as the reverse complement.
TTCAACACAATTTTAGCGTGGACTTTTATACAAAATAATTTACTGTATGTAACATTGCCAATTAAAATATATTATTTTATCCAAGGATCTACTCGAGGACGCACCAAAGATACAGCGTGGGATACAAATGAACAAATACATCCTTAAAAAAATATATAATACAAATATAAGTACATATACAATATTTGTATGTAAGTATAAAACATATATACACACTGTTGATGGATAAAAATAAAGTTTATTTGAATTGGTTGTGTAACAACAATTGAATGACTTCCTCCCACGTATACCGGAATTAGCCGAGCGAGACAGGAAAGTGACGGATGCGCGCGCCGGAAGTCGCGTGTGTGGAAGAAGTGAGCGAATGAAAAATGCGGCCGCGTACGCTCGCGTAGGTAGACACACACTTCAAAATCTCTCTCTCTCTCTCTCTTTCTCCCTCATTTTATTTTCTCTCCCGATCTCCCTCGCACTCGCGCACAACATAAACATATATGGTCTGCAGGACGCTTGCACCTACACACAATATTATTTCTCCCACACATATGTACAAGGAGTGAAACGCGCGTGTACTGTTCGCCACACTGGTAGGTATACGTACAACTTCCTCTCTCGCACGGTCTCGTGGATTCATGAATGACCGTGTGGGTATCAATGGGGAGAGGCAGCGACGTAAACGCCCACGCGTTGTTTTTCATTTTCCTTTCCCAACGAAAAGAATAAAAAAAAAAAAAACAAAATAATAAATAAAGAAAAATAATAATAAAAATAAGGTGTATGTATATTTTGCAAATGCTAAATAATATAACGGATAGTATACATACATATATAGTAGGATAAATAAATAAGAAGTTGAGGTAGATGAAGAAAAAAAAATTAGAAAAATAAAAAATAAAAAAAAAAAATAATAAAAAATAAAAAGGGAAAAATGACGAAGATGTATATAGGTATGTATATTTATATATACAATGAGACACCGGACATGACAATACCTTCCCCCTTCTTGCCTCCCTGAAAATTGACATTTCCATTACATAATAGCGAACTTCCGGTTGACCGCGAGAAATGACTTCGTCCGCTGACGACTGATGCACGGGATATATACTTTTATTTGCCTTTAACTTTTCAATACACATACATATATATGCACACATAACAACACGAGTTGTAAAGATGCTGAATTGGTTCTCCGTTTATAATGTAGCCAGTGTCGAGTCATTTGTCAAGCAAGAGTATAAACCAGAGAATGACATTGATACATTTATCCGTAGAAGAAAAATGAATAGAAAAGAAAGGAATAATTGTGAAAGAAATAAATTCGCTTCACAGTTGATTATAAGTTAAAATTTTCCACTGAGTAGTTTTATTGTTATATAAGTTTAAGTGCGTCGCACACGCATAAACATTGAGAAATAATCGAATTTTCTCTGAGAGAGAAAAAAAAAAAAAAAAAAAGAAGAAAAAGAGGAAGCAAGAGAAAAATACAAAAAATAATAATACAAATCTCACCGTCATTACTGACTACACAATACATATACGAGCATGTTGGATACATATTGAGATTGAGGGTGACGCTTGATTTGAGGGGATTAGGATCTGAGAAAATAGGAAAAAAAAAAAAAAAAAAAAAAAACGAGTGAAGCTAAGATTATATAAAATAAGGAGCGAATAAAAGAGATCCAAAATTGATCCAAAGTGTCACTTTGAGCCCAACCCGTCGCCTCAAGCGTTCTATATATGTACATACGTGCGGGCGTTTCATGTCACACAAATGGATATAGATGGTCTGAAAGTTAAAACCGCTGGGGATAATGGAACGATCGTGAGATTATATCAACGTCATTCATGTATATATACATGAAATTGAGGGTCAATTTGATGTATTGTACATGTGTATTTTTGTTAGTGTGTCGATGCATATATATATTTCGACGAGTTCTATTTTCATCAAAATTATGCAATGTTTGTTTATGCTGCGCATCGATGAACTGTGTGAGCGCGCGCGCATGAATGCCAACGCGATCAGCATCGCTGATGATGATGATGATGATGATGATGCCTTTTACCCAGGACGTGACTTGGCTTACTTGGGTCTTGCACTCGACAAAGTTCGCTGCGTCATGTCTAGATGCTTCATCGACGTCATTGTCCAACTATAATGCGCACCATCATCCACGATGCCCTCATTTCTCCCCTACTGTATTTATATACAGATGGATATATGTATAAATATGTATATATGGATAATGTATATAATGTATATATAAATATGGATACTGCACGGAGAGAAAAATCGTAGAATTTTTGTAGGGAAAATCAAATAAAAATTAGATTGCTGTCTAGTAATTATTTACCAACTATATGAATATTGACAGGAGAAATTGTCATGACTGTTGGTGGTGTCTGAGAAAAAAAAAAATCAGCTCTGGCACAAGAAATTTTACCGTGCCAGATCTCTAAAAATTAGCAGTGGCACTCAATCAAAAATTCTTGTTTTAAAATCAAAATTCACAATTAGCCTATTAAAATATCATATGATGTTTATATAATTCTATTTAGAAACCATTTTATAAATAAATCTATTTATTTGTTTATAAAATGGTTTTCATACAGAATTATATAGACGTCATATGATATTTCAAGGGGCTAATTGTGTATTTTGATTTTAAAGCAAGTATATTTTATTGAGCGTAATTGCTAATTCTTAGACATGAATGAAAAAAATTATTAAATATATTAATATATAAATAAATTATATGAAAAAAAATAAATGAAAAAATCAAATAAATAAATGAGGAAATAAAATGAATAAATTAATGAAGACATAAATAATTTGTAAATTTAATACGATTAATTTGTTTCCAAAGAACATTTTTCAATGGTAATGTAGACCGTTGTGAGTTGCAATACGTTATGAGGCAACAGAATGCATTGAAAGGACAATTGACACACCAAGTCTAATTTTTTTCAGGCATTTTATACGTTAACGAAGACCAAAACATTGGTACCAATGAAACGAGCCTCGATTGTTTATAAAGCACAGTAAATTTTCATGAAGTATCTAATATTCAACCTTAAAGCTAAAAAATTTTCATCAACAGAGTACTGAAACAGCTTGTTTGGGAATTTTCACCCTGCTTATTTTTAATTTAATTTTTCTTCGTTTCGAAAGATAAATATTTCTAAAAATGTCATTTATGACTGTTTCGTAGTGCACAGTATAGTAAGATTTCGTAGACTTTTCTTCTCGTGTGGATATACATCCATGAATTCACCGCGAGATATTCACTGCATTGAGAAAAAAAAATTTAATAAAGAAATTGATTTACAACTTGATAGTTAAAAAAATTTTATGTAAAAGTCCACTCAACATTTATATTATGTCAGCTGTTCTTAACCCAAATTTGATATAAATTTTTAACTCAAGAATTTGAGCGAAGCCAGAAAAATAATTGTGCCTAAATTGAACATAATATTTAAAATTCAATACACTAAATTTTTGTCTATGAAACTACATAGACTTTAAATTGACATATTTTTTTAATTTTTCAACAAATGTCCACCATAACATTACAGTTAAATCGAGTCATAAAAATAATTAACCATCATTTTCAGATTGAAATTCTGTAAAAAAAAATAGCAACACAAAATTCCGAACAAACTCCAACAATTAATTTTTGGTACTGTTTACAAATCAACATTCAACATATTCTATAATATTAATAATTGCACAATAATTATAAACATTCCCCCACATCATAAACATTCCCCATACATATCTACACATACATCAATAATAAAAAATACATACACATATATATTTCATTATTTATTTTTCTCCTTCCCAAGTAATTAACAAATATAATATTTTTTCTTTAATAGCAATTCAACACGCATTATCTTCCTACATATATTACTTAATATATTATTATTATAATAAACAATGAAAATAGTGTTTATTATATACTGCATGCGTATTCTTATATGTACATAACAATTCATCCTCTACACACGCATACATATACACATTATATTATCGTCTATATGTACACACGTGTACCTGATGCGTAGAATCTAAACAATTAACCATGGTGCGTGCGTAGTATATATTTATAAAACTGAAACAAAGTGGGAGGCGATAATTGGAGGGTGTGAAAAAAAAAAAAAAAATACACATGTATATGTGTGTATACGCACGCGTGAAGAAAAAAAATACTAACGGAAAAATCTGTTTACCAGCGTAGTTATATATAAGTGATAATGGATCTCGTCGAAGTTATATGTCGTATATATAATCCCACGTTCACTTATCTATATACATATATATATATATATATATATATATAGATGAACTCCCGATATATATATATATATATACATGTATTGAGTATATAGTCTTTGGATGACTCGTCCAAAGTCAAGCGAGTCGACGGCCTCCGTTTCCGGTGCCGGATATCACGGTACGGACAACGAAGAAACACGATGCATTTCCATTATTGGCTCGATGCCCGCAGGAAACTCTTTCTGCTTCTCTTTTTTTTTTTTTTTATTTTATTTTTATCTCTTCACTCACTCTTTCACCATTTCTCCTGACTTCTTTTCTTTTATATATATCATATACTGTATAGTGTACATACGCAGTCATGAACGTAAAGTAAAATATATGCGGCCAAATAGTCACGAATTAAAAAATATATTGAAAAAATATTAAATACTAAATTTAGAATATAATAAAAAAAAAATATACATTTACCTACGATATATATTATATATATATATATATATGTAAGTATATGTATTTTATCGTGTTATCAGTACGAAATATATCTTTATATTCTCGTGTGTATCATTCATTAAACAGAAGCGACGCGACATACTTTTGTACTAATGTGTAAATATATTTTATATATTTACACATTAAATGCTACAATATTATTTACGTGTGTATATATATGTATATGTATATTTTGTAAGCGAGCGGAAACTATAATGGTGTATGTATGAGTGTATATATGTAGTATATATATATGAATATATAGGTATATTTTTGATATACTTTATTTTTTCTTATCGAGTAGGTTGCGTCAGTCGTGTACGTGGCCCCACATCATTCTCCTCATGTCTTTCTTTTATTCTTGCTTATATCTTTGTATTTTATTTTTTTTAATTTACATTTGCATGATGATCTAACTATATACAGTGGAAAATTTTGTATAAAACTTTGCTAAAGATTTTTGTTAAAGTAGATTACCGCAGATTTTTATATGCACCAAATAATAAATGCAGAAATTTGGCCAAACACTTCATGTTGGCGTTTTAACATCCACGAGATTTTTACCAAGCACAGATTGGACTAGTAAAACTTGAGAAAAACTCAATGCTTACAGCAATGTAAAATATGTATCAAACAGACGAATCATAAAATGATTTTTTCAGTATAGCTATAGGAATAAATTTACTTTCTATAAATAAAAAACATTTGAATAAATAACATTTTAATAAACATTGAACACAATGAAGCTTATCTATATTTTTCGTTTTTAAAAATATGTATTAAAAATGCTGAAAACACAGAAGATTTCAACTCCAAATCTAACACGCGCAGAAAATATTTTGTTATATTAACTTATTAAAATTAAATTTTTGGCTGGTTATATTTTCAGAAGCTTTTTCATTCTCTTCAGTTGAATCAACACAATATTCATTTGTTAAAATTCACATTAATTAACAGTCAACACAAATTTTGAGTGGACTTTTAAACAAAATTTTTTTTTGTATATACCAATTAAATCTTTTCATTTCATATTACACAATTTTATTCGTGTTCGCGATAGCGTAAATGTAAATTTAACATTTTGTCTAATTTATCCTAAATTATTTTCAGAGTCCACTTTATATAAAATATTTAATTAATAAATAATTATAAGTTACATACATATATATCATTGTAAGTTTATGAGAACACGTATATATAACTGTCCTGTCTGATGAGAATATATATAAACTATTATTCTCATCAGATATACATATAAAGATGTCATTAAAGCTACTGTAATATTATTGTTGTTCTACATTTCGAAACTTTGGTAATTATTGTTCGTATGTATATTATGTATATGCATATAACAGACATGAATATGTATGTTAGATGTGTATAAACGTAGAATAATGTAAAGCAACAGTCACAAAGATATATATTTCAGAATCCAACGAATATTGAATAACCCATACTCATTTCAACAAAATAATAATGAATAATAATTATACTATTGAATATATAGCCTTGCATAAGTATCCGTAAATGTATGAGGGTACCAGGAAAAATTTTTAATTACTCAAACAATGCAATACTTTATATTTTAAGTAGTACAAATATACGTGTCGCGACGCGTCTCGAGATGAACATCTTCATTTTCATAATCTCATTTCTTTTTTTACTCTACATTTAAATGCTCATTTTACCATTTTATTTTTTTGTTTTTTTTTTCATCTACGTCGTCTTCTGCTTCATCTTATTCCTCTTATTATTATTTTTATTTTTTTTTATTTTGAATTACGACCTGGCGGACGTTCAACGTCCACGTCATCGATAATGACTATTGCCAAGCGCCGTAAGGCTTGCAACTACTTATGCAATTTGTTGTCGCACTGTATATGATGGCCGCGACGATGATACAAAACTGAGACAGAATAAGAAGACGCGATCATTCTGATACCTTGACCCATTTATCATATTTTCACTGAGTTTGCTCCTAAGCCTATGGCAATAATTTCATCAACACCTTTTTTCACATGATTACACATTATTATTTATTTATTTATTATTATTATTATTATTATTATTATTATTATTATTATTATTATTGTTGTTGTTGTTGTTGTTGTTATTATTCACTCAAATAAACCTGTCAGATACGTGTCTAAATGCGGTCGGTTTATTTTTTATTACAGGTAATTTTATGTTTTTTTTTTATCGTCACATTTTTTTTTTTTATTTTTTTTTTTCATTTTAATGCTGACAGGATTATATGAACGGTTATCGAAAAATACATTTGATGATTCACACGTGGCACCATTTTTTCAGTATTTATATATTGTACAGACATACACATACACATTTAGTAGATGTATATGTGTATAGTGAAATACAGTTATGTGAATTGAAAATTATGTTTATATTTTTTATATATATTGTTGGTTTTTTTTTTTCCCCTAATTATTTCCGTCAAATGGCGAAACTAACGATTTAAATAATTAATATAATGGATTATATACATATATATATATAGTACAGGAAATAATAATAAAGTTAATCAAGATGGTCGTTGTTTCATTATTATTTAATGTTATTTTATGATTTCCAGAAATATTATTCATTTTTTTTTTTTTAAATTATTAAAATTTTCCCCCGATAATGTGACATGTGTTTATTTATTTATGTGTGTTAAAATAGTGTTATTAATAAAAAAACTTGTATTATTATGATTAAATTTTCCATCAGGCAGTTATGTTCATAATAAAAAAAAAAAAATAAAAACACATTATCGTGTATTATAGTTTTACAAACGTAAACATCTGTGTGGTATAAAGCTCTTTTAACATTCCAAGCTTTGACGTTATTCGAAACAATGAATTGACGTCAATGGTTATCTCATGCAAAGCTGATAAAATAACTTCATGATTTTGCAAATAACACTTGGTATCGTATTTCAAATGCTATGCATATGTATATATTATACAGTGAAGAAAAAATTATTGATATTAGAAAAAAAAAAATATTTCGAAAACAAATTATCATAAATTTTTTACTGTTGTATATTTTTAATACTAATGAAATATATTTCAGATGGATTATTGTATGAAATTCAATATATATTTTCACATAAATATGTACATGTAGATATATACCTAATTATTCATATATATTTTTATGCATACATTTACATGGGAATATACGATGGATGTGTTTATATTCAAAGCCATTTAGAGTTTGATAAATAATTCGTTTTATATGAATAAAAAAATTTCAACGATAAAAAAAAGGTATGTACTTGTATACATATATATTAGGGCGGACCAAAAAAATAAAAATTCTTTATTTTGAGCTGATTTTTTAGTGTATGTTGAAAGATACTAAATAAAAATTTTCTGAATTTTTTCAAACAATTCGGATTGGATTTAAAAGTCGCGTAAGTCAAAAATATTTTTTTTTTTTTTCAATTTTTCAGGTTTTTCAGTACACTTTATGCTGATTCTTACGAATTGATCATTACTTATAAAACATTTCTTCCAAAAAAAATTTTTGATTATCGAAAAATTAAATTGAAGCCGAAAAAAAAAATATGGGAAATCGAATTTTTGAATGAGATAAGCTTCTAATTAATTTAGAATTTTTTTTTTCAAGCGGGAATATTTTTTTTGTTTTTATAAATTGTCAGATTTTCACAAAAAATATCGCTTAAAATGAAACATCCTAATCTATACATATGTAATTATGTATGTACATTATAAATCGCTTTCTCTTTTCAAATAATAATTAATAATTAATTCTTTTCAAAGAATAATTTTGTGTTAAAGTTCACTTGCAATTTTGCGTTTACTATTTTCAACGCAAATTTTGTATCAAATTTTAACACAATAATTTGTACATTAATTAAATAAATTTGCGAAAGTGCATAAAAAAAAAAATTCAATACAAACTTCGAGTGGACTTTTACGAAAAATTCTTTACTGCACACAATTTTCACACAAAAGTTATATTAAATCAACACAAATTATTGTGTTAAAATCAGTACTAAAAAGAGTATTTACACAAACTTTGAGTGTAAACTAAAAATAAATAAATAAATGAAATCCCTTTTTCTTTTCTATTCATTTTATAAATAATACTGTGTTAATTCATAACGTCATTCTGCAGTCATAAATAAAAAATAAATAAAACGAAAAAAAAAAATAAAAAAGACTCATGAATGAGTGTATGTATACAGAAAGGGGATTCAGCTCAAGCGAAGGTGGAGGATTTGTCGAATATATTATTATCTTGAAACTCGGTTGGAATTTAATTATCCAAAAAGGGGAAGCAGTCATGCACAGTCTCAAGGGCTCTATTAATTTGTGTTGGAGAAGATAACGAGCCATATACTCATACAAATATCATGGTATGAATATCCATATACATACATAGATTAGTTTCGAAAACTTATAATTATTGGTAATATATATTTTATTATGTTATTAATTAATATTCAGGAATATATTAAATTGTAATAAGAGAAAAAAATATGAATAAAAATGAAAAATTGTTTCATAGCACGTGAATGAAGAGTAAATCGATTGTCCTTGTACACAAACATCAAGGCTTCTTCCGGAACAGGGGATGTCCAATACAATTTATCGTCAACACGCGCTTCATCGCATAATAATAAAACGTGATGCGACTACATCCCCCCCTACGTCATATGCCCACAAATAATTTTCCGTTACTCTGATGATTAATTAGCAAGATAATTTGTGACACTGACGTACAGTACTATATTAGGTACATATGTATATAAGAGAACATATAAATATATATATTTATTCACGCAGGTAAATAAGGATTAATAAAAATATAATAAGAATTTATGTGTAACAATAATGATAACACGTGTATAATTGTGTTAAATATTTAATGATCTTAAACAAAATGATTGGCACTTTGATATTTATTCAAATCCATGCTGTGTTTTTTTTTTAATATTATTATATTGTGAGAGAGAACTATTTTAAATGGAATATCATTGGGGGATATTTATTATGAATGAATTATTTATTTATCTACTGTCAAAGTACAAATGAATTGTATTTTACTTTGAATATAATTATTAATATATGTATATATATTTTTTTTTTTTTTTTGGATCAAGATCTTGGAATATTTTGTCAAACAACTTCAATGAATTTTTTTTTTTTATGTTCCACTCTTCAATTGGAAACGATTTATTTCAATACAAATCATCAGATCAACATGCGATTTTCTCGGTGGAATTTATCTACATTTATTTTTAATTTGATTAAAGACTTTGAAACTTAATGGTGCATTGGATAAAAAATGTGGCTTCAATTATATACGTATAGACATGGATGAAATATTTAAAATAAAATATCATGTTAAGTAAAGTGAGAAAAATTTTATCAATTATAATTTTTGAAAAGGAAAAAAAAAAAGAATATTATTAAATATAAGTTGATTATATTTATTAATATCATGTTGTTTCATCATTTGTTTATATTGTTGAAGGTTCAAAAAGGTTGACTTGGGACATTTTTCATGTCTGAGTTTCATTATAAATAAATTAAATTAATTTATCAAGGTAATGGGAAATATTGAGGGAAGTGCATTGTTATATACACCAGACCATAAATCATATTGACATAGCACGATCCCATAATTTAATATATCGATGCTTGCAATAGTGATTGAATATTCTCTGTCATTAGTTATTGTAAAATAATACTGTGCCACAATATTATTATCACAGATTAATAAGAGTACATTTTTTTCGTCTTTAATAAAGCAAAATAAATACCTAGATAATAATAATTAAATATTATAATATTTTTAAAAGGTAATCAAATATTGTCAAACATAAATAATGGAAAGTTTTCTAAAATGGAATAGTAGGGTAAAATGGCACTTTGCAATTTAAAAATTTTGAAATCGTATCTGCTGTCGGAAGTACTTTTCTTGTGAATAATTAAAAATATAATAATCGTAATTAAAAGAGAAAAAATTCGACAAAATTATAGATGAAGACTTATAAATAAATTATATTTAATATGTTTTAATAGTTAGAAAATTATAATTTTGTCTTTAAGTGGAAAAATTAATAATGTTTTGTAAAATGGTGCCATTGGTCTAAAACGGAATGTTCGCCATTTCAGACTGTCATAGTATACCATTTTCGAAATCTAAATCTAAAAATAAGTGTATTCAATGCTGTCAGTGCAAGCAATGGGCACACGTAAATTGTGCTGGTGTTTGCTTAAAAATAAGGACATATATACATATGCGATATTTGTAATGAAACCAAATAAAAAGACATATTCTACTTTATTTTTATTCAAGTTTCTATATGTTTAGTTTCAAAATTAAAAATTGTTACTTGTATTAAATAAATTTTAATGTATTTTCTTTCAAGTTTACCCATATTATAGTAAGGGTAAAATGGTAAACGACAGCTTTTATATAACAGTATTCTGATTATATTCCAGTATAAAAGTATACTTTCTGAAGTTTTAGAAAAATATTTTACTTTTATCCAGCTGTTTATAGTTTGCGAGTAGCATTCAATCGAAGGTATTCTATTTTAGGCCACTTTTCCCTATAATTTAAATATTTTTTCAAGCCACATAATATTCACGAGCGTATTTCTGAACAAGCTAGTAATGCTGCATGAGGTAAAATGTTGGTGGTACGTCATGTTAACCTATACACTGAAACAGACAGGAAGTTGATCCGGTGCATTGCTGGCATCAAATAACGCGCTCTCCTTCCTCCTGCGTCTTTTACCGCATACATACATCTATATACAAGAATATATTATATAGATATATACATATATTCTTGTATATATATGTATCTGATGGTGTCCCCACAATTTAAATAACCCGAGCATGAATGCGCAAGGTGTTCCCCTTGTTTAACAACGCGTGGACCACATCCTCAACTCGTTCATCGTCATCACGATATGCTACTACTATATCATGTACTCATTTTATTTACATGCATATTCGACATTTGTTCATATTATAATCAGAATATAATAATTTTACAATAGAGAATTATGTGAAGATAAAAATTTATAATCGGAATTGTAATCTATTATTAAATGTGTATCGTAGAAAATTTATATCTGTAACGATATTGTGAAGATAAATAAATGAAAAGATGATAGAGGAAGAAAGAAAAATCAAATGGGAATAAAGGAAGATGAGAAATAGGACGATGGTAGTTTTGTCCAGCCTAAGGCATATAGTGCGATTGTCGAATTCCTTTTCAAAATAAGTTCCCATGGCGGATGTTTAACCCTCACTATATTGCAGACTATGGGACATGTGTATAAAAAGCCCATGCGCCCGATATTCGATAACTTCTGATCCCTCGAAACGAGCCGCATCTTTTGTCAACGAATGGGAAGAAAAATCATTGAGCCACCAAGATATACCCCTATATATTTTATATATATAAATATTCTGGCTTTCTTTCAGCTTTCTTTTCTTTCCTCACTGTATCTAGAATAATACATACAGTAATACACGCTTCACAGGCATATAAACTCAGTAAAAAACTTTGTGTTAAAATTTTTTTTATACATGAATTTTACTCAAATGTTACGTTAAATCAAATTAAAAAACGCAATATTAATGCGATTTTACAGACAAATATTTTATGTTATAGATTAAACATAAAATTTTGTTTATTTTATGTAAAATAATTTTTTCATGAGTGTGCCATTTTAAGACGACTTTTTTTTTATAAAGAAATAAAGAAATAATGAATATCTGACTTGTTAATATTTTTTTGTTTTAGCTCTACGAAAATATCAACACATTAAAACCGGTTTTCCGATTAAAAATAATTTTTAAGACAATAATAAAGTGATTAGTATCGACTTGATAACAAAAAAATGATAATTTTATACATTTGGAACTTTGAGTTTGAATATCTTTAGAATGGCTGTCTCTATGAAAAAAGTGTAAGAGACCTTTTTTGTAGAGCGTTCGATTCCCTACAAGAATATGTAATATGCTTATTTCTATGATGCGCAAATACTGAGCTACAAAAATCCAAAGAAATAAAAATGGTTTTCCCATGTTAGTTAAACGGAAAAACGAAAATTACAATGAAGATCAACCTCGAAACATTAAAATTAAGAGCTCTGCTTTAAACATGTTTCTTTTTTCATTAGCCAGTAAGTCTTCAGCCTATTCTTTTGATGAAAAAAAAAGTTGCCTAAAAATGGCACACCCTACTGTAAATATACAAATCTAATCTCTAAACATATTATTTATAATAAATATCTTTTCGAAATTGAATTTAATTAAAATGTAAATGAAATTGATATTGATTAAGTAGACATTCAAATCATAATCCAGATGTGTATAAGAACAGTATAATATCTTATATATCTCACAATTTCTTATATATAAAGATCTTATTTTTTTGTCATAAAAACATATTTTACTCAAGTATTATAAGCTCGATGTGAGAGAAGTGCATTCTTGAGTTTAATAAGTGTCGCACAAATGACGTTGAATTAGTTCAATATGTCGGAAGCGACAGTGTGCAAACGACAATTCAGCGCGCGGGAGGACACGAAAGGGGTTGCTGATGCGCGTAGCGTAATTAAAATTACTCGTCGTATTATATACTTAAAGTTATGCATATATATTCTTGAAATATAGGTGTATATCACACACTAGAATATACTTATCGTCTATGACCTCAATAGCAACTTCAACTCAAGGAGACGTGTATAATAAACACGTATACATAAATAACAATGAAAAAAAAAATATATAAATAAGAAAAAAAAAATGCAATAGTTAAAAAAGACAAAGTGCAATTGATCTAGAACGAAGGACAACTCTATGGAAACAACTGTTGTTCCTTTTTTTTTTTTTTTTACTGACTCAATAGTTTATCCTCAAAGTCACAGACGTATAAACTTCAATAGTATAATATCTATATACATACTAATATTATCTGTTGTATACATACAAATGTATGGATATGTATACATAAAGAATTGTCACTGCATTGCGACAAGAATATCATATTCTCTTTATCTTTCTCACACTCGGCTAGTTTATTTTATTTCTCGTCAGTTTTCTTGCTCACATTCAAAATGTGTATCAAATCTACAGATCTATATATTATATGTATATTCATGTCGTAGAGAAGGGCGCAAAGTAAACGCTCCAAGGGATGTCCCACTTTTGCTTTATCGACGGACATCCCTAGAGGAATCGACGCCCAGCGACGCGCACTATGTGTATAAAAAAAAAAAAAAAAAATAGAGAGAATGATCAGAGCTTAATCGATTGGCAACTTATTTTATTCTTCGTCTCTTACCTTTATTGGTGATGTCTTTGATATACTGCGATGCACGACCTGAAACAAATGTTTATTATCAATTGATTTTATTACATACTCATGAAATAATTTATTAGTTGTTGATTAATGGTGTATATGTATTAATAATTAATATTTATATATATATATAATAAATGACAGTTTAGTTATTGAGAAATTGGAATTTCTAAATTATATTAATAACAATTGAGCAACTTTTTAAATTAGAAGAAATATTAGTAGTAGATAATGAATTTATATAGATGATGTTTTCTATTGAATTGTTATTTTTATGATTCTTGAATTACAAATTGATATAAGATAATGCTTTTTTATCGTAATTAACATCGATGAAAATATTACGTTTCATTCGAATGCGGGTTTGAAAAGAGACTGGGGTGAAATAGCGTCTGGGGGTAAAATGACTTAGCTCAAAAAAATTTTATTTAGGAAAGAAAAAATATTTTTTTTCAAATTTTTTATATTTTTTATTATATCAGAATTATGCAAAATTTTTTTGTCATGAATCACTTGTAGGGGTTTATAAAGAAGGTTTTGCAGTTTCCAGAACCCTCCTTTGATTTCTGGTATGATCATTATTGACTGAGTTATTGATTACCGAAGTCAAAAGGGACTTTTTTGCATTGATTAACGATAACTCCGCAGAAAATTATCGTACTGAGATCTTCATATGGTCAAATTAAAGGGCATTAAATTTCCTAAGAAAGCTTCATAGTGGAATTTGAAAAATAAATTTTTCTTAAGCCTGTAGACCTTTTGTAAGAAATGCATAAATTTATAAATTTTTTTTTTTGCTGCTTTTCTCCAAGATTACCCTGGAACCATACAAGATGAAGAAATTTTCATTGTCGTATCTGAAAACTAGACACTTGGAGCTACAATTTGCTTTTTTTAATTTTTCTGTGCGATCATTTTCTTCCGAGTTACAGTCTGTTGAAAATCACTCAAAAATTTCGCATATTAATTAATATCCTTTAATTTTTGCAAGTAGTGTATACCGATTTTTTCGTGTAACTAACATATTATTTATTAATTAATAATAAGCTTTTATTCTTAGCTAAAAAAATAATTTCTTAGCTCTTTAAAAACTGTAAATTTTTCGTCTAAAATTTGATGCAAAATTTGTGTTAAAACAGTTGATACAAATTTTGAATGGACTTTTAGACAAAAATTTTGACGGTGTACGCACAGAAGCACCATGAACCGTCAGGTGCCATCGACCCCTTCGAAACCTGACTCACGTTCCAAGAAGTGGAAACACGAGTGGAACACATATGCGTATATACATACATATATAAATGATGACAAAGAGGTATATACATGTCTGTTTATATGGTATCGACAATGTATTCAAGGTGGACGATGAGAACATTGCCCTAAAAAAACCGCTGGTGTCTCAAATATTCCGAATCCATAGCAAAGCAATATATAAGTAACCTAACATAAAAATTATATATCAAATTATATTTTTATATAAATTAAATAGAATAAGTAAATGTTAAATTAAAATATTTGCAATATTTTGTTGAATGATGCTTTGTCAGGATAATAAGATTTGTCTGCATGATCCTCTGCCCATTTATTTATTTCCCTTCATCGCTGTCTCTGCACCCTCTCCCCATATTCACGAAGACAACTATTGAATTTATCACGCGTTCACGCAATAAATTTTCAAAAGGCACCAAATTAAATTGGTAGACATGCACGCACCCCCTAAAAATTACTACATGTTGGGGAAAACAGAGATAAAAAAAAAAATACGTGAGATATAGGAATATGGATTATTAAATTTTTCTTTTTCTACTTCTAATTTTAACACATTATTATTCGCAAGCGCACTATCATATCTTCAATATAATGCCATAAGAATATTCTTGAAAAGTTGATGCACACGACTGGTGTTGTAAAGTAACATATATAACACGTTAAAGCAGCCGAGAAAACCCCCTTCGGAAGATAGATGACCGGTACGCGCGCCACAACTTGAATTGCAGTTTTTTTTCTCCTCTCTACTTGTCATTGACGTGGTAAAGCTGCGCCAAGGATGAAGAAAATAAGTTTTGGAAGCCGAGACGACGCGCCCACACGACGTGAAAAAATAAAAGAAAAAAAAGAAAAAAAGACTGCGGGTGAAGCGACAGGGTTGAAGTATAATAGGAAAAAAAATGTAGTTGTCGAGAAAAGGTATATGGGAAAGAAAGCTGCGGGGGGTGCCAATACGTGCGCAACATGGTGAACTCGTTATAATGCTCTTCTTTTTTTCTGTCTCTCGCACTTTGATTCTTTCTCTTATATTTCTAATCTCTATATAGTTTCTCTCTGTTATACTTTAGTTGTCAAGGGAAAATAAAATTAGTGCCGCACCCTATAATACTGACAACACAACCCCCCCTCAAGCTGGTCATGGTCCATGACTTGTTCGTGCGGGTAGACGAATTTTCATTGCAACGAAAAGACTTTAGGAATGTGGCGGGACAATTTATGAATTTTATATATTTTTATGCGGGTCCTACGGGTGCTGTATACACAAAAAATAAATTAATAATGTGTGTATATGTATCATAACAACGACAAGAGGGCTGTCCAATGATGTACAGATGAAAATGAACGAAATACCAAAGTAAATTATAGATAAGATTAAAGTTTCGATATACTCAATCGTGCGTCTTAATTATATTTGATAAATTTTGCTATTGAATGTATTTTTAGAATTTTTTTGATCGAGTAATAGTGCTATTAACATTTCTCTTTAAAATATTAATATATATTTACTAAATTATTTTAATTTTGATTGATTCAATATTAAAACCTATAAATAATAATTACAAATAAGAAAAATTTTACATTTGATAAATCATCGGATTTTTAAAAGTCTCTCAAGTCTTGCATGGATAATAAGTGAGCGAGTACCGGGGTTTTTACCTTATGTGTATATATAAACACATGCGTAAAAGCAAGATGAGAAAGTCCAGACAAGTATACATTTGTATAACACGCACACAAGTGAACAGAAAGTCCAAGGACTGGCGCGCAATGAGCAGAGCGAGGCCGAGGACCCTGTGCCGTCCAATATATATATTTTTTGCATGTATGTGTATGTGAGAGAGAACATTCAACGTTTGCCTGTAAATGTGCGTAGTCTGGAGGTTTGATGCCCTATTTGAGAAAGCGGCGGGGAGGTAACAAACGACGTGTGAGGTGAGAGAAAGAGAAATAACACACGCATCTGCGCGCGCATTATGGCGGGAAACGAAGGCGGGAGAATGAGCTAGCGGTCGACCGACGTTGGGGGTTTTGCTGCGTATATTCTCCAACCATCTTATTTTTTCGCCTTATCCTTTCTTTGTAAACTTCGAGTTACTATAGAAATTCTAATGATTCAATCTGAACAAAAGTGGTATCCAAGTGTTTTTTTTTTCTTTTTGATTTTTATTCTTTCGATCCATATTTTTTTTCATCTTCTTCTTCTTCTTCAATTTTTCTTTTGTACGTTTTTCATTACTTTATGATATATACTTTCTTATTATTTCGTTTAGCATAAGTTCGTATTTGTGTGTCGATGTGAGTGGGTTTTTGTTTTTTTGAATCCTTTTGTTTTCATGGCACGAAATCTTTGAGGATAAGCGGCATCTTAAGTGCGAATAAAATCCGTGAAAAATATACGGCGTTGCGGCATCGGGTTAATCCCAAGTTAACTGGACTGCGGATGAACGTGCGAGAAGCTGCAGTGGGCGTGGATGATCCAACGCCGTGCAGTAAAAGCAGGGGATAGTAGGTGCCAGCTGAATGCCGACCGCCCGAAAGTGGTTCTGGCTAACAATGATTGTCCACTTTGGTCGACATCCTGTTGTCGAGTCAAAGAGTGCTTTGATGTATATATTGGTATATACACGTTTCTATCATACCCATGTACAAACTTCATTCTCAATCTAATGTTTTTAAACAATTTTTTTAAAGTTATTTAGATATAACTTTGGAAAAATACTCAATAAAATTTTGGCATATAAATTAAATGGAAAATATTTCCAAAGTGATCTCTCTATCTAAATTTGAACAATAATCAAGCCTCTATTTTTTACCCTGGACCAGAGTCGAAATTTTTGTGCTTCTCCAAGTCTTCTTGTAGTTGATTAAACATCCTATGGCACTCGTTGGCCATATCAATTCTACTTTGAATCTGGGGAACCTTTAAAAATCTAGGATTAAGCCTAGTTTAATTCTTTTTACACCCAACACAACATTGTAATATTTTATTTCATAATAAACTTAGACACAAGTTCCTTTGGCAATATATGATTACTTCAAGGTTTTGTATTTTCTATTAAAATATTTCTAAACAACCTTCCTTGCTCCTGAATAACCTCACTAAATTCAATTGAAACTATTGTGTTGATTCAACACAACTTTTGCTTAAAAATTATGTAAAAAGAATTTCAACATAAATTCTCCGCAGACTTTTAAACAAAATTTTGCTATCATATAAGTACATATGCAGTACATAAATGTATACTTGAATGAACCGATGTGAATTGTGGCACTGAGATCAAATGTACATGATGGTTTAAATTGATATCGGACAAATGTGAAGAACCCAACCATATATTTCATCAGACGATGGTTGAAACATCATCTCTCTCATCTTCCTCACTGATGGCTGCTATATATTTGTCTACAGCATCGCGTCTCCTTGTGTTTCCCGTGCGCCATCCTCTTGAACCAAAGGAAATTCCACGCCTCCGTGAGTCGCTCGGGGGCTCCCGCAGTCGACAACGAGGTATTTGAACTCATTCCCCGTCCCCACGCGTGACTGTCTGTAGACCGTCTGCCCCCCTTCTCCGTCAATGGAAGAAGAGAGATCTCGGGGGCGAGGAGAAAGACACATATACCGTGTGCTGAAACTCAGAGAAACCGCTCTCTTCAAAGGGGGCTACACACGAAACGCTAACTTTGATATCCCCACCTTAAAACATATGTAATATATATATTTATACATATACGTAGCACTTGCTTATATACATATGTGTGTATATTAACATATACATAACGACGACGCGCCAACATTACTATAATTCCCTTTCTTCCTTTCTCATGTTGGCCTTCGCAAAACTCCCTATGAGGAAGCTCACAGTAGTGGGTAAAACACAAAACAATATACGAATGGTGCAAGAAAGTAAAAATAATATAAAACAAAATAATAATAAAAAATAATTGACGGATATTTTGTATTTGTGTTGGCAGGAATTTCAATAGTACACGTGATTCTCATAAAGTTTATATTTATACATTATATACACATAAATATTATTACAACAATGTTTTAGTTGGTAAAACAATGGCGACATTGTATTATATTATTTTGCTATATGACATGATGTTATATACATTTGACATTCGACACACCTGAGAGATGATCGAAGAAATTGTCACACGACTTGAGTGTACGCTTTGTGATCGCAAATATTATTGGTCACACACTGCATATGATATATACAATATTTATTATGTGTTGCGGTAGGTCTGAGTTTAACTGAAAGACGTCATGGGGAATGAATATGTCAAACAGAAGCATTCACTATATTGTATATACATGCATGTATAATATTATTGCACAGACATATGGGCTGTATATGTATGTAATGTAAAGTATAGTTGCGTGATAAGTAGTAGTAGTCGAAGCCGACAGACAGGACCTACAGGTCAATTCAGCGAATGGAGCGGCTTCTTTGTATACGTTCTCGTACAAATTCACGTCTGTGCATTTTATATATACATATATACAGTGTTGTTCACTCTTTTTCACTCTTTTAGTGGCGCTCTAGTCCAATGAGTCTTCCTTGCCTCTTGCATATGTCCTTGAATCTCGAATGTGGCAACGGCGCAGAGACTTGCAGACCTACCGCAACGACTTCACCATCATCTGGCCTGACTACATATACTTTTACACAATTTTTTATTTCATTATACATATATATGAACTAAATAATAATATAATAATAATATAAGTAGATATATTTAATTATTTCGGTTGAAAACAATTTTACGTGAATAGAATATTATTTTATTCGGCCAATTATTATAAATATATATAAGTGTGAATATGACGTTGAATTGTTGCAAAGTGAAACATAGAAATAACAAACTATATATATCTGCACAAGGTATATCACAATTGTTAACCTTGAACTTATGCTTGGGCAAAGAAAAAAAAAAATTATGGCGATGAGTGGAATTCGGTGCGAGCGTGTTCTGCACAAACACGGGGGATTCCTGGAACGATTCTCATAAAAGCGACCCGAAGGACGGCGGTCAATTTAGATAGAAGTTCCGCAGCTCAACCGCAATTTCGGACGACGCGACGTTAACGATCTGGACAATGAAATTGGATGTTGGTGAATGTCGACGTAGAAAAAAGAAAAAAAAAATATATATATATAAAACAAAAATGAAATTAAAAAGAATAAAAATCTATTTTTCTTATCTATAGATTCATTCATTTACAAACATTTGTTGCATGATATACAAAAGTGTATACATTATATTTTTATTATATTCCCGCCGATGTAATACAGGCTGGGACGTCAATATAGAGGGGAAGTTGTCGCGTCTGGTGGCATTTAACGACCTGCGACGCGCGCTCTCTCATAGCGCGCGGGAACGCTCAGGGTCAGAGGTCACACGAGCCAATATACGTGTGCAAAACACGCTCTCAAAGGCACATTATTTCCGAGACGAAATTACTTGAAACAAACTACATGTCACTGTCGCATACACATTGACGTATTTTTTTCTTTCATTTTATTTATTTATTTATTTATTTATTTATTTATTTATTCATTCGCCAAAGATAATATGTATATGTATATGCATGACGACGTAATAGACAGATTAAGAATTTGTGAAAAGACAAAAAATAAGAAAGTACCTATGGAGTGTGTCGTCAAAAGATGGAGAAGAAAAATATACGAATGGAATATTCCCTTGCTCTACCCCGCAACACTCTTTTGCTCTCTCACTTTCTTATTCTTCTATTTTCTCTTATTCTTTTTCTTACAATCTTTTACGTCGTCGTCGTCGTTGTCGTCGTCGAAGCTTTCTCTTCCTTCCACATTCTCTGTTTGCCAGGACGACGACCCCATCGGCCAACTACGACGCACACGACCCAGCCCAACCTCTATTGCTTTTTCTCATTTTTTTTCTCATTCTTCCACTCTTTCTCTAGTGCACCCTCTCAATCCCTTCGTCACCCGGCAAATACATCAAGGAGGTAGAGCTATTACCGATCGTCATGGGAAAGATTTTTTGGCATAAAAGACTATATAACCCCTCTAGTCTACTATATACCTCTTACTCTTATTCCCCTCATCACGCACTGCGTTTATATGTACATGTATATGTGTGTAGGTTTTATTACTCTTTCTCTATCGGCCTGATATGTACAGATATATGTATATAGATAAAAAAAAAAAAAGTATAAATCGAGGGTACATATAGCTGCCGCGACGCACATCGCCAGAGCCATAATAGATCCGCGAATGTCTGTCTGGGTTGTTAAACTCTACCAACCTCTCTTTCTTCTGTGAGAGCTACCACACTAGGCAAAAGCACTGAGAGAAAGAGCTATTGAAAGAGGAGATAGATAGACCGATGAACCACCGCGCACCTTTGTCTTGGTCGGTATCTCTCACTTGATTTTTCATTCTTTGTAGTATTGCCCTGGGCTTATATATATTCGCCCAGGCTAAACTATCTCAAGAGAGACTCATACAACGCATACAGTTCACGGACGATTGCCCAAAAATAACGATTGTGCTAAACAGTAGAACAAACGAGAATGCAATAATGCAATTGTGTTTCTTCGCATGAATATATAGTTAATATATATATCCATTGGCATGGATATAATATATTTTAGGTTATAATGTTGTTATCTGAAACAAGAGCTCTGGTACCCAATCATTTCTGCTATTATTAATGCATTATTATAATTTTTATACGAATTTATTGACAATTATCATGATTTTGGTTGATGTAATATATTAAAAATCATGAATAATTATTATAACTAGGATAAATTTTACCCCGAGTTGAAGTTTTTGTGCTTCCCTGAGTCTTCTAGTAGTCGATTAAACATTCTATGGCACTCGTTGACCTATCAATTCTACTTTGAATCTGGGGAATCTTTAAAAATTTAGGATTTAACCTAGTTTGATGCTTTTTACATCCAACACAACATTGTAATATTTTATTTCATAATAAACTTGGACGCAATAAGTTCCTTTAGCAATATGTAACTACTTCGAGGTGTTGTATTTTCTATTAAAATATTTCTAAACAACCTTCCTTGCTCCTGAATAACCTCACTAAATGCCAATAATGAAGTTTAAAGTAGCATAAAAATTTCGAGACATTTGATGAATTATATTTAATTTTCAAAAGCCTCTCAAGCTTTGCAGCAATGAAAAGTAAACGAATAACAAGGCTTTTACTTGATATGTGTCTTTGTTATAGATATAGATTCATGAATCGTATGAAATTGTAACAATTATGATGGAATATAATAATTTTATTAATTAAATATGAGAACAATGAAGCAAAAGGTGTAGCGAGAAACGAGAGAGCTGTAGTGTGCGAGTTCACGGACGTTTTCCGAAAATACACACGGCACGGATGACTCGTGAGTCTGGCTATGACAGTATGCTTCGCTTCTCTTTTACGTCGTATCTCATTCAGCTGAGTGTGATCCCAACTTGTGATTGTCGTCGTGGCGGCGCTTCTATTTGAGGCAAGACGCCAACAAATAGTCGATGGATCGAACAAAAAACGCACGTGCTAGCGCACATCTTTTGTGTTTCCTTTAATTTACTATGTATATTCTCAAGCGCCAATTCTTGTCAATCTATTACAAGTGTCTTATATACTACACACCTATAAATATATGTGTATATACATATGTAGTTAAGTACTATAGATATTTTTTGAACCTACGTACACGATATAGCATAATAGTTTTGCAGTGCTGCAAGAATAAAGAACTAGGCTGCGTCTCTAGGAATAGATGGTCCATCATTCGATGTTATTCTCAGTCCCAGTTGAAACTATTAATAAACCTCGACACTCGACACTCTCGAGACGCCATTCATCATTACGTGACTCATCCATCTGTTTTTTAATTTTAAATGCAATATAAGTAAAACTGTATTGTATATAGACTATTTTGGTGATACACTACATTATTTATTATATTAAAAACAGCTACACAACGCGACTTTGAAAATTATATTCAAACTTTTTTTAACTCGTAAATCGTTGGATTTCTATAACCAAAATTCTTATCGCGATTTCACCATCATTTATATTATTTTTAATTAGAAGGCAAAAGTCTTTGGGATATGTAGTAGTTATTCATTTTGGGACCCAATAAATAACACGCGATTGACGGGCATAGTTCCTTTGTCCATTGGGTGCTCACACGCAAATTTTATCTTTTTCCGTTCTCCTCATTCCCAAATTTTGTCGCTTTTACTATACTATTTGTTCGATATGTTTTGTTGTCATATCTTTTTTTTTTTTTTTTCCTCAGTAAACGTGGCCTGGGCGCCACAGAATGTTGTTGAGCGCGCGCGCGGCCGACAAACTCGATTCATCGCCAAGGATTATATTTTCTTTGTGGCCAGATTTTAGCCGTCTCGAGATTGCCGACAGATTCCAAGAATATACATCACGTTAGTCCCAATATATAAGTGTGTATCGAAAACCCTTCACTCTCATCTTTACTCTCCTTTCTATCGTACATTAAGAATATTTATTGGTCTGGCGCTATCTTAAAAATTTATTACTTTGTTTATATACGATATACAAACCTAAATCAATTTAATCTTAGCGCAATCAATTGTTTTTTTCCTGTTACACCAAATATTTCAAGTAAATTCTTTTTTTTTTTCTTCATCAACGACATATTCTATATAAAAGAGAGGTATTACACATAGACACGCTGTGTATAAGGGTAGTTTGGATATTATACTCATTGGTATATATAGTTGAACGCAGGTGTCTGCCGTAGCCAACTGCATTGCTCTCCCTTTCTTCATCCTCCATCTTCTTCTTCTTCTGCTTTACCATCGTCCTCGCACCCCTTTACTCCGCTCGTCTGTCTGGCCCCATACTATACCCTGCTTTTGCTCACCCTATGCATATATATCAACATTCCCCTCATTCCTCGCTTCCACATCTGCATCTTCGACTTTACATATGTGTATATATACTCACGAATCGATTCTCACAATAAAAAAAAAATATGAATAAATAAAAATCTAATCCAGACAAATCGAAAATACTATACTAGTGTATGTATACTATGTATGTATAAAAACAGACGAAACTCAATTGAATTTGAAGCTCAACTATTGTACAAAAGTAAGAACAAACAGCGATATAATAAAAAAAAAAAAAAAATCTGCTTTAGGAGAATATTGTATTTAAGAAGAGAAAACAAACTATTCATGCCAAATGGACCATGCGACAACCATTTTTCAATAGTTTGACGTGGCAGAGATGTTCTGGGCTAAAATGATTATGGAGTTTTTACATTTTCAAAAAATTGACATCACATTTATAAATGTTAACATATTTAGTTTGGATAAAATAAATTAATTTTAATAAATTCAATTTTTATAGTATTTGTTATAAACCTGTAGTATGTGAACAGTAGAACAAATTATAATTTTATTTATTTAATAATTAATGAGTATAATTTATTTATTTAATTTTATGCAATTGTATATATTGTTACATTAACGATTTAAGTTTTCATGAAAGAAGATGTTGACTTGTTGAAGCTTCGTCACCGAGAGAGTGATTCTAGGATTTTTTTGAAGGGATGAAAAATTCTTTGAGTTAAAGAGAGGGATAGGTGAAGGTGGAGTAATTGTATATATACTAATTGTTTATTAATAGAAAATTGGATAGATAGTGAAAATAAATAAACAAATGAAGAGTAGGGATTTTATTTATTTATAAATTTTTAGGTTTTCTGTTCGGGTGGCAATAGAAGTGCAATTAGGTAAAATAATTTATAAATAATAAATTTTAACCATGATATTCAAGTGTTTTTATATATTATTATCCCTTATTTCTCTGTATATATTATTGCAGAAATGTAATTGGAAAGAGGTACTTCATGATTCGTCTGCAGTCAAATGTAAATCATGCTTTTCGAGTATTTCAAAATAAGGTGGGAAGATCGTGGTGGTTGGATTTTTTTTTTTATTTTGCAGAGTTTACACGACAACCACCACTACTAGAATTTAGAGCCCGCCAACGAGTCCAAAGGGATGCAAAAACGACAAGGGCAAAGACCTTAAACCGATTTGTAAACGAAGGGGGTTGGAGCGTGAAGAAGTAACCCCAGAATCAGGGCTTATGTGGGGCGTGTCAATGCTTTCGCCACAATTTATGGCGTTAAATCGAGCGTAGTCGACTCCAAGTCTTTGGCAACAGGTATATCAAGTACAATTCTTCCAAACACTTTTCATGTTCAATATGAAGAAAAAGGTTTTGAAATAATAAAAATTTTGTGTTGTATAAAGTCTTGTATTAAAATTTGAGTTAAAAACAGTTGGCATTAATTTCGAGCAGACTTTTACATTAAATTATTTACTATATAAAGTCATCAAACAATGTTCTATAAAAGCAAATCACGTTAAACCATTTCTTTTATAGAAAAAAAAAAAAAGATATACTATCAATAAATTCAATAATAAAATATTGCATTGCTAAATAAAGGATTATTCAATTTCGAATAACTTGACAGACTTTTCATGAAATATTTTATGATATTCGTCACGTCTACATTAGCATTCAAATGAAAAAATATATTAAAAATACAGAAAATGCATTAACTTTATACAAAAGATAAAATCCATTTTTTCTATCATCAATTCACTCCTAAATTCTATTTCTTATTTTCTATGAATAGTTATTATGTGTTTCCATGTATGTAGAAAGTCAGTTTATTTCTCCCTCACTTCCTGACGCTCGACGGCTGATTGAGTTAGTAGGCAGAGTTTGTCCCCAGGTTAAATTGCCTTTGTGCAACGACAGCAAAGCTCTTCGCGTGTGCATAGAGAGTTGACGATGAAACCGCTTTACTGAACGAGGTTACATCTACGTATACCCGGAGGCTACGTTAATTATCGCTGGGTAACAACCATACGGCCTACAAATAAACACTCAATAGTTCATGCCTACATATCTAATTAATGTGCATTGATTTTATTTACTTTTTTTCAAAAGCTCTGAATGAAGAACAACAAAAGTGACAGCAAACTATATACTATCGATATGTCTTCTTCACAATTTTAATACTATATATAAATCATTTTTCTCAAAGAATTGACGAAGCGCAACAACATACTGTAGTATTCTAAGTTGATCAATAATATAAGTACTTCTGTACAAAAGTAAAATTTATTATAGAAATAAAATAAACTTTTCGTCAGTACAGTTCAATACATCAAACTTTCAAAATTTATGGGTGAACCTTGCTCAATATTGAGCCGGCTTTCCTTCGTATATAATATGAAAGTAGAGTATTATGATAAAGCGCGTATACCGATAATCGATGGCGTGTCAAAGAAAAGGGTACAGTTCAGTTCTTGGAAACTATATGACATCAATTATGTATGTGCAATAAACATGTAATATTCGAGGCAAATGGGGTGTACTACTATGTGCAATTTGTGCTCCATAAAATCTACATTACTCGTATATCAACCAACCATTTACAAATAAAAAAATGTAATATAAGCCACAGAGAAAGAAAAAAATATTCATGCACAGTTGTGGCAATTATTGACAACATAATTGACAAAATATAATCTCTAATGAAATAATTCATGTTCTGACTGCAGTATTATAATCGTCGGTGCAGAATATACACATATATAATATATAACTGGGTTGTTGACCGATCGTCCTGGTTGACACTGATTCATTTGAACTGGATAGGGTCATTTCATTTAATAGTCATGTCAGTATACATGAGAAGCCAAAGGATTTAGACATACAATCCCTCGACAATTCCCACACGTCCATCCAGTGGAGTTTTCCAACATTGATCACCACTGAATGAGGTATCTGTATGGGCAACGGGCCACAATTTCCTCCACACGATGTTTATACATATATAGAAAATAAAAAAAAGAAAAAAAAAGCCTGGTGGGGTGCGCGACTATTGTGTCTGGGAGCTGGACCCTTCTTGGGTGAACGCCCTAGAAGCCCTGCGCAGGCGGGACCATCTCACCCTCGCACTTTCTCCACCCTACGGCCATGCCAGCAACTCTATAGTCTATGAAGTATCTGAACGTAATAGCATCCGAAGCTGATGAAGGTAGTTTGGATCTATACTATACATATATGTATAGGTACAATTTTTTTTTCTCTCTGTTTCTTTCGACACATTTATATAAGCGCTTCTCTTCTCCCTCCCCGCAATGGGATTTATTTTATTCCCAACGGCATGTCTGCTATGTGACTCTCTTTCTCTTCTGTCCTCCATCTGTCTTACGGCAGCAATATATATTCTCAGATTTATTCGTTTCAAGAGTCAGTCTACGTCGGCTTTTCCAAGCAAAATACGTGCTTCAGGCGCTACTAGTAGATAATCTTCATGAAAGAGAGGGATCAGGTGTAAGACAAATGCTTAAGAATCAGTGGATAGAGAATGGTTTGCGGAATAAACTTTATGCAATGCTGATTTTTAGATATGAATGATCTCATGTACCTACTCAGAATGAAAACATTAGATATATTAATATTAAAATTTAGTTTTCAGTGGATATAAAATGGCTTTATGAATATATTTATACGTATGTGGTATAGTTGTGAGATGGTTGTTGAAAATTTTTTATTTATTGTAGAATTTATATGAAATGTTGATGGAGAATTGTGTAAAGCAACTTTTATTCTAGATACATTATGTTTACATGTGAAAGATTGGAATGAGCACATTAACCACCATTGAAAGTGGGCTTCACTGCTTTTATTTTTTTCTTCTTCTATCACGCCTGTTGGCGTTCATAGTCTTGGAATTAAATTTCACCCTTGATTTCTCTCTGGAGGTATAATTGGATTCAGGGAGAATGACTAGGATCGTGAAGGAGCTACAGTGTATATAGAGTTGGCACTTGAGTCCCGTGGGTTTTACGGTATAATCGTCATTCGTTTCTTTCGTTTTATCACCTCGACTTACAATAACTAAAGTAAAATGTGGCGGTCAGTAAATTCCAAATTGTAATTGTACAATAATTTACAAGAAAAAGAGTCCACGTTAAATGAATTAATTAACATTACACTGACATGAATAATGTTAAGATAACAATAATGCTTTCATTATAAAAATGTTTTTGAAAAAAGAAAATTACAATTTGATACAGTAGTATTATATTAAATAAAAGGTGTGGTTCTTTTACATATGTACATGTATATGTACACTTTGATAGAGAAAATAACGTGCGCACTACAGCAAAGTTGGCCCGTAAATGCTGGGCGATTTATGAAAACTCGTATAGCACATAAATGCGCGAATGCAACTTTACACCAAGCATCGTAAACCGAGTCAAGGGGCTGTGCGAGGGTGATAAAGCAATGGTGAAAAGGGTGGAGTCTCAAGAGAAACGAAGAGAGAACAGAGTGGACCAACGCGGTAGACAGACAGACACCGTTAGCACGCACCTAAAACTTTATTTCGTAAGCCAAATAAATGATGCTATAAATATTTTGTAAATTTTAAGCTGCTAAGCGAGTTTAATGTTCATTTGTTTTTATTTATGATTCTTTTTCCGCCATTAATTATTGAAATAATTAATATTCTATAGAAGAATTTCATTTCATTTTTATTATATACAATACCTCAATAAAAGACATTACACAAAAGTATTATAATTTTTTTTTTCCTTTTCATATATGTTTTTCTTTTCTCAAGCTAATGCCGGAAAAACTTTTAGTTGCTATGGAGCACTTTAATGCTGAGAGTGTCGGAAAACAAGATTTTTTTTCTACCTTTTTTTTACGTCCATCAGCCTTTAATTCCAGAAAGTGAAGTGCACGGTACCTTTCCTTCCCACGATACCTATCTAACCTTCTATCCGTTAGCTTCAAGCTCTCTTCATCCAGGCCCACCGTTTTCGCGCATTCCCCAGCGTTTTCTCTCTCGCTTTTGGACTATAAAGAGAAAAGAAAACTAAAGGATCCAACCTCGACGTAGAAATTAACGAAGCGACGATAATTAAGAAAGAAAACTTTATTCCCAATGTGGTCTCTCATCGCATTGACTTAAATTTTATTCCATGCTTAACTATTTGCCTAACATGCAAAACTAACCATTTATTTCTCATCGTATTTTTACAGTTTAGCAAAACTCTCACTATCTCAACTCTCTATTTTAAAAACAAATTGTATACATACAGTTTGAGAGAATATGATAAAAGTAAAGACATTGAAAACCGTCTCATTTAAACATACTGAACTTTATGAAGGAAAATATGACTCATCTTAACAGCACGAATGACCAATCATGTCTTTGAGACTGATTAGACTCTTCAAACTTTGTGAAGGGTGCTTTACTTTTTGGCCAAATCAACACGACTCCCTTCCACCATATTCAGCCCACTCATTCCGGCCCTAAACAGAACGTTGGAAAATGAAGAAACGTGCGAAACTTTGTCGAAAAGTTTGTTGTATGCATCGCAGTACTTCATTATTCTATATAGCGACATTATTCGCTGTTAATAATTTCTGGTAGCTATAATTTCACGGGTTTTGTATATTTTCAATCTCTTTCAATAGACTTTCAAATACATTGAAACTCTTCGTCAGCAAGAAAATTGGTTGAAGATGAAATATAAAATTATAACAAAATGTTAAAGGCGAGCGTGCAGTACCCTCATGTGGTTTCAATTCCCAATCCGTCTCTTCTAACAGCCATCTGTTATTCGGAAAAATATTGCCGAGAGAGGGTGAATATAATGAGTGAAGGTGTGCGTGTAAATAGAGAAAATGGGGTGGCTAATGTAAAGAAAAACCATGTCGATATTTTGTACAATGAGTGTAAGCGAATGAAGGAAAGACAAGAGCATACGATGGGTAATAATGAACAGCGTTCAGCACACACGTTCGACGCTATCCATTTGTTACATGAACTTTTTCTTTTCACACCAGAGGTTATAAATGCAAGACAGTAAACTACCTCCTCAATCAAGCACAAGAGAAATAAACGACAGTTCTTATCACAGTGAAAAACTTTGTGGAAAAGTCCACTTAAAATTATAGTATGAACATTTTTTTCTTACAAATATTACATGAAAGTTATATTCTTAATTCAATATTATATGTATACATGTGATTTGATTTAATCTAAATATCATGTTAAACAGTTTGGAAGAAACAGAAAATTTATTAAATTAATTATTTACCAAATTTACATAAAAATTTATCTGATTTAATAAACGAAAATTTTGTAAAAAATGACCCGAATTCTTGTGTTAAAATTAAATTTTAAATAAAATTCTACACAGGATTTTTTGCTGTAATGCTATGGTGAAACAGTTTAATTTTTTCTCTTGATGTCTGACCAATCAGTGAGTTCAACTACTACTACCTACTATCTACTAATCTATTCCAAGCCAATCTCAGCGTCTGATATGAAAATATAAAGTTGATGAATGAATAAATAAATAATCTCACAAAAGTTTCATATTAAAGATGCTATGAGAATATAAAAAAATATTTTTAATAAATCTATAGAATATTTAAATTAATTAATCGGAAATTCGAACGATCGAAATTATAATTTGCTCTTGTGAATCATAATTCTAAAAAATAAATGACATAACGTAAATTGTAATAATTCTCTAAAATCAAACATTATCTAGCTGTAATAATGGCAACCAATATTTTTATTTCTATCTTAATATGATAAAAACGAAGGAATAAAATGATACGATAAAGTATGCATGTAATAGTGTGTTTATAGCTTTTGCTCACTATCTGTGATGCAAATTTAATTTCGTCACCCTTGAGTGCTCTCGCCCTTTATCACTTTTTATCTCATCATCTTCATTCTATCTCCAACATCCGGCAATTTTAAATGCCCATACTCACAACTCTAACTATAAAAAAAGCCAACGAATAAATGAAAAATTTCATAAACTCATTGAAAAAATTAAAAATAAACTCAATACATTCAACATCACAAAAATAAATCACACAATAGTGCACAAATTAAAACCAAAACATTTCTTTTCTTCTTTTCATTAATATATATTTTTTTTTTTTTTTTAATATATCAAAAATATATATTTATTTATAAATAAATAATGCTCAGTACTTTTGATACGTCGTGAGCATCGTCGTCGTCGTCGTCGTCGGGTGTTCCCGCGTTTCATTTTCATCCAACCGAGCCTATCCCACTAACATGAGGGTGAACATGGGGTGGATCCTGATGGATCAATAGTCCCTGTCTGGCCTCACCCTCCTTTTCTGAACCTCAGTGCCCTCATTCGCCACCGCCACAGCTCGAAACTCTACTCCCGCGCGTTTCCTTACATATACATGTGCTAAATATATATACGTGAATATATATCCAACACTTATACCATACAAAGTCCTTGAGAGCGTGTTCACACAAGTCAGTAACAATTCACCGTTCAAAACAGTCTACGTATAACTATACATGTACATGTATGTATATATGTACTATACGTATATACATATATATATATTGTATAGTACACCAGCCCCGTCAATGCATGAGAGGTGACCTATTTTTTTTTTCACGTTCCACCTGTTTTATACCGCCTTCAACTAAAACCCTTTCAGCGCCATCCAACATTTTTAACAATTCTAGTAAATATACATGTATACATATGTATAAAGCGATATAACTATATGGATATATATGTATATATATATATTATACACATGTATATAGTTTGTACAAGAGCCGAGGGACGAGTGCAATCGCCCTGGATTCCAATCAACATTTTACTGCCTGTAAAATTGCCCTATTTCGTAACATGACTGAAGGCATATAGTTGTCTTTAAATAGTTAAATAAATAGTTTACTTTCTCTTATAGTTATAGCAATAGTGCATTGAGAATTATGTGGTAATATTACGAAAGAAAATGTTCCATCTAATGATATTGTATTTCATGATAATTACGAATTTTGTTATCGAAAATTTGATATAAATTTCAATCAAAAAAAAAAAACGAACCGTTAATATTATTTGTTTTGTAATTGGTTTTTTTAGGTTTATTATAATAATTAGGGAAAGTGTATTTTTATGATATGGAAATTAATAGAAGCTCAATGATTATATAGTATTTGTATAATTTATGAAAACTTTTGTAACTTTAATATCCAGGGCATTTTCTAAAGTTTTGACAAAGTCGAAATTTAGGAAAGGCAAAGAAGTAAATCCTTCTATTATATTGCCTTTTAACAGCAACGTATGGTGTCATCTGTTCACTTTTAAAGTAAAAAAATAATTTTAAGTAAAATAAATAATATTTCATGTTAAATCTCGGACTTAAACAAAAGATGCAAGACTTAAGTAGTGATATTCATATTTATGTAATTTATTTTATTTCATAGTTATGATATATGAAGCAGAAACAAAAAAATATAAACAAATAATCTTTTTATATTAAATAAAGAAATATGAATGTATGTTTATCTAATAAAACAATTAAATTTAACCATAGAATTTTTTAGTTCCGACATTTTATCCAATGTGAACAAAAATGACCTGTAAAATTATTTTTCCCTCATATTATTATTGAATGCTAATTTAAGGGGGTTAAGATGCGAGAGAGGGGTGTAAAACAATTTTTACACATTAAATTTACAGGAAATATTAACAGAAATTAATTTATACAAATCGTTTTGTGAAAATTTAATACATATAACATAAAGAAATTTGACTAATAACTCATAGTTATTTATAAAATTCAGCAATACAATTTTTGAACACTTGCAAAATAAATTTTATCATACTTATTGCAAAAATTTTATACCAATAATTTTTACTATGCTCATTATAAAATTTAATAGATAAATATAAAAAATTCATAAATTATAATCGGTAATTTTTATCATCTAACTGGAATGTCCGAATGTTTTTTTATTTAACATAATTTTCAGCTTGAATATAATTTAAAAAAAAATTTCAACACAAATTCTCAGTGAACTTTTACATGAAATTATTTATTGTGTATATAATCATCCACTTATACATATATCTTTCGATTATATCATTATATGTATATATCTTTATCGTTACATTAACTATAACTATTTAAATGCCAACTATAGCTTTGTTACGTGTATAATGTTTAATACATTGTCATGATGCACACAATGTATTTTGATATTCAGCGTTACATTATCAATGATACAAGAACTCTATATAAAGTTATAATAAAAATACCATCGTCGAACTATAATATCACATGCTGTCTATATTCAATATCATCGATAATGGAAATTGTTATGATATACTATCGCATTAGATAATACATTACTGAATTTAACTGTTAATTTTATACACGTGTAATAATCATTGGTAATATTTGATGACTGGTATCATTAAGCTGTCTTGTTGCGCGAGTGATAACTGTGGAAAATTATAGTAAACATTATCACAAAATTTTCTTTTCATGTACATAGCAAGGACATATCAAGAATATTGCATCGGCTGATGGAATCATATTTCCGGGACCATATGCTGGATATTTACCACGGAAATTATTCTGTCATTCCTCAACCACTATATACGAATATTATATGCTTATATATCACTTAATCTAGTTGTTATACTTTCATATACATGTATCAACGTGTACCTGAATATTAATCGTCAGATAAACCGTGTGTGTAAAAGATAAAAAAAAGAAAGAATGTTTAATAACTTTCTGAAAGTATTTTTTTTTATTATTGGGAAACTATTTTTGTGGATTAGTAATGAAATATATAATTTCATATAAAGCTACGTTTTATATGAAACGTACAGATGGAAATGAAAAGGAAATAAACATTTTTTCATTTGTCATAATTTTTTTTTTTCAGCTTTTATTTTATTACACGAGCAACGCGTACAAAGTTTCACTCAAGATTCAACGAACCTAGCAAATTGAACGACCGTCTCTCTTGCCCAAGGGACAGAGCTTCTGCGCTTCATGTTTATCCATATAACGGAAACGTTATCTTCAAAGAACGAAATAGGAAAAACAAAATTATTATACACTATACTGTGTATATACTTACATATAAATTTATATAAAAATAATCCGTTATGAATATTAGTCATTTTAATTGGATATTAAATATCTTTCCACTTCAATACTAATTCTTGTATTGAAATCTGATACAAAATTTATGTTGAAAAACAGTTGACACATATTTCGAGAGGATTATTATTACTTCAAATCTGGAAAACCTCTAAAAATCTAGGATTTAACCTAGTTTGATGCTTTTTACACCCAACACAACATTGTAATATTTTATTTCATAATAAACTTAGACGCAATAGTTCCTTTGGTAATATTTCACTATTTCGAGGTGTATTTTCTATTAAAATATTTCTAAACAATCTTCCTTGCTCCTGAAGAACCTCACTAGATCCCAATAATGAGGTGTAAAGAAGCATAAAAATTTCGAATCGGAATGCTAAATTCACATATGTCCTGCTTCTTGTTTAACAAAAATAAAAAAAAAATCCAAAGAAAATCCAGTCGCCACTGAAACCCATATATATATAGTGGCGGTGCTTGAGCATTTTATATACGACGACATTGGGGTGAGTGAGGGTTTGCTTGGTTGCTCTCATAGTCCGCCGTCTTCGCGAGTTCGCCAAGCGAAAACAGTAAGCAGCTTTACGACGACCCGAGTGTCATGAACGTAACTCCTGTGCTTTTTTTTTTTTTTTTACGTTCTCTTATACTCCATTCCTTACTCTCATTTTGTTTCTCTTTATTTATTGTTTTTTTATTCTTATATACATCTGCGTCTTGTGTTTTCTCTTTCGTATACATATAACATAAATTTTTTTATCATAAAGTACAGAACTTTAATCTACTAACAGCATTGAATGCACCTCTGGTATTTCATTCTTAATGTAACATTCGTTCGCGCAAATTAGTCGCGCATCAAAGGAGAATTACTATTTTTATACATATATAACTTTTTACATATAGATCTATGAACTGTAAACTTTGCTCTTTATTCCCCAATAAAATATTCTTGTAACCTGTGAACTTTACATGACCTCTACATTATTCCTAAAAATATATATCTACATTTACCTATGTCCTGAATATTGCTTTAATGCTAAAATCAATGTTTTATAATTTCGAAAATTCATATTTAACCAAGTGGATGATGTCCATCCGACTTTCGTGACGTAAATTAAATTTTAATTTCAATCCTTATACATAGAAATAGTTTGAATTATTAAAAAAAAAAAAATATAATAATAACTCTGCTTTTTATGATACACTTAACTATGAATAGTAAGAAATTTTGTGTGAAATTTTGCTGAAAACTTACTGGACAGTGAAAAAAAAAAAGCCCGTTCAAAGCGGAGCTCTTAATTTTAATATTTAAAGGTTCCTCTTTGTAATTTTCGTTTTTCCATTTAAATAACATGGGTATAAAAATTTTTTTTCTTTGGATTTTTGTAGCTCGGCATTTGTGCATCATAGAGATGAGCTCATATCATATTCTTGTAGGGAATCGAACGCTCTACAGAAAAAGGCTCTTGCACTTTTTTCATAGAGACAGCCATTCTAAAAATATTCAAACCCAAAGTTCCAAACGTATGAAATTTTGACTTTTTTGTTATTAAATTTATACTAATCACTTTATTATTTGTCTTAAAAATTATTCTCAATCGGATAACTGGTTTTAGTGTGCTAATATTTTCGTAAAACTAAAAAAAGACACACCCTAGTGTATACCTATGCATAAATTTCAGTGCGACGCATATTTCCAACCCTTAGCGGGCGTGTCGATGCATCACTATCATTCCTTGGTCCATTGCGATGGGTATACTAATCGATTGTCGCACACTCCATACTGCGGGCACGCGTATCCGCTTTCGTTGAAAGCCAGACGCTTCATTTTCCCCTCAACCAATATCCCCTATCTATCTCTCTCACTCTCTCGTTTGCCTTCTCTGTCTATATACATACGTATACACATATATATTTATCTCTCTTACACTCGCTCTTGACCTGTCCGCTAGAAATTTCTATCTAAAATCGACCATGTCGATGCCGCTACTGATATTCGCTAGCCAATTACGTGACCCCCAAGTCTATTACAATCTTTCGCCCTTTTATAAAGCTCAGCTCTCAATGTTCTTGACATTTTCTTGAACTCTATTTTCCTGTACAATATATTTATATACATATGATAATAGATTTCTGAGATTATTGGTCAATGATCAAATGATATGTTGAATTATTAAATTATATTGAAAATATAAAATATATAAATGCACGAAAAGAAAAAAAATATTTTTTTACCTGAATATTCAATTTTAGGTATTCCATTTTAGGCCACTTTTCCCTATTATGTAATATATTTAATAAAACTATATAATAGACAGTATAATTAATAAAATTCTCAATTATTTCAAATAATGATTTTATCAGACCATAATTTATTTTTATTCACTATCTTACATACAAATAAATAAAAAAAATTATATTTGATAAAAATTACTATGCTATATAACAATAATTATTTATTAGCCAAATATAATATTATTTAGCTAATTATATTTGATAAAAATTACCATGCTATATAACAATAATTATTTATTAGTCAAATATAATTTTATTCATTAAAAATTTACAAATCATTTTAATTTGTAATAAAAAATATTTAATTGTTCTTAAATCTGTTTCTTTTCATATGACGACTGTTATTTTTTACTTTGCTATGATGATGATGATGATGATGATGATAATGAATAGGGGTAAAAGGTATTTTGTTTTGAATGCGATATCATTAAGTTCTCGCGTCTTATTTCCACGTGAATATTAACGTGAGTGAACTGGTTGGCACGCGATGACCCAGACAGGGTGGCGACTAACTGCCAGACCATGAACGCCCCTTTACTATATTGTATTTGTCCGACTGGACTTGTACAATATCTACTTCATACATTAATATTAGCTCTTGTGATATTTTTACATCGGACTATATTCAATATTACACACTAAAATTATAACATCATACATAAAAATGTAGATATCAAATGAAATGAATTTTAATAATAAGAAAGAAAAAAAAAAAAAGTAAAAGATGTTAATGTAAAAATTAATTGTAGAAAAAATTGAAATGTAATCGCACCGAATTTATCGTAATATATCAATGCTGAATACTTAATTTAAAAATTTTATTTCAATATATTACAATTTAATTTAATAAATATAAATTTCGTAATTTTATGAAATATTTTGGATGACTATCTTTATTGGAGTGAATATATAATTGATAAAATTATATATTTAAAAATACTTGTTTATAAATTTTATCGTTACTATAATAAATGCAGTTATTTAAAATTTTGAAGTAAACATTAAAAAGTTTTCTATTGCTATTTTATATTTTTTAATTACAATCTTTCCTTTATTCATCGACACGAAAAATAAAGGCGAAATAATAACTCAAGTTCTATAAGACGATAATTTGATACGAATTAAACCAATGAAATAAAATATAAACAAATATAAACGCATGTACATATAATAAAATTATAAATTTGCGTGTCTATCATATTTAATTGCACATAAACTTTAGTGAAAGGTTATTTAGCAATAAAACCATGTCAATATATCGCCACCAAGCATCAGTATTAAAATATGCATACATAATTTCGATAAAAGTTCTATTAATACAAAAGCTCTTGTTTAAAAAAAAAAAATCTACCACAATAACAATTGTCATTATTATCACATATACAGTGGAAAATTTAATATACAAGTCCACTCAAAATTTATCTTATACAATTTTAACTCAAAAATTTACTGTCAAATTTATCATAAAATAATAATTATTTCACACAAAATATTTTCCCTAATATTTAAATTTTATTCACACCAAAAATTACCAACTCATATAAATATATATTTTCATTACATAAATTATAGCTTAACCTTATATTATTAATATTAATATAATGTCAATATACACTAGAAAAAGAAAAAAAAATAACTCATGATGCTATGAATAAAACTGACGGTACTTTTTATTATGGATGAGAGTTCCCTACACACAAGCTTTGAAAAGAAAAAAAAATAGGCCATATAACAATGATGAAGAATGAATAGAGATAATGGTAAAGGGAAGGATAGGAAGACAGAATCAGCTTGATGCAACCCTAGCACCCTGAGGTATGCTGAACGAACAAGTCCCTACTCGCACCTGTTCAGGGGGTGGCGTAGTACTCGAGAAGGAGAACGGAGTTTATCGACCACTGACGTCATTTGGCCTCCTCCGGCCCCTTACTATACTACACTACGTCACATATACATATATATATACGTTCAACAGAGGGGTTGCGGGAGCGAGGGAAGATGCTTCAGTCAGGAGCGTCATTTGTTTCATTATCGCCCTGTTACCCAGCATCCATTAAAAAAAAAAGAAAAAAAAACAAAAATTTATAATATACTTTTAAATTCTGTGTCATTATTTTTCCAATATTTAATTTCTAATATATGTTAGTTTATTACTAAAATAATGAATGATATATTTTTTTATTTTTCATCAACTTCTAAGATTTTATAAGGATAAAATAAATTATTGATAACTCTTGTGCGTTTATTTATTTATCTATCTACAATTCACTAATTGAGTTTAATATATGTATTCTATAATTTTTCTTAGCAATGATTCATCGATAAATATTCATTGCTGTACCTGAGCGAACTGGTTTTAAATTAAATAATAAAAATTTGATTTTATTGAGTGGGTGGGTGCTACTGACACACCCAATTTTACGACGATCCTGCGGCTAGCAAAGTCCCCGAGTGCACAAGTATTGATCGAATCTCATGCCAACTTCCCCTTTGCCGCTGTCGACAGCGCCCACTTTACTACTGCTCATGTATACCCTTTCCGTAACCACCACCACCACCACCACTACCGCGGCTTGCCTTTCTCCAAGCCGCGAACGGACGATCGCGAGAAAGCTCACCGCCATTTTTTATTTCTCAAACCCTATATATAAATGGCTCGTGTCCCCACGTAAACCTTACGCCCTAAGCTTGAGAGGAAAAAAGAATGAATAAAAATGTCGGAATTTAACTTTACGCACCAACAGTATAAGGGTGCGAAAAGAAAACCAAACTATTATTTTATTTTACTAGGGGAAGAGTATTTATTTTACTCATTATCTTTTGAGTTTTTATTCCAAACGTGAATGATCCTCATTATTTTGATAAAAGACCAAAGATATTATAAACTTTATGAATGCAAGTGTTGTAGAAAATTGAAATTAACTTAGAATCGGTGATAGATTGGAAATTGTTGGAATTAATCATTTATAATTTTGAAATGAGGGCACGAAAAAAAAATAAATAGAAAGATAAAAAAGATGGGGGATAATCATTGATAGTAATAAATATTTTTAAAGTGATCTTCATTTAAATTTGGGCATTTTGAATTGGTATAAAAAAAATAACTAGCTAACATTGATAGGTTATATAGTAAAACTGTTCATGAAAATATAATAATTATAATTGAATATTTATAAACAATTTTTGTGGGAAAGTAACTTACTAATATACTTTTCCATTAAACACTTTCCTTTTTTTTTTTCTCGCAACAAGCAGGATTAAATAATTATAATTTAATATTAATAAGATTTATATTAAATTTGATGGAATTATTTCCTCACTGTTTACGCAATAACTAAACCCATACTTGAACCAATGTAATTCAAAATAACATTTCGGTGGGTAATCAGTAGTTAATTGATTATTAGTATTAGTATCTCACAGCAATTAATTAATTAATTAATTAATTAATTATATCAAACTTACATATTAAAATTATTTATTAATTAAACACATAATTATATATTCAATTATAAATTTTGTTTGGTATCATTCAAAACAATTTTTTATTATGATGAACTTAATAATATTTCATTAAAAATATCTTGTTAATTATAAAGGAAGTAGTTTTATTATGGAACATGTGGCAATTATAATGAAACATAATTGAAAAAGGAAATGACATTGGTACTAAATTAGAATAAAATATTCTAATTTAAAATAAAGGAATGAATCATTTAACAAATAAATATTAAAAATTGTATGAGTAGAAATATGAATTATCTGATGGATGAACAACCAAAAACGAATGGAAATATGAATAGTGTGTTTGTGAAAGTGTACGCATGCGTTTGAAAACCGTATAAAAACTGTATACAAATTTTAATAAAACTCTATGATAGATATAATTTTTTAGATAAAATCACGATAACTAATGTGAATTAATAATATTTTACAAAGACTAAGAAGAAAGAGACAGAAAGAAAGTTACATGTACAATATGTATACAAGGACATATGAAGAATATACTGCACCCTGAAATTAATTTAATTTCACTAAATTTCTTGCTATATAAATTTTCGCACTTACGATTTTTAATTATTAAATTATCGCTAGAGTGGTAGCAAGTGTTTGTATATATATAATAAAATGTATATGTATATATCTATATGTAGGGCAACTAACGGGAAATTTTCTATGGCCGCAATTTAATTGCCGTTACGTGAGAGTGAGATTTCAATCATTTATTGAGACGCTGAATTTCATCACGTTTTATAAAATGTTGATATAAAAGAAAGTGAACAAAATGATCGTTAGTCTCAACCCCTCAATCTTCATTGAACTTTTTCTCGTATTTATATACTTCTTGAAGCATAATTATCTATTGATTATTAGTGGAAAAAAATCAAATGTAGAAAATTATCAGAATGATTTAAGATAATTTTCAAGTAAAACTTCTGTTGAAAAAAAATATCAACACGAATTTTCAATGGACTTTTAGTATTTTTTTACTGCGTAGAAGTGAAAATAGTTGAGGGAATATTCAATCGATTTTTTACATTTTTGGAATGTATATATATTTGAGTATATTCTCTGAAAAATTTCAAACCGATCCGAAGGATATTTTTGCAGATTTTCAAGTCAGTGAGCACGATTTCTCAAAAACAACTCAATCGATTGATCTGAAATTTTGATACAACTTTCTCAGATATATTTTTCAGGGATTAATCGAAGGTATACAATTTCCAATAATTATTTCTATTTTTTTAAACAATTTTTCACGAAAATTTTGGTCGAAAATTTAAAATTTTTTTTTACATAGCCGCCATTTTAACAAAAATTAAAATTATTGTTATTCCTTCGATCAATACCAAGATTTATCTATCTTCTAAAAGAATCTATTCGATTTTTTGATTTTACATAATTGAAACCAAAAATATCTTGCTCACCACTAAACGCTTTTTTTTCTTTGAGAACTTTCGGGAAATCGTTCACAGAAGCAGTATGGATCAATATTTTCACAAGATCCAAGTGCCATTGTCAACTTGAAAGTAGACAATATCTGAATAATCATTACTTATATTTGTTCAATAAAATCCCTTATCATAAAAAATTAGTAAAAAAACGTCTTTTTCAGGCCTTCCAACTCCTATTCTATATCCCCTTAACATAGAATAATAAAACAATAACAATAATAAACAAGCTGCCAAGTTGTGTCAAGGTATATGTAAAAATAAAATAAACCACATGATGTAACCAAACATGATACTGAAAATATGTTTGATACTTAACTTCCGCAAATTGATAATCGCCTTTCATAACTATATATTCTGTTATATATTTAAATATGCATTTATGACAATGTTACTTTATGCTTAGTGAACTAGACTGCCTCGACACTCAATGAAGCCATAGAAAATTAACAAGCAATATACACATACATCTATATACAAGTATATACTTTATATTGCACTTTCATATACTGTCTATCATTTATCCATGGACGTATAAAAAAAAAAAAAATAAATACACGTACATTGTATTTATTTCTCACAATGTATATATACATATATGTATGAAGACCACCATCAGTAGAATGTTGTTCTGCTTATTGTCCGTTATTTGGCATATACTTATAGGAAAAGCGAAACTATATAAATGTGTGTGTGTGTGTGTGTGTGTATTTATACATAGAAATGGCAGTTATTGGTTGTGAGGAAGAGAAGCTTTTCAGTACGAATAAAACGAGGGTTAAAAATACTCCGCGAACATTGTGAGTCGAGAGGTGTATAGTTTTTGTTCTTTTACTAAAAAAAAAAAAATAAATAAATAATAAATAAAAAACAAAATGAGAAAAAAAACGAAATATCATCGGCGGATAAAGAGGAAGGGAAAGTAACAGAAAATACAAAGAGAGAAAAAAAAAAAATTCTGCCGTTCGATCTCGCTCGGTCGCGCGCGAATGAAGAAAAGTGGAGTGGCCATTCACCCCTTCAGGATGGATCCGAGAAACCGTATAGCAATAACGATAAAAATAGAATAGAACGAAAGTAGAGGGGTTGAGTTTGCGATTTTGGTTTTTGTGCTCTTTTATATTTAAACACACACACGCGCATATACCTATAAATACATATATATGTTTATGTGTTTATGTATATATTGCTCTCTTGCATACCTCCATTTTTTTTATTCTATCTAATTTTCGATCTTGCCCTCACTGCGACTTTTAGGCTAATTTATTGCAAAAATAATAGTCCGAATTAACCTGATATTTTTTTTTTTTTTTTTTTGGAGACAAAATTTGTAAATACAATGAATTTTCTTTTAATTTAATAAATAATTGTACAAAAGGGTGCGCAAAAACCGCACAATGTGTTACACGGATATGTATATAATTGATGAATTTATATGTATATAATTAAATATATATAAACGGAAGTTGTTCACGCTCAAAATCATTTATACAAAATAATGCCGTATAAAATGAAAACAACGGAACAAAAAAATATTCGTAACAATAAAATAACAAAATGTGAAAAAGAGCAAACTGGGACATGGGTCGCGTCGCATTTATTTTCGCGCCAGACGTCCCGAACTGGTCGAGACATGCCGCGTCGCGACGAGGGTTAAGAAAAGAGAAGAGAAAAGGCCAGAACATGGTTGGATGTCTAGCCGCTACAAATGCTTTTCCCGTCAATCCAAAATTAGAGTGAATCATCCAGACTATTCAAATTCATATACTTAGATAATGTTCACACTTGTTATAAATAATTTAAACAATAATAAATAATAATTAAGAAATCTATCTGCAGTTATATGATGCACGGAGAGAAAAATTCACGAAATTTTACTGTTCTGTGCACTACAAAACAGTCATAAATAACATTTTTTCAAATATTTATTGATACCAATGTTTTGGTCTTTGTTGACTCATAAGACGCCTGAAAAAAAACTATTCTTGGCGTGTCTATTATCCTTTCAATGTATTCTTTTGCATAAAAAGTATTGCAACTCACTTCGGTCAACATTGCCATTGAAATGTGTTCTTTGGAAACAAATTAATCGTATTAAATTTGCAAATTATTTATGACTTCATTTATTCATTCATTTTATTTCCTCATTTATTTATTTGATTTTTTCGTTTATTTTTTTTTTTTTTTATATATAATTTATTCATATATTAATATATTTAATAATTTGTTTCATTTATGTCTAAGAATTAGCAGTAACACTCAATAAAAAATTCTTGCTTTAAATTAAAAATTCACAATTAGTCCC
This sequence comes from Microctonus brassicae, assembly GCA_918226075.1. Classification (NCBI taxonomy): domain Eukaryota; kingdom Metazoa; phylum Arthropoda; class Insecta; order Hymenoptera; family Braconidae; genus Microctonus; species Microctonus brassicae. Next base: position 9,800,652 of record OW445484.1, on the reverse strand, counting down.
TCAAAATATCATACATGACTTCTACTATTTAATTCTTTATAGAAACCATTTTATAAACAAATAAATACATTTACTTATAAAATGGTTTCTATAGAGAATTATATAGACGTCATATGATATTTTAATTTTGATTTTGAAGCAAGAATTTTTGATTGAATGCCACTACTAATTTTTAAAGGTCCATAAATAATTTTTGTTTTCCTGACAATTGTGACTCAATAACTAGACAGCATGGTAATTTTTGTTTGATTTTCTCTACAAAAATTCTGCAATTTTCCTCTCCGTGTAATCTCATCTTGTTCAGATTCTCGCACAGAATCATCTCCTGTATACAAATAAAGAAGATAAAAATAACAGAAAAAATAATTTAAAACAATATATGAGATGTCATCATGAAAACGTGCATATCTATATGCATTTGAGTCACGCCAAGTCGCGTGTCCAATGTTCAATCCGGTCAATCGTCGCCAAGAGACCAAACATCCGGTATAAAAATCTCAAAATATTCCGCAGCACAAATTGTAACACATAATATACACTGTAAAGAATTGCGCATTTAAATGTTATAATGTTGCTCCATATTTATACCATCCAATAAATGTAACATGAACATTCTGCTTCCGTCTATATATACATATATATACATGTGTACAAATGATATAGGTGTATACTATTCATTCTCTCAACACACACGTTCGTTTTACGTGATTACCGGATACCCTTAGTTTAGCATCAATTTTACCTCTCTTCTCTTATCCTTTTTTTATTTTTCCTATTAACACTTTGTTATTAACACCAGCGAATGTACTTTTTATAAAATGAACACAATGTGAACGGTCACGGCACTGATTTCCCACGCGTGAGAATTTCAGTATACGAAGGTATAAAATCATCAACATATTCACATTCTCGTGACACTTTTATTATAGTTAACATTGAAAACGTATGATATTAAAATTCAATCGTGTTTTATATATAAAATGGAAATTAAATTTATTTTATTTGTATTATTTTCTACATGTTTTAATAAATTTTCAATCGAAGGATTTGATGGATTAGCAAAAATACTTGGTCCAAATTATACAAAGTACATCAGCGAAAAATTTAATATTAAAATACCTACATAAAGAAAATTTTAAAAATTATTAATTGATTTGTTTAATTGTCTATTTTTTTTTTTTTTTGTTTCATTGACGATTCTATGGATGAGGTGAAAATAGTATAAAAATTATTCAGCTACTAAATCAATTGTGCAGTGAATCACAAGGTAACGATGTGATTTCTAGAGATGCATGTTATGGATGTTTCTTCAGGGCAAGCAATAAACCATCTGGATATCCGATGCTAATCTCAATGTCTGATTGCGCTAATTTATATCTGAATGATGATAATTATGGTCACTGTCAAATATATTTAAAGGTAATTTTATAATAAATCATTAAAATTTAAATACTAAATGAAAATAATTATATTTTCATTCCAACATATTAAATTAATTTATTTAAAATAATTATTAAAGAACGCAACAACCAATGCAGAATCTGGAGCTAGTCCAGCCCGAATTTATTGCACATTCTTGGAATGCATTCGTGAAGTGAATAAAAACGCATTGGTAAAAAATAATTAATATAAATTTAATAATAATCTAAATTCATTATATTTTTTTCCTATCACATTTTGCACTACACTATTCACCTCAAAACTATTTTTCATTCATTTATATATATATATACTTCACTGTAAATAATGTATATAGCGCAAAAGCTGTAAATAATATAACGCAGGAAGCACTAAGAGACTCCACGGAGAATTCTCGGTTGACAAGAGCCAATATAAACAAGTCCTTTATCCTTATCCTGACACGTTACGTATTTGCTATGAGAGCAATTTGTATAATACGACCAAAGAAAATGAAAATTAATACTGTGAGACCTGGAGCAGAACCTACATTCGATCCCCGGGGTACTATATCTTTATATTTAAATTCATATCATTAAATATAATCAAGAAAAATTTAATTATAAATTTTTATTCTTTATTTTTTCTTTTTATTTTAGATTCGCAATTGCGCAAGTGAAACAATGAAAATGTTTCCCAATTTAACGCCGGTAAATAATGTACCACAATTTGCACAACTCTTTGTCAACACCACGGCATGTATTTTAGCAAAAACACGATGTAGTGGACTCAATCCAATTACAGGAGCTTATCAAGAATCCACAAACGGTGATTCATTAAATAAATTTACAATACCAATCATGAATGCAATATTCGTAAATTCCAATTACGATATTAATATTATCCACTTACCATTTGGTAATGGTATAATTGATGAGTGCGCAAAATATCGTAATATTAAACAAGCCACTTGGCCAAGTGTTCAATGTTAAATATATAAAATACATAACAATTATATATATGTACATGTCAATAAATATTTTCTCATTTTAAAATTCAATAATTTTATATATTTAATTTTTTTTTATTTTTCACCGTGTAATTATGCAGTTAGGATATATCTTAACGAGCCATAATAGAGGGGTCATAAAAAAGAATAAGATGCATATGTAAAAGAAAGTGGATCGTGCACCATTTCTTTCAAAGAGAAAAAAATAAATAAAATAAAATTACGCTCGAGTTGGCCGCGCATCCTCGGAATAATTTGAAATATGCAAATGCTTAAGGAATGTGTGTGCATACATTTTATGTTCGGTATTTTGAACGTGAGACGACGTGATATGAACGCAGTTGAGAGAAAAACGCCGCAATCCATACATATATATATAATATAATGCACACAAGTATTAAACCAATATATATTCCAGTATATATGTACAAGCTCACGGTTGAGTTCGTTCAAAGCCAATTTAACTTGACATGCAGATATACTACATATATATATGTATATGTGTGTATGTATATATGTATATATGATATTAAATGACGAAATAGAACATGTATGTTTATACGAGTGAGAAATATTTCATAAAAAAGAATAGAAGAAAAACAAAAATAATTAATGAATAAATATAATTAATGAATCGAATATATGAGTATTATAAATATGTCATAATTGTTGTCAATAATTTTATTACTCATCGTCATTGAACTTTGTATTTGCTTCATTAATGTTAAAATTAATCATTTGTTTACAAGTTGAGTGTGAGAATATGTTTCGGTTTTTTTCCAATGACAAACAATTAATTAATCAACGCACATGGAATTGTATTACATAGTGATGTTTAGTAAACTGTTGAGGGCAAAGTTAGCAGATTAAATTGAAATAATATTTTCCATTCATATCACGTATTGTCAATGTAATATATATGTATATTAGGGTGTGATATTGTTGATTAACTTTTTTTTTTTTTTTTTCAACAGAACAACAAGCTGAAAACTTACTGGACGGTGAAAAAAAAAGCATGTTTAAAATGGAGCTCTTGATTTTAATATTCAGTGGTTCTTCATCGTGATTTTTGTTTTTCCATTTAAATAACATGAGGGAAAAAATTTTTTCTTTGGATTTTTGTAGCTCGGTATTTGCAAATCATAGGGATGAAATCATAGCATATTCTTGTGGGGAATTTAACGCTCTACAAAAAAGGTCTCTTACACTTTTTTTATAGAAACAGCCATTCTGAAGATATTCAAACCCAAAGTTCTGAATGTATGAAATTTTGACTTTTTTTGTTATTAAATCGATATTAATCACTTTATTATTGTCTGAAAAATTATTTTTAATCGGAAAACTGGTTTTAGTGTGCTAATATTTTCGTAAAGCTAAAAAAAAAAAATACTCACGTGTCAGATTTATTTTTTTCTTTATTTTATTTACTGTAAAAAAAATTATTTATAACTTATGTTAAATGAATTTTATTATTATTTCAAAGCAATAGAAATTATGCTGTCTAAACAAAACTAAGTAATGTAACGACAATTATTGAAGTGTTTTTTTTATTACAATAATAAAGTGATTAGTTAAGATTAATTAGAAAATTTATTTTTATTATTTTTTAATTGAAATTTTGTATGAATTTGTGTTAAAGCAGAAAAATAATTTTTATCACATTTTTTCAATTTTTTTTTTGAGTTTCAATCATAGTATTTATGTTAAATTGTGTAAAAAAAATTTTCTGAAGACATTTTTAGTAGAGTTTTACACAAATTTCTTCACTGTGTATATGTGTCGATATAAATACTTGGTCAATGTGATGAAAACATTACTTCTTATTAAACGGACATTCCTATACACACGTCATTGTGCTAAAAATAGTTGCAAAGATCATGCTTGTGTGAAATCATCAGTTGTTGGATGGATTGCATGTTTGCTTCACTAACAATAAGATGTATATTAACAAATTAAATTATCTCTCTAAATTAAGTAACTTATTAGTTGTATCTATTCGATAATATATATTCAATCATTGATAAACAAATATAAATTAAACTATTGATCGATAATCTGGTTAATCAATTAAACATTTCATAAACATAAATGTTAAATGTCGATTAAATTAATTTATAAAATCAATACTATTGAAAAAATATAAAGTGTGATTATTTTTATGCAATTTAAAAAAAATAAATAAATACAATTTTGTATACATTCTAAATTATTAAGTTTGAGTGTAGAAAAAATTAAGAAGGATTAAAAATATTTATCGAGAACAAAATAATTATTTTAAACAGTTAATGAATCCATGCAAGAAAATTTTTTCTTTTAAGCAAGAAATAAACGTGTGAAATAAAACACCACATCAAATTACCTGATTAAATAATATTGATTAATACATTAAAAGTGAAATGCAAAATGTTTTATCAATATTTCATGAAAATTCATTGAAATAAAAGGAAAAAGAAACTGTTTAAAAAAAATAAAATAAAATATAAAAACTGTTGGCAATTATATTTTCATTTTTTGCACAAAATTGTTCTCGTTATTTTTTTGATTAAATCATATACATATTTAAATAAGTGTCTTTTAATTATTTATTAATCTGAAAATGAATTTTGAATCATTGAAGTTGGATTATCAATTCCAATATGATTCAATTGTATTAAAATTCATTCGTATAATCCTCTGGCTGAAACAAATTAACCAAAATAAGAATAATATTCGTCATCACACGCTACGTCACAGATACGTATCATAGAAAACCGTGAGAACAGATGATGAAGAACGTCAAAGAATGACGTCACATTAGCAAACGGCCAATGAACTGTTTGCGTCTGCGCATTATGCAATAATTGTCTCGCCGATGGCAATGCTTACTACATTATCTCATGTCAAATACATATTATTCATTAAATTAACTTCCCTCTTTGATTTATATCAAATGCGCTTTACATCACAACATGATTAATAATATCTTTCATTGTTCACATAATCACATTGTCAAAAAAATTCATTGAATAACCTCTATATACATACAAGTGCATACAGGTCATTGCGGGTAACTTGTCTATTTTTTTTATAATTTGATAATAATTGAATGTCATCACTTACAATTGCCGCCGGTCTGTCAGTCATTATCTTCTTGATAATTTTTTATGTTATTGCCTCACGGCCGCCAGTTCAAATCACTTTATTTAATGCACACAGTCGTAACCACACACTGCAATAGAGAAAAACTGTCAGCCATGATGGAAATCACCGCGGTACATCGATCCATATTATTTTAGTACGTTGATGAGATAAACGTTAAATTTTTCGTCCATACTACTAGCGACATCTTTCGACTATATTTAAAAACAGCGAATGTATCATTAATATCCACTGTGATTTCATTTTGGTCCACGAGCTGTAAATTAATGTTTAATTATACATTTTTATTATATATTATTATATTTATTACATTTATATCATATATTATTTCATATTTTATTATATATATTTTATTCAGAATGGATTTAAATTGTGTATCAGTTATTTTTTTATAAAATACATTTAGATTGTCTTTGTGTAGAAATTTGGCGGGAAATACTTGAACTTATTATTTATCTTATTTTTATTTTTATTTTTAAAACTGTATAACCTTCTGTAGTATCGTCTTTCGATATTCGCGCTCTTTTTTTTTTGAAAGAGAAGAAGAAATAGTGTTCATTTGAGGGTGGAAAGATATATCGGATTTTATGCTTTCAAATTTTGTATCAGTTATAAAATCCATTTGTTTAAATTATCAATATTATTAGAAATTATAATATGACTCATTAGCTATCTGTCAAATAATTCACGGGTTTCAAAACGTCGTGGTCGCTTGGTGGCGCTGCAATCGTCGACAAATATTGGAGTTTAGACATAGTTTGTGATTTTTGGTTGGAAATATGGAATAGGTGATAAACTTTATACACGTGTGTTCAATACATTATCAAGAAATTCCAATTTTTTACTTTACTTACTACTTTTTATTATAATAATAGACAGATACTGAAGAAAAATGGCTGAATTTGTAGAAAAACGATGTGAGGATATGATTCCTTGCCTTGAGCAAATGGAAAGAATCAAACTCTTTGATAAAAATGAAATAAGGTATTTTTGAGGTTAACCAATTGAATTTTTATTTCAGAATTAATTCATCAAAGTGAAAATTAATTTCATTAATAAATTTTTTTCCTGTCTGTTGAATTTATAGCTTACACATTATTTATTCATATGTAATATATATTTTTATCGAGTATTTTTCATTTAAATTTTCAATCTTAATATTACTTGTACTAGGGAAATCGCCAAAAAACGAAGAGAATTTGAATATAAAATTCAAAGACATACAAAGTGTAAAGAGGATTATCTTCGGTATATCCAATATGAAATGGATCTTTTAAAGCTCATAAAACAACGTAGAGAGGTATTTATTTAACTTTTAGATTAAATTATCGACAAGTCGATCGTAATAATTGTTAAACATATTTAATTTCTAATGATTTAAATTTCAGAAATTTGGCAATACATTAAAAAAATCAGATATCGATTATACTATTGCCAATAAAGTAAATTCATTATATAGACAGGCTATATTCAAGTTCCAAGAAGATTTACGATTTTGGATAGCATATATGAAATTTTGCAAGCAAGTAGTGAGTATTTATTAATTATTTATCAAAAATGATGAATTATCAGTAGATAAATTAGTAAATAAAATAAAAATATCAGTAGAAATATAAATTGATAATAAAATAATAATGAACAATATACTGTTTGTTATTTTTTAGCGATTTCATAGTAGCGTAAGCCGAATGATTGGCAAAATGCTACAAGTACATCAAGATAAACCAAAATGTTGGCATATTGCTGCACGTTGGGAAATTGAAGAAAGCAAAAATATTGTAAATGCAAGAAAATTCCTTTTACGTGGTTTACACTACCATCCAGATTCTCAATTACTCTTCATAGATGTATTCACGTGAGTCACTCATTCATAACTTGATTGTATATAATTATCGATTTGTAAATATATCAATGAATTATTCGAAATATTAGATTGGAGTTGGATGAAGCTGATGCAACTGAATTAAAAGCACAAGCCGACAATTCTTCAACTGCAACATCAGAGACAATCAATGAGATGTCATTACCATTGAAACGAGCTTTTGTTATATATCAACAAGCATTTAAACGTATTAAGGATGTAACATTCATAATTGAGCTTCTAAATATTACAAAGGAACATAAAAATACGGAAAAATTGCAACACAAAATCATAACTGATATGATTCAAGAATATGCTAATAAGCCACAAATGTGGAATATAATGGCACGACGGGAACTGGAAGGTCTTACATATGATATTGAACAGGAAAACAGTCCGATGGAGACTGATGCGGTGGAAGCAAGTACATTGCGAGATCGTATTTCCGGTTGTAACGAAATTTATCAGACTGGCGTTAAAAAAGTTAAAACTGAATTAATGTGGTCATTTTACATTGATTGCTTAATAGAAATCAATCAAGACTTGACATCATTGCCAAATTATAAACGAAAATTACTTAAAAACGCACTGATGCAGGGCCATCAAGCACATAAACTTCACGAAAAATATTATCTTCATTGGGTAAATATTTTTTATTTATTCAAATTGTTTTTTTTTTCTTATCATTAAAACGAAATCGCTATTGATATCGTACATTGGTTTGTAGGTTGAAATAATGAAGAGCGACAAAAAAGAGGAAAATTCGGAAGATAAAATTTACAAAGTATTGTGTAATGGCACAGACGCTCTGCCCACAAGCGTTACACTTTGGCACGCCAAATTAAAATATTTAATTAATTCCGGACAAGATGAATTAATTGAACAAGAATTCAATAAAGTAAATTTATATTTGTTAATGAAATTAACAATAAAATTAGAAATATTTTTCACTAATTACAATTAAAATTCGCAGGCGATAGAAACATTGAAAGAAAATGCTCTACCAATATGGAGAACGAAATTACTCTATGTTCAAGCGAAACATCCTAACAAAGTTCAGGATGTATTTCAAGCCGCGATGAAGGAACAAGCTGAAATTACACGTGAAATGAATCCAGCTTATATTGAATGGCTTGTATTAACTAAAGGGATTCAAGCAGCTCGTCAAGCATACAGTGAATTAAATCTTCAGCCACCTCCGTGTTTAGAATTGCATAAAAAAATGGCAGCACTTGAGCTCATTCAACCAGATATTTGTAAACAAAATGCTCGACGTCCACACGAACTTATGGCACTTCAATTTGGTAAAACAAACACTGACATCTGGATTAATTATATCATCTTCGAAATGAAACACGGTGATCCTATCAAAGTTGCCGATATTCATCGGCGTGCAGTTAAAACACTTGAGCCAGCGCTCACTGATATTTTCATTTCTGAATATAGTCTCATCAGCGCAGATCCTAATTCTATTACACATATTCTATAAAAATTTATAATGATACCAAATAAACTGGTTCTTTTTTCAATTGTATTATTTGATTGTGTATAAATATTAGATACCGTGATTGAGAATATAAATTACGTATTAAATCATTTTTTTTTCGGCGTTATTCATTCATGATTCAAATGGAATTTCATTTTCCAAATGTGTTAATGCAATATTACGGTCAGTTTCATTCGGTAATCGAGCACGATCACCCGTTTTTATTGTTGATCTCATGTCTAAACACATCACGTCAGTTGTCAGAGAATGCTGTTTATCATCTAAATTTCGCTTAATACGAATTAATACTGACTCCAATGCATTATATGTAGCTCTGAAATCATACAATTTCAATATAATAACAATTTGTTTGTTTGTTTGTTTGTTTATTAATTTATTTTATTGAATTGATATTACTTAGCACAATTGATTTTCGTTATCAATTCTTCTTTAGTCTGACGAAGTTGTAGAACTTCATCTCTCAAGCCAAATTCTGCTTCATCTCGACACAATTCATAACCCGGACGATATGTACGATTTTCCAATCGAGTCTCAGCGCATTTAACAGCATCAGTTTTATGCCTTAATGCATCTTCCAAACGACGTATTTCTTTCAGTAACAATTCCATTTCCTGTTCCGTCTTTTTCGTTTCCCAACCCATATCATTTTTCGCTTTTTGCGTTTGATATATTCTCTTTCTTAATGCAAAATCCGTAGCGTCCTGTTGTGCTTCAATATCATTTCTTGCTCGTTTTCGCATAACATTCATCATGTCACGAAAATTGTGAGTATCACTCATTTCACTCTCTGCTAAAGATTTTATACAACGACAATGTTCTATCCAACTTTCATAAGTATGTGCACTAGAGAAAAAAATTTTAATATTAATATAATTCAATAATTAATTACATTTACAATGGACATTTTTAAATTAATAAACAAATACTTTTTTGGAATTCTCAATGCATTTGGTTTATAACTAATGCCAGCTGAATTACGATTAAGATTTACATTATCCTTATCAATCTCAAGAGCATCTTTTTTATCTTCAAAATCCAAATTAACTTGAAATGTTACTTCTTCTAATTTATTTATTTTCTCCCATGCTACTTGGACTTTTTCAGTTAATGGCTTTCTCATTGATTCAATTACTCTAAGTTCTTTTTTCAATTCTGTATCCGCTTCATCATACGTTAATTCAGTACCTCTTCGGCAATCTCTCATTGATATACACTGCGCAGTGACTTGAAGTGGATGTTGAATATTTTCCAGATCATTTTCAGCTTCTGAACGTGCTTCACGTAAAAGATTTTTCTCTGCCGCTAAGTCATTCAATAACTTCTCAAATATATCTTTCCATTGAGATATTTCTTTAACTCTATTTAGATTAAATTAATAATTTGAAAAAATAGTTAATTAATATACTACTATAATAATGTATAGACAATTCATTCACCTGTCTTCTAATCTACTATCATTCATAAATGTGTCCCAATCAGTTCGAATTTTGGTTTCATTCCGCAATGTTCTTGCAGTATTACGTACTTCTACAGCATCTGATATAAGTGAATCCATTGATTGCTGAAGTTCCCATTGCTTAGCATACCAATCTTGAGGACCTGAATTATTCCAATCATAAATAATTTCAATCATAAAAAACTAAATATCAATCATGCAATTAAATAAATGCATAAATAAAACTTACTCAAATGAGTTGTAGGTTTTTCATAAATAGTCATTGATTCAGCCATTTTTGGAATGAATAATTAATAGAAAAATATAAAATAAAACTGCACTACTACATCCAAAAATCAATAATAACATCTTAAACAAAGTTGCGGTTACTCCAGCAACGTAATAAACAATATTCGAATGTAAATCAACCATCTTTTTTTGCCCGCGTTTCTTATCACTACATAAAAAAAGAAAAAACAAAGTTAACATATTATTGAAATTATGAGAGTCGTATATTTCAATTAAAGCTTCATATTGATAATTTAATCATTATGAGAATAATAGCTTTGATAATAATTGTAAATATGTGTGTTATCTTAAAAAGGATAATTTGAATTTGTAATAGGGGAAGGCCCCAACAAACATGAAACCAATGAAAACGACTGATTCCATATATTATCGCGAGCATGAAAATCCACCTTAATTAATCAGTATTTTTATGGTTGTATTGTCGTTGTTGCCAAGCAGTAATTCTTTGATTCAAACCATGAACATATTAATTCTTATATTTACCAAGTACTTTTATGTATTTGCTCACTGAAAACTAATGAAAGTGCAAAATATATAGATCATGAGCATACATGTATACATAAAAATCGGTGAATGATTCAACACACTGATGATCACATCTTTCGATATCGTTTGGCAGTCGGTAGGGGTGCGACCGTAAGAACTGCTGGTTCAGTTAGTTCAGTGAAATTTTTTTATGCATACAATCTTGCGGTGACTACGATTACCAAAAGTTTTAATAAAAAGTGCAAGATCGAATTTGAATAATTTAAAATAAATCTATTTGGTTAAGTTATCTTCATTAAATAGTCAGATTATTGAATAATGAGAAGACTGATGAAGGGTAAACGTAGGAAATCAGAAAATCCTAGTGACGCCGAATCCGAAGAAAATGGCGGCAATGCGCATAAATCTGACGAGTCTGAACAAACTAAGCCAAATGATGGTGGTGATGATGATGACGATGGTGATGATGATGGTGAAAGTGCACCCAAATCAAAAAGACGATCGGTTCGTGGACGAGATAATAAATCAAATACAGACGATACAATAACGAATAAAGATATTGATGAATCAGAATTAATTAACCAAGAAAATGGAAATGCCGGTAAGAATGCGGATGAAAAACGTCGTAAAAAAGAGGTAAAAAAAGCCACAACATCACATGCTGATGATGAAGAGGAAGGAAGCGATATGGAATACGAGGTAGGTGTCTTTATTATTAATTATTTAACTATTGGTATGTCATGATGAGGAAGATAATATTTATAGGGATTTTTTTTTCTTATAACTGAGAAATGTATTCAAATTTTTTTATTTGTATTTTATATTTTTTCAGGTTGAGAGAATTGTTTCTCATCGATATATAAAGGGTCGCCGGCAATTTTTAATTCGATGGAAGGGATACGATGAGGATGCTGATACATGGGAAGATGAAAGTGAACTTAATTGTTCGAAATTAATAGATGATTTTCTAACTGATAAGGACATTGAAGAAGAGAGTAAAGATATGGGACAATCTGCATTACAAAATTCTAAAGAAAATGACGGAGCACAGAAAACTGATGAAAAATTAAAAAAAACGCCGAAAAATAAACGCGCAAAAATATCTAAGGGAACGAAGAAAGCGAGAAAAGCTACAAAAAAAAATAATGGCGGTAACATGTCGTTATTTTTCATCACTTAACGATATCATAATAATTTATTTTAACTAAATAGAAACTTTTTGCATCATTAAATGAATTCATACTATTTTTGCCTGTTGTTTGAATTCAAGTGGCTTTTTTTTTTCTGAACAAATTGAAAATTAGACGTTGATGACGTTACTATGACGAATTTATACATTCTTCTATTTATAATCTTCACTAAGCTAATTCGAATTAATTCCAACTGTCAAACTATTCGGATTTCATTTATTTTTAACTAATTTTATTAATAATTATTCCAAAACATCATTTTTATTCCCGTTAGTCCGAAAGAAGCGCGTTTAAAATCCGAAATTCAAATATTACTTAATGATTTTACGGGTAATCATTGCCTTTGATTCCATTTTGAGCAAATTAATTTTATCATTTAGGAGTAAAAAGTCTACTCGACTCACATGCTTTATAAAATAAGATATACCCTTATACTATTTAATATTGAAAATAATTTGGATTAATATTATAGAGAAAATGGATCATGATGAAAATGATAATGATAATGAGAAACAAAATGCTGATGTAGAAAAAAAAGTAAAAAAATTGAGAGGTTCAAGACAACAAAATGATAATGGTATGATATCAATATTATTTAAATTTAATATATATCATTTTACTTTATTCAATAACATAATAATAAATATTAATATTCCACATTCAGCTAAGAAGAATAACGATGAAAATCAAAGCGATAATGAAGAAGAAGAGTTTGAAGTTGAAAAAATTATTGATGTATATTTCAAGAAAAATAAATCTCGTGAATTTTTAATTCGTTGGAAGGGATTCCCAGCTTCTGATGACACATGGGAACCAGAAGCTAATTTAAATTGTCCTGAATTGATCACAAAATTTATGGAAAAAGTAGAAACCGCAAAAACTGCAGAAATACGCGAATTACGAACCAACCCATCACACACAAAACGATATACTTTAACAATGCAACCACGAGAACGTCGCCATTCACGAAGAAATGCAGGAAAAGAACGGTAAACAATAAATTATAATCAAACAATATTTCAATTATAATTAATTAGTTTTAGTTATATTTTAGTTATAATCAGATAATTGTTATAAGACACTTATGTATATATTTTTTTTTTTTTAATAGCACAACGTATCATGAATGTGACGATTAAATGACGATTATTAACAAGGATATCAATCGAAAAATTAATTTGTTTATTAATTTTATATACATTCATGTATATATACATATTAAGCCATAATGACTTGATGCAAACAATATTTGAATGTATTTCGAATTAAATTTGAAATCATTCGATAATTACTGAAGATTATTTGTAGTGAAATCTTGCACAAAAATACGTTTTGTTTTATTGGAAAAAAAAAAATACCTATAGTTATAATTATTACTAGTCGCATATTATATTCATACAGAATTATTTGTTCCTTTTATTTTTCTCTTTTCCAATTTTTTTTTTTCGTCTGAAATTTAAGCATGTGAATAGCTGAATGAATTATTTCACATTTCTTTTGATTGAAATCAAAAGAGTTATAACAACTGCAGAATAAAATAAACTAGATTATATATATATATAAAATTTATACTGAAGGAAGAATTGAAATATAAAAATTAATATGCACATGTCAAGGAAAAATGTTATAATGATACAATCAATTATAAAATAATGAAACAATTACGAATAATACAAATACAAATACAAAATAATGTATTCATGTCACAATGACAATATTGTACTTTTCCTGTATACGCATAATTTTATAAAAAAGTTAACACAGTAAAATTTGTATAATGCAGTCGAGACTAAAATTTCGCATTATCCAAATCTTTCCCTCGATATTATCTGCCATTTTCACTCTGGACTCGGGAGATTCATCCATAAGTAGAGGGACAAAAAAAGGGTGATCTGTAAATGCACATTACCACGAGAATCGCATTACAGAAATATTCTACTGTATATTTTAAATTTACAACTAAATAATGTAATGAGAAAATTCAAAATAGTATCAAGAAAACATATACATTTGTATAATCAATTTGAAAAAATCGATAGTGCTCTAATTAATAAAAAAATAATTCCCTGGCCAATTAACAAATAAAAATAGAAAACATCAAATCAATTTTTTCTTTTCTTCATTGATAATATTAATAATTAATTAATAATATATTTCAAATCTTTAATATTCGTGTGTCTCGTGTTTAATCTATTTTATTCGCTATAACGTTTATCATTTTTTGATTATAAAATATGAGAAAAAAAAAAGAATCTCGCATGTCATATTCTGATTGGTCATTGGAGTATTTTAAGTGAGTGGAAAAAAAAATACACGCTCCTATCACGTTAGTCCACGTCCAGCAATACGACTGTAGGTAAAGATAATCTGAAGAGCTGGTTTTTGAAAGGTTATTGCGGCGTGGTTCGAGGCCTTCAAGCTACATATTAGAAGACAAAGCTATTCACATTTCACACACAACACTTGGATGAAAGACGCGTCAGCATTTTCAGTAACAATGAAGTTTTTGTTATTCCTAATTGTTGGGCTTTCTGCTGGATTTGTTGCTGTTAATGGCAATGGTGCTGCGCCAAAAGGACCAAAAGTCACTGATAAGGTATTTTAACTATAAACAATTAAATAAATATTAATTATAATTTATTAACATACAATGTTTGTAGGTATGGTTTGACATTACAATTGGTGGTGAGCCTGCAGGAAGAGTGGTAATAGGGCTTTTTGGCAAGACCGTACCTAAAACTACACAAAATTTTAAAGAATTAGCAACAAAAGAAAAGAGTGAAGGTTATAAAGGCAGCAAATTCCACCGTGTTATCAAAGATTTTATGATTCAAGGCGGTGACTTTACAAAGGGTGATGGAACTGGAGGTTTGTATATATTTTTATTAATATTTCTCATTGTGTTCAATAAAGTCGTTGAGTTTCTGGAGCAATTAGTCTGTACAATTAGGTGAAGGTTTGAAATGAAAAAAAAATTACAAATACATTTATTTTCTGGTTCACATACCAAAATGGTTTTGAAAAGGTTATCAGAAGTGTGAACGTTTAATAAGTCCAAATGTGGAAAGTAGAATATTAAATTAAACAAAAGAAAATGATGCGGGTAGTAATTGTAATAAAGTTTAATTCCAATATAAATTTTGGAAATACATTAAATGTACACAAGAGTTCATAAAGACAAATAGAGACGTATAATGCAACGTATCGCTATGTGACGAGACAAATCTATGTAATAATGATGATTCACAATTTATTTTGAGCACTTTTTTTATTGTTTATCACAAAACTGAGTAACAAATAAAATTGTTGACCAGTAAATATACTGCGTTAAACAAATAAATGAATTTACAAGAGAGTTTAGACAATAATGTAGACGAAGACTAATTAATTCAGGTAATTATGGGACTCGTTTAGGTCAAAAATCACATGTGGTGCCATCAATTATTTGAGTTGCGACGTTGCACATCTTTCAGTAATTACTAAACACATTGTTTGAATGATTATTTTTTTATGAATCATTATTATCATTAATTGTTTGTTTAAAATTAATTTTGATTGATTTTAGGACGTAGCATTTATGGTGATCGTTTTGAGGATGAAAATTTCAAGTTGAATCATTATGGTTCTGGATGGTTGTCGATGGCCAATGCTGGCAAAGATACTAATGGTTCACAATTTTTCATTACTACAAAAAAAACCCCATGGCTTGATGGTAAACATGTTGTTTTTGGAAAAGTTCTTGAAGGAATGGTAAGTACTTATTGACAATGAGTTTTGATTTATTTATAAATGTTATTTTTATTTTGATTATTTATATAATAAAACAAATGAATTTGTAGAGTGTGGTGCGAAAAATTGAAAAAACGAAAACTGGTGCCAATAGCAAACCCGCCAAAGACGTCTTGATTGCTGATTGTGGTGTGGAAACTGTTGAAGAACCGTTTTCTGTAGCAAGAGATGACGCCGCTGAATAATTGTTCAAAAAACTATTTTTTGTCTCATTATTGTATTATTCATTCAATAAGAGACAAATTATATTTTAAACTCAAATTAATCATTTACATCAATTGTATTTTTCAATATTTTCTACTGATTATTGAATTCAAATGATATTCCTTTTGTAAAACAACAATAAACATATACATATTAGATTTCTAATATTATTCATTTCTTTAAAAAAATATACAAAAGATAAATAAAATAATTTATCATCGTATCACTTTAATTAATAATCCTAAGAATATTATTATTAAATAATCTAAATAGTAAATAAGAATATTCCAAATGACTTGTTGATATTTCTAGATCAATTTAATATTTTATAACTTTTATACTTCAGTAATTATAATAACATTAAAAACAAAATATGTTTATCAATCAGTAATGCATGATGCTGATGTTCTAATATATTTTATAAACTCCAGAGTGTGATGAGAGTTTTTGTTTGCTTCTGTTGGGGAAAAAAAAGATGCAAATAATTCGAAATCGTGCGAGTTTGAAAAAAAGCTCATGCTGTTATCTAGTTTATCACCTGATGATTTATTCTATATTACTATCATTACTCCACAGTCTTTTTGCTCTATAAATTATCAAACATTATTAACAACAGGCAACTATACGCCATTTTTATTAGCACCGTGCAAATATGTATCCGCAATATCTCGTGTTCAATTTAAAAATTTTATTTTGTTAAATACGTTGCAGCATAGGGAATGCGAATAAAATTTAAGAAAAAAATAAACGTTCGTAGTTCTTTAATATTCTATTCTATTTATAATTTCTAATAACATTTAAATCTAATTAAATATTCCTTTTTCAGATTAACAGTAATCGAGTAATTAAAAATAGTGCAAATAAGTATTGACTTCAATATTAAGTCAATTTAAAAATTTATTTTCTACATTTGTGTTTTATAAAAATCGTTTTGTGCATTTTATTATTTAATAAACTGTATAAAATACGGTTGTTAATACATTAAATTACTCATTATGTCTTTTTATCTTATTGCTTTTACTCTTGATTTAGGAAACGTATTGAAAATTGAATATATTATATTAGAATGATAAAGTTCACAACTTCTCCGCCGCACGCGCACGAGCGTTCGTTAAAAAAAATCGAGCAGAGAACTCTATTTTTATGGTTATATGCAGATTAACTTTATTTATTTAATACGTTTTTCTTAACTATAATAGATTAATACAGATTACTATTTATGTACTGTATTTAGTATTGCTGATTATTTTTCACATTTTATTGTGTTTCAATGCTCACGTAATGACACGATATAATACAAAATTGAATGAGGAATTGTGTCATTTTTCATAAAACTCAGTCGTATCAGTAAGCTAGGAATTTTATAATCGTGAATAATATCAAATCTTTTATTTATATACTCAACCTCAAACTGTTATTTCATTTGAAAAATTCACAGAATCTGACAACTGAATCTAATAAAAAAAAATTTAGATTAGTGTATGAAAATGAAAACAAAAAGTGTTTTCCTTATTTTAAATTACCACTGATTACAATTTATATTTTTAAATCTCATAAAATAGATGAAATAACTATGTTACATCGTGGTTTAATATCTATTCACCTTTGTTTATACATCTCTGTGGTGTTTTGTTTAAGTTTATATATCCTTGGGATCACTCATTATCTCACAAATCATGAGCCCAGTACTTGTGATTTAACATACATGTTTGAATATCCAGAGTTTGTGGTACGATGCAATAAATACAATAATAATATTTGCTTAAAATAAATCTATGAAATAATGAAAATTATTAATTTTTTATAGAGTATTAAATTGGATGATAAAACCGAAGATAAATATCCACAATATGGGCTTTATGCTTATGGTGAAGGTTATAGCGCTGAAAAATTACGACAAATGAAATATTCAGGTATACCAGTTTTATTTATTCCTGGTAATGCTGGTTCACATGAACAAGTTAGATCCATTGCTTCAATCAGCCTGAGAATGAGCTTGAAACGACGTACCTCATTTCATTTTGATTACTTTACAATATCATTTAATGAAGGATTGTCAGCACTTTCTGGAGGTATGCAATTAGTTCATGCTAAAAATTTGTAGTTAGATTTAATATTTATTAAAATAATATTGCAGGTGTAATAGAAAAGCAAACTGAATACATACCCATTTGTATACAACGAATACTCAGTCTTTATAATGGAAAACTTGATCAAATTGTTGTCATTGGACATTCAATGGTAAAAATTTTATTAGCGATGTTTATTAATATATTTATTAGGATACTTTGTTTGAGGCGACTATTTTTTTTTCTTTGCTCAACTGACGGAATATTACTCTAAACATTCAAAGAAAAAATTCCCACCAAAGATGAGCTCTTAATTTTAATATTAAGTACTTCGTAAATCAATTTGAAATTTTCCCATTTGATTAACACATAAATCGCAATTTTTTTTTTTCATTTATGCAGAGCAACTCTAGAGCAAAAGTATATGGTACTTAATATTGAAAGCTCATCTGTGATGGGAATTTTTTTTTGAATATTTAGAGGAATATTCCGTCAGTTGAGTAACGAAAAAAAAAGCACCCTAATATTTATTCGTTGAATACGATTAATTTAATAGCTAATTATTGAATGGCATTTTTGTTAGGGTGGAGTTGTTGCACGAGCAGCATTGATACATTATTCATCGTCCAAAATCAGTCAAGCAAGTATACTGATAAATTTAGCTAGTCCACACGTGCCCCTTGTTGCATTTGACAAAACATTTGCAAATTATTACGACAATATCACAAACCACGCAGATCGTATTAAAAAAACCGGTACCACTGTTATTTCAATTGGTGGTGGACCACGAGATCACATGGTTACTACTTCACAAATTATTGATCCACTCGCTGATCTTAATGTTTTATCAACCGCTATTCCAAATGTATGGACTTCGCTTGATCATTTATCAATTCTCTGGTGCAAACAATTTGTTATTGCACTTGTGCGTGGATTATTTGACAGTGTTGAGATTACCGGACGAACGGCTAAAATAACATCAAACTCTGAACATAAATTACGCGCATTGAAATATCACTTATCAAATCGTTATTCTACAAAATATTTACCGAACTTTCAGGAGAAAATGAATTTTGATACTGATGGAGAATGGATTGAAATAAATTCAGAGCATTATACCTTTGATATTAATACCAAGAAGATTGATAAAAGAGAATATAAACAAATATATTTAATGATTCCATTGAATTCTAAATCTCACAGCCATCTCAGTGTAGATACTATCGATTTGGATACCAAAGATTGGTTATTTATCTGCTCGATATCAAACCCAAAAAAAAATTCAAAGCTTTGCAAGTGGGGATGGAATTTAACAAATCGTACTATCTTATCGCCTGATTTTCAACTTCGTACCCGAAAAAGTATTGATATTGAACTCAAATCATTGCATAAATTTAATGAAAGTACGCACATTGTTATAAGAATTCCACAAATTGAACTCAGAAAAAAAGTCTCACCAATAATACACATCAATATGTATTCACGTAACAAACGGCAAATTCGTATCAATAGTGTGAGCCCAGCATGGCTTCCACTTTCATTAGCTAATTTAGTTACCACATCGGAGTCCGCTTTAATAAATATATCACCTGGAACACTAAGATACTTTATAGATGTTACCAGTATACCTGATGCCGTATATATAAAAGTTAATTCAATCACTGATAATAACTCAAATAACTCGCCAGGATATGTAGTAATTCAATTCAAAGAATTATGTAATACTCAAAATTCAGCAATAAGCCAATTTTACATATTTCATGAAAAAAATATTAGACGACAACATACATTTCATTTACAAACAGAAATTGGTACGTCAAATAGAACAAACAATGCTGAGATAATTATGAGTTTTGATCCACGATTTCAATACATCATTAAAGTAGGACGAGCAGGTATTATTGATAGAATGGAAAATTTTGTTAAAAATCGAGCATATCGTCTTTATCCAACAATAATAAGCACACTATTGTTGATTGTTGTTGCCAGAATGGATAATTCACAGTATTCATTATCAATTACATTTGGTATTACGTTAATTGCCAGCATTATATTCGATCTTCATTTTGAAATTTGTGTTGCTCTAGGTATTTTGTTAATACTCAGTGTTACAACATGTTGTGCAATTGTATTTTCTGGTACAATGATACATAATGTAACTGCAAGATTTTTAGCTAAAGCACTTGCACGTTTTCCCGCGTCCTGGTATAATTGGTTGATACGCCAAAGTCTTAATCAATTTCCTTTAGTTGCCATTTTCCTTCTTATTGTATTTACATCTAGTGGATGTGGCGCACTTGTTATGGTACTTTCAGTATTACTGTACTTCCTTAAATTAACTTGTATGTATGAAGATTATTTAGAAAATTTGCTCATGTCATCGTTTCGAAATTTTATCAGTAAATTTCGTAAATTTAATAAATATAAAAGTAAAAAAAAATGTATTGAGGAAAGCGAATCAATCAATTCAACAGCAGATATTATAAATCATTTGCTGTTGTTCATGATCTGGTTTCTCACAGCTGGATCTGCTGTGCCATCAACTCTAGTTTGGGCAAAAAACTTCAGGTAAATGAAACAATTATTTTTTGTCTTCATATTAAATTTATTTCATTAATAACGAATGATTTTTTCAGCTATGAAACACGATTGTCCACTGAAGATCCAATAATGCTCGGTAGTTGGATCGTTTTAGCTATATGGAGCTCTTTGAGTTTTGTAAAACTTCCAATCATGTTTGAATATCATTGTTATCGGTTAGATCCAATAACAATAGCTCAGCGAATATTCGGTTGGCTATTACTTTGGATAGCTGGATCGCACAATCCTGCTGATCATCAATGGATGATACCGCCAATTGTTGCGCTATTTATGTCGTGTCATTATATTCGGCAGCATTGTTTATATCTCACGTATTATAATCCGAAATTTTCTGAATTGAAAAATGTCTAGATTCACGATAGAATAGGCTCAAAGTAACATTGAAAACAAAAATAATGCCAAAAGATCGGGACAAATATCCGAACAAATAACAAACGTTTATAAATTGATTTATTTGCATAAAATAAATTATTTTTGTGTATAATGAAAAGTTTTATCAGCACAAAAGGGGGGGTTATAGATGATAGGGATTACAATTATTTTACATGTGAGTTGAGAATTTGAAAAACAACTCGCGATCCATACACAATAACGCATATGGACGGAATAGCACTGAGATCGATTACAGATATTTATTAATAATTGCAATGGAATTCAACTAGTTAGCTGAAACATATGCCAACATAAATGGTGAATCAATAATCCAGTGCCCATTCATTCTCTTGTAAAAAACAATCAACGACTTCTTTCATTGCCAAATTTGGAATAAGTTGATCTTGCGTCAATCGAACTCGTGTTACGGGATCAAAGTGTCCAACCCGTTGTAAATGTTCTTCAATATCTTTACGCTCATATGTTATTCCACTTGGTGTAATAACTGGTTCTTGAAGAATTTCAAAACTTATTTTGCCGCATAAGTAATCTGGTACTTCCCTTTTCTGTTTAAAAGAAACATTGAATTTTATGTAAACAATTACATGGAGAAATTATAATGTTGAAGTACTAGAATAGAAATGGGAAACAGATTACTAACCCTTCGTCTTTCGTCAACTTTAGCAAAAAGGTCATGAAGGCGAGCGAGTGAAGTATCTTTTTTACTTTCGATCTCTTCTTTAACAAATGCCAAAGCCTGATCAGTTTTCAATGACTCTGAATTGTCCACTCCATTTATTTTATTCGTCTTATTTTCATCATTTGCATTAATTGTCTCAGACTCTGGCTTTACCTCCTCCAACATTGTTAATTTACGTTCTGCATCCTCTAATATAAGTTGATTTAAATATGTTTGTAACTCAATATCTTGAGCAAGTCGTTGCTCCTCACGCAATTGAAAACGTCGTTTTCGCGCTTGTCTCAAGACACTAGTCATATCATCACCATAATTTAATTTTTGCTCTTTTGCTAAATCAACCGCTGTGAAAAAATTTATCATTATTAATACAAACGTAAAATTTATTTTATTGTATAATATCCATGTATTAATAAATCATTTTATACCTCGTTGAAGATGTTTTATTGCTTCATCGAATGCTTCCAATTCCAAAAGAGCTAATCCAAGAAAAAAGTGACCTTTTACCAAACAAGGATCCATATCTAAGGCACGACGACAGTCCTGACATGAAGATTCCCATCGTTTTAATTTTAGATGACAAAGTGCACGATTGGTGAAATATGGAGCTTGTGAAGGATTTTTTATCTGTAAAATTCAAAATTATATTCAAACAATTCATAATTAATTTTTATTATAATACAAACAAGTATATACATATATATATTTAGTAAATATTGTTTATTTATATATAGAAAAAAATGTATTCATTCATTTTTATACTCACAATTGCTTTTGAATAACAGTTGGCAGCATCTTCATACTTGTGAAGTTCAAATAAACGATTACCTTGTTCTTTAAGTTCTTTGTCAGTTAAATTTGCTGTTGAGTACATCTTGCTCATTTTTACAATTGATATATAGTGCACTGCAGACAAGTAAACAGCACTGCACGACTTATTACGCACTGAGAATTTTGTTACAATCTACTTTTTTTTTTCTTCGCCAATGTTTTTCCGGCATTTACATTAACCTATAAACCGCCCTCCGTGCGGCTTGTTTTCTAATATTTTCTTCAATTATTTATTGAGTATCAATTTATTGTTTATACGAATAATTTTTACTTACAGTTTTGTTCAATATCTTATTTTCTATACAAACACACACGTCACTCATCATATATATTTGCAGATTATTGTTACTTATATGTTGTTAACTGAGTTGTATCACTTTTTCAATAAGTTATGGGGATGAAATACAGGTGGCGCAAATTCATTGTCTTATGAACGAGATCTTGATATACAGATATATAAAAGGAAGAAAAGGATAAAGGCAATGTGAAAAAGCGGGAATTTTAACATTAAAATTCCCTTATAAATCATGTGAAAATGATTGATTGGCATTTCCAAAATTGAAATTCATTCTTATGACTTTTGAAGGATTATTTAAATTTTATTAAATTTTATACATCATTCAGACATAATATTACAAATGAGTTAACTAATATTCTCAAGATATTTCTTGTATTTAATCTATTAAATGATAATATATACAATTATGTATATTATTTATAATAATATATTTAGTATGTATTTAATGAAGAGCAGTAGATGATTGAGAGTTTTTAGATTTATTACCAGTTGACATGAGATAAATCCAACAAGGTTCTGTCGAATTGGGACGTTGACCATGTATCAATTCAATTTCCACGTTATTTTTCAAATACTCAAGCATTTTTTTAGCAATATTTCGATTTAATTCATATACATTTGGACTGTTTGCATATTCCTCCAGCTGAATACAAGAATATAATATTAATAATCAAGATTAAATAAAATTAAAATAAACATAATATTTACCTTCATCCAGGTACATTCTAAAATTTCAGTATCACATTTTCGTACATCAAATGTTTCAGGAATTAATCGGGCAACCATATAAATATCGCTACAGCCAAAATTATAATTATGTGCGTGTCTAAAACCTACAAGAGATTTAAATTTCGCACGAATTCCTGTTTCCTCAAATACTTCTCGCTCAGCAGCATCAGGAATACATTCACCTAAATAATAAAACAATCAAAGTATGTATATATTCTACATATTTAAACAATCTTACACACTATCATTTCTATAAAAATGGTGAAAGATATTTATATAGCAGAAATAAAAGATTACACACCTGGTTCGACATAACCACCAGGTAATTTCCACATTGATAGTGCATTGGCAGTCGGATTAGAATATTTCTCTTTAATAACCAAAATTTCGTTGGTCTTATCATTAATTACAAATGATCCAACACCCAAATTTGTATGCGCATAAGGTGGAATGTTATGTTCAGACGATAAACATCGATATAATATTACAATTTGTTCTTTTGTATGATGGAAATAAAATCCTTCTTTAACCAAATGTGGAATCCAATCAGCATCAGTTCGATTTACACGAAACCAAACAGTTTTCTTAGCATTTTTCATCCATCGTTCAAGAGAAACTGCAAATGAAAATAATAATAAACAAAATATCGCTGCCACATCATCAATATTATTAACACATAAATACGTATAAAATTCTTTGAACAAAAAATCAATTGATTTAATTTCCTTTGAATTTATGTTATATTAATATCAGCATATATACGTAAATTAACTTATAACCCATAACCTCAAATTCTCACATGATATACATTATGTAGTTGAATCAGTTTGTCAATTCTATATACACACACACACTCACATGCAAAATACATTCGTATGAGTGCATGATTATACCTCTTAAACGTTTGCTAATGACATCAGCTGAGCAAGGTTCACGAATAGAATCGACAATAATTCCATTGTGATTGTCTTCTTTACCAATAAAACAATCTTCCAACGAATCCATTTTAACTGTATTCAATGTAGAACAATTACGCATGTAATTTTTCAATAAATTCGTTACACTTATCTTGGTTGATTCTGTTGTCCAATGCAAAATAAAACGTATTGATTGAAAGGATACAGTAGTGGCCATTGAAAGTCTAGTAGCACTTCACTATAGATTGGTGATGATGATTGCAATTTATAACACAATCACCCACGCGCATATCTTCGTATCTATTGGTCTAGTTATATTTTTTATTTATACATACAGACATGAAGAGGTATTATAAATGATTTATCAACGATTGTATTTATTTATTTTGCATATAAATGAATTATAGAAAAAGATATTATATAGAATTCATAGGATCTTTTGAACATTGATCATTTTTATTCCAGTACTTTTCAACGTTCCAATAGGTTTTCGGAGGTTCTGTTGGATTATAGTTTAAACTTTCGCATACACGACAATAATGTCGTGAAATAGAACCAAAATATCCATGCTCATTTAAAACATTGAACTTATTACGCCACGCATGATATTCTAAATATGCATTGTCAGATAAATCTAGCATCAAAAGATAATCACTAAGGTCAAGAGGTGATGGAAAATCATTAACATGAATATATGAATGTGGCGGTAATAATGATTCACAATCGCTTTTTGGAGATCCCATTATTACTGGAACAGAATACTTTGAGAAAGCATTCCAAAAAACTTTTTCTGTCAAATATTCTTGACAGTTTGAATTTTCAAAAGCAAGATAAAATTTGTAATTGTTCAATAATGGACAGTCAACACCGAAATGACCAGGACATGCGGTTTTATTACCATTCAAACATCGACCATAAATGTCCAATTGACCGGGAAGATATTCAAAAAGTTTTTTAACATACTCCCATCTATTACTTGCACTTCTTGGTCCATTTGAACAATTGCTACCCATTACAGCAATGAATTTTGTTTTATTCTTCATAATATGATCAATATTAAATTGATGGAAATTCATATCATGACGTTGAAGAACAGTTCTTCCATATGGTACAGGAACATCACTGTTTATTCTATAATTCATTGACCAATTAAATAGTCCATTGTATTCTGGATAAATTACTGTATGCATTGGAGATTCATCAGTTAAAAATATCCACAATTGACTTGGACGTCTTTTTTTTTGTGACCATAATGCAATTTCTTTAGCATCCTCTTTTGTCATTCGATGCAAATGAAAAAGCACTGCATCCGCTCGTTCTAAATCTTTGTCATCATAACTCAATTGACAATTGTTGACAGAACATCCGTCCCATGGTGAAAATCTGAAAATTTTCAATAACTTAATTTGCTACATTATTCAAAAAATTATTTATTCAAATGTATTAGAAAAATAATAAAGTATTGCACAGCTTACTTTTTACTTTTTTGAAAACGATAAATATGTCTTCTCTCAAGTGTTGAACCGTATTTCCATACATTAATAAGAATAGGATTATTAATGTATGCATTATTAATTTTTTTCGGATGTGGTGTACCATCAGGTGAACGCAACCATATTCCGAGTGGAGATAACTTTTTGATATCAATCTATAAAATAAATATGAAAGGATTTTTACTATTATAAAATATTGTGATATTCAGTTCAGACATATGTCTTTTGATATGAATAATATCGAAAAATGTGCTGCTTACAGCTCTGTTTCTGGCTAAATATACCAAAAACACCTGTACGATAACGAAATATATGTATATCATAGCTATTGTATTACTAGCAAACTATTGAACAAACATTTACATCAGGTGAGTCAATAAAATAATGATAAAGCTTGCAAAAAATACGATATGCTTATTTGAGTCTTTTGTGGGTATTATTCCTAGTTCGTTATGAAGACACAGCGCTTCAATCGTGTTAATATTATGACATA
Organism: Microctonus brassicae; assembly: GCA_918226075.1. NCBI lineage: Eukaryota > Metazoa > Arthropoda > Insecta > Hymenoptera > Braconidae > Microctonus > Microctonus brassicae. The sequence goes on along the minus strand of OW445484.1, from coordinate 9,773,826 downwards.
TTGATAAGTAAAATACTATATTTAAAAATATTTAGGTCATTTTAATATTATTCTTAGGTATTGAAAAAGATAATTTACCTGTCATGTCTGTTTCGCCAGTGTTCAATGGTGGAAAAAAAAAATTAACGAGTTTTACTGTCGGGAAAAAATTGGAGAATCATCAGAAAAATTTAATTCCATTAAAATCTTCATCTTCGTCAACTGCTGGCAGTAATCCGAGTAATAATGCTAACCTCGGTCCACGTCATTGTTTTGTTAATGAAGCTGCAGAGGAAGACAGCTCAGATGATGAACCCGAATCAGAAAGTGATGAGGAGACACGATTTGTCAAAGAAGAAACACCTGAGCTTGCATCAGAATTTTGGCAATTACAAAAACTTATTAAATATACCAAGGCAGGCAATCAAACTGCCACAACTGTTGCACTATGTCTTCTAAAAAATTATCAACTTAGCAGCAGGGTAGGTGTGTGATGAATTATTATCATGAATATTATTGAAATATTTATCAAGAATATAATTGTTAATCTTTTTTATAGTCAATTCAACGTGCAATACGTGAAATGGGCGGATTAGAAGTATTGGTTAATCTTCTGGAAACTAAAGACATTAAATGTCAGCTTGGATCACTGGGTGTGTTGTCACAAATGGGTAATTGCTCAGAGACACGTCGATATTTGGTTGATCTTGGTATTATTTCACCGCTTATTGAATTACTTAAACATCCGGCGAAAGATATCAGGATATTAACGGCAGAAACAATGGCGAGCATTGCCATGATGCGTAAAGCAAGAAAACAAATACGTATTCGTTCAGGAATTGCACTGATAGTAAAACAACATTATAAAATTTATTCATTGATTTATATTTTATTATATTCTGATGTTTATTGTGTTAATTATTGCAGTTGGATGCTATGGATATTCCAGAGAGTGTATTGAATCGAAATCCAGATCAATTGAATGAAAGCGAGCGGCAAGATATTGCAGTTGCAATAGCATGCGCAAAAGTTTTGGCTTCATTGAGCAGCAGTCCAAAGATAAAAGAGGAACTTCGAAAGCACGGAGTAGTTTTTTTTATGTCTCGTTTTCTTCGATCACTTCATATTGATCTCATTATTCCAATTATGGGCGCAATTCAACAATGCGCAGATTTAGTACGTAAAATTATGAATATTTAATTTCTGTAATATAAGAAATTTTATCAATTAATTTAAATATCAATTAATTAGAATGTTTTTCGATTGGCCTTCGAGCAAATGGGTATAATAACTGATATTGTTCGTCTGCTGTGCGATGGTGAAGCAGCTGATAGTAAACAAATGCAAAATTCAATTGCAAATCAGCATAAAATTAATTCAACAACTGAAAATACATTGAATGAAACTGAGTCTCATAATAATGACAAAGTAAATGAAAAATTGGTACAAATGGAAAAGGAACGTTTAAAATTGCAGGAAAATTGTGCACAGGCTATCTTTAAATGCGCTACAAATAAATTAACTCGTGATATGGTACGACAATCTGGTGGTCTTGATCCACTTTGTCGTCTTGTTCAAAATGAACGAGTTAGAATGAACAAACCTCTGCTGGCTGCAGTAACTGGTGCAATTTGGAAATGTGCAATTAGTCCAGAAAATGTCACGAGATTTAATCAAAATGGTTTGGTCGCATCACTGGTGCCACTTCTTGAGGAAAATGAAGATGAAGAAGTGCTTGCACATGTGGTAGGTATATTAGCAGAGTGTTGTGTAGATCCTGCCAATCGTGCAATACTTAGAATAAACAATGGTTTGCCCAAGCTGGTGAGTTATGTGAATATTAGGGTAAGGATGCGAAATATGAGATACCATTTTTATTTTTTATCATAAAAAATAAATTATTGCACTAATGACTATGAAAATTACATTATTCGATAGGATATTTAATGCAGTTTATCTGTGAAAGACCGTTTAATACTAAGTATGATACATTTTTTATTATATCAGAAAATATAAAATTCTTAAATTACGTTGCAGGCCAATCGCATTCTATTATGAGATACTAATAGGGTTGCTAATATGAAAGCAATCAATTTAAATTGAACTTTTTATTGTCAATATTTTTTAATCAACAACATCATACTTCTAAATAAAAAAATCTAGTAACGACTTTATATATCTGCGTAACGTATGCAGGTACTTATTATTTTTGGAACTGACATGTTTCTCATATTAAGAAAACATCTACTTTCAAAAAAATGTCTGCTAATTATTTCTTGGCAAAGAAAAAGCAACAAAACTGCAAATACATCGTAAAATTAATCACATAATTGATACAATAATTGTAAATTGATATAATTAAATGTAATTATAAAGTTGTAACATACATCATAAAAATTTGGTTTTGTAGTTCCGTAAAAACCTGCGCGTACATAACCTAACTTTGGGCGACTTCGAATAACAGTATCAAATATTTGGCATCCTCATACCCTATATTAATTGAATATTTGCGTAGATTATATATTAATTTTATCATTATGGCATTTAGATCCGTTTATTGAGTGGAACTTATGAACCTCTTTTGGAAAATTTACCATTAGTTATCAAAGAGTGCGCTGAAGATGAACAGTGTATGGATGTGATAAATGATCCGTCTCATGCTTTAGATGGTGTTCGACTTGTCTGGTCATTATTGAAGCATCCGAGTAATATTGTAAAATGTAATGCATGTCGGGCGTTGGTACCATGTATTAAATCTGCCAAAGATTCAGCAGAAATGGTTCGGGCATTTGTTGGTGGTCTTGAACTCACAGTTTCCATTTTGGATAGCGATGATAATCAAGTTCTTGCTGCAGTATGTGCAACAATCGCTGCAATCGCTGTTGATCCAGAAAATCTTGGAATTCTTACTGATCATGGTGTGGTGAAAAAATTGGCTAAACTCGTTCATACGGTAGCAAATTTTTATTTTATTAATTATTTATTTATCATTATTATTTAATATATTTCTGAGATAGTAAATACTAAATTGGTTATTTTAATTTCATTGTTTATAGCAAGATGAACAACTTCAAGCTAATCTTACATTGGCCATTGCTTTTTGCTGTGAATGGGATCGTAATAATTATGAATTTGGCAGATTAAATGCTGTTGCACCTCTTGTTAATTATGCAAATAGCAAAAATAAAGATGTTCTCAAAGGCGTTTGTATAGCATTCTATCATCTGAGTAAAGAGCCATTGAATTGCGTTACTATGCACACCTGTGGAGTTATCAAAGTATAAATTTATTTTCCTTTCGACATATAAACAAATAAAAAATTAAATAAATTAATTAAATTTCAATATTCATTTTCATAATTAATGATATCAATTTTATTTTATTTTTCAGCATGTGCTTCGTCTTGTTGGTTCTGAAGATCCTGAAGTACAAATAGCAGCTGCTACTACCATTCGGCATATCAGAAAATTAGCACTTACAACGGAAAAATTACACTTTGGTGAAATGTATGTCGATTATTATTTTCTTTATCGCTATGGTATTTCTCTGTGCTTTATTTATTCATAAAATAATCTATTCTTATTTAATGACCC